>OZ002740.1:337415481-338665481 GCA_963924295.1 Dioctria rufipes | reverse complement strand
GATACAGGGTGTTGACGGTGACTTTAGACCCTGTACTTTTTAAGATACAGGGTGTTTTATAGAAAAATATGATATTTTCTTAATCACTCTGTAACTCAGAAACGGTTGATATGGCCCCTCAGCCCTCCTGCCATACAACTTTGTGTGTCTTTAGGTGAGTACTATTTATCAACCCCTGCTCTATGACCATTTAGGCAGAAACACCCATTATAAAATCAATCATAGCTTGATCTGGGATACTATAGTAATTTGACAAATTCAAATATTCAAAATTGCGACTGAGAAATTAATTAATTTGTACATTTAAAACGAGTATTTATGGGATCTAAATACATTTACAGAAAGAATAAATTGAAAATTGAAACCTTTGAATAAATCATTAACCTCAGTGTTCCTATATGCATATCACACTAAGCGTCCGGGTCTTTAAAATTGCCAGCTATCAAGTGTACCTACCAACAAGACAACAAGTCTACTATCTTTTTCTCTCAAAATAACACCCGTGTCGGATAAGATTAAGGCATTTACACCCAAGAATAACTAGCTCGTGTAAGCCCCGTGTTAGCAAACACTTCAGTATGCTAAAACGTGAGAAGATTAGAATGGACCACTGAAGCTCGCACATAGCGTGATACAGGGCGTGATTATTGCGTGCAATAGAAGAGTTGAAGAAATATCTCGTATACCCATCTTCTTTCCCGTACGCCCTTTTCTCTACTTTTTTTTTTTTTTTAATTTTGAGGGAATTATCAAAAACAGCCGAACTTAACGTGTTTACAGCTTTGCGTATACTGGTTGCGTTTAATCGCAGTTTCTCACCCAATTTATATTTTACTTTGTCATTAACTAAACCGATTGCAGTGTTACATATGTATGTGGCAGTTAAAAAGAGGCAAGTCAACTACTGCTAATTGTTTAGGAAATATTTGTCCATTTTTGCTTTTTACAGCAGTCTCTTTTCCGGTTAAGACTCCTTACTAAGAGCATAAGTAGTCATTCTTAAGCATAAGAATATTTGAAAGTTACCAAACTTATCTACAAAAAAAAAAATTAGCCCACCTTTCAGTGAATTAATATTGAAATAGAAAAATTGTGTAGAGTCTAATTGGGTTCATTACTTTGGTTCAATACAATTGTTTTTATCAATTTCTCGTATACTTTCAAATACCTGCAATAAAAGTCCAGGGCTAACTTAAGCCAACAATAGAGGTGTGAAGTCATTTTAGCGTCTAAAGTTCAATTATTTCATGTCTGGCAAATTATCTATCACATTTTATAGCACACGTGGCCTGGTGTGGAATCAGCCCACATACTCAAAAACTGTCCATGAGCCATAAAATATTGTCTGGTCTCAATACAAAAAAAAAAAAAAAAAAAAAAATTAAATTAGCTAGAGCGTGCTTGCACTATAGGCTTAACAGCTGCATGCGCAACAAGACAGACTTAAGAGATTAGATCCGACTCAGTTCGAAAATAGCCTCTACTATCACCCCAATCTACTCCACATGGCAAAACGACTAGTGGACCTAGGACTGATAACGAGAGCATGATTCCTAAATGTGAACTCATTTAATTCATTGTTGGCGATCCCCGGAGTAATATATGTATGTATGTACGTCCGAATAGTATAACCAGATTTTACAGCCAACCGCGGCACGGAATTTAATCTTTGACATTTTGAACCCGGCGAATTGCATGAAACTGCGAGACTTCTACACAAAACCAAGTTTCTGCTGTAATTAAAGTCACAGCGAGCTCGTTTCAACTTTCAAACCGCTTTTATCCGCTTTTATGTTGACTTAAAGAATTCTTGCCATATGTCAGCAATGGAGCATCCTATCGCTATTAAATTAAGCTTATCAGAGCTGGTTCGTGTCCCGTTATCAGAGCTTTGTAGCTTATTTGTATTCTACATACAAATGCATGGTTACATACTCTGCTTTTCAGGCTTGGGGTGAATGCCAGTCGAAATTAAAACCATTGGGGGTGCCCCATAAGATAATGGTCGTATTCGTATTCGAGGCTTTCTATTTTAGTTATTCGCTCACGCTCTTTATTTACATAGTCTACAAAAGTGGGGCAGATCTCTTATTCACCTTCTTTCGTTAATGCGATGTTAATGTTTATATTTGCAGAGCAATATAAGTACAACGCTTCTACGCATCGTCTGGGTTACATTTGTTTTATCAATAACATCATGCGCATATGCGTTATTTTTATCCTCGAGGTGTAAGTATGGAGCTATGGCATCTTTTCAGGTGATTGTGGAATCGCCGTAATTCATGACTGAATTGATTTTACCGTAGCAGTTGCTGAAATTTTTTGCAGAACACAAAAATTGTGTCTTAATCTAATATTTTTGTTTCACTATTTCATTATTGTCCTCTTTCAGGTATTGGCCTTGGCAGGAAAACTACATAAGACTACGGTCTCTTTGTGTGCTCCACTCAAATGATTGAAGGGAAATGCGTGTGATTTTCATTTTTGGGGATGACCAGTGCTACTTTTATACCCTAAATGTAATCATAGGGTATACTACATTTGTCATTGCGATTGTAACGCACAGAAATAATAATAAAAGTTATATTGAGTTTTGCATATCTGTCTGTCTGTCTGTCTGATCTGTCCATCCTCACGATATCTCGAACGCATTCACTTAGATTAGAGTGTTGAGATTTTGCACACGACTTTTTAAAAAAAAGGAAATTTAAGTTCAAAATGGGACAAATCGAATAACTCGTTTGCAGGGTTGACATACAAAAATTTCGTTTTTCACTATATATTTGTGCACACTTTTTGGAAAGTTCTCGGTGAGTACATTACAGAAAATAACTTACTTCTTTATTCCACCCCACTTTTCGGTCGATTTTGCATCAAAAACCGTTATTTTTGAATTACGATTTCCAAATTTTTGCTTAATGTGCCACCTAGCGGGATTTTTGTGAACTATTTCAAACATGTTTTTTTAGGCATAATAATCACTGGTTTATCTGCTATTTCAAAAAATTTATCTCAGTCCAATAGGACATCACTTTGAATAGTTATAAGCATATATATCACCTCGTCGGCCCAGGACACATGAATTGGTTGTGTATTCCCAAAACCAAATGGTGTCAACTTTTACACTTTTTTTTTTTTCAAAAATTAAATACTAATAAAATTCGTAAAAAGATTGTATTTACAGTTAGAATACATTATGAAGAAATTATCTGAGAAAAAAATAAAACACGCAGTTGATATTCAGAACTCCCGATATAAATGGAAATTCACTTTTTCCGGGTTCCACGGTTAGCAGTGCGGGAGGGAAACGGACCAAATGAAGTAGAATGACATGAAATAGAAAAATGCTTTCTTACACTTATTTCCTGTCACATTCACAGTCACATTTACATATATAGTAATTTTACAATATAAATGTGTTCCATTCCACTTATATGGAAACGAAGAAATGCTGCTATTTATTCGTTAGTTCAAATATCTATAGGCTCTAAACGCCGTTGGGGTTCGTGGAGGGGGGCGGGGGGGGGGGGGGGGGTTTCCAACCCCCGATACGCAAAATGCTTTTCACTGCATACAGTGATTAGTGCGTCACGAAGTTTGATCGCAACAATAATCTGCAATCCACCTCACTTTTCCGTTGATTTGGCCCAAGGAACCGTTATTTTTGAATCGCTCAATCCACATTTTTTCTAACTTATGCCACCTCTCGGGACTCTCTTCAACTATTTCCAACATGTTATTGTGCCCATATTAATCCTTGAGATGTCTGCCATTTTTCACAAATAACTTCATGCTAGTAGGACCATCCTTCTCCCTCCCCCCTCTTTAGAGGGAAATGTAAAATGGAAAAATTTAAAAATAAAATCAGACATAGCTCCACTCTTTTCTTCATAACTTCACTCCCTCTGCTTCGTTTTTCTTCATTCTTTTTTCGTATAGTAGCCAGCCCACCCCCCATCCCACGGCAAGCCGCTTGACCCCACCCTCCATCGCGCAGCGTAGCAAGCGGGCAATTCCTAGTTATTAAATAAAAATCGGCCAAGTGCGAGTCGGACTCGCGTTCTAAGGGTTTCGTACCATCGTGCAAAATTTAACACTATTGACTATGTAGATACTTTTTATTTATTTTGTCAAATGAGAGTAGGCGTCATTTGAAAAAATAATGTCTGCTTATGATAATAAAATAAAAAGGAATAAAAAAGCGGAAAAAAACGCCGAAAAAATCACGTTTCTTGTATGGGGGCCCCTTTAATTTTTGTTTTCTTTTTATTATTTGTTGTTATTGCGTGAAAATTTCAACTGACTACCTATTACGGTGACAGACAGACAGACAGATGGAAACCGGAGGCTTCGTAATATAGGGTTCCCAATGACAAGAGGGCGTCGTCGCTATTTTGTGTCAGTTCAACATTCTGACATTTCATATTATTTGAAAATAAGTTTCGGATTTCAATTCGCGATATTGTGAGAAATAATTAATTAAACGTGATTTTTATGAATAGTAGTGTGAAATAAATGCGGAATTTTTTTTGTGAACGATTATTTATGTAATATAGACTCCAGAGTCTTAAAAAACCGTAATGAATTGCGCTGTGCTGTTCTGCAGGAACGAACGGAGTTATTGTCGTGGGAAAGCATTCTTCAAGTAAGCTTAATAGCTTTACTTATTAATTATATTGTTTTAAACAAAACAAAAGTGAAATATCTATAAAAATAAAGAGCCATGGCAAAAGATTTAACATTTTACCAATGCCGGTTTATTTGTTTACAATTGAATTGTCAGTTGGTGCCTAAATTATTCCAGTCATACAAAGGCAACGCCAAGAAATATTATCTGAAAATAAGGGGGAACTAAAAATTTGTTTATTTTACATAGGAATTTGGATTATGAAAAATGTGCCCTTTCAGAATGTCAGAATTTAATACTGCCATGACGAAACGAATACAAACAGAGCACACTAATACATTTCGCCGATATGCCGTTTCCTTATTAGTTATTTATTCAATGTGTAGCTCTTGCCAGAAATTGCATAAATTAGCGCAGCTGAGTGAGAGTGCCCGGCACCTTAAGGCTTAGATGTAATTATGCTATAAGACTAACGTTGTTTTACAGTTAATGGCAAGTTGATCTTCCTTGGAGGCGCCTCTACGGTGGAACCCCAGCAGCCAAACGTAAGTTGTTGCAAAAATTTCCTTTATATATACAATTATATTGCTTTTATAATTATGCGTATAATTAGAATATTTATTATATA
Source organism: Dioctria rufipes (assembly GCA_963924295.1). Classification (NCBI taxonomy): domain Eukaryota; kingdom Metazoa; phylum Arthropoda; class Insecta; order Diptera; family Asilidae; genus Dioctria; species Dioctria rufipes. The sequence continues at coordinate 338,660,226 of OZ002740.1, read as the reverse complement.
TGGTGGTCTGAAATCACCATCGTGTGAAATGTAACAAGTTATTACTAGATAGGTGTATCAGATGCCCACTTACCTTGTACGGGTCTACTCTCTTATTAAAATAACGATTAGAGTAAATTCTTTCGCCTTAGCATTAAACTAAATTCAAGAGTTTTATGGTAACACATTGTAAGGGCTATGTCGTCCATTGTCATAATCCGGGTAATCAATTTTAAATTCAACAATGGTTTTTTTATGTAATTAACAAGAGAAAAAGGAATGTTAAGTAGCAAATGATTACATATTTATATAGAATAATGTCGGAATACTTTTAAACGGAAAGAAGTAGAATATTAGGCAGTTTTTCTTAAGTCAGATCTGTATTATTACATGTAGCTACTTTTTATAATCGTTATTAAATTTAAATATGAATAGTATATTATATAATTTTTATTATTCTAGGAGATATCTACCAATTTGAATTTTTGTCTCTATCTCGAACTTTAATTTTTTTGTAGTCTATCTGAAATTAGTCTTGTGTCCTCAATAAGCTAATGATAGCACATCAGGTGAATCCTGGTTTCTTTATATGATTTGTTCTTTGAATATTGGGCAACTCCGTATATTGAACGATGAAGAATGTCCACAAGTAGTTTATTAAATATGAGATTTAAGTTACCTACATTAAAGCGAGTCTTTCCTTTTATAACGTAATGACTTGGTAAGATCTTTTACTTTTCCTCTCACTCTCCTGGAGCCCTCTTAGCATGAAGGTCGAATAGGTCCGCTAGTCCTCTCTTTACAGGTCATTACAGGGATACTATATTATATAGCCCGCAGTATCGCAGGGTGGTTAGGGAAATGGCTTTGGAAGCCAAACACCTGCGCTTTCAATTGAGTAAGTGGTAAGTAGTGTAAAGGTCCCTTCAGGACTGAATGTGTGCTACGGTTTTGGTTTGGCTGGCACGATTTTTTTGTATATGGCTGGTGGCACAGCCGAGACGAGCTAGCGTGCCGCCCTGCAGTCAACGCTGTCCACTGAGTGATCTGTCAGCTCATGCTGGCAGTCTGGACTTCACGTCCAAGTACATCTCTCTATATATTTCCATAACAATTTTGAATAAAATCAAGGTTTCACCATTATTTTCTTTTCAAGTTGATGAATCAATAGACGAAAAAAGCTCATGTGCTCAGTTGCTTCTCTTCGTGAAATATATTCCTATTTTATAGTGGACTTGAAACTACTACAAAAAGTGAAGATATTATGAAGATAAATACGTTTTTTGAGACTGGAGGGTTAAAGTGAAAAAATGTCTGTAAGGTTTGTACGGATTGTGCACCATTTATGCTTGGGTCAAAATCGGGCTTTCAGAAAAAAATAAAAGAACTAGCTTCCTAAACATGGGAAATCCACTGTATGATTCACCGGTATGCGCTTGCCAGTAAGACCCTTCCAACTCCACTGCAAGAGGTACTGGATTCGCTGATAAAAATCGTAAATAACATCAAATCTGGAGAAATATGACCTTTTAGTATAGTTTAACGACAAAGTTTGGTTGAAAAGAGGAGCTATCTAGCAGATATAAAATAGGCTTAACCTGTAACTTCAGGAAAGGAAATGAATATTATCGCATTTCATGATAATCTCGAGGCATTTTTATTCAAGCTGTAAAACTGGCGAAGAAAAATAAATTTTGGGAACATTACCATTGTGAAACTCTGCTCTGTGGTAGATGAATCTGAAGGTGAAAGAATTGAAAATTTAAAAGAGGAGATTACTGCACGGTAAAAAATATGGGTTGAATTTTTAATCCAACGAAAGTATTAAGTTGTAATTTGTAACCCTTCGGTCTTAAATTTTGTAGGAGATGATATGCAGCGACATTTTCATATCAGGTTAGTTTGGTTACAGCTGTGTCTGAAATAAGCGTATATTTTTCCAAACTCTCAATATTTTGTCATTTTGCAGTTGTATCCCAGATTGAATATGCACCGGATGAAACGTTAGATTTTACCGATAGAGATGGTGCGAACATCGAATACGAAGACTTGTGCTTAGCTGTAAATCAATTTAAGTACTGTAATTAGTACCAAATTAATTTGCACAGGAGTACAGATACTCCATCAAAAGGTATACATAATATATAGTTTAAATGATGATTCAGAACTTAAGGTTATACAGTAACCTTTTTCGACCTTCCACAGAAGATAATCAGGCCGAAAGTTGTTAGGCGATGCAATGCAAAAGTTGGACAAAGCTTAAACATTAACAGTCAGGTGAGGTATAAATATCATGCAAAATTAAGTAGCCTAAATCAATAAAGATCTTTTAAAGACAATGGAAGCATTTATTCGCGATAACGATCGAAACCATTCATTAGAGGAATACAGAAGGAACAATTCTTTGAATGATAACAGCCGAAGGCTTTTTGTTTCATTAGCAGCCCATTTTTTACGGAGTAAACACGGATAGTGATATTGGAAAAATAGTGAGAATTTTTAGAAGCTAATATATTTTTTAAAAGTAATTTCTCATTTAAATTTTAAGTATTAAGCATTGCTGTGTAATTATTTTTAGTATATATTTTACGATCCTAGAAATAACAAGGGTTATTTACTATCAAAGCTAAAATATTTCAATGTCAAAAGGTATCGAATAGGGAGCGAGTACTCGTCGTCGAAGAAAACAAAACTTTCTGTTGCTTCATTATCCATAGAAATGCAGAAAAACTTAAATACCGAGGATTTGAAGTTGTTTATGTCTTGCTATGCTGACGAACAAGAAGGACTGATTAAAAATGACTGAAAAATACTTTGCATTGTTATGGTCGTAGCGTATTGCATATAGCAATATGCTACATGTCATACTGAAGCGTATATGCCCGGCCTGTTGCCGACAACAGCATGAAAACTGAAAGCACCCGACCGAGAGAAATGCGTTTCCTTAAGCTCGGGGTGACATGTTGACGGTAAAGGTAAGTAAGAAGAAGGCAATCAATCTGTCTTACTTCTCGGACAAAAATAGCGCTTGAAAGAAGTCGAGTGAATAAAAAACTGAATACCGAAAATTTTCAACGACATCGTGCCCGAAAAGGTAATAATTTCGATAAATTTTAGTAGTGGCAAATTCAATAAATAAAGTACTTTAGGAATTTCCGAAGGATGCTGGATGAATAAACAAGAAATACAGTGTTCTTAAAGGAGCTAAAATTCATCCGATTGTATTGCTTGCTGAGAAAAGTAAATAGATTGAACCAGAACCAGTAAGAGATTCTGCAAAGCCTCTTAATAAAATTTTAGAAAAGGATTTTGAACAATCTTTCAAATTTTAGGCAGCGCCACCAAAGCAGGTTGATTGCTTTGAAACTACCATCACTTTTGCCCTTGCTTCTCAAATCGGAAAGATTCTGTGGTGTTTAACAGATACCATGGAATAAAGATTTGAACTATAACAAAAGAAAAAAAAGCTGAAGAAGAGCTATAGGAAATCCCATGAATAAACCTGATAAATCACTGGATCATCTTCATGAATATCGGCAGAATACAATAAAAGAGCAGAACGGTGTTAATAAATCTGTGCGGTTTAAACCAGGACTTATACATAGTGTTGACCAAAGAGATGGAATCTTAGGAATTTGCGGTATTGATGAGAATACAACAAATTTTATTAGTGCTTTTGGAACAGCTGATTTCTCATAGAGGATTAAACTGGTATGAACAGAAATTTTCTAAAATGCTAAGTAGTAATACCGCAACATACATTAGATAAAGGAGTTAAGTATTATTTGTCTCTATATCTATTAAATTAGGAATATATATATATATATTTTTTTTGAATTTGTTCTTCTTTACTTCTCATTTCATGGGTTAATATTAGTGAAGTAAAAGACCCATAGAATAATTTTTTTATTATTAAGTTTTTAGTTTTCCAAGGCTTATCTACTAAGTCTGTAGAGAAATTAGGATTAGTGCTAAATTTTTATATAATGGTACAATTACCTGCGAGAAACGGTTGATTTATTGAGTGCTCTTCAGATTCTGTTAATCTACTTTTGGCATTTTTCCATTTCTATGGAATTGAATTTTTAAATTTTAGTTAGAAATTATGGGATAGGCTTATGACCAACGTTATTCTTATTACTTTAGGCTACAATTACACGGTGACCGTAGTTCTAGTTCCAGCTCGCTACATACTTGTCATTTTATAGATGAGCGCTAACACAGAGGAGGAACTATGACTTCCTCCAGATATATATTTTCTTTTGCTTTATTGCTAACGCTTTGGTATTCCATTCGCTAATGTTTGAGTGGATTATATGATCCTCATATTAAGAATTACATGAACGAAAACAAAACAAGACAGACAATTGGATATCCAATCGTGTGACGATTACATAAGTTTCTGCGATATTATTTTTGATCAGATGGAGTACATTACATATATATATATCTGTAGGCAAATGTCATTATTCTGATTATCTTCTTTTGATTTAGTGTAAGTACGTTAAACTGCCAGCGCGGAATGCATGACAGCTAGGAGATTTGTATTCGCAAACTTTATGTGAGGAGAAGACCAAAATTTTGTATTAAACGAGAACTATTATAACGTAACTATGAGAAGCTGAACTTTTAATTCTTCCTTCACATCCCGGAGCCCTCGCACATAGGATGAAGGTCGTCTAGGCTCGCCTAGTCTCTCTCTCTTTACAGGTCAATAAGGGACTTTGGATAATTGTGCCCCTCAAAGTCAAATGGGAGGATGGGGCCGGCAAAGGAAGGTAAAACATCTACGCCTTCCACCAAAATACGGGTAAGTGACGTAAGGGTCCCTTCAGGACCGAGTGGGTGCTGATTGTTCGTTGTAGGCACGAAGAATTATTTTGTATATGGCAGACGGCAGCGGCAGGTCTTTTTGTGGAACCCCCACACACTCTCCGCCAATAGTTGAGGCGTACTAGCGTGCCGCCCTGCAGTCAACGCTGTCCGTCGGGTGATCTGTCAGCTCATGCTGGCAGTTGGGACTTTACGTCCCAAGCGAATCACTCATCCTAGTTCCATAACAGCATGCAAGACAAAAGTACTGCAAGGAAGCCAGACTTTCCCATTTTTTTTTTTAAAGTGGAATTGGTAGCTTTCCTCTAACTATTTTTTTAAATCACTACTAGAACGTTTATTTCTTTACAGATACTCTTTGACTTCGACTTGCGTTATAAAGATAAGTCGCAGCTACTTTTCCAAAATTGGGCACAGTATGCTGATTTTGTAGATGAAGAAGTGCTAGAAAAGACTTGCATTAAAAAAATTAAGCTAGAAGGTACTTGCTTTTATTATATGTATTAGAGAGAACATGTGGTATGAATTTTTGTATTAGACTGGAATACAGCTACAAAAGCCTTTCTCAAGCTGTTGAAACTTCAACCCCAAACAGCCAATAAACCAAAAAGCAAGGAAACAAAAAGGTCAAACTTTGAGAAATGTAATTAAATTCACACATGCAAAAAAATATTATCCTTCAAATGTATTAATTTCTAATAAATAAAATTTACGATTTAATCTATTGAGGGTTATAACTTAATAGCACGAGAATATCTAATATTCGTTGTATTGATTTGTAACTTATTTTTTCATTAAAAACTGACAACTCAAATTATTCACTAAGGATTAGTTTTTAATCTCCAAGGTATTAAAGAAGATATTTTAATACATAATAAATATAAGAATTTAATATTTTTTTGGTGTGGACTTATATGTAACCCCAAAAAGTTTAAATTTTTAATCAATATTTTTTATCGAATCCCTTGAAAACGAACTTCAGCGTTACTTCTCTGAGAAGAAACTACATTGACACGAAATCAACTCTCTGCATCTCTTGATGTAACCAACATTCCCGATGAATTACAAGATGAATTCTTGGATTTGCGAAATAACCGGAATGATTCCTCGGCACGTAACTTGTTTAATGAAAAATTGTTCACACAATTCTGCGGTGGTATGTAACATTCATACACAAATGTGGCGATGCTTGCCTTTATACTTTTAGTTCAATTTATGTCTACATATCACTGCGAGAATGGATTTTCAACTCTTCTTCGTTTAAAAACAAAAGATAAATTAAATCATGAAAATGAAATGAGGTTGGCGTTAACAAAAATTTACCCGCGAATTTTACGGCTGATTAATAATTACATGCAATTCAATCATCGTATTAAATAAAATATTAAACATAATTTAAAGTAAAATTATACTAAATAAACTATTTTCGTTGTTAATTTTTGGTTACCTTATTAAAAATGTTTTTATAAAAAGGGATCGCCACTCGAAAAAGGTTGGGAACCTATGCTCTAGAGCTTCCATGTTGTATTTAATATGAACTCTGGCCAGGACTTTTAATTTTCCCCTTATTATAACCGATATGTGGCTACATCCGATTTCGTTATAAATAGTATCTATGAGTATTGTATTGTCCAAGGCTATCATAATTCTACACGTCACTAATAAGACCTTGTCTGAATAAGTATATTAAGCTATCTTTTCTCTTTTCATAATATACAAAAAGACCCCATGACAGGAGATCTCATTAGCAATCAAATCTTAATCCGTTGTTTGTAATCCATAAAATCTCCCCCAGTCCAATAATTGCGTTCTTCATATATACTTTGAACAGAGAATTTTTATCTCACTAAATTGAGAGGCGCTCAAATGTGCACGTCGAAAAAATAACAGAAATCACATTTTATATGGCCTAAACCCACAAAATTGTCAACTACAAAGTCTGCTCGCTTTAATTGAGCTCTTATCTATTTTCCTTATCAAAACAACAATATAACATGTATGTGAACGAAAATAAAAAACGTCTAGACTATAGTAAGGTCTGTTTTTAGTCTGTGAACAATATAATTATTTAGCGGTGATGTTACCAACCTTAACGTGTATGGGCTCTGAATAACAGTAATCGTCCATTTCATATTTACTAATTTCTAGAAGAACCTGTGGTGGTCTGATGTCATAATTTATTTTCCAATGAACCTGATTATACCTGCGTTATGATGCCATATGGTTCAACGTGACAAACGCCATGTCTCCAGCACATGAACGATATTTTTTAAGCGGAAGAAGCTTCATTGATAAGAGCCGGTAGCTTTCCCCGAAAATTTCTTATCGAATTTGTGAAGTTTCGTTTATCAGGAAAAAAAAATAAAGAAATTCACTAAAACTCATCGAGCACAAGATAAAAATAGGCGCTTGGTTGCTTAAATAAATTTTTCACTTTTATTTCCTAGAGGCCTAGATGGCCTTATAAGGCCTAACGTATATTAAGTTTGTCCTTCTGTTTGTAACGCATAGAAATAATGCTGGTAGAGCAAAATGGATGGGACACCAACGCATCTTATTATATCGCTTTTTGCATTTCCGTCCGTACTCTCGAGAACGCGTTAACTTAGAGAACTGAACTTTTGAACATGGTCGTTTTAAGAATAGATTGAGCCTTTAGACTTTCGCCAAAAGTTTTCCGTGGTGCGAATGGGAGCACGAGCTGATGAAGCTAAGACAGGTTTTAGGAGATCTTACCCGCGGCTATCAATTAGAAAACTTCATTTCAAAAAGAAGTTGAGAGTATATGAATTCTTGTTTCAAATATAAAATAGCGAGTATTCAGAGTTTGATGGAAAGATAACAATCTCTAACGATTTCGGCTCAGTCGTAACCTGAATATATCCCGATATTGCTAATATCCGAAATAAGTCTACGGCCTGTCTATGCAAGCGCACTATTCTGGTCCCTAAAAATCACTAGGTTACTGTCATTAATGATATTTTACTTAATTGGTTCAAAAGGGCAGAAATGTAGCAAAAATAAAATTTCTTAGACTCTGTGATGAACACAGATAACCCTTAAGTCTCATTGTCTCCCAGCCCTTGAGCTAATCCTCAGAGTGGGCATTCCAGTGATGTTGGCCTAAGCTTTGTAATTGCATCAGGCTGCGAGTGAAGGCCTTCCATTGAAATCTCATCGAAGCAGAGCTGCGCAAGTACCAAAGAAAAAGTACTTAAATACAAGTACAAGTACCGAAGGCCTGAGTACTTCAGCGTAAGTACAAGTACCGCATGTATGAAAAGTACTTGTAACTAAGTACTAAGTCTATAAAATGTAGTTAGTACTTTTTGAAGTATTTTTTAAAGTAGTTTTTTAGAAACTTTGTATACGTTGGCAGTAAGATAATGAAGTTTATCGAGTTCAGTTAATAGATATTAATAAATAAATACCTTTTGAAAACTATAATATGTATAATAACCAGTGGCTACTATTTATAGTTTTTTATAGTTTTCAGCGCTGCAGGTAGAGTAAAACTTTCACCTCTCATTGCTACACTCATAAAACCTATTAGAGGTCCGCCCAAGCACATATTATCTTCCAATAATCATAACAATTCTAAGGAAAAAATTGAGGTCTTGCCTACATCAGGTCGAGGCATCGTTGATTTCATATTGGAGCGAGGCATTGCTTGCTTACCCTTGGTTATGTCCACTGACGTATATAATATGGACTGCTTACTTTTCTATTTTACGTAGGTACAATTGCTTGTGTCAAAACGAGTTCTTACGTCGGTGCCAACATTCAAAAAAATCATTGGCAGGAAGTTAAAAAAGTGAGCACGCAGCTCGGAAAGTGATTTTAATAAAACCTTTCGAATTTCTGCTGCGTATCTAATGAATGAATATATTGTCTTTGGTAAAACAGTTTTTATCAGTAATAACCCTAAATGATTAATTTAAAATCATGTATTTTGACGAAACCACAATTTATTTGTTGTTTTCAGTTCTCTCTCAGTTATGGTACTTGGTGCTTATACCGAAAGTCAGCAATATAGAAGTGAGGCCACTTTCTGCAGTGTATTTTTATGAACGTAGTCAGTCCATATTATACATGTCAGTGGTTATGTCATCAAGTCGAGGCATCGTCAATTTTATATTCGAGCGAGACGTTACTGGGTTTTGTTCTACTTGCCCAGTCTTGTTTGTATGTTATTAGTTTGTTTAAGGTTCTGCCTTGACGCGTGAGGCACATGCTTTGACAGTTATTTACGTGCTTTAAAACTTAACAAAAAAGGAGTTGCAATAGAGATTTTGTTTTCTTTTCTACGAAGAATTTGATATTTGTAGGTACTTAATAGACTCAGAAATACTTAAGTAAAAATCTTGGTACTTAAGTACAAAACTAAGTCTTAAGTACAAATAAATAGAAGCAAGTACTTATGTTCAAGTACTAAATAGGGACATTGAGTAATAAGTCTTAAGTAACGAAAATGTACTTTAAGTAGTACTTAAGTCTTTTTTTACTTAAGTATTGCCCAGCTCTGCATCGAAGCCCACGGTATTCATGGGGTTTTCTTGATACCGTCTGGATTTGTCGCCTTCGAATTCAAGATATTGTATGAATAAGTGCATAGTTCTCCCGCAAGATCTGCTTTACCATGTTTTGACTATTAACAAATCTCACAGGACAGTCACTGACTGAAGTTGGTTCAATCAACGGAGGAATGCTATGTAGTATGGTCAATTTTACGTGGCCTGCACTAAAATAAAACATTTTTTTATTGTATTCACGGTCTCAGGCCACGAGTCATTTGTAGCTTGTGGTTGACTGCTGAAGCCAAGTACGCACATTCACTACATCCTCTGGCCACAAGATGCCATGCTTCTTATATTATGCATAAATTTATGTATTTTCATTTAATTAATAATTTTTTCTTTCGTTATATTTTTCTGCAGAATTATTACAATTCAGTATGAAATACCTTTCATAAGTAAACAACTTTCGCATTGATAAACCAAATTCCGAATAATTTCAAAGTTCCTATTACAGGGGTATCGCTCTAGTAGTTGTATTAACGATACAGGGTCCCCAGTAGAGGGTTAGAGAGTCGAGTTATCAATACATTATTAAAATTAAAGAATAAAATTATAAAATTCAAAAAGTTAACTTTATCAATACTTAAATATATAAATAATTGTTCATAATTTTTAGTCATAATTATAAAAGCCTCGTCTCCAGTTTCTCAGAGGTTATAACAGTATGCTTACTATTTTTGACCGTTTCGTTTAAAACAGCAACAGATGGAAGAAACTTTTCTAAATTAAAACTTATTAAATATTATTTTAGAACTTCTATGGGACAAAAACGCGGCTATTGGATATATCAATTCTGTCCATAGAGCCAGCAGAACTTGAGGAACTAAAATCTTCTTCAGCTGTGGATGATATAATTAAATAGGTATGTTCGCCGAACAGAGGTAAAAAAAGTACATATGTATGTAGCTATATATTTAACCACTAGAATATTTTTTTAGAATTAAGTTTTTTTTAGTAGGTATCGTTGTTTTTGTTATTTTCACATATATGTTGTTTATGCGAGTGTTTTTGTTTATTTTCCGAAAAATTGCCCCCCAAGAAAATTTGATACGCGGCTCAATCAGGGCTAGTTATGTCACTGAACCGTCATATTGAAAAAACTTTCCAACGCTTGCCTTCTTCTTCTGCTACAATGTTGGTAGCACTGTGACCACGAGTCACAAATTTGAGAGTTGTCCAAACTTGACTCGAATGTAACTTTGGTAATACATTTCCATTGTTTCAAACGGATGCCTGTGGATTGTGACCGTAAATTTATTTTCAGCCTTATCTCACACATCAGCCTGGTTTTCTTACACGAGGGTTACAGGGGTAAGAAGAAATTAGTCTGTCAATTTTACTGACTCCAAACGCGTTACATTCGATCAACTGACTATAGTTAGTTCATTATAAAATATCGTCTAGTGGTGCAGACATTTCTCTTTTGTATGCATTGCCAATGATTTCTTCCTTATTCAAGTTCCTTTCCGTAATTTTTCTCTAAAAAATAATTATTACAATGTATATTAAACTTTTTTCAGTCATTTCCTACTCAAGAGAGAGAAGTTAGAAATATAAACAAAAATTTCCATTAACTTTTAATTGCAGTTTCCATCATTTGCATTTTACTTTTGACAGTTTACTGCCTAGTCAATACTGACTGGTCAATAAAATAAAAAAATAACTTTAGTATCAGTTCTACTAACTGACAGTTATGCTGATGACCTTGTTATCATTATCAAAGGCAAATATTTATGAGCGCTGGCTTTCTAGAAAGTTTCAAGAAACCCTAAGTTTTGTTCAAGACTAGTGTGCTGTACACAAACTATCGGTCAACCTCAGCGAAACAACAATAATACCCTTTACCAGAAGAAGGATATTGAGGAATTTAACTACCCCTCTTTGGTAAGGACATCCCTATGTCGAAAGATGCTTAATATTTTGGGATAAATCTTGATGATAACATAACCGCATTTGGAACAAACATATAGATAAGAAAGTCCAGGAAAGTACACTAATGCTATGGAACTGTAGAAAACTGGCTGGATCAACATGGGGACTGAAGCCAAAGATAATGATTTGGCTACACGGTAAAAAATGTACATAAACTTTATGTAAAATTTTTACTTTAATAACGTAATATTTTACATAACCGCTATGTACGTGCATGAAAGTTGTGTAGTTTTCTCCAAAATTTAAGCAAATTTCAGAATTCCAGTAAAATAATGTAAAATTACATAAAATTAACATTTTTTCAATGACAAACTTGTAAGTTTTCAAATGTACTGTCTATTGAATTTTACATATTTATTTGTGAAATCCATTTCTTTATTAAATTTTACACTACAGTTATGTAATATTCAGTTTCCAAGACGGACAATTTCACTTTATTTATTTAATTTAACATTCCTTTCAGTAAAACTTTTAACCACAATGTATTTTTCCGGTATTTTTGGGGAAATTTTCAACTGTTCTGTAATTGGTTTTCAACTCAATACCGCATACCCGCATTAACAAGCCAACAGTTCTATGAAAAATTACATAGAATATGTACTTACAGCTCCAGTGTACACTGTAAAAAATATTAGGACTATATTCCCTAAAATGTAGGGAATACTCCCTAAAATTTAGGAAAAAAAACCCCACAGTTTAGGGAATATTCGCTAATCTTATCGAAAAATACCTAAGCTTTGTGGCAACGATTTGTGCAAATTTTTTACTGTGTACATAGTTTTATGCCAGTGTGTTTGCAGTAGCGCAGTCTCTACGGGAGTTGCTTTGTTAACGGATGACGGACGAGCAAACAAATGTGTGATTAGTTCTTACCTTTATTCAGCGATCTAATATTGATAGTTATTTATATATATCTGGTTTCCTTATTGCCAGAATACCATATTTATATTATGAGTTTGTGGTTAACTTGACAATATGACTCTGAATAAATATTTCTTATTTTGGTTTTCAGAAAATTTAAGAAAATTGCAATTATTTCGTCAAATTTATTCCACCGCATAGTAAGATAACAAAAATATAAATAAAAAAAAAAAAATTATGGCAGTTACCCGTTTTGAGAGTTTTTGTGATTTTGTTATCTTATGGAACAAGATATTTGCCTGTGAATGTACATGAGAAACTTTTACATAACAATCAGTTAAAATTACAAACATGAAACGACTTTTACATATTTCATGGAACAGCATTACATAAAAAAATTATTACATATAATTTAATAAAAATTACATGCTTTTACATAAATTTAATGTATTGTGATCCAGACTTTATGGAATAATACATACTGTTCGTTTACATAAAAATTAAAAATTCTACATCGTATGTAATATTATATAACATAGGTACATGCTTTAATCAATAATAATGTACCGTACATTTTGTATTAGAATATTCCGCTATTAATGATGGCAACAAAATGCCAACCATTATAATGGAATTTTCAATAAGATTTTTTTTACCATGTATATGTATAGAGCAGCACCTATGCTGCAGCTGGTGTCATGCGCACAACATATACCAGCGCTCTAGAGACACTATTGAACCTACTGGCACTAGGCAACGTTATTGGAAAAGAGGCTGGAATAATGGTGTACAAATCCCTTCAGATGGGTATAGTGAATGGGGCTCCAAAAACGTACACACTATAACAGAACGAATAGAAGCAACTCCCCAATACTCTGTCTGACTCTCAAAATAAAGATACCAAATAGAAAGGAAACAGATACAAATCAAGAAAATGAAGCCCTAATCTGGTACACCGACGGCTCTAAAACCGAGAAAGGAGCAGAAATATAAGGTGTACTGCCAAGAGCTTATATCTATCAAAGCCTAGAAAAATACGTCTCGATATTCCAGGCAAAAGTTTATGCCATCACTATAGATGTGCATCCGAAAATCTCAGCCAATCCTACACTAACAGGAAAATATATATCTACATATACAGATAGGCAAGCCGCATTGAAAGCCATCTTATCAACAGAAGTCAAAATGAAATTAATATGGGAATGCATTCAAGCATTATATAGTACGATTCATATTCCTTCTCATCCCTTGATGCACAAGTTTGAGATTGGACTTCTTCGATGGTTTAGAATCGTTATATTTGTGGACTCAAATCATTCAAAGTACAAACCAGTGATGTCACTGAACCTATAACTGGTGCAGCAACGTGATATTTTCCTGTAATTATGTATTCAAAAACTTTGGCACAAAGAACCGTCTAACACTTCAATGGGTGCTGGGACACTCGGGAATTGATGGTAATGATAAGGCAGACTTACTGGCCAAAAAAGGACAATTCGTGCTCCTCATTAGAACCGGAACTATTTTGCGGCATTTCTTATAACACCGTGAGGCTTACCTTCAAAAACTGGATCCAAAACCAAATGGACCAACAATGGACTTCAATGATAGGCACCAGACAAGCCGAACGATTCATTAAAAGACCTTCACTAAAGAAGAGCCAGGATCTTTTAAGGCTGGAATCAACTCAGAATCATCACAGGTTTACTAACCAGACACTGGCAAACTAAACAAGCACATGGATCGGATACGCATATCACACACTGATGTATATATGTAGGTTGTGTCTCGAAGAGGATAAAACATCGGAACATGACTTATGAGAATGCGAGGTCACTGCATAATATAGGTTTAAGGCCTTTGGCTCATATTTCTTAAAGCCTATCGGCTTTGAAGAAATCTCATCAAAAAAATGCTGCTTTTCCTAGGAAGAGTGGGATTGTTGGATGAACCGTAAAGAAAGTGGTGTACAACTAGCCAATGTGCTGTAGTGCATGCAAAGGCCACTCACCCCACTTAGTCCTAATCTAATCTAAACATTTCAAACGTCGTTTACAAAGAGGTAATCGCTAGTTTATATAGGTACGTAATAATAATATAATACTAAATTTTAAAAAAATAATAAAAAACTTATACAGGGCCCCAACAAACATTTTAAGACTTGTCTGATCTATCGTCTTTTTTAACTGAAAATAGATTATGAACTCCTTGCTCATTTCGACGTCATTTAGACGTAAGTTTTCTACGAAACTAGGACATGTTGATCAAATTTTCGTTTACTATTGACTTATTATTGACCCCTTTCCAGCGACGTCGTTTTTATGTCAATATTTGAAATTTTAAGACAATCGAGTTTAGTTTCCGTCAAATATAGACTTAGTTTTGACTGGAACTTTTTTAAGTCGACATATGACGTCTTTCAGGAGTTCAAGTTGGTATAAGTTTAAATAATGCAATCGAAGTTTGAACACAAAATGACCGACCATGCATGAATTATACAGAAATATATGAAGGAACGTCATTTAATGACTCAAAATAGATCTTAGATTTAACAGCGTTTTTCCGTCTTTTAGACGTAATCCTAGTTAACCCTCTAGAGCCTAATATTAGAAAATTTTCTATTGTTCTTAAACTCTTTTTGATATCTTACTTTTGCCGTCTTTTTGTCGTGATTTTTGCTATTGCATAGACACGTGCTGTCTATTTCACGTCATTTGAAGACTGATAATAGACCCTATAACAGCGCTTTGCTGTCATTTTGTCGTCAGTTTGTGCTACTGCATAGGCACGCGTTGTCTATTTCTCGTCAGTTTTTGACTGCATTTGAAAGAGGCGCTGCTTGTCACGTCATTTCTCGATTTTTCGTAGATTCGTGGAAGGACGAGCATTCAAGACTTGCATTAGACTTTTACAACAGCAGTACGGGCAACAATTTTATGGTGTTCAGTCAATAGTACATATCTCCAAAATTGTACTATGCGCTACTTACGAAGTTGTGCGCTTTTAATCGAAATAATATTGTTTTTTGAAGCTATGTATTTTGGATACATCGTTTTATTTGAATGCTTTTGTAAATAAAATTCAACGAAAACTTTGAAAAATGCTTTTCTCGATAAACAACGTGAAAAATTAATAATTTCTTCCGAATAATAAAAACATAAGAATTTCCCTACCTTTTAGTTTAAGTTCTATTGAGTGAGTTTTTTCGATGTGCCAACTAGAGGTCATTTTGTATTAATAATTGGTGGCTAATATGACGACTTTATTTCCGTCTGAAGACGTGTTTCAAGTGTTATAATGACGTCTTCTGGCCAACCAAAATGTACTCATTCAGTTTGGAGGATATTTTAGTGGCTAATATGACGACCTTATTTCTGTCTGAAGACGTGTTTTAGGTGGTACATTGTCGATAGGTCGACGTCAAAAAGATGGTCGATTTAACCAAATTTTGATTTTGACCACTTTTCAATTTCAGTACAAAGGACGATATATTGCATGTACTATTGACCAGACAATGTTTGTTGGGAGCATTTCCGTCACGGAGGTCCATAGGACAGGAGGGAGGTGATAGTACTCACCTAGCCAAACAAAAAATTCTATCAAAGAATTTCACAGTTTTTACATTTTCATTGCAACACTGTATAGTTTGTGCGGAACTTTCTGCTCAAGCTGAAGCTTGAATAATAACTTCTAAAGTCGAAGAAATTTCATTGCCAGAATCACTTCGTAGCCAAGACAACAGATCTACTTGTGATTTCTTTTTTTTTTATAATTTTATTCTTGGACACCCAGAGCGATATTTTAGCACATTTCTTCAACGATTAGCACAATTTTAAAAGCAAATTTCTTGGCAAATTAACAGTTTCAAATTCCATAACCTTAACATTCGATTTCTACCTAATGCTTTGGAATTGAAATTTATCTCAAACTTAATGAATTGGTCTCCCCCTTCATCTCCTCTCAGCGGGAGTTTTCACTTAGCTTCGTTCCGGCCGTTAATTTCTCTGTTGGGATAGCTACTTTGAAATTCATTCGTAACGAAAGAAAGTTGACACTTAAAAGTTTCCATTAAAGGTAGATCTATCTGGCCCAATTATCTTAAAATTTTGGGAGCGGTTACGAACTTGACAATTACTAAATATTAGCACTTAAAAACACCCAGAGAAAAATACAATAAGGAATTTCTTAACGCGACCTATATGGTATTGAGATATTTTTCTAAAAATTCCAGTTTAGGTGGGGATCAGCAGAAAAAAATCCTTGACATACATAGCTCCAACGAGTTGGCTATCTTTAAAGGAAGTTGTTGACTGAATTTTGGTGCAATAGCAAGCTCTTTAATTATTTTTTATATCATCTTCGTTAGTAGACGAAATCCTTTAAGTAAAATAAATGTTTACCTTAGAGTTTCAAGCAAAAAAATTTAAGTTACATAATTATGCAAAACAATTGAGACAAACTACAAGTTAATTTTGTCGTTTTTCATTAAATCTGACTTAATAAATAACTAAGATTGCCTGAATGACATTGACCTACAACATCAAGAGAATTATTTGTCGCTTAATGAGATATATGTACATCAGTACAAATGCTGATTTATTTATTGTGGAAAAGGGTTTAGTGGAATCAGTTTTGACAACTGTAAGGTCAGATATTTTTTCGTTTTATGTTGAATTGTGTAGTTAAATAAGAAAACGCTTCGATTTGAAAAGTGACAATTTAAAACACTTGTGTTGTCTAAATCCCGATAGAGCATGCAAATGTAACGATTCTATTTTGCCACTATTAAAAGCATTTCCAAATCTTTATGAACATTCTGGAAGTAGAAAAAATTAGTACACAATGGCGAATTTTAAAAGTGCAATCGAACTTAAATCAGTTGACTGATCTTGAAAGTTTTTTGACTTATCTTTCGACTTTAAAAACTCATTGGGGCAATAATTTTTTTTTTTTTAGAACTTTATGATTTCGTAATGAATTTAATGTGTCTAACACACAGTTCTGCTGCCACTGAACGAGTCGTCTCAGATCTCCAACTAACTAAAACAAATAAATCAAATAGATTTGACATAAAGACCATTGAATGCAGTTTGCAAAAGGGCAAGTAGAAAGTCAAAAAGAAAAATACTTTGTCTGGACACCGTAATTACATAAAGCAACTTAAAATCGCGTTTAGTAGTCATAAATATCGAGATAAAATATTTAATATACACATATGTATGTACTATCTTATTTATTATGTGCTGTAAAATGGAATGAATTTATTTAAGGAAACAAAATCAATATTTTTTGTTCAACTAAGCTCTACCTACATATATTTTCTAATTCTGCGACTTATTCAGTTTTATTTTGTATGAATTGTCTTAATTTTTGTTTTTTTGTTAACAGATTTTACATTTTTTACTAAATAAAATGTTACTATTAATTTATACTTCTTTTTCTTTAAGATTGCTACTTCTTTTTTACATAATTTTGCTACTTTGCTATACTTTTTCCCTCGAGTCTTTCTACTTTTATTCCTCCTACCTCTTGTGGCAGCACTGGTTGAGAGGCCCCTCTATCGTGGAGTCGCGGTGCATAGAATGACCGCACCTCCTAGATTGCCGGCCGGGGGGGGGGGGGTGTATCATCTCAACCATTTCGAAGTTACAGAGTGATTAGGAAATTATGCTAGTTTTCACAAAACACCTGTATCTTAAGCGCATGTGCATAGTCACCGTTATGAGAGCCTTGCCTGCTAAAT
Organism: Dioctria rufipes; assembly: GCA_963924295.1. Classification (NCBI taxonomy): domain Eukaryota; kingdom Metazoa; phylum Arthropoda; class Insecta; order Diptera; family Asilidae; genus Dioctria; species Dioctria rufipes. Next base: position 338,642,301 of record OZ002740.1, on the reverse strand, counting down.
GATTTTAAAAATTTATGAAATTTAACAAATTCTATATTAGTGGTCTATAAAAAAATGGCAAAACTGCTATAAAATACTAAAATAATTTATAAAAAATAATAACAAAATAGAAAATTTAAGTCATCAAACTGGAAATGATTATAATTAACACATAAGCAGCTCAGGATTAATTCGAAAATGTTGCTTGTGCCATAATTTTATCAGCTCGAGACACAGTTCAGACTTAACTGGAATAAACTGGAATTTCTCTTCTAAATTATCAATATTTTCCGCAAAATGTATTCATAGAGGGAAATAGATCATTAAATTAACAAATATGTATAAATCCAGTTCTGTTTTTAAAATTATCAATAACTTAGCGGGGGGTCACTGCAGTGATTAGCCTTAATCCAGACCACAGACTTTGGACTTTGGGAAACAGAATCGTTATATCTTGGCTTGAATTGAAATGCCCTGCTGTAACAAAATAATTTTATGAATTTTCATTTCATGTACGACCGATTAATTTGTCTGCGTCTGTCATGATTTAATGGGAATTTTAAAAACAGTAAGAAAAGCTTCGTAAAAAAACTTTTTTAGAAAATAATATATGTAGATTGGAAAGTTCACACACACACACACACACACGCATAGCAAACTTCATGGGTGGTTATGCGGTATCTATTATTAAAATAGTATCACCTTCACACTGGAGCTAATAAATTCCTTGGAACTCTGATAAGAAATTAATTGAATGAAATTTTGTACGCCACCCAATAATATGCCGTTTAGTCTCCTGCACTAAACTATAGAATTGTAAATGATTATGTAATATATAGTTACCTACATACAATGTACATACATATATATGTGAATAAGTAATAGTTTGATTGTTGAGTGTGTCGCTTTATCAAAATTCAACTGAAAAGTTTGTTATCATATGAAGTCGTGAAAATAATAAAACGTAAATAAAATTCCCACTTAGAGTGGGGTCTCAGTCATCAGTCTGATATGAGGAGCACAATGTCTGGAAATATTTATTATTATTTTTTTTTTTAACTGCCTGTTATCAGTCTGATTCTGGACGGAACAATAAAATAATACACACTAAGTATAGTCCCGGCTAAAATGAATTTATTTGCGACGTTTATTGCAGCACGATAGATGATAAATATTATTATTAACTATACTTGAGCACAATGTAATTACAAAGTTTGTAGCACATTGTCAGTCAAAAATACTCACAGCCGTAGATATCAAACACTAATTTCAATTGTTTTTATTTTTCAGCAACATTATTAAATTTGTTTTTGTATTGTTGTTTTTTTTTTCACTATATAATGTTAATTTTCCACCTACTCAAAATATTACTTCATCACGATCGTCGAACAAATTCATCTGCGCACGTCCAAATAAACTTGGATTAGAATCGTTCAGTTACCGTGCATGGGGTCCAAAAATGCAATATGTGCCCTTTTGGGGTTTTCCTATTTTCAGAGAGAAAGAATTGCATTTCAATTCGGCTTACACGATTTATTTTTAAATCTACCTAAAGATTAATACATTATGATCATCGAGGATTACTTGCATTTGAGTATTCGGTCTTGTTGTCCCCAACGAAGGTGTGATCAATTTTAGAATTTTCAATGATTTCTATAAATGGAAATCTTCTGAAAATGGTTTCTATGAGTAGTAAGATAATGTAAGTCATCAAACTGGGGATGAATTGTGTATGCATTTTGTAATAAAGGAAATAAGTAGGTACATAACATATGTACTTGTTATATGTATGCTTTTAGGACATGAATAATTTAGAAATTAATATGTGAATTGATAACGATAGCAGAAATTCCGTTAGTCCCATATCCTAATAATTTAGGGAGCCTGATCAGATCCTGATTCGGTAATGTAATCGATAATACATCGACTAATCAATCTCGCTTCCGTTCTCCTTTTGAACTTTCCGCCTTAATCTGTTCGAGTTATTTTTCTTGTTTTCTTTCCAGCTTCAGGTCGTTCAGAATGGCATTCCGTTTTGGTCACAACGGAACGACGGATGTTCTGATCGTCCCATAAAAAGTATGAATTGCTGTTAGTTAGTTTGTATTTAGCAGTGAAGTAAGAAGAAGATTTTAAAACGTAAATATTTTTAATTAAAAGGCGGTATGCGAAAGCCAAAGAATTCCTAATCTTATACATAAACTATATTGAAAAAGGTCAAGGAATGTTCAAGTTTTTTTTTTACGCCAATTTCTTCAAGTAGCATGCTACAGAAAAGAATTTGGAACAGGAAAACTCTAGTTCTCGATTGGCAAAAAGATGTTGTTCTTTTTCGAAAAATCTATTTTTGTCAATATTTCTTTTAGAAATAAATACCAATAGTTATATTTCTGTTAGGAATTTTGAGCGTTTGTGGAATAATTAGAAAAATTGAGGGAAGGAACGGTTTTTCTCGTAATTAAAGTGGTGATTTGGCATATCATATAATATTATAAATAAAAAAAAAAACATTTTCTGACAGAATAGAAAATTTGTTTTGCAAAATCCACAGAACTATCAATTCAATTTCCTTTATTCGACTTCAGAAATAATACATATTGATTTTTAACTTATAATTCTTAACTATATATACATTTTATGAGCTGAAATGTATTGCTCAACAGCTTTAGCCTTTATGATTTTATTTTCATACAGGCGAGCAAATGTCGTAAGATTAATTGACAATGTCACTAATGTATAACCTGATTACAACTCACACTTGCGACCGGTGTGAATAGACCTTACAAACTAGGGGAATAAAAGCCCAAGGCATCCAGCCCCCAAACAAAAGCCCGAGGTACCCAGCTCCCAAAACTACTTTTGACATATTCTTAGCTGCCAATCTTGTACTGTTGTCTTCTCAGTATTTTAAATCTGGTGGCCGACGCCATCGGCTTTGTTCGTTGGATGTACAGGCTGTCCAAGTTGCGTGTTTGTGTTCATAACCGCACTTTGTTCAATTCCATCAATATCAACTTCATCGGGATCTACTGCCAAATCCGATGATAATATTCTTTTCTTAGTCATCTTTTCCTCTAAACCCGCCCTGTTTGGCGCTGGTTTGAGGTCTCCGCAGCTCCTTCCTGTCTTGAAACCTTCTGTGTATGAATTGCCCTTGTGTGTAGTCCTTTCTTTATTTATCCTTGCCAGAATCACTTTTAATTTAATTTTAACTTTTCTTGTTAGAAATAATTTTACCATTAAATTCTTAATGATTTGAAAAATCACGCACGAGGCACTCCTTGTCCCAACGGAGGCCATTTCGTTCCCACAGAACTATCAAAACAACGCCAAGTGAAGAGCATATAGAGCTCGTGACTTTTCCTTTCTAAATTAAAGATACAAATTATAACATTGTAACAATCTTTCTGTTCTATTTCTAGAGCGGAAGACAGCACTGTTAGAAATTTAGCAGAATCAAGCGATCTTGAATATCTCCACAAGACCTTCGTTCCAACTCAACAAAATGATCCCCCAGTGGCGGAAGAAAGAGTTGGTTAAAATTTCAGAATCTATCGCTGACCATTACTCAGGATGTTTGCTATGATTTGTACACCTTAGTTTACAGAAAAGCGAAGGAGCATGAAAAAAAAACATTTAATTTATTCAATGAATGCCTTTCTCACGGAACTGCACTGATAGGGTAATTCACATAATTCTTAATGCTATCCCTCATATTTATCATAATCTCTATTTCTTGCTAAATATGAAAGAATAGAAAAATGGCATACAGTACGTTAACATGAATACTTGACTTGAAATCCACTTGAAGCTCAAGTTTTGGGTTGAATTAATTCCAATTACTTTTACTTGACTTGAAATTTTGAATTTTCCCTCGTGATTCGCACTTTTCACACTTCTCACGTTTTCTATAACTCCCCAAGTATGTTAGAGAATCGCGAATGGAGAGTTAGTTAGGGACTTTTAATCGGGGAAAACGAAAATTCCTTTCTCCCAAGCTCTTCGTTTTACAGAATCCGGCCCTGGTCGTTGGAACGCTTGAATTCAATTACCACCAACCCTTTTAAATAATTCTGTCTTAGCTGACGAGTTTGTTGAATCGAATTTGTGGTAATCACTTGAAATAGATTGTCTACAAAATGTATGCTGATGAAGTTGGAAGTTGTAGTTTGTGGAAGGCTCCTGAAAAAGGTTTCCCACGTACATATACTGATGAATCTAAATTGTGACCTATTGAATTAAGTCACCAGCAATCTTGTTAAGGAAACCTCGAAGGGTTCCGTACCATCGTACAAAATTTAACACTATTTCCTTCTTATTTTTTTTCGAATGAGAGTAGGCGTCATGTGAAAAAATAATGCTGTCATTTGAGAAAAAAATAATAATATTGTCATTTGAAAAAAAAAAAAATGCCTACTTATGATAATAATAATGAATGAGAATAAAACGAGGAAAAAAACACCGAAAAAATCACGTTTCTTGTATGGGAGCCCCCTTTAATTTTATTTTATTTTTATTATTTGTTGTTATAGCGGCAATAGAAATACACACTCTGTGAAAATTTCAACTGCCTACGTATTACGGTTCATGAGATACAACCTGGTGACAGACGGACAGCGAAGCCTTAGTAATAGGGTTCCCGTTGTTACCCTTTGGGTACGGAACACTAAAAATGACGTATCTGATAAATTTTATGCAATTTTGAGCTACTTGCCGTAAAATATGAGCTTCCATTTGTTTCATTGGTGATAAGGCTTATCTGTTTCCGAAAAGACAACAAACGGATCAAAGGAGAATTCATAATTATCGTTATAATTAATTGTACAAGGATACGTGGTGTTTTGCTAAACCCTAGCATATTTAGCATATTTTCCTAATCGACCTGTAATTCCAAAACGGTTGAGATTGTTGTCTCCCTGGCTGCCATACAGTTTTGAATTCCTAACACTTCAAATTACCTCCTGTTTCATTTATGACCACCAATACAAAAACGCCCTGTATATCGCATTGGAAAAACGTGTTTGAGCGTAATGCAGCGGTTAAACAAAAATGTTTCTGCTTAAAGCAATTTTACTCAATTTGTGTGTACCCGTCCTAATTCAAGGTTAATATCATTTTTTCAGTTAATTTAATTGTGAAAGGAACAGAATTGAAAAGCTTACTTTACTGTATAACTACTCAAATTATTTTTAAGGATATTATGAAGGATAATTAAAAAAAATCTGTTTTGAGGAAGCTTCGGAAACTTCACGGAAATTTTACACAAAGCTCAACCAACTGATATAATACATATAAATGGACTGACTATCTTGCCAAATTTTATACATTTTAAAAGAATTTGCAGGCTAACGTTTTGTATTTGTCCTAACTTCCCTGATTGTCGCTTTCTTGTCAGGCAAATAAATACAATTAAAATAACACTGTCAATTTATTCAAATTCAAATGAATTTATTTTCAACAACTACACTAGTAAGATTTCGATCTTACAAGTAAGTGTAGGATAACTAATAATATATTACATTAGATTTCTAAAAATGAAAGAAAAAAAACAAGAGAAAAAGTTACAATCGGTCTTAAACCAATAATTACCCTAGATGAAAATAAAATTTGAATAAAGTGAAACCCAAAGTTCTGTATGGCAACACCAAGAAGGGGCTGCCCGATTTAGTTCATTTTTTAAATTTAATTTACTATTTTTATGAAAACGCTTTGTACAAAATTTGTGCTCTCTACGTCGCCGTGTTCTCAGGCAGTGTCTAAATATATAGTGAAAAGCCAAAGTTTTATATGGCAACACCAAGAAGGTGTTGCCCGATTTAGTTCATGTTTGAAATTGCATTTGTAATTTTTATGAAACGCTGTGTACAAAATTTGAGCTCTCCATGTCGCCAAGCTCTCAGGCAGTGGCCAAATATATAGTGAAAAATCAAAGTTTTGTATGACAACACCAAGAAAAGGTTGCCCGATTTAGTCTTTTGAAATTTTATTTACCATTACTATGAAAATACCATGTACCAAATTTCAGCTCTGTACGTCAACACGTTCTGAGGCAGTGACAAACGAAATTTTTGTATGGTTTTTACAGAATGGCCTAAATCTTTTTGGTGTTGCCATATAAAATTTTAGAATCTTTACGTATATTGTGAAAACGATCAGTCCTAGTCGTTTTTATTGTACTGAAAAGTTCTTGAGAATATGAAATCCTATGAAATTGGTTAAAATCATTTTTGCTGTCCGACAAACCGTTCTAGAAATATATGCAAAAAACCACTTCAACGATCAAACTTTCATTGATGGGTGACTATACGAAATTGTATACGGATATTCATTTAGAGTATAATAAGAATTGGTCTTAGACCACATGTTCTACCTTTTTTACTTGTTCTTATATGAACTAATTCAACATCTTAACAGGCAGCTAAAGGCTGGTATTAGTACTCAGTAGGCGAGCAGGCAAGATTAAATACCCAAAACTTGAGTTGAAAGAACTGGTAACCTCGGTCGGTAGAGGGACATAATTAAGATCGTTATCCGAATTTAACAACGGTAAAGACAAAGGTAGACCCATCGACAAGTGTAGGCGGGCAAATAATGGCGCGCATGGTATTTTCATAGCAATAGTAAATGTAATTTCAAAAATGGACTAAATCGGGCCACCTTGTTGTTGCCATATAAAAATTTAAGATTTTTGCGTATACTGTGATAACAATCCATCCTAGATGTTATTATAATACTGAAAGGTTCTTTAAAATATGAAATCTTATAAAATTAGTCATAGTCAGTTTTGCTGTTCGACGAACTGTTCTAAAAATATAAGCGAAAAACCACTTCAAAAATCAACTTCCTCAGATGGATCATCATACGAAATTAATACGGGCATTTACTAGATTCTAAGGTATTATAAGAATTGGTTCTTAGATGAATTCTAGCTTTTTTATTTGTTTATATCTTGGCTGTTTGTGCTCCGATCTTCTTCGTTCTGTTTTGAATTATATGTATTTTTTTAACTGCTTCCCCTTGATTTCGGTGGAAAACTTATAAACAGAGCTGGAAAATACAATATAAATACGCGAAGAGGTCTTACTTCTAAAAAAAAATAAGTTAACTAGAACATTGAATGCAACGCCCTATTTAATTGAGAAAAATACTACTTCTGCTATGATAGATTTACTACTTTATTTTACCTATCTCAAAAAATAAACGAGAAATGTGTGTAGCAGTCAACCATTTTATAATAAGCAAAAGTATAGGGAGCCAATTTCTTTCCAGAAATACCTTAGTCAGTATTTTCGCTACAGCGGACATTAAAAAGATTTGCCTCAAGTTGTTATTAGATCTCTCACAGGTTGCATGAATAGACTTCTGAGCTTCATTCAAAAAGTCAGACCAAACTTATTGCTTTACAGCTGAAATGACGAGTAAAGACTAATACACAAAGTAATCTTAATGCCAGCATAATTTATAGGCTTTTATAAGTGTCTTACACTCTGAAACACTTTTCTTAAAGAAATTATGGATTGACCACGACTAAAGGACTATTCACACTATTCATCAAGCTTTCCTCCATCGCATGCAAAACTCAAAGTAATAGTACCGGTGATGGATAGTGCAAATGGTTTAATGGATTCAACTGCATTGCAGAATATTTTGATGGGTGGTTGACTGTCAGATGAATAGGCTTTAATCAGTTTAGGACTTTTAATCAGATGACATATGGTGGAAATGGCCCAGGGTTTTCTGAGGGAATAACTGGGGAAGGAAGTGAACTTTCTTTACTACGAAAAAAGCAAGAAATAAATAACAAGCTTTGTCCTCGTTTATATTTGGATCAGTTCATCCATTTTCAATGGTTTCTGCTACCCACAACCAAGTAGTTATTTTACAATGATTTCCAACCCCGTTAATCGTTAATGTCTGTGGTTCACACAAAGTTAGTAGTTGGCAATGCAATTATTGTGACATGAATGAATCCACTACATTAAAATACAGATCTATAAAAAAGTTGATGAAGCTGTACCAGATTTTATTTATGTTTAATTCAAGCAATTCGTTCATAAGTGATGTGAAGAAGTATTTATTCGTAAGAACACTAACGTCAATGGTCTTTTTACACCCGCCGTGTACAGTTCGAGGAAGCTTCGGTAATCGTATTATGACTCGTACAAGATTCAGGCGAATTAATCATTAATTAATTTTATGAATAAAACTAAATTAACCTTACAATTATCAAAAGAACACAATAAATATATTTCCAAATAAAAACGTTCTACCTATATAAAAAATTCCGAATGATTTTTAATTTCTTCAGACAGTCTTTTTTCCAGTAAAGGTCTCAACATTCTATCAACAGGTACATTGCAACTGACAAAGACTTGCTTTCGAAGGCGCTTTGCTAACTTTTGAGCTAGCTCTTGAGATTCACAACCTAACTGAGGTCCTAATGCTGTTGTCCCAATGATTTCATTATTTCGTGGCGCTGGCATGGCAATTGCAACCTCATCAAGCACTTCATTACCATCAGTACCAACATAAATGAAGACTGAATCAACCATTTTCAGTATACGAAAAGAAAATTTTATTTCGTTTATTTCTGCTGAGAAAGAATGCGTAAGAAACGCAGATTTTTCTAACTGTAAAGGTTGTTCAGGCATTTTTTACTAAAAGTACAAAAAACTTATAAAGTGTGTTTGTTAATTAAATATATTAGTAATTTACCAAAATTTTAAAATATATTTCATAGAATGAATTGTTGTTTTCTTGTAACATAACCTCTGTCTTGACTTATCGGATGCCGTTCAATCTGACATTTATTTAAGAGATAATACAAATTCATAAAGATGGCGCTGTTGTTAGTTAATAAAATATAACGACACTGACGCTATGAGTTTCAAAACTCTCCCGCGGAAAACGTGCCTAAAAAAAGTTAAGTTCAGGCAAGACCCGGCGGATTTTCAACTTGAAAGACAATATTTTTCCTAAAGATGACTCTTAGTATGGTATGTAGATTTAACAAATGTTTTAAATCACTAGACTTTTCCTAAAGATGGGATAACGTACGCATTAGTAGGATTGAAAGATAAAAAGGCATAGTCTGCTGTAGGTAAATTCGTATCTCCTCTTAGAGGAAGAGAAAAGGCCCCCTCAGAGTAGTCATTTAATAAAAATCATAAATGACAATAATGAAAATGATTTCCTCTGTGAAGAGCACTTTCAACCCACTGGAATGATTCTTTGGTATGCCGTTCCTGTCTTTGTTGTTTGTTTGTAACGTTTTACATTGCCATTTTTTTTTCATTTTCTTGTGCTATGCTGGGCTGTTTCTCCCCGCAAGGTAGAAAATTTTGTGTGAATTTGCCCAACTCCCGTAAATTTCCACAATTCTCCGGTACGATCAAAGAGAAAGTGTGTTGCTTTTTGTTTTCATTCTTGTTTTGGTTTATTCTTGGTTGCGTTTTATCTTCTTCAAAAGAACTCCTCTGAAGCTACTTCTGAAAGGATATGTACATATACAGGTAGTCTCATCTTTGATAATAAAAGGGTTTGGATTGGGTATTTAGGGGTCGGGGATGCAGTAGATAGTGTGTAGATAGAACACGAATTCAAAAAGGTAGAAAAATTGAATGAGGCGAGCAAAGAAAATTAATCGATTAAAGTAATTTAAGGAATTCTCTTTTTTCCTTCTATAGTCCCTATCTATAATTATGTTCGTGGAAGACTTAAAGAACTTTCAATAAAGAAGTATACAATTTAATTTTAGATGGCATACTTTATAGAGCTTTGAAATGAGAATTCAATTTTTTTTAAGTAAATTATGTATGAATGTATTTGCATAAATGAAATATATTAATGTACGTAAGTTTGCAACGGTATTTAATAGGAAATATTACCGAAGCTATACAAGCACATATGAATTCATGCCGGGTCTTGTTTAATTTTCATGAATATTGATGCAATATGGTCACTGATTTATATAGTACCACTATTGGCCCAAATGAATGCGAATTACAAATTTGTTTGTATTTTGAATTCAGAAGACATCATGCTTTCCCCGTGTCATATATAACGAAAACCCCATGACACAAGTGTTGTAGGAGAATTTTCATCTGTAGGGTTCAATCGTTTTCGTTTCAAAATATCAAATTCTACTACGAAAAACTAAACAAATTTAAAATTTGTATCGCTATTTTAACTCGAATCACTTCATTAATGTCGTTTTAGTGTTACCAGTTTCAGATCAGGATCCGCCCTAAATGCTGTCAAATGTGTTTGTTTGAACCAAAAATGAAAACACAAGTCTGACATCGATCCGACCTTTTAAAGTTGGAATTGAATATTTTCTCGGGTTAAACTCAGATTCACTTATGTCCTACAGACATGAAAGCTATTTGTCCACTTTATAAAATATCATATTCTGACAAAGTTGGTAAAGCATTCATAATGAAATTAAACTTGGTATAAATGAATTTTTAAATTTAAATTTTATTTCATGGACAGTCATCCAGTGTTGCACTTCAAAATTATCAATTGATTCTGATGTTTTTATACAAACACAAGTAAACAAATCGAATCAACTCTAAAAGTATTTGTTTGAACGGGGTCGAATCCAGCTCCAACTTAAAAATTAAACGAAAACGACATTAGTCGAGGGAAGTATATCCAATTTTAACTCAACCTGTTAATACATCGAATTGTTATATGTTTTCAATTAAACCTCCCGTTCCACTCGTGTTTGATAGCTACGGATCACATCTTTCTACTCGATTATTACAAGATTCGTTGTGCAACAGTTGGACTACCTGAAATCCTGGAAAAGTAATAATTAATTACAACATCCCGAAATTGTCAAAAAAGCCTTATTTGGCTTAAATAGGTTCAAAAATGCTAAAGTTAGACTTTGCGAAGTTTGCATTGACCTAGTCTAGACTGGTCAGTATGCTGTCTTTGCAACACGAAATCTGTAAATGGTAAAGTTCTGTTTCATGCAGAAAGTCATAACCACACATTTCATTGATTTTAAACAAAGCGTGAAATCTATAACGATCTACCTTTTATTGTTCAGTCATTATAGAATTTAATTAGAGAGAACAATTTAATATCATCAGAATTTCTATCTTCACGGATGGATCCAAGACGAGTGCGATCATAGAAGCTGGAGACTGCCAGTGGCACGAGTCTTATAGACTGCGGGACAAATGTTGTGTTTCTCAGGCAGAGCTCGCAGCAATTTACCAGGCGGCTATATTGGTATCCATGTGCAGAGAGCCTGCGCAGCATATCTGCATATACGCTGACAGTCAGGCAGTCATCAAGGCGCTGGATGCTGTGAGGGTAAAATCAAAATTGGTGCAGTTATGCAAGACTAGCCTTGACGAATTCATTCCACGCCACAAGGTGATCCTATCCTAGGTACCTGACCATAAGAATATCGCAGGAACTAGATGACTGATGAGTTGGCTAAAAAGATCTCTGAAATGGATGTGATGACTATGCCATCGATTTGGGAACTTTAGCTAAATTCAACAGCTTATTGTAAGCATTTTCTTTAATTTGTATGCGAAAAAAAACTGGTCAAAAGCGAATCGGACTCTCGTAAGTAGGGTGCCGTACTAGAACTTTAGCAGCAAACAGTCGATCGAGCGATTTTAAGTATATACAAATCTAATTCACAATTTTTCTGTGATAACTGAAAAATGAATTACTCAGTAGTTTCTTTGTATAAGAGAAAAAGATTTAACTGCACTGGACGAAGTTTGAACGTTATTAACTGTTAGATTAAATTAGTTAGAATAAGAGCACGAAATACATCAGTGAAAAGTTGTCAGAAGACTGACAAAAATGACGAAGGTCTAAAACTCTTTTGGATAATGAAACGATCTATTGAATTCGATGATGCTGTGTCTTGAGTCACAAAGATAATTGGTTAATTGGAAAAGTAATAAAATTAAATCGAACCAGGCAAGTGGAGTATAGTAATCTTATAAGAGCTAGTCTTGTTAGTAAGAGTTGTCTTATAAGTTAACATAAAAAACATTTTTTTTTTTCAGAAACAGTTTTCCTGTTATCTATGACCCAATACCATCATATACTAACGCTGATAATATCAAAGTTTTAGCTCTAGCAACCACAAGATCAGGAGGGCGGTATTTTCGCACATTTTTATATTCAAATGCTAATTTTATTTTTGGAATCTTAGAAAGTAGCCCTTTCAAACGATATCCCACACCAGCACGATACAAAAAGACATTTTTTTTAGGAAGCCCAGTCGACCCCTATTAAAATTTAAAAAAAAAAGTTATTTCATAATCTTTCACTGTAGATGTGTGCCTTACGAAGACGTAACATTCTGCCAAGAAAAACATCTGTGACATACAGACAGACGGACGGTTCCGTTCTTTTCTTTTATGGTACGGAATCCTAAAAACGACAAAATATTAACTCTCTTGAGAACCTTTTCAGTTTCAAATAGACCAGCAGTTAATAGATGACATGGCGGAATTTTTGCAGACTTCGGTTAAAAATAAAATTAAACCGACTGCTGACATTTTGTAAATTATACCGGTTCAGTGAAGAGATTGTGCAAGTATTAGGAGATCATTTCTTGAGAGAAACGCTGTCAGATAATTGCGGCGGTGCTTTTAGTAATGCAGAAAAAATAAATATATTTTTGCGGCATGTTGGGAGACCCTAGTTTTCAGAGCAGTGCTGCAAGGAGAATGGAGTAAATAAGTATTCTGTCTCAATAATCTTCAGAATAATTCCAGCGGGGAAAATACTATGGAGCCAGAAATAGAAATGTCCGGATGGCATATTGGTGAAATTGACTGCACTTATGTGACAACACAATACCTGCGTTACATAGCGTTGAATACAGCTCTTCTATTCCTTAAGTGTTCAAACTAGATGCAATGCGATGAAACTGTTTACAAGTATTGACATTTGGCAAGGAAGAAGGAGAAAGAGTTCTATGCTCCGAACGAAAATCCAGTGGAAGAACAAGCTGCAAGTGACCACCAATTTTGAACAAATTTAAACTCATTTTATTAATCGCACCAGTACACAGGATCTGAAATCTTATAAGTTCATATTATGAAAATTTATATTACTAAAAAATAAAATAGTAATCGACCCCAACATAACTTATTGGTATAGAAGAAAAACCTAAGGTATAAGTAAAAGTAAAAGCAGTAGCCTCAAAAGAACTGCTAGTAGCTATCAGCGACAACCCTCCTAAATGCACTCACATTCCCCATGCTTTACAACGAAATGGAAGAGTATTCTATATAAAAGGAATTTGAACAAAATAACAGCCTTCTCCAATTAACCTCAGATGACAAGGAATTAATATTTCTTGTTGTTGGGCCAAATGCAAGAAGTGAAACTGCTGGTCAGTAAGATTGACCGACCTACCAAATCTTATTAGCATGAACAGAAAAATTACCACCTTCCAATTTAAAAAAAAAAAATTTAGAGAACAACCAATAACTTACATGTAAACGACGAGATGTGATCGAACCTCCTCAGACCAAAAACAAATCGAACGCAATTGTTTAGGACAACATTTATTTTGTGAACTGTCTAATTAAGGAAAAATAAAGCTATCATAAGAAAAGGAAGAAAGGAGAAGAGTTAACTAATTGTGCCTCTGTGGACAATGTTAATATTTTAGCCGACAGAGCCAAAGCGTACGCAGACCGCCATGAACTTTTCAGATGATTTTATAATTGAGTTTAATACCCAGATCAGTTACTACATCAACAAATGGTAGGACTTCTAGCTAAATCGTCATTAATTCTAGCCATATAATAATATAATGTTAACATCGTTTATAGTATCTGGCAAATCATTAATAAGTAAGCTGAAAGGTAGTAGAAAAGAAGAAGTAGGAAAGATCCTTGCAGAACATAAGATAAAAGTAGGAGTAAAATAGAATATTGCTCGTTGACTTAAACCCGCAACCTACCAATCAAAAAGTTACTGATTAACGTAGCTGTTGAGAAATCAGGTAAAACTAGTACTCCGATTTTGTTGTTTTCTAAACTACTTCTTAAATCCGAAGTAACTTTTAATAAAGCTATTTCACAACTGAGCCGCTACGAAATCATGATTGCCATCGCGCCAACATGATGTTGCTTTCCACAAATTCGTTAATCTGGGCAAATAGTAGTTTTTCATGCACCCTTTCCAAAACAAGAAAGAATACTGTTAGGAGGTCGAAAATGAGAGAACGAAGTAACTGAGCTCTTTTTCAGTGTAGGTATCACCACAGCAATTTTCCAATTAACTAGGAAAGAGGACATGATTAATCAAGAATCGTCGGGATTTAATATGTGTAATATTTTCTTATTACCATAAACACCCTCTCGTCTGAAATTTAATTTAATTTTTGTTTTTATGAGTACTATACGTGCTGCCTTCAACTTTTAAGTTGCACTTCAAACCTGTCCCTAACCATTATACTACAAGCTTAATAGAGCTCCTGTTGACATTAATATGTAAGTACCTAACACCTAAATAAGAGTGAGGAGAGAAAGCTTAAAGAACTGTGATATCTTCGGCGAAGTTTGTTCAAATACGATAAAATTATATTATCAGAACTTTTTAAAAGAAAAAAAAACAAAACAAGCATTCAATTCATAATTCAAGGTCTGCTTCATTTTACTAGAAAGGAATTAATAAATTGCAAGATAGATGGCATGGCAAAAAGTTGCAATTAATGAACGATATTATTGATTAAAATTTATAAATATTTTCTTAAAATTACAATGAAAAATATACCCACAAATATTTTTTCAGTTATAATTATTACGTTCACATACAATTGCAATCTTAAGGTTTAAAATTAATTCAAATTTCTTAATAAAAGTAAGAAGGGTTTGACTGCAGCTAAGTATATTTTGGGAATACAACCGATTATCAATAATAATCAATTCGGAGCAGCAAGGTCGACTGATTGGTTAACTAGCTATTTGCTAAGTGAAGTAAGACCATAAGTTTGAAATACAAACAGATTTACTTTATTTATTTGCGAAACTGAGTTCAGATTCTTTTCGATAAGTAGACACCCAATACCATCCGATCTAGCTTGGTCCTTTATAAAATATCAGAATTTAAGCAAACAATGGCCATATGGTCATTGTTATTTAGTTCTAAGTTGTTAATTAATTAATTTACTTATCTGAGATTTACGTATCTGAGATGTGTAATCTAAAGAAAAAAATTATAAATTACGTTAACAGTTAAGCACCAATATATAAACGCTTGGCCTTGGTACTGAACCGTCCGACGTATAAAAAAAAAGTTTTAGCTAATTACTTTATCGGGCAAAGCTAGTTATTTTCAATCTAGGGAATCTCACTAAATTGGAACCCGTACCTGCTCCTTATTCTGTACTTATAACGAATCTTTCTATTTCGAGTTTGATTTAGTCATAAAGTGAGCCGTTTTTTCCAACGATGAATTTTCTAAAAAAAAGGTATGCATAACGAAATATTTTTAAAAAAAGTCTAATTTAATTTACCAAAACTCGCATTCAATAATGAACGCCTTCGCAATTCATCTGAATGTCGCAGTTTTGACTGAGTTTGAATTCTTTTATGTTTGGGAGTTTTATAAACAAAGCCTGTGAAAATATATATAAATGAGATATTAATATTAACATAATAATTACACCAAACCTTTCCTTTCAATTTCACTTCCATATCCATCGGAGAAACTATTTCTCTTCCCACAATTTGCCATATAAGTGTTAGTTTTGAAACTATTGTGAAAATACTTTATAGAATTTAATCAATTTATAATAAAAAGTGTTTAAATTACTTGCTGGGGCGTGTAATTAATGTTTGCATTTTCTTCAATTCATCTTTTTCTTTCTGAATTTCCTTCGTTAACGTTGAAACATCTTCTTCTAACTTTTCTTTTTCTTTTGACAACTTAGCAATTTGATTGAAAACTTGACTCTTATTATTTTCAAGACGTGTTCTATGCTCGAATTGAAATTTTATAACTTTTGGAAGACGTTGTATAATTTGATGTATATTTTCGAAGTAAATCCTTAGATTGTAAGGCATTTTATCTCCAATCTCTGCTGTTTCAAAATTCCGGTTGCATATAAGACAAGTTTCTTGAAGGCATTTTGAACAAAAAATGTGCCCACAGCTTGTGCAGAGCATAGACTGATCCTTGGAGAGATCTTGATATTCTTTGAAACAATTATTACAATGTACCCAATTCAAGTCCATATTGTAAAGTTATATTTTTATCACACATTACATTTTGAGGAGAAATGTTTGAGACACAGAAACTAAATAAAACCAACTTTTGGAAATATATCAATAAAAAAGAACGTTAAATTTAATATGAAATGAAGTTGTTTTCGATTACTGGAATTACCGGAATTATTTTGACATTTAATTAAAGCCATGCTCAAACATGCAATCAAGTGAGAAACAGAATGTGGTGCTGCTGGCGTTCGTTGCTGGCGTTGTAGCGCGAACTGTAAAAATGTTAACAGCACGATTTTCGTATGATAGTGATACAATGACCCTGTTTAGACCGGGCAGGATTACGCTACCTCTGCCTCACGAAAACTTGCCTGTTAGATGATGGTTGCGGGCAGGAATGAACTATCACCCTACCTCACTGACATGTATAATATGGAAATGCATTGCAAAAAGTGGGCTCACTGCTATATTGCTAATTTTTTCGGTCGACGCACCAAGTACCAACTTAGGAGAACTGTAAACAACAAATAAATAAGTGGGTCCGTCGAAATAAATATTTTTAAATTAATTATTTAGGGTTATTACTGATAAAATTGTTTTACTAAAGGCAATATATTGATAAGATGTGCAGACGAAATTCGAAACATTTTATTATAAAGCCTGAATTAGATTACCACGGCAGCAGCAGCGAGAGCGGCAGCAAATTGTTTTCATTGGTTGAAAACTATCATCTGTTTGAGAGAAGGCAGCACGAACGTTGAAGCTGCCGAGCCGAGAGTCATTTCAAATTCTAAATTTGCTGCCGCTGTCTCCTCATAGCCAGCGTGGATATGCTGTCATATGAATACGGAAATGTCAGAAGATTCTGGTTGCTGCTTAGAATATAGAGACAACAGGAAGTGTTGATACCTGTAAAATTCGTATGCATGAGTGTGGATTTTTTCAGGGTCCCGTGAAGTAGGTCAGCATTATACTGAAGAAAGAGACAAATGCATTTTCAGCTGTCAAACGAAATTTTCTAATTTGTAACTATTTCTATTTAATTTAATACTTGTGAAATATGAAAGATATTTTATTTAAAAATAGTGCTAAATAAAGTAAAGAGTATAAGTAATTATCTGTTGATATTATAGTGATATATTTCTAAGTGATGTTCACGTAATTTCAGAATGAAGTGTTCGGTGAAAAATTGCCACAACAACACCAAGGTACGACGTGGGAAATCATTTTTTAGGTAAGTATAGTTATAAAATATTATTTTGTGTACTTTACGCACCTTTTTATATTAAATTAAATTAAAAATACATAAGAAAAACGATGAAATATTGAAAAATTCCTTCATCCACCGAGATTTGTTTACGTTTATGACAGCTGAGAAATCAGGGTATGTTGGCGAAGTGACATCACATAAGAACATTTTCGGTGGGAGCAAACACAATATTTTCGACCATACAGCTGGGCTTGCTTTTTATATTTTTACCGAAAAAAAGTATCAAGCCGTTGCGCTTGCTTTTCTACCTTCAAAACTATTACCGGCCAGGAATAACAAGTAAATTAAGCTTTTTTAGTAAAACTTCATAACTGGTTCGGTCGGTCCGTGAAAATAAGAAGCCAGCTTGGCTTTTTATACTTCCGGCTCCAAAACCTGTTACTTCCATCTCGAAAAAATAAAAAGTTAAGCTGGCTTTTTATTTTTTTCTGGCAAAAATAATAAGCCTTTTCAGCTTAGTTGTTTTAGCTTTGTTTTTTTTAAAAAAGTTAAGTTTTCAAAAGCTTTACAGGAATTGAAACGGGTTTCACGAGACGTCTTTTGGTATATTCCACTAAATTCCACGATCATAATTTATTTCAGCTTTTTTTTGTTTAAAATTTTCAAAATACCAGTTATTTTTGGTCCCTGAATAATTCATTTAAATTTTAGATTTTGATTAATTATGAGGTCCTTTGTTTTTTTTCGAAATAAAATGTTCCATAAAATCTTAGCTTATATATGCGAAAAAAATTATTTCCTAAAGCCAATAAATGATGAATGCCCGTTTGAAATTTGATGAATGCCCGTATGCAATTTCGTATGGTCACCCATCTGTGTAAGTTTGATTTTGAAGTGGTTTTTCGCATATATTTCTAGAACGGTTCGTTTTATAGGATTCCGTATTCTGAAGAAGTTTTTAGTACAATAAAAATGTCTAGGACTGATCGTTTTCACAATGTACGCAATATTCTTAAATTTTTATATCGCAACACCAAGAACGGTTTGCCCAATTTAGTCCATCTTAGATTTTGTTGTTGCTATTACATACTATGAAAACACCATATACCAAAATTCAGCTCTCTATGGGGACGCGCTCTCAGGCAGTGTCCAAATATGTATATAGTGGAAAACGAAATTTGTGTATGACAACCCCACGAAGGAGTTGCTCGATTTGTCTCATTTTCGAACTTAATTTTACTTGTTTTTTAAAGTCAGTGTACAAAATTTCAGCTCTCTAAGTATACGCGCTCTCGAGTTATCGTGCAGACAGACAGGAGGACGGACGAACGGACAGACGAACATGCAAAAATCAAAATAACTTTTAATATTATGCGTGGGTGTCCAATCCATTTTGCTCTACCATCATTATTTCTGTGCGTTACAAACGGAATGACAAACTTAGTATATCCTATAGATTTCATCTAGGTTATAATAAATCGCATAAGTGCGCCAATTAATTCTCACAACATTTTCATTAAGACTTGTCGTATTCTACAAGAATGAGATAAAAGGATACTCAAGTCCATATATTCTCTCATAAGACGCTAGTAGACCTTTATGAGATAAAAATTGTTAGTTGGGTCTATACCACCCGAAATCCAAAATGGTGCAACTTATACCGTAGGCAGACGGACAAAAACAATGATAATTCGTTCGTAATTGAATTTTTCAAAAATTGCTTTACCTTTGAATTTGAATTATTAAAAGGACTTTTGTTTTAATTCACAAAATAAAAAAAAAAAAATCAATTACAATGAATTATCATTGATTTTGTCCGTCTGCCTAATACTAACCGTTTCGGATCAATATATCAATATAACCGTCAATATAATCAAACAACTAATCGTCGTAACGATATGTCTACAAATTATCTACGTTCAAATGCGCATAGTTCTATTCAAGTTTACAAGTCGTTTATACATATGAGGCATACGCTTGGAATGAGGACATTCTCATTTCTGCCGTACATGTCAAACTCAAAGGTCCAGCAAAATTTTGGGCAGATAGCATGAATGAGGTTTGTCGAACGTGGAGTGAATTTTCGAGGAGGCTACTCTTTTGTTTTAATGGTCAGCGAAGTGAGGCTAATTCGCACATCAAATTGATGAGAAGTCATCGAAATAGTGGTGAATCTGGGGAAGATTATTTCCAACGAATTTGTGCAATAGAACAGCGGTAAAGTGTCGACGAGCAATCAATAATCAAATAGATATTATCGAAATGTTCTCCTACACATCGGACTTCAAATTGCTATCGCTAGTCTATATTTCCCATCAATTCTCGATATTCTTACTGCTATAAAAAAGTTTTTCGACAACTAAACCTATAGTCCGAATAATTCCATCAGCATCCCGGTCATATACATATACAGCCGATTTCGTCAGCAAATCAATCGCAGGTAGATGTAAAGCCTGCTTTTAAATCAACCACCCCCGTATGTTATATAACTGTTACTAGCCGGGTCATATTTCAATAAAATGTCCAAAACAATAAAAACGAGTACGTTGTTCGAGATACCCTCAAATCAGTACATCTAAAAAGGGTGTGCCCGGATAAATTAAGACCAGATATTGGTCCATCACATAATCATATTCGCAAAATATCCATTAGCAATAAACCAATAAACGTTGTGAAGGAAATGTAATGTTTATTAATAAAGTTCAAGTAAACTCTATCATTGATCCAGCAAGTGAAAAATCGTTAATATATAGAACACTAGCAATGTCGTTGGGAAACATTAAGCCTATTACTCTCGTATGTTTGAAGGGATTCGTGGGTGAAGAGTTAGTGTGTATGGTCAAATTAATAGTACAAACTTTCTTGTGATTGACAATGCAATGTTATCAGAATCTGTTTTATTAGGTTCGGACGTATTGTGCCAAACTGAGAATAGATTAATTATCGAATCCGGATCCTGTCGCATAAAACCACGTAAAGAAGAAAACATAAATTACAACGACACGTTGCCAGTAGAAGACGGCGTTCGAAAGTTACTGTGAGAATACAGTTTCGCTGACAATTTAACCGAATTGGGAAAATGTGAAATAGTTACCATGTCAATTAAATTGAAAAGTTCGAAACCAATCAGTAAAAGGCCATATCGTATTCCAATCGCAAAAAGAGAAACGGTTGAGAAAATCATCAACGATTTGTTCCAGAACGGAATTATACGACGAAGCAATTCTGAATATGTGACGCCCATTGTTCTAGTCAAAAAATAAAATGGTGAATATCGAATGTGTGTCGATTATCGCAAAAGCGATGATTTCCAATGCCGATTGTCGAAGAACAACTTTCATCACGCGCAGGAAACGAATTTTTACGGTAGTTGACATGATGTCAGGTTTTTATCAAATACCAATCAAAGATAAAGTAAGAAATTTACAGCTTTCGTTACACATTTAGGACATTTCCAGTTCGACTATACATGCCATTTGGACTTATGAATGCTCTGTCGTATTTTCAAGAATTGAACCTAGAGCTTGTACGGCAAATAAAGAGAAAGGTTATTGGATACGTCGATGAAAGTATCATTTCAAGTAAGACCTCTTCCAAGGGATTTATTGCATGAATTGCTGGGTATAATACGAGCAACCGGATTAACTTTTATATTATCAAAATATAATTTCCTTTCGAAGTAAATTGCATTTCTTGAGTGAACGTTCATGGAATTCAACCAAGGATTTAAAAAACACACGCAATACAAAACTTTTCGCAACCCGTTAACGTTACGGAAGTTAAGAGATCTCTCGGACTAACTGGATTTTTCCGAAAATTTATTTATTATAACTTATGCACATATCACGAAGCCTTCGAGCTTCTTGAAACAAAAAATGATTCACCGTCCATTTGGGCCATAGAGCAGCAAATTAAGGATCCCGTCTTAGTCCTTTACGATTATCATAAAAATCATCAGGTACATCTTGATGCCAGCTCTGTTAGAATTGCTGGAATATTGCCATGGTATCGATCGACATCGAATGCCATTACTATAGTTACAAATTAGAGGTCTTACCTATAGTTGAAACGTTAGAAATATTCCGAATTTATTTATTGGGAAAACATTTCTAAATCGTCACGGATTGTGTTGCTGGAAGTATATTGAAGAAATCAACTCCATTGATCCCGCGCATTGTCAGATGGTGGCTTAAGTTGCAAGAGTATAGTTTCGATATAATATATCGATCAGGTGAGCAAATATCACACGCAGATGTCTTAAGTCGTCCTCCAGTTAAACCGCCGAACGAGATAGATGTTGTTATGTCAAATATCATGCGTATCGAAGTAAATCAAGAAAATTGGTTAGCCTCTATGCAACGTTCTTAGAATGCTGCTACAACAAATATCCCAGAGGCCGAACAGAAGGACATCTCTATAGTGGAGAAGTAATACCAATACCGTTCCGTACGCTACACGTTCACCATTTGGGTCCGTTTTCAAAGAGCCGTCGAAGAAACTTTTACATTATTGGAATTTCTGATGCTTTCAGTAAATATGTCATACTACGGCCCGTTCGAAATACACAGTCAAGGCCTTTCATCTATATGCTTAATGATTTGACAAGTTGTTGTGTATAGTATACAGTACAGTACAGCATATATTTCGCAAGAATTCGAGAGATTTTGCAAATTAAATAATATTCAACACATAAAAGTCGTCGTACGTACATACGCCAATGGACACGTAAAGCGTGTTAATCAATCAGTGCTAGCGTTACTGCGAGCCTTATCTGTCGATCCCGTCGATTTGGAAAAAACATCTTAGAACTATTCAGTGGAGTCTCAATAGCTAGCAAACCTCTATTACCGGGTTTACACCAAACGAAATAGCCTGCGACTTTGACCTCCGAGATATCGTAACTAATCGCGTGATTAACGCGTTGAACGAAGACGATGGTCAATCATCGCGAAGCTTCACAGCTCCTCACGCTTAAACGAGATGTAGCCGCCAAGAATATAGAAACCAAACGGGCTGAATGGAAAAACAGATACGACGCGCGACATAAATTACCTACCGAGTACAAGGAAGAGGATTTAGTATTGATCGAGAACGTACCCCGCGCCACCTGAGAATTACGAAAGCTGGAGCTGATTGAAAATTTGGAGGAAGCCCCTCGACGCGGAAGGAGATTTAGTTCTGTCTTTACCAGTGAAAAATTGAGGCCGTGGTGCTAACTTACCCCAAAGCGCGAAAGATACGATGACTCAGAAGACGATGAAACTGAAACGATCGCAAATCAGGAAGAGTCGAGCTGTCAGGTTAATAAACCTGAACACATAATTTAACCTCGGCCTATGACTTCTCAGATGAGGCTATCTACAAAATTCTGATGTAATCCTGTGAGCATGTGTGAGACAGTGTCGCGCGTTGTCAACCGTACGGTTCGGTCTTGGTTTTTCTGGCCCTTGTACGGTGTACGACCAAGACCTCCGACCGTACGCAAAATGTACGGTTATTTCACTTTTGGCACAAAATGTATGGTAATTTACGTACCAAATTATTTCATTATGTAGGCGCCTAGCCTATTATATACATATATCATATTTTAGTTTTTGACTAAACTACCTTTCACTTGTTTGTTTTAAACCCTGCAATATTTCCATCCACTAAATTCCTATATTGCAGAGTTTATTTTGAGTTTTTTTTAGACTGGGGCTCCAAAAAAATGTTCATCAGCGAATGCATTTTAATATTTGCTCTCAAGATATACGTTTTAATTGGCTTCAGATTCCCACCGAATTTCTCAGCTGTCTGCTAAATTCTTGTTGATAATGGTTGTCTATTACGAGCAGCTTTTTCTAATATGCTTAATCGCAGTCAAGTGCTCACCATGTAAAAAGGAAATGTAACAACCAAAACCTGCTTTCACGATATTAAGTAGAGTGTTAGGTTGGGCAATGACAAACAATGTGTGTCACTACACTAGTCCTCTATGACAATTTCTTCATTCAGGATACTTAATCTCAAAGTATCATCCTAACTTCATGCTGCCAATTGAAGTATGAGTTTGCCCCGCAATGATGGATATTGAGAGTTTTTGGATTGCTGATAGTCAAATCATGCTGAAAACGAGATGTTAGAGGTACAATCAGCAATATATTTTTTTCATTAAATTGTACTGAGGAGCCCCAGAAGAAAACTCCGTGAATATCATTTTGATATCCTGAGGCAATTATAAGTGCTTTGGCAAAAAAAAAATTCAATTCAATTCAATTAATTTTATTCGGGGATTGTACAACAAGATAACAAAATCTTTTTCCGTACTAAACTAAAGAGGAAGTATCTACACCTATCCTACATAATTGTAAGCAAAACAATATTTATAAATAATTTAAAAATATAAAATTCAATTCAAATTCAATATTACAATAAAAATCAAAAAGAGAAAGAGAAAAAAAAGAGATAGAACAAATATTTTTATATAATTATAATGAATGAATGAAAAGAAAAGAAAATCAAACATAATAAAAATTGAAGAAAAAGAAATAAATTAAATTAAATTAAACGAAATTACATTTACATTCATAGCAAGACTGCTGGAAAAACCAGACCCAAAAAAAAAAAAAAAAACCACAAAATCAACCATCAAGTGGCAAATACTGAAAAATAAGCCTCCTAAAAACTCTCGCATCGCTCGTCCTCTGAATAACCGCTGGAATTGAGTTCCAAATACGTACAACTTGAACAAAGTAGGAGTTTTCATATATGGAATATCTATGACGTGGAATAGAGATGTTTAAATTTCTTGAAGAATGCATGAAATTCAGTTCGTCACTGAGATATAATGGTTTTTTGTTGTAAATTAGCTTGTGTAAAAAGATAATTTGTTTGCGGATGAGCATCGTATTTAAGGAGCAACCGGACAAAGCATACCGAACAGGTGAGATGTGGTCATAACGTCTCATCCCAAATATAAATCTCGTGCAGTCATTAAAAGCTACATTTAACTTTCGAGCGCATGTGGAATCTAAATGCGGGAATACTAAACAACCCGCTGTAAAATAAGGTTGGAGTAATATTTTTACAAGCCTCATACGCATAGATCTGTGTAGTACATCAGCAGACAACCACAGCCGTCGAAGTCCCATGTAAATTTTAGCAACGGTACTATTGACTTGGTCACAGCAACTCATTGAAGTATTAAGAAGAACTCCAAGGCTTTTAACCGTATTGACATACGTCAAATTGACAGAGTTCAAAGCAATAGGGGGAATATCGGTTATGTCCAAGCTCTGCCTATATATTGCCATTGCATGTGATTTAGTGGGGTTTAATACTAAGTGATTGTCTTCTGCCCAACTAACAACTCTATGCAGATCCGAGTTTATGCGGTCGACACAATCTTCGATCAGACCTATAGGCCGACTGAAGTATAATTGTACATCATCGGCATAAAGATGTATATTACAGTACTTAATGGTTTCAGGGAGGTCATTAATATAAAGACTGAAAAGAAGGGGACCAAGTATGGAACCCTGCGGTACCCCCGAAGACAATGGCAGTAAGCTAGACAGATGGTCAGCAATACTCACTTGTTGATATCTCTCAGTAAGAAAGTTGGATATTAAAAGTACGGCCGAGGATGCAAAATTGAAATGAGTGCAAAGTTTCGACAAGAGCCTAGTGTGGTGTACGCTATCAAAAGCCTTGGAGAAATCCAGTAGAGTTAAGACAGTCAACCAGTTTTTATCCAGACATTTACGGATATCGGTAGTTACTTTCAAAAGAGCAGTCTCACAGCTATGAGAATTTCGAAAACCTGACTGCCAACGGGTTAGGAGATTGTTGGTGTCTAAGTGCTCCAGGACCTGCGAGTACAGTAACTTCTCGAGTGCCTTGGACAGAAAACATAAGATGCTTATTGGTCTATAGTCATTTGGGCTTTCGGGGGACTTTGATTTAGCTATAGGTAACACATTCGCAATTTTCCATGATGCAGGAAATGCGGAGGTAGTGAGACAAGTGTTGAAAATGTTAAGAATGGGAGAAACAATCAACGGAAGAATAAGCTTAAGAAATTTAGGGGAAATTTTGTCCGGACCGGTCGCATCCGATTTTATGGAGTTTATAGCATGGATGACTTCTTCAGCATAGACGCAGCGAAAACTGAATCCTCCATTCTGATCTGCCGATCTTCCAATTTCTGCAGATAATACATCGGACGCCGGGGCTAGATAATGCGAAGAGGTGAAATGAGCATTTAATTCCTCCGGAGTAAGGTCACAACTTAATTTTCTTTACCAAAAACACCTGCATTTTTTAAATTACTCCACAGCTCCTTAGAAGACAGATTACAGTCAAACTTCGAACTATAATATTTACGCTTTGCAGCACGAATCCTGGAATTAACCTTATTTCTTGTCGCTCTAAAGCAATTGTAACTATCCGTAGTCCTAAGACGTAAGTATCTTCGATACAGATACTCACGCTCAGTTATTAAGACTTTGATTTCACGAGAGAACCACGGGCAGCCACCCTGCTTAATAGTTCGAGTTTTTAAGGGAATATATTTGTCAAACAAATAAATAATTGTTTCATGAAAAACTTTGACTTTGTCTAGGAAGTCGGTATAGATTGTCCCATGATAACGACGCACATTCACTGAGTAGGGCTGTGGTGTCTGAATTCTTAAAATCTCTAAAAGATATTAGCTTCTGAGGAGTATCTGAACTGACAGAAAAATCATAAATTAAAAATAGTATGTCATGGTCAAATAACGAGGTCGACTCGAGTTGATTGTGGAAAAGCACTTTTTCAAGTTCGGGAACGAGGAATAAATCAAGTAAGGATGGATTAGAAGTGTTGTGATAAGTAGGGAGGCTATTCACAATGTTTAAGTACAATGCTAGCATTAATTGTGTGAATTCCACTGTTCTAGTGGTTGAGCCAAGAATATTCACGTTGAAGTCACCGCCTAATATCACCTTAGTATAGTTACGTGTAAAACGAGCAATACTTTGGATCAAATTGTGGTTTGAGGTGTGATAACGGCTCTCGCAAGTTATTGTCCAAGAAAGAGATACCAGCTATAAAGTAACACAGCAACATAGAGCTAATACATTACGATGACGTGTTTTTTTATAAATATAGTAGTTAAAAAACCCAAGTTAAAAAATCAAAATTTTAAATTTGTTGAACCCTAATTTCAAAACGGAGAAGAGAAGGTGAGGTCCAACGATTATCAATCTACAAAATTTTAAATCATCATCATAGGCTGCAACGTCAAGGAGTTACAGGATGATATAGAAAAACATACCGACATACTTTTAAATCCCTCTATCTCGAAAACCGTAAGGATTTTCCCCACCTCCCATACAGTTTTATGCTTTGCTGAGCATGGCTTATCTATACCTTTCAGATACAAGACCACGTACGGGAAACCCTGTACAGATGGATAGTGGATAATATAAGGTATAAAATATAAGAAAATGAACGAAA
The DNA here is from genome assembly GCA_963924295.1 of Dioctria rufipes. NCBI lineage: Eukaryota > Metazoa > Arthropoda > Insecta > Diptera > Asilidae > Dioctria > Dioctria rufipes. The sequence goes on along the minus strand of OZ002740.1, from coordinate 338,615,412 downwards.
TCAAAAGTACGTGTTCCAGGATATTCAAGGGTAAAGGATAAAATCCTCATCCTTGATGTCCTTTTTCGCGTATATTTTTAAGATACTATTTTTCTTAGATAACTTGAAATATTATCTTTGAAATGAGTCCTAACATAAATAAAAAAATATATATGAATTTTTAAAGCAGACCACGACAGCATTTTTGGGAAATTTTAAAAATGTCATATCTAGCGAGATACGCACTGTAGAAGGAAATTTTTTAATCCGTATTTTTGTTTTCGCAAAACCCTCCAAGAATTTAAATTTCAACAAAATTGGAGATGGTCATGTCACACCTGTTGCCTATTTGACATGGAATGACCCAATAGATCCTTAAAAATTTAATTGATGGTAATGGGAAGGAACCTTAATGAATACAAGCATTAATTCTTATCATAAATACACATTTTAGCTACGTACATAGGTATGTATATACATATGAGCACAGATTTGTCACGCTCGTTCGACCCACTTCAGGATCAGAGATGAGTTTATTCTCTTTCAAAAGGTGCAAAATGTCTTCGTCTAGCTTCTTGAAATATTTTACGTACGGTTTGCTTAAAGCAGGATTTACATTATGATGACATCCAATTTTTACAGAAATTGTGAGGGATATAGTTTATTGAAATTTAAATGCTGCGGAAGCAACATCGCAATACCTCACTCGTACAGTCCCCTCTACTTTTTATGGCAAGACCCTCAAACTGTCTAATTGGAAATTGTCAAGTTTTTAATCGTTTTTTCGTAGATATTCAAAGACGGATCATGAAAAGAAGTATAATTTTACAATTTCTAAAATATTGCATGAAAGCACACAGGAGTTCGAAGCAAAGGATGAGATTATATCGAACAAATTTGTCGCAAAATATCAGGTGGTACTGTAATTCAGTTCTATAATCATCATTTTGTACGATAATGAAATTTTTATTTAATAATTATTTCATATAGTAAACAAAAGTTCAGTAACTAATTTGCTAATATGTAAACGTCAATCCACTTCATCCACTCAAGTGCTCACATGAAAATAATCCCAATCCACTACCGAACTAACGCCGGTGAAGATAATTCCAGTCTGGTTCGTGTTCACATGACGGATTATCTCAAAGGCGGAATAATTCTAGCTTCTGCTTGTGGACAGAAAACTACCTCAGAAATAACTTCAATATTTTCTATAAAGCAATATTTCATAATTTTCAACTTTCAGTAACTATAAAAACCCCCTATGCTTGAGGGCTTGAGGTCTTCCGGACACGTACACAGTGACAAGTCGACGTCCGGATAAAATTCAGGACGCGTTTGCTTCTCTCGTCACTCATAAATAATATAATATACGATGCACTATCTCCCTCACAATTTCTGTAAAACTTGCATGTCATCATAATGTAAATCCTGCTTAATGCAAATACTTGTTATGTATGGATCTGATATATGTATGTATATAGTAATGTATGGCATACATTTTCTTTTGTTGCCGATATTGAAGATCTTCTCCAATGATGTAGTCTTTATTGCGAGACTCTTGAACAGCATTCGAGAGTTGTCCAAACAGAAATATACAGCAAAATGATTTATGATGCCCTTTCCATGAATTAATATTTTGAGCATTAACCGTAATTCCCGATGACAATGCTTGTAGAATCTGCGTATATGTACATCATCAATACCTTTTATTTCTTCAGAACAACTGGCATTACTACAAAATTTTTTTGCTGTTTCATCATAATGTCGCGGTTTATTCTCGGGGTATGTAAACTACAGAACAAATTAATATCAATTTATTATAAAGGGTTTTCCAATAAGAGGTGTTATTTTGATATTCAAAGAGAAATGCCATTTTTTGAGATAAATGATCGGATATTTATTTCATTATAAAGAGGAAGGTATGCTGTTAATAACGGAAAATAACATCAGCCAAATGACCACCACGACCACGCCTACAGGACCATAACCTTTTCATGAAATTTTCCATAACCAAATCGCAAAGTGGCTGCCCTATGTCATCGATAGCCTCACGAATTACATCTTTGAGGTCTTGAATCGACGCTGGGCTGTTGGCGTAGACCTTCTCTTTCACGTGGCCCCAAAGGAAGAAGTCGCAAGGTGTTAAGTCACAAGATCTCGGTGGCCAATTGTGATCACCTCTTCGAGAGATAACACGGTCCGGAAACTTTTCCCGTAAAAGATCAATGGTTTCGTTGCTTGTATGGCACGTAGCGCCGTCTTGTTGAAAGTAAACGCTGTCCAGATCAATACCATCGAATTCCGGCCATAAAAAATTATTAATCATCTGTCGATAGCGCAATACATTCACCGTAACTGTTGCTCCAGCCTCATTTTCGAAAAAGTAAGGTCCAATGACCACGCGGGACCATAAACCGCACCAAACAGTCATACGTTGAGGATAGAGCGGCTTTTCAACAATCACTCTTGGGTTTTCCGAGCCCCAGATGCGACAATTTTGCTTGTTGACGAAGCCATCAAGGTGGAAATGGGCCTCATCACTCAAGATGAGTTTTCGATGGAATTCTGGATCATTTTCATGCATTTCAAGGACCCAATCAGCAAAGACTCGACGTTGTTGATGATCGGCCGGCTTGATTTCTTGTGTTAACTGAACTTTATAAGCCTTAAGACCCAAATCTTTATGCAAAATACGGTGTAATGACGTTTGTGGAATGCCTAATTCCAAAGAACGACGAGGAATGGACAAACCTGGGTTTTCTTCAACACTTTCGGCTACAGCAGCAATATTCTCGGCTGTTCTTGAGCGACGTGCACGGGTTTCATTCTTCACATCACTAACTTGTCCCGACAGCTCGAATTTTTCTACCAATTTCTGTATTGCGGTCCGACAAGGTGCTTCACGATGACCCAAAAATGTTCGAGTTTTACGAACCGTCTCTGCCACATTTTCACCATTTTTATAGTGAATTTTAATAATTTCAATGCGTTGTTGAATCGTGTATCGTTCCATTTTTATTAATGGCGTAGTTTCTACTTGTCAAATGTCAAAAAATGACAGCTCCAAAAGTGACATCTACCGAAATAGCGGGCTAATTAAAATAACACCTCTTATTGGAAAACCCTTTATTTTTGATGGACGCTGCACCAAAACCTTTTACTTGCACTATCTAAATCTTGTTGCATTTTGTTATCTTTTTTTAAAATATATCTTTTTCATTCTTACTGATATTCATTTTTAAAATTTCGTTATTATTGAAAAACACAAAATATAGAAAGCAAGAAGCAAAATAAAAAATTAAAAAACAATTAAAACTATAAATAAATAAATTAACACTTAGTATGAAGATACGTTTACGCCTTGGTGTAAATAATATTAAAAACTACGCTGCTATTGCATATGACTACATATGAGCCAAACTGTCAGCTGTTTCGGTTTCGTGCTTTATTTTTGTATATGATAATCAAATGTTTAATTGTTGATTTATGCATGCAGTATTAACCTTTTAGTTTATTGCTTCCGATTTGTGCAATGGTACCTACATACAGAGATTCAATATTTTTTCTCCTTTCCCAATATGTTTCTCTGTGTAGTATTCAACATCTTGACATTAAATTTGGGTTGTTGGTCCATTTCGTGCGTATGTCCTGTAATTGATGTGAGACGGTGTCTCTTTTACTGTGTTGCGTATTACTACTTTGTAATTGTTCTTGTGCTCCCTAACTCTGGTTACTATCCCTACCGCCTGTTCTATGTAGAAGCGTCCGTATCAGAGACTCCACTTTACCACAATAATTGTAGATCTACTACACATTTTAGCGATTTACTACCCTATTCCGTAATAATGAACTTCTACTGTACTTTAGGAATTTCAATAAAAATTACAAAAATAAGTTCCTTTTCCAGCGTGAATACTGAATGTAAACTGATCGCAGTACGAGTTAGCTTGGCTTGGATTTTGGCTTCGGCTATCGTATATATCTTTGCTACTCTCTTTATGATATTATGGACATGTTTTCAATAAATTTGATAAAAATGTGGTTTATCACTTATTTTAATAACTTTTTAAAAATCTACTGCGCTTGCACTCGTTTTACTACAATTTTTTGCTGGAAATGCTACATATAATTTTCAAAAAGTGGAATCCCTGGCTGTGCACAAAGAGAGTAGCTAAGAATGCAACTATAGCTCATGTACTTTAATAAAATGATAATTAGCAAATGTCAGGGAAAAATAATATAACAGAAATGTCTGAAATTTGAGGTTATGTTTTACTCTTGACAAGACAAACTTGCATTCCATTCGGAAAGTGCTCGCGAGTACTTTACAAACCCAAATGTAACACAGCTAAATTATAATACATACCTAAGCAGTTGGTAGGTGTTCCCTACTGGGACTTGAACCAATTAGCTATTTAAGGAACTTGAATTAAAGTATGTTGTGTATTAAACAGGATGTCCATCAATAGCTTTAATGGCCGGTTTCACAGTCGAGTTTAAATCAAGGTTTAGTTTAAACCAAATCGGGTTTCACAGTGCATTCTTTTAGTAACGTTGGTAGTACTGATTAAATTGTGAACTAAATTAGTTATCGCCACCATTGTGAAGCAATTTTTCTATCAATCAATCTGTCAATCGGAAAAAGTAAACATCAGAAAGTAAAAAATAAAAAATTAACTACATTTTTTAATATTTTTATATTTATATTTTTTAAATATGACAACATTCAAAAAGGATGCAAATTTTAGCATAAGTGAAGAATAGCCGCAAGAAAAGGGATAGATTCGAAGATAAAATGACAAAGTTCTTTACTCAAACGGAACTTAGCATAAAAATCAACGTCGTCCCACTCATTAAAATGATTAGGCCGATTTCTAATTACTGTCAGTTGTCGACAGAGTTGAAAATTTAAGTCAAAAAAATCTTCTTCATCGCTAGAAATGTCTAAATCTAAATCCATGATAAAATTATTTTCTTGATACAAACAAACAATGCTACTGTCAAAATAAAATGTCACACTTTTCAAATACTTTTATCTTGAGTTTAAACCGAGGAATGGCATGGTTTAAACTCTAGTTTAAACCGGGGTTTAAACCAAACTGTGAAACTCATTCGCCGAGTTTAAACTAAATATTTGGTTTAAACTCAGACTGTGAAACTGGCCATAAGTCAATTGTTCTAAATTTAATTACACCATTGTGTAAATAGATCTTCTTGAAGCCAGGTGCATCAGATATGTATGTATAATAAATTAATATGCAGAACTGTAAACATATTTTTATTACACCCTCATTTTTCATACACCATAACACGAGCAGCAAAATCTTTAAAAGTCATGGCATCATGCATTCATAGGTGACCTATTCCTCATATATTTTATCAAACAATAATGAAAAGCAATAAAGCCACCGCTAACAATGGACCATACGGAACTAATAAAATCACCCTCCCTTTGCCTTAATAGTGTCCCGACAACGCACTCACCCCCGCCCGGATTCAGTAATACTAGAGATGAAAAACTAATAAACGACAAATTAAACGATTTGTCTATGAATTTTGGCTGGCAAAATGTTGGGGGTGCTAGCTGGCACTCTTGAAGGTTCTTCCCCCTAGTTTTTCCTTCGATCCTGGCAAGGTTCGAATTTATTAAATTTGCAACACCGTCCAGGTCCACAGCTCCTATATACATATATTAAACTATAGCTGTGTTCCCAACTTGAGTTGCTTGCTTATAACAACGTTTCCTGGTCATACTCGTTCGTAAGTAAGGACGAGCAGGGTGATGATGACTTCCGAGATCTATCAGAGATTCATGAGTGTGTAATCGACCCTGGAGGGTTGTGTTTTCTGGGCGAAGATTACAAACAATAAGCGCTTGGATCATTACACTCAAGTGCCAAAATTAAATATTGAAAGAGGGGTGGATGTGCGGTGTCGTACGCTGAGATGATCTCGAGATGATGCACCTGTTTTATTAAAAAAGTAAATAGACGAGGGTCCATGAGAGTCAGTAGAAGTACCGCGTAATCGGGGTTGTTTGAACTTTTAATAAACAATTCAGCATAGTTCAGAAGCTTCGATGGAAAGGGAGAAATTGGAGCAAATACTTTTAATTTAAATGCAAAGTTTTGGGATTTCTAAACGGGGAAATATTTTAACCCATTCGCTGGATACTTCACGTTTTAAATATATTTTTTTTTTATTTTTTATATAATTGTTGTCTCAATGGAAATTATTAGGGGAAGTTCGATTGTAGGCGTCCTTTTACAGTCTGTGTCTTTTAATTACATAGAACCTAAGACCTATTCCTGCATGATAAAAAAAAAAACCTACACAAAATAAAAAGTATTCGATTCAAGCATTAAATCAAAAGTAATCGTGAATGTCGTCTTACGCTTTTGAGCTTGGGCATTTGACCCTTTTATTTGATATAATAAAAGGCCAACAAGAATGACCTCATGGTGATGCTATCTGAAGACGAAGAGGGCCACCGTCACGACCATCACAACTGTAAAGGACAATGGGTCGTTTAGGATCCTTTTATGATCCTGTTTTGGATTTTATTAAAATCCTCGCAGCATCACTTGAGCCAGTTGCATGGCAATAAGGAGAGGACAAAGTCTACTGAAACTTTTGAAATAGATGTGCGTGTATGGTTTCATGTGTATTCTACATAAATATGTTTTGAGGGATTTTTTTTTTGTATTTGACATTTTAATTAAATTTGTCTCATGGACGCATTTAATTTTTTTTTAGCAAGTCTAATTCTGGAAAATGGTAGCACTGTAATAGTGAAAAGTGTTCCTTTTAATTTGTAATTTTCTCTTGAAATTTTTTGTTATCCCTAAATTCTCTAAAATGGTTACACCAAAAGAAAAAACGTTTAAGACGGACGCTTACTAACAGTCTTTCCTTATGCAATGACACTTTCTCTAGACTGTTTTTAAGAAGTAAATATAGGAAAAGTAGTTTTATCACCATTGTTAACAATTCAGAAAAACATAAATACATCATTGAATTCATTGGAGGCGATGTAGATGTTGTTCGCTATAGCGTATGTCATTTACGATGATGGACTTTGAACTCATGTAACAAAAGACACTCAAAGTAAGTTCATGCAAGTTACCTGATATTTGGGTTTAATTAACTTCAGATTGAGAAATGTGAAAATATTATTTCAACTTTTAACTGCATATTTTAAAGGTGACACAAAATATGTGTGTTTAGTAGCCTGTACCCCATTTAATCCATCTTCCGTTTTCTTGCTAAATTCAAGTTGATTCATTTCATCACTCAAGATATGCGTATCAAATTCTGAGAATTTCATAATAACCTAAGGTTAGAGCTAGATTAAAATGATAGCCATCGCGGTCCAACAACCAGTCAAACTTATATAGATTTTGCGATAGTTCGCTCTAAAGGTCATCATGTGGTGTCAATAATTAAATTAAAGCCAGCCGCAGTTATTTATGACCTGGTAAGTTTATTGATTTCTTTCCTCCAGACTTCATCTAATTCCCAAATGATCAAATCATTTAATGCATTACATTGATCCTTCTTCTAGCAACTATGATGGGGAACTCAACAGCCATTTGTAAAGTATTTACGATTTAGTTATGAAAGACTTCGGCGCTTTAATAGCCACCTGAGTCACAGTAACCAGAATGTCGTATTGTCAATGGCTATAACCACAGCTTGACAATCTAACAGTCGTAAGACCTTCTGTAGGGTAGGTTAAGCCTAGGCCCGACTAGATCAGTAGGCCCATGCGGACACCGCTACTATAGTTGATCTATTGTTTCTACCCTAAACTAGTTAGGTAAAATTAAGGCGTTTTACGGGTTGGATTATTACCCTTGTGGTTAGATTAGATTAGATGAGGGGGGGGGGGGGTGTTAGCCTCGAATTCAATGCGATCTGAAAAATCTATTGTGATTCCCCGTTCAATTTACTCTTTAGGTTTAGACTGTAAATAAAGTCTAGAACCATTGAGGTTCCACACGTAGTTTGTCTGGTGGAGAAAAAGCATGTTGGAGGGGGAGTAATCTCCGCCTGGCCAATGCATCCCAGTTGCAGAGGAGGTGCCCCGAGGTTTCTTGAGCATCCTGAAAGAAGCGGCAGGATGAAGTCTCAGCCAAGCCCATCTTGTTTAGGTGGTACGTCAAGGGCAATGGCTTAATAAGACCTATGTAATCATTTTGAGATCTGTTCTCTTGAGGAGTTCTTTAGTTTTTTCACCAGAAGTGTCGATAACCTTTTCTTGCCTGCCAAAGTCCTTGTAGCCTTTCCGGATTTTTGTTTGTTCTCCCAGCTATTAAGGATAGCTCTAAAGTAACACATTGAAGTGCCACACAATGGCTCTGGTCTGATAAAGGAGGTTTCCGCTAAACTTTTGTCTAGACCGTCAGCAAATTCATTATCTTTATGGCCCTCATGTCCAGGAATCCACATAAGGATAACTTTGTTTCTCCTTGACAAATTTTTAAGTAGGCACTAATAGACTATCCCTGAGAAACTATCCTTGAGAGCAGAATACTGTCCAAGAGGATAATAATGATTGAGCCATGTATGGTTCTTTAAATGCATGCATTTAATAGGAGATTATCAATCATGATTGCCCATAAGAGTAAAGAGAGCACTCCACATTGTGCGCAGCCTTTAGCTGCAGTGATTGTCATAGAACAGTTCCCTGGAGCTGTTGTGGTTATCCTCCTGCTAATTAATTACATCGAAAGATATGTTATCGAAGGCTCCTTTTATGTCTGCAAATAGGCCACCTCTTTTGCTTCGAGAGCTTTTCGAGGTTTATGACTAATGTGTGGATGGCAATTTTAGTAGACTTACCAGTTTGATAAGCAAACTGCTTAGAATGAAGATGTGCCTAGATCTTAGAACATCTAGCAAACAGGAATGGTGATAAGGCAGATTTCGCGTAAGAAATTCTTGTTATGTTGGTGATCCTTGTTTTTGTGAATGAGGTGGTCAATACAGGTTTACATAAACAATAAGTCCAGATAGGATTTAAATGATTAAAAATAATTCATAGTTTTCTGCACTAATTTTAAATAATTCAACAAGAAATATTTGTGACAATGAAGCTCCAGTTTTGACAATAGTGCTCCCCCGACTTATTCCTATGTATAAGGTCCTGCTCTTGGAAAAGTACCCTCATGTTGCATGAATTACACGAATTATACACGTTTCACATATTTCTGTTTGCTACAATTCTAAGGCCTGAATAGATAAATTGTTGCGGAATTTTTGACAGCTCGTTTTCGTTCATTCTATTATCGTTAAAAATCATTTGACATGTTGTCAAATAGCATTTTATTATTGTTGTCTAGATTTTTATTGCATATATATTGCCGCCTCAACAATTCATGCTAAAGTAACGTTGTCAAAATAAAATCGTTTGCTGAATAGCGCATAAATACCATTCAATAAATAACTAATGAGCAAACGGCATATCGGACGAAAAACTAAGCCACTCGGCGAAATGTATTACTGTGCTGTGTTTGAAATCGTGACATTTTGAAAGGGGACATTTTTTTATAACCCATGTTGCTATGTAAAATTAACAAAGTTTTAGCGCCTCCTTATTTTGAGGTAATATTTCTTGGCGTTGCCTCTGATAATTTAATGCACTTGTCACAATTCAATTGTAAAGCCTAGTATCGAGTTCGAGTAAAATGTGACATTTCCATATAAATTTTAGCGCTGGTAAAATCGCAAGCAAAAATTTTACTAATGATTTTACTAGTTCAGTCCGTATTTCACTGGTAAAAAGTGAATATTTCTCTATTTCAAGATAGATAGCGCCTTGTATGTCTCTTTAATGCACGGAGCATTAAAATGCTGGTAAAATTATGACATTTTCTGTTCCTATGACAATTTTCAGATTGGCTTTGTTAATTTATTGAAGGATTTAATTTTAATTGAAAATTTTTAGATTGTATTGTTAATTTATTGGAGGATTTAATTTCTCTTATCAATTTTCAGATTAATTAAGTCCACCTTTAGTTGTAAATTGTAAAAACGTTTATCTAAACTTTATAAACAATTTGAAGTTTTTCACCGATAAAATTTTTAAACATCTGTCACTTTGTTTTGGAGAAAACAAAGTGACAGATGTTTAATAAATTTATGTCTGAAAAACTTTAAATTGTTTATAAAATTTAGATATTTAGATAATCGTTTTTACAATTTACAATTTAAAATGGACTTAATTAATCCGAAAATCTCCAAAAGAAATTAAGTCCTTCAATAAATTAACAAAAATAATCTGCAAATTTTGAAGAGAAATTAAATCCTTGAATAAATTCAAAAAAACAATCTGAAATTGTTATAGAAACAGCTAATGTCAAAATTTTACCAGCATTTTAATGCTCCGCATATTAAAATGTTCAGTAAAATAAGTGGAGACGTAGAAACCGCCATCTATCTAAAAATAGAGAAATATTCACTCCTTAAGCTTAGTATGGAGTTCGGGTATTGGTAAAATTTAACGCAGTCTCCAAAAAATAGCATTTTAATGCTGGTAAAATGTGACGTAAGCTTTTTGTGGAAAAAACAAAGTGACTGTTGTTAAAATCACAATTAATCTGAAGTATTTTTAAAAATGTTAAGTAATTATTATTTATAATGATTATTAATCATCAAATCGACGACGAGATTGTTGCTGGAGCAGTAGGGTGATTCTGTGGGTTTTGTCGATTTTGAATGTCAAAATAATCGACTAAATAAAATGAACTTTTCTACTGATTTTTTCGTGTTTTTATTCAGGTCAGCAACCCTTGCATGACTTAGAATGAACTGAAAATGTCACTTCACATTACAAATTCAAAATAATATTTCGAATTTAAGCACTTGTAATGCTCTAATTAGGCGTAGAATTTTTATTTACCAGTGTAAAATTTTTGTCACAACCTCTGGGAGCAGTTGACTAATTTGTCGATTATTTAGTCGTGTTTTTTGACGTTTGTTCATCGAAAATTCATTATAGTTCATTTCGTGGTAGATAATAGTGAAGACACAAAATGAACTGTGTTGAAGAAAAAAATCGACAAAATATGTCAAAATTCACGACTAAATAGAACGACAAACAGCACAGAATCACCCTCCAGGTCTAAGTGTGTATCTTCGTCATGGAAATCCACGGGAAAAACTAAATAAACTCGCTTTGTTCACAATCAAATAAATGTCAAAGTTTTACCAGCATTTTAATGCTCTGCACATTAAAATGGTCAGTAAAATGAGTGTAGATTTACAAAACACCATCTGTCTTATAAAATTTTGCTTGGGATTTTACAAGCTGTAAAAAATATATGGAAATGTCACTTTTTACTCGAACTCCATACTAGGCTTTACGATTTCCATGACTAAACAAACACATCGATGCGATTCTACTACATGAAGACAAATGCGTAAGTTTTTCTTCCTCGTAGCTATATAATCTAAGCTTTGACCCCGCTTCCTTATTATTTATTTATTCAATGATAAATTCACAAATACTTATGTAAGTATTGGTAAGCTGCCAAATTAAACAGCTGTTGACCTGTCAATTATAAAAAAATGTAAAAATGTACCTAATTGCTTTCTCGATTTTATTGCGGAATTACATCAAAGGATATATTTTGTCAAAGTAAAATAAAAAATTGTGTAGGGCAAGTCGATTAATATAAAATTTTGTTTCCAAGACTGAAAATGCAAGATCCCGTTTACAGCTGTTTTGTTCTAAGTTCCCACTACATAGTTCTAAATTATGCTAAATACAGATAAGGTATTTACTTGCGCTGATGAACTACTACACATAAGCTCGTGCAAGCATGAATTTTTAAATGCAAGAGTGGGCAGCAAAGATAAAAATTCATGTCGTTTTACCATGCATTGTAAATTAGTATATCTCTCCATAATTTGTTTTATTAACAATTTATGGAAAATTCACTAGGGAAACTGAAGAAAAGCTCAATAAAAAGTATTAAGGCGACCTACTCTGTTTCGTTCCATGGAATGGTTCACTGAATTTCGTTTGGTCGGACAAGTATCCCGGAAATCTAAATGTGGTCACAACTACAGAGATGGTAAATAAAATTCAGGATATATTATGTTGGACTTGGATTGGATGACCGTTCACTCAAGATTCGTCAGTTAGTATCTAAAGGTGGTAAACATATCCAATAAATGTGTTTTTCATATCCTATTTCGATATACATAAGATAGCTAAAGGCAAAATGGGCATGGAAGCCACGTTTGCTCAAGGCAAAAACGATTTTTTCGGCCGGAAAGGTCATAGGCACAATTTTCTGGGATTCGAATGACATAATCTTCATAGACTACCTGAAATAGAGAAAACGACCCCAGAAAATTTTTATATATACTTGTTAGATCCATTTTATCCTGAATTGATATGTAACAGCGGCCTCATTTGGAAAAGAAAACAATAACAATTCATCCAGCTAATACATTTGCTCCCACATACACCTTATTTTTCAAATTTGATGTATTGCGATTTTATCTTTTCCAAACATGAGGAAATGGCTTGGTTGGAAAGAAATTCGTATCGAACCAGGATATCATAGCTAAAACAAACGTATATTTTTTGCAGAGTTCTAGAAATCGTATTTTTTGGAAGTTTTACGGAATTTCTATGTAAAAAAAATCCAATCTTGCCAAAACTTTAAAATATCTTTCAGTTCAAACTCAGTGATTTGTCAAACAGCAGCACTCATGGATTAGTCAAGCACAGACAAGACCCTTACTAACATAATGTTGGTTGTTTTAAAATTGTTTTGGGTACCACGAAACAGTTGTTCTTTTCTTGTTTTGTTTATCCGTTATAGCCTAATGTAGTCAGTTTTTGTTAAGCTTTATAAGTGTTAAAAAAAAACTAAATTTTAAATGAATTTATTATTAAAATTTTGGAGAGTTTTAGAACAATTAATGAACGGTTTGATCTACAAGACCAATCGGTATGCTCATAGCCGGTATGAAACCATTTTAAAATGAAAATTAACAATTGAAATTTTATTTGGAATATGACTGCAAATTCTAATTCCATTATATGTAGTTAGGGTCATCATTATTTTAACATCGTTTACAGGAAAAAATGAAGTTTCAATCTTAACATTTCTCACACAAATCATCTATAAAAAAAAACAATAACAAAAAAAAGGTCTGTTACAACAACGAAAGTGACCGAACCAATTTCTTGCGAATCTCGTTTGCACACAATACAACAAAAGGGAACTTCCAAGTTTGATCTTCCTGCAAATAAAAAATCCAAAACCGTGGGAACTGCACCCTCAAATTCTTTGCATTCCTCGGTATATCTTAAGTTGCGAAATAAGAGCGAGCGATCGATACACATAATGTGTTCAATAAGAACGGAGGACTGATTATGGATTATTTATATCTTTTGAAATAATTAATATTATGAAATTAAGTATAGTAGAAACTATCCACGATAGAGAAAAGATCTGTGCAAGTCGTTAAGCCAAAACTGACTTTCTGTCGGCCATTTTTATTAATTCATCAGTTGATCTCTATCGCTGGTTGCGAATATCACCATTTTGTTGTTTCAATCTAATTCGCGTTACTGTTGAGTTTCTATTCATGGCTACTGCGCTTATCCCATCCGTTCATCTCTTGCTCTTCGTAGAATTTTCTTCACAAGAATCGGCAGGACATGATTCCAGCATTTCCTGAGACAAACAACACCGCGCTGCTGCTGCTGCTGCTGCTGGCATCGCACGACCTACCGACTCTGCGATCGCGCCGAATGATCTCAAGCTTTTTCTCATCATTGCAACGATTTCGCACCGCTTTTTGATTTGTTGTCGGTAAAATCGCTTTCAAGTCGTTTTTACTTGTATTCGCGTTTAGCGAACGTTAATAGCGCACTGATGTTCGCTGATCTTATGTTTGTGCAAAGACAGCATTCCATGAAACATTATAACCAAACTACCACCAACCAGGCGGCTATAGTTGGCGACTGCTTTGAAATTGTTAATCGATCCGCCTGCGGGCATCGATGTGCCCGGAGCGCACAAGAAACACTTTTGCGGTTCCTCGCAAGTAGTACGCTCTCCATTGGTAGAAATCTCCGGGTATGATCGATCTACTAAGCACCATCCTTCGTCATTTTAATGTGTGATGATGCAATGGAGGGCGATCACCTGGAACCTGTTCTTCTATATTAGAAGTCTATGAAGCTGTGCTATGCTGGCTGTACACATATGCTTCAATTAAAGTCGCCTGCCGTGTAGTGGTCTATAAAGGAAAACAACAGAAGCCACAGAGCGCAGAATATTAATTAGTCGGCAGGTATTACCTATTCATTGGACACGATCGGTATTTCCATTAGCTACTGGTGTTTGCCGGCTATCAATGGCCAGCTTATGATGGTAAAAAAATTTGAATCTGATGATTTCTAGCTAATCACAGTGTGGTTGCTTGTCCATATGTGTCCAACTCCAAATCATTAAGATATGCTACTTAGGCACTGACCTGCTTGAAGTTGAGTTTCTAGGGACCCAAAATGCGTCCACTGATTAATTGCTTACATAACTTGAACTGACATTATCTACGTCAAAGTATTTTTTCCCACAGAGCACCGGGTTTCATTTCATTAATTTCAGCTATTCACTTTACCGATAAATTATGGGCAATTTATCGTTTTTTGCCAGCAAATTATCTTTTACTTAGAAAATTAAGTGAAAAAATTACATCGACTTTTTTAGCCATGAACAGTAAAAACTAGGTAACAAGCAATGAAGGAATTTATGGTTATTTTTCCGAAATAAAAAAAAAAAACAATTTATTTTAGAATCATTTAAGAACAAGAAGAATGTATCTAAGTCTTGTAGGAATGTCATGTCCAATTTATTTTAACTTAATCTTCGTCCCGCATTCAAGCTAATTGCACTAGTTGTGTTATAAATATTTGTTCGGTTTCAATATGGATTCATTTTTTCAATCTCACAATTTTACACAGCCGCTAAAGTCAAAGACTGAAAGCGATTAAAACGTCCCATGCCATCAGAGCTGGGCAAGTACCAAAGAAAAATTACTTAAGTACAAGTACCGAAGGTCTGAGTACTTCAGCGTAAGTACAAGTTCTACATGTATGAAAAGTACTTGTAACAAAACTATAAAAAAGTACTGAGTGCATTTTAAAGTACCTACTTTTTAAGAATCCTTGTACGTTAGCAGTAATACAATGAAGTTTATGGAGCTTAGTTAGTAGATACTAACAAATAAATTACCTTTTGAAAACTATTATATAGTAAGTTAGAAGTTAGAAGACCAAGCACCGGATGTCTCCTCCAATAATGTATAAAAATTCTAAGGACAAACAAAATTTCCAGTAAATTTTTAAGAAAAAATGGAGGCCTTTTCTACATCAGGTCGAGGCATCGTTGATTTTATATTGGAGCGAGGCATTACTATCTTACCCTTGGTTACGTTATAAAATCGAGGTATCGTCGAATTTATATTCAAACGAGGCGTTACTAGTTTTTGTTCTCCTTGCTCCCTCAAGGAGTGTTTACAATGACAGAGTAGAGTGGAGTCTTATTTGTATGTTATTATTTTGTCTACACTGAGAGAAATCACTACTTTTAAATCAAATAAACGTGATTGTTGAAATAAAAGTTAAGGAAATTAGCAAAAAAATTGTTGATACAAGAAATTATTGCTTCAGTCAAATATATTAATTGTTCCCTCAAATATTATCGAATGAATACGTAAAAATATGCATTGTTGAAAAATATTGTCAATTTAACAATGTGAAACATGTTCAATTCAATCATATATTACTCATGGAATTGAATATTTTATAGCTGATTCAAAAATTATTCTATTTAGAAATATATTTTTGTGTTAAGAAAAAATAATTTGAACCAAATACCATTCATTGTCAAAGTGAGCATAAATTATTCTTGCGTGAAATATTTCGACTCTTTAATGAAATGCCGCATAGCTAAATTGAATATTTTATTGTTGCTTTGACCCTACTGTGATTTTGTTCCAACCCTAACTTGTTCTCGAAATCTTAAAATGAAAGGTACACCTTTGTTCATGTTCAGTATTTTAATAATTCTTGAAAATGGGTGATGAGAACTCTGAAATTTTAATTCCAAATGTTGACAATAGTGAAAGTGCTTGCAATTTTATTGTAGTGACTGAGTCGCACATAAAATTACTGGTATTATTAGAATTATGGAAATTGGAAGGAATTTTCGAACATCTTAAAAGTAAGTGTGGGCATTAATTGCGGAAAGTAAATATTTTGAAAGACTGGCCTTTACTTAAAAATGCGGAATATGCAATAAGTTTGATAAGAAATATTATAAAAGATCTAAATTAAGTATATAAATTTCCCGTACTTCAGATAAACTGTGATTTTAAAACTTTATTCCCCGGGAAAGACGGTTTTTATTGGTCTCCAAATGGGAAAATTTTGTAAAGCAAATAGTGCCATACTATAAAGAAAAAATTCGGGACAGGAGAGTCTTGATATTTTGCTCAAGTTGGATAATGTATCGAACGAAGGTAATTCAGTTCTGATCAGATAAAAACATTTATCTAATATTAAAATTTTTTAGATAGCCGTCAAAACATCCTGGGAATTTTAGTAAACGCAGTTACCATATCATGTAACAGGTTAAATATTGCAGGGACATGTAAGCGGAAAAAGAAAAAAATTTAAGTATGGGTCTTTTGTTAGATCGCGGTTTTTCTCGAAATAAAGGCAATCTAAAATTTCATATAAAACTTGAACCGAATATTATGTTTCTCCTTTGTTAGAAATCAAATTGTTTCTTTCATATAATATGACATTTATTAATATCAACAGATGAACTTTCATCTATTCCACTTCTTGGCGCACTCGATTACTAGCTTTAATTAAGTGGAAATAGTGCTACTTTTTTGCCTGTATAAAATTTTGGTTTAAAAGTTCACGTCAAACAGGTATAGCTTTCATTTTAAAAATTTTATTATTTTCTGAATTAACAATATAAATCGTTGGTCGAAAAATTATAAAATTTTTGAACTGAAAACTATACGTGTTCAAATCGAATATATGGGGCTTTTGTAATGAGAAGGTCTTTTTATTTGATTCAAAACAAGATTGCTCATTTTAACAATTTTCGTACATTTTTAGTGGATATTTGAAACAAATACTTATGTTCCAAATGTTGGATCAAATATTTTTATTGTAGGCGCATAATCAAATATAAAAATATTTGGATTGACCCGCGTTTTATTTATCTTGACCCAAATATTTCTCTCGGTGTAGGGCTCTGCTTTGACGTGCGGGTGTAATTCTTCTTCAATTGTTTTAATCCAACAGAATGTTTAAAATCAATTAAATAAAAATAGTTTCAAAGTTAAAATCCGTATATGTAGTTGCTCATTTAAAATTGCTCATTTCAAGTTGCTCATTTGCTATAATCACATCCATATAAAATGTAAAAACATTGTCAGACACTTCTTCAATAAAGCAAGTCAAATCTAGAAGTTTTTTTTTATTAGTGATTCCTCGTGTCATCTATCGTCGCATCCCAAATTCGCAATCAGGTTAAAAAAAGTTTGACCCAACAAATGCGTTGACAGTTTTTTGCGTGTTTTAAACCTCAAGAAAAAAAGTGTTTCGCAAGAGATGTTGCCTGCCTTTCTACGAAGAGTTAGATATATTTTTATATGTACGTACTTAATAGACTCAGAAATACTAAGTCTTAAGTACAAGTAAATAGAAGCAAGTACTTATGTTCAAGTACTAAGTAGAGCATTTCAAAAGTGGGTATTAAGTCATAAGTCTTAAGTAACGAAAATGTGATTTAAGTAGTAATTAAGTCTTTTTTTACTTAAGTATTGCCCAGCTCTGCATCCCATATCCTTTGTTATTAACGTATTTGAAAAATTAGGAAGAAAATTTTTAAATTTTATCTCGGCTAGTCTTCAGCAATATCTTTATTGTGGATACTTTTACGATATCTGAAAACAGGGAAAAATAAATACAATTGAAAGACTATAATGTCAATTTATGCCTATATTTTTATCAGAGAAATTTATTTTCTGATGTCAAATAGTTGGTTAATAACACGACGGACAGCAATCAATCGCACTAGATTAGTCACGCAACGGAACTTTGTCACACTTTGTTTCTTTTACTGTTTATTTTCAGAGAGTATCCAAATATATAGTGAAAAACAAATATTTTATTAGGCAACACCAAAAAAGTGTCGTGCAATTTAGTCCATTTTTAAGAAACGTCATGTAGTAAATTTCAGCTCTCTACGTTGCGTCCACGGGTTTTCAGGCAGTGTTCAAATACATAGTAAAAACTTGTATGGCAACCCAAGAAACAATTTATTTTATATAGTAGTAACCGTAAGTAACCTGAGTTATATAGTTTAGTACTCGAAACCTCTTTGTAACCACTATAAACCCCTTATAGAGCTTAAATGGAGGATTATATAAAGGTTACTGTGACTTGATTTAGGTAACGTTATATGTATAACTAAAAGTTTTATAAAATGAGTAATAAAAATATTCTGGTTACCTTAATATAACTTCTTATATAACCTGGGGTACTCTCGATTAATTTACTTTGGTCACAGCAGTGGTTGTGGTAATGTTTCGGTTACCTTTATAAACTTTGTTTTTAATGGTGTTGGTAACGTTTCCACAACGCTTGGAATTTTTTCAGACTGATTACTTTTAGCGATTGAAATGTTAGGGAAATTACTTTTCGTTACCTTTATAAAACAATATAAGGCAAATATTTACCCAGCCTATCTTGAAATAGAATTTCGATATTTTTTTGTATTGCATTTTTATAATGTAAGGGTTTAATATTTTTACATCTTAGAATAACAATTTATCGGCATGTACGTGGTGAAATTCAGCTGCAATTAAAATTTTACTGTGAATATCATTATAGAGACTTCTAAAAAATACAGACCGCTCCAGAAATAAGCAATATTTAATTATTTTAATTAAATATGAAAAAAATTGAAATTTTCACTTAGGTGATATCATTTGATAAATGTAACATGACATAATTTAGAAAAATTATATATCTAAAATGATGTATTTTCTTCATATAAAATAAAAACGGACGCCATATATCAGCAATTTAAATAATTGGCTTAACCGACATTTTTTTTTTATCTGCAATGCACAGATGAAAAAATGGCGGCTTGTACTTAAATGAACTAATTACTATTATAAAACTTCAAATACTTTTATATAAACTACGGCTCTGTTATATAAACTCAATTACCCATATAAAACTTCTAGAAATATTATATAAACTAAAGGAACTACCATATATATATACCCTTTAGCCATAATGTGTTACCTTTGGTAATGTTATATATCTTATAGTAACAAAAAACCCTTTGGTAATCTTATATATCTTAAAGTAATGACAAAATGTCTGTGTTATGTTCTTCTTATAATAATTTTTGTTGTACGCTCTTCGGTAGTGTAGTGTAATTTTAGTTGCGAAAAAAAAGTTATATAAAATCGTGCAAATTAAAAGGACAGGTCTTTGTGTATTGTCCCAACAGCTCGGGAAAATGCATATTGAAATGGCCAAATACGAAAAAATTTACGTTACTAAAAGTTTCCAATTTTTATATCAGTCACCTTCGTTACTAAAACGCCATAAATATATGAAAATAGTTTTATAATGGCTCCATTCGATACTAAAAGTCATTTGCGTTTATAACGGTCACCGTAGTTACTACAACGCCAATAAAAAATGTTACGATATTTTATAGTGGATATATGTATTACCGAAAGTTCCCAATTTTTATTAAAGTCACCTAAATTACTGAAAGTTGTTGAGTTATATAAGAGTAACCACGGATACAGCAATAAACACTTATTACCAATCAGTTATATAACGTGGTGATGAAAACAATTATAAAACTTTCTTATATACCTTCTAGTAATGGCTACTATAAGTTATATAGACCGGTGATTGAAACATTTCCATCACCAACTTATAAAACCTTTCGTAACTTACTTCCACGAGAACCATTAGTAATCTTAAAAAACTCTAATATAACTACGACACCAATTGGTAATATTATAAAACTCTTATATAACCACTCAAATTCTTATATAACCGAGTAACCAATATATACCCCTTATAAAACTACCCATCACCTTCAGTCACCAAAAATTGGAAAAATTGTTACTTGGGAAGTTACCCGTTTGTCTCATTTTTGAACTTAAATATAACATTTTTTTTAAAGAGGCCGTATGCAAAATTTGTAAGTTCGACTATGTAAGTAAACGCCTTCTTGAGTTTTTACGAAAACGGAGAGACAGCAATCGGGCAAACGGACACGCAAAAATCAAAATAACTTTTAATATAATGCGAGGGTGTTCATTCCATTTCACTCTACCAGCATTGTATCTATGCGTTACAAACGGAATGACAACCCATTAAGCATTTCGCATGGAATTCCGTGCTACTTGCACGGAATTGAACCTGAACTGAAATTGAACGTGAACTGGTACTGAACGTGGAAATCTATTACATTTCCATGTTCTTTCCGTATGATTTTCGCATGGAATTTCAAGACTTTTCTTCCATGGCATTTCTATATGGAATTCCTAGGATTTCTATACTCTTTCCGTGTTGCTTTAATAAGAAAATCTAACGGATCTCCAGGTCTATTCTGTGCAATATTTATAAGGAATCTCTAAGGATATCCAAGTATTCTCTTTCCTTGAAGAGCAGTGATTCGTCATATAGGTCAGGCAGCGCTGCCAACTCCTTTTTTATTGATCCTTTTTTATAGATCACTGATTTTTAACAATGGACTGAACGAATTAAATTAAAAAAATATATTTTCTTATGTCCAAATGATATTTTAATCGCTTATAAGGAATTAAACTCATTCCGACTTTAATTTTCAAAAGTTATTCTTATCTGAATCTTGCGTATGGGAAAGAGAGACGGAGCATGGTAAACACTATCTTTACCTTATTCTTTCTGCCGTGATTGCATCTGCAGCCAACATAAAAACATCAAATGGCATAAGAAAACGTTAGTAAGAAATATTTTGTGTTGGTAGCTCCACCTCTGCCATAGGGCGAAAGAGAAGACTGTAAAACTTTCTTTCCTATTGGAAAATGGCAATACGCTCAGTCCATTATAAGTCAGTGGGGTAGATCTACTTAAAACATCGGCTAAATTTCGACTAAAATTTCCTTAAAATCGGCTAGATTTTCGACTAAATTTATTGGGACATTTTAAACCCGAACATCAATCGCAAGTCGCCAATCTGAATACACCTGAGTTTTAAGATCATCAAAACATGTGGACATAATTTATAAATCAACACAGAATTCTGATTTTAAGTCTAATATATTTTGCTCTTAAATTTCCCTGTAATGCCCTAGACACACAGCACTCTTAATGAAGAAATTACTAACGACTCATTAGTCTATAATGATTCATTATAAATTGCAGACACACAGCCATTTCTTTAATTGTTAAGTTGTTCTGTCAAAGTGGTTTTGATAAACTTATCACATTAAAGAAGCAATATGAATCGAATTAACGCGATAAACTCATTTATTTTATTTTCAATTTAACAATTTGCAAATGAGAAAAACAATTATATATTGATAATATATTTTGTGATTTGTATATCTTTGCATTTTGTTATGGATCTAAGTGGAGTGATTGAATTGGACGTGAAGTCCAGACTGCCAGCATAAGCTGACAGATCACTCGGTGGACAGCGTTGAGTGCAGGGCGGCACGCTAGCTCGCCTCGGCTATTGGCGGAGAGTGTGTTGAGATTCCACGAAAACCTGCCGCTGTGCCACCTGCCATATTCAAAAAAATTTCACAAACCAAAGGCCGTTGCACACATTCGGTCCTGAAGGGACCCTTACACCACTTACCTACATCCATTATGAAGGCGCGGCGCAGATGTTTGACCTTCTCTGCTCGCCCCAACCACCCAATCGACACTGAGGGCAGATAGTTTTCAGTGTCCTTATGATAACCTGTGAAGAGAGAAGTAGCGGACCTAGTCGACTTTCACGCTAAGAGGTCTCCAGGAGAGTGAAAGGAGAAATAAAAGACTTACTGCGTCATTACGTTATAATGATATTTATTGAACATTGATAGTTGGCCTCTACTCTTAGCACTAAGACTTAATTCACGTTCCCTGGGGGAGGTACTACCTAGTTTCTGAGCAGTACATTTATCAGTAAAATCGTTCGGGCTTCTGACCAACAAAACAAAAGGATAGGTAAGACTGTCTACTTAGTCTAGCATCAAAATTATTATTTTTTAACCGTTTTGTCTAACCGCAGATCCTGATACGAATTCATCCAATACTACTTGACATCCTCATTCATAAATTTCTTTAACTTTAATGATATTAATTACTGCGGATATGACTATATACTGCTAAATTCCTTAGGACTGATGACTAACTCACGAAAAATCTTATTTATAAAATAAATTAATGACTAAATATTGGAGCCAGAATAAAATCCTTTTATACTGCGAACAATTAAACATTACTGACCATGACTGTATAGACTGCTGTACCCGGATGCAGAAATGCTACACAAAATTATGCATTTAATAACTATTTCAAGATGAAAAGAATCGTTTTCCTTTTCATAGGAATTTGACCGTACGAGTAAATGATCTTAACTTCATTACAGTTGCTCAAAAGTATGTGGAAAGAAAATCAGCTACCTGAGTAAGAAACCGGATTTGAATACTATAAAGTCAGTTCATCCCTTAGGTTAAAGTTCGGTCGTTTCTACCACGTTTCGCATGTTACTAAAACCCGAATTGCTAAGATCACTGACTGGTCACCGAATTTTAATTTAACTTCCTGGCTTTCGATCAGACTTTTGTACATATAGTTTTGCACTTACATCTTGTGTAGCTATGGAATCCACCGCAGAGGCGCCTCCTTTAGTGTTCCGAAGAATCTCTGAAAAATTTGCAGAAGGAATTTTGGTTGCTGTCCGAATACCAAAGAAAGCCTTGACACTAATTCCTGATGTAATTGTAACAAAATCTTTCCGACTGTGCAGGCACTATATTTATCTACTTAGAAAACTCCACTCAAAAAATGTGGCTGAATTCCGGGTGCTCAATTACTTCAAATATCTAGTTCTACTTTGTTCAATTTTCTTTTTTGGTATCAAAAATAAAAATTCTTCTCTCGCTTTATATAAAATTTTTTATCTGACCTCCGTTTTTAATTTCACCCATTTTGGATGCTTTTAACTTGGAATTAGTTGGTCCCGAATCTAGCAATGCCCTATATTATATATCTGTAAGTTTATTCTGTATCAATAATCGACAGCCAACATTTTGGTACTTAATCTAGTTTGTCTAGTGTTATCTATTTCTTCATGGTGAAATCTCACGGTGTTATATGCTCAAATTAATTCCGACTGCATCTGTATAACTAATCTTACCTTCATTCAGTTGCCATACATTTCCGAATTCTGGTCTGGTATTTTGGTTTAATCTAGGGTATTGAAATATTTTTACCTTAATTGGGTTTACCTATTCTCCCTAATCTAATTTTCATCCAAATTTGATATTATTAATCCTGTTCTACCTTCTGTAGATGCGAGCAGGTGTACTATCCTTGTAATTGGTATCACAAAGTTATTGCACGACTATAAACTCCAAGGTAAATACTCCAACCAAACCTTGTAGATGCAGATTGCCGTTACGTTACTAGGAAATGGTGTTAACAGCTGATGGGGTGATTATTCAGTTTAGTAACAGAGTCCGTGATTCAGCCCTATGAAGGCCCTCTCCAGATTCTGGTGGGATGTAGCACTAGCAAAAATTTCTGTCTTCTCGTTCAAATGCAGAAGGATGGTTTGCAAACCCGCAGACTCCGCAGAATAATTGCCGATCAGCACGCTTCGCCTGGACTCCGTGTAGCGTTCTTCGTTCAAATGCAATCAAATGAAATCGCTATTGCTTTCGTTGATGTAAACGAGATTGATTTTAATTATGCGATTTAAACCGATACAAGGAACAGCAATTTTAGGTGCAAGTCGAAGCTCACACAAGACACGTCAGATTTACTCCACTTTTTACTTTTCTTTCCGGAGCTTTTGTTTAGGATTTTTTAATTTTATGAAAACAAATTCGAACTTTTTTACTTTATGAGGATAACTTTAAATTCGTGACCAACACAATTTTTATCAGTTCTGTCCAATGTCACAAGGCGGAAAAATCTTCTTCTTCTTCTTTCTGTCCGTCGCCCTCAGCGCGTCTTTCTTCGCCGTTTATGTGGCTATGGGCCGGCCGTATGCGAACAACTCGTCTCAGTGTAGCATACTGCTACATGCAGTATGCTACAACCATAACAATTTCTTCTTCTTATTTTTCAAATCGGCAGATGCACAGCGGAGCTCCAGATTTTAATTATATGCCAAATCTTGCACATTTTTCCTCATTTAGCTATAATGAAGGAGGAAAACACTTCATTAGTGTACTTCATTATCATCTGATTTTCGAGCTATAATGACGTATACTATATGACATACGGCATTTTAATGAATAGTTAGTACAAATGATTTATTAGGTCGTGCTGTGTGTCTAGGGTATAAATCTCACTTAAAGGGTTGAGAGTATCTGGATATAAAAATGTGAACAAAGTGTGTGTGTGTTTTCTTTCTAAATTGGCGAATAATTCGTCGGTTTTGAAATTAATTTAATAATTCCAACAAAAGTACTAATCGCCTGATAGCATAAGTAAAGAATTCATCTCAAAGAAAATTCTGTAGATAAATTTTGACAACTTTTTCTTGACACAGTAGCTCCCACTGAAAAAGAAAAAAAAATTAATTGTACCCAAAAATTGTCCTATTATGTATTCTTTCTTTAATAGTTTCGATCCCATAGGAGAGATAGGATCAAAGTAGCGGCCACAAAGAAGAAAACTGGCGAATTTTTTCCTTATGAATTCCCTTTTGATACCCTAGATGAAATCTATAGGATATACTAAGTTTGGCATTCCGTTTGTAACGCACAGAAATAATGATGGTAGAGCAAAGTGGATTGGACACCCACGCATAATATTAATAGTTATTTTGATTTTTGCATGTCCGTCTGTTCGTCTGTCCGTCCGTCCTCAAGATAACTCGAGAGCGCGTGTACTTAGAGAGCTTAAATTTTCTATATGGCATTTAAAAGAAAAAGTAAAATTAATTTCGAAAATGGGACAAATCGAGTAACTCCTCCGTGGGGTTGCATACAAAAATTTTGTTTTCCACTATATATCTGAGAACGCGAGAAGCTGAAATTTGGTACATGGTGTTTTCATAGTAATAGCAAATAAAATTTCAAAAATGGAATAAATCGAGCAACTATTTCTTGGTGTTGCCATATAAAAATTTAGGTTTTTTACTGTGAAAACGATCAGTTCTAGACATTTTTATTGTACTAAAAACTTCTTCAGAATACGAAATCCTATATAAAAATGGTTATAATCATTTTTTTCTGTCCGACAAACCGTTCTAGAAATATATGAGAAAAACCACCAAAAATCAAACTTGCACCCATCTGTGTGACCATACGGAAATTTCATAGGGTCATTCGTCTAGGCCTAGGGTATCATAAGAATTGGTCTTAGATCAGTTTTAACTTTTTTTACACTATATGCTTAGTGGTCCAACGTCCAGAAAATGTCAGAGCTCTTTCGACGTAGTGGCATTGTTTGTACTAAATGAACTTACAAGTTTATCACGACCTGTTATTTTAGATGCATTTTTCCCGGCTTGCATTTGTGTCTTGCCAGCGTGCGAATCAATTTGGCCACGTTTTTTCTCTTTAGTCGTTCTGAATCAACTCGAACAGTTGTAACTAACCTAAGCTAACAAGAAAGCAACTTGATTCGTATTTCGTTGTCATTGATTCAGAACTGGAAAAGGAGGAACGCTGGCCGCTCATTCATTTGTAAAATTGTTTTTGGCTAAATTGATAGAAAATCGACTAAAAATCGGCTGTCGACTAAAAGTACAAAAAATCGGCTAAATTGACAGCTCTGTCTGAGGCTTAGACTTAGAATATAGAGACAACAGGAAGTGTTGATACCTGTAAAATTCGTATGCATGAGCGCGGATTTTTTCATGGTCCCGTGAAGTAGGTCAGCATTATATTGAAAAAAGAGACAAATGTACTTACAGTTTGTCAAACGAAATTTTATAATTTGCAACAATTTGAATTTAATTTAAAACTTGTGAAAAGTGAAAGATATTTTATTTAACAGTAGTGCTAAAGAAAGTAAAGAGTGTAAGTAATTATCTGTTGATATTATAGTGATAAATTTCTAAGTGATGTTCATGTATTTTCAGAATGAAGTGTTCGATAAAAAATTGTCACAACAACACCAAGGTACGACGTGGGAAATCACTTTTTAGGCAAGTATAGTTATAAAATATTATTTGGTGTACTTTACACACATTTTTATATTAAATTAAATTCAAAATACATAACCAAAACGTTGAAATATCGAAAAATACCTTCATCCACCGAGATTTGTTTACGTTTATGACAGCTGAGAAACTCTCAGGGTATATAGGTGTAGTGACAGCAACTAAGAACATTTTCGATGGGAGCAAGGGTAATATTTTCAACCATATATCTCATTGCTCCGCTCTCTATATTGATTCTACTAGACGGCTGCACTGAGCATTCACTACAGCGGCAACAGATACTAACACAACCAGAATTTGACTACGCCAAAGTTGGCTTATCACACTTCCTGTACTCTCTATATTCTAAGGGTTTAGATTATATAGCAAAAAGGATAGGCTATGCTGTGTAAAATTTCTATACGTGTGATAAGCATTTTTTGTTGGCCGGGGGGGGGGGGGGGGATGACAGGAGGGTTGTCAGTTCGACATTTCTGACATTTCAAAATTTATTTGTATTTACGAAAAGTAGTCCGGTGGTTTTATAGTGATTTTTCTTAAAGAAGCGAAAAAAAGTGATTTATATATATACTCAATAATAGTAAGAAACAGTAGTGAAGCATCTGTGTAAGAGATTTTATATACTCGAGACTCCGGAGTCTTGAATTATGGTGAAGAAGTGCGCTGTGCTATGCTGCAGAAAGAACTGGAGTTATTGCCATAGGAAATCAATTTCAGGCATGTTTAATTGTTTCAATAATAAATTTTAGTGTTTCAAATAAATTACAAGTGAAATATTTATAAAAATAAATAGCCGTGGCAATAAAATGGAACATTTTCCAATGCCGATTTGAATGTTTACAATTAAATTGTCATTGTTAGTTGACGGAAAGCTTAGTCGTGTTATTTATATGATGTCAGCCATACAAAGGCAACGACAAGAAATATTATCAGAAAATAAATGGGGCACTAGGAAAATTCTTAAAAATACAAAAACTTATAAAAAAATTATGAAATTATATATTTAAAATTAATTTAAAAATTTTGCTGTATATAATGGGAGTTCTACTATTGAATTTCTTCAATACTTAATAAAGTTTCAATCGCTATAGTATGTGCCCGGTTTAAAAATATCATAGTTTACTACCTCCATGACTTAAACGAACACATCAATGAGTTTTTACTGCATGAAGAAAAATGCTTAAGTTTTTCTTGCTCATAGCCTATCCTTTTTGCTATTTATATAATCTAAGGTCTGAGCTCAGGATCTGAAAACTCATCAGTGCTGCTTGTACATATGAAATTTGCTCTGAAAATTTTGTGCTGTACCCAGTGATGCCAGAGGGGGGCTTTTTATACCCTAGATGAAATCATAGGGGTATACTAAGTTTGTCATTCCGTTTGTAACACCTCGAAATAATGATGGTAGAGCAAAATGGATTGGACACCCATTCATAATATTAAAATTTATTTCGATTTTTGGATGTCCGTCCGTCCGTCTGTCCGACTTTAAAAAAAAAAGTGAAATTAAGTTCGAAAATGAGACAAATCGGGCAATTCCTTCGTGGGGTTGCCATATAAAAATTTCGTTTTCCGCTATATATTTGGACACTGCCTGAGAACGCATCGACGTAGAGAAATTTCGTACATGATGTTTTTACTACATTAGCAAATAAAATGTCAAAAATGGACTAAATCGGGCAACTCCTTCTTGGTGTTGCCATATAAAAATTTCGGTTTTTTACGTATACTTTGAAAACGATCAGTCCAAGACATTTTTATTGTACTAAGAACTTCTGCAGAATACGAAATCCTATAAAATTGGTTATTACCATTTTTTCTGTGCGACAAACTGTTCTAGAAATATATGCGAAAAACAACTTCAAAATCAATACTTGAATAGATCAGTGACCATACGAAATTTAATACGGGCATTCATCTAGGGCAGTGTTTCCTAAACTTTCGACATTTATGTACCCCTTCTATAACTTTCGTAAAACTGAGTACCCTTGTCTAAAACAAAATGCACATGATTTAATAACTACAAATATATATTTATTTTTCCTATTTATAGTACGTAAACAAAATAGTAACAAACGAAAAATAAAATTCATTCATTAAAAAGAAATATATAAATAACGTAAATAACAATTATAATATAACACAAAGAGTTTCAATTTTTCTTTTACCATAATATGCTATTTATATGAATAACATTCAATGAGAAGGATGAAATTGTTTATGTTGAGATGCCAAATCATTATAATTTATTTCCCTGATTGTTAATTTTAATCTGAGATGCGGTTCCACATCCAAAAGCCTGTTCCTTTTTTTGGACTTAATGTCTAGAAATGCTGAAAAAGCAACTTCACATAGGTATGAAGTTGGAAAGGCCAAGATGTATATCAGGACTTTCTATGTTAAAACTGGATATACATGTTGCATTTGCAACCAAAATGATGTTAAAGTACACTCCTTATGTTTATTTTTTAAGAATCCGTCCGAAGCTAATTCTAATAATTGCTCTTCTTCCGCATGTGTTAAACCTTCTGGAATGCATGTTGTATTAATGTTGAAGGGATATCTTATCCATTCAATATTTTTGTTTAAATCAGGAAAATAATTTGTTAAACCCACTTGTAAATTCTCTAAATGCTCTGTTATAGATTTCAGAGTATCAGTATCTATTTTACCAGCCGAACTAGTTATAAATTCATGAAGAGAGGGAAACGAGTCCACTTCTCCATTACCAACTCTCTTTTGCCACAAACTTAATTTTGCTATGGTAGCGTTCACTTTATCTTGAACGTGAAACAATGAAATTTCTTTGCCTTGCAACGATAAGTTTAGACAATTTAAAACAGAAAATATATCTGCTAAGTATGCCAATTTACAGAGCCATTTCCAGTCATCTAAACATTTTTTTAACTCAAATCTGTCATTAAGAAAAACTTGAAGTTTATGTCTAAGTTCAAATAATCGGTTTAGAATTTTCCCTCGAGACAGCCAACGAACATCGGTATGAAAAAGAAGCTGAGTATGACTACTCCCCATTTCTTCACACATTTGCGAAAAAAGTCGTGCATTCAAAGGACGCCCTTTAATAAAGTTAATGATTTTCACGCTTTCATTCAGAACTTTTTGGAGATCCGCGGGCATCTTACGAGTCTCCAAAGCCTCTCTGTGTATGCAACAATGTGTGGATATGACATTTGGGGCAACATTCTGAATTCTTGCAACGAGTCCTTTATTAATTCCGACCATACTTTTTGCTCCATCTGTGCTTAGTCCAACACATCTATTCCAATCAATTTTATTCTCTTGCATAAATTTATTCATAACATTAAATATATCTTCTCCTGTTGTATGACCTGATAAAGGCTGGCAAAATAAAAATTCGTCATGGATTTCTTGATCTTTTTCGTATCTAACAAACGCCATAAGATTAGCAAAATTCGCGATATCAGTGGACTCATCGACTTGTAATGCATAATAACGACTTTGAGAAATATCAGACAATAACATCTGTTTTACATTATTAGACATTTCAATGATTCGTCGATGAACTGTATTATTTGAGAGAGGAACGCGATCAAAAGTTTGTTTTGCCTTATCTCCTATCATTACACTGACACTTTTGTCTGGGCTATGGAGTAGGCCGTGGAGGAATGCACGAAATCTTAGCGACACCACGCTTACACATACATACAAAACCAGGCATACACAATTAGCAAATAAGGAAGATTTTTGTTATTTTTCTATGTTTGCAATCAAAAAAAAACTAAGCTACGAAACCAAATCCCGGTGCGGCGTGTACCCCCACCAAACTCTTCCCGTACCCCAAGGGGTACGCGTACCACACTTTGGGAAACACTGATCTAGGGTATCATAAGAATTGGTCTTAGACCAATTCTAGCTTTTTTACTTGTTTTATTTGCGTTTTTGTTTAATTTTATAAATGTTTTCTTTCAAATGATGTTGAGTGACACATCACAAGGCGGCCACCTTTATCAATTTCTGTCCTAGGCCGTTTCCCGAGTTGCTTGTACCTTGAACCGGACTGGCATATTCTAGTTGTCATTTTATATAAATATAGTATAAAATTAATTGCAGTTTGCTCTATTTATTCTTATGAAAGCTTCTGATCTGACGATTAATCGAAAGACAGGAAATTCAGATTACATAACTGTCCGTAAGCCTAAAAGTATAAAAATTTCAAATTTTCATATCTCGTAATATTTACTAAATTTACAAATCATCATCATCCTCATTTTATTGCTCTCTTTTAATTAAAATTTTATTGATCACGACCGACATGAGTGACTCTCAGGATATTAGCTTTATCCGCTTTAACTGGTTATTATAATAAAATTTGAATTTATGCTGTTTATACTTTCCTTGATAGGTTTATTAAGGTCCTTGATAAGTTTTTTTTTGTTTGAGTAATAAACAAATTCTACCGTTCCGAAGTAATGACCAAGTTCGTAAATTTTAATAATTTGCCACCCATTTTCCATATTTCCATCATATCGTATATTCTGACTAAATGGCTCAAAAGGACGTTTCCTGTCATTAGCACTCTGTTCTTCGGTAGTTAGTAAATTTCCACGTTAATTAATCTGAAATTAGGGGACCACCGATTACGTAAAACCCTTTTCTAACCCTTAAGAACAGAAGCAATTTTTATTGACGACATGGCGGTGGGTCATAAAAATTCCTTCTCCTTTATTGCTTCTCTTTTGGATGAATCAAACAAACACTGTAAGCAAGCTGAGGAGCCGCTGAATTTTATCAAGACGATCAGATCAAAAAATGACCGAAAATGTCCTGCAGATATGTACATACACACATACATATATATATATATATATATATCCATAGAAAGGTTTCTGGAATAATAAAAAAACAACAAAAACCTCGTGCTGGTGCTGCTTAATTAAAGTCAAAAGGAAAATGGCGCGATAAACCGCGGTTGTATCTCAGAACTCTGAAACAATGGTGGATTGTTACCGATGGATGGAAGGGCTATCTCTATCCCTATCCCTATCCACCACTGCCGCCTACTGCATGAGCTCAAATGAGCAACGGATAAGTATTTTCGGAAAGGATAAACTGATGAAAAGGACTAAACAGGAGTGGTACTGGTACATAAATTAAATTCATCGGTATACACCGGGGCTGTTGGGAATTAATTAAAATTGTCCTCCTTGTCGTGTTTCAGATCTTCGTTTCCTTGCGCTCTGTTGCTTAATCCTTTTCTTCTTTCTTTATACACATTAGATGCCAGCAAATGAACTTTTCACAGAGGTCCATTAATTTCGTTCTTTGGCTTTTAATTATCCCTTTTCGAAGTTTTATTTATTTTAAGGAGATAACAGCAATAAATTTTCAGGATGAAAACGGAGGCAGACCTTAAGAAATGAATAGAGGCGATCAGACTAAATCTGTCAGAGGGTTTTTTTCAAGGACGATTAAGAAAAAGGATCTTAAAGATATTATTAAAGGTCATATTAGGTGGGATGAAAATGGGGAAAAATATTCATATATTAAGTTACAAAAAGTTATTAAGTGTGTAACCTACCTAGGTTCACTGTATAGGGCCAGATTATTATAACCACAATGATAAGCTTAGATTTTTTTTAAGTTAATTAAAAATTTAAGACATTATAATAAAAAAAAAAATATTAAGAATGTTAATTTGCTATTTCCTTATATAAAATTTAGCAATACAAAAAAGCTTAAACCTAATACTTTGGCCACCCGCCACTACTTTTTATAGCACTATTAATTCTCCGGAGCATACTTTTGATGTTATATTATTTGGGGCACCTGCTAAACTTCTTTAATATTTCGGACAAGATTTTTTTTTCTAGGATTACGGTTTTAATACGCTTTAGTTTTCAAAATATGCCAAATGTTTTCTATAGGATTAAGCTTAGATGAATTGAGAGGCCAGAGAAGTGTCCAGATATTTTTAGAGGAAAGGAAATTTTTTAGGAATTTCACAGTATGACATGGCGCTTAATTTTTGAAAAAAATATCACATCATTCAAGTTGTTTTGTAAAGACGCTTTTTATATAGCAAAATAACATCTTTTAGTACTGTTATGTGGAAAAGAAAACGACAAGCGACATCTATGAAGTACAGTCATAACCAACTTTAAGGTTCGGAGAATCGATGTTTCTATCTTCGGGAAGGCAATACAGCACTTTTCAGCGCCAGAGGAGAGTCCTATCTCAGATAGTGAAGTGAACTTAGCAAAACAGCACTAGCGGTAATTAAAGTAGAGTTGATTGATTATTGGTTGTGAATTTTATAAAAGTAAATAGTAGAGTGTAATTAAAAGATCTTGTGAGTTATATCTGAAATATTGTGTTCTGAATAACGAACTAAGGCCACGCTCATAGCAGTACTTACTTTCTGGTTCAGATAGGGGTTAATCATACTCTCTACACACCTTCACCGCTAATTGCACTCTACATCATGACTGATGGTGGGTGTTTAACTGTTTCTTGCGTACAGGAGAGATGAGCATTTTCATTTAAAATTCTCATACTGTGAGAATGGGTAAAAATACATTGAAATTATTAGCGCTTTGAATATCGGAAAAAAGGAACGCAAATTGTGTTCTGTCTTCAATCAATCATCAACCGTGTAGTGCTTGAACTCTTCCGTGAACTTTGGTCACTCTTTTCCTGAGCGCTGTTAGTTTTGACTTTTACGTTTGCCTACAGCATTTTAGACCACTATCGCGCTACAAGCAGTTGTCCGACAATCGTTTAAGATAAGCGCCATATTTAGATATACATTGCTCGGAACTAGAGCTTTCACACAGTAACGCGACCACAATCCTATGGCAACTTCATTACAGCTGTGGCAGAACTGTGGTGTGTCCATTTTCTAGAAATCACTTTGTGGCATGTTCCATGTTCCACTGGAATCACGAATGTCAAAGTCGAATGCTTTGGTGGTTATCGGCAAGACAAGTAATAAGTTTCATAGAAGTGAATTTTTATTCATAGCAAATTTATTATAGAAATAGGAAATAGAATCACTATCTGTAATACAAGATCTTCATTATATGTGAATAAAAAAAGACTAAATAATTTAAGAAATATTCTGAAATGCAAAATTACATCCAGTAAAGCTCGCTTGTAGCACAAAAGAAGCTCTCGTGTGAAAAATAACAGCCACTGCCAATAAATTGTGGCACCACTGCTTTTAGCGCGATAGTGATCAGAATGAAACGGGCCTTAGTCCTGTTTCCGCAGCTGCCCTTTCCGTTTGAACGGTTCGCCGTTATGTAGTACTTCATCTTTTTTTTTATAAATAATTAATTTCATAATAGTGGTTTTTAATAAATGTGCTTTCTTCATACCCCTAATCTCATTGCCACTGATCCAACCTAAGATATTTTTCAGTTTAAGCACTTTTTCAACTTTAATTTTTGTGGCGCAGTAGGCTCAGTTACAAATGAAGAAATACGAGAGGGAATTCATCTGTCTCGCTAGCTCAGTGGTAAGAGTAGATATCTGGCAAGCGGAAAGACCTGGCTTCAAACCCCGGACGAGGCGGTTGTTTTTTCCTCTTGTATTTATGATTTGATTTAGAATCGTTAAAAATAAAAAAAAGTTCTTAAAATTCTTTTATTGTCCTTCTTAATTTTTGTATTTCTTAATTTTTCAATATTTTTTTTTAATTTTGCATTTTGAATATAGCGACTGTCAACCCTGATAACCCTAGTGTCAATTCCCACTGGACACTCATTTCTTAGGAGTCATCTATACAAGGATGGAACTTGTTGACGATCCTATTTGCAGAGGATGCAGAGAGCAATCTGAAACGGTGACTGACTTTCTTTGTCATTATCCGGAAAGCGTTACAGATTTCTTGAATCACATCTCCTGGAAGAATTGCATGAATATCGCCTCCTCACAGTCCTAAATTAATACA
The DNA here is from genome assembly GCA_963924295.1 of Dioctria rufipes. Taxonomy (NCBI): domain Eukaryota; kingdom Metazoa; phylum Arthropoda; class Insecta; order Diptera; family Asilidae; genus Dioctria; species Dioctria rufipes. The sequence goes on along the minus strand of OZ002740.1, from coordinate 338,581,032 downwards.
ACAGTTGGAGTTATGGATCACCGAGGAAATGAGGTACGCAACACTATTGCACAATACCTTTACGACAAAGAGTATATTCGTGCATTAAATTTAGTTATTTAAACTTAATCGGAACTGAAACTTAAAATTGAACTCAAAAACTAAAGTCAGCCAACTCAAACACGTATTACCTTACGTTATTTCGTGCTAATAATTGTACAATTTTTTTCTTGTAACATCATACTCCTACTTATTTCTTGAATTTCATTGGATTTTTACTAGATGCAGTTGGCGATTTCTGTTTGCTCTTCAGCACAAAAAAATGTTGTTTGTTCCGTGTTATTTCATGGAGCAGTTCTTCATGTTATACATTTATTTTTTATTTTACAAGATCTCCTTTTATCCTTGAACCAGCAGAAGATTGCACTAATGATGAACATCTTTACGGTATAGATGTTGAGGTTCCCTCATTTCATGCAGAAGTGGATTCATCGTTAGTATCCTGAATGTTTATTAACAATATTCTGTACAAAATTTTAATTAAATATAATTTAAATTTAACTTACATCAAACACACAACTTTTAATCATTAAGGAATCGTTATTGCACGGAAAATTGCCGATTATTTTTCCAACTTGTTCGAAGTTTTTCCACTGTGAGGGTGATTCTCCTGAAACACCAACTGTTTTTTTTTCTTCCATGAAATTAAAAATTGTTTCATACAAAATTGTATTTCATTCATAAGTATAAATAATGTTAAAAAATAATTGACTGGTAAATTTGATATCTTTGATCAAGTTTCAGCTGTGTTATGGAATACTCCTTCCATCTCTATTTATTAAAATCATACCTCTCCGCCCTGCCCATCATATCTTTCTTTTTTTTTTTACTCTCCATTTCATATTCTTAGTTTCATATAACTTATACAGGGAGTCCTGCAAGTGGTGTGAAACCCGAAGGCTATGATTAAATTGAGTAAATTATACTTAGACGAGCAAAATATTGTATGGGTGGTAGTGGGGGGATCTTAGCGGTTTCCGAGATAATGGGACTTACAGATATTTGAGTATGTTTTCATAGATCACCGTGTAACCTTTCCATTTGGTAGATAGATAATGCTTGGACCTTTCCATATGTGTCTCAAGTCAAAAAGGAAAAATAGGGCTCTAAAGTCGCATCCTGAACCCATCTGAGCACTTAAGAACTCCTTTTTTGATGATATTGAATTTCAAGTTTTATTTGCTAAAATCTCTACATGGACCATAAAGCCACTGTTTTCTTTATATTCAATAGATTAATCATAATTTCATAAAGAATGAAACATATTTATTTACTTATTACAATCCACGCTATTTGTGTCATTTTTACAAAATTTCAAAAAGATACCTAAGGCCTGACTCACATCTGTGTTCTGGACGTTTGGTACGGATGCGGCGACATAGCGGCACGCAAAAAATCAATACACACAAATAAATCCAAATACATTTGAAATTATTTTATTTCTATTCTATATGTATATTCCTTGAGGGTTTGTGTATACAAAAATACGAATTAAAAAATGTCCGTGTACATTGCGTATTTCGCAAGTTATAGCATTTTAAAATTTCGATAAAAGTCTATCCTGATTTTCTTTAAAAACACATACTAAGTTTGATATTCATGAAAGACTATGAAAGTTAGGATTTGAAGCTATCTAAGAAAAATGCCATCTGAAAAATATATGCAAAAAGGGATATCAAAGATAAGGATTATATCCGTTATCCTTGAATATCCTGCAAGACGTACTTTGATTTTATTCATTTGTTTATTTTCAACCTTATATTATTTACTAAAGCATATAAAATTTCAATTTGAGATTTATTTATTTATTTAAGAAGTTGATACGATAGTAAACAGATAAATTCACTTACTTACTACCGTTAAACAAATGCAAACTTTAATTAAAAACTAAAAACGAAAAGAAGAACCACTAAAAATATGCATAAAAAAAGCTCATATTAATATGTAAGTAATACAAAAGAAAAGTATAATAAAAACGAAAGCAAAATAAAACTATATAATACATAGAAGACCTAAGCGGAGAAAACAAAATCGAAAATTCAATAGGATAGTCTATTAATTGCTAAAAAACCTAACAACATATGATATTAAGTAAAAATAGATAATAGAAACAAAAAATAAGAAAGAAGTTAACAAATAAAAAAAATAAAGATAACTTAAAATGTACTTATAATAAAAAATAAAAAAAAGAAAGGAAAAAAAAATAGAAAATAACAAATAAGAATGAAAGCAAAGGAAGTAGATTATATAAAGAAGTGGAGGAAGGAAGCAGAAAAAATAAGGATGAACCAGATCACTTTAATTTAAAATGGAAAAATAATTTAAATAATTTATTATGACCAAGAGGTTGCGCTTAAAAATCGAAAAGCTGTCACTAAATATATTGTTACGTGCAACAGAAAGGTACAAGTAATGCCATCTACTGGGAATGGAGAGTAAGCATACTTCAGGTTCGGAGAATCGATGATGGAATCTTCGGGAAGGTTAAGGAATAGAATAGTCAAGAAGATTCTGGAATAGAACATTCCAGAAGAATCCGGAGAGTTTCTATGGTATAAATATAACAGTAGTCATCGTCAGAAAAAAGAGTCTTGTCTTAGATATTGCAGTGTTAACAAGCGAAAGTAATAAACAGGCGAAACTGTAATTGGATTGCTATAATTGAAAGTACAGTATTAGTGATAATTAAAGTTGAGTTGATTAATTGAAGGTTTCTGAATTTTATAGGATTAAAGCGAAAATTAAGAACTTGTATAGAAAATATTTAATATTATGTTTTAAATAACGAACCAAAGGCCACGCTCGCAACAATATGTAAATCGTTATTAAAGACATTGTGGGCCTTTTGATTCCTAACCAAAGGGGATTTGAAGCGCAAGTTAGTGCGGGGAGCATCAATATGGAATGTAAGTGGCTGGCGGTTGTGGCGACTAGGAAAGCTGATTTTTAATATAGATAATAGATGAGATGAATCAATAGAGCTATGTAAAATTTTAAATAGAAAAATTTTGTCAAGATAATAACGACGTGTTTCTAAGGAAGAATAACATGGAGTATCTGGCCAATCTGTCATCATAATCCACATATGAGCCTGTAAGTTTAAAAAGCAAGTACCTAGTGAATCTACGTTGAATACTCTCGAATTTGTATCTGTACGTCGTATAAAAAAGGGTTTCAGATTGGGGAAGCATACTCTAGTATAGATCTAACCAACCAACCAACCTACATTGTACATGTGCGAAGAAAGCTGTTTAAAAGGCCTAGCGCACCTTAAGAGGAGTCAGTACCAAGATTTACAATTTTAATACATTTTTCAATACGAATTTCTGGCAAACTATTTGTAGCAGAATAATGATTTATACCTTAAATCAAAGATAACGAAAAAGTTTACTGAATAACGTCGGGAAAAATAAAAAAAATTATATTGGAATGGAGATATTAGCTCGGAAACTTGTAAAAAATGGTAAAAATTGAAGTTTTTTAAATCAAATTCCTGTTAGTAGGCACTCTCATTTCTTTAGATTGTGACTATTTTGGAAAGATAAGGCCTAGATCTATCAAATAACGTCGATCTTTTTCATTTTTAGTGGCGTTTTTTTTAATTATTTAACTCTAAAATTACTTGCTTTTCTCCCGATATTTCACCGACTAGAAATTACAATAACTATGTCGTTGAAAGTTGTTGAAATCAAAGAAAAATAGTATATTTAACAATTATGGGCAAAAAAAAATTTACGAGAGTTAATTCTCATTAAAAATTTTCAATTTATTTGAACTGCAAATATTCATTTTTCGTCTTAGATTGTCGCAAGTTGGGTTTCCGTCTTTTACGCTAGATGTCTCTAATGTGGTCTGTGGTCTAGGTCTAGGCTAATTTTATATGAATTTTCTCACTTTCAGGATACAAACCTACGTATAGTAAATTTTTTACCAGCGAGTCTGTTGGTATCTAAATTGAAACTTTTGCTGAGTACTGACTCCTCTTAAAACAAATCCCAAGATTTTAAAAGCTTTGTTGGTAATATGATAAATGCGCGAGTCAAAGAGATGCTTGCTATCAAATTGTACTTCTAAATCATTGATTTCTAATACGCGCTTGACAGAGACAGTGTCCAACTTATAATCCCAGTATAATGTAGTCTGCTTTCTTGCACGTTTAAGGATAGTTGCTTTTTATTACACCAAGCCAGCAGCTTTTGGATGCCATTTTGCAGGTATTGGCAATCAGATGGATCATTTATAACTCGATAAATTTTGGGAAATCTAAAGGCGAAAAATTCTGATCTGGTTACTGGAAACTAAAAAATACATTTAAAATAAAATTAGAACAAAGTGAAATAATTAAAAAAAAATGTCATTAATAACTTACAAATTTTGTCGATCATGATTTTCATATAAGTTTGGAAAAATTAAAGATGTTGCTTTGGCCCACATCTTTACTTCTATTCTATACTCATTCAATAGTTTTTAGCTGTAGTCTTTATGTTTTGTGTGTAATGCTTAATTTTGATAATTTTTATTTTGATATCTATTTTTGTTCTTATGGTCATCCTACTTGTTTGTTCCATTTCACTGAACAGTTTTAAGTATCTTTATTTTACGACTAATGCCTATAATAATTCCTATAGTTGTTCTATGTTAAAGTATTTTATTTTATTTTATATTGATTTATCTAATTTTACTGTAAGCTCTCTAATATTTGTCTACCTCATTATTATCTCTAGTACTGATATTGTTCCTGCTGCAATGAGTCTGTTCACTGAACTTTCTTTCATTTTCTAAGCAATTTTGTACCCAATCGATAATTCCAATTATATATTTCCTAGTTGATGTAAAGCTGTAAAGTAGCGCAAGCTTACGTTCTTTAATAAACGTTTTTCTATTCCATTCTAAATGACTCCAATAAATCGAATGTTTAAGTGCCATAAGTAGATGCATAATTTGATGACATACCTTCATATACAAAACAATTTCTTGTCAACGAACTAAAACGCACTATTTTATTGTGTGAATTCGCATGTCTGTACGTTATCAGTCAATTAAAAGTAAACAAGAGTTCGTCACTCATTCAAGCACCAATAATAATTTTGCGAGCCACTACAGCTGGCATTTTGACGCTTAGGTCGAAGCTTATCTGGAAACAAGCCGCAATTAATTTCGACACAAAAGATCTCCAGACACGGCATCCACCAGAAATGGAGGAATTTCAAAAATTGTGAAGTGCTGCCGCCAAAGGAATTTTTCCTTTCTCAACTGACCACCAAACGAATAGCTCCCGCATATATTCAAATTAATCTGGAAGTAAGAAAAATGCTTCCGTCGCTGAGCTGGGCGGCGTAATTATGCGACGTTAATTACTCAGAGAGCGAGGACGAGGATTGCCTTTTGTCGATGACATTTCTTTCTTGAGGCGCGTGCCTCCTCACATTTTTAGTCACTCTAAACGCGATAAGGTCACTGGAACTCATATGAATTTATGATGCCGACGATCCGATGCGATGGAAATGGAATTAAATGATGCAATCCAATCCAAGGGTCGCGTCTTAAGGTTTTTAAGTATTTACTCTGGAATTTCTATGGAATGAATTTCCTCACCGATAATAGGTAACTAAAATAAGTCAATGAATGTATGAGTATGTCTGTTATACAGGTAACCGCCACTTTGAAAATCACCTGTTCGTCGGGATACGATTGCCATGAACTGAGCTCGCGGAGGTCTTCTTCTGGTGCAACTTGCTGAACTCATTTTAATGCCTGATACTGATTGTGTTATCGAAGGCTTCGGTCGCCTTCCGATTGTATGTAAAAGCGGTTCCGGCTTATCTTAATTGCTGCTCTGGCAGAGTGCTGAAGATGTTCTCGGCGATTCATAACCAAGGCGGCTACTTTGCGGTTGACTCCGTAGACCACTGATGCTACCTGGGTGGCAATTAAATTTCAAAGCAGGTCCGCAGATTGGTTTATAGGTTATTACCAATCTTGTGCCCATAATGGACTACAAACTGTTGACTGATATCACCTGGGAAAACATGTTTTCAGTTCTCAATAGTTTTAGAGGATGCAGACTGAATTTTGTAATTAACTGCAGCAAATAAAGAAATGGGGGCAAAGGATTCGTGCAGAATGTAAAATGTTTTTATTTTGTTCGTTCGATTGGTAATAAATCTTTTATGAGTGAGATTAGGTTAGTTGAACAAAGTGTGATGAGCTTAATTGATATTGTTCTTAAATCCTTTAGTTCTTTGTAATTACCTAATTTTGGTTGATTTTGTAATATATATTTTGATTAATTCCCAAAATGAAACTTTTATCTAGTTTATAGGAAATAATTTCAGGTTGATAGGTAGGTATGTATGTTAAATAAAATGTAGTAGAATCTTGTTCGTTCAATATATCATCGATGAGTCTAAAGGCGAAAGTCCAATGAGTTGAACTCATGCTGAACGGAAAAGTTGACTACTTTTTAACTTTTGCGCAATAAACGGAAAGCTTGTAAACGCACGAATCACAATCATTGGGTCTTCACCTTAAGCCGATTAGAATAGGGATGCAAAGTAAAACGATCGTTGCAAGAAAGGAAAACACAAGAAAGAAAACGTCTCAGATAGTAATCAATATCAACAGTTATAATTAGGATATCACGCAGAAAATCCATAATATAAAATGTCTCTGACAATTAATGGTATCAAAAACTATACTTTCTACTTCAAGGACCTCCTTGTTAAAAAATTAAGTAAAAAAATATTCTCGAGTTGCGATTAATGCAGTCCGTTTTGCAATTACCAATTTGTATTTAAAAGCAGTTCATCAAATTTATACGAGTTAATGTTAGAGGGGGGGGGGGGGGTATAGCCGTTTTGGTAAAAAAAAAAAAATTTAAGCAAATCACACTACTACAAGTGTGTCAAATAAATTATTGAAATCGAACACTCCACACTGATTTCAGTACCCGATGATCCTCATTACACAAACACATGACATTTCCATGTTATATTTACCTTTCAGCCTTTTTATTCATATTACCAGGATATTATTATTCATTGTAAGTTAGGTAGAAATAAAATTGCATAATGTAATAATATATATATAATATTATATTGTCAAATATTATACATAATATTATTTCTCAAAAATTGCCAGCGGCATATGAAGGCTCTCCTTCGTCTTTTTCGAAGGCCTCCTCAAGTTTCTTCTTAGCTGTAGATCGACTCTAACGTGCCTTTTTTTTACCAATGTTTGGAACTGGGAATCCGCCTTTTTTGCTTTTGTGTTGTCAAATGTTTGGAGTCCCTTTATACAGAAGACTCCAGAACGAATGCCCAGGGCCATGAAAACTTTGAATCTAAAAATGTTTAGCGTAAAGAATTACACAATATTCTATATATAGGTATGAGTTTGAAATATTTACCTTACAATATTGCCTTCATTGAACACAATTGTGGCATCGACCACCCCTAGGCTTAGCGAATGTCGCATCACAAAAGTGCCCTTTGGAGTCCTCTCCCATATCACTCATTGGGATTCTGAGTCTTGCCACTCACACATTTTTTCAGTAGTTCATCTTTCGACAAATCTTCGAAGGCAGGATTTATTGTGCGCATTATGGCCTCTGGGACATGAGTGTGCGCCTTATGGCTATACTCCTGGTTTTCAGCAATACACTGCTTATATTTGCACCATATTTCATCACATAATCCATGATTAGGGGACTCATCCGATGAAAGTAGATGGAAATATTCAGCCCACACAGCATTTTCATTTTCGGAAGATCCCCTTCTTATCGCCAGACCATAGTATTTTTGGATACTTTTTATCAAAACATCTGGCAACCTGTTTTTACCTCCAATTGGTTTTCCATCACTTAGTTTTGTCGACTTTAGTAAGGCTTTTAGGGCACTGAGGCGAGTCCCCGTCCGCTTTTGAGCATGCCCCACACATTCTTTCTTCTCAATGGGGTAGTCAGGACCATAGCACAGCAAGAAATCCTAAAAGAAAATAATAATGATAGTAGTAATATAGGTGTGTAAAGTTGGAATACTATAATATTATAATTATTATGAGTTTACCCTTGCTGTCCCCATCGCCAAGGTAACGGGTGTACCTCACGTTATATTTCTCTTGAGAAGATAGAAATATCTTCTTCACTCCGGTAACTTCCATGCCCCCACTGGTTCCTGAAATGATATGCATCCAAAATTATAGAAATTGAAACTCACCACCTAATAAAATATCAAACATACCTAGGTAGTTGGCAGAACAATTTGGTACATGGTCATTTCGTAGCCTGTCGGGGCAATGGCCAAACTTGGAGAGGACCTGAAAATCTATGATTTTCCCGTTATCCACACTTGTCGCTGAAACAACCCCATTCAGAGAAGTGTGACCTCTTTTTTGCCATGTCCCATCAAGTGCACCAGGAATGTCACGGCTACCATTATTTTCAGCAACCGTTTCGGCGACTCCACGTTTCATAGAGACTACACTTTCACCAGCCAAGGCTTCTGCCAAAAGCTCCTCGTGCTTTTGATACCGGGTGCGGGGCGAAGGGAGATTCATTATGCAGCAGAACATTTTGGAGGTATTATACCAACGCCCTAGTGATCTCATGGCATAAACCAGCCGAAGATTCAGACTGTAGAATGCTTTTTTCCTTAAACAGAAAAAAAAAATTGTTTACCTTATTTTGTAAAAATGCACAGCAACTAATTGATGTCAATCATTAGAACCATCTGGTTCATTTCTAATAACTTTAGTGCAGTTCATCTTTGCATCAATGAGCAGCGCATTTATATACATGTCAGTGATCGAAACCTCTAAGGCTATCTTATATAGTTGGTTGTCCGGGTAACATATACTCGTATATTCTATATCGATATATGCATATGACTATACAACTACGGTTCACCGGTTTTTAATGTGCACTTATCTCTAAGCTAAAAGTTGGTCTCCGAACTAATGCTAGTAGAGAACTAGTAAAAAAGCTAGAATTGGTCTAAGACCAATTCTTACGATACCTACCCTAGATGAATACTCGTATGTTATTTCATATGGTCACCCATTTGTACAAGTTTGATTTTTATAGCGTTTTTTCGCATATATATATCTACAACGGTTTGTCGGCCAGAAAAAATGATTATAACCAATTTCATAGGATTTCATATTCTGAAGAACTTTTCAGTACAATAAAAAGTCTAGGACTGATCGTTTTAACAGTATACGTAAAAAACCTAAATTTTTATCTGGCAACACCAAGAAGGAATTGCCCGATTTATTAATTTTTTTGAAGTTGTATTTACTGTTTCAATGAAAACGCCATGTACGAAACTTCTAAGGCAGTGTTCAAATGTATTGTGAAAAATGAAATTTTTGAATGGAAACCCTACAAAGGAGTAACACAATTTTTTTCATTTTCGAAGTTCCATCTACAATTTTTCTAAAAAGGCTGGTGACGAGTGTCCAATCCATTTTGCTCTACCATCATTATTTCTAGGTATTACAAATGGAACGACAAGCCTATTATACCCTTTAGATTTCATCTAGGGTATAAAAATGGGTTGGACAGGACACCCACGCATAATATTAAAAGTTAGTTTGTTTTTTGCATTTCCATATGTCCGAACGTGCTCATAATAACTCGAGAGTGCTAGGGGTCTGTTCGTCCGTCCGTCTGTTTGTCCGTCCGTCTGTCCATCTGCACGATAACTCCTTGAGAACGTGTAAACTTAGAAAGCTGAAATTTTACACATGGGCTTAAAACAAAAGTAAAATTAAATTCGAAAATGGGACAAATCAGGTAACTCCTTAGTAGGGGAGTTGCCATATAAAAATTTCGTTTTTCATTATATATTTGGATACTTCCTAAGAACGCAACAATGTAGAGAGCTGAAATTTTGTACACAGCGTTTTCATATAAATAATAAATTAAATTTCAAAAATGGTCTAAATCGGGCAGCCCCTTCATGGTGTTGCCATATAAAATTTTTGGGAGTTTTACGTATATTGTGAAAACGATCAGTTCTAGAAGTTTTTATTGTACTGAAAAGTTCTTTAGAATATGAAATCCTATGAAATTGGTTATAATAATTTTTATTATCCAATGAACTGCTCTAGAAATATATGCGAAAACCACTTCAAAAATCTAAATTGTATAGATAGGTGACCATAACAATTACATACGTATATTCATCTAGGCCTTAGCGTATCGTAAAAATTTGTCTTACACCAATTCTAGCTTTTTTACTTCTTATTTTTTGCTTTTTGTTTTTTTTGTGTCCAGTCAATTCAACATAATTTAATTATTTTGAAATTATTTAAAATAATTATCAATTCTTCTTCTTCATATTTTTTTCTCAACTCTTTTCTTTTGACGTTTCTGCTTGTCAAAAAAATGTCGACTGTTTCCCAATATTCAATGAAATTTTTTGCGAAAATTACGTTTATCCAACACCATTTTCAGACCAAAAAAAAACCTTCCTATCCTCTTAACGGAGCGTATCAGGTCTATAGTTAAGGTAAGCATTTCAAATCATCCACAGATAGGAGTACAGACCGTAAGATATTCAGCCTGCTCCGGACAAATGCTGGATGGACAAGCACACATAAAGTGTTCGGTTGTCTCAGGGTCGTCTGCCAGGCAGGACAGACGCTTAGATTTAGGGCTGTCAACAACTCTTATCTTTGTTCGAATAGGATTAAGAAGCTGTGCCGGTGTAAATACCAACGACAGTTTTACATTGTTTTCCTCCGAGCCCCAAGAAAAAGTCAGTTTATTTTTGATTAGGACCATCAAGAAAAAGTTTTGGAATCTGCAAGTGCTTAGGTTTACCCATCGCTGTTGATGGATTGGATGGATTGCAGAGAGGTTGAGACCCCAGGTGTGATCCCTGGAATGCAGGCCACAACAAGACTCCTTGCTCATTCTCCGGACTTCGAGCAATTGCTCATAGGAACCAACTGGATGCTCTTGTGCTGCTGATACTTCATGCGAACATCTGCTTTGAGGAGAAACCTGATCACCTAGTAGGCAGAGCTACAGCTGGTTCTGGTCCAAGGAAGAGAGAAGTAGAGTTGGCCCTGTCTAGCAGGCAACACAAAGAATATTAAATTAAAAATTATGTGTAGAAATGTCAAACTGATAATAAATGTTGAAGTTGTTATAAAGACTTTATTTTTGAATGAAATATGGGTATTCTAGAGTAAATTTCATTATCTGTACATTACGGAGGTGAAATAACCATGATAATTGTATCAAATAGTTTAGAGTTTAATTTAGTCTTCTGATCCGTATGTTTTAGGCGCATTCTTGCGAAATAGTTTATACAACAATATCACTGAAAACTAAAATCTGACTACTATACATTTAGTATATGGCAAAATGTTGAATTTATGCAAAATATCTGCAGTCAGATATTGGAGCATTCACCTTAATATTCATTCCATGTAGAGAATTTTCCAAAAAAAATTATTCATTTATATCTGAACTAGTTAAGTTTAACATGAAACAATCCAGATCTCTTGGCTTTATCACTATGGAAACTTCAAAGCATCATTGAAATAGGAAAAATTATTTTTAATATTTTGCAAAATAACTGGAATATATTTTGTTTTCTAGAGTACCTACCAATTATAGTAAATTGTGTGTTTTATACCATAGAATTAAAAAATATACGAAAGGTGTAACAAGTCTGGGGTGATGTACTGAAAATAGCAATTTGGATTTCAATTAAAAAATATTATTTTATGTTTGACTACTTGGGTTACTGTAGTAAATAGGTGATGAATATTCACTTAAAATACCTAGTGTAAAACTTTTCTCGCAACCTCGGGAGTAGGCACCTACTTAGTTGAAAAATTTTTCGGTGAAAATTCATTTCAGTTCATTTTGTGTTATATATGAAGAGTATAAAGTGCTGATTACATAGCGCCCGTTCCATTCCGTCACGTAAAGCTATCAAATTTGAACTTATTCAATGCTATGTAATTGCTCACATTGTAAGAAACGGATCGGAACGGGACGAAGAAGTTGAGCAAATTTCAATTTCGACGGACATAACTTCCAAAATTCGGAATTTGTTTGTTTACAATTGTAGACTGTGGTGCTACTTGATTGAATTTAAATTAAATAACTTAACTTATGATTTAAAAGTGAGTATATACATATAAATGGACAAAATGGGTAATATATCTAGTATGATATTTCTGACGGTTCTATTTATTGCCCATTTTAAATCTCGATGATAAAAATTATTGCTCACTACGATAACGTCAGTCTGTATTCGAAATCTTTGTGGCCCTAATTGAGACTTTTGTTAATTGTGACTTTTGTTTTTTTCATCCTTTGGTATGTTGTACGAAATACCCAGAAATATTCCTTTACATTTTTAGTGGTTTTACTCACCGCCTTCTCCTTCTGACACCCCAAAACATTTTATGTTCAATGTAGAAATTGAAATAAGGCAAATAAATTCTCCATTTAGCTGATACCATTTCACAAATTTCTTTAAAAACAAAGTGAAGACAACAGTCAAATAACGTGACAGCCCGGAATGTAACGGAACGGATCCTATGTAATCAGCACTTAAATCAAAATGTACAACGGTGAAAACCAAAGTACGTCAAAATTGTGATGAAATATCAAAAAATATGACAAATATAAACGACAGAAAGTACAGCTTAAGTTCAGAATCACAACTGGATGCAACTGATTTTGAACTTTTGCCGAGGTGCATGATACAAAGATTATCTTTGTATCATGGCTTAGGCGTATATTTTGCATATTTTGACATTTCACCAAAAATTTGTTGTACTTTTATATTCACCATATTCATTTTAATTTATCCTTTTCATCAACCACAAAATGAACTAAAATGGATTTGCAATGAATAAACGTCAGAATAAATGCTTGTATGGCAAAATAGCCTACTGCATCCGAGCTTGTGACAACAGTTTTAAACCAATACATATTCAACTTTTATTTTTAACGATTCTAAATCAAATTCATAAATACATGAAGAAAAAACAACCGCCTCGTCCGGGGTTTGAAAATTCTTCTTTCTCCATCATTGACCGATTCTAACAAGTGTATGTTCGATTCCCGTCCGGGAAAAAATAAAATAAAAATTGAATTTACAATTTATTTGTGCGCTTTCATCGTTACTGGTTAATGCCAGCTGAAAGCAAACGTGGCTTAGTAGGCTAGTAACAAATTGATAAATGCAAGAGGGAAAATCATCTGTCTGGTTAGCTCAGTGGTAAGAGCAGTCACCCTGCAAGCGGAAGGTCCCGGTTTCAAACCCCGGACGAGGCGGTTGTTTTTTCTTCTTGTATTTATGAATTTGATTTAGAATCGTTAAAAATAAAAGTTCTTAAAAATTCTTATTTCTCCATCATTGACCGATTCTAACAAGTGTAGGTTCGATTCCCGTCCGGGAAAAAATAAAATAAACATATTCTACACCTAATTACAGCAATACAAGTGCTTAGATTTGAAATAATATTTTGAATTTGTAGTGTGAAGTGTTCATTTTACGTAATGCAAGGCTTGCTGAGCTGAATGAGTTGTTTTCATTTTGTCATACATTTCCCTGGAGAGTGATTTTGACCTTTTGTCGTACTCTGTGCTAATAAAATGTGAAAAAATCTTCAATTTCATATTTCAAATTGATCCCTAAAACGTCAAGAGAAAAATGGCAAACATCTCAACAACGAATTCTAGAAATGCTAAGCTATATTATATCCTAAGGAAGAGAAGATTTCCCTTCCAATTGTCATACAAGTTTTATCATGACTTGAGGTTGTCTATCAGTTCTTGAAGTTTGAATTATTAATCGTTTCTGTAGAGGCTTGTATTTACCATACCTGTCAGAAATTTGTCGGCACCCTATGAGATCCCATAAATTTTTTTTTAAATGATCTGAAACATCTCCTCAATCTATCGCAACCATCATTTCTATTACAATTAAAATTAGTAAGAAAAATTCTAGGACCCCCCCCCCCCCCGGGTCTCAGAAGACGAGCAACGAAATTCGGCCACTGTAGGTATGTAATGTATGAAATAAAAAAAACTATTTAAGAGATTTATGCGTATACCTACTAGAGTTGAGTTATCGTTAAGTTTTGCTGGCTGGTTAACTCGATGCTCTTTCGCTTTCCGTGGATAACTTCGTACAGTCAATATGGATTTAAGGAAGCTCAACTCAACTCTCTTTTGCTCTTTTAAAAATTCAAAAATATTATTTCGAATTTAAGCACTTTTATTGCTCAAAGTTGGTATAGAATATCCATTTACCATAGTTTATAATTTTGTCACAACCTCCTCGGCAGCATTTGACTAATTTGTCGTACTTTTAGGCGTATATTCTGACGTTTATTTATTGCAAGTCCATTTTACTTTATTTTGTCCCAAGCAACATTTCCCCTCTTTTTCAGGTCGAATTTACGTCTATTCAACGTAAATTAGGGCAGCGACTAATTGTGGTTAAGTTGGCTTACCTATTATTTACGTCCGATTTACGTAAGTAAGGAATAAGTGGATACGACGTAAATATTAGGAAAATTAGGGAATATTTCCCTATAGGGCACAGGACTTATTTCCTTGATTTGGTAAATTTATCGTAAATTTCTCATCGAATTTATGTAAATTTTCCTTAATCTCGACCTATTTTCTACCTAGTTTAAATCATGTTAACGTAAAAGGAATTTCATTTTATAAGATTTGTATGTGCATATTTTCCCTAGTTGGTAATATAAATATTATGAACAAGCCACATAACTCCAACTTGAATGATTATGAGAAGTATTGCTTTGATGAAATATATATATATATTGGGATTATTCTAAATTAATTCTCGCAGCTTCTAAGCGTTCAATTTAAAACGCGAAAAATTTTATTGATAAGTATGGAAATAATTTTTCGAAAAACACCAATGCGCTTTAAAAATATTGTATATTTAAAAAATAATAATTTAAAATTTTTTTAAATTATTTTTTGGTTTGCGATTTAGAAAGTTGAAATTAATTTAAATCTTTAATCGTTCTGAAATTAAGAAAAAATCATTTATTTGGGTGTTTCTTGCAGTAACTATGGAAAAAATTAATTTATAAAATATAATGCAATTTTTCTATTCATTCTTTTAATATATGGCAGCCATGTCTTGTTAAATAAATATGGCACATATTATATTTCTCGACCTAAAAGTTAGTTTGACTTAAAGTTTTTCCTTATACGACGAATTTCCTGGATGGCAAGGCTAAATAACTAAATTTTTCGAATTTGAGGGCAAATATCTCTGTTTAGGTAATTTTGTATTCAAAGGTAATGATAAATTTATCCTATAAAGAAATTTCGACTTAAAATAGGACATTTTGCCTTAAATTATGGAATTTCGCCTTAAATAAGTAAAAGAGATTTGACAATTGCAAGAATTGAATTGATTTATTTACATCTTAAAAATAGTGAACCATGTCATCAGCATCATGGTTTGGATACAAGGTGAATGCAAGCGCAGTTCAATATGTATGTATTCCGCATTGTTGAGAAGCAAATAATCAAGTGTATTGGCCCAAATCAAGAGTAGCACCTTTGAGAAAAGATGCAAATGGTATTCCAGAGCCCCACTGGTTCCGATAAAAATTTGTCCTAAAAAGGAGTAGCATTTGTAATCTTTATGAAGCAATTCAATGGGAGGAACAGTTCATAATGCCAGTGATACTACAGCCGAATAAAAGTAATTGAACTTTAATTTTTGGTTGTATTTATACGCAATTTCAACTATTAGGGATTTCGCTAAAAGTGCCCATTTAGTCCAATTTACCTTGAGGTTAAATTTTTTGGAAATTCGGACTTTCACAATAAAATAGGGAATTATTTAGGTAATATGTATTTACGTTATCTTTTCTGGAACTTGGGAATAGATATAACTACAAAGTCCATACATTTTCTTAAATTTGACATCGGAGTTAAGTAAAATTTAGGTGAAAAGTAAGGAATTTTTCCTCAGATTTAAGAAAATTTCCTTATTTATTTCCCAATTTTTCCTAATTCCTATCAGATAAATTAAAAAGGATTTATTACGTTATTTTTCCCTAATAATTAACTACAAAGTCAAGATTACTTTGAATGCCTAATTTAAGGAATTATAAAGTAAAATTTCCTTCCTAATTAACCTTAAAGAAGAGTAGCCTCTGAGGTTAAATGTTTAAATCTAATTTACGTAATTTTAACGAAAATAGGTCGATCGGCCCTCAAAGATAGGAAATTCAACCTCCAATGTTACTTGGGGTTGTTGATGAAAATGATAAATCAAAACGAATATGGTGAATATAAAAGTACGACAAATTTGTTGTGACATGTCAAAATATGTGACTAAAATATACGCCTAAGCTACGACAAAAGATCAGAATCAACTCCCAGGCTCGATCTGGAGGTAACCTAATTGCTGTCAAAACGTTCGTTTGAAGCAAAAATGCGTGATCTAAAAAACATCAGGTCAGCTATAAAAATTTTCTTGGGTTCACTGTAAGTTCACTCACACAAACAAAAGTTGTCATTTGATATTAATGTTATTTGACATTATTTTAAAGGCAACAATTATTTAAAATGGAAGATTCCTATTATTAGTGAGCTTATGGCCTTATCATCTTCAAGCAGTTCTAGTGATTCTGAAGCGGAAGACTTTTTATTATTTTCTGCCTTAGGATCATAACCTATAAAGAAACGGCTGGCTTTGACGTTAATATACATATACCTACCTACACAAGTAAACTCTTTTCAGGGGGTGATTCGGAGGGGTGATTCTGATCTATTTGTCGTAGCTTAGGCGTATATTCTAGTCACATATTTTGACATTTCACACAAATATGTCGTACTTTAATATTCACCATATTCATTTTGATTTATCCTTTTCATCAGTCACAAAATAAACTAAAATGAATTTGCAACAAATGAATGTCAGAATACACGCCTAAAAGTAAGACAAATTAGTCAACTGCTTTCGAGGTTATGATGAAATTTTTATACTGTGATAAATGGATATTCTACAACCTAATTAGAGCAATACAAGTGCTTAATAGTGAAATAATATTTTGAATTTGTAATGTGAAGTGTCATTTTTAATTCATTTTACGTAATGCAGAGCTTTTCGAACTGAATAAAACACGAAAAAATGTTTATTATGAGGAAACTCTCACTTTGTTTATGGCTTCAATTACTAAGTAGATCAAATATTTTACACAGGAGGTTACATTTTCAGAAATGCTTTCTTGATTTGCTTGATTAAGGTTTACGATTGAATTCTGGCCGGCTTCCTACATCTAAAATAATTTCCAAAAATTTGTAAAATGCTATTTTTGCTAGAGCTTTATGCGCATTTTTAGGTTGATTTTTCCAATTCGCCACTGTACTTTTCCATTTCTTTTCAATTATGTACGTTCGCTGGTTGCAGGTGATAGTGTTCGGTGGAAAAGAATACAAAATTATTCAATTATCGCAAGAGTCATTTAGCTCTAGTATTAGATGGGATTTATAACCATCGACAAAGATAATAACTGGCTTTTCCTTCTATCATTCATCTCTTTCTTTGGCGATACCTTTTGGTGTAAAAAAAAAAAAGCAATCTGAGGATATCCTTTCAAAAATAAAGACAACCTCGTTTTATCCGGTCGACTTCTATTGAAAAATGTTTTTCTTTCGTCATTATTTACAATTTGTTGGAAAATATCAACTAAGTCTTTAGAGCTAAGTGGAAAGCCGCATTTATCAATTTAGTACACCAAACAACAATTCTTTTCTCTTCCGTATTTCTTGAAGCTTAGATCTGAGAATTCTGTACATTTCGTTGATTTTATTTATTGATTCTTTCTTCTCTTTAATTTTCTGAATTAATTTCTTCTACTTTCTCTGAATAGCCTCTGTTCAGGCGGGTCAGTATAAGGTGCACTTTGATGTACCTCAAAATGCTCTTTATGATTACACCAGTCAACCTGCTGCCCTTGCTGCCTTCAGTCGATGGAACAAATATACATCGATAAATCATGTAAAATTACAACTACACATTGCAATGCTTGAAACTGGAATGATCACATGATTCATAATGCCCAATAAAAATACGTGCTGCCTGTGTTACCTGGGAATTTTAAGTTGCTCTTCATTCCTGCCCCGACCTTCATCCTACCATCAAGTGGCATGCGGCAGAGTCAGCATACTGACCCATCTAAAACAGGCTCTTAGTGATATCTTTGAGCTAGATTATAAAGAGACTTAATAACAGTTACCTAGCTTTCCTTTAAAAGTAATTTTCGGGTTCCTATTTATGAATTTCTAGGTAAACAATTTGCGTAACTGGCCGCGAAAAGGAACAGAGCTTCCATTTCCGGCCACGGCCGGCCATGAATCAAATTTTACTGAAATTATTATCCAAACATCGGCTGGACAAAATTGATTTAAATTAATAAAAGAAAAAAATAGAACTACTTTTACCTAATATTAGAATACTATTTGATAACTGCAAGAAAAAAATACTCTAAAAGCCTAAGGTCCTTAAAACTAATTATTACTATTATTTACTACCTATTCGCATAAACTGAATTAGAAAAAAGAAATAATTAGCTATACAATTAGAAATGGTACAATAAAATATCATCGCATCATTTCTATCTCTTCAAAAGTACTTACTACCTAGATACTTACTTACTACCAAGGCATACCAACGTAAAAATATGATAAAGTTTACAACATTTTCCTTAATGCTTCCATAAAGTGAACTTCCTATTTCATCACTGAAATGAACTGATGTTAAGGTAGGACAGCATTCCATTGGACCAATCGATTCCGTCTAGTTTTAAAGCTAACAAGTATCCGCTCTGCTTTAAAATAAAAAAAAAAAATAACAAAAAAGAAAAGCGAATCCATTCAGGAAAAAAAAAAAAACAAACTTTAAATTGACCAGCAGCAGCGCCACTCGCAGCACTATTAACTAAGAACTCACCAAGGCATCATACAGCAAATTGTACTAGAATCGATTCAATTCTTCACCATTCACAGCTTTATTTCCCCCGGAGGGCGTGTTTTTCAGCTCAGCTACCGACAATCCAGTCCAGAATTGAATTATTCAAACAAGCACACAACCAAGTCAGTTTCCAATAGGAACTCCATCCAAATGCAAGTATGAAGCAACAAGCCGGAACCAGTTTTCATTCACGTGATGTTCCCTCCCATAATTCTGGCATAAAATTTATATTCACCCTCCTACTCCTTGTCTTGTATTCGTTGCTTGTTAGAGAGCTAGCTAAAGTTAAAGTGAGCAGCAGTTCAGCAACAGAATGTCACTGCACTGCACAGTCGAGTTCAGGCATTGGGAGTTGATTCGCGCGTGAGTGTATTTGCGTCAGCGCTTAATCAGTGTTTGCGTTCTAAAGAGAGTTTTCTGTAGGCGCGATAGTCAATCACGGCACACCACCAAACATAACGTTTTTTTGGAATAAGTACGTAATACGAATAGGTTACAACTACACAGTACCGGGTAGCCACCCCTTTTGACAGTTCATACCAATTCACAGTTAACTGAGGGCTAGAAGCTCACATTCACATCACCACCATTTACAATTTTAATCAGGGAGAGAACTTGAGGAGCAACAACGGGACAACGACGGGAGTATAAACAAATTTCTGACTCTGCCCTATCGCTGAATGTTTTTGTACGGTCGCGGATCGGACTAGCGCATCGAATGAAAGTTATGCTGGGACAGTTTCAGCAACGCGCGAGAGTTCATATCTGAGTGACTCGAGGTGAGCGTGAAAAATCTTTGGAATTTTCACAATTTTAAAGTGAAAAATTGCGCGAAAAGTAAATAAAACACAAAAAAAAAAAAAAAATCAACAGAACGACGGGCAATAAAGAAGATATAAAAAAAGTAAAAACGGAGAAAATTTAAAAAATTCCGATAATCAACTTGGCATAAACCGATTTTGATGTGACGCGGTTGTGATTTACTGCAACGTTTTATTACCCCGTTGATGTTTCCGCTTTTTCCAGTACTATTTAGTTTTCGCGGTGAAGGTGAATCGCCTTCGTGCCGCCGGGCGATCCGGTACTATCGAATAGTAAACACACCAGTGACAATTTTGTTGGCCGTTGAAAAGCTATAAAGTCACCGAGAACAATAGTGTGGAAAACTTTTTCAAATGATGGATTGCCAATAAATTAACGGTTTTATTTCTTACTGCGGCGGAGCGGTGGTAACTATCAATGTAAACAGTGAAAATTTTCAAGTTTAGGTTCGTGAGTTTCAGTGATTCGTTACCTACCTGTCTATACAATAGAAAAGGAATTTTGTGTGGAAAAAAAAATAATAATAATAATAATCTTAATAAAAATAGTGAAAAAAGATCTTTATTACTTGTGCGCTGATTTATTTAGATAACGGTGAAAAAGTTTTTGTGTGGTGTGTATAGATTTTTACAGGGCATATATACAAGGATTACTCGCTTCGCCAGTATTTTGTTGCTTTCGACTTTGAAGGAGATTCTTCCAAGTGTTAGCTGGAGTTTTTGTGATTTTAAGTTATCTTAAAATTGGTTTTTTATTTTTTTCTAATTACATTCTTTTTGTGAATATATTTCAGATTTATAATGTTCCTAAGTAGTATATATCATTCTGTTTGAGTGTCTGCAATTGTATTTTATCCTATTCGTTCGGAAATTGTAAAGAATACGGTTATTTTCTAATAATAGTTAAGTGCAAAACTTGACAGTATGGTTTTTGCTTGTACTCCCCCTCGAAGGACCAAATAAGTAGAATACTAAATTATTGTCGTTCTTCTAATTAGTGAATATGTTAAATGTTTTGGTTTTAATTTAATTAACGCAATAACTGTTTAAGTTGCCGCAAATGGCACAATCACATTCTTTTGAAATCTGTTAATTTTCTCCAAATCACCATAAACCATAAGAACTCTCGGAGAGCATGGACCATAAGGGAAAAATTAATGTTTTTCATTATTTTTTTTGACTGGACCTAGAATATTTTTGAAACCTCAGAACTATAGTCAAAATACCGCACATGATTTATTTATCCCCACCTTAACATATTCCTTTATATCTCACATTAAACCCACGGCTACAACGGATGTAGTAAAATTCGTTTATTCTCTTGATCTCCTGTCAACAACGTTCCATGCTTGATGGGTTTAGAAACATTATCTTATACATACAGGCGTTGACCTTAATTCTAACAGATCTGCTTGACTTGCATATAGGTTCTCCAATATCCGATTTGATTATACTAAAAAGACTTATTCCGTAGACTATGGGGAATATAGAGAAACTCATATTTTAATAAATGCTATACATAATTGGGCCTGCAATTTGTTGTGGGTTTCAAATTAACGAGTGAAGTTGATTTTAGCTCCCGAATGATTTCTATAAAGCAAACGGAGGCTAGTATTCAAATTCTATGAGTTTATTATATTTGAACTAAAACGGGGGCCATATTAAGGATTTGATTTTTATATAAAATAGTACATTGATATTTTGTATGACTCCTATACTCTGGTATGATCCAACTCAAGGACATTCTCAAGTTCAGGCGGTACATCTGTTAAATAATAACGGAGGTGTCCCAAGGCCAGCAACATAAAGCAAAAGGGCAAAAGCTGACTCGATCCAAGTGTTAAGTACACATAGGGATGCACGGCCTATCTATCCCTTTAGTTTAACGAGCTTTTAACAAAATGTATCAGAAAAGTTACTACAGGGATAACTGACTTATGGCAGCCAAATGTTCATAGCGACAACGGTTTATGATCGTTCGATATCGGCTCTTTTTATCATCGTGAAGCAAAATTCACCAAGCGTTGGAATATTCACCTATGCAAGGGAACGTCGGCTGCGTTTAGACTGTGAGAGGAACCGTAGGCACAATATTTCTTCGAGCGAATAGTGGTATGACGCTACGTCTGCTGGATTATACCTGAACGCCTCTAAGGTTGTATCCATACTGGACAGTAATAATCGTAATGAGGCAATTGTATTGTATGACAAAATACCAATTTAAGTTTATAATTTTAAATTATAAACGATATCGGATGATTATGATACCAATGATTTATATAACATAGTTATATAATACGATGTCAATGTCTAGGACAGTGTTTCCCAACCTTTCTGTGCTATGTCCCATCTAAGCCTTTCCAAAATTCTTCTTCTTAGTTCTATAAATCTTTTCAAGCAATTCCCTTTCGAGAGCCAACTTACTTCAGTGTGAACTGTAAGTCTCACATGGTCCTCATTTTGGTCTTCACTAAATAACTTGTAGAGACGTTCACATTTTGCACTAGCTTTAATAGCATTGATACACTTTATATCTAAATTTAGTACTTCAATTAGAACAGTTTTCCCTATGAATAACACAATGCACAAGATGCATTTTTGGATTCTCTTCTTTCATCAATCTTAAGCAACCATTTTTCTTCCCCATCATATTAGGAGCACAATCTGCAGCACAAGATGTTATATTTTTCATTGGTATATTATTGACATCTAAGTAGTTTTTTAGCTAGGTAGTGGTGCTCTCTAATGATTTACAGAGCAACATTTCTTCAGCAAGATCACTTTTATAAAAATATCCTTTGTGAGTTATAAGTGCGGCCTCCCTGTCTCTCTCAAAGTTAGCTATTAACATAGCGGAGAGAAGTTACGTATACTGGAGGTTTACCCAGCTCGAGTAGCGACAGAGCCGCCATATGATTAATTTAAACTCTGGACGAATCCATCTCCCAATTGCCCCCCTTTGGTTCATGGGCCCCACTGAAGCTTAAAACTCGATTGTGTTCATTCCTGGAATCAAAAATTGTTTTTAGTGTAGTATCGCAGCTTTTACAGCAACATTAAAAAAAAAAGGCACAATTTGTCCGCCTACCCAGAAACCTCACAAAACAGTCAGTTTAGGCTCATGCATTTGTTGCTGTTGAAAATTTCTCGGATGGATTTCCGTTGTCCTCAGTAATTAGAGGTGTGTTTATTTCCATCTTAATGACTTTTTCCAAAAGTGGTCATCTTTTTGATTGGATTTAAAACCTAATTAGCGTATCTACGGCGATATTCATGATCCATCGGTTTTAACTTTTAGGTTAGTTAATTGAATTTTATAGGCGTATAGGTGAAGATTTTTTTGTAAAATTCGATATGTAGTTGCGTCCCCATAACCCGCAATTCCTGATTACGGTGCCTAAACGAAATGTTTGAATGTTCGTTTACACTTTCATCTACTTTTACAATATTGTCCATTGATCTATACCGATACGAGTAGGTATATATATTCTAAGGTTTATCTGCTAGTGATTCAGTTCGCTCCAATTTTTTTTAACCAAGAATTGAATTGTTCTTTTTGAAATCATTTTAAAATTGAATGAATTTTTCTACGAATAACTGTTACTGATTGGCGATTTTTAAAATAAGATTTTACAATATCGAAAAGTTGTGTTACATGATGAATTTTATATATTTCTATTTGACATATGTCACATACTTAACTGTCAGAATCAGATATATTACAAAAATGACACGCAAAATTCGATTTGGGCCTCTGAATTATAAGAGAAAAAAAAACAAAATATCTCTTCATAGCCGCTCCATTATAATCATTTGCTAATCATTTGAGGTGACATAGTATGTGGATATATAGAAAATAGGAGGATTTAAGATAAATCATGAGCTAAACAGAATTCTGTCAATGATAAGTCAATTTCGTATGTCATGCATATATCTGTGGGTCTTAATTGAAGTGCATGGGTATCATATAGACGTTTTATAACTGGCGTCAACTATATTCTAATAAGTATATTACGTCACGGCGTTGCTGCCACTTTGGCTACAATCGTAGCAATTGGCTATTTTGAGCAACGTTTGGCTACAGGAATACCCCTATAATATTTTGGCCACGTGATCAAAGCATTTCCAATAATTTTTGTTCGTATTATTTCTCAGTACTGTAGCATTGCAAGTAAAGTATCATTATTTATTTATCATTATCGATAGCGATTTGAAAATTCCTTAGATTTCTGGGTTCATTTATGTAATATGTATATTATTTGGGCCAATGCCGCCTTTGGGATTAATCTTCTTTGGCTTTAAATTAATTATGTACTGCCCTATAGCACCTCAGGGTCTGAACTCTTTTTCTCTTTTATTCATGTGTGGTTACTCTAGCCACTTTCGGGCTACACTAGAAAGATTTCGAGTGGCAACACTGCCTCACAGTATACTGACAGTAACAACGTATGATTGCTATGAACCACGGTCAGCCATCTTGAGCATGACGGTATTACACGACTGTACTAAAAATATTATGAATATAAAAAAAATCTGAAGTCTACATATGAATTAATGGCGTGACGTCACTAGATCAGTTGTCAAAAACCTAGTAAGCATACCTTATTAATGTCAGTATACTGTAATGTTACCTCACCTGTCAGAACTTTCTGACACTAAAGAATTATTATTGAATGAAAAATGGTGTACCATAATATGTGATAGGAATCGTATAGGCACTTGTGTATAACCGCATTTTAGATCGAGTAACTTCTTCAATAATTAAGGTATGGTCGACTATCATATCGTATAGATCTAGCCATATTATGATCATTAGAGTTTTAAACCGGTTAATTAAGATTTCCATGTTTTTTCTGTGGAGCTGCCATATATTGGTATGGTACTGCCATTTCCGCACAGTGGGTTATGAGTGACAAGTACCACTTTTTCTCTCATGTTCTGTCGAGTATAATGTTTTGGTCTGACCTTTCAAGACTACCCATATTCTGGCTGTAAAGGGGGCTCATGGCTTTTCGGGTTGTTCAGTTCCCGTAATGTTGTCTTCTTTTATACCTGCGGCTTTTGCATCATATCAGCTGTAATGTATGTGATGGACTAAGATGGAGTATATGGGATGGAGATATGCTAAAGGCTTGCAGTTTTTATCAGAGACACTTCCGAGCCCTTGAGGGCTTTATCTCAGATTACCCTCTCAAGTAATCCCCTTTAGTGTCATAGAAACATTTTATTCAATCAATATGTCTAGTTTCGGACTTTTCCAAAAGTAAGGGTCATTAATTCTTGAAATTTACCAGTCTAAGAAGATTTAGCAAGTTGTTTATGATTGGCTTTCGGCGCATGCGGATTTTTTTAAATTGTTTGTATCCTAGATCGAATATATACTCCTTGAGGTGAATGCCTCGTAAACTACTTCATTTCGAATGTATTTTCCGTTTCCTCTTCTATGGAATCCTGTGCAACCTCTAAGAATTTTCCTTTCAAGTTTCTTAAGAGGCTCCATATAAGTGGGGGTATCGGCTTTATTTTGATATACTCTTTGCAATCAGGATATTTTTGAAATTTTATTTTAAATACTCTGACGATGGATGGAATAATGGAATGGAAATTATCTTCCCATTTATTTTCATCATCTTGCAGTAAAAAAAAACTCCATTGTCTGGAATAGCATAATCGCAATAAAATTCAAAATCTCAAGAAATGCCCATAACCAGCAAAAATAATTGTTTTTTTGCCAATGACTAGAAATGAAACGAAGTGGATTATCTCACTGTACTACATACGGTACGATGGATTTTGGAACAAATTTAGAAATAATTCATATATTTTTTAAAGTAATTTTTATTAAGAATATTTAAAAAAATTTACAAAATTACCCGCCTACCCCTAACGGTTTTAAGTGTAGCTGTATCATCGGAAAAAATTACCGGAATTTAGAATGCACATCGTACAGTATGGGCCTATCTAAGCCAATCTAGGCTATCTGTTTCTGAAATCAAGTAAAAAGTAAAAATTTCATTAGTATCAAAATATTGTGCGGGTTCTTTTATTTTTTATTTTATTCTGATAAAACAATGTTTTTCGCAATTCTTGCTATAGATTTGAGTGGTGAGAATGGTTTTACGTTCCGTTCCATTCACTGCAGCTAACATGGGCCTATTGTGATTTCCTCATTTTTAAAGCTTATTGAGTGGAGTCATTTCGACGAACTCCAGTATTTTCTTCAATGAGGTGGACATTACTTTTGATGGTGTCAAGAAATATTTTCAAAGAAGTCTAAATCTTCTATACGCAAACATTTTTGACAGTTACAAAGAAAATTCTCTGCAGTTTCCAGTTCGTCTTTACATAATCTGCACGTGCTGTCCTTAGAGAATCTGACAATGTGCAGATGCTTATTCAGCCGACAGTAGCTGGTCAGTAGGCCGGTTGACGCGCCTGGATTGATGGCTGTTCATTTGTAGGAATTCGGCAATTCTTCTTTTGGAGTGGTTTACCAGGAATAGTTTTGATTATCTGCAACCCTTACAATTTCCCTTGATTGAAGTTTGGCTTGGATTTTTAGTAGCTCTTTCTTTAGTTGCCGTAGTCAGGCTCCCGCAGGAAGGTGTTGGGCTCGTGAAGCACAATTTTTATCCTTTTTTGGGCAGCTGGTCTAATTTGTAGTTGCCAACAATATTACTATGCCCAGGTACCTAAATTAGAATTACTATGTTTGAGAGCGCTACTTTTATTAGATTTTGCAAATAATCTTTTGCTAACATTTATTTAAAACGGTTCGATCCGAGAGCCAAAAGAATATACAATCTGTGGTTGGCGTAGTTTCAATTAAAGTTTTCCCTGATGCAGATCTCAATAACATGCATTTCTGCGTGGAAGACAGTATTACGGTTGTATCGAGGCTGACGTATATGTTGACTTTGTGGCTATCACTGTATGTATACTCCAGCCCCTACACCCTCCTTAGCCTTGGAACCATCTGTATACCATACAAAAGCTCATTTTTCAAATTTGGATTTCTTTGATTCCCAATTTATTTGCTCTGAAACGAGTATTTTGAATGTGATGTCAAAGTTATATTTTGGTATTGTGTTGTCTGTCCGTTAATGCAATGCTAAAGATAGGGTCTTTTTGCATCTCTACAACTAATTCTTGGAGAGCTGTTATCTTCGACTCTTCATCTTCAGCAGTCAGAAGTCTGTTCAGGTTGTGAGTTTAGCTTCTTTCTGTTTGTGCAGTGCAGTTTTAGAGGTAGTAGGTTTAGTGGAGAGTTGGAGTGGTTTGCATAGCACCTAGTAACTATTTATGTGCAAGCCAATCTTTGTAGTTTATTGAGGAGTTGTGCCTGTATTGTTTTTTGTGTAGTTTTGCATCATTATATGCAGATGATGAATATCTGATGAATAGTTTGGTTATTGCCCTGTACATTCAGTAGGTTATCTTGGGTTTCACCCCCGCAAAGTGGGCAATGTAAGAATTTGTAGTTTTTTTTCTGTTTTTCTTTTTTAACAAATGTTGGAGTTATGTACTATTGTTCCCTAAAAAAAGTTAGCATAATCGTACTTGAAGGATCGTCCTATCTATAATTAAGAAGCTATTTCCTGGTCTTATTTCTTGGTTTAATACAGATTGATTTAAGCCAAAACAATTTATAGCTTTCAACTTAGTCAACAATTAGATCATCCTTATTCACTATAAATTGAAAATCGTCTTGAATTGATATTTTTTCTTTAACTTTTGTTCGTTCTTGTGCCTCCATGAGAAGAATGGGATAAATATAGACAGATAACACTCAGACCATAATCATATTCAGAAAAGTAAGAATCTCTAAGAAAGAAGAGTTACAAAAATATTTGCTTAGCTGTTTCACGCCAAATTATTACAAAAAAAAAAATCTAGGCATGCCCTGGTTCAACAGATGTTCTTAGGAAATTTTCCTGTCCGAAGAATCAGTTCTGTGGAATATTCCCAAGAATGTTAAAAGAATTTTATGGGATTGTCACGGGGCAAAAGTTACGCTGTCCGAGGAAAGTATGCCGTCATTATTCCAAGGAATTTCTTCAGAAGTAATAAGGACACGTTCTTCGGAAACTTAGCGGATATTTTCCGCGGATACTTTGTTTGGATATTCTGCAGAACTATTCTACAGAAATTCTTTAGAATTTCTCCCTGCTACAATAAATAAAAAGCATTTTAAAGATATTAGTGTTAACAAAATAATATTTATTTTTTAGAAATTTATTAAAACAAAACAAAACAATTCAGTTGTAAAGAGAAAGAAAAAAAATCTTAAATTTATGCAATGCTGGGTGTTTTTCTTCCAGTTTCTCTGTGAACGAAAAAGTTATTAGTCTTAAAAGTAATAAAATAACTAAATTTATATCTTACTTTATTCTTTTCCTGTTTATTTCTTTCCTTATGGAGTCTTTTAGCCTACACAACACTAAATGCAAATGATTTCACGTCTCCACACTTTTCCATCAAATAAAAAAAAAGGTTGATAAGGTTTATAAAATAAAAAGAACAGCAAATTTATCAAAAATTTTGTCCAGTAGTTGTCCGCTGTTTTTCCAAAGAAGAAAAAAGAATGGAGATTTCTTTGGACAAAGTGAAGATTTGAATTTCTACTGTTTCTGCAGTATGTCCACACTTTCTCCATATATTTTCATATACGGAATATTTCAGAAAAATAATGGACAAATCAAAGAACAGTTTTGATAATTGTCCACAATTGTCCACAGTTTTTCCAGTTCTTATCTCATATAAAATTTCTACGGATTTTCCTAGGAATGACAAAATAGAGCATGGTAAAATATCGGAACACGTAAAGACATCGTTCTGTGTTGGAGTTTTTTGGATAAATATTGGAATTCCGTCCAATATTTTTGTAGTATAGTTTGGTTACTAGGGTGGGTCGGCAAGGAATAATTTACGCATGTGATATACTTCGGTCGACTTGCTCGTGAAACGAAAAATAAAAAAATTAAATAAATTTTCAAGCAAATTTTTACAAATATAAAATGAAAATTGTTAAGAAATTAAAAAACTACTTCCGGTCATATATAAACATTAAACATTTGATTTGGCACCCGTCACGAGACCTTCAAGCTTCTGTAAACTGCAATAAAATTGGAATGCCATTTATAGTTTGCATACTATATCGATCAAATTGGATAATTTGGAAATATGTAGTCGAAATCAAAACTTATTTCAAAACGATTGAAATATTTTCTGTGAAACTATTTCAATATAATGTAGTCTCAGTAGCTCAGTTGACACTGATTATCATTCTAGCTTCCAGGAGTCGTAGATCCGAATTACAAATAGACATGGTCCTGTGCTTTTATCTCATACCTAATTTCCTTATAGCTTTTAGGACTGAAACACAATTAGGGCCTTTCAGTCAGCTTAAGATTTGTTGACAATGTAAATCAGTGTAGAAGAACACAATTGGAGCTTTAGAGTTTTTGTTGACACATTTTTTGAGACAATTGAGAAATAAACAGCTACTGAAAATATTAAAATGGAAGAAAACTTATAGAGTTGATGAAAGATAAGCAAATTCCTGTAGAACATAAGAAACAAACTCAGTATTATTTTTACATGTAATTGGTACATCTCGAAAACTATCCAAAAAAGCATGAATTTATCGTAATTTTGGAAAATCGGATGCATTACTGTCGTTCCTTAATGTCACTAGAAATAAAAGTTTTCACCATAAACAAGTTAAAGTTGCAAATGTCAGAATATCTGGTCTGTTGTGTTCAATTCAAACTTTTTCAGTCAGCTTTAGAACAAAGCTGGAAATAAAGCGTGCGGAAAAGCTCGAATTGAATTTCACGTCCGACGTGATCCGGGATCTTTCGTACCCGTTAAGAAAAATATCAACAGAATTGCCAGTGTTGTGTAATGAAAAATAATTTTGTTGAAAGAAAATTCTCCAATTATTTCAATTAAATTTATATTTTTAAATAAGTGAAAAAACGAAGACGCTATAATGGAAAATTTGTCGTTAAAGAAGCAAATAGTTTTCATTATTTAGTAACAATTTGGCTGTACTTTAAGCAGAGGACTTCGATACTCGTTAGGAGTCAAATTATATTTAGAGTAGTGAAGCAGAAAACACAGTGCTAACTTTTCCAATTTCGACCTCAGTAAGAACTTCATCCTCTGCCAACCTTTTCAAGCTATTCATTGGGCTGTTGGCTTAAAAGTTTCGTTATTTTGCAATAAATTACTACACAGGAATAACTTTGAATGGGTATTTTTTTTTTTAGAAAATATCCCGTACACTTCTTTTCATGAACAATGCATGTATGAAACGATAATAACAAATTGCCTGTCCAAAGCTGCTAGATTTCCCATAGAGTAGAAAGTAGACCTTGGTACTCCAGTTCAGCCTTAATCTGGCCGACCTCAAAAAACTTTGCCATTATAGGCTCTAGATAACTTGATATTTGTATTCTATAAAAAATTGTGTAAACTAGTTTAAATGGTTTTTTTAACCTATAATACAGTATTATCAAAGTTGAGGGTTAGGATGAAGTAGGTAGGAAAATTTAGCACCACTGTGTTTTCTGTTTTAGCAATAGAATCAACAGGCAGGCCTGGAGTGTTACGGAAGACTCACCAATAAAGTTTTGAAGACTAGTACCTAATAAAAACAGAGTGAGCACCTGATAAGTATGGCTTAATCCTGCGGCACTCGAAATCCATGGATTAGATACAATACAATCAGCGCCTTCATAGGACAAAGTGTCCTATGGGTTTAACGTGAGCACCTGACAAGTATGGCTTAATCCCGCGGCACTCTAAATGCACGGATTAGCTACAATGCGACAATCAGCGCCCTCATGGGACAGAGTATATCATGTCATCATGAGTTCCAGTTTGACCAGTGCATGCTTGGCTGAATTACTACTGTTAGAACCGAGACCTATCTAAAATATCTGGCGATCTGTGGGTTACGGCACCGCTTATCCGCTTCTGTCTTTAAAACATGTCTTCACCTGTTTTTTTTTTGTAAAAAGTAGATGTAGCTGAATACGTTTGCACTAAATATTTGTCTGAATAAATGTTTTTGAAGCGGCCCAGACACGAGATACAACTGTCGGTCCATTTGTAGTACCAATTTATGTTGGCGTATAATCGTTGTATGGTGTGTGGACCAATTGTACGAAGCCTGCAACGATCGCAAGCGCGATTAGATGGTTGGATGTGCATGCAGGCAAACCGCTGTTGTATATATATATATATCGTCTGTGGATTACCATACGAGTGTTGGTCCAACGGTTGTACAACAGCTGTATCCTGTGTGGGCCGCTTAAGACTAGTCTTCATATAGGTTTTTAAGACAAGACTTCCAATGTGTATTTAAAATTAGAATTAGAGCGAATTCAACGCAGCATCGGTTTATGTAGCTTCGTTTCCATAATATTGGTTTTGTTTTCCACTAATACCAACAGAAACGTAGCAAGTTATCAATGAGTTGTATTCACTGTAATTCCACTTTAAGACAATTTCAATTTTAATATTTTAAGCTCATTTGCAAAAGCCTTGAAAAACTCTTCATTAGACGTAAGATGGGCTTCAACAGTTTTGCTTTTGTAGGTAGGTTATAGGCCATCACGTATATCTACAAAAGGATGATGGACTTTCTGCATAATTTTTTCATATAAACAAAAAACACAACTGTAGGAGTTTTCTTCGAAACAATCCAGAAATTGGACGATTTTTATTTAATTCACTAATAGATGTCGCTAAGCTGGAATTCGTTTATTCTTTCTTGTGTATATTCATTATATGCAATTAATTGTCTTATTGAAATCACTCCGCCGATTTGCTACTGCAGACGTTTCCTTGACTGGGTTCTTAAGGTGAGGGAGCAGGAAATGATTGCTTGAGGCCAATAGAAAATGTTCCCCATTTCCTCGAATGCGGTAGTTCTCATAAATCTTGTCGTTTTTCAAATTAAAATTTCTTGTCTGCTTTCTGATAAGTACTTGCTTCTCTGAATCTGCCCAACGGTAATTTAAATTTGAGAAAACAGCGCACAATAAATATGTTTATACTTAAAATAAATCGGTTTATCCTCAATTGTTTTTTATTTGATGAAATACTTGCTTTTTATACTAGCGGTTAACACTCGTTTTTCTGTATTTAACGAAACTCGGAACTGCATATTACTTCCATTGCCTCAGAATGGTTGCGAGGAACGTTCTGACCAATTATGTAGAATTGAAGTGGTCATGAAAAGTAGGTCTATTGACAACCATAAATTATTAGAAAATCATAGTAATTATTTTAATTATTAAAAAGAAAGAAATATTAATTCTGTTTTATATAAAAACACTCTCGATTGTAACTCCTTTCTTGAAGAAATGTCAATTTTCAGTGGCAAATTAGGTATCGTAAAATCGGGTAACTTCGGAATGTTTTGAAAATTTTGTATCTCAAACAGTAGTAGATATAAATAAAATTAATTATAGCAAACACCAGATATATTTAATAATTCAAAACATCCCTAACATTGGGTAAACGCACCAATTCGCATCCATTTAAGAAATACCATCCTTACAAAAAGGGATTTTAGTAGAATTTACTTAGGGTCGTATTCACCAAGCCATTTAATACAAATTTAATTTTAATTTAATTATTATTGAGGGATCGCAATTAAATTTTTGTAGCTATTCACCAACCTTAATAAAATAAATAATTTCGGATATTTCGGATTATCAGCTGCAAGATTTCCAAATTTTGGCAAGTGACAGTTCTCATGACAGTTCATGTAATTTAGATATTATTTAAAAAGTTAAAAGAGGTTTTTATGTTGGAGTGCCTTAAAAAAAACTGTTTGTGGGAGAAGTGTTGAGACTATTTGATGTGCAATTTAGTAACTTGTTTTTTGAAGTGCCATTACCAATAAAACGATTTTAAATAAATATAGCTCGAGACAATTTATAATAATTTTATATTGACAACAAATATAAAAATCTGCATTAATTATTTGGAAACTTCCTGCTGCGTAATATCTAAGGGCAATAAGTATTTGGTCTTTCACAGAAACAGGATTATTTCTTTTTAACTGAAACTCTAGTTTTCCTTTCAATTTGCCCACCATTTCCATGACAAGACTTTTGGGTAGTCTGAATCTACACTCGAAGGAATCGTCATCGTATTTTAGGAACATGCTTGGCCTTTTTCTAATTACTCTCTTACGATTCCTCTAATAACACTATAAACTCTTTATCTGAAGATTCATTATCATCTCTCGATGTGGATGGTCTTCCTTCTTCCATAGCAGTAATTAAGATAAAATTAATTTGTATTTACTTTTTAATGCACTTGAAACTAAAAGCCGTGGTTCTATTCACTGATACTGTAATAGATCTAGACAGTTAAATCCTGCTTCTTCAAACTTTTAACAGCGCTATTAAAAATATGACATTTGACTGCATGACACTTCAATCAGCTGATATCGAATTTAAATTTATTTAAGAGAGGGTAAGGCCTCACTTAAAATTAAATTAAAAGTAGTGAATAGCTTTAATAAATTTTTTTTTTTTTAATTTTGCTTGGTGAATACGGCCCTTAATGTCGATGTTTAAATATTTGTAGTACAATAGTAAGCTGAATATTTATCTATTAATTTAAATTAAAAACTCAAAATATTTATCTAGAGTGCATAATAATTGAAAATATCTGTGTATATGGAAATCACCAGTTCGCTTCTAGTTTAAGCCAGTTTGCATCCATCAAGGTGCCGATTCCCGTCCAGGTTAAAAAAAAGTAATAAAAACTGCTTTTATATGGGGGTGTTAAATAAATGTCGTTTTCGTTATTCCTGATTTGAAAAGCCATTAAAAAATAATAAGTTCTGATAAAATACACAGTAACATAACATTCTTCAGATTAAAACTAATTCAATTCAAATTGGGTTGTTTTACAAAACAGCATCTTTTAAATTTCATTAAATTAAAAGGAACAAATCAAGAAGGAATTATATAACAAAATGGAATTCAACTTTTTATATTCGAATAATAAAGCAAATTTTTGTCTTAAAGCTATATTTAGTTGAACGTACATTTTAGCCAAATTTGAAGCTCTTGGTCTCTTCGCTCCACTTTTATTATGGATTGGAAGTTTTTGATCTGCTCGTCTAGATCTAAAGCTCACCCTATAAATGTCGGTATGCCTTAATTTCACTTATTCCTTTGACACTGTTCAGACTTCGAGGGAATATCATATGTGTAAAACAAGATTGAGTGATTAGATCATTCAATAACGATCTTGACAATATCCTCCGTTGTGCAAAGTGATCGCGTCAAATTCCATGCGCCTAAGTTCCAAAGTTATCTCGTTTCTGTACAATAAGATCATCACTTAAACACTTCCGTGTCTTTTGATGAAGCATTAGTTGAAAACATTAAGATCGGCTGGTTGTAGTATATGTGTTGTGTTAGGAGGTAGTACGTATAAAATTATCCCGTTTGCGGGAAAAACTTGCATAGCTCCAATGTTAAGTGGGACTTGTTGCTGTCAACAAAAAAGTTCACATGTTTTTAATTTGTTCAGTAATTAGCCATGTAACTATTAACCCCATTTGCGATATATTCTCATGAAGCCTGACTCAGAACGTACTAAAAACAGGTCTTTTGGCATGGCTATTGACTACATCCCTAGGTGGCCGTACGTAGGAAAAAACAACTGTTTTTTCAAATATGTCTCCTGCATTCATCTCCTTTATATAATTTTGTAGCTCATCTAACCATTTGCGAATAATCTCTTCAGAAAACGTATGTATTTCTGACTTCGGTTAGGCCTTCGGGAATTCGATGTGCTAGCTCTGGATTGCATTTCAGGTCATACAGTTTTCGCCCGGTCGTCCATTTTGGAAGCTTTTGCTCAGTTTTTGGGTTCCGTACCCGTCCTAAGCCTCCGCTATCCATCTGTCTGTCACCGGGCTGTATTTGAAGTACCGTAATACGTAGACAGTTGAATTTTTCAAAGAGTGAATAATACAATAGCTGTTATAACAACAAATAATGAAAATAAAAAATATATAAAAAAATGAAAGGTACGTAGTGTTAAATCTTGTACGGTGGTACGGAACCCAGATTTGGCTAACGATTCACACCACTTAACTAATTTGATCTTCGGTTTCCGTTAAAATATTTTATGGTTCAAACTTTCCTACACCTTCAGGATTTCTTTCAGACAATTTATTCTGTAATGACGTTTTTTGGAATATTTTATTTGATGCTCGCTGTTTTAATAGAAAATTTTCCTTGTCAAATGTCCGACAATACTTCATTTAGTGTTGTAGAAGTATATCCTTCCATTTTTCTTTATATGCAATGTATTGAAACAGACTAATTAATGAAGAGCTGCTTGTACTGTACTGTACGAAGTGGACGTGATTTGGGTAGTGCACGCGAATTGGGTAGTGGACGCGAATTGGTGCATTTATCCTACGTATATTTCTTTTACCAGTAGGTATAATGTTTTTTTTTGTGCTTTTTAAATCTTTTGGTCTCATAACGATAAATTAGATAAAAGGTAACTTCGTAATTTGTGTTTATCCTTAAAATCATCAGGAAAAAAACATAGCCCTTTATTGTTTTTATTAATGAATCTTCTTCAAAATTATCTTTACACAGATTTTGAAGTAAATAATAATAAATAATATAATGTTAATTGTATATTAAGCTATATTTCTGACTATAAGAAAATTTATTAACTAGTCAATGTCTAAACAGGCATGGCAAAATCTACATATCCACTTCATGCAGTGAGTACATTGTATCTGCATCTGATCCCATGTATGTATTTCAAGGTTGTAATGCCAAATTTCACACTGTGGCTTTCGTTATAAGTTTGTTGAATTTTAGAAGCTCGTAGATTGTTGACTTTTTTCTATTCATGCTCTTGTGACCATGGCCGGATCTATGGGGGGGGCCGCGGGGGCACTAGTTTTATGGGAGCAGCAATACGACGGACTTCTGAACCAATAGCTAAACGAGAAAAATCTAATTACAAGAATTGGAAATTTTTTTCAGACCATACTTCATCCTTCAGTCTTCGTTCCGGAATCTAAAAGCTGATTTGCTGATATCAAATTTTCAATTGTGCTTATACTTATACAGTCAATCAGTTTACTGTATATGTAATAAATTTAAGTCTGTAAGCTAATTAAACTAAAAATTCCGCTAAATTCTCAAATTGAACCTTTGTATCATATGAAATGAATTCAAAAATTTCACAAATGTGGCTGGCAACCCTTTGTTCCCCATCATCCATTAATCATAACTCGAATGTAGGCAGAATATAAGACAGTAGACACAAGCACAGAGTTACCAGAAAATGATTTTTATGTCAGCTAAATTTAGCCATTTTAGCCGGAGTTAAGGCCTTTGAATTCGAGTAAAAACTTGGATAAATCCTTTCAACCTGAACGTCAGTTTGCCAGAATTGCTACCGAGAGTTTTTTTTGAAACCGTTTCAAATTTTAGTAGTTTCAGTCGAGAAGATTCATATTGAAGAGCGGCAAAAAAAACTAATCAATGACATAATTAAATTTTTTTTTATTATGCTTGTATTAATAATACTGGACTCAGACTTGCAATTACAATATTGCATTTTGCGCTCAACCACAACTCTATCTCTATGTATATACTGAGAAGCAGCTCGGTATACGTGCGGTGTACACTCAGTATGTAGTACATTGGAACTCAATATTGAAATTGCGAAAAGGGTACACGGTATATGAGTTTATTGCAATATGACCCTAGTTATAAACCATAATCATTTAATACATGAACCTTTTAGATCCGAATTTAATACTACAATGTTAGCTACAACTTTTTGTGACATTTAATATTTGACACTTGTCAAATGAAAGTGTCTATTTGGTTTTTATTTTTCATATAGACAAGTAATTTCACAATATTTGCTCGCGTTTTGTACGTGCACGAAACTTTCTTAAGTCAAATGACAAATCAAGTGACAAATCGAATGTAAGTTCTCTAATTAAATTCTTAGTATCGTAAACTGCAAGTGTGTCTGTAAAATTTCATATTGCAATTGACATAATTGCAATATAAATATATCAATATTGAAATTGCAAGTCTGTCTCTGGTATAAAATAAACTGTATTTGTAATGATACGATTTTTTACTTTCATTTTATTGTAAAACAGCTTGAGATTCAAACGACATTTAAGATCTATAATGGATCTTAATTTTTGTCATCTATCATATACATATTATGATGCCTAGTCTACCCTGGGACTGTAATAAAATTTACCCCAAATAAAGAACGTTGTTAGAGGGGGCGATAACTAATGTCTTTGCCCCCCTTCAAAACTTTCCTAGATCCGGCACTGATTGTGACAGTCTTCTTTGGTCTTTGAGAAAACTCCATTATACTATCTACTACATTAAGTAAACGAGTGATCTCGGAAGTCTTTTCATCTTCTTAAATATAGAAACCGATGATCTTGTCCGAGAAATATTTGCCGCTGTAGAGTTAATTTATTTCTTTTTCAGACATGCTGCCCTTTCTGGTCCAGGTAGTTTTTTTTATAATTATCCGCATATGTAATTTTGCCAACAGTCATGACTATTTGGAGAGCTCATTTACCATCTCAGCAATGATATGTTTCTCAACACTTGTTAATGCCTTGCGATGGACGGCCTATCAATTGCGTGTGCATGACATTTATTGCGTTTGTCGAAAAACGTTGCTGCGGGCATACAATGATTCTTATTCGTTCTAGCCACAGATAACGCTTTTTTAAAATCCTTCATTGCAGCTTGCAGGTCATCAGTTTTATAGCGCTCATAATTTCTAACCCAAACCTTTGATCCATAATTTCTTGCTATTATCGTATAGCATAGAAACTTCTAACTGAACACAAACTGAAAAATAATTTAAATCACTTGATCTGTTGGTGCATACTCAAGAAATGCGCAAAGAGAACTGAATTACGAAGTTACCCCAGGACATTTTATAATATACATGTATCATCGTGGTGATCCTGTATATCTGCGAAACTAGCAATATTATAACTGCGTAACTGCATATAATAGTAAAATTCCAATTTCATACTTAGTTAATGGTAACTTAGCTAAGAAACTACAAGTTTTTTTTGTCAATTTTATGTCTTAAAACCAAAAATATTATATTTTCCGTCCTATCCTAGAGCTCAGTAGTAATAATTATATCTTTATAATGAAAAAAAAAAATAAAACATAATATAAAAATAACAAACAAAATAAATAAATTTTTTGTGCCTGGTTGAAACGATAACCCCAAACTAAAATCCCCAAACCAAAATCCCCAAAACCAAAGTCCTCAAAACCAAAATCTCCAAACAAAAATCCCCAAAACCAAAGTCCTCAAAACCAAAATTCCCAAACCGAAATCCTCAAATCGAAATCCTCTAGTACAAAATCCCTTCGGCCAAAATTCCCCCAAAAAATATCGCGTCACAGAATTAAGCAATAAAAATCGTCACGCGGCCATTTTTATCACTTAATTCTGTGCTGCCATAGTTTATTTTTAATGAAAACATTTACTAAACTTACAACAATTAACTTGAACATTAACACAAAGAAAATAATCAATTAAATATTTAGCAAATAATTAAAAAACAAGAATCTTAAACATTTTGTTTATAAAAAATGCAATAATGTTGGAAAAAACTAAATAATTCAAGTTTAATAATACAAAATGCACAAAATTAATAGCAAAATGAAATAAGGTATAAATGAAAATATTCAAGTAAAATATTTTGGTTTTATATGTAGGTATATTTAATAACCCTTAGAATCTCCGTCTTGTTGAATTATTTTAAATATCAGGAGAAATGTTATTCCATGCTGTCTTAATTGCCATTTCATTTTAAACTCGCCAAGTTAATTAACACATACATTCGCATAATCGTGACATGCCAATATTTCCCATAAGTTTTCGATGGGGTTGAGATCTGTGCTTCTTGTAGGCCACTCCAATACATTATTATTTTTTTTTCATGAAATCACTCTTTTACGTTTGTTGCTGTATGTATCATAGCATTATCATGTTGGAATATAAAGTTATGTCCACACAATTCCTCAGTTTGTTTTTTCAACCATAACAGAGTCTCACAAATCTACATACACTTTTTCATTCATTTTTGATTGTACCAAAACCCTCGAGAAATATGTCCCAAGCCATGAAACAGACTCTCTCACTTGTAAAATATTTGCAAATCAAATTTTTATATCTTTCCTAACAAAAATTATTTAAAACAATTAAAAAAGCTAAAATTGATCTAAGACCAATTCTTATGCTCGTTTGTAATTTCGTATGGTCACCCATTTGCGAAAATTTGATTTATGAATTGGTTTTTCGCAAATACAGTGTGTCTCAGAACGATCCAACTATTTCAAACGATTATAAAAAAAGGAACTTATTTTAAATGTTTATTTATAGATACCAAAATGAACACAGTGAATGAAATTTTACTTTTTAAATATTACATTGGTTTAATGACGGCCGTTTTTTTGACGACACTCTTCAGACCTTTTGCGCACATTATCGAAAATGTTTTGAAGAAGTTTTTGAGGAATCAACGTTATCTTTTCTTCAATATTTTTCCTTAAATCTGCCAAACTGAGTGGATTATTGTAGTAAATAGTACTCTTAAGATAATTCCACAGGAAAAAAATCAAGTGGGGTTAAATCATGGCTCCGTGGTGGTCACTCAATGAACAATTCGTTCAGTGCAGCCAACGAGTTGTTAGTGGTATGCGCCGTGGCTCCATCTTGCTGGAACCATGAGAGACGATTGTAATGCTCACATTTTTGAAGTTTTGGACCAAAAAAATTCCGTATCATCTCGATATAGCACGCCGAATTCACAGTAATCGCTCTGCCTCTATGGTCTTAAAAAAGTAGGGTCCACTTTGCACTTTGCCGACATTACGGTCCAAACTGTAACTTTGGGGCTGTGTAAAGGGCGTTGATGTAACGTTGTTGGATTGCTCTCTGCTCAAAATCGGCAATTTTGACGATTCACATAACCATTCAAATGAAAATGGGCCTCATTACTGAAGAAAATATTGTCAAAATGGTCGAATTGCTCTAACATTACGTTCACGTAATTAAGACTTAAAACATAATCACTTTCATTCAAAGCGTCCGCTATCAGGGCTTATGTTTCAAATCACATCGTATTATACGGGGATTCGTCACTCTAGATAGCCCCGATTACGATTCTCGCTTCCTAATGCTAACGCGGGGCTGTCGACTTACAGAATTCGCAACCAACTCGATGTAGCCAGGGGTTCTTGCTATTCTTCAACGACCATGATGAATCTCGCCTATTATGTTTCCAGTATCGTTGAATGTCTGGATCCAAACGAGAATAGTGGCGTTACTTGGGGTTTCTCAAATATTGCGGAATCCATAATGTAGTCGAAATAGCCGCCGAACGCGAATGAGGGTCCGATCGTTCTTGAAATATGCGCGCATGCAAAACGAGCGTTACTCTACCGTGTAAGGCATGGTGGGAACTAAAAATGTAAAGACAGATCTTGTAAGAGACGCCACTCTCACCCCCTACCCAGCTTTGTTTGCGTCTAGTTCACTCTTGAAATAGTCGGGTCGTTCTGAGACACCCTGTATTTCTATAATCGTCGAACAGTAAAAATGATTATAACCAATTTTATAAGATTTCATATTCTGAGGAACTTTTTAGTAGATTCAAAACGTCTTAGGACTGATCGTTTTCACAGTGTAGAAATTTTTTTTTTGCTTTGTGGTAAATTTACCCGGATGAGAGCAATTCGTTAGTTCGTGGAACGACGAAATCGGTGGCTCTTTTGCCCTCTTTTAAGTTTTTTGCGCGTAATTTTGTTTATTGATTCGGGATGAATTCTTGCTCCTTTTTCTTTGAAATACTATACACTTTATACATGCGATTTTTATTTTATTTAATTGGTCTCTCTTTTTTTTTAATTTTAATTTCCTAGTCTAATTTTGTTTATGTAGCCGCCTGTATGCTATTGCTGACTAAATTCTAAGATCTACGTATTTAGGACATATAATTAGAATGCATGCATATATGCAAATAAATAAATAAAGAGTTAATTAAATAAATATGTAGCAATGGCAATAATTAATAAGTACTTAACAATTAATTCCTTTTATTTTTATTTTACTTATCTCTACATCTGGCCAGGTCGCCGCAGTACTCGATGTTGGGGTTGCTTCCACGTGGTCTATTTTCCCTTTTTTTTAACTTTTATTAAATCCTTGGTTTGTCGTACGCAGTCTGTGGTTGTTTTCATATTCCCATACTCTTAGGGGCTTGGCACAGTCATTAGTTTGTAATTTTGTATAAGTTCTTCTTGTTTTTTTTTTTACTAGTTTACTTATTACACACTTTATTGTATTACTTTTATTTTTATTTAAATAAACTTACTATTTCCTTTGCAATTACTAACAATTATTTGATTTTTCTAATCTTTACTCTCGGATCACCTTGCGAGAAGAAGGAGCCAGAATTTTTCGGTCAGCCTTAGCCAATCTTCGAGTTTCGGTCAGGCCTCTATTGGTACAGTTACGTATATTCGCAATTTTGATTGCATATTGTGTATTGACTAGAGATCGATTTTGAGATTGAAGGTTGCGGATTCGGCTATTTGGTAGAATAAAATTTGGAACGCTACAACAGGATACGTAAAAATCCTAAATTTTTATATGGCAACACCAAGAAGGAGTAGCCCGATTTGGTCCATCATTTTTGAAATTATATTTACTATTTTTATGAAAACACTATGTATAAAATTTCAATGCTCTACGTTGACGCGTTATCAGACAATGTTTAAATATGTAGTGAAAAATTCAATTTTTGTATGTCAACCGTACTAAGCCCATGTGCAAAATTTCAGCTCTCTTAGTACACGCGTTCTCGAGTTATCATGAGGACGGACAGACAGATGGACGGACAGACGGACGGATAGATGGACGGACGGACAGACGGACACGCAAAAATCAAAATAACTTTTAATATGCATGGGTGTCCAATCCATTTTGCTCTAGCATTATTATTTCTAGGTGTTACAAATGGAATGACAGACTTAGTATACCCTTTAGATTTCATCTAGGATATAAAAATTTATCTTAACCAAATTACCCAAACAAAAACTCTCACCTGAGAGCAATTGAATATGTGAATGTGACGTGGTCCGATGTATTCGAATCCAATTTGACTACAGACTCGGACTACGGCCGCACATACACTATTACAACTATTACTCAACTGAGAGTTATTGAGCGTAAAATGGTACGGTTACATTTTGATCAAAACTATTTTATTATTTTGTTAAGTCAGGTATATAGTAAGTGTAGCCTTTGGAAGGATAATGCGTCAAGCTTAAAATTACTGGAAGACTATTTTTCTGTGTGGATAGTAGTTTTTTTTTTCCCCCCTAAATTTTAGGGAATAGTCCTAATATTTTTTACAGTGCAGGTGGGAATACCGTTTTGATAGTGTAAATAAATTTAAAATTGAGATTTTGTCTGTAGTGCAATGAATTTGAATTTATTGCCAGTCTTATCATTTGGTACGAAATATTATCAAAAATTAATATCGTCAGCAAAGTATTGCAAAATCAAAAGATGCAAATCGATTTGGCCACGTAGTATCTGAAAGGTCTTAACGTATTCTTTGCGGGATACAGAAATGAAGGATTTAGCAAAGCTATGATCGCAACAAATAAAGTTGCAATGGATGTGGACATAACATCAGATTTCAAATCATCATACAGGGGCAAAAAACGGAAATTATTCGATTATAAAGGACAGGATAAATCATCGACGATTAGCGACAAAGACTACTTCCGTGTGCATTATTTTTAAAATAATGGATACTGCGTTAGTATCCTTTAAAAGTATGTAGATTCGAATTATATGCAAATCACCAAAATATTTTTAGTTTTCTATACATGAATGATATTGGGAATTTAGATGATGAATAATTTATTAAAGTGTTGTCAAGATCTTTACTTACATTTGGAAGGAGATTTCGACGGTACTGAAATGTTTGAAGAAATTAAGATGTTCCGGTTAATAACGGAATTATTCGGCTTGAGATTCGATGAATTACATTATAAAGAGGAATCTCTCGGAAGCATATCGTAATTTATTAATCGCATTAAAAATTATGTTAACGATGCCAGTAACCGTAGCTTCAACAGAACGTCGTTTCTCGTGGTTGAAATTAATAAAAAATCATCGATCATCGATAAGGCAAGAGAGAATTTCATCTCTGGCTATTCTGTCAATATATGAGGAATAGAAAGTTAAGTAGCAAATTCAATCGATTTTGATGATGTTATCAAAGATTTTTTTTTTTAAACGAAATTAAAAAGCAATCTAGTGTTAAGCAAATCTCTTCTTGCTTCCTAAATTGTTCTGAAATTAACTTCGCTTAAACCACCACGCCACGAGATAAAAAATGCGTTCCTCTTCTGTATTGGCGATGTCCATGGCAGATAGGTGCTCGGTTTACAATAACAGCAATGGCGCTAAAGAAAGTATTAACAGCTCATGTTTGTTTTTGTTAAATTAAATACATATTATAATAAATGATGCTTGATGCTGTGGATTACAACATTGTTATGTTATTAATTTTTCTTTTTAAATGCCGCGCCCCAAAATAAGTACCCCCCCCCCCCCCATAGATACGCTATTGTCGTCCGATCCTTAACTGGGGTGCAGACTTTAAAATTAGATAATTTTTGTTCTGTGTTTGTTTTATGTAAGCCTTTTTGCAATGGAATATCGGAAAATTTACATTTGAAATTGGTGAGACTTTCTTTTTGATGGAGCACATACTCAACACTGCCTCTGGGGACACTTTTTCTTTTCTCCTGTAATTATTTTACCAATTTTGTGTTTTTTGAGATCTTCTGATAATCTTTCAATAGGATCAGATTTTGGGGTTTTTAGAGTAAAATATTAGACAGACGGCCCTGGTCGTATATCCTCAGCTGGATAATTTTCTACAACATCATTATGTATCCATTTTATCGCATATTTGTAGGACATTTTTTGTCCGTTTAATGTAATTCATATATACTTTCAAATGAAAAAGGGCAAATTTGAAAAGAATATAACAACCCTCTGGTCCATTTTTTTGTTTTGAGAAAAATTGTAGTAAGACAAACATTGGTCAGCCCTACCTACGCTACAGTTGTTAATCGTATAACGATTCGAATCTTTCATGCCTGCGGAATATATTGTGGGGATGTTATAAACATACTTTGGAGCCCCATGAACACGAAATATACAAGCGGTGCAGTTGATTAGGTAGTTACACTTATTTGTTCGTAACAATTGTTATTTTTATTTATTTTATTTTTTACTATACTAATATAATTTTCTTAATTTACGACTCTGTAAATGTTATAATTACTACTTTTAATAATATGTTGGGCCCCTGTTATTGCTAATTACTTCGAAAAGGATAGGGGTTAGTGGTATTTGATTTCAGAGGAGTCAGTACCCAGCAAAAGTTTCAATTTAGATACCAGCGAACCTATAGGT
This sequence comes from Dioctria rufipes, assembly GCA_963924295.1. NCBI lineage: Eukaryota > Metazoa > Arthropoda > Insecta > Diptera > Asilidae > Dioctria > Dioctria rufipes. The sequence goes on along the minus strand of OZ002740.1, from coordinate 338,536,574 downwards.
AATAAGATTTACTATACGTAGGTTTGTGTCCTGAAAGTGAGAAAATTCATATATAATTAGCCTAGACCTAGACCACGGAATACATTAGAGACATCTACCGTAAAAGACGGAAACCCAACATACGACAATCTAAGACGAAAAATGAATATTTGCAGTTCAAATAAATTGAAAATTTTTAACGAGAATTAACTTTCCTAATTTTTTTGTGGACATTATTTTTAAATATACTATTTTGCTTGGTATTGCAACAACTTTCAACGAAATATTGCAATTTCTCGTTGCTGAAACATCGGGAGAAAAACAAGTAATACTAGAGTTAAATAATTATAAAAAGCGCCACTAAAAATGAAAAAACTCGACGTTATTTACTAGATCTAGGCCTTATCTTTCTAAAATAGTCACAATCTAAATTTGATTTAAAGAACTTCAATTTTTACCATTTTTTACAAGTTTCCACTTACATTTTTTTTTAAATTTTTGCCGACGTTATTTACTAGACTTCTTCATTACCTTTAATTTAAGAAATAAAAACAATAGTTTGCATTGAAAAATTATGAAACTTGCAAATCTTGGTACTGACTCCTCTTCAGGCTGACAAAACAGCTGCCTTCAAAGCTTCGACATTTTCATATTGCTTTCCGTTTTCATACAATTTATGAGTGAGGTATCCTCACAAATTTTCGATAAAGTTCAAATCTGGAGAACTGGGTGGGTATTCCAAGATTGCGATGTCTTCGGTCCGAAACCACTCGCTTACTTGATGAGCTACATGGATTGTCCTGGTAAAAATCCATGAAATTGATCCGAGCACTTCATCTACTATGTCAGCGGCTGTTTATTGCAGACGGTTTATGTACTTCGTAGCATCTTGTTTGTCTGTTAGTATTTGAAGTTCTAAGGTTCCGTTATTGGTGACTCCTGCCCACATCATAAGTGATTCTTTTCGACTATGCTGACTATGGACTAAGAAAAGTTGTTCTTTCCATAAATCGTGCATATAGTGAGAAAATTTGTCAGGACTGGTTTTTTCTACAGTCGCAGACGTCTTAATTTCGGATTTGGCTTTATAATTCGTCGAACAGTCCATACGTTTTCTGAGGCTCTGCTTGGAATCCAAATTGCTGTGGTGATTAAAAACAGTTTGAGGCAACTCTCAAAATTTCCCCCGTTCTCGTTCTGGAGTAGCTGTAACTATTTGTCCTTTATAGTGCGTTCCATAACCCTCTTGATTTCGAAGGGAATGAGCAAAACACATTTGCTCTTTGATTAATTCTCTCCCAGAATATTCTTTGTTGCTAAAACCCGTATTCTACCGATTTCTTCTTCTGTGAGCTTTTGTTTGCGTCCCATTTTATTTCCACCAGTTATCTACTAAGTAAATTTAAGTATCTACTAAACGAATACCTTATAATTTCTGTCTGAACTAAGCGACAGCTCGAAACCGACTAATGTAGGTACCTATTCAAATGAAGCTCTCTTTTATATAAAGATTTTTCCTTAAATCCTGGTATTGTTTTTCTTAGAATTCCATGTTCATGGAAATTTGGCTACAATCATCTTAAATTTTTAGAAGAATATACTTATTATACCTAATTGGCCTACATGTGTTCGTAATACCCATATCTAGCATTTATAACCGTGTACCTAATCAATCGCTCCACATTGTATATATATTATATTTGGGACTATTTGTAGGTTAGACAAAATTCCTTTACTATTAATAGAAGATGCGTAAATGGAAGCATCATGTGAAATTATTGAGTAATATGAACTTGTGAGTCTAAAGAAAACGGCGGTGTAGATGTTGTAGAGTAATGGTCCAATGACGGAGCCTTGAGGTACACCAACTATTATACTATGGAGAGTCCAGAAAACCAAGCCCATATAGATTTTGTATTGGGGATATTCTAGAAAAGACTTCACTAGAGATAGGGAGAAGCTATGAATTTTGACTATTTTGTAAATTAGTTCCTTATGTCATATCGTGTCAAAGGCTGCTTGAGTATCCAGCAGTAAATTTTAGGCCTGTATTGTTTTCTTTTATGAGCTAGACTCATTTTAATGTGCTTAGTTATGCTTAGGAGTGTGTTGTGCTCACTTCTGAGGCCAAATTGTTTTTTCGGTAGCAGATTTTTGCTTTCTACTATAATTATTAGTAATTTTATTTTTAATGATTTTTAAAATGTCTTAGTCCTGATGTTTAGTAATCTAATAAAGCTGCTTGCATTAGCAGAGTGAGTTCATCACATGTAGATAATTTCCAGAAATTTTCTTTTAAAAGATTAACGTTAAAATCTTCACCGAATATTATGTTGTGGTATTTGTGTGGTGAATGAATTGGAGAATTCAATACAGCTAAGATAAAGAAAATCTGCATTACCTAATAGAATTTTTGAAATGTTTCTCATTGATATTTCTTCTTCTTCATTTTTTGAACGAACAGCTATTTTCTGAATAAGTTCGACATACACATACATAAAAGAAAAATTAGACCCTTTTCGTTCAATTTTCAATTTTCTATATGAAATTAAATTATTTGTGGAATCGTTGTTGCCAAGGTACCGATTTAATGGTAAAATTTTTGCTTTTCTGTCGTTAGACTGTGAGAGAAAAACCTAAGACCCTCTTCCAAGTTCACATATAAGTTTTCATCCCATGTTTTCTAAAATCTCATGAAAAAACTATTCAGAAAAAGCCGTTTCGCTTGGCCCATTCGATTCATTATACTACATTGTAGTACAGAGAAGAAACTCCCCCCCTCCCCCCAATAACAAGAAAAACAACTAAGAAACTACTAGCCACAATGGATTTTACTTCATTTGTAATTCATCAGCTTTCATAATTCATCTAAGACCGTCAAAAGGCAATACGTCATGGTAAATAACCAATTAACAGAGTAATTAGTGTCTAATTTACGCGCGTTTTCCATCTACAACAGTTGCTCCAGCTGCAATAGGATAGGTTGAAAGCAACAACAACAAAAAAGCGAGTTTTCCACGTATATGGCCATGCCATGCAAAGAAAATATTCTCAACAATAACCCGATGGTGGGTGTGTTTCATTTTTTGTTTTGTTTTTTGCAGAAATTTTTTAGGAAAACTTCATGGATACAGTTTTCCAGTGCGATTTGTATGTAAATAAATTTTTAATTGTGATCTGTGTGTAAAATGTAAAGAAAACAAAAGAAGAAGAAGAAGAATAATAGAAACACTGTAAAAACTTGTGAAGTCAAAGAATCCAGGGAAGTCTGGAAGAGTGATTTGCCAGTTACACTCATATAATTTACTTTGGAGCTTGGAAATCTGCAGTGCATGTTGGCAAAGACGTGGAATTGACCAGAAGGAGATGATCGAACAATTACAACTACAATTATATACCTACACATACATACCAATATTAGTTGTTTTCTTTAATGGATGCAATATGGAATAGAAAAAGTTTTTCTGGCTGTCATTGAACCATTTTTCCCTGCGAATTTTAAACATCTAAAGCGATATTGTTATTGGTCCTATTATTCTACAATTGTGAATTCCATATTCAGCTTCTAATCGCAATTCGCGATCAATTATAAATGCAACTATGTGTGTGTGTGTGTGATGCAGTGTGATAAAGTGATCTAATAAAAAAAAAAAACTACAATTAAAAATCGTATAGAATCAAGTTAGTGCAGCTACATAAGCCTATGTGCCTATGTACATATGTATATGTAACCGTCTATAATTATAGTGTGATAAATCATTGCTTATAACCGCGGACATTTGTTGTTGATCGGTCGGCAGCGATCGATCTGTCATTAATTGGCAGCTGGATGTTCTGAACCGAAATGGCAGTATCCTGCCCGGAAGTTATGTACGGTGCTTACTATCCATATCTATACGGCCGCGCCGGTCCTAGTCGATCATTTTATCAATATGAAAGGGTAAGTCATCTCCACTATAATATTATTATATTTCTTTGGATATTGTTTAATTTATGTATATAACTGTAGATACCCTATAAGTTTGCCATTATAATAATAAATCGGAGAAGTTGTCACTCTTGTCAACGAAATTGATCTCTGGACTAAAGATCGCCTGACCGATGATCATGTTTATATGGATGGAAAATTTTTTTTCCAAATATACACGCGACTTAATGATTGTATTTCAGGCGTCCGTCATCGTGCATTGAAAATACCAACGGCATCAGAAGACTTTAATGCAGTTACTATGGATAACTTAACTGATCGCTCGCAGAATGGTCTTGAGGAGTTGAGATCATACCTTATTGGGGACTTACAAGTAATTAATAAGTTGCTGCGAACTGTCGTCGTCGGTCGTCGTCGTCGCCTACTCGAATTATTCATTGAACATGGACTTGTTCAGTATAATTCAAATGAATCTACTAACCGCAATTAAAACTGTCATTAATATAGGCCTTAGGCAAGTACATTATACTTTTTGTGTGTCATACAATCTCGATTCTCGAGGCGAGATTCATGCAGGTTTAGAATATATAAAACGTATGTAATCAGTTTACAAAATGTTGTAGATATATGTATGTATGTAATATTTCACAATGTGACAACGTCGTATCTTTCATCCACATCGTTGAATTGTTTTGGTTTCTTTTAATGTCAAAAAAAAAAAAAATATAGAGGTGCTATATGTGTGGAGCAGCTACAAACTCTCTTTAAGCTGATTGATCACAATTTGAAATAATTTGCGCAATCCAATGATCGTGCAACACGTGAAATATGTTGCCATTTAGCACCTTGTCAGATTTATATATATTACCTACTATGTATATCTACATTCAGGTGATATGTCTCTATTAACAGTGCCAGCACGATCGACGATTGAGTGAGTTTTTTAAGCGGTGGGGTTTTTCGAAAGTATCGATTTCGATGCGTTATCACACATTTCTCATGGAATTACTAATTAGAAACATCATACCCGACACATTTAAAATTTGTGTCACCATCGGTGTTTTGTTATTTGTTGTTGTGAACATTTTTTCACATGATCATCTTACAGATATTCTTTTATACGACGAAACCGATCACCTTGAAGTTTCACCATCTCCGATTTGAATGAAACTTTCAGAGTTTTGTATGAAATCCGAATATAGCTCACCCATCTTTTTTTGTGTTCCCCATCTACGTTCCATCACTCTGCTAGGGGGTTAGAAATTTCATTGTTTTACAATGTCAATTAGAATTGGAATAGAACTACTGAAGATATTGAGTTGTAAGTCTCTGTCCTTCCGATCCGGTTTAAGACCTGCAGCAAACAGCTACCTGGCAATGCAATAGGAATTCTGAGGATCTGCGTTGTGCTCTTTATCTACCCCTCCCCCAGCAAGATGCTCTAGACCTCATAGCTGAAATGGGTCTGGCATCGATGATTCTGTGTGATTCTATGAAATAAAACACTCGTTTATTGATGTGTAGAAATCTTTGAAAAATTTAAACGCATTTTTCACACACTTAGCAGCATTAAGCAGTTCTAAGTCAGACTGAACGAATTCCATGATATTTTTGATGGACGCTTGGCGTTTTGATTTAGACCGAGTTTGTATTGTTGCCAAGGGTTGATATATGCTTAGTGTTTACGTGATGCCAAATCTTAATATAGGCTGAGTTTTGGCTGGTTGCCAAGTCTTAGCGAGATGCCAAGAAGTCTTGATACAGACCTCTACAACAGTTTGGGTACCTTTTGGAGCATGAAGAGGTATCGACGGCTTGTTCTCTTACCAGTCAATCAACCGCTCGCTCTACGGCATACGCGTAGCTTGAGGTTTGCCAGAAAATTTCAAATGAACTAAAAAACACTTATTTCCAGAGTTGGAAGGAAACCAAATATTTTTTAATATGGTTCTGTTTTGGTTCAAAATTATGTTGAAATTTTGGTTTTAGTTCGGTTTTGGTTCAAAATAGTTCAAAATAGTTCTTCTTCTTTATTTAATAAAATTACAAAAAATTATAATCTCGGATCTAAATGCAAACAAACAATAATTGCATCGCTTTTCATTATGTTTTCACTGCGTTTATCCAATTTTTCTGTGTTTTAGTTTTTACATTTAACAGCAAAATTATATAGTGGAGTTGCCAATCTATATATTCTTTTATAAATTACTGAATTTATTTAAAAATGAAGCTAAAAGTATCCCGCTGAAAAATAATCTTATTTGATTTTTTTTTAAATTCTTACTCACTGAACCGATCCAAAAAACAAAACTAATTCGATATTGTGTTGCCTTTGGTTAAAACGTTTAATATTGGTTTCGTTCGGTGGTTTTCTGGTTCTGTTCAAAATCAGTTTCTATCTTTGTTTACTTCAAAATATTTTATTATATATCATTCGTTAAGCACATTATGTCAAATCAAGTAAGGATAAGTATCATAGATAAATATGTGCATTGAAAATTCTTTTTGGCTACAGTCTTCCCTAACATGCTCAAAAGCCTTATTCTTTGAAATCAGAACACAAATTCCATACTATTCATGACATGTGTAATCCTCCCATTATGCGTTATGGTGATCGACTACAAATACCAACAGACAAGATTTTATAGAGCTGTGAGCAGCACTTCAGTACCTAGCAGTGTTGTCGTTTGGAAAATTTCAAGAGTAGTATCGTTTGCTGCCAAAGCGGAGTACTTTTGGAAAAAACGGAGTACACGACTAACAAAATTAAAATCGATCATATTGAATTAAAATTTCATAATTTTTGTTAATGTAAAAAATTTTAAATTAAAATTCAATTAAAAGTTTTACATTTGATTATAAAGGGTTTTCCAATACGAGGTGTTATTTTGATATTCAAAGAAAAATGCCATTTTTTGAGATACATATTCGAATCTTTATTTTATTATAAAGAGGAAGGTATGCCGTTAATAATGGAAAATAACATCAGCCAAATGACGCACAACCACGCCTACAGCACCATATCCTTTTCAGGAAATTTTCCATAACCAAATCGCAAAGTGGCTGCCCTATGTCCTCGATAGCCTCACGAATTCCATCTTTGAGGTCTTGAATCGACGCTGGGCTGTTGGCGTAGACCTTCTCTTTCACGTGGCCCCAAAGGAAGAAGTCGCAAGGTGTTAAGTCACAAGATCTCGGTGGCCAATTGTGATCACCGCTTCGAGAGATAACACGGTCCGGAAACTTTTCCCGTAAAAGATCAATGGTTTCGTTGCTTGTATGGCACGTAGCGCTGTCTTGTTGAAAGTGAACGTTGTCCAGATCAATACCATCCAATTCCGGCCATAAAAAATCATAAATCATCTGTCGATAGCGCAATCCATTCATCGTAACTGTTGCTCCAGCCTCATTTTCGAAAAAGTAAAGTCCAATGACCCCGCGGGACCATAAACCGCACCACACAGTCACGCGTTAAGGATAGAGAGGCTTTTCAACAATAACTCTTGGGTTTTCCGAGCCCTAGATGCGACAATTTTGCTTGTTGACGAAGCCATCGAGGTGGAAATGGGCCTCATCACTCAAGATGAGTTTTCGATGGAATTCCGGATCATTTGCATGCATTTCAAGGACCCAATCACCAAAGACTCGACGTTGTTGATGATCGGCCGGCTTAAGTTCTTGTGTTAACTGAACTTTATAAGCCTTAAGACCCAAATCTTTATGCAAAATAGGTGTAATGACGTTTGTGGAATGCCTAATTCCAAAGAACGACGAGGAATGGACAAACCTGGGTTTTCTTCAACACTTTCGGCTACAGCAGCAATATTCTCGGCTGTTCTTGAGCGACATGCACGGGTTTTATTCTTCACATCACTAACTTGTCCCGACAGCTCGAATTTTTCTACCAATTTATGTATTGCGGTCCGACAAGGTGCTTCACGACGACCCAAAAATCTTCGAGTTTTACGAACCGTCTCTGCCACATTTTCACCATTTTTATAGTGAATTTTAATAATTTCAATGCGTTGTTGAATCGTGTATTGTTCCATTATTATTAATGGCGTAGTTTCTACTTGTCAAATGTCAAAAAATGACAGCTCCACAAGTGACATCTACCGAAATAGCGGGCTAATTAAAATAACACCTCTTATTGGAAAACCCTTTATTATACTCAGTGGTGTACACTGTAAAAAAGAGTAGGGAAATTCCCTTAATTTAAGACATGTTTTTTCCTAAAAATAAAAGTAATTTTCTCTGATAGAACGGGAAAATCAGTTTAATTTGCCCAAATCAATGGAAAATTCAATGAATTTCGGTATTTGGCACCAGAAAACCTCTAAAGTACGTAAAATTCCCCAAAGTTTTGTCGGATATAAGGAAGAGATCATTCAATAAATTAGGTATTATTCTACATTTTTATACCCTAGATGAAATCTATAAGGGTATACTAAGTTTGTCATTCCATTTGGAACACCTAGAAATAATGATACTAGAGCAAAATGGATTGGACACTCACGCATAATATTAAAAGTTATTTTAATTTTTGCATGTCCGTGTGTCTGTCCGTCTGTCTGTGCGCACGATAACTCGAGAACGCGTTCACTTAGAAAGCTGAAATTTTGTACACGGACTTTAAATATAGTAAAATTAACCCCCCGAAGAGATAAGAGCTCTTATCCTCTTAACTGGGCTGTCAAAGCCCATTAGCAGACATTGGTATTCTACGTAAAGATGTCAGACGTCAGCTGATCTATTAACTTTTGTGGAGATTTCTTTTAAGAGATTTGGTATTCTAGCAAACGAAAATATCTGTCAAATATCTCTTAACATAAGAGCTCCTCACCGAGTAAGCTTAAATATCTTATCGTAATAGTTGCTGAAATTGTTTTGTTTTAAAATACCAAAATTTTGGATAAAAATGCTGTAAAATAAGTACATATTTATATAATTCGTATACTATGTATATTACATAAAAAATGTACAAGTTTGTAAAATATAAAATAATTATACAATTTGAGCCATGCATATAGAGGAAAGTTCTGAGCAATATGAGAGACCTTGAATTACTTTACTATTTCTGAGACTGTATAGAATTTCAGAATGCTAAAAAAATCTTTTTAAAGTGATAGAAATGACATAACTTTACGATAATCTCCATTACTCGACAATAGTATCGTCACTTTAAGGTTTTAGTAACAATTAATTATTTCGCTATAGGCTTATACGAAAATCCTATTGGATGAAACGACGGCTGTGGAACTCTTTACCTAAATCGCAGGTAAAAAATAATAATAATTCATTTACCATTATCTGCTGTTATTTATATCGATAATTGTAACTTGATTAAAGACGCACACAATTATAGCTATGTGTGGTCATATTGCCATCATCGCCTTGCCAAAAACATTACTTCTTCTTCTTCTTCCTTCTTGAAAAGTAAACGTCTTTAATAGATGGGGTGACTGAAAAATTCTCCAAACCCTCTTAAAGTTAATATTTCTCCAAAAAAATTTATATAGAATATCTACTAGTTCTACGAAAATCTCTTACTTGCTAAATTTGAGAGGTTAAGAGATCTTTTAAAAGTCTCTAATGTAGAATCGGGGGGTAAGCTCGAAGATGAGCCAAATCGAGCAACTGCTTTGTGGGGTTGAAATACAAAGATTTCGTTTCCAACTATATAAATATCTGGACACTGCTGAGAAGGCGTCGACATAGAGAGCTGAAATTTGATGCATGGTGCTTTTATAGTAATAACAAATAAAATTTCAAAAATGGACTAAATCGGGGAACCCCTTCTTGGTGTTGCGATAGAAAAATTTAGGTTTTTTACATATAATGTGAAAACGATTAGTCCTAGACATTTTTATTGTAGGTACTTAAAAATTCTTTGGAATACGAAATTCTATAAAATTGATTACAATCATTTTTTCTGACCGATGAATCGTTTTAGAAATATATGCGAAAAACAACTTCAAAAATCAAACTTGCATAGATCGGTGACCATACGAAATTTTATACGGCATTCATCTAAGCTATCATAAGAATTGTTATTAGACCAATTCAGGTTTTTTACTTGTTTAAGGAACACTTACAAATATATTTTCGTTAATATAAATCACACATTGATTTTAAAAACAAGTCATATAATGTTTTTCAATATTTTGTTTGAGTATGATCAGCGCATCAGCTTTACCGTACTACTTAGTAGTATGGCACACAGTGGTGGATCCAGCTAGAGGGCGCGCCCCCCTCCCCTGAAGACAAAAAAAAAATTGCAGTAGATTTTCTGAATTTTTCCACTGCACCTTTTGTAAAAACAATAAAAATTTCTGGAAACGTTCAATTTGAAGCAGAGCTTATTCTGGTAAAAGCAATGGGAGATTTGTTTTAATTTAAAGCAGCTGCCAAAGTTTCGTTGATGAGTCTTCCATGTAAAGACGGCTCGAATATTATCGGTGGTTCAAAGCGAATATAAAGAAACAATTACAACACTCGTAATTAGAGAAATTCAACGAAACTACAAAACGGCAAACAAATCATTGTACAGGGTGGGCCAAAAGTCACCATGGGGGCCAAAAGTCACCATGGGGTTTAAAAATTTAATAACTTTTTCGTTTATATATATTTTTTTCCATTATTTATTCTCCAGATGTTATTTATATAATCTAAAAAAAAAAATAAAAAAATATATAAACGAAAAAGTTATTAAATTTATAAACCCCATGGTGACTTTTGGCCCCCATGGTGACTTTTGGCCCACCCTGTATATTGTTGCCGCGAGCTATTTATTTAAAGCAAGACAATAATTAAAAAATTTTTTTCTGTTATTTCATAAAATACAATATTAAGAATATTTTGTTAAAATATTAAATAAAAAAAATTCTAAATGCGGATTGTGAAATTCATACAGCAGGTCTCAACAACAGTAAAATTGATCTTGGTTTAACGATAACGATAATTATCTGGAGTTCAAAGGAAGTGAAGGCTGGCTCTATAGATTTAAACGAAGGCACGATTTAGTCGGAGGAAGTTCAGCAGTAGATGAATCATTCAGCCAACAATATATAAATGTACAACTGTTACCACTTCTATCGAATAACAATAAAAACCGAAACAGGACTTTTTTTACAAGTGTTTACCAAATCAAACATTGACATTGAAGGGTGAAAAAGGCGGGAAATTAAAATTATTCGTAATTAACAAGAGTGCCAAGCCCCACTGTTTCCGTCATATCGAAACACTTCTGGTTGAATATGCTGCAAATAAACGGGGCTGGATGTCCGAAAATCTTTTCAGCGAATGGATAAATAATTTTTTCAAAGAAAAACGACGGATATTGTTTTTTTATAGGTCATCTTAAGGAAATTGCTCCAAAACTGAAAGCAAGAAAACCTCTATATTTTCCAGCTAATATGAATAGTAAAGTGCAGTCGATGGATATGAGGATTATTCAAACTTTGAAACACACTGGGAAACTAAAAAGAATGTTTTTCATTAACTTTGCTAAATTGTGTAAGAGAGAGATATAAAGTGTGGGGACTCACGATGTTGGATCCTCGACTTTAAGAAACTGTTTTCGTAAATGTGGTTTTAAAGCATCTGAATTGGATTGGGATGAAGAAGATGAATTGTGGCTCATTATAACATTTGTACAACATAACGTGGAGGAAGAATTAGAAGAAACTTGGAAAATTCTGATTGAAAACGTCTATAGTGAAGGAAATTGTAACTGGACGGATTATGTTTAAATTGATAAAGACGTGTTAACAATCATTTTCTTGAGAAGGATGCTATTGAATTCATAAATAATGATGAAGATTCTGATAACGAAATACCGGAAAACTTTGCAATATGCAACCGAAATAACAACGGGCGTTTCAGATAAGGTTCAAATATCCTTAAAAACCCATTGAATGATTTTTCAATAAATAAATTATACTTAAAAGAGACAATCAAAAATTACCGATTTTTTCAATACATAATTCTATTAATAATAATAAATAATTCAATAACAAAATGAGAGCATGTTTAATGAAAACTTCTTTCTTCGAAAATGTCCCACCCTCTTTAACTCGAAATTCCGCAAACCCTCCTTAACTCAAATTGATTTCACTGGCAAGTGCGATTTCGACTTAGAGGTTTGACTGTACTTAGAAAAATTGGTAAACGAAATATGAAGGTTTTCTATAATGTTAGGCCGTTTGCACATCGAAAAACGAAAACGAAAACACTAAACCGAATAACACAATTTTTGTCCTAAACTAACAGAAATTTTGCGCAATACATGTAATAAAATATTGGATATTTATTCTAATTGCAGTTTCAATAAAAAAATATCCATATTTAAAGCTTTAATTCAATTAAAACACATTCTTATGTTTATTCGTACGAGAAACAAACTTTCGTTCCGAACTGTCAAGTATATTTTCGTTCCATACAAAGTTCCACACACGAACGAATATTCTTTTCGTTCTTACATACTGACTTATAACAATGGACTGAGCGTATTGCCATTTTCCTATAGGAAAGAATGGCACAAGTTTTACAGTTCTCTCTTTCGCCCTATGGCAGAGTTGGAGCTACCAACCCAAAATATTTGATTATAGAACGTTTACTTATGCCATTTGATATTTTTATGTTGGCTGCAGATGCAATCACCGCAGAAAGAATAAGGTAAAGATAGTGTTTACCATGCGCCGTCGCTCTTGCCCATACACAGGATTCAGTTAAGATGTAGTATACACATGTAATACATGTAATAATATCTAAAATAATCATACAAAAGGAAAGCGCATCTCGCTAATAAAAGATAATTAATCACCTTGTAACATTATATGCACGTATATACAAAAATACATACATAGCATGATATGAGCACATACATTATTGTGCAAGCGCCATATCATGTTAGTAAACAAGTATATCTCATATTACAAAAAAAAAATGAACAAAAATACAATTTACTTCCGATTTATGAAAACAAATTACAATCTTAAGAATCAGCAATTTGACACCATTTACAAGTAAGTCAAGTAGGTGACAAAAATGTGTGTCATAACAATTGATATGAATTATTATTGTAAAAGGTCATTCAATAAGTAAGAAAGCAATGAATTTGCTTATTGGACAATTCATTTTTGTAATTGCTATTTCTTGCTTATGGAATGATTTTCCATAAGAACCTATGTAAACCAATTGTATAAAAGACGAAGAAAAGAATAAAGAAATCAGACTTGAATTATCACTGCATTGAAGTGTATTCATTTCTCGCAATTCGGCTTAAAAGCCTATTGATCGTAAAGCGGCAATCTTCAGCCTGATCAACCAAACTAAGCTAAGGCAATAAAGCGGCATATAGCCTTGCCTTGCTTACCTTAAAAGCTCAAAACTATAAAGCGGCAAATTAAGCCTAGACTTGAGCGTAAACGTACTATTGAACAAATAAAAATATATAAATAAATAAAAATATTACAAAGAATAACTTTTGAAAGTTAATGTCGGAATTAGCTTAATTTCTTATAAGAGTGCTTACACTTGGACATAAGAAAATAATTTTTTTTTAATTTAATACGATTTACGGGTGTGAAATTTCATCTGATTGGTTGAGTTTTACATATTTTTATGTAGTAAATGTTTTAAAGGATGCTCTAACGGTGATATACAGAAACACAATATTTTTTGTGCCACATGAAATAGTAAATCGCTCAGTCCATTGTTGTATGTCAGTGTTCTTACATATCCTCATTTCCGTTTTCCAATAAGAGGTGTTATTTTAATTAGCCCGCTATTTCGGTAGATGTCACATTTGGAGCTGTCATTTTTTGACACTTGACAAGTAGAAACTACGCCATTAATAAAAATAGAACGATACACGATTCAACAATGCATTGAAATTATTAAAATTCACTATAAACATGGTGAAAATGTGGCAGAGACGGTTCGTAAAACTCGAACATTTTTGGGTCGTCGTGAAGCACCTTGTCGGACAGCAATACAGAAATTGGTAGAAAAATTCGAGCTGTCGGGACAAGTTAGTGATGCGAAGAGTAAAACTCGTGCACGTCGCTCAAGAACAGCCGAGAATATTGCTGCTGTAGCCGAAAGTGTTGAAGAAAACCCAGGTTTGTCCATTCCTCGTCGTTCTTTGGAATTAGGCATTCCACAAACGTCATTACACCGTATTTTGCGTAAAGATTTGGGTCTTAAGGCTTATAAAGTTCAGTTAACACAAGAACTCAAGCCGGCCGATCATCAACAACGTCGAGTTTTTGCTGATTGGGTCCTTGAAATCCATGAAAATGATCCGGCATCCCATCGAAAAGTCATCTTGAGTGATGAGGCCCATTTCCACCTCGATGGCTTCGTCACAAGCAAAATTGTCGCATCTGGGGCTCAGAAAACCCAAGAGTTATTGTTGAAAAGCCTCTCTATCCTCAACGTGTGACTGTTTGGTGCGGTTTATGGTCCCGCGGGGTCATTGGACCTTACTTTTTCGAAAATGAGGCTGGAGCAACAGTTACGGTGAATGAATTGCGCTATCGACAGATGATTAATGATTTTTTATGGCCGGCATTGCATGGTATTGATCTGGACAAGGTTTACTTTCAACAAGACGGCGCTACGTGCCATAAAAGCAACGAAACCATTGATCTTTTACGGGAAACGTTTCCGGACCGTGTTATCTCTCGATGAGGTGATCACAATTGGCCACCGAGATCTTGTGACTTAACACCTTGCGACTTCTTCCTTTGGGGCCACGTGAAAGAGAAGGTCTACGCCAACAGCCCAGCGTCGATTCAAGACCTCAAAGATGGAATTCGTGAGGCTATCGAGGACATAGGGCAGCCACTTTGCGATTTGGTTATGGAAAATTTCATGAAAAGGTTATGGTCCTGTAGGCGTGGTCGTGGTGGTCATTTGGCTGATGTAATTTTCCATTGTTAACGGCATACCTTCCTCTTTATAATGAAATAAAGATCCGATCATTTATCTCAAAAAATGGCATTTTTCTTTGAATATCAAAATAACACCTCTTATTGGAAAACCCTTTACTTTTGAGGGAGATATTAAAAAGTTCCACAGAGGTTGCAAAATGTTTGAAAGTAATTTGTAACCGTTATACTATTCTTGTATATTCTTCGTATACATCTGGAGTTATACAAGACTTGAACTAATGATTCGCAGAATTAACACGGATGTGGTGGGTACCTACTTGCATACTCTGTACAATTATCATTTATAGTTTAAAAGAACAACTTTCCATCATTACTTATTTAGAGCTTGAGTTTCTAAGACCTTTAAAGGGAAAAGTGTGCAATATAAACCTCACCGGTAATTGCTAATTAATCACGTATACATACACAAAATGTTTATTTTTTTTTTTTAGTTTATCAAGACTTATAAAAAATTTCCCAGCATCAACACTCTGAAATTTGTCAAGAACTCTGCGGCTATTGTAAGTCCAAGCAAATTAACTCTTTTATAACTTTACCATTTCGACAAAGTTGCTTATACCGACATGACTGAGAAATTCACCACTTCACAATAACAAAGCAAAAAATCGAAAAAAAAAAATCTCTCAACGAACAACGATGATCACCTTAAAGGTTGATTTCGTAGTGCCATCCTTGTATAATTGGGCGTTGTTAAGACAGGCGGAATTTCTTTGTAGATGCCCGCGAAACAAATCCGCGGATCTTATACCTTTATACCCGTGCTCAGGCTATCTTTTATCTTCTCTTGCTTTGTGTTTTATTGTCATGATTCATGATGGGAACCTCCAAGAAAATGTGAATGCGATTTATCCTGAATCCACCTTTACATGTATAGGCAATATCTCTGCTTCTGCTATTCCTTAGAAGATATATTTTATGAGAAATTTAGCTCCCCATTGCTACTGTATATGATTTCTGTAATCGCGCATTATCAGCACCACAACAGTGACTATATAGTGTCTGCATAGTCTTCTTTACACCACTACTAGCAGCAACAGCAACAGCAGCAGTAGAATATACAGTCTGGATCCTCTCAATTAAGCGCGTCATCTCAAGCTGTTTTCAAGACGTTCTCGATGGATGTGAAGAGATTGCACTTGAAGGCCTTAATCGAATTCCGTCACCGTCAAAGTCTGTTGAGAGTCTCTATTCTCTATAGACGACATGAGGTAGGTCTTCTGCAGGCAGGTATCATTTTGCGGATTTTCTAATGGTTTTTATTCAGCTCATCACTTAGCAACTTCACGGTAATAAAATTTGTTGACTACTTGCGGTTTTGAAAATTATTTTCAATTATTGCGCACCACGTACCTATACCTGTTGTCTGTAATGTGGAATGAGCATCTAATGAGGTCTCTTAGGAATCTAGTAATAGTCATTTTATTCAGGGAAATTGAATCTGGCTTTGATTTTATGGTGTTTTAAAATGGCTACTCTCTCTTCAGAGTGTTATTGAAAGTCATCGAAAAGGTTAGTTAGGTATGCAAAAAAAAAAAAAAAACATTTTTAATATGCCTGTGGACTTGGATACGGGTCTTGGAAGAGTAAAACTCATTCCCGCTTACTAAAACCCTTTTTAAGTTTGAGAAATTCGTTTTTTTTTTTATAAAGTAAACATTGTAAGACATGTTGCATTAGGTATCTAGTCACCAAAAACTACAAGCCAGTTACCAATGAGAATACTATCTTTACCTATACTACCTAAAAAACCACAACAGTCTTGTCCCATTTTCACATACGCCGTACATTCATAATATTACTAGATGGCTACCGATTCGAGCCCATACTTTAAGTGCCACAACAAGTTGTCATCATGACTTTAACGGCCATTCTAGACTTGTTTATGGGCCCATAATTGGGAGGTGTTTACATTGCAATAAAATTTGACTTTAAAATTTCTTCAAACCATTAAGAATTTATCTTTGGAGTGGGTATAACATAACGTGTTCGTACCAAATTTTCTGGATTGCTGAGGCTATATTAATCGGCAATGAATTTGCATATACTTTGCGCATCTTATGCACCTCAGCAGAGAGAAAATTTGGTTTTAAAAAAAAAAGAAAAGAAAACTTGTTGAGACTATTAAGGGGTTATGGGGTGATTGTTATTGATTTCTCACAACATTTGTGTTATCACTTTGAGAATGGATAAGGGTCATTTTCATTAAGCTGGATGTAATCACTTAACATTTTAATGGGCCAATGGAATATGAGAACCTTGCAACATTTGAACGGGGAATGGGAATAAAATTCTTAGGGAAATGAACAAGATACAACAAACGAACATTTTCCAGGAGGAGAAACCTTTCTTATTCTGAAAAAAAAAGTCCATCTAAAAACATTGTTGTATAGTGTTGGTGTAATTTTCTTCAAAAAAGCCTAGGTTAAATTATTGAGAAATAGTCCATGAGCGTTAACTACCAGGGATATCACGATGGAAGGTTTTCAACTCTTATTGTGTTATAATAATATTTTTTATTGTCATTGATAGTTGCTTTAGCTATGAAAATATTTTCAGTAGACCTGTAAATATTATTAGATTGAAGAATGTAAACATTAACAGATGTTGTAGGTTTAAGACTCAGTGCTACATTCACAATGCAGAGTGGAGTAGAGTAGCATAGAGTGGCAACCGGCATCCTTTTTTTTCGCACGCAGTAGTGAATATGGCTATCTCTGTTTGGCTCAGAGTAGCGCAGAATGGTGCTGCATGAAAATAGGTTTTATTCTAATTTCACGTTAGTATTTCCGAAAGCTTACAAACTGGAATTCGAACTATTAGCATGTAGATGGCGTGGAAAAAGCTCCATACTTGTTTTTATCATAATTAATAAATTTTAATGTTATTTTCTGATTTAATATTTTTTATGAATGCTAATAAAAAACAAGAGGTATTTTTTGCAAATTTCATGATTTAAAAACCAAAAAATTTAGTTAATTTTTATCTAGTTTCGAAGCAACGACAATCATGTTGATTTGGCGTTGCTATGACATTACGTTATATTAATTTCAAAGTTCGTTGTTCATTTCAACTCGAAATACGATTTTTAAGAATTAAATTCCATACTTTGAACTTTGTGGAAAAATGTCATAACTCAATATAAAATTTGTAAGAAATAAATGCCGTTTTGTGGAAAAGTGACAGAATTTAAAAAAATACTGGTAAAATTTCGAAAACATTTTTACGTTTGTAATGAAGATCGTCACAACTCGTAAAGTGACACTGGTCTACGAAGAATATCTCTGTTCTTAAGTAAAAGAAAAGTGACACAATCGCTATCTAGCGGCAAAAACAATCAGATAGAAATATGCTAATTTCATGGTGTTTAGTAATTACCCCAAAAACGACAAATTTTGAGTTAGGTCACTTTTCTATGTGACGTCCGGTGCGAGTTGGTAGTTGGTGCTTAGACCGAAATGAGCCCACTTTCTGCAGTGTATTTCTATGGACGTAATCAGTCCATATTTTGTCAGTGTCAGTGGTTTTACATAAGAACGCTGCAAATATTTTAGAATGTTAGCAGTTATAACTAATTTAGCGCTCTGATGTGGTAGTGAAGGAGTCTGTTTCGTGGCTTGGGAAGTGTTTCGCTTGGATTACCCAAAGCTGGGGTTAGAAACTCAAATTCTGAGAAAAACCTAAACACATACATCACATGCATACACATTCATCGAAATAAATTTTTATTTTTTTAAGTTTTGGAATAAAAATATTTTTTGAAGTTGAATTATATAAATAGAAAAAAAAATATTTTTTTTTCAAATAACTCAATTAATTAAATATTTTTTCTTCAAATTTAAGGGGTACATGACCCCTTTGATACCCCCCCCCCCCCAGGATCCGGCACTGTGTGAGAGAAGTATTCGTGAAAGTAGAACTAGTAGAAAATTAGTTGATTAGGTTGTCATGATTCGAATTTACTAGTTATGGGTCATGCATATGAATACCGCGATCACGAACATTATTGCACCCATTGTCTCGAGCATTCAAGAATACCTAACTCACTGAAACTGTAGAAAAGGTAGACTCTTAGACCAGGAATGCTAATTAACTAGATTAAATGAGGGCGGACCAATATATGTGTTGAGCTGAAGTTATCTAGTGTGATTTCAGGTAAAAATAGCTGGAATAATTCATGAAGTTATTCTAATAAGACTGCAAATTTGCTAATTTGCTGTCATCCATTTTTCACCCAAGCTTCCAGTTGTTATACTAGGTTTTTTTTGCATCACCTACTCCTTTCAGGGAATTTCGGCCTAATTCATACAAGGTGTGATCAAAAAATTTGGTGAATGAATTTTTATAGCAGCAACTGCTGCCGCTATATCCATTTGAAGTTATCCATCTGATAGCCTGATTCTTTGAGAAAGTCAGTATTAAGTTTGAAGTTGTGAGGACTTGTCAGTTGGCAAAGTAGGAAGAGTGAGTTCATGTTTACCGTGTCTGTCGCACATAATGGATTTCGAACATGGTATTAATATTAAGTTTAGTTTTAAATGAAAAAAAAAGTGCCAAAGAAGTTGATAAATTGATAAAATCAGTGTAGGGCGATAATGTGAAGACTCTGAAGTCTGTCCACAAGTGGTATGAGCGATTCTAAGGTGCAAAAGAGTCAGTTGAAGATAAGTAATGGTCGGGACGTCCTTCGACCCTCAAAAACGCACGAAAACGTGCAAAAATCGATTCATTCACACAGGCGATTGACTATTCGAGAGCTTATACCGGAGACAGACTTGCAAATTAAATATTGATACTGCAATTATATCAATTGCAATATAAAATTTCAGAGACACACTTATGTTTTATGATACTGAGAAATTAATTAGAGTACTTAAATTTGATTTATCACTTCATTTGTCATTTAATTTATCATTTGACTTCAGAAAGTTCCGCGCACGTACAAAATGCGAGCAAATATTGTGAAATTACTTGTCTATTTGGAAAATAAAAACTTTTTCTGACATTTGTCAAGTGGAAGTGTCTATTTCCACTTGACAAGTGTCAAATATTAAATGTCAGAAAAAGTTACAGCCAAAATTGCAGTACAAAATTCGGTTCTAAAAGGTTCATGTATTAAATGATTATGGTTTATAACTAGGGTCTGATTGCAATAAACTCGTATATCGCGTACATTTTTTGCAATTTCAATATTGAGGTACAATATACGATATACTGAGTATACACTGTGCAGGCGTATACCGGTCTGTTTCTCAGTATATAGAGGTAGGTTTGTGGGTTAACGCAAATTGCAATATTGAAATTGAAAGTCTGTCTGCGGCATTAGGCAAGAACTGAACATATCGCATGGGCTCAAAAAAAGCCAGAAAAATGGTTCAATGGCTTCCACTTTCATCACAATTGGCAAGCTTTTGGCCGAAAAAAAAAATCCTACATCCACCGTACTTTCCGGATTTAATACCATGCGACTTCCAGTTCTTCCCAAAAATAAAAACCGCACCATTAACACAATTTTTGATATTTAGAGACCGGCGACAGAGGAGGTTAAAGTCCTTACGAAGAAAGCCTTACAAAAATGCTTCCAATCATGGAATCAACGTTGGGATAAGTGCATCGTTAGCCAATGAGAGTACATTGAAAGAGATTACTTCAAATTTGATGTAATCTTATTACTTTGTTTGTAATAAAACCAAACCATTTACCGTATTTTTTTCACACCTCGTATAAGTACACCAATATGATCTCTTCTATCTCTTCTAAGGGAAGGCTAGAGCATTGCAAATACATATACCACTTAATTACAGGGAGAGAATCGTTTACTTCATTCCGATATTTTTGTTTTTGTTTTCCCTAATAATAATAAGAAAGTAAAGCTAGGATTGCAATCACTGTAATTCCACCACTTTTTGTATTAAAGGCTTGAGAATCTCGGAAAGATAATATCGCGCAAATAAATCAATACCTGTACGCACAAGGTGACTGCGATAAATTCTCCGCACTAATATGATCTTAAAAAATTAAAACTGGAATACATGGATTTATTAAAATATTTATATTATATAATATATTTGTATATGTATGAAGGGTTGCGACCGGATGCCAGCATCAACTAGTATGTACCATTATTATACAGAGAGCTACAAGAAGCAGTATCGACAGGTAATCAGTTTTTGCTCAGTAATTTCATTAACGTTTCGATTTAAATACCTTTCTGTCAGGTGTTCGCTAAAAATGAAGACGGGATCATTAATAATTAATCAATAAATTACATCGCTCTACAGAAAAATTACAATAAGAATCCATACCGAACGGAAATATCACAAATGAAGGTTTCCAATGACAGAAAAAAAAAACACTGAATTATATTTCAGACGAGGGCCCCCTGGGGAAATATAAAATGCACCAAAAGCGTTTTCAATTGGAATTGCATAAAAATTCCTTAGTACCACTTACTTTTGTGCATCAGTACCACGGATCAGTGCAGCAGATCAAATTCAAAATAAACTCGAATCGAGATATACTCTTTCATGGGGTACCGCCCATATGATCGAGAGTATCAAACCAAGCTTGTTGTAAGACCTGAAAAAGCAATAAAAACGGGGCACGAATTATTCATTATCGCGCTCTTGTTTTCAGCTTTGGTATCTTGCATAAAGTTGTAAGTCGGCAAGCAAATGAGAATTAGCCGCGGTTATCAGGTACTTCATGTACCCGCGATATTATGGCTGAGACCGGCTTCTGTTGTCGATGCATGTTACTTTAAATGAGAAGCTTTTGTTTGATCTTTCTTATTTCATTTTATTCCGAGACTTGAAAATCTGGGCTTTACCGCAGCTCTTCGATGCAGGACTTCTCGTTGTATGTACGTAACAAAATGCCTTTCTGTATGTCTCAACATGTCGGCACATTACATTTGTAGAATGCTGCAATTATCTGGAGGACGTGAATACTAGAGAACTGGACCTCAGGTATAAGATCATGACGGTATATGACCAGACCAGTATCTTAGTATAGATTGCGAAGTGCATTTAATTGTCCGCTTAGCCGACTACATGTGGGGCGGCGGTTGAGGTGAACTAAATTGTTTCTATATAGTCTTAGAGATTATAGTTAATGGAATCGAGAGCAATTAATTAACAAGTTGATAAAGGGCACCGAGTGTGGGAAAATTGTTGACATTTTATATCTAAGACGTTTTTTTGGTGCGAAATTTGAGGGCAACTTTTGAATTAT
Organism: Dioctria rufipes; assembly: GCA_963924295.1. Lineage (NCBI taxonomy): Eukaryota > Metazoa > Arthropoda > Insecta > Diptera > Asilidae > Dioctria > Dioctria rufipes. The sequence continues at coordinate 338,514,479 of OZ002740.1, read as the reverse complement.
ATTTTGGGATTTAGCTACGAGTAACAGTTGAATAATGTTAACAGAAGCTATTTAATTACATAGGCATAATGAGAAACACATTTGCAGTACTCAAGATGTCGTAAATTGTTATTTGTATAGTTGCTCTCGGTATTCTTGTTCTTACTTAGGACGTGAGATCGTAAAGAAATGAAGCGAATGCAGCCAGTTACTGTCTACCATAGCCTATGTATAGTTTTGGCGTAATGCTTAGTCTGGCTGCAGGAACTCTGCCCGCAATTGTGTGCCTTCCAGAAAAGGAAATCGCTGACTTGATGGTTAACGGCACTGTCTGGAGGGCTTGTTTGTAAACCGCTGACTTGCAAGAAACTGCACGGTCTTGCGGACGTATGGCAGAAACACATCCATGCCTCGAGGCTTCCTCGCATCGTTGTCAAAATTTCCAACACAGGCTTTTAAATGATGCAACACAAAACCAAGCCAGCAGCTAGTCTCAAGGCTTAGCCGCAAGGCGTGCTTTGCCGAATGATGTTGGACATTTTTCTTTTTCAGGCCTACTTCTGTCATCAGATATACTATCCAAAATACAATGATAGCACCGAGCCCGGTGGTATCATTTTGTTTTCAATTCTCTGAGGCAAGCCTTGAGACGAGCTGCGAGGAAGTCTGAGAGAGGCTAGGCCTGAGGTTTGCTTGGATTTGTTTCTGCCTTTATTTGTAAGCCGCTGACTTTCAGGCTAACCGGAATGTCTTAAGAACTTGTTTAGAAGCGACGTCTTTAAAGTTCACTCATGCTGGCAATTGGTATCTTGGCTATTCGCAGCAACCTAGACAATGGCGTATCGTGAGAGGGGTAGAGGGGGCCATCGCACCGTGCGGCATAAATGTGGGGGCGGCAGAGTGCGGCCGATCTGGCTAATCATGTCTACAGCATAAAGGCCATGTATTGTCCTCGGGACTACATAGGTAGGTAGTTCTACAAAATTTCAAGGCAATTGGAGAAATGGAAGTAGTTCAAAAAAGAGTTGTAAGATAATGATTTAAACAAATATACTTACATTGTCAAATAGTTTATTCAAAATAAAAAAATAAACTTCACTTTTTGAATTTCGAAACGGCCGACCACGATCCGCTGTTGCCATGCAACAAATGCAATTAGTGTGTCCATTTTGATTTAGACGTGACGGTGAACAGCTGACTTTTAATTTCTTCAAATCATCGGCATAGAAATGAAACTGACAATATTTTATTATTATTATTATTATCGGCGAATCGTTGATGAAAATTGAGAAAAGCAATGAAACCAAGATCGAACCTTGTGGAACGCCATCACAATTTATCAGCAAGAGGATTGAAGACTGATTATTGCATACCTTCAATTGCACTTGACTGGAAAGGTAAAATACAACAAGTTTAAATGCGGAGCTAGGAAAACCGAGATTATTTTTCAGCTTACTTATTAACAAAATATGATTAACTTTGCCAAACTATTTTCCATAACCTTTATTTATTTCGCTAAATACTAGCTACAATGGTTCCAGGACACAATACTTAAATTAAAACTAAAGTACAGAACAATTATTGAGGATTTTTCTTAATTGAGTCTTATTAATATTAAAACCTATCGAATGGAAATTCAAATTAAAAGTACAGCACATTCTAGTCATAGGCTCAAAGTGTCCATAGTTGGTACGATGGGAACACAAATAAATAAAGTTATCAGATCGGAAGGGTCGAGATTGTAAATTGAAATTAATTTTCTCAATCATCAAAGGCATGTCGATGTCACCGTTGACAAGTTGATATATACAAAGCCTATATCATAAATTTTGAGGTGTAGGTACATCAAATTTAATATTTCGTTATAAGGTGGCAGATGAAGTCTATCCCTCCGTTCGAAACCTCTTAGAGCAAAAAGTAAGAATCTCCTATGCACGCTCTCAATACGATTGGAGTGATTTTTGTAAGAGGGGGAGACCAGACAGGACTAGTATATTCCAAAATGGGTCTAGCAAGAGTAGTACCGATGAGTGTAAGATTTTCTGCTAACACGAAACGCTTCTTCTTCTTCTTCCTTTTTCTTTTTTCTTTTTTCAGCCCACTGCGGGCGTACACAGGTTCGATTCGTTTCGAATGAATCAGATTTTTAAATTTTTTTAATAATTTTTTTCTTCTATTTTTCTCATTTTTTTGGTTTTTTTCATTTTTTCATTTCTTTTCCTTGTTCTATTTTTTCATTTGTTTTTCAAATCACTCAATTTCGCTATTTGGGACATGCTGATGAGTCCAAATCAATACTTGAAACTTGTCACCCAAAATCAAATGGGTTGTTCGATGAAATAACAAATTAAAAACATTTTTTAGCTTTTGCTATATACCCGAGAATCCAAATAAATTCCTTCTTGAACAAATATTTATAAATAATATGAACAGAAGGGGTCCTAAGTGACTACTCTGTGGAAAACCGAAGTAAGCCGTTATTTCTTCAGATAGAGCATAATGGAATTGAATCCTAAGCTTGCGATCCTTAAGGTAAGATGATAACCAGTTCAACAACCAAATTGGTAAACCTAAAGATCTCAGTTTAAATAACAAAACGGAGTGAGGAAGCTTGTCACAAGCCTTGCTGAAGTCTGTTTAAATACAGTCAATTTCGCAACCACGCTCAAACGATTCGGAACAAATTTGTTGTTGTTGAGCTTCTTTTCATAAAACCATCCTTATGAGGATTAAGAGCTCCACTACAATGAAAATACATGAATTCATATAAAGAAGCTTGAAACAGTTTGGACAAGTTAACAATAGGACGATCCCTTTTACTGGACTTAAAGATTGTGACAATAAACGATTCTTTCCATAACTTAGGAAATTTACCAAGCCGCAGTGATAGATTAAATAAAAATGTTAACAGGTAAGAAAGCATTCCACTGCAGTTCTTTAAGACAATAGGGGGTATCCCATTAGGCCGAGCAAAATAACCAGAGCGTCATATGTTAAAAATTATTCACTAAAGTAATCAGCAAAGAGATTGGAAATCACAGACAGATCATGACTAGAATTATTATTAGAAATACTAACACAGAAGGAAAATTATTAGATTCCTTTTTGGTATTTACAAAACGCCAAAATTGCCTAGGATCCAGTCTTATTACATTTCTCATCTTAAACAGGTACACGTATCATAGGCATGCAAAAAAGCATTATGAAATTCGCTCCTCAAAAACAAAAATTGCGTTAAGTCATCATTAGATTGAGAGAAGTGAAACTTTCGCCAAGCCTTATTTATTTAAGCTGTGTAAGCGTTTAAGCTCAGCATCGTCTCAAGGACGACACGAAGAGCCATTCTTGATACAAGACAATGGAATGCAGTAGAGCAGTAGTACAAACATAATCAGATTTAAAGCCTAACTGAAGAGAGCTCAATAAATTATCATGGTCCAGGTACTTGGAAATTTTCCTACATACCTTGAAAAAAATAAAGAAATGGTAAAATAGATATATGTAGGTCTATACTGGGAAGCCACCTGAGATGATTTCTTCACGGAAATAATTTTAGCCTTCTTCAATTCAGAGGGAAACATTGAGGTTAATAAAATATTTCTGTAGATAAATATATGGCACTTTACTCACTAGTACAAGCATCAATTTTCCAATTATTTTGGATCCCATGCCAGCGGTTTTCAAGTTATTCAACAACTTCTTAGTTCTCAAATAGGCTGTACCAAAACGCTTGCATCTCCTTTATGCATTGTCTCTTTGATTAATGACATTTATAATTTAATTAGTAAGCCAGGGATACTTGTCGCTTTGTATCATAACAAATTTAATTGAAACATGTTTATTAATTAGGCAATTAATGGTATAATTCAATAACAGAACTTGAGAATCGACATTTGTCATCCTGTATGTATCACTCCAGTCAGTATTGATTGCTTCACCGAGAAGGATGGTTAGATTTTTGCTATTATAATTCTGTTATATGAATTTATGTCGATATTCCCAATTTGAACATCATAAGTTAGTAAGATGAGATCATACCTCGAAGCATCAGGATTAGAGACAAAGAATAGATCCAGAAGCGTCCAGAACGTTTCAATAAAGTGTGTCGGGAGAACCGAATTCACAAACGACATACCGAAAAATTCAACTACTAAGTCAACAAGGGCATTAGTAAAAGAGGCTTTAAATTCATGTTCCATGTTGTTCCAGTGAGTTTATGTAGATTACTACCTACATTCAATCTGGTGGCTTCTTCTGTAGATATTGTTGTTAATGCAGTGCTTTGTCCAATTACTAACAAGTACCTGACTTGATATTTCAGCCGAGCTAGTCGTAAATACCGGCTCAATATTTGCTTAAAGAATTCTGAGATTCAATGTTTGATGGTGATGATTAAACAATAAAGGTTCAAGAATTGAACCCTGTAATAGTTCATTTTTGAGTTTTCTATGCAAATTTTTCTGTGATGTTACATCTGCTAATATGGCACCTTCAAATCTATTCAGGTTGAGGAGTAACCTCTTTCTGAAATGCATGAAGTTCATATATTGGACGACCTCATTTCATTTTCAGTATCCTTTAAGCTTTACAGTAGTTAATCGGCGATTCTTTTTGGTCAGAGTGTCAGACAAAGAATCTAGGCAAGCCACAAAGGCAGCAAACATTTCAGGTCTGTGGTCAAAATCATCAGCAACAACTTCAGCAGTTCCTGTATACATTCACTACTTAATAATGGTTCATTGATTGTGTACTCTCTAGATAAAGCTAATATTTTGGTTGCTAGATTCGTTTAAAATTCTCGTCTTCCATCTAGTTCACAGACACCTGTTTTGCATCTCCCGTGTGAATGTGTACAAGAGCCAATACACATCCGTACGACAGATGTGCTCAACTCCCTTAAGGGGGTTGACCCGAATGACCTGTTTTTTTTTCGCTACTGTTAATTAAAAGCAGTGCCTTATCCTTGGCTAAGATTCTGCGCAAACTTTTCTACTTGTCTTATTCGACAGAAAAAATTTCAACTGTTGGAAATTAGCTCACGTTCAGCCTATTACCAAGAAAGGCGAGGGTAGCGATCCCTCAAATTATCGATCAATTGCAATCACTTCGATTCTTTTAAAAGTTTTTGATTCTATCATGAACTCCAAGTTAATGAAGTATCTAGCTAGAAACTAATCACCTCATCAACGATCGCCAATACGACTTCCGAGCTGGACGCCCATCTTTAGACTTGCTGACTTTTCTTATGGAACATTGGTACCATAATCTTCACAATTTGAGTGAGTCCAAAATCGTTTCCCTAGATATTTCAAAGGTCTTCGATAGAGTCTAGCATCCAGCCCTCTTAGCCAAACTTAAAGCAATTGGTCTTTCCCCTCCTCTTCTACTATGAATTGAAAGTTTCTTATCCGGTCGCCATATGAGTTGTATTAGATGGCGTTTCATCTGAACCTCACCCTGTAAATTCCGGTGTGCCCCAGGGTTCTGTTATGTCTTCATCTATATTTTTAATTTTCATTTATGATCTGCTTTCTCTTAGTTTCAATCCCATCCATAGTTTCGCCGATGACAGTACCCTTGATTTCGCTAACACCTTTGACAATCTTGAACGAGATTGCATGATTAGATCATTGTTTGTGCGAATTTGGAACAGTCTACCATCTTCTGTCTTTTCTCGGGCATACATTCTGCGAAAGTTTAAGGGTGACATACATCAGCACCTCCGCCACTCTCCTCACATCCCCTATCTCCTTCCTGCCATGCTGTGCTTTGCATCATAGGTATCCCCTAAGCTTGGCTTAGTAATATAAAATTTAAAAAAAGTCTATAAGTACGTCTGGTAAAGATGTTCGCTGGCCTAGCTGTATCCCAGAATATACTTCTTCGAAATCACATGAAAATTTGTTTTTTTGCTGTTGATAGGGCAACATTAATAAAGCGTTCATAGTTTCCCACCGTACGGGAAATCCAACTGAGGTTTTTATCATTATTGGACAAAACTGAGTCCAAGTCGCCTTTTTAAAATTCCAGCATTGCTTTGTGATGGAGTTTATCTGGAATTTTTCGATGGCCGTAGTAAATACCACAGATTTGGCTGTACTACAATTTGGATAAAAATTATTCTTTTGTTAGACGTGGTTTGTGTTCATATGATTATTGCTAACAAAACACTGGTTCTGGATGTAGTGGCACCTCGATTTAGTTGATCTAAATTTGCCGCGGTTTGTTTTCTGTATTATGGCAAGGTCGATATTAATATCACTGAGCTGGCGACCTACTTGGTTATTTTTGCCTTCCTTCAACATTTAACTGGAAAATCCAGACAATTGGTACTAGATTCCTGGTCTAATAGCTCTGATAGGGCCAATGGGTTCGAATGCATACTATTGATTTTCATTTCAGTATCTAGCAATTATATAACAAAGCTTATCATAGCTAGTAAAACATATAAATAATTCGAGTTACAGCAATAGTAGATTATTTACCGTTTCTTACGCTGTAGCAAGTAGCAGCTATAACCATTTACCGCAACTCTGCGCTTTTGTCTCTTTAAGTCCAAATAGGTAAGTGAATTTCTTTTTAACTCGAAATAGACATGTTTCGTGGTCCTACAAGTTTGAGGTCAACTTAAAACTGTGAAAGATTCCTGACAGTATCCTCTTTGACAAATATCATAATCTAGTTCTTTATCATTCTAGATATGAGTGTAGCTAGCAGATGTTTCGAGATGGCAACGATTAGCTGTTGCAATTATCTAAGCTAGGAAGATAGTAGCGTGCATTTTAAGCGTAAATTTCCTTCCCAATGCCATATTCAGAAAGAAAAAATCAGCCCATTCGCAGATGTGGTATTATTGTCGTGTCCCAAAGCAATCGAATAAGTAACCATAGAAAATATCAAAATATCAATTATCAACCGAAATGAATAAAACTATCGAACTTCTTTAACATATTAATTCTTTATTACGACAACAAAACTGACCTATCTTAACAACTCAAAACAATTTAACCCGAATCGAAACTTGACTCCATTCTGACTGATAATTAACGGGCACTCGCCAGACCAGTCATTGGTCTTTTATGTCCCAATAATCGGAAGTAAGCTTTCTTTGCTCACAACGCGAATTTAAACAAACGACAACAACTATGTCGTTTGTTCTACCGGTTGCAGCACTTGAGTCGCTTAGTAGTATAAGCAATTGCTTTACATAACAATTACCATGCGAGGTTTTGGTATCGTAATCGTCGATTGCTCCACTAGACGCTCATCGTAGCCAGCTAATCAGCTAAATAACCGACAGTTGCAGAGCAATACCATGCGAGGTTACTGTTTAGCAATTGCTAATTATTTCACTAAAATGTGCCCTTGGATGCTGGAAGAATCTTCCTTATATTGGGCAATAGCACTATTACAGTTCTGCAAAGTCGCAAACTAATGACAGAACTATTGGCATCTGCCTGAGTGACCATGATCCGAAAGTAGTAGGCTAAGAAAAATCTTTGAAATTTAAAGTATCCAAAAAAGGTATGAAAACTGCCAACCTATGGTTGAAATATTTTTTTTTGTACACTATAGCATCACCATACGCAAGAGACATTAGTGAGCATGGAGCTTTCCTATCTAGGTGCATGTCCAGAATGCAACATTTTCACAAAATATATTGGATGAGTTTCAAATATGTACTTAGTCAAGTTGAAACTTGATATTGCCGTCGAGTACTACCAAGGAGCTTTTAAGAAACAACAGGAAGTATACTATAAGTTAACTGTAAAATAGCCAAGTTCCTGAAACACGTCAGTTTTGAGTTTTTGGCAAAAGTTTGGAGTAGTACTACCATCTGAAGAATATCGGGGACAGTTAGCACATACAAGACACTTGCGTGTGTCTACTATTACCCAACTCCGTTCCTAACAAACTCTATCAATCTACAAACTTTGGGCGTGGCTAAACTAAGAATTTTTCTGCAGGTCAGGCAGCTGTCAACTGAACCATCTGAATGTGATTGGGTGCGTTCACTGACACGATAGCGTCCTGTAGCGTTGTGATAGCGTTGTGTTGTGAGCAAATGTCAAAAGAATTTCTTTGAGAGTTAGTCACTACAAGTGGTCACTCTTGTGTAACCAAATTGCAGTGAACGCAAAAGAGAATAACGTAGGAAATCAAATATTTTTGACGTTTGCAAAAAATAAGTAAATTAAAAGTAAACATAAACGTCAAATTGCAAATAGTGTTATCGTTGGGAGATGACCTTTTTTCGACATTACAAGGAAATAAAGTAATGCATTGAAATTGATTTATAATAAAAAATAAAACTTTTTGGCCCATCACACAGGCCACATTGTTCTCATCAACCAAAATTGATATGTTTTCTGCTTCGATTTCTATATCTATGTCACTTTGACAACACAAATTTATTATCGCACAACTTTACTATCCTAAATAAGGGTAGTGAAATAATGCGCGCTACCTTTTACTCTTGGCCGTCTCAGTGAACGCGTGAGAAAGTAAAAGAAAGTGACTATCTGTCATTTTCTGTGTACAGTGAACGCACGATAGCGTTTTGTAGTGACTCGGTAGTGACATTATGTTAATATTTTACTGTCGGTGAACGCACCCATTGAGACTGAGTTTTACAACACTTGACAGCTTACATCGTTTTGACAGTTATTTTATCTTTGTTTTAGTATTGTATAAAAATTAAAAATGAATCAGATTATAAACTGTTCTGAATTGTATGAAATTATTTTGGATGAGTCGAATATAGAAGAAATGAAAACACTTCTGTTAGATGAAAGTAGCTCTTCAGATTTTGACGAAGAGATTAATTACGGGTCAAAAGACAAAGAGTCGAAGATTTTGTTACAAATGTTGTACCTTTTTACAGTATGGAGGATTTTAGTAGCCACATTTGTTAGTAACTTTCGGCAGTCACTGGGAACTACGTCGTACTGGATGACCTAAATGCGGATTTGAGAGGGCTTTGCTGGCTACCGTTTGGTATTTGGCCAACATAGAAACCTACAGGCAAGTCGATGACCGTCTCAATTTTGAGAGGGGGTTGGCTCAAAGAATTGTGATAAAAATATGCGAGATGATGTACAATAAAAGAAAGAGTTTATTAAATGGCCAAAAAGAGATCTTAAAAAAAAAACTGTTGATGCATTCAATCTACTCAGAGGCAACACCTCCTTTCCTAATGTTGTTTCCTGTGTCGACGGAACACATATTGTTATAACCGGACCTACAACAGATAACAGTTATTACAACAGACATGGGCAGCACTCCGTTCAACTACAGGCTACGTGCAACTCTAAAATGATATTTACCGACATTTACGTTGGTTGGCCAGGGAGTGTGCATGATGCTCGCGTCTGGAGAAATAGGCTTATATAAAAAACTTTCCGAAGAAAATCCTTTACCCCCAGAATTTCACATCTTGGGTGATTCGGCATACCAAATACCAGGGTTTTTATTAACTCATCACAGAGACGATGGACATCTCAGCGCAGAAAAGAAAAAAATTAATAGGAAACTAAGCAGCGTTGTTATCGAGCAGGCCTTCGGAAGACTAAAAGGTTTCTTTAGACGTTTAAAGTATTTACAAATCAGAAAATTAGAGAATGGGAAATTTATTGCAATAGCAGCATGCATCCTACATGATTTCATACTTCTTCATCAAGAGGATGATGAAATTATAGACAATTACGATGTTGAAGATTCTGACACTTTCGAGGATGATACCAATGCACTATAGCTAAAAGAGAACATTTAACACAATATTTTTCTGGTATTCGTTCATAATTAAATAAAAGAACAGATTATGAAACAATTTTTGATAGTTTTATTTTAAATAAATATGGCACTTGTTGATAAATAAAATAAATTAAAAAACAAATAAAATATGTAAATTAAATGAAAACTAAAATTAATATTGCGGAATTATTTGTTATTTTTTAAGACTTCAGTGAGGCTTTGTATCACTTGTATCTTTTTGTGCTCAAGCTTTTCCAAAGCCTTAAATTTCTCCTTCTGCCATTGGAATTTCTGCTTTTTAAATTCAAGTAATTCCTCCGTGAGGATTTTCTTCCTTTTCCCGGGAGTAGCACGCATCCCAGAACTGGAGGAAGCTAAAGATGAACGGCTATTGTCATCAATGATGTCTCCTATAACGCCTGCCGAAGGTTGAACATTAGCTGTTCCGAGTGCCCTATCAAATATTATATCAAAATAACACCATGATGAAGATGCTTCTCCCGTTTTCTTTGATCGTTCCTTATTTCATATATACATATGTTTGTTATTGAATTTTTTCTCCAGGTCTTCGCTTGTAGCTCTGTATCCCTTTTGATTGAATTCGGTTGCTATTTTTTCCAGAGCTTACATTTCTTACTAATTGGACGAGAAAAATCTACATCACGCTCTAACCTAAGGGTTATAAGCAATTTTAATTTCTTCTCGTCCCAAAATTGCCCCTCCATTTCTTAAACTGGAGGCTGCTCACCAATAATTTCCGGTAAGTTGGGTACTTCGCCGGTAGCGCCAAACAAACTGCTACAATAATCCGCCAACGAATTTCCACCTATTAAAACAATTTACTAATATTATTTTTAATGTTTTAAAGTGAAAACAATAGTTTACCTTGTTCTTTCAGTATATCATATGTATTGTCATCAATTTCGACAGCATGGCTTACCCCATTTATTAGTACCGTTAAATTAATTATTTTTTACCAAATTTTCAAAATATCGAAATAACTAAATTCAAAATAAACCGGCCGATCCTAATGACAATAAACAAATGACAGAAAAAGTAAACTGAAATCATGCTTAACGCACACATATATATATCAAGATAATCAACTGCGTTCGGATCGCCCTGGATTGTCTTTAAAGAAAAATTTTTAAGGCTGAGTTTAGAAACACGTGACGTTCAAGAAATTCTGACTTCTACAACATTTTTGTCTTGAAGATCTTAAAGATTCTTGGTTTAGCAACACGCCCTTTTCCTAATAGGTACGAGATCGCTGTTCTTTACATGAAAATATACCTCAGAGTCACCAAGAAGGCAGAAAAACTACTATTATTACGTATTTTTCTAAATAGCATGAAATTGCATACGTCTTCCTCTCTATAGAATTATCTAACAAGCTTGTATCTGTGGCAATTGAAAATTGAATTTCCTACGATCTCTACCCAAAAGTAGCCCTTTATAAAATTGTTAACCACTCAAAATCCTCGAAATAAATAGATTAAATGAAAAAAAAAACACAAATTCCTTCTGGAATTTATTTAACTCGACATCTTCATTAAAGCCTACTCAAAATGTTGATATTTATTAAACTAAGCTGCGCGACCTCTTATCACCCCATTTACATAAATTATTAGCGGCTAGAGACAAGATAACCGCACCCCACTAAACAAGTTATATAACTGATTTAATGTTACAGCTTGTCTGGAAGGTTAACCCATTACCCGCTATAAATCAAGTATCAAGTATAACCTGGAGTGCTATTTCATCTAGAAAGCCTGAACAAATCCATTAAAGATGCTAACCAAGCGATTTAGAATTGAAATTCTTGGCTTAAAGGGCAGAGGCGCCGATGACACGTGGTGTCAGAGTATATGAACAGCGAACAAAAGTCCCCAGGAGCTCCGGTGAAACAGTGAAACAAACGCAGGGAATTCGATTACGATAAGAATTATGATCCATAAATTTACCACTTAACCCATTAATTACACCCTCTTAGTGTTGAATTTTCGAAATCCCAAGTGCTAAACTACATGCGTAAATGCTATCGAATCCATGGTGATGCCCCTTAAACTGCCAACTGCTTTCCACCCTTTTATCTAAATTTAACAAAATTTCAAATTTTTTTCTTTGTAATTTACTTGGGTGTTGCTGTTGCATAGGGAAGGAATTTTTGTACGTCTGCGCAAATGATTTGGTTAGTTTGTAGTGTCGTGCGTTTGCTCCTGTTGGCTGAGAACATAGTTGAATCTATTAGAAAAATTCCTCTGAATATTCTCGGATACCGAACACACGAACTCTGTGAAACTGTCGTCGAACTGCATCGAGTTTGATTTCTTTCGGTTGTAAAAATAGCAACCGATCCGAATGCCATCACCGTCACCCATCGAGGCCATGTACGTAATTTATTGACACCGACCTGAGATGAGATATAAAAAATGTATGAACAGCAACTTTACGACTCGAATCTTTTGGCGACCGAACGCTTTCTTCTCGTGAAAATAAACAAATAAACACAATGGAAATAGTTGCACGATGGGATTTAAATTAACTAATTGCTATTTTTAGCCGTGTCGAAACTATTCGGTGAACTTTTATCATTGCAGAGCTATTTTTTATGTTATTTTATTTTTTTTTATCTACCTACTCTCATATACTTGTAACGAACTTGCGCCTGATTCTATGTTTTTTTTGTTTTTTTTTATATTTTCAGTTTAACCAGGATCTGTACTCATCATCAGGAGTTCCATTAGCATCATCCAGTGCATCTGGTAGTTCACATTCACCTTGTAGTCCAATTTTACCGCCAACTGTAACAGCAAATGCGGCAGCAGTTGCCGCTGCAGCAGCACATAACGTTGCATCTAGTACAAGTGTTCCAACGATACCAATAGGGGCAACTACAATACATAGAACAATCGCCAAAGAAGAGGATATTAGTACGGCGAGAAGTGATAACGAAGGTGAGATTTTTTTTGCTTTGTTTTTTTTTTTTTGTTGTAGCTCTATACTTACTAACATCCATCGTAATATTTATTACCAATTATTTTATGGCTTATACGGGTTCAGGAAATTGTTTACATTTAAATCGAAAACAATGATGGTCCGAATATTGATCTTTGTGGATACCAAAATCAGCAAGTAAATTATAATCTTCCTCTTTTTATCTTTCCTAATTTACTTAGCTTTAAATAATCTCCTGTAAATCCTCGAAGAAAATCGGGAAGAGAGGATGAGACCCTTTTTTATTTGGCGGCATTTAAATATTCAATTTACTCCATGAAAGTGGCATCTGTCAATATGGTTGTCTTCCAAGTGGTTGATTCTGGTGGTAGGCTCAAGCGGGGGGGGGGGGGGGGGGGAAGATAATTACAAACAAAATTCTTTTATTTTAATATAGTTAAATACTTTAATTAATACGATGGTTCCTCTTAATGACAAATATGTACGAAGAATCTTTAGGAATTGCATCGACTTCTATACTTATGTCCCACTGTATCAAGAACCCTGGAACATCGACGGAGTTTTTAATTGTTTTATCTACAATTTGGTGATATTGATTTCATTGATCTATACTTCATATGAATTGTCTAGCAAAATTGAAGTGTAAATTCCAAAGAATTGTCCACACACTGCCACCATCTAAAGTTTTCATTTGTTCCGGAAAAGAGTAGTCTGACAAAATGTTGCCATGTTTAAAAAAAAACTGTCCTCTAGATGAGTAATGAACAGATCAAGGTATGGTATGAAGACACGATAATAATCTTCAATTGTGTCAATCAATGCATTGCACTGTTTGGTTTCATGAGATTCAAGTCTTTTTTCATCTATATTCAAGTTCGTCCTTTGCAGCATCTGTCAGTGTGATGTGATAGCTTCTGTCGAGTCTTGATTTTCTACTTGCAAAGGTCAGGTTTTTATGGGCAAAAGCAATTGAAATGCAGCCGATGACGTGGTTGAATCTTTCCATGTCGAAATAATATTCAGATCATTAATGACCGCTGGCTCTAAATAGACATAAGTTGCCACGAGCTCATGCCATTCCACCCACTTTGTCTCACAAACCTTTTTTTGGCATTTGTCTTCTACCATCTTCTTTACAAAATTCAAAATTTCGGTTACGATTGGCGCGTTCTGTTGTGAAATTGCCTTTACCAAGAAATACTGGATCGAATTTCGTAATCATTTACGAATGTATTTCAATTTTTAATTACTTCAAAAAAGCGAAGTCTAAATTTTTACTATATTTTGTATGCTTGATAACAGATGAACCACTGATGTTAATATGTAGTTGGTCCGATGGTAGACGGAATAGAGATTATCGTGAATCCTCAAAAAATGCGGCAGTATTAAGACTTTAACGGCGTTTAACAATTTAGGGAGACTCCCTCAAAAATTTCGAAGGCTAAAACATTTTTGAAAATGTTAACGTATATTTTCCAGTGTGTTTTCTCAAATTTGTTATTCCATTTGTAATATACATAGAAATAATTAGGATACGACAAAATGCATTCGACACCCAATGTGAAAAGGAATTCGGATTCTTGCGTCCCAATTTTTTTCATCCAACTGCAAGTTAACTCAAAAAACGTAAATACTTAGGCGTAGAGAGCTGAAATTTTGTAAAAAATTTAAAATTTAAGTTCGAAAATGACCAAAATCGGCGAACTTCTTCGTAGGATTACCATTACAAAAATTGTTTTGCAAACAGTAATATTTGAACACTTTGAGAACAAGAGCCTAATTTTTGTACACTGCCATTTCAAGTTTCGAAATGGGCAAACTCTGGCAACTCTTTCGAAGGATTGTCATGTAAAAATTTTGTTTTTTTACTATATAAGAGGGTGTTAACTTAGATGCCTGAAATTTTGTCCAACACTGTTTAAAGAAATCGTAGGTCGGTCTGAAAATGGAAGAAGTCGCCTTAGAAAAGTGAAATTCCTGAAGACAGCTATTTGATAAAAATTTTAAGTTAACTTTCAAAATGAACTAATATACCGGACAACCTTTTCGTAGGGTTGCTACAAAAAAAAATCGTATACTTCAGGTTCAGCCCTAGAGTTTTTTATTATACTGAAGACTTTTTCGGAATATATTAAAAGCTAATGAAATGGGTTATTTCCATTTTATTGTTCGACAAAATAAAGGCGAAGGACAACTTTAACTATACATTACTTTCATATCACTTGGGCTTCAGTTTCTTTGCAAGTTGTCCTCGGAGCTGGCGAAATATGATAGTTTTCACTAGTACTCCATACGGAAAGAGAAATATAAGGATTTTAAACAAAGAAGTAAGTAGATAGGCCCTCGGGAGTCGAACCAATCAAATGTGATCAAATTTTATAACTTTGGTAGAGCCCAGTTTTTATAACATAATTAAAAATAGAATCTTAAAGGTGCACACTGACCGGCATAGCATTAACCGGGAAAGACTGGCAAAATATTTTTATATGACACAAAGTTAGTTTATTCACACCAACCGATATCGACAGATACCGGCAGGTAACTTAAACTTCATTGCCGGTCGCTATCGGTGGCTAGAAACCAGACCAGGTCTAGTTGCGAAATTAACATGGGATCACTTTTCTATAGTTTGCTCGCGATATCTACCTTAATTAAACGTTTCCTTTCCGCTTTATGTCTTTATATATGAACGAAAAATGCCGGTGCCGGTGGATGCCTGTCTGTGCCAGTAAGTGTGCATCGACCTTAAGTCTTAATCTTTTATAAGTCAAAACAGTTGAAGGGACATTCAAGTTACTTGATGTGTCGTAAGATCCACAGTGGACGGTACGAAAGTCAAATTGTCTATAACAGCAAAAGTAGAAGCAACTTCTTTGGTAATTCACAATGGATCGCTTTGAGCTTTAATAAATGTTTAACCGCTTATTTAATGGAGCTAGTAATATAACAGTTAGCAGTTAGTGTAGGCAGCATCATATTTAGACAGAGGTGAAACAGCATCATTACGGAACAAAAAGTTCATCGTAGTCAGAGAAAAGTAGTTGATTTTGAGCGAAACTGTTGATCTTTTTTTTTTCTTTTTTTTTTTTTGACTATCTCAGCTTTACAGTTTGATAGTATGAATAGCCCTCTCGGCTACGAAAGTGTGATCTCTAGAGAAGCAATCAAGTCCCTCCAATAAGTCGTGAGAAATGGATTTCAAGCAAGTCGCACGTGGAAGTTATGTCGCAACAGCTACAAATGAGTTTTCTAAAATTGTATAAAAATGATGAAAAAAATTGCCTTCGTGAAATGATAGAGGGTGCAATTTTTACTGTCCAGATTGATGTCGCAGAAGAGATGGGGCTGTTATGTGACAAGAATTAGTACGCAATTGACGTAGATAAAAGGCAAGAAGAGCTACAAACATTCTTCACAAGCAATCCGCCGAGAAAGAGGGCATAGCACTCAAAAAGTTCTTGGCATACGTAGTATATATATATATACTATTGGGTTTATATACAGAGTAGGTATCCGAAAGGTTCTGCCAAATAAAGTGCGGCCATTTTTTTTGTATGGAAATGCCCTCTCTCTGTGAACGACTTGGATACTACAATTGCACCTTGTTATATGACAATGCCCTCTCTCTGGTCTTAGAGACCGGTTCTGAGGTCGTCACCGCCGTCTGTATATTGGTCTTGCAGACTGCAATTTGACCTCTGACGTCACCACTACCCCTCCTCCTGTCTAGGCTACTTCCATCTGCTAGAAAGTAGTCTTATACGATACAATTTGACCTGGGGATTTCATCGGAGATTCCGATGGCGCCAAGCTGTCTGACGTCACACATGTCTTCTGACTGATCAGGCCTTGGTGGGGAATTCGTCTGCCGACTCAGATGGCGCTACACTGTCTGACGTCATACATATCTGCTGACTGATTCGACCCTTGTCTTACTAATCCGCATTGTGCTTGCTGACGACTGGCCGCCTATCCACTCTGTCTTAGCTGAGTTTTTTTAATGTGGCTGAATTCTGCTGGAATCAAACCGAGAGCTCTTGGTCTATAAAATACCGAGGCGCTCTACCCATGAGGTCACGGAGGTATTGTGATATTGCTCTTTAAAGCTGCTTAGTAAACGCTGACTGATTGAACATCGACCTAGTCTGTGCTCTGTGTTGGTGATTTTTATTATTTTTATTTAGCATGGCCAGCAGTCATGTAAATGAGTTAACATCAAAAGCCTAAAGACTTCTTCCCTTGATGTAGGATCCATCGGATTTGGTAAATGAATCGTTCTGATATGTCGGAAAATATTATGAGCAGCCTTACTGATTTACGCTATTCATTAAGTTTCTCATAAAGGTTGTTTAGATTACTCTAATATTTTCTCTGTATCTTAAGTACTTTTGTAAGTCCTTCTCTAACTCAGACTTTCTAGCTTTATTATATTGTATTCTGTAATCCAAGCTAAGTGCAACTGTGCCGCTCTATGTCTTTAATTCCACCTACAATCTGTGAAAATTTAAGTGCGCCATAGGTCTGTACCTTTGACATATTATTGTTCGTTGGTTGGTTGGTTTAAAGAGGGAGATAAGAAGTTATAAAGCGCTTCGGCCACTAAAAGGGCCTCCCGTTAAAGCAAGCCAAGTCCCCTTGAGCAGGTTTAAGAATCCGCAGAGTTGTCTGTAAACCAATTCAGTAGCTGTGGTTTATCAAAGTTTGCCGTTCTGTGTTTAGCTATCGCCAGACATTCACACAATACAAACATAAGCAGTCTTATCATCTTTCAAACACAGTCTGTAGGTATGGATCAGAGCCTACGCTAATAGTGAAGGCGCTTCCTCAGTGTCCGGTAATTGGACCAGTTAAAAGTCTAACATGAATCCTACTGTACTCAGAAGCTCGGTCGCCTTTTCTACAAAGCGGATCACCATACATTGTTTGGTGTGTTTTTGCCCCATGATGCCCTTCTAATACATGCTATGGAAAGAGCAGACGAACTTGCTCGTCTTGGAGCAGCCTCAGAGGAACCTGCCTCTACAGTCGGGATTGCACCAAAATACCTTGTCTCAATCATTTCAAGCTGGGCTGACCGCCAACACAGTCGCCTTTGGTTAGAAGATCCCACGGGTGGGACAACAAAGGAACTATGGGGTACACCAAACTCAAATCAAACGAATAAGCGCCTAAAACTCAACAAGCCAACCCTGAGAACTCTGGTGTCCATTCTCACTGAGCATTCCTCTCTCAGGGGCCACCTTCACAGGATGAGACTTGTTGATGATCCTATATGCAGGGGTTGCGGAGAGGAGTCTGAAACAGTGACCCACTTTCTATGTCACTGCCCGGCACTCTCAGGAATACGTTACAGAATTCTTGGTTCACACCTCCTGGAAGAGTTACACGATGCCGGCAAGGAGGGCTGGGAGCCAATACTGAAGCTTATAAGAGCGTCCGGTTGGGACCTATGAGCGATCGTTCATGGGTCTAGAGGGTGAACAATTAGCCTTGACTTGGCCTTCGTTCGGGGGACCTGTAAGAGGTCCCAAACCTCTTAAATCAATCAATCAATACATGCTGTGACTTTCTGATATGTGCCCCCTTTGCCGTGGACAGAGGCAACTAGCACATCTGCTCTGGATCGATCAAAGATACATACTATGTACTCCTGAGCTTAGGATAATCTTTTGGCCGAATGCACCTTTTTTTCAAAAATGAAGCAGGGTTCGATCTATATAAGGGCCACCCTTAAAAAAATCATCTTTTTTATCAACTTTTTTAGAAACACTGTGTTCATCAATGTAACTCTGTGTTGTGAATAAAATGATCTTTAATAAAAAGAACACTTATTTACCACCGTGGACCACACACACGATTTTTCCATGAAAAAAGTACTTCATCAAACAAACAATTGTTGCCTTTCTTGTTATAATAGTTAGCATACTTGCATGACCATAATTCATGTATATGCCATAGGACTAGGACAAGGGAAATATCGAACAACAGGTTGAATCTATTTCTATCCCTCAGAAAATGAATTCCCTTCATGCAATGCTAGTATAAGACCAAGCAAAAATTAAGATAATGGAAATGCCATGTAGACTTAAACATTGTTTTTCTTTTTTTCTTCTCTTAAATGCAGTTAGAAATGTTTCTACTGTTACTCTTTAGTTTTAGCCCCTGGCAAATTGATAAAAAAAAAAAAAACGAAACCTTTAAGTTAACGGACAATATATGATTGCTGTTACTTCTCATCTGTAGTATCTATATCTAAAATTTCCAGGAAATATCTTTTTCTATTTCCCAGTCACATCATAGAATCGAGATCGAGAACTGGCACTGTAAAAGTGACTCGGACAACAAAACCAGCTCTCTCAGAGCTATTTAATTAAATTAATCGTTTCTTAATCAGTCGGACATGATTTTTTAATGAGCCACAAAGCCAACAAGTTTCCCGCTGCCTGCCTGGCGCGAGTACGATCGCGATCGTTTCAGGTGACGTCAAGCCTAATGTCTATCTCGTATCCAGCACTGCAGGTGATTTCACTCATCATTTTTGTGCTTGATGAAATTGTTTTTATTTCAGTTGAGTTAGCAGCAGCAGTCTTCTCTCAACTGTCCTTTCTGAGCATCATACTTTTATACATACCTGCCTATCTACCTGTTTGCATACATACATAAATACATAAATCCATACGTACATATATCTGTCACACAAGATCAAGATGATGACAAACGACTGTAAAATTCAATGAAGCCTCATGCAATTCAACAACTTTCGCAAAGTGGCAGCAGTCTTTCTTGCTTATTTATTTCTCAGGTAGTTACTATGGGAGAACAGAACTGTGACTTGAACTGATACTGAATTGAAGTTAAAGTTCGCAAAATCATAGTGACGGGGAAAGGGGGGCAAGAGAATGTCTTTCCATTGACTTACGCACTCAGCTTGATAACTTTCCTTTGCGCAATGCAACTAAACTACCTACATACATGCATACATACTGCACAGAAGTTGAAGCAAGTTTTGTTGTTTTTTGCGATCATTCCAAGGAAGATTCTTCCTTTAAATGTTGAGCAGGTTTCCACTGATCACACGAAAGGTGGCGGTGCAAAAGGCCAACGTTGAAAATTGCCGCACAATAAAAACTCACATACCCGGGAAACGATCAATATTTTTCAATAAACCTGGCAGGCGTAAGGGGAAACTGTCGTCATTAAATTGCGATAATCATAATTTGGCAGTTCAGTGATGAATTTATGATGAAAGCTGACAGCGTTATGATGGCCGTTCATCTTTTTCAAGGTTGGACAAACATGAATCGAGAGGTGACTTAATATTTATATGAGATATGCCTATACGCGAATGCGCGCTTTGCAAGTCCGTTTTTCCTTGTTCCTTCCTCATGATGTTGACTTTTTGTAATGCGCATGCGATAGAGGATGATTTAAAATTGCGCATGCATAATGTTTTGAGAAATGTCGTTGTTTATTTAAATTTTTCGGCTATGTTCGAGGAGGAAAAATTATTATTAATTAACGTGAACATGACATGGAAAAATGTTTTTCTTCTAACCATAATACTTCGGATGAGTTGCGACTGTAATAAATCTTTCAAAATATTTCGCTTATTCTAAGCATTTTATTTATGTATTTTGCTTATAATCTTTTATTTATATTTCCTGGGATATGCACCTACTGCTTTGATGTTAAGTGAACAAATCTAAGTTATGAGGACATTATTAAAGGAATAAAGAGTTGGAGACAGTGTTGATAGACGGTTTCTCTTTTGTTGGGTCGTATTTCTATATATAAAAAAAAACAAATTTACATTTCGAAATAGTAAAATGAAAGGAGTACGTACCTATACCAATTAGTAACTACGACTTAGTTGTGTTACAAGGAGAGACAGTCACTGTAGCTTCTAACAAAAGCACACAATTTTAAGTCTTTTGCGTAAAATGTACAAAGATTTAATATTTTATGCTACGTCATTTAGGAATTGGATTGAAAAAATGAAGGACCTAAATGACTTCTTTGAGGGACTCCTGAAAACAAATTAATTTCCAGTCTGACCAATTTATAAATTTGTAACATTCTTTGGCCAATGGGAATGTTTATTATATATGCTTTAGCCTTATGCGGCCAAGAGCTTCATGGTCGCAGAGAATGTGTTCAGCTTTGACTATTTGAGTTGTCAAAAGTAGGCTTAAGGAAAATAATAAACAAAGATCTGGGTTCTTTTTTCAAAGTGGCCTGCAATCTCGTTGCGCATGATGCCTTCCTTCATGTCATAGCACCAAGCGTGACCTGACTTGTTTCGGCTAGTTGCTTCATGTTAGACGACAATTGCAAACCGCCTTAGTTCCAAAGGTACATATACGAATTTAACGCTTGGAGTGTTGCTTTGCTGCCGCATATTATGTTTTACTCCAAGCATGATTTTATAATTGATTTTGCTAGCGCAGAGTTCTATGGCATAGATCTCTACCGGGAAAATATTATGTGAGGTCTCCAGTGACATAGCGATTCCAAGATTTGACCGCTATATGCTCACACCTACACTTTGAATGGTGTTTCAAAGTTTCCTAGTACGTGTGAGATGGGGTTAACCATTGAGTCCTCTAGGAATTCTTGAAGGACTTTCAGGTGGCCGATCAGATTTCCTGTGTTGAAGATATTTACACTCTCAAGTCTTATTGCGCTAAGGATGGTCTCTTTTTTAACATGCAGATGCAAAGCAAGCAGGTCCAGTATAACCTCTATGGCTGCAGTTGAGTAGGTGCGAATGGCACCGGTTACTTCTAGACATGCAAGCCGTTATAGTTTCTTTTTTTTGTAACCTAGCTGTCTATTGTTTAGTTTTTTGCCACCAAACGAGTGGATCTTATAATGGATATATGAACACAGGGTCATTTTTGTTTTGAAACCTCAGGTTCTGCTAAAACCTGTGACATAGTTTTGTTTCCCCTCTCTATTTAAGAGAGAATTCTAAGTCAGCCTATTATCCATGCTAATGCCAAGATATTTAACCTCCTTTGAGAATGCCATAACAGTTCCCGAAAAAGATGATGCTTCTAAGTAAAGTTTTGTTTTTCTCATAAATGGTACTATTATTATTTTGCCAAGTTTGGCATGAAATACCATCATCTGTGGACTATATTAGATCTGTATTAAATAAGAGATTACCCGATCATCTTTGCCCTTGATTCTTATGACTGACCAGGATGCCAGCATATCCCTGATTAACCACAGTTGGTCATCACTTTTATCGACATATATAGAAACAACGATAGCAAAGGAGATCACAGCCCCACCCTGGGGACATCACTTGGCGGCCACTACTGTGACTGATTCCAATACCAATCCCAAGTTAACTGTAATTCTCTGGCTCTTAAACATTACTTTTAATTATTTTATCAGTCAAAACTCAACTCCTTTTTTGATAGTTGCATTCTCTATAGATTGAAAAGAGTTGAAATGCTCTTTCGCTAATCAGTAATGAGCATATGACTGTCTCTTTTTCATCCCACGCCTTTTATTATTCCTAATGAAAGACTATTTAGCATGGTAATGGCAGGTAGACTTTCCTATTTGTTAGGAATGTTAGGTTACAAATTTCTCCAATTTACTTACAGAATCAAAGATGATTGCCAATAGAATGGAATAAAATTCTGTAATGCGCTCGAATTTATTTTAATTGAATAATTTTTTTCCTATGTGTAACGGGATTAAGTCTTTTTATACTTGATGAAAAACATTTCTAATAATATTTACTTATTTCCTATTTTATTGTTCGGTAATGACACACCATTAATCCTCCGAAAATCATTTCTAGCGATGCGAGTAACATTTTAACATACCTCTACTAACCTTGAAATATTTATCTTCACGATGCCAGCTGATTAGAGCCACACAAATTTCTACATACCTACCTATATAAATTAATGATAGAAAAAAAAACTAAAAAAAGAGTAAAAAACTAAAGAAAAACAACTCCCACTTGCCAGCCGGGTACATAAATCAAAATTTTACTGTGACAATCATAAACATACATACAGCAAACAATTAAAAGAAAATCTCACATATGCCGAGAATTCGGTAAAATATTCAAGCCATTCGCAAAAGAATGTGCTCGAAAATTTTTTAACCGGAGGAGGAAGAAAAAAAGCGATCAAAATTGCCGAAATTAAATTCAAATTTGCATACCATAATGCGGTAATGGGAGATCTTTTGACTAATTGGACACAGTTAACTGTGAATTTTAAATTATTTTTAATTTTTTTCTTATTCTTCTTCTTCTTTTTTTTTTATTGAAGTGTGAAAGAATAAAAATTCTAAAAATGGCGGATGTGTCAGAAAAATGTTTATTTTACTTCATACTCGAAATTTTTGGATTTTTGTTTTACTTTGCTTTTTATGACGCGTGAATGAAATTTTTAATTTTTTTTTATTTTTATTATTATTTAGGTGCAATAGTTGGAGCCCACCATAACGATTCATCGTGCTCATCTGGTCCGGATTCACCTCACCATGGAGCTGTGGCAAAAGATCATCACCTGGATAGCGGAAGTAGTGGAACACCGGCAAGGGCACAATATATATCTGCATCCTGCGTTGTTTTTACACATTATGCCGGCGATACAGCTAGCGTGGTGGACGAACATTTTTCTAGGGCACTTAATTTTAGTAATAAAGATAGTAAAGGTGAGTGTTATTTTTATTAATTTAATTTTTTTTTTTTTAGATTTAAGTGTTACGTGTGTATAAGAGTCGTCGTTCTACTTTAAATTGATTGTTTTTGTTATGACCCAAGATTTATTACTTATGGATGTGTGTTTGGGTCTCAGCAGGTCTTATGCAGGACCAATTTAAAAGTTTCAAAAGCTTTAGGGGTTTTTGGATTTATTTTGTCTACTGTTACAATTCACACATCTCTTTTATGCAGTAACACTAGTCAATAAAATTGTTTTTATTTTTTATTTCATAAGTCCTTTTCTAGGTTCACGTTATTTATACTGTTATGAGCGTGGCCTTAGTTCAAAATACAATATTTCAGATATAATTCATGAGTTCTCTTTATTACATTCTACTGTTTACATTTATAAAACGCAAACTATTTCACCTATCCTATTCGACAGGAGTCTTTCTTTCGGCATGAAAACTTGCATATATTCAGCCAATACCCAAAAAAGGAGAAGTAAGCAACTCCTCAAATTATAGACCAATTGCCCTTACTTCGATTCTTTCAAAGGTTTTAAAAAAACTCATCAAGAGCTAATTGATGAAATATCTAGAAACTAATCACCTTACTACCAATCTCCAATACGGCTTTCATGCTGGCCGCTCTACTGGAAATTTACTAACATTCATTACTGAGCGTTGGAATCAATTTATCCATAATTTTGGTTAATCTGAGATAATCCCATAAGATATTTTGGTGATGATGGTTTCAATTGAAGAAACCGCTTTCACCTTTTGAAGAAGTCTTCATCTAATCAATGGTTCTCAACGAGAATTCTGACCAGAGGTCTTGAGTAATGTGGTCTTGGTTGGATTGTAACGTCCTTGGTCGGGGATGTCTGAACATCTGTCCGCGTTGCGGGCTGATGTTGTGATGAGAGGGGTCGTTTAATAACGACACCTCTAAAAGGGGCTTAAAGCAGTGAACGAGTGATACCTGTAAGGTTATCTTGAGTTGACGATGTTAGATGCGGACAATGGTGTGTTCTAGTCGATATGAGACTGCCAGTCCGAACAACTGAGTATCAACTAGTTCGAGAATCGTCTAAGCCGGTATGAGCAGCAGTCCTTGAGGTGTGTGACTCCTCGACTTAGACTGTTCCTGGACGGGCGTCAATAGTGGCGTGTGGACTTGAAGGTATTTCAGGAAGTACAGCGTTACTAATCAATAACACCTGTGATCCGGTTAGACCTGGCCGAGTTGACGATGTCACTACGGCGATCTCGGTGGCAGCAGCTGTGCGGTGGCTCTTAGCAGTATTCCACTGCCTTCGTAAAAGGGCGTTCTCCTTTACGTCAGACCTCGTTAGAAAGGCCAGCTGAAAATAAACTTATTAACCTGTAAAACGTCTCTTTGTATTATCCAGTCCTCGGATGCTTTATTGAACTGCCTTGAAAGGGTATTTCCTTTTTTTTTTTTATAAAATTGATGTAGTACTTTATACATAAACACGGAGAGAACAATGTTCACTCGCTGACATTTAAACAATTAACAATATTTTTTTTCTGTTTTCATTAGAAATTTTTCAGACGCCTATCTAGCTAAAGCTCCCTTGGGTCGTCAACAAGGTATCTCAAGGTATTTTTAAATTGGATTTACTTATAGCAAATACAGCGGCGTTTGTAATCTATCGAATGTTCGGAACGAAAGCGTCGCCACAATGTCTTAAAGGCCTTCGATAGAGTCTGGCATCCTGCTCCTTAAGCTAAACCTCAGACCTAATGCTAGACCATCTTTTCTTAAAATTGATTGAAAGTTTTCTCTCCCACCGTTCAAGTCAAGTTGTATTGGACGGAGTTATTTCTGACTGTTTTATAATCCATGCCGGTGTACCGCAAGGTACTGTGCTCTCTCCTACTCTCTTTCTCATTTATATTAATGATTTGTTAGCTCTCACTTTCAATCGTATTTATAGTTTTCAGACGACAGCACCCTTGATTTCGTGTACTCGTTCGACTCTATAGCTGATTTCCGAAGGAATGTTATAGCTGACAAACGAGGCCACATGTTCAGTTCACAAAACTGTGACCACACAATAATACTCGCGTGAGGCAGAGCGAATTGGATACTGTTTAATGATTCCAAAATGAAATGTTGTCTGTTATCACTCAAACGTACTCCAACTGCCCCTCAACCCATTTCCATAGATGAAGAAGATATCTCGAACTTCACCATCTCGTAACATCTTGATATTGCCAAATGTCTAGGTTTCTTGCAAAAGTGCAGGAAATAGTTTACTCCATCAGACTTAGCGCAAATCTACAAGTCTCATATCAGGTTTATATTAGAATATACTATAATTCCCATGTTTGGGTCAGGCTAGACGCATTGCATTGTGCGCGTTAAACAAAGTCCAAAAGAAGGCCATCCGGCTTATTGGCGACTATTGATTCCCTAGAGTACCGGCGTTATGTCGTACGTCTGTCTCTTTTTTAGCCTGATCTCTTGTAGAATTCTTCCTATGCGCACCACACGAACTATAACCTGAGCTCATCACACTCTTCAAGTCAAATTCTGAAGTACCGTGAAATTCCGTAAATCCTTCATAAGCAGAATAGTACGAATATGCCACAATTTTCCATCATCTTTTTTCCGCCCCAGTTATGAGTCAAAATTCAAGCGTAATGTGCATCGTCACCTACTTGTCTGAACCCAATAATCCTGAATTCTCTACCCCTTCTGCCTATCCTGACAAGGCTGTGCTACGCCATCATAGTGTATCGCGTCAACTTTGGCAATATCTTAAAATAAAAACAAAACTCTACTTTAATTATCGCTAGTACTATACTTCAAATTATCGCATTCCAAATAGAACATTTCCGCCGTTTACTACGTACACTTTACTCTCTGAGACAAGACTCGACATTGGCGGTGCCAAGCGCTGTATTTAAGACAAAGCACACACCGACGCGATGGCGGTGAGATACACAAAATTGAAATGAATTCGAGCGTTCACACCAAACGCGGTGGGGTGGCAAAAGCCGTGGCGATGAGTTGTGCATGTTGCGTTCTCACCGCCACCGCGATAGCGAAATTCATTTCAGTAGAAACAGTGCTGTCATCGCAATGAGTGAAGAGCTGATTTCAGTAGTAAAATTAAACAAAAATCTGTGTAGCTTGTCACATCCAGAATACCGGGATATTAGAAAAAAAAATTTTGTAATGTTCCGTCAACCGCGCTACCGCGTCGGTGTATGCTTACATTCACCGCACTGCTATCATCAGCGCTAGCCCTACCGCTACCGCCACCGACGCCGCGTCGGTGTTTGCTTGCCTATACTCTACAAATTGTCCTAGAACCTTCCGTAAGATTCCATTCTCGAAACATCGATTCTCCAAACCGAAAGTTGGTAATGTAATGTCCGTACTTTATAGATGTCGCTGTCAGTTGTCCTCTTTTATGGCACGTAATACGATTCTCCGACAGTTGTTCATGTTCGTACTTAATTAATCATTTCCCGCGGGTATCCTTTTTCAATAGATATGGCTTATCCTTTTCTATTGCACGTAATAATTCCTCAGATGAAATCATACCGTATACAGTGGCGTGCAAAATTTTACCGGTCATAAAAATTAACTTCTGTATTTTATCGAAGACATTTTACTAAAAATTTCTGTGTATGAGGAAATGAAGAGTATTGGTAGCCTAAACAAACAAAATCTCATAAGTATACTTGCCAGGTCTTCATTGCATTCAATGAGAAACTAATTACAGACTCGGAAACGTACCTACTCATTTGAAAAGTTGCCAGGATACTCAGTTAAAAACTCATAGATAAACTCACTTCAGAAGTCGTTCTAGTGAAAATCTCAAATGACATCAGGGTCAAATTCACTCGGAAAGTGGACACTCCATGAAAAACTTATCGTAAGATCTGGTGTCTGATCCTTAAATATGAGTGCGTAAAAGTATCTGGCTGATAAATAACCTGCAGAAATGCAAAAAAATAAGTCCCATTCATTATGTATATACAACAGGTAATCTTGCGCAGTTAGTTGCTTTGTAACCTTTAAAGCGTGAAGTAGCTTATTAAGCGAAAGAGTAATAAAACTCCCTCAAGAAGGAAATTCTACCGGAAAAAATTTGGAGTTATTACCTACCGATAATCCAGTCTCCAGTAAACAATATAATTGAAAACTTTTTATGTGGAAAAGGCTTAAAGCATCTTCCTCGAAATGAGAGACCTCGGAGACCTCGCAGGGAGTGGATAAAGTTATTATGTACAAGAAAAAGTATTGCAGACGTATCGAAACCCGAACTTATAAACTTTGCAAGAGAATATAGTTCATGATGGACAATAACAGACTGAAATGAAGTGTTATTTTCGGACGAGTCAAAGTTTAAGTTATTCGATAGTGATTGGCGGCCGCATATTCGTCGTTCTAAAGGTACCAAATATAACTCGAGGTATACCAAATTTATACAATTAAGCATGATAGTAGAAGTGTGTAGTGTTGTGTGGTGCGGCTTCCGGTGAAAGACTATTGGTTCACATTGTTTTCTCCAAGAAAATATGACCTCTAACTGGATATTTCAGTATGATACTGATCTAAAACATACATCCAAGTCTTAGACCGAATGTTTGACTAGAAACTTTTCATGTCACTGTACCTATATACCTACTAATTTTGTGCCTGTCGTCTATCTCCATCTCTCTGTATGTTTGTCAATTCGTGCATAATAAGTCGTTGAGAACTTTTTTTTTTTATATATATATATAGTAGGTAGGTACCTATGCAAATTGTCGATTTAATTCTAAAAATAGAAAATCAAGCAATCTTTATCAATGGTATTTTAAAATTGTATCCCACCAGAAATATAAGAGCATCGTCCACAAACAACACAATACTCAAATACCTGAATGGCTTAATACTTGTAATTTATAAGATAATATAAATAATATGGCTCCCAAAAGAGATCCTTGTGGTACACCAATATCTATTTTAATCGATTCTGACCACACTCCTTCAATTTTAATATGTACATTGTAAAAGTCAACCTCCACAGGTTAATTCCTACAGAAAGGTATTAATTCCTGTGAAGTTACCTCTAGACTAAAGTCGCATATAAAATTTTCATATACCTATGATAGATTCATATAAAAACCCACTTAAAGCAGTTTTTCATAGAAAATGGTTACGTGTTCTTTAAACATGGCTATTTATAACAGATTCGATTGATGTTCTAGTCAAGTGCCACCCTGAATGCGCTCAACATATCTTTCCTGTGTACTTATCCGTGGTAATAGCCAGAAAAAACGTCCACTCTTTTCAAATAATGATAAATCTTAAAATTTCCAATCAATAATTTCCTTGAAAGAAAAAACAACGAAAATAACTGTACATTTACACAATTCAAAATACTTTGAAACTTCTAAAAATGCAGGACAAAATTTCCAAAGAATTACGGAAGGAGTTGGTTGATTTGAGAGCGGTATAATAGAAACTCACTTAACCCAAGCATTAGCCCTCCACTTGGATATAAAAATGTCGAAAAGAATTTGAACAATTTTCCGATTTCTTCCCAAAAATAGAAAGGTGACATCCGAAAGTGCTTGGAAAATGTATACAAAAATTGAGCAAAGAAAACAAACCGAACCCAAAACTCAAGGAGAAAAATGAAAAAGTAAAAACCGACACAGTTCGTATCTACGAATTCCAGTCTCGCTCGGTGTCCCCTTGCAGGGTGCTCGGTTCTCGTATGCTACTCAGGAATTCCCATAAAACTGCATCGAATCACGCAACAGTAGTTAAGTGAGGCCAAGAACAACATTTCAATTACCCAGAACGCAGGAAGGAATGCTCAGAACGCAGGCCAGAGCCCTTTGCGGATTAGAAATTTGTTGTGGACTCACCTACTATTTATAAGCGTCTGATGACGCCCCAAAAATATACGTAGTAGTGGAGGAAATCGGTAGCTGCGGGCTGCAAGCAGAACAGGTATACTATACCTTATGTACAGGAAGAAGTTTCCAGGACATTTTAAAGTTGTTTTATGACTTTTAGGGCTGAGATAATCACCGAAGGATTTTCTTTATGGTCATAATACAATCAATCCCTTGCGGAGGAGATGACTTAAGGCCAATGACTTAAAAGGAGACGTCAAGCTGGTTCCTTAAGGACTCTAAATAAATTATATGATCCCTAAAATTGAAGGCTTTTGACTTGATGGTAATAAGTTAATCGGTTTTAATAGAATCTGATCGGTTGATATCACCTGTTCAGGTATGACCACGTAATAAACTGACTGACTACAGCAGAATTTGATAGCACATAAATATCAACAGCTCTTCAACGCAGCAGTGTAAATGCACACCTTTAAGTATGAATAAAATCTAAATTTGCGTAATTTGCACACAATAATATGCAGGCGATCTGAAGAATGTTGCATAGCACACGGCCGCCGCGGTATGTAATTTCCGCCCAACTTGATCATTCACAAACACTCTTCGTCAGCAATAAGTGAAGAATACCCGTTTCGTTGCCAGCTAGCAAGAAGCTTGCGATTGTCATCTGTGTGGCACCTCTGGCAGGTTCTCGGGTATATTACGCTGCAGTTCATAAATTTTGAGAGTAGACTAGCTAGCACCCCGCGCATTCGTTCACAGATCGCCAGCGCAAGGAATTCGCACATGAAAATATTTCCGCGCACCTGAACTGCATTGGCCTGTACTGCGCGGCGATGCACTTTTGTGAATTTCATGAATTGTGTAATCCCAAGCAAACTGAATGCAATTCGAGCAATTTGGACAACAACGCTGAAGACGCGCACCGCAACTATCTATTATGGCAAGGCAAGGCTTACTTACTACATATCTGCGGGGTGTTGGCGTCAAGTGATGTGTTCAAAGCTTACAGGAATTCCAAAGTGCTCGAGGAAAATCTATAAAAGTTGAAATGGAATGGCGGCGGCTGTGACATTTTCGCATGCTACAACAGTTATGTTATGACATTTGCTTTTTCGTTGGCGAGACAATTGTCACTGATAAGGCTGAGTGAGTGCACGCGCTGTCAATCGGTGTGGTGATTCATAATGTCATATGGCCCAGAACTTGTTGTTTGCTGTAGTAAAACCGCGCGAAATTTAATAATTTGCGGTATTCGTGCTATTCTGTGTTTTAGACTCACAGTGTGATAATTTAACGGACTGAGGATCTGTGGTATGCCGAGCATGTGACTTTATGATGTTAGCGAAATGTTGCAGTTGTACATTAGCGCGAGGAATAGCATGATGTCTGGGTTGGCCGATGCCATGCGTCTTATTAAAATTGCTACAAAATGGTAAAGGACATTCCTGAATGGCAAAGATGCTGTGAGTGTCTTAATCAGAGATTTCAAGATTTTAATTGGATTTTTACCAATTAAGAAGAAATTGATAATTCAGTTGAGAGCTGATTCATGGCATATGATGAGAGATATTATTTGATTTTTCTTTTTTTTTCAAATTTTACGTAGTGACCTTTGGGTATTTTGGTTAGTTGATTCAAGTGGTGGGTGGCCTGCTGAGATCTCAATTAGCGTATCATTTTGATACCACCACTCGTACTTAGCTGCCGAGTTAAGTGTAGATAGTTTGCCCTAGTTCTACGGACAATTCTGAAGTAGAAAGTGGAGACTACAGTACCATGTTAAATCCTTGATATAGATGTAATTCTTCTGCTTTCCATTCTTTATGAAAATTTACTTAAAGTTGTTACGGCACATATAGTTAGCCTATAACATCTGAAAGTTATCATGGATAGGAAGAGAATGTTTCTCTTCCCTAGGTCTACCTGAATATCAAATTTATTCACAACTCATTAGCTATAAGGGGTTGAGTATCTTTTAGTTAGCTTATTGGTACGGTATTCTGTCAATAACAAGGTACATATGACTTTGACTGCCATGAACCATTGATTGATTAATTGATTGAAAACGAGGTATGGGATACCGAGTGATCCCCCGAACATAGGCCAATTCAAGGCCCATTAATCACCCTCCAGACCCGTGAGAAGTCGCGAATAGGTCCCAAACGGACGCTCTTATAAATTTAAATATTGGCCCCCACTCCTACTTGCCGGCATCGTGCAACTCGTCTAGGGGATGTGAGCAAAGGAGTGAGAGCGCCGGACAGTGACAAAGGAAGTAAGTTACCGTTTCGGATCTCTCTCCACAAGGCCTGCATGTAGGATCGTCATCGTGAAGGTGACCCCTGAGGGAAGAGTGCCCAGTAAGAATAGACACTAGAGCTCTCAGGGTTGGCTTGTTAAATCCTAGGAGCTTATTAGTTTGGTTTGGGTTGGGTTTACCCCACAGTTCCTTTGTGTTGTTCTACCCGCGGGGTCCTCTAACCAAAGGTGACTGTGTTGGCGGTCCGCCCATCTTGAGATCATTGAGACAAAATGTTTTGATGCAATCTCAACTATGGAGGTAGGTTCCTCTGAGGCTGCACCAAGACGAGCACGCTCGTCCGCCTTTTCGTTC
Organism: Dioctria rufipes; assembly: GCA_963924295.1. Lineage (NCBI taxonomy): Eukaryota > Metazoa > Arthropoda > Insecta > Diptera > Asilidae > Dioctria > Dioctria rufipes. The sequence continues at coordinate 338,482,603 of OZ002740.1, read as the reverse complement.
CCGTTAATGTTGCTGTACCCTGGCATCCACTGCACAATTACCCTGTTAATCCGAGAGAGGGAGTTCAGGGTGGTCTTACACTCCATTACTAGTTGTAAAGGGTTTAAACAAAGCCTTGACAGCTGCTTGGGTGTCTGAGCAGATGGCAATCTCCGTATTCTTAGTGTCTGAGTTAAACAGATGACTTCCCGCTTCAAAAATAGCCTTGACTTCTGTCTGAAAAAGGCTATGAACCATGGTCGGCCATCTTGACCTTCTCGGTATCACACAATTGCACTAAAGACATTATAGCTGTGTTCTTTTGTGTCCGCAGTACAAAGCAGAACAAAAGATACACAAAAGAACGCCTCTTAGATTTTCATAGAAGGTTTAAATGAAGCGAACAGTACAAATAGTTCGCTTCAATCGACAGAACAATTTGGGAGTTCTAGAACAAGGTACCTTAATGAACACAGCTTATATGTATAAAAACCAAAACTAATTGGAATTCTTCATATGAATTGATACCATGACGTCATTGTATTATCTATTAATGTCAGCATGCCGTGGCTTATTGGCATGTTAATTATCTTTTCTGCTCCCAAGTCCTGAGACCCAATGGAGAATCACATTACACTGGTTCCCTAGAGCACCAAACCCTTAGTGGTTTAGAACAAAGCTGTAAAGTAATCAATACTTGTGGAATTAACTCAGACCTGATTTTTGAAAAACTCTTTATGCAAACGAAAAATCTTTAAAAAAGAAATTTCATTGCAAAAAGAGGGCGTTTCATATAAGCTGGAACCGTATAATCGTCAGTACGGCTTGGTTCCTGCCTGCCGTATACGCCAAAGCAAACAGCCAAGCTGACCTCATATAAAGACTTAAAATAAATTTTAAGTGTGAACTATATGAGGCGAAATACTACGTATATTTACTTGAATGCCTAGCAAGATTTAGCCCTATGCGGGACTAGCATTTCATAGAGTTTTGCTATGATAATTCAGAGCGAAATAAGTCAATACGAAATTGACTCAGTTTGCTGCTAAGTCTGCAGCTCGAGAATTAAGTTGAAAAAACTCTTTATGCAAACGAAAAATCTTAAAAAAAAATTTTTATTGCAAAAAGAGGGCGTTTCATATAAGCAGGCTTTGGCGTATACGGCAGGCAGGAACCAAGCCGTACTGACGATTATACGGTTCCTGCTTATATGAAACGCCCTCTTTTTGCAATGAAATTTCTTTTTTAAAGATTTTTCGTTTGCACAAAGAGTTTTTTCAACTTAATTCTCGAGCTGCAGACTTAGCAGCAAACTGAGTCAATTTCATATTGACTTATTTCGCTTCGAACTCAGACCTGATTCCCATTCCCTTGAATTAATATTTTTCAATTCCATTAATTGTCAATTAGCAAAAAAAATTGGAAAGAGATCAAAAACGAATTATCATACCCGATTATAATTCCTAAATTCAATTTTAATTCCTTTTCTTTGCAAGCGTTCTCAAATTGATTAACATTTCAACTGATTTTGATTTGATACAATAAAATTTTGTTTGAAACTATGGAAAATGAATGAAAATAAAAGCAACATTATAAATACATATTTCATTTACAATGTTGCTTTTATTATGTTATTATTGTGTTATTTTTATACAGGAAAATTTGTTGAAAGTGCTAATCAATTAGACAATGTTTTTACAGAAAAGGAATTTGCAAGGAATTAAGGAACTAAAATCGGGTTTTAAATTATGAATAATTCATTTTCAATTATTTTTCATTACTTTTCCAATCTCGGTGGAATTTGTGACGAATTTCAGTTCAATACATTACTACTTGGAATTCCATTGGTAATTCCTATTTGAAAAGAAATGGAATTAAAAAGTGTTAATTACAAAAAAATTAATTTGGAATAAACATACCTCATACACCTCTAGCTTAGAAGATATAACAGTATTTTGACTATCAGTATATATGACGACATTTTACCGACGGTTTGAATTTACCCTTGTCAGCGCACAAACTTTCAAGATCACAACATCTGGAACTAGCAGTCAATATCACCTCGATATTTTCTGTTTTTCACCTAAGCTGTTTTGCACCTAAGCTGGAAAATCAGAAATCAAATTATTGTTAATTCTACTCTCCGCTGGACGCAACATTTAAAGGAAAACTGTTATAAAAGTTTAGTGCTTGGGTTACTAAACACAGGAAAATAAAATTTAAATTATTCAAGGAAAATCTGTGAGCATTTAACAATTCCAAACGAGATTGTTAGCACAAACGGATACGTAAAATATTTTTAGTGTGCCTACATTTTCTCAAAATTTAAATTTACATATTTATGTTCCCATCAGTCTGTTTCTTCCTACTATTCTGGTACATTTTCATATTAAATGCATTATGCTACATTTGTTACGACATCGATCACTAGTGCAACCTATTCTACCCATTCTAATAAAAGTTAATAGGTCTGTTCGATGAAAGTACCGGGTAAACCTAGGGCACCCTACGGCTACACTATCTTGTTTTTTGAAAACACTAGGTAATATTTTAATATTTTTTACTTGAGAACTGTCATTTGAAATGTATTGCTGATTGGGGCATATAAATTACTTCTTCAGTAAAAATAAGCAAAAATTAGATGAAAAGAAATAGAAAAATAGCTAGAGAACATTTTAGTTGTCTTCACACATTTTATAAATAACTTTCCACAATTAATTGTACTCAGGAGAACTGTCAGACAAATGTCATTAAACTAGGTTTACCCTGAATTTCAAAAACTCATCGAGCACAAAACCTCGGGCAAATATTGGAGGGGAAAATTTACACGGTGTTTTCATCGAACATTCGCACAAACCTAATGGGTTGGTCTTGAGCATCCAACCACTATGCTTCAGTATTCAGTTCTCTCCGATCACGGGATATAATACGAACATTGAATGAAGGACTAAACAGGAATCGTCCTATTGACAGAAACTGTAATGAGTCGCTGGATGCACTCATTACTTTGGGGCAAAGACCTCACTCATTCCCTATGAACGCAATAAATTGTTTTTTTTTCATTATTGAAAATTGCAAAAGCAAATTGCCAGCTTTTGCGGCGACTCACATTAATTTTGCAAACAATAATTGCTGTCGCATTATTCATTGACCCCATCAAATTACATATATGAAATAGCCAAAAAGCTTAATCAGCAGCCGGGTCTTTTGCACTTGAGGCGAATGCACTTCGCTTGTACATAAGCGTTTCCCCTACATTACTATGTATGAATGATGCGCCAATCACTTTAAGCGATATATTCAGCAATGATAGGTAATTAGGGGGTGTTATCGCTGAGACATCGATTGATGCGAAATAAAGAAGGTGATGGACAGCATTGGTGGGGCAGTCAGGCAGTTTTTGTCAAGTCTTGAAGTCGGGCAGAAAAAAAAAAGATAAATTATCGAACTTAGTAAAAATTTTGTGATTCTTGACTAGGAATTGTTGTACCATAATATAATTTGTATTTATATATATATTAAATGATTGTGCCTCTGGTTTTTTTTAAATAAACATCGAAATAAGTGCGAGAAGCAAATTGTTTTTTGAGTTAAATTTTGAAGTGAATGTGCCATTGAAACCATTGAAAACAATAAGGGGCTGGTGATCTTCTCATTTAGTTGAAAGCACTCCCAAGTCCTGTTGCGGATGACGTCCAATACGCATCAGCCGTAACAAAACATGCCACTTGCGAAATATATTAAAGCGCTGTGTAAAATTGTGACATTTTGAAAGGGGGCCATTGTTTTTAAATCTAAATTGCTGTTTAAAATAAACTAATTGCTTACACCCCCCTTTCTTTAGGTAAAAGAAATATAGGACTGCCATACTTCCTGACATTTATCGAGTAAACAAATTACGCACGATCTTAACTTTCGTATTTCTTTTCTATTTCCGTTATATGTATCTTCCTATTTATTTATTTTTTTTTTCACATATAATAATAAAACAAGATTATCACAAAATACTGAAATTTATAAAATTATACACTTTAAGTTTTCGAAACAACACAATTTTAAATGTCTATAATTTATTAAAACCAAGTTGAAAAGTTTCACTAAACTCGTCTCCCGGAACCACTGACATATATAAAGTGGATTGCTGACACTACTGAAATTGCTTACATTATTTGATATTACTATGGGATTACTTTTCTATAGTTGTCTCTTTTTGGATTAACTACTTTATTCCGCTGTACTTCAAATAATAAGTTCTATACAAAATCCACCATAGTCCAGTTTCAGTTCAGTGGTTTTCAAATGAATATATAGAATAGAAATAGATGTCAATAGAATATTGGTAATCCTTTCTCTGTCCCCCATACCTACTTTTAGGGACAAGCAGAGAAAAATTTCTTAATATTATTTATTTCAAAATTAATTTTAAGAAATAATTGATGTTGTCTCCTATTGCGCACTTCATAAATCATTTTTGTTAGCATAATCGACCAACTGGGCTTGCTTTTCGCCGAATTTTTGAAAGATTTGAAAAGGATTTTACTACACGATAAAAAAAATGCCTCTGTTCGTCGTTGTTAAGAAAACTGGGCTTTTCATGAATATTAACATGGCGTCAATTTGTTCCATTAATTATTGCAATGAAAATAGACATTTTGCCAAATTTTTAATTAAATGAAAATAAATTGATTGCATGCACTTGTCACAGGATTGACGTGTGGGTAATCTAAGAGATTGTTACATTGTACGTAGTGTTTAAAAAGTAACCCTGATAGAAATTGTTCACAGTCTTACCATATTTCATCGTCTGCCCCATAATGGCACCTTTTATATGAATAACAACAAATACTAATTTGACTGAAAAGCATCAAGGTATTTGTAATTATTAAAGAAATTTATGATCTTGATGAGCCTTCTGTTGGTGTTATCAGTCAGTAAATCTTATCGAAGGCCTTATTAAATATTATGAAACTGCTCCCTATATTCTAAACTAGCAATAAATAATTTTTCTTTGGATTGATTGATCTTCGCTTTTGATTTGTTGATTTTGAAAAGGATTTTATACCCAAATTCTTGCGCCTCAGTGTCCCTGCTTCTTAGTCGATTTCTGTTTTTGCTAATAATAATTTTCAGTCCCACCTTTGGCAGTAGCCTCCTTGAGAGGATATGGCTACTACCCCTGAGCTGAACCAACTCTTTTGCAGGATCCTACACAATCATGCAAACGCCCCCACATTGTTGCATTCATTTTAGAAAATATAAAATAGATGAGATTGATTTGCAACGGGAGCTTCAATTCAGGAAAATATATGAAAATCAGAAGTAAACTGATCGTGATTGTTATTTATGAGCTCATAATAACACTCAATGATAAGCTCATTTATAAACTCATCGTAATACTCACTGATATGCTCATTAATAAGCTCATCGTGACACTCATTATATTTATTTTTCCCGTACGGGAATCAAGTTCATAATTTTTATTTTATTTTTACCGACTCTAAATTAATGAATGACAGATTCTAAAAATTGTAAGTTCGATTCCCGTATGGGAAAAAAATAAAAATTGTGAAAAAAATTAACAATTTGTACGTTTTCATCGTTACTGTTTAATGCCAGCTGAAACTAACCTAGATAAAATTAAAAAAAAATGCAAGAGGGAAAAGTATCTGTCTCGTTAGCTCAGTGGTAAGAGCAGCCGCCCGGAAAGTGGAAGGTCCCGATTTCAAACCCCGGACGAGGAGTTTCGTTTTTCCTCTTTTATTATTCATGATTTAATTTAAAATAGTTAAAAATAAAAGTTCTTACTCATTATATAATTATATACTTATCATCATAATATGCACAAAAGCTAAGTAAGGTATACATTTTTAAAAAGAGGTGAAAGAGATGAAGTCTCACATATACATACACTATATGTATCTCTGAACATGTAAATAAATGATTTTTCCTCGATTTTGATTATAACGCGAAAATATTTCTCATAACTTGCATTTGAGTCGTTATGGAGAGCTCATTGATGAGCTCATTACGATTTTTCTACTAGGAAAGGTAGATATACATGTCTAAAAAGGCTGAAAGAGATAAAGTATAAAATGTACGCTATTTGTGACAAGAAAATAAATGATTTTTTTCCAGTTTTAATTCCAAGGCGTATAAATTTCATCAAGACATTCATTTGAGTACCTACCTACTCATGGAGAACTCATTGATGAGCACATAATCACACACAACAGGATAATGTTGTTCATCTCCTGCGATAATGCTCGAATCTTAAGGCTGAATGCCAGAAAATAAAGCTCTCGGTTCCGAGCTGACTATGTAGTAGTAACGTGAGCTTCCGTTCTAATCACATTACCAATGCTTACCACTGACATGTATATAAATGGACTGCTTGTTGAACCAAAAATGCATGAAAACAAATGGCACCACTTTCATATTCCTGTCTCTTCTCGTGACAGCATACTTTCCCACTGAACTGTAACGATTAGGAACGAGAAAATGCTTGTAAAAATCCTTGATAAAAACACTTTCTTCGACTCATAATTAAAATTTAACGATACAAATAGTCCCAAATACCTTTGTGGTAAATTCGTTAAATCCCACTGACATGCATATAAGTAAATTCGCAAATAATTTAAATATAGCGGCAATTTACGACAGTTGGTAGCATTGACAGTGAGAGCTCTGAAATCCAAATTGGTGCCACATGAAACAGGAGATCAAGCAGTCCATTTATATATATGTCAGTGATGCTTACCATTAATTCCTATAAAGTGCTATTTAAAATTACATACAAACAAAACCGAGAATTTGCTTGGACTGCTGGATCGTGTCGTCACTACGAGAAGCTTTTGGGAATTGAAATTAATAAATCATTCACTTTTTATCACGGGATTTATCCGGTTTTTGAGCTACTGAATAAAATTATCTCAATCTTCATTCTCATGTTAAAGTAAACGTATAAATTTTATTCAAGTCACAGGGGTTTCAATTTTAATGTTATAAAAGTATTTTTAACATGACAAATATTAACAAATTTGGAAAAAACAGCTCCGGTAGCATTTACAAACATCTTTGGAAAACCTATATATGAAAAATACTAAAAAATTGGTGTGTACATGAAAAAGGAATTAGGGGGAAGAGAAAAATAACACTGTTTTTTGAGGTTTTTCATTTTCTAAAAAACAACCAACATCTTTTTCAAAAATCTAAGCCCGGTAGTATTTGAACTGAACAGTTTCTGATATTTTGCCAAATGTTTCAAATCAATATAATAAAAATTGTGGAAAATAAGAAGAAAATGCTTGTAAATTTATGTAGCCTTAAAGGGACTTTTGATGATATAGTCACACTTTTTAATTTTTTAACTTAAAAAATAGAAACACCAATTTTAATTAACTTAACTCTTTACTCTGAAATGCAATGATTATTGAAAGTCAGCTATATCAGGCAACAATAGTATCTACATAAGTACTGCAGACTATTGTGACGCATTGCAGTCCGAAATATAGGTGAAAATAAAAAATAGACACACAATGTTAAAAATATTCAATTTTCTCCAAGAGAAAATTGCTTGATTTTCGAAAACTTCTAAATTTCCCGCGCACTAATTCGTGAATTTCAAATCTTATAAAAAATGGATGACTCAAATTGTGAAAAATTTTACGTCCTCCAAAGCAGAGCTATTTTTGTTTTCAATAGGAGCTCATGCAATTGCAAAAAAAGAACAATATTTACCCCATTTTTAATATAGAAGCGTAACAACATACAGAAGGACCCCCCCCCCCCCCCCCACCAATGCTACCAAATATCGTCTATTTCGGGTGATTTTCTTTTATACTAGAGAATTTTATTTTCTATCACTTTAAACATGATTATTAGTTGTAAAATTGTAGTTAGATTTTTCATATCATTTATTTGCGCCTAGTTCTCAAGCTTGGTTTCTGGTGTGGCATACTAAGGAGTGGTCCAGAAAAAATTCACCCATTTATTTTTGTTTGCAGTAAAAACACTAATGGCAATTTTTTTATAAAATTTCTATATTTTGTTTCTTACAACTTAAACTTTAAAATACAAATGTTATTTCTAATACATTATTTGTTTTAGAAGAATGTTTTAACTTTGTTATTCAAGCCGCGCATTAGATTTAGAACAGTTATATTAGTAACATTTCTATATGCTCTTTTCCATTTATCTCTGAAATTAACATCATTTTTGGCAAATTTCTTTGTTGTTCTAAGCTCCTTTTTCATTAATGCCCAGTACCTCTCTACTGGACGAAGCTGGGGGCAGTTTGCTGGATTGGCTTCCCTTGGCACGATATTGACCTCATTGGTTCTGTACCATTCCATCGTTGCTTTTGCGCATTGACTGGTGGCCGAATCTGGCCAGAAAGTAACTGACCCTTGATGCTGTTGAATAAAAGGTAGAAGTCTTTTTTGAAGGCACTCTTTGATGTACACATCTGAGTTTATTGTTCCTTTGATGATAAATTCACTGCTTCGTAAACCGCAAGAACAGATCGCCTGCCAAATCATGTACTTCTTGGGAAATTTTGTCATTCCTTTTGTTGAAAATTTTCTGGATACTCCACTCCGACTTTTTGCAGTAAAATATTCGTCACCTGGTATCTGCGAAAAGTCAGCTTTGCAATAGGTTTCATCATCCATAACGACACAATCGTATTTCGTCAGGTAGTTCTCATAAAGTTTTCTCGCTCTTCTTCTTGCTGTTTTCTCTTTTTCTTCCTTCCTCAGCGGCACATTTTGAACCTTATAGCTCCTTAATCCGCAGATTTTTTTATATCTGTGCACTGTAGACTTTGATGTTCCTGCCAATGTCGCCATATCTCTTTCCGAAGTTCCCGGTTTCCGAGAATAAGTACCCTTTATCTGTTTTATGACGTCTGGATGGGATGGCCGTGGTTTTCCACCTGACCCACGTATCCTTTCTATTGACAAGCCTCGCCTATACTTGGCTATTGTCCTTTTTATCGTGGAATAACTTGTATTCAGGTCTTTTGAAATTTTTAACAATGAAATTGTGGGATTTTCCAAATATTTGGACAAAATCATTTCACGCACTTCTTTTTCGCTTCGAGACATTTTAACTATTTCACTTCCAATACACGAATGATTCATATAAACTCAGAGTTCAGTATTTATGGAATATTTTAACAAAAAAATCCAGACCAGGATTATTGTAATTTTGCAGGTATAAAAATAACTTAATGGGTCAATTTTTTCTGGACCACTCCTTATTAAGGTTAATATTGACTTATAAGGGTGTAGACAATGAACAAATCGACTCAGCTGTTACCTCAGGGTAACATAAAAATGACTCCTACAATCGAGAGCAGAAACAAAATCAAAGAATCGGCATGGTAATATATAAAAATAGAAAAGTAATATAGAATTAGTTCCAGACTCGCATAGCATAGCTGAAATTAAGAAGTCTGACTCTTGATAAAATAAAATTATGTACTTCTAGACTCTGGTACATGATTTGCAAATAATATAGTTTAGTACTTTTGGAATAAACAAAATTCAGAGTGTGCGATTGCATTGTTCTATTACTAACTAAGCTAAACGAACACCCAGAAGTTCTGAAAAGCTCTTATTACTTGATAATAGATCCACCATTAAATGCACACTAATTCCAGTTCTATGAAAAATCTCCTCAATCAAGGGATCCCCTTCCAAATACTAAAAAGAAAAAAGGATTACTAACAAGACTCAGGTCTATCGTTCATGCCATAATTCTGTAATTTACACTAATCCCCCAGCATAACACAAAGATAAACCCTAAAGGGCGATAATTAACGTTGTCACATAATACGTTATCTCTGTGTCACATCTTGTCATTTCATAAGACGACAGTTGACACCCCATAAGAAAAGAGATAATCGCAGGCAAAGGAGTACAAAAAGTCAACCAAGTCTGTGATGTTGTGGAACGTTTAATGAAAATATCAAAGGCGACATGCAGGCAGAGGTGTGTGGTGTGTGTATATAGGGAGAAAGTGCCGCACTTAAAGGCACGACAAAGGCTGGCAGGGCTAAATTAAAAGATCTCAAGAAGAGTTCCGAACACTCCCAAGTGCTAAGGATGTCGGCTCACGAATGATTTATAAATTAATTAGTAATTTTAATGAAGACTACCGCACTTCATTTGCATGCGACTTATGTAGGTACATTACAGGACTGCACATGGCACATGCACATGAATACTGAATGGGGTACCGCTGCCGCCGGCGGTGTGGTGGTTGGCCGCACTGAATCGCGATCAGATCCTGAATGGGTCGATCGTGTGATGATGATTAATGGTCGTACCACAAAGTAATTAGCGCTAGTTCTCTTGTTTTGGCTTGTTTACGCGCAAAAGAAAGTGATCGCACTCTGTATGTGATTTAGGGACTAGAGATGCAAATTACGACAAAGATCTGAATAAATCAAGTGAATCAGGCGCAAAAGAGGTGGTAAATGGTATACGTTGCGGCTGCATACTGCAACATGATCATGATCACACCGCACCTTCATAAATTGTAGGCCCGTCGTAAATAAAGGTTGGACGTGTTGTTGGCGATGTGCGATGGCGGTTTCTCGCTGCTAGCTAGCTACTGGAAAAACTTGTCGTGTGTAATGCTTGTTAGTGTAACTACGATAAATGCCTCCTTAGTGGAAGATTCATGTGCACTGGATGAACGATGCTTGTAAATCATGTCGTTGATCAGTTTGTGTAAGAGCTGTGAATGAACATGAGTTGAGAAGATTCTATTTTCGAGCAATATAGAAATGCGTAATTAGTTTTGTTTTTTAGATACATACATATACTATAGAAACATATACCATACCAATGGAAGACAAGCAAAATTGGTCTACACTTTCAGTGAATCATGGTCTCACAGTAAAATTTGTATTACTTCTGAGTAATCTATAGAAGGTCATAGGATCACCGATTCTTTTCGATAATTCGATTTCTTGATCGTGTTCGATGTCACAGGCAAAAAGTTTACAACACAACGTTTGACGCATTCCGCAAAAGATTCTCACGATTTCATCTGCAGAAGTGTTTTATATATATATATATATACCTATACATATGTACATAACATACATACATTGAGACACAATCTGAAAATTAACCTGGAAGGCGAGAGTGCCTAGCTTCTTCTTGACCTCCGGACAAAGAGCCCAAAAATATCGCTTTGTTTCAAGATTTTCAGCTCTCAACAGAAACATCGATCGGCGAAAGGGATCTGAAAGAATAAGAACAACTGGAGAAGCCCTAAAATCGAAGAATCTTGTTATCTGCCCTGTTTCGTCGTGATTTACTACATGACCAGAAGCCGACACACCACAAAAATTTCCTCTGTGAGGTACACTTAGAATTGTAGCCGCCACCGCATGGGAAAGACCTGTGTTTTATCCAGCAAGGCTAGCAGCTTCTTCTTGTATATGTATTTAATCGAGCGAAAAAGACTCTCTGACCGAACCGAACCGACCGATTGATTCGATATTGTAAAGTGGACGCGACGACGGAGACGACAGGGACTACGACATGCACAAAAGACGTTGAAAATTAAAAACCCATAAAACCCGGTGTTAAAATCAATGGACGCCAAAACAATTTGTGACATCCGTAATTACATACCTAGCAGCAGCAGCAGCAGCAGCAGCCAGCTGCAGAAGAAAACCAATTCATGACCATTCGCACACTTCCCCCAAAAGGCGGCTGCTTGAGATAATTTCAATTGAGAAATTAAATCAATTTCGGCACAAATCGAACCCATTTTCTTGGAATTTGAATGCTAAGCACTAAAATGTGCTCAGAATGCAAATGAGTCTTTCTGGCAAATTCCTTGGTACTTGTTGGAATGAAGAACAAACCAGTAAGCAGGAGAGCCTTGGAAAAGGGAAGCAAGTTAAGTCGTTTAATTAAAACTTCCTTCGTTATGGGGAAAGCTTGAAAGAAAGCTGTGAGACTGCAAAGAACAGCAACACAAAAAAAAAAAAAGAAATACCGACAAAACTGAGGACAAAAATTGCAGCATCATCCCACCACTGTGGAAGAAGTTGAGGTCAGTTTAATGTAAAAGGAAACCTGTGGCGGAATGCAGGATACACAGAATGAGCAGTCTGCTTGAGAAACAAGTTAATTACTGTGAAAGAGTTGTCATTGCATAGAGTATGTGACTTTGATTTTGTGTTGGTGAAAAATGACAATAGAAATTTATGGTGGCAGCTTTTTAGAAAATATTTTGATTTTGCTCGGTGGGATTTCAATCGTCATCCAAAAATTTTTATCGCATGCAACCCAGGCTCGATTTCTGGTAATAATATTTAATGCGACTCGATTAGTACCAAATATAGGCATAACTATTGTTGTTAATAGATCTCTCTATACAGGGTGATTCAGATCAAGATACCTTCCAGTATACCACGCGATTCTTTGAGGTAGGTTAATCGAAAAATTGTTCCATATACCCTCCTACTAAGCCGTTTTAGGTGATTCTATTCTGTGAGTTATTTGACAAGTCCAAACTGTTTGTTGTTAGCTTGGTGATCGTTAGATTAGGTTAAGTAGGAGGAGTGCCGCTTGAGGCGTCTAGCCTGCTTCACTTAGACCTTCTATTGTGGCCCTTGTCCTCTTGGGATAAGCTGTTAAATCACCCTAGATTCATCCTGCTTCCCCTAGGTAACTCAGGATGCATCTGAACTCTTTGCTTTGGAGCTCACCCAGAATTAAAAAGAAGTATAGCTACCTAATTGCCTACCTCTTTTATTCTTCAGAGCGGGACACTGGCAAAGTATGTGGTGGACGGATGCGATTTCCTGCAAATCCTTACAGCTCCTGCTGTAGAAATCATTCACCGCTATTTCCAGTCTTCTAGCATGGTCTCATATAGATTTCTGGTATATGTTCTGCTGCCATTAGACAGTCCTCTTGTCCTTACCTGTATTATAAGCAATTCTTCATTAATAAAGCTTGTGATTTTATCATTTGCTTACTTCATAACCCCTTAAGAGATTTTTAAGAATAAGAAAAACAAAAACACTTTTTCAGTTTGTGCGCCATCTGTTTTTGTCTAGTAACATTAAAATCAAAATTTTTAAAAAGTTTTTGAAAATTTTATTTCTAAGACACATCTTCATCGCATTTATTGGCTGCTGCACTTTTGTTTATTTGATCTTCCAAGTAGCACGATTTGGAATCCAATCGTTATTGTCAAAAAAGATATATACAAGCTTATTACGAGCACATTGTAGGTGTTACAGAGTTGATTAAAAATATTGACGGGGCCGATCAAGATACATAAAAATCTTGGAGAGATTATGTAGGTACTAGACAAATATTCGGTTCTGTTTAGAAATTTTTTGATAATTTTATTTTATATGTAATTACAACATTTACAGTAGAAAAAACCGCTCCAAATGTCAAGATTTCGAACTGAAGTATAGATTGAATTATTGCAAATTACACATTTTTCATTATATGAACCCGGGACACGTTCACATGTGTTGTATGTTTTTTACCAATCGGAAACAAGAATTCGCCAACAAAGCTACAGGAGCTCCAATCTTTAAAAAATAAAACCGGCATTATCTACGAAAGCTCCTTACAATATGTCCGTGTGGTTCTAGATCTACAATCTTGAACAAATCACTTATAAAAACATAAATAGATCAAGACCAATTCTTATGATATCCTAGATAAATGCCCGTATGGAATTTGATATGATCGGTCACCCATATGTGCAAGTTTGATTTTTGAAGTTATTTTTCGCATATTTTTTCAGAACGGTTCGTCGGACAGTAAAATGATTATATATAACCAATTTCATATTCTAAAAAACTTTTCAGTACAAAAACACGTCTAGCACTGACCGTTTTCACAGTATTCATAAAAAAGTTCTTTTTTTATATGGCAACACCAAGAACGGGTTGCTCGATTTAGCCCATATTTTGAAATTACATTTACTATTTCTATGAAAACGCCATGTATAAAATTGCTCTCTACATTGACGCGTTCTCAGGCAGTGTCCAAATATGTAGTGAAAAAGGAAATTTTTGTATGGCTTTTGGAGATGGGGGGTCTTACCACCCCTCATTGTGTATGGTCCAAAATACGTCATGTTTGGTATCAAATTAAGAAGGCAGAAATGAGTAATCGAGTGGGGTAGTTTTTTTTTATCATATTAACGTCATAACTGACATTTTTACCGCCGAAAAACGGATTTTTTGCATTTGGGTCATATGCACCCCAGTTCCAATATTTCGCATATATTTCTTCCGTTCTTTATTTCACATCCATTAATATTCTGTTGTGAAAATTTTTCTCATGCATTCACGACTTACAAGCTCTTCATTATAATGAGTTTATATACATTTTTGTACCAAATTCACTTCTTTTGCAGTTATCTCCAAAACCCTTTACCGGACTCAAAAACTAATTATATAACAAATAAGGGAACAAAATGTAGATGCAATTTCATCCTACATATAAGCTTCAACGCGCACATTTAAAATTTTTATACGATCTCTTCTGTACTGGAAGACGACCAAATTGACCATTTTCGCGTGATTTAAAAAATTTAGCGGGTACCTTGAGATACGAAAATCCATTTTTCTTTGTAAATATTGCAAGGATTTTCATAATTTGTTTTTGTAAATATAGCCAGGATATGCGGTGAATCCATAATTTAATTTAAAAATTCCTAGGTACCTATCTACCTTCACAAAACACAATAAAAACAGACAATACTGTCAGTTGAGAAATATTCTTCTTACTTCTCCACAACTAACACAGCCGAGAGTTTCGTCGAGAGAGTTTGTTAATTTTCAATACAAATTCCCCGGGCTACAGAATTCCGAGTGGAAAGTTAAGTGTCAAAAGAACTGTCATCTCCACAACTCTTTGTGTTAGTGAATCCGGTCCCTGGTCGAGGCATCGTGGATTTTATATTGGAGAAAAGAATTGATAGTTTGTTACGGCATTAAGATGTCGAGGCATCGTTCATTTTATATTCTAACGAGACTTTTCTGGTTGTTCTACTTCCCTTTGGATGTTATTAGTTTGGCTATGCTCTTACTGCTGAACCTTGCAGAACTTTTAGCGACTCAGCGTGAGCAAAACTGTTCAAAATGGTACAAGTGGAGCCATCTGACATTAAAACAAGGAAGCATTTCCGCAATCACTATATAGTTCTGTACACAAAAGTATTATTCTACACTTTTTATGGAACACTTACAAATATATTTTTGTTAATATAATTCACACATTGTTTGTGAAAACAGGTCATATATTATTTATCACTATATATACATACATATGGTAGTATTTAGCTATTCAGCTCATTCTTATGTTTTTTAAAGGTGTGTGCTACACCAGTAACTACAGTTTATGAAAACTATTACTTATTCACTACACTTTAAGGAAAAAAACCTACCGGAATTTTAGGGATAAAAACTAATCTACGTTTTCCAAGGTGGAGCTTTCCATATTATTTTGTTAGTGTGTACGTAAGGTAAGGAGAGTCGAAAAATTTTACTTACTCGTAAAAGAGTCAATCGCAGAAGATTTTTATTTTTGATTCATTCGTGAGTTTTATTTTCCAATTCGTCAGTTATATTCATTCACTCATGAGCGATTTAAATTTTACGTTAGGGAGACCGCACACTGCCGAGTCAATTGATTGTCCAGTCAGCGACTGGTCTTTTGACTTGTCACTGATTGATTGATTTTTAATCGTTGCTGATTGACTATCGTAGCATGTGCGCATATTGTATCGTCTTCTGCCAGTTTAGTAATCCAGTCGAAGACGATGAATTGAGTGGGATTTTGATTTTCGTTAAAATTTCACAGTGTTGCTGAATACTATGGAACTGATTTAAAAATTGCAATATGAAACATAAACCCTGTAGTAATTTACAAGTGGTTGAGGAGAAGGAGAAGAACAAGATGGATTTCAAGAAGAAGGATGTGGAAAAATCCATCCATGCTTTCCAATCATAAACATAATTACTTAGATATGAATGTATTTAAAATATAATAAAATATACCGAACTTTACTTAAAAGTTGAAAATTTCATCAAAGCTATATGATTCTTAAATTGCTGGCGGCTTCGAGGAAATTCACAAATAAACCGGTTTTTTTTTCTATTTTAAGTTTTCGGGATGTTCTCTTCAGAAAAACAATAAGATTTCACTCTGTAAATATTATATGTAAATCCCTTTTTAAAATGTTTATAGAAATATGTACTTTAGTCAGGACAAACTTTATTATGATTTAACAAAAGAAAAACCTTTACTTATGGCGGCAGCAATCAACAAGAATCAACTGATTGATATTAAGGTTGCTGATGCAGACTGAGCACGACAGTCGGTTCGATTCAGTCAATTGCCAGTCATCAACTCTATTCTGATTTTTGATTTGCGGACTGACGTAGAATAGAGCAGTTTGCGGTACCAAATGCTGTTGCGTATAACGAGCAAAGTCAACTGACTTTTTAATCACCGACTACAGTCGGTGATTGTGCAGTATGCGGCCTGCCTTAGTCAAATAATAAAAATCGCTCGTGACTTATTCATAATAATAATAAATTGGAATTGAACAGACCTTTCTTTCAAAACTCAAAATTTTCTTCCAATTTTTTATTACATACATTAATGTTTGTGTTACTTATACTATAAAATAAAATAATCTATTTTTACTTCCTCTAAAATGTTACTGTTTAATTTAATTATTAAAATATTATTTATTGTTTCATTAAGTAATCTTGATCTTGATGTCGTTAGTATTGTTTGAAAGTGCGCTTAATGCTCGTTCAGCTGATACTTATGTAGACGGCAAAGCTAGAGAAACATTTATTAAATATACCAAATTCGGATTTTTGTAGTGGAAGTTTTTCCAATAATATAATACAATTTCTGTAGAAGGATACTCTCTCTTGTTGCTAATTTCTTTTTCATGCTTCTTTTAGTTCCTGTTGACGCTGTCACTCTTATTTCTATCAGCGAATTTTATTTGTCTTCTAATATATGAAATAATTCCAAAGTACTGGAATTTGATGAACTTGATCAATTGTTTTGGGTATTTACCTCATTGCTGATTTGAACTTCACCTCTTCAGCACTTCATTGTATAGTATGTTTTTAAAAGATTCCTCTACGAATTTAAATTAAACATCTGATTTTATGTACAAAGGAAATTATTTATTTAATTTAAAAAACTTGGTATAGCGCCTGCTTTTGCTCCTCATTTAAAAATGGACTATTTAACTAATTTAAGTGGAATCCAGGTAAAGAGCGATGATGAAAGCATCATTTTTCGTAATAATTTTCCCCCCTTGTCATTGACTCTAATAGCTTGGTAGCAAAAACGTTTGTCCTGTCAATCTCCTCCGCCAATCTCTATAAAAGTCACCTATAATTGGCAAGTAGCTTGAAAGCTGCAACGAAGTCATTTATAAAAACCCAAACTATCTCCACGTTTAGTTAATCTCATTATTTTCTAAGTTTTCTTTTATATCCAATAGTGAATTTAGCATCTCATATCCTGAATTCTATCTCGTCTTATTATCCAAAATTGGCATTGAAAACCCGAGTTCACCTCTACGTGCCAACATGCGTAGAAATTTTCCTGCTTTTCTAAAATTTTCCGCATTTGTTTCTGTTGTTTTGAAAATATTATGTTCTGAAAGTTTTATGGTGTGTGCCAGCACATCTTAATACAGCTTCTATAGACGTAGCTCTAGAATTAGCACATAATTAATACATAAATACATAAATAAGTTAATCAAAACAATTTTGATAGTATTTAACTAGGGCGGGATGGAGGACAACGTTGTGTTACACCCCCGCATTTTGTTTTATGTTTTTTTTTTACATTAAATTTTCGAATATAAAGTTTTGATAAACAATTAACACATAATTAGCACATAAATCCTGAGTGGATAAAAACTCTTTTTAGTAGGATTTTTACTAAAGTGAGGCGGAAGATGACGCCGTCTTGCACCCCGCATTTTGATTGATTAAAACCCACCATTAAACTTTCGAGTACAAAATTTTTAGATTTGGCGAAAAATTAGCACATAAAACTTTGTTGGCAGAGTCAATAAAAGGGCGGGGTGGTCGACCTGTATCCCGCAATTTAAATACATCAAAAAACTGTTATGTCGAGCACAAAATTTTTCAGTTTGGCACATAATTTTCTCATATTTACCTTTTCTGTGTCGTCTGGAGAAAGGGGAGAGGGGAAGGTGACAAGACGGATCCATTGAATTGGCTTAGATAGATTAAGATTTGTTCTTTAAGAAAATGTCCTGTATGCCGTTGTTTTTATTTGTAACATACCAACTGCATATTTTAAAGTCAAGCTGTCCTGTATGTGGTCTGGCACCCGAACACTACGGATAAGTCATGCTTAGACAAGCAAGATAATGTATAGAGGGGGGGAGTCGTAACGGTTTCCGAGATAGCGGGACTTTCCTTCCTCCCCCTCCGTTTAGAAGTTAAGGCTCAACATAGTTAAAATTTCGGAATTTTTGCTCGTTTTATTTTATTTAACTACTATTTTTATCAAAAAACACGTCATCAATACCATTTTTTCATATTGGATTTAAGAAGACCAAAAGCTTAGCTTTAAAATTACATATCACCCACCCTATGTACCCAAAATGTAACCCTTTCTGCGTTTTTTAGACTGTTTCTTAATCATATCCGGCGAAAACGACTGAAAACGGTCATTTCCAAAAAATAATTGCCTACCTTTTGGCACTGCTATTCTCGCTGGTAATGTTCAATAAAAAATGCAAATAACTCAGAGTGCGATGACTCGTTTTAAAGCTCAGGCTTCAAGCTTCATAAATCCAATATGAAAAATTAGTATTAATGACGTGTTTTTTGATAAAAATAGTAGTTAAAAAAAATGAGTAAAAATTCCGAAATTTTAACTTTGTTGAGCCATAACTTCAAACCGGAGAAGAAGAGGAGAAGTTAGAGGGTGATTTACAATCCCCCTCCCCCCCATCCCGGCCCAAAACAAATTTTTGCTTGTCTAAGTATACGTATCTGTTGCCTTTGGGTGCCAGACCATATGCGGGACACAATCTCAAGAATTTTCTATCCATCCGCATTGCTACATCTACTTTTAAACATAATTTTTTTCTAAGCTATCTTTCCTATAATTTCTTTTATTTTAGCAGCAGTTTCACTCTAACTAGAACATTTTTAGAATATAAGTTAGTTTTAAATTGTTCTTCATAAGGCGGAATAATTTTTTTGAAATAATGTAGGTATACATATTTTTCACCGTAATAGGCCTAATACAACATAATAAAAAAATCGCTTTTGTCCATATTTATTTTACTGTTCAATTGTTTGATTGTCTCACTTCATTTCCGACAGCCTCAGCATCATCAAGACTTTATTTTGTGAATTAATAAATTTGTCTTTATATATTTAAGCACGTTGCAATATCATTTTCACTCTTATATGAAACATATTTTCCATAACTAAATATTTATTTATTTATCTATGCCGTACCATATACAAACCTACTCACTTAAATTTACGAACAAATTCTACCTGCATTTGAAATTATTACAGACGAAGTCACGAACGCAATTCTTAATCACTTGTGAGAGAAAAAAACTGTCAGATTTAAATTTAACACTAACTCGTGGTCGAATTAAACCAAACAAAAAATATTTAACTCGCTTGTGAGTGTAATTTGTATAGATAAAACTCATCATTTTTAATCCGTGCTGAATATTAAGAAATAAAACTCTGCTCGGGAGCTAAAACTGTGACAATTAACCTCATTTTTGACTAGCGAGTGATATTTTCCTTTACCAAAAACCATACTTACAAGAATACAAACGACAAAATTTTACATGTCAGAAACAAAATACATAGTAAAATTGTTGTTTTCAATAGTTTCATCTAGGTGGCACATCATACGTCAAGGGGAGAAATTTTTCAGAAACGGAATATGTGCTTGGCCGCAAATTAGCATTTGTTTTTGGAATTTTGACATTGAATTTGATTTGATTGTCATATCTAGAAGTAGTTGGCCAGTGTTGGTGTGGTAATTAATTTGAAACAATGAATCAAGGCAAGGCATCCTCCTTCCTTTCTAAATTTTATTTGGAGACATTATTAGCAAGTTAATGGAATTGCTGTCTATTTCGATTAATTAATTACTCAGTTTTCATTATTTGCCTCTAGATAGTAAAATTTTCCATGATGACTAAATAGCTGAAAACCCGAATTCCAGCCTATAAAATAAAAATTGTAAACAAATTTCAGTCGCTTCTCATCACTATCGCCGTAATTATATTTCATAATGAGATTCAAAGAATTCTGGCAACGTATATTTTTTTTTTAGGCATGGGGACAGGAGACCACATCCCAACCACGAAGGCCATAGCGGCTCATTATGGTGTCGTACCAGAAACCCATTTACCAAAACCTGTCCTGTCCTCTTAATGAAGCGCATCAGCTCTTGGTGAGAAAGGTTTTTAAGCTCATCCATAGATAGAACGGCAAACCCCAGAGTATTCAGTCTGCTCCGGTTGAAGGCCAGACTGCACACAAAAAGTGTTGGGTTGTCTCAGGCTCTCCCTTCAGGCAGGAGAGACACTCAGGGCTGTCAAAAACTCCCATTCTTTTTAGATGAGCGTGAAGTGAGCTGAGCCCGGTGATGATTCCAGCCACAGTTCTACATTGTTTCCATCCGAGTCCCATGAGAAAATCGGAGATATTCCCATTGGGCCCATCAAGAAACAGTTTTGTACATCTGCAAGTGCTCAGGTTCGCCCATCTCTACTGATGCTTTCTATGAACATCTGCTTTGATGAGAGACCCGATACTCGAGATAGCAACGCCTATGGCAGGTTCCGGTCTGAGAAACGGAAAATCAGAGCCAGCCCTAGCTAAAAGGTCAGCCCTTTCATTCGCCATGATCCCCATTTGAGCATGATCCCCATTTGAGCAAGTACACACTTATCCACAGACGACCTGCAATTCCACAGTAATCTATAGCCGGTTTTACAGTCCAGGCTTAAGCCAGAGCTTATCTAAGCCACGAGTGTAGCTTAAGCCCAGTACTTAAGCCTACTCGGTTTCACAGTACTTAGTAAGCTGAGGTTTAGTTAAGCCGCAGATGAAAATTTTTAAGTTGCCAGCACTACTGTAATTGTGAACTTTAATTAAAAACCAAGCGAAAAGAAGAAGAACTTTTTTATTTACCAGTTTGTTGTGGTTTTTATCTGGAAGAATATCAAATCCAAAAACAATTCAAAAACCATCAAAGCCGAATGTGTCTACAGTCGGAACCGAGAATAAAAATCAACGTCATTCCATTTCTCGAAATGTTGCGGGCGCCTTCTTATAATTTTTTCACGGGTCATACTTTGCGATATAATATTATACATTTCTTCGTCGCTTATTTCCTCTGCATCAGATAAATAACTCATAACTGTTTGGTTTTTTCTTCCTAAAACGTCAAATGGAATGCTGACACTAGCTGTCAGACAGTACTCAAAACTGATAACTAGATAACTATTTTTCGCTTGGAAAATTTCAGTTTTGTTTTAAAGTATAACTTTTGAAATATACACGTTCGTTTAATAACAAAAATTATAATATTTAGGCAAAATATATATTTAGAAAAAATTTCCTATGTGTTTCACAGGAACATCTGAAGCTTATGCCTTCGAGATGACAAGCTTAAATTAAGCTTGCCTTAAACCAGTGATATCACTTAAGCCTTGCATGTGAAACCAAAATATTTATTAAGCCTTGGCTTAAACCATCGCTGTGGCTTAAGCCGTGACTGTAAAACCGGCCATTAGAGGGCCACTCAGAACCATCAAGACTGCCTGACTATCCTAAAGAATAGTAATGACCTTCCCCTTGATTTGCATATCAAGGGCTCACTTCGCTGCCATCGATATAGCAAAGACTTCAGTCTGGAAGACAGTGGTGTGTCTTCTAAGTGAGTACTTCATCCCAATATCAGGCTCAGGAAAGTAGACACCCGCCCCAGCTCCCTCAATAGTGAGAGATCCGTCGGTGAACATTTTTAGAGCGGACCGGGGAAGGCTCGATAAAGCACTTCCCTCACTATACGATTCCCTTACAGGCGAGCTCACAGAGAAGCAACGCCCAAACTGAGGCTCAGGTACCATCGCATCACGATACTGGCCAAAGGGTTTTTTTCGCAACGAATATTGCTTGTATAGTTGTAGTGCTGGTCACAATAGCAATTAAGCCCAAAATGATATGCAGTAGTGACTGGGGAGTTATGTTCTTATCTGATATTCTAGTCGAAAAACAAATATGAAAATAGCGGTCCTAAGCATGGTAAATGGTACAAAAATGCTTTAAAAGAATGTAATCGTCTCAGATACACTACACACTATCACCGACATCCATTTTAGAAAGTCTGGCACTAAGCATGATATACCGAGCTAAGACGCTGTCCATTTTTCTATATTATCTACTACTTAGCCTTTCAACGGACTATTTAGTGCGCACTTAGAAGGGCCTTAAGTCTATCGCAACAATATTAAGGATCTTTGCAAACATCGCCCTTGATGGAAGCAAACCCAATTATCAAGGGGACTAGAACTAGATCTTTTTTGCTTTTCACTTCAAGTCATTAAATTTCTTGCGATTAAGTGGAATACAAATAGTACATATTTTGACAAAAGCGATATGATTGAGCCTACAATTTTGTATTCGTGCTGACTATATCACAATATCCTCCTCAACCATTGTGTGTCAGGCCAGTTCCTACATGTGCAGGAACAAATAACAAAAACATGAATTCCCTAAAAAAACATAGAGTCTCACCAGAATTTGTCACATCAAGTGGTGTTACTCAATTAGATAACCATGGAGCGACGAGTGAAGGTATGGCCATAGCACTTGATGGATTCAACAATGCTATTTACTTTCATCTGATGATAGTGATTGCAATTAATATTTTCCCTGTTGCCTCGCCTTGTACCGATATTGAACTCAAATTGATCAATCTTGTGAGGTTTTTTACCTGTACCACACTATCCTCTAAAACTAGCATCATAACATAAACAAGCTTATAAATTTCAATCCAGATTTACTTCCAGGATCTTGTGTGATTCTCCTGTGATCTTCCATTTAATTTAATTTACATAGAAATAAAAAACTGAATTCATTACAAGACAAAGATCAGACAATTGATCTCAAACATTTTGTTATAAACTGACCCACATTCATTTTTCTCCTTCTTTTGATCGAAAATCTCATCCCACAAAACTTTCTAATCTCACGGGAAAGATCAACATCTGTTCAACGAAAATAATGCTATGCAGAGTGTTTCGTGTTGCCGCAATTAGTGTCAACTGACGATTGTTTCTTCCCAGAGAACCATTCAATTCCAAGATCGATATCAGATCGATTGATACTCAGCCAATCCGTGTATATTGTCTGATTCAAAGCTGAACAAACTCCAAGTAAACTGTGAACTTTATCAACTTGCGTATCGCGTTGAGCTGCTGCGCGGTGTGATCATCTCCTTTCAACAGAATCTTGTTGCGGTCTTTACCATAGAAACTCTGTAGATCTTCTGTAAGCGATTCTATGGCAGTGCCATCGATTCTGCACTTTCTTTGACTCGAATTTGTGGAATAAGAAATAAAAAGACAATCGCGCAGAATGCGTTTTGTAAATAAGAAAAACTAAACACAGCAACGATGGAGACTGGTGAATGCCAGGAATTCCTTTCTCGTTCCCGTCGAGGTCGGAATCTGTTTTCTTTCTTTTCGGGAGACGGAAGGGGGGGCAGGGGAAGACTATATAGCAATTGTTGTTGTTGTTGGTATCTTCATCGCTTCTTAGTTTGAAAATACAGCCGCACATTGATAGTGAATGAAAGGAAGAACTAAATTAGAAGGCATCAAAAGGAGCCGCTCGTACTTAAAAGTAGCGAAAAACTGCATGCTGAGCGGTGTAGTTTTGAAAGATTTCGCGATTTAAAGATAGAAAAGATACACGTTTAGTACTACTCGTCCCCAAGAACGCACCAAATGAATCTTCTTTGCACTAAAACTTACATTTGTATTTTTTTTTTTCAGAAGCATGTAGTCCTATGTCAGCTAGAAATTTCCCACCTTCGTTTTGGAATAGTAACTATGTACCTCCAGCACCTGCACCTACGCATCCACAGGTACGAAAATTTATTTGCATATATACCTAAACTTCAGGGTAGATTTTATCTAATCCTGGCTAAATCCATAGGTTCCCGACATCTATTCGACGGACGGTAGTTATTCAACAGACCCCTGGGTGCCTCATGCTGCTCACTATGGATCATATGCGCATGCGGCTCACGCCCATGCAGCACATGCACATGCATACCACCATAATATGGCGCAATATGGAAGTTTACTTAGGTTACCACAACAATATGGGCATGGGTCTAGGTAAGTACAGCCTAATCAATGTTTCTCCAGTTTATAGATTTCTATTAGCCAATCTCTCTTACTTTGGTACATTTTTGTATTTTTTGTTTTTGCAGGTTACATCACGATCAGCAAACAGCGCACGCCCTGGAGAGCGCAGCTGCCTACTCAAGTTATCCAACGATGGCCGGTAAGTAAACGAATTCTTGGAATTCTTTCCCACTCCTCCTTACCTCACCGTCATTTGTGGAATCTGTCATAAATTCGTCATGTTGGCATTTCTTGATGTTTTCTCCTCTCTCTGTTATATGTACCTACTCAATTCAATGCACTGGTATGGCAGTGAACGGCTGAATGATGTTCTTCGATCAAAAGTTTGAAGCCGTGCTTTTTTGCCAAAGATGGAACCTCCTCTCCTCTTATGTACGGGGCTGATCGTGTTGCCCTACAACATCTTTTCTACTCTGAATGGTCATCGTTTTTGGCTTCATGTCGCATTCCGATCAACCAAATGTGTTCAATGAGGAAAAAACTTCGAACGGCGCAGAGTTTTTCACAAAGCGTCGAGGCATTTGTCGGTCTCGACTTTCGACATTTTTCTATCCGTCACGATAGCATGACACGATCAATTTCCTGAGCTGAGGAAGGAAGATGATCTCTAGAGTGGTGGTAAAGAGTTGATCTCGGTTGGTTGATTGTTTTGGTTTTGTTTATTTGCCTTTCGATCTTGTTATCCTGAAGAAGCTTTAGCATCCTCAGGCGTTGTTATTTCTAAAAAAAAAGCTGATCTTTTTGGCAGTTTTTCTCGATAAACTTCTTCAAGATCAGTTCGAAATTCCTCTTACGACAAATTTCTTTTGATTTTATTACCGGCCACGGCGGTGGAGCTTTGTTCTAACATCGGAATTTTGATGGACTTTTGATTGATCAAACCGTCGAGGATCATAAAGAGATTGTAAGAATTATGTTTGATCGTGATTTGAAGTAAATAATTTTTACCGATGTATCTAGTTCATATTTGTATGAAGCTTACATTTCAACTTCAGTCAAAATGAAGGAAATGGATCAAATGTGACACCAATTTACACAAATGCCCACATTCAGATTTTTAATTTATAATTTATCCCAATTAGGAGTTACTTTAACCTAGCCTTATGCCCTAGAAATTCAACGTCACTACTGGCTAGATCTACACACGCAAAGTCTTATCACCGTCTCTCTATAGATGATCGTCTTGTTCATGTTCTCTAACTTAAACATCCAAGGACTTTTTTCCAATTCTATTTACTTCGGATATTTACATGAAGTGTTTATTTTGATCACGTTTTTATAAAGCGGTGGAATAAAGTTGCAAGTTGTGAACTACGGCCAGCGATCCAATGGACAGACTTGCTCCGTGCAGTAATTACGGCTTATCTGTTCACTTGACAAAATAAGTCTTGGTGCAATATGCTTTCAACAGAGACGCTGTAACGCTGCGTTATCTTCTCCTGAATCCTAGAAATCTGTGAATCTAATTTTTAGCTCGTGATGTAGGATTTTCGTTTATAAACAAAAACTCTTAAATGCTCGAAAGCCACATCTGATGTATAAGTTAGCTACCTCATTGTTCATAATTTCTTGGTACAAAGGTCCATCGCGAAGGCTATATACTGTAAATAGCTTCCTGCAGTTCTCCGGAAACCAAGATGTTGCCAAGGCCCATTAGAAACTACTACAAAAGTCTATCCTTCTGAGTGGAAAACACTCATTCCCAAAGTTTTATTGGAAACAGCATATTCCTGAACGGGTTGTCTCCCCTCAGTAAGTATTTCACCTTCCAAGAGCGCTCACCAAGAATGGTTACGAGAATCATATCTTCGGCATTAACTATAACTTCGTTGTGCATATGAAAAAGGATTATACTGTTCCTTCATATAAATCAATATTCTGTGGCCAGATTTCTGCAGTTTATACCGTCATTTGCCTTCCGAAATTCAGGAGTGCATCATACAAACAGACTGCACTCATACCCTTCCTCTAATTCTGGACCACTTAACACAAAGGGTCTCAAGGGCAGCCAAAATATTTCCTATAATGGTCAAAGTGTCTTATCGACAAAATGTTATCCACATAGTTTTTCCTCTTCGGTTCTATATAGGTAGCAATATATTGAAAGATATCTCAAAAGTATTGTTAAAATGCTTTGGAAAGATAAAGCGGTGTAGATTTCATAACCTGCTGAAGAGGATGTTTTTCCTGATGAGAACTCCAGTTAGCTACTTTTAAGCAGACAGATATGAAATGGGAAGTAAAAACCCTCTTCAAAAGAACATTGACGTAATGATGAGTACATCTACCACAATAATTATATCATGAACCCTATCCCGATAAGTTGCTTCTCTCACGAGATTTAAAGAAAACTTTTTCAAAGGATCTCTTAATATCCAGGACAGCTCTTAAAGTGAACAGTCGAACAAATCGTTCAGTCCTCGGTCTAATTGTATCTGTTAGTCATCCTCGCAGATATTCTCGTACTCTGAGGAGTTCAAATGAAAATTTTCTAAAGCAACTTCATTTATAGATTTATTGAAAAGTCTCTCTTAATGAAGGAAAACTTGGCCAATATTTAAGCCACATCATTCATTTTATCTATTCAACAAATCAACTAAAGGCTCTATACTACAGCCTTGGATAAATGTGGACAAAACCTTGATCTCCAAAACGTTGGATTTAGTCGGCGCACTCAGGTTAGTCATAAAGACACTCTCAGCTGCTCAAGCTGTACTGTTTAGCAATATCCATCAAGACTCTCAAAGAATTTCACAAAAGCTTGGTCTTCTATTTTGTTTTCATTTATACCTCTGCCTCTGAATGTCTTCCAGTTGTCCTGTAGCCTTATTGACTGGCACTCTAGAAGCCTTGCCAAATTTATTTTTACTACTAATCTACCACGAAACTAACTAATTGCGAATGTCCGTTGAATTGAGACAAGAAATTTTATTCGCACCGACAGGACTTCTACTTCCATTTCAACACACAAATCCTAAGACGTGAGTATGAATGAAACTTACTTCTTCCTCCCAAAAGAAACCTTTCTCAGTTAGTTTGCTAGAGATTTCTGTATGATTCGTTTATTAAGAATTCGGTCAGTCATCAACTGTGGTAAGCACCAGATCAGTTTATTCACAAGCATCATGGCTGGCTATTGTCCATTTCATTATATGTTTAAGAAAATTGGCAAAACCACATACGTCCAGCTTCAATTCTGCAACGAAATGGTAGAAAGATAGATGAGCTTGCTCGCCAAAGACTCCAATATCTAGGCAAAAGTTTTGTAAGCCCATCTGATGTCCAAAACAGTGGCCCTAATGAAGTGATAACCTTCCGAAAAAGGACAAACGTGGACCTAACACGGCAGGGGCATAACAAGAAAAAGTGTTTAGAGGTTGGTTCTTCGGCCCATCCCCCTCTTACTTAAAATAATAATAAATTCGGTCAGCTCAAACAGTAGTACCAATCAAAGAGAAACTCCTCTTATGATAGGTATCCTTGAGGTGGTTGAAAAATGGAAGACAACGTAGAACTCCAAGTGTTATCCCAACGGTATCTTCCCGCAGTATGGCTGGGTAGTAAACGATAGTTAGTTACTGTTACTGTGGCTGAAGATGATCAGTTCTCTTATCAACAGTTATTCACTTTATCGGGTTAATGTGAGCTTCTTCAGAACTTATGATGAACAATGCAACGAGGACACTAATCTCAGCCGTTCAGCTTAAATCTATATGTGTAACACTATCACCATCGTGTGGTAGGTCTGCATAGACCTTAACCTTTTTTTACTTTAACTATTTTGAAATTTATTATATCAATTTTTTTTGTAACTCGAATCTTGTGAATCCTCGTCCATTTATTTTTATTTCAGAACAGACATATTTTCGAAGTCTAGCAATTTTAATTTCTTTCTTAGACTGCCTCTGGAGTCTGGAGTGGGAGCTCTAAAGTACCCATTCAGAGGCGGTGTAATTTATTTTTATTTTTTTGCTATTACATATATTGCTTCCATGCTCGTTTTCAGCAAGAGGTTAAATTACTGTTGCACCAGCTATTCTTTATTTATTCTTTCAGGACGCTACTGTAGAGAATTACCACTTCTAAGCTCTCCGAACATAAGTACCTACCTAGTCCCAATCAAAAACCAGACGATTTGAGATACCTTAAATCCTTAAAGTTCATTTTTATGTAAATTTAACTCTCTGTAGCAGACAAACAACTACCCAAATTAATTAACGTAGAATCATTAAATTTTCAATTGAACAGACAAAAACAAAAAAAAAAACAAATAAGAAAACTTGGCTGGCCGTCGGCCATTGCAATGATATCATT
This sequence comes from Dioctria rufipes, assembly GCA_963924295.1. NCBI lineage: Eukaryota > Metazoa > Arthropoda > Insecta > Diptera > Asilidae > Dioctria > Dioctria rufipes. The sequence continues at coordinate 338,453,812 of OZ002740.1, read as the reverse complement.
CGACGATTAAATGATTCCATGAAAAGTCGTTAAATGATAGGCTTCATGAAATTCCACCCCGACAATTCACCCCCTTCTCTATACAGTCTATATGAGAGCTACCTTTTAACCAACATTCACCCACTCCACCACTGCCCCTGCTCATAGCTCCAAAGCTCGCCGTTCGTTTTAATTAAACAGACTCGACCCAGACCGATGAACACAGAGCCAACTCTGCTCTGTTCTTCTATGTGGATATGAATCGCAAAGCCATGAATGGAGTTCCGTCTTGCGGAAAATTTTCCTCATTGAAATGGATAAACAACTCACGCTCCATGAAAGGGGGCGAAGCACAAAAACGATGTCATCGACCCACTCCTATTCCCATTCTCCTCCATGAAAAAGGACTCCTCCACACAGTCCCATAGTGGATAACAAAATGTGAGAGGGTGAAAGAACGTCGATGAAATATCCTGCCACCCCCATTTTTTCGCTCCCAGGACTAGAGAAAATTTATTACACACAGCACAGCACAGCTCCTTGTGTCAGAGCTCAGCAACTCAAGGATTGAAAAAGCCTGTCAAGGGGAGCTCCCATTGTCTCATGTCTCGGACAAAATTGAATCAGCTCACATGTGAAGATGGAATATATGTTGGCGACATGTAGGAGGTATATCTACTACAAAATAAATGTGACTACATAAACCTCTTGTGCAAAGGGGTTCTTGAAAGGCAACCAGAACTAGGGTACAGGAAAGAACCTAGTCGCATTGTACGTGTACCTACCTACTCCAAGGATCTCAAAAAACGGAAGCTTCTTGTATTTGTTTTGCGTGGTCTGAATATTTATGGGGCGGGTCGTATCCCCTTTCATTGACTCGCATTAAATGCTTTCGCCATCGCATGTTATATGGTATAAGTGCGGGTGCAGCTCCCCTGAATAAATTAATTACAAGTGACATAATGAGGAATAGCTCAGTGGTGATGATCTATGGTTCTTGATAAATCATGAGAGACCAAGAATTCCATGATTAAAGCCTTAAGGCTTGAAAGTTTACTGCAAAAATGTCACTGCATCCTGTATTTGGCCCTGATGCAAGTTAAGTTTGTTGATGTATGATTGCAATTAAAATGGTTAATAGTAGAGGTCTAAGGAAGTGTCCTTAATATTTTCCATTAGAGATAAGAAGAATTCATTTAAAATCGATTTTCTATGGTGAGTAATTAACAAATAACACAACGCTACTTCCCGGCAAAAGAAAACAAGAAAAAATTTAACACGCCGCATGAATCGCTCTTCTTTTTTTGTTTTTTTTTTCAGTCACCTGCTTGTGATTTATGGATACATTCAGATTCTTATAGGAAAACTAAAGAACTTCTGTTGTTGATATATTCATTATCAATTTACTTGGTCGCAAAAATTCTAAGAAAACCACATCTTCAGGAGACTATCATCGAATTACAATCCTCCGACAATACAATCTGAGATGACGAACGATTAAGATGTATCCAATCCACATGAAAATCATGATGGAGCTCAGCAGAAATAACTTACCTGTGCTTGAGTAGAGAGTAGGTATATCTCACAGACCAGCCAATGGAATGTTGAAGAAAACAGAGGAGTAACAACTGTACAATAATTGCAGACTCCGCCTTTCTGAATTCTTCAATTTCAATGTTTTATTTTCTGAGGATGGATTCCATTTTAAGAAAAACCTAAGAGGAGAACCCGATGGCATTAAGAATTGCATCTTCGATTTAAATGCATGAATGAAGTAATTAGTTCTAATGAATGCTAAAATTCTTTAATTACTTAGAATCTTACCGTAGACAAAGAAAACGGTGGCTACATAATAATTTATTTTGTCTATGGCTATATTGAATAAAATTTTTGAATGGGAAATTATTTGTGTAAGATATAGGTATGATGTCTCCTAGCCATGTAATTGATAACATATTAAATGGATTCGAGTCCCTCCAGCCTCTATCAATATTGTCTTCTATTCCGCTGACAACAATGATTACTCACTATAGAGGGATTCGGTGACTCCTCCCAAAACTGTGAAAAACTACTAATTTTTAGCTAGGATATAATCTATTGTAGATGCCTATACTATAGCTGTTAAATGAATAAAATAGTAATAAATCGAAATTAATGGTTCCCAATACCCCACCCCTGACACACTATGAATGAAATTTACAATTTCATAAATAATTTTGTGTCAAAGCAAATTCTAATGTTTGTTTACATTGCCCTTAGGTACTTCGATTCTTTCGAAGATTGTCGAAAAACTCATCAACACAAAATTGATGAAATATCTACGGAGTAATCAGCTTAATAAGGATCGCCAATACGGCTTTCGTACTGGCCGCTCTACAGTAGATTTACTAAAATCAATGTTTCCATAATTTTGGTGAATCTGAAATCATCACATTAGATATCTCGAAGACCTTCCATAGAGTCTGGCACCCTCCTCTTGTAACTAAACTTCAGGCATTAGATCTAGACCCTATTTTCTTAAAATGGATTGAAAATTTTCTCTACCGCCGTTCAATTCAAGTTATATTGCACGGAATTACTTCTGACCGTTTTATAATCCATGCCGGTGTATTGCAAGGCTCTGTGCTCTGTACTCGTTCGACTCTATAGCTGATTCCCTTAGGAATGTTATAGCTAACAACAAGGCCACATGTTCAGTTAAGTAAGATATGACTTTACAACAATATTCGCTTGGGGAAGATCGAATCGGATCTTATTTAATGCTTCCAAATCGCAATGTTGTCTATTGTCACTCAAACGTACTCCAGCTCTACTCAACCCATTTCCATTTCGATGAAGAAAATATCTCGAACTGACCATCTTTTAAAATTTTAGGCATTGAAATTTCCAGCAATCTTAGCTGGTCTGATCACATTTTTGGTATTGCCAAAACACGCGATGAGATGCCTGGACTTCTTGCAAAGATATAAGAAACATTTTACTCCATCAGACGTGACGCAAATCTACAAGTCTTATATCAGGCCTATAGATTAGAATATAATTCCCATATTTGGGCAGGGCCTGGACGCAGTGTGTTGTCTGCGTTAGACAAAGTCCAAAAGAAGGCCTTCCGAATTATTAGCGATGACATATCAATATCAACTAATGATATTGCACCGGCGTTTTTTCGGATGTCTGTCTCTTTTTTATCGCTACTTCTATGGGTGTTGCTCTGACGAAGTCTCTTGCCTGATCCGTTGTCGAATTCTTTCTATGCGCACCACACGAGCTATAACCCGAACTTATCCTCACACCCTTAAAGTCAAATTCGGCCGTACCGTGAAATTCCGCGATTCCTTCATAAGCAAAATTGTACGAATGTGGAACAATTTGCCATTCTCTGCGTAATGCGCACCGTCACCTACTTGCCTCAACCCAATAATTTTCAATTGCCTACCCCTCCTTACCTTTCCTGCAAAAGCTGTGCTGCGGCGACATAGGGTCATAGGATGTCCCCTAAATAATAATAATAATAAAGAAAAACAAGTAAAAAAGCTAGAATTGGTCTAAAAGATCAATTTTTACGATATCCTAGATGAATGCCCGTATGTAATTTCGTGTGGTCACCCATCTGTCCAAGTTTAATTGTTGAAATGGTTTTTCGAATATATTTCCAGAACGCTTCGTTTCATATGGCAACACCAAAAAGGGATTGCCCGATTTAGTTCGTTTTTAAAATTTAAATTACTATTTTTATGAAAAGGCTTTGTACTAAATTTCAGCTCTCAACATTAACGTGTTCTCAGGCAGTGTTCAAATACATAGTGATAAACGAAATGTTTGTATGGCAACCCCACGAAGCAGTTGCTCGATTGGTCCAATTGTCTAACATAAATCTACTTTTTATTTTTCCTAAAAGCCCATTTGCAAAATCAAAAAATTGAACTACCTTGGTAAAGTTGATTTCTTCATTTGCTTCTACGAAAATATTAGCCTCCCAAACCATCAGCATGTGGACATTGCCAAATACCTTGAAAACCATTTCCAGGCGGAAGTCAAGGTCATCAATTATATCCAAAGTTCTCCTCAACTTACATAGACATTGACACCAAAGAAATCACCATCTGCTCGGACAGCCAAATGGCTGTCAAGGCCTTATCAAAGCTTTTTTATAACGTGCAACCTGGTATTGGAGTGTAAAACCACCCTGAGCTCTCTCTCATGGTATAACAGGGTACTCGTCCTATGGGAAACAAAAAGGCGAACGAGCTTGCTCGGAGGCATCCTCCTCCATATGCGAGATAGAACCAAAACACCTTGCCTATAATATTTCGGCTTGGGCGAACTGGCAACACAATCGTCTTTAGTTAGATGACCCTTCGGGGAAACTTCAAAGGAACTGTGGGGTAATCCAAATTTAACGAAAAAGCTATAGAGACTAAACAAACCAACTCTGAGAGCTCATAGGGTCAACTCTAAGGCCCAAAATACATTCACGACCACAAGCAACAGGCCTCTGGATGCACGCCTCTGAACCAATATAATGGCCGGTTGCACAGTCAAGGCTTAAGCCACAGCGATGGCTTAAGCCAAGGCTTAATAAATATTTCGGTTTCACAGTCAAGGCTTAAGTGAAATCCTGGCTTAAGGAAAGCTTAACTTAAGCCCGTCATCTCGAAGGCTTAAGCCTCAGATTTTGCTGTGAAACACATAAGAAATTATTGCTAAATATATATTTTGCCTAAATATTATAATTTTTGTTATTAAATGAACGTGCATATTTCAAAAGTTATATTTTAAAACTAAATTGAAATTTTCCAAGCGAAAAATAGTTATCTAATTACCAGTTTTGAGTACTGTCTGGCAGCTAGTGTCAGCATTCCATTTGACGTTTTAAGAAGAAACCAAACAGTTTAGGACAAAAATGAGTTATTTATCTGATGCAGAGGGTATAAGAGACCAAGAAATGTATAATATAATATCGCAAGGTGTGACCCGTGAAAAAATTATATTATTTATTCTCGGTTCCGGCTGTAGATACATTCGGCTTTGATGGTTTACGTTGTCGAAACATTCTGCAACAATGATTTTGGATTTGATATCTTTCCAGAAAAAAAACCACAACAAACTGGTAAATAAAAAAATCTTCTTCTTTTCGCTTAGTTTTTAATCCACAATGGCAATTTTTCTTTAAAAAATTCACAATTTCCTCAGTGCTGACAACTTAAAAATTTTCATCCGCGGCTTAACTAAGCCTCAGCTAACTGAGTACTGTGAAACCGAGTAGGCTTAACTTCTGGGCTTAAGCCACACCCGTGCCTTAACTAAGCTCTGGCTTAAGCCTGGACTGTGAAACCGGCCATAAATGAATTGTCAAAGTTACATTCGCGGCCACGGGCCACACGCCACGCTGTGGCTGTGGCCAAGTTTGAGTAAATCTCAAATTTTGTGCCTCGTGGCCCCGGTACTACCAACATTGAAGTATAAGAATGGTAGGTTATTCAATATGGCGGGGGATTTGTAATTAATCGGAATTTTATTTATTAGTCAGAAAAGTTGTTTACCTGTGTGAATTAATTCATATTGTTTTGTAATAATTCTGCAAAAAAATAAAATGGAAGAAAAAATTATTAATTACATGAAAATACATATATTTATGCATAATCAGAAGAATGGTGTTTTGTGGCCAATGGCCGTGAATGTAACTACTTGGCTTCAGCAGTCAGCCACAAGCCTCAAGTGGCTTGTGGCCCGTGGCCTGAGGCCGTGAATGTATTTTGGTCCTAACTAGGCACTCATTTCTCAGGGGTCACCTATACACAGGATGGGACTTGTTGATGATCCTGTATGTAAAGGATACGGAGAAGAATCCGAAATAGTGATTTTCTTTCTTTATCACATTCCGGCTCTCTCCGACGAAACAGCGGGCAGTACAAAATATTCGCCTATTGAATATTGGAACAACAGCAAGTTGAAAATACATTGCCTAACAAAATCATCTTTAGTGAATAGGTGGAGCTGGATAGAAGATATTCTCGAAAAAGTGATGTTCGGTACCATCTTTCCACTAAGGCCGCACGAGCGGCGATTTCTCAAGTTTGCAAACTCAAAATATTAATGAGAATACCAAACTGTACGAATCTTACCAAATTAGCGCTCTTCTTGACCTTTTATAAGTCAGAACCTAGCCATTGCCTGACATATATATATTCAAAACTAATTTACAATACAATACAAACTAAAAATCATTTAGGACTAAAGTATAGGTTAGCTCACCATCCCTCATTGCCTATGTTAATTTTTTTTTAAGCTCTAATATTAATTTTTTTTTGTAAAATTAACTAAAATTAGTTGCTGCCACTCCTAAAATAATTTCATTTCTTTCAATTTCAGGACTAGAGGCTCAAGTGCAGGAATCTTCTAAAGATCTTTACTGGTTTTAAAGTTAACTTAAAATATTTATAATGTGAAAACCTTGCCCGTCATACCATTTCCCAGAGAACATCTAATTTTTGTACAAAATAATTTTCTTCATTATTTTAAATAAAACAAAGTTTCTGCTCTTTTGTACCTTCATATTCTATAAATATTGTTTTGCAGAGCCAGGAGCTCTGAACTGATTAGCTTTTCCACTTACTTAAATTTCATAATTTGTTAATTGTTAATAAAGTTACATACAAAAAAAAAAGAAAAAAAGAAAACAAAACACAAAATCAAAATAAAAACAAAAAAAAGAGAACCTATAAGGAAAATTGTTGCAATTCAATCAGAAAACATAAAAAATAGAAATCGTAAACGTCTAAGAAATTTTTTTATATAAACAAACGAAAGAATTGCAACAAATTTCCGTTATTTCGTTTATTTATATAAGGCGTGAACTGTGAACCCATTGAAAATTGTAAATAGTATAAATAATAATGTTAATAAGAAAAAAGTGAATGTGTCGACAGATATGCAATAAAACGATGCGGAGTTGGAGGCAAAAGTTGAATTCTAAGTAGATTCAGGTCGACATGAAAGTGACGTAAGACGCTATTTACTTAATTATGTAAAATGTAATTTAGACTTAAGCGTATTGTGTTATCTATCCTGGCAGCAAGCAGCATGTATGGATGTACATATATTATGTGTGTGCGTGTGTAGCCAATACACCGCCGCAACAAAAAAAAAAGGCAAGTTGACACTACTTTGAGTACTGTAAATTTAGAAACTTAGGAATAATATGAGAAATCAAAATGAAACAAAAGAAAATCAAATAAAAACATATTTACAAAGTTAATGACTTTTCATTATCGCGATCTTCTCCATCAATTAATTAACATTAAAACGATAATAGACGTGTTTTGTAGGTACTAGCTCCAGAATTTTCTTCAAGTGTGCGATGCTGATTAGGTCGTGATAGTTATTATTAAAAAACATCATAAATAATTCGACAATGGCTCACGATAGCAGGAAGAGACCAAGTCCTTTAAGTTTGGCCTAAAGGGTAGGATGTCAGAATCTATTAAAGGCTTTTGAAATATAGGGCAACGATTCTCAAATAATTAGGTATCCAATCTTGAACTTTTTCTAGCGCTAAATATGACAAGTAACTTACACTTAATTAATTTAGAGTGATTCAAAGACCTTCGAAAGAATCGATGTGATTGCAATTGGTCGAAAATTTGAAGGATCGACACCTTCTCTCTTGTTTGTTTTTGTTTTTAAATATGCTGAACGTGGTCAAAATTTGAAGCAGATGGAAAGTTTCCTGACTAATAATGAGACTAAGGATAATGCACAGCTTTTTATTAACATGAGGGGTCTGAACCCATCAGCTTTTTAAAAATCTTAAAGAAATCTCTCTTATAGATGTATTGTTTCTTGTACACATCCACACTGAAAATACAAAACGAAAACAGGTTTCTGTGAAGTGTGAAGAAGGAGAGAATTCGAAACAAATCTTTCAACGAAAATAATTAACTTTATCCAAAGAGTTAAGAACGACTTCACCATTGTAGTAAATTCAATTATTTCAATTCAATTATTTATTGAAGGTAACAATACATCAAGATGACTTAATCTTTTAGCATGTTCAAAATATGTTATTTAGAAATTGAGAGATAAGGAGATATGGTCATTTCTCTGACGAAATTTCTAGCCTGATCCCTTATAGATTTCCTCCTATGCGCACCACACGATCTGTAAGCCGAGCTCATCCTAACACCCTTGAAGTCAAATTCGGCCGTACCGTGAAATTCCGTGAATCCTTCATAAGCAGAATTGTACGAATGTGGAACAGTTTGCCATCCTCTATTTTCCCTCCAGCTATGAGCCACAAACTTTCAAGTGAAATGCGCGCCGTTACCTACTTGTCTCAACCCAATAATCCTCACTTCCCTACAAATTCTTCCTTTGCTATGCTACGGTATCATGGGGTATCTCCTGAGCTTTGTCAACTTCATAACAAACAAACAAAATACAAGCAGATACAAATACAGCTCAAACTCGTTTATCCGAAATGCCCGATTTAGAGACTTTCCCGGAAAATCGAAAATCCCGGTTAATAGAACGAGCTCAGTAAAATAAACGGAAAATACCTTTCTTTTAATAACAAACTCAAATTATATTTTAATACAAAACCAAATATACCTACATAACATAAAAAAAATTGCCATTCGAATATACACATACATACACATACATACGTACACCTTGCATTTCCTCAAGATTTTGGTCTTCCATGAAGTTAATGATTGTGGTACATATTGTTATGGCTTGTGAAATCGTAGTTTTGTGAGGAATTTCGTCAGAACTAGTTGAGGATTCAGGATTGTATTTAGAAATTCATCGTCAGATAATGTACCGAATATTCGAGCATTTTGGTCGCTTTCAAACGATTCTGAGATCTCTTCATAACTAAATCCAATAGTATTTTGTGGTATATCTGCAAAAAAACGTTCTCATTTTCTTGAGTAGGAGTTACTGCTTCATCTCTCCGTAACATATTACCCCAAGAGGTTTTTAGGATGTCAGTAGTACCATCATCCCACACATTAAATTGTTTTTTTTTTTTCTTAAATAATTTTTGAATGGAGCACAGATCTGAATTAGTTTCGATATTTATAAATTTTCTCATGACGTGTTTCCGATAAAAATACTTCAAACTTCTTATTATTCCTTGATACTGTGGCTGAATCAATCAAGTGCAATTCGGTGGTAAAAACTTCACGATTACATTGTCTCTGTGAAAATTTTTAAATGTTTCTTTGCTTCGGATACAAAATTATTCTTATACCACTGTCAATATTTCCTGTGTGAGCCACGCTCTTCGACTTGACTTATATATCACCAGGATATGTTTAGTATTATTCTTAGAAGCTATTGGTCAAGCACTTTTTCCAATTATAAGCAGCTTACACTGCAAAAAATAATGTACGATTCCCTATAATCAAATAGTGCATAGAAAAACATATTCTGCGTAAATTTCTTTTCAAATCGTGTATAGGAAACTTTATAAAACGAATTTTTAGATGAAAAGTATGTAGTTTTGCCCAAGCTGAGTTATTTTCCATATATTTTATTATTTTGTGACCAATATGATATGAAATCTTAAAATTAAATCGAATAGAAATATAGGGGAGACTGGCCTAATATGACATACTAGGGTAAAATGACACATTCCATGAATATCCAATTCTAAATTAAATTTAGTCTTTCGTAGTCCATCAATGAAAACAAACGTGTCAACCACCTTTCCTGTGAAAATTTCAGTAAGATCCGTTGGTTTTTGTAAGAGCAATGCTGGAAATAGTATTTCAGTGATAGCTGATATATGAAGATAAAAGAAAGGAGTGTGTCTATATAGAACACCCAAAACTTTTTCAGTGGAACTTAATACAAAAGGCAAGAGAAAAGTTTTTGACAGTGTTTGTGTGAGCGAAAGTTTTAGTTCTCTGTTGGTTGGAAGTAATATATTTAAAAAAAAAATTTAATGTTACGTTTGAGGGTAAAATGACATATTACATATGTGGGCAAAATGAAACAGTATGTCATTTTACCCACAAACGTAATGAATAAACACGGTTGGTTTTTCTTTTTTCAAAAGATATATTCCCAAGCAAGCAAATTTTACACACACCTTACACTCCTATGTTACGCCTCTTGCCACTCAATTGAAATAAGTTTCTCCAAAATCTCATTCAGTTTAGTTCTCTAATTTTTAAAATGAAAATGTAAATTATTAATTTGTGAATAGAAATCGTAGGCAATTATAAGAAGCAGAGTGATCGTCAGAGTTGGGACGAAAAGGCAATGCAAAGTGCCAATGATTCTGTGAACGAGAATGAAATGGGTTGGATAAAAGCGGCAAAAACTTATAGAGTACCACGGGGCACTTTAAGGAGAGAGAGTATAGTCCGTATCTGGCCGTGCTAAAAGCAAAAGTCATGGGAAAACGATCAGCTACTCAGAGAGCGTCGGCTGAGCGGGCAAAGATCAACTTAAGGTTTGAGTGCACTGAGACTCTGGGAGATTTCGATGGTGATGACGATGAAACTGACGTACCTTGCCTTTACTGCAATGATTTATTTAGTAGATCCAGATCTGGGGAGAACTGGATCCAATGCACCTAATATGGGAAATGGGCGAACAACGAATGTGCCGGATTAATTAAAGGTGCAAAGGAGTTTGTTTGTGATGTGTGCAAATAATATGTGAGCACGAAAAATCAATATTTAACATCATACCATAGGTATGTCATTTTACCTTAATATGGTAGGCTAAAATGACACACTAAGAACTTTTTTGTTATTAAATTTTCAGCCACAGAGCAAGGTTATTTAATTTTAATTTTTATATATAATATGTATAATAGTTTAAGGTTTATTTTCGTTGAAGAACATTTTATTTTTTGTCAAAGGATGTGGTAATAAATGAATTTAAGCTTGTCATATGTCATTTTATACCAACCTCCCCTACTCTCATTTGGTAAATTTGGAAAAATAATATCAATTCCATAATGTTATGGAAAAACGAAACCCTTCACTTTAGTAAAAATACCCCAAATACAAGGCATACATTAGGTCGTATTTATAAAAATAAAGTAAAGTAAAAGGTACAGCTCATAAGCAAAAGGTTGAAGGAAAAGGTTTTGCTTTATTTCGTATTTATAATCTTTTCCTTTTCTTTGCAAGAAAATCCTCGCAAAATAAAAGGAAACGGTAGGCACGTGCGAGCGTCACGATACGTTGCACCGCCGAAAAAAATTAAAATTTGCAGTAGTGTGTTTACATAGATCATAGATGACAACTTGACACTCGGAGTTTTGATTTCATATTTGACATTTGAGTGAGCTCTGTTGTGATTAAGGAAGATGGCAATTGACGAAGAACTATCAGACGACCATTTAGAGCCACAAGCCCCAGATGAGCAATTTGTATGTAAATTCATTGCCGAGGGGGTAAAACCACTCGACAGACATATTTAAGAATCGTTCTATAATCACTCTCTCTTTCTTTAATAGTCGATTGAAGGCAGCCTGCGCTACGTCTTCCACGATGGAAAAGGGATTCCTCAAATAGGGCATTATACCATTGCCACTATCCCCCAGCAATACCGTATTCGTCGTCCGCCGCATGACTTCATGAACAGAAGAACTTTTCCAAATTTGACTGCCATGTACTGAACCGGGCCACCGTGCATCGATATTCATGAAAATGTAATTTTGATCGCATATGGCTTGAACATTAAAATTAGCCATATTTTTCCGGTTCGCGTATCCATCCCCAAATAGACGCTGCTTTTTAATTTCAATATGCGTGCAATCGGGAATCCCTGCCCATTTGACTTTGGTTTCCATAATTTCATTTTCTGTCGATGGCAACTTGATCCACTCATTCGCCTTGTCTACGATGAGACCGAGACTGATATCTCGACAATTCTAGAGACTGTAGGCTGCGAACATCCTGGCTCCTCATCGATACCGCTTTGGAAGCCCGGATCTGCCATATACCGTAAAAACACTTTAATTTTTTGTACTGGCGAAAGCGCACCTCCCCTGATATCCAGATTCACGCCAATGAAGTTTTTAGCTAACCAGTGTACGTTTCTTTCGTCAAACCGAAATAGTGTTCGGAAGTCCCACTCACGTGAGTACGTCTTTCTTTGTACACTTATCGTGCGCGTACGTGCACCATATCCTCCATGGGAAATTAGAAGTTCAAAATTAACAAAATCACTTAAACTAAACAGCTTTACTCTACGATTGCATGTATACGACAAAATCATTAATACTTGCTACAAAAGCTTCTCGGGAGTAGATGCATATTTTCTGAAGCAAATCCTTCAGTTTTAAAGCAAATGGTACTTTTTATGAATTCAAAAAAAAAAGGGAAACCTTTTCCTTTGGAGCAAAAGCTTTGTTTTATGAATAAAATGTGAAGCAAATGCTTTGATTTCTGTAAGTAAAAGCAAATCCTTATTCTTATAAATACGGCCTTTATCTTGTTATAATCCGATGAAATACGCATGTGTGCACTGTGTACAATTTTATTCTGACCTTTGTGTGGTTTATGACCAGTTTCACAGTCTGAGTTTAAACCAAATATTTAGTTTAAACTCGACGAATGGGTTTCACAGTTTGGTTTAAATCATGCCATCACTCGGTTTAAACTCATGATAAAAGTATTTGAAATGTATGAAATTTTATTTTGACAGTGCATTGTTTGTTTGTATCAAGAAAATAATTTTATCATGGACTCAGATTTAGTTATTTTTAACAATGAAGAAGCCTTTTTGAGTAAAATTCAAAACTCTGTCGACGACTGAGAATAATTAAAATTCGGAACATCATCAGCCCCTTACCCGGCCATAAGAACGTTACAACAATTAGCTACTGAGGAAAATGCTCGTTGACCTCTGGCATCAAGGTCTGTTTTTACTGATTTTTATGTTGACGATTTGTTGACTGGATCAGAAGACGTTCAAGAGGGTTTGGAACTGCAAGGGCAACTCATTGAAATTCTGAATAACGGTGGATTTAAATTACGGAAATGTGCAAGCAACAGAGCAGAATTATTCAATCACCTATCTATGGATTACAAAGAGTTAAAGGGTTCCCTAGACCTTACAGACAACGAGTCAGTCAAAACCTTGGGAATTAGATGGTATCCCGGCAAAGATTATTTTACTTATACAATTAATAAGGAGCCGAAATATGAAGTGGCTAGTAAACGTACCAGCCTCTCCAAGATAGCTTCATTATATGATCCACTAGGTTGGATCTCATCCATTATAATTGTGGCTAAAATGTTGATTCAATCCTTGTGGATAACTGGTTGTTCTTGGGACAATAAGGTCTCTGAAACAATGACTAAGCCGTGGCAGAAGTTCAAACGAGAGCTATATATTTTAGAAAGCCTGAAAATTCCTCGATGGAATTCCAGTCACCAAATCTATAGCTTTTGTGATACGTCCATCATCATCCATCGCAGCAGCATTATATCTACGCAGTGAGAACGGCCAGAGCATCACCACAGTACGGCTCTTAACTCAAAGACGAAAGTCGCTCCAGTTAAGCCTGTAACACTTCCTCGCTTAGAATTAAATGGAGCATTACTTCTAGCTAGATTATTAAAAACTACAGTTCACGACATGAAATTACAAAACACTCTAATATTTCTGTGCAGTGATTCCACAATCACTTTACAGTGGATACGAGAACATCCTGCACGATGGAAAACGTACGTAGCCAACAGAGTTACGGAAATCCAGGAAATTATACCATCCGACCATCGGCCAAATAATTTTAATGAGTAGGACGACGTTGATTTTTATGCTAGATTCCGTTGAAATAAAGAACTTTGTCACTTTATCTTGGAATCTATACTTTTCCGTTTTCTTGCACTTTACTATGTATATGCCTTTTTTATGCACTACTGAAAACAATAGCTCAACTTCACATCTACTAAAATTTGCAGCCCTTCATATTTTTTTATTTTTTACTTTCTGGTCTGTTTACTTTTTCCAATTGACAGATTCATTGATAGAAAAATTGCTTCACAATGGCAGCGATAAATAATTTAGTTCACAATTTAATCAGTACTACCAACGTTAATAAAAGAATGTACTGTGAAACCCGATTTGGTTTAAACTACGTTTAAATTTGGAGGATGGTTTAAACTCAACTGTGAAACTGCCGGCCCTGTAGCATGTCTCCATCTTTCTAAAAATTTCACCCCGTACCTGTAAAAAATGTCACCCCCTATCTGTAGCATGTGTATCCACCATCAAAGAAATGCTTGACAATTTTAGATTTTTAGCTCGCTACGCGCCGAGGAGGGGTGGGGAAGGCGGAGGGAGGGAGGTAAAGATTTTTACTAATCAGTGTATGCGATTTCGCGATTTTCTTTTACATCATGTTCGAGAACAATTTGAGATAATGACATGGAAATTTTACAAATAATAGCCCATGGGGTGTAGATAATTTTAGGATGAATAAGTTACGCCGAAATTATATACGTAATATAGTAATTGGGGTTTGAATGACCCAGGGTACAGTCCCATTTATTGTTGTTGTAATTTTTTATTTAAAGAAATCCAGAAACCAAGTATACCAGTCGATAGTACCTACTCGGCGAGACTTTTAATTTGAGATGCATCATGCCATATAAAAATATCCCCCAGGGGGCCCAGGGTACCTACCCACACCCTAAAGTACCATAGGAGAAAAAGTTTTCTTTCATGAATTGTAGCTGCCAAATAGCTGAGGCGAACAATGAAATCCGTTTTTCGATCGGACGTAATCCGGCCGAGTTATGGTCGATTTTCTGAAGAAAAACAATCTCTAGTACTTCATTTGAAAAATTGAAAAACTCTAGTACTGCAAAAGTAAGTTTCGGTATCGAAAGAGGAGTGCACTGAAAGTATACGGAGTGAAATTTTTCGAAAGGTGGAGACAAGCTACAGGAATACCCGGTACTGCTATATAATTGTGAAGAGTAAGAACAATTTGTTCAACAATTCAAAGTTATAAAAATTGCAGCTGGAAATTTATCAGAAATTAGTGAATTCTTTAACCATTTCATTTTATTTATTTTTTTTGAATTAATATGTTTGTCAAATAATTATTTTACAAAAGCTTTATAGAATCAAAAATATGAAACGGCTTGTAAATGTTATATAAATTTATGTTTCAAAACCTTTATTGAAGTTAATTTTTGTTTCGAAAATAATAATGTGCTTAATATTTTTATTTTGTTATTTGTAAAGCATTCTATGTCTATATTTTGTTGTTTCTTTGAAATAAATTTACTCCTTTCACCTATTCCTTAATATAAAGATGAATTATTTCAGGAAAACTTAATTTGAGAGAAAAGACCACTAATGAAGTTATTTGTGTCTATATTAAAGAGATATTTTTAGACACCAATTGTGCAAAATATCATTCATTATGTCTACAATTCACTATACTTGATGTTTGTTTCCATCTATAATAATGTATGAATTACATTTGTTTAATAGTTCATCAAACATAGTGCACTGAACGTTCCCTTTCTCCTTTGGAAAGAATACCTACATACATTTGCCAGAAAATTACTCAATACACATCTACTTATGCCCCTTTATCAAAGGTACTTTTTATACTAACTATGATGTTTCCACAAAATTGTCGAAAAATTTCTATTAATTTAATGGTGTATTTATTTAATTCATTGAATATCACCAGTGGTGTGCTGGAGTGGGCTCGCCTGGGCTCGCGCGAGCCCATTGTTAATTTTTTTGAAACTTTGCGAGCCCATTGTAAAAAGTAGGTTTTCAGAGTTTTCATAATATGCATGATATTTGTCGATCTCATCGAACTTGAAAATGCTACTGCTGAATACATACTTACTGTTTTGCTTAAAACTTTAAATAAATACGATTTCTCTGACAAATATTTAAAAGAAAATTTGGTTGCATTTTGTTCTGATGGAGCTAGTGTAATGTTGGGAAAAAAAACTAGAGTTTCAACAAGGCTTGTCCAAAAATATACGAATATTATAATTTGGCATTTCTTAGCCCACCGGCTACAATTAGCATTATCAGATTCCACAAAAAGTATTGGTCAATTGAATCACTATGAAATATTTCTTGACAAGCTCTATGACTTTTACCACCAATCACCAAAAAATCAACGGGAATTAAAAACATGTGCTGAAGAAATAGACGTGGAAATTATAAAAATGGGTCGAGTGTTCGGACCTAGGTGGGCAGCTTGCAGCTTACGCACTTCATTGGCGGTCTGGAAAAACTATCCCGATTTATGCAAACATTTTGAATATAGTGACAAAACATCTGGATTATTAAATCGACTTTTAAAGGATTTAGCTTTAATGATCGACGTCTTACAGGAATTCGCTTAGTTTTCAGAAGCCTTACAAAGTCGAAACATTAATATTGTTAAAGCAAATACTCTAATAGTTCGATCTATTAACGCCATTAATTATTTGAAAGATTCTGTTGGATGCTATGAAGCTAAAATCGAGGATATGCTTAAGTCTAAAGCGTTTGAAGGTTTTAAAATGGAAGCAATAAAAGTATATGAAACTCCCACGCGACAAACTATTAACTTGTATTGCTCCGTCCCTTAAAGAAAGATTATTGAGTCAACACAATAATATATTACGAATCGATGATAATTAAATTATTAGTGATGAAGATTTTAAAAATATTTTTAACGTCTGCTATCCGGAACAGTAGCAAATGGAAGAAATATTATCTCCGTGGCGAGAAGGCGAAAAAAGAATAAAAACTTTGAGTTTTATTGTAAAGAGAACTTGTTGAGGCTAAACTAGCAGGAAGATCAAATGAACAACCAGTTTCTATAAAAAAAGCTAGAAACATTATAGAAACTGTTGCAATTAGCAGTGCTGAAGCCGAAAGAGCTTTCAGCGCAATGAACAATGTAGCGACACAAAAACGAACAACATTTACTGTCCAACACATTGCTGATTTTATGACAATTTCTTTAAATGGTAAACCATTGCATCAATTTGATCCAAACCCTTATGTAAAATCTTTTCTGCGCAGTCATCATTCAGCAATTGAACCAGCAAATAGAAAATCGGCAGAAAAGATAGGGAAGGAAGAATATTCTATATGGAGCTTTTTGGAATAATTTTATTTTAGTTGATATTCTAGCTAGAAGTTAATTTTAGTTTGTATTTTTTTATATTAAACATTTTCTTTGATAGTAATATTCAGTTTGTGATTTTTTGATTTTGTATATTTTAAATAAAAAGATTACTCTTTTGGACTTTTTACCGGGTTAAACTTAATTTTGTTCAAGAAAGAATTTTTTGGGATATCTCCGGTATATAGCAAAAGCTAAAAAATGTTCTAATTTCATCACACAACCCATTAATTTTTGGTGACAACTTTCAAGTCTTGGTTTGACTCATCAACAAGTCCCAAATAGCGAGATTGGGTGATTTGAAAAACAAATGCAAAAATGAAAAAAGAAGAAAGAAATGAAAGTTGTTTTTCTCTATTTTTCTCAAACTTTTTCTCACTATTTAGGACCTGTTGATGAGTCAAACCAAGACTTGAAACTTGTCACCAAAAATTAATGGGTTGTGTGATGAAATAACAAATTAGAACATTTTTTAGCTTTTGCTATATACCGGATATATCCCAAAAAATTCTTTCTTGAACAAAATTTGTATATTTTGTATTGTATTGCGTTTGTTTTTCTTTCTTTAAATTTTTCGTATAAATTATTTTATAAAAATAATTTTTAGTTTTTTTTAAATAACCATGAAAAAGAAATCCCCCCCCCCGGCGCCGGCCCCGTGCAGCGAGCCCATTATTAACATTTTTCCAGCACACCACTGAATATCACCCAACTTACATGTAAACAATTTCCCTTCTCCCGATAGGAAATTCATTATAGCCTATGCTCCCTATAGATAGGTGAAACTTCCCTATATCCAAAGCCCAAAGTGTACTTTTCCTCCAAGTTAGCGAAATATGCCTAAACTTTGTGGCACAAATTGTTACCACCGAATTTAGGGAAATATTTTTATAGTGCACATATGTGAGTTCCCGCAGCATTTGAGCAGCTCAAAACAGTGACACTTTCTTTTAATCCTGCGTCTGAACGCTCGTCATAACAGACAAATTTTTCCTTTTGGCAATAGCTTCCAAAAAGTCCCGTCTCGTCAGCATTGTAAACTTAAGTCTTGTTCTTCGATTAGATTGGACAGTTCATCAATGAGCATAGTTGCACTAATGTAATCCGCAGATAATTTTTCACCAGTCGTGTTAATACTATGAATACCCTGACAGTTCTTAAATTTTCTAAGACATCCTTGGAAGTATTGACATATTGATCGTATATTAAGTTTTTCGTGAAACTCTTTTGCTTTTTCAATTATTAAATCTCAAGATAAAGGAATGCCTTAGAAACGTTCCTGTCGGAACCATTCATTAATCGCCTTGTCTATCTGTGGATTTTCAGACGTTTTCAATGCTTTGCGGTTTTCAGGTCCTTAACTGTGCCAGTTTCTGCATAAAATTTTAGGATTTTGTTCTGATTTTTTTTCCAGTCATACAACGTTTGTTCTCCCACACCGTATTTTTTTGCTAATGTTCTTACGTTATTATCAACTTTTAAAAATTGAATTATTTGCACCTTTTCTTTAATTGATAAAACTATTCTCGCTCGTTTTGTCTCCGACATTGTAAATGTATGCAGAAATATCTACATATAAATCTTATTTGAGAAAAACAAGCTCAATAGCTTTATTAAATTAGCTTACCTCGAAAACCAATGAAAAAGGTATAGTACTGGAAACGCTCAGCACTTCAAGAAATTTTTGGAACAATTATAAATACACAATTTCACTGAAATGCAACTTTTACAAAAATTAGTTTGTTTTCTACAAATTCGCTTAAACCAATAGATGTTCTCCTTTCCTTTAAAACAGTATTATGACACAGGTTGCTTCTACCACAGTAATTTTTCTAGGAAAATGATAAGGAAAACCCATAAAATAGGACAAGCAAACATATTATTCTACAAAAGAGAGAAAACCAAGCATTAAAACAGATTACCAGCATATTAATAAATGGGCAAAAGTGTGCCTTCTGAACATGGGAATGAAACTTCAAAACTATGTTCAAATACCAACCAACTTTTCTCATTTCTCGACGCGTTCTCAGGCAGATTTTAAGTTAAAAGTGAAAAACAAAAGTTTTATATGGCAGCACCAAGAAGGGGTAGCCCGATTTAGTCCAGTTTTGAAATTTTATTTACCATTGCTATGTAAACACCACGTACCAAATTTTTTGTATGGCAAGGAGTTGCCCGATTGATCTCATTTTTGAATTAATTTACATTTTTTTTTAAAAAAAGCCCTATGTACAAAATTTCAGCTCTCTACATCACCGCGTGGGAAGTGTCCAAATATATAGTGAAAAACTAAAGTTTTATATGGCAACATTAAGAAGGAGTTGCCTGATTTAGACTATTGTTATCAAAAAATCATGTACCAAATTTTAGTTCTCCACGTCAACGCGATCTCAGGCAGCGCCCAAATATATAGTTAAAAACAAAATAATTATTTGTATGGCAACCCTACAAAGGAGTTGCCCGAATTAGTCCATTTTTGAAATTGTAAATATTTGCAATTTTTATGAAAACGCCGTGTACAAAATTTCATCTTTCCTCGTCGACGCATACTCAGGTAGTTTTTTATATCTCTATAACAGCGCCATCTGTCATGTTCGGAACTATCCTATTTTTCAAGCTGGAGCAAAACAAACATATTTACAAAATTCATTGAAATCGGTTGGTCGATTTCGGAGATTAGTGTGTATGAACACAGTGACACGTGATTTTTAAGGTTCCGTACCCAAAGGGTTACAACGGGAACCTGATTACTAAGGCTTCGCTGTCCGCCTGTCACCAGGCTATATCTCATGAGCCGTAATAGGTAGACAGTTGAAATTTTCACAGACTGTGTTTTTCTGTTAGCGATATAACAACAAATAATAAAAACAAAATTAAATTAAAAATTAAAGCGGGCACCCATACAAGAAACGTGATTTTTCGGCATTTTTTTCCTCGCTTTATTCTCATTCATCTTTTCTTCAAATGACAGCATTATTATTATTTTTTCACATGACACCTACTCTCATTTGTAAAAATAAATAAAAAGTACATCGTGTTAAATTTTGTGCGATGGTACAGAACCCTTCATGCGCGAGTCCGACTCGTACTTGGCTGGTTATTATAAAGGGTTTTCCAATAAGAGATGTTATTTTAATTAGCCCGCTATTTCGGTAGATGTCACTTTTAGAGCTGTCATTTTTTGACATTTGACAAGTAGAAACTACGGTATTAATAAAAATGGAACGATACACGATTGAACAACGCATTGAAATTATTAAAATTCACTATAAAAATGGTGAAAATGTGGCAGAGACGATTCGTAAAACTCGAACATTTTTGGGTCGTTGTGAAGCACCTTGTCGGACCGCAGTACAGAAATTGGTAGAAAAATTCGAGCTGTCGGGACAAGTTAGTGATGTGAAGAATAAAACCCGTGCACTTCGCTTAAGAACAGCCGAGAATATTGCTGCTGTAGCCGAAAGTGTAGAAGAAAACCCAGGTTTGTCCATTCCTCGTCGTTCTTTGGAATGAGGCATTCCACAAACGTCATTACACCGTATTTTGCATAAAGATTTGGGTCTTAAGGCTTATAAAGTTCAGTCAACACAAGAACTCAAGCCGGCCGATCATCAACAACGTCGAGTCTTTGCTGATTGGGTCCTTGAAATGCATGAAAATGATCCGGAATTCCATCGAAAACTCATCTTGAGTGATGAGGCCCATTTCCACCTCGATGGCTTCGTCAACAAGCAAAATTGTCGCATCTGGGGCTCGGAAAACCCAAGAGTGAAAAGCCTCTCTATCCTCAACGTGTGCCTGTTTGGTGCGGTTTATGATCCCGCGGGGTCAATGGACCTTACTTTTTCGAAAATGAGGCTGGAGCAACAGTTACGGTGAATGGATTGCGCTATCGACAGATGATTAATGACTTTTTATGACCGGAATTGGATGGTATTGATCTGGACAACGTTTACTTTCAACAAGACGGTGCTACGTGCCATACAAGCAACGAAACCTTTGATCTTTTACGGGAAAAGTTTCCGGACCGTGTTATCTCTCGAAGAGGTGATCACAATTGGCCACCGAGATCTTGTGACTTAACACCTTGCGACTTCTTCCTTTGGGGCCACGTGAAAGAGAATGTCTACGCCAACAGCCCAGTGTCGATTCAAGACCTCAAAGATGGAATTCGTGAGGCTATGGAGGACATAGGGCAGCCACTTTGCGATTTGGTTATGGAAAATTTCATGAAAAGGATATGGTCCTGGTCATTTGGCTGATGTTATTTTCCATTATTAACGGCATACCTTCCTCTTTATAATGAAATAAAGATCCGATCATTTATCTCAAAAAAATGGCATTTTTCTTTGAATATCAAAATAGCACCTCTTATTGGAAAACCCATTATATAGAATTACAGTTTTACAGGATGTTACTACACTCCATCTTTTTTCCGGAAAGGAAAAATAAAACCTTTTAAAATTTTGGAAACTAGACTAGAATTGCAATAAACTTTTTCTAAATTTGGAAATGAAGAAGATCTTATTGAAAAATATTTTATACATTAATAGCAAATTTCGTCTGTAGTATATACTGGACAAAAGCTGTGATGGTTGGGTAAGCCCTATTTTGGATACAGAGCAGTGTTGCCATTCGAAATATTTCTAGCGGAGCTTTTTAGCGTAGCCTGATAATAGCCATGCGTGAAAAAATTATAGAAAACTTAATCTTCTTACATAAATAAATATAACTCTATAGAGTAATTACTGAAAATTTGTTTTAAAAAAATTATTTAATTTGTCTGTATAAAAATTGTTTACAAATATCTCAGTGGCATCGAAATTTGTGAAGTTGTTGTTTTTTCTTTTTATACCGTGTAAGTAGAATAGAAATTTGGTCACATCAAAAAGGTTATCTTTTTTCACTTGTTTTTTTAAAGAGAAAACATTCTTTGAGCGGTCATGTTTTCATTTCAGTAAATAATAATTGAATGTCTTCAATTGGTGTTGCTTTTTTAAATCAATTATATAGGAAAGATAAATCTGGTAAGATATCAGAAAAATGTTTGTCTTTTACATATTCATAATCTAAATAGCTATTTAAATAGGATAATTTAAATTTATTTTTTATCGAATTGGGAAACTGACCCCTGATAATATTCTCTGACATTATTGAAAAAAAAAAAATTTCAGATTCTGAAGAATTAACTTTTCTAATTCTATATAAACGTTTGATCCACAATATATGAATTTACAATCTTTAGTTGAGTCGATATACGCATCTTTGAGAAAGTTTTTCATTAATATCTTTAATTTGCATTTAAAATCTCTACCCAATATATAAATTTTATGTTATTCAGATTGGAAATTTAATTTAATTCTACTATTAGCTTTAAAGCGTATTGCAAAAATAAAAAACTAATTTTAATATTAGTTAAAAGTCAGCTTATTGAGAATTGATTTTACAGCTCCTGTCCTATTTTCAAATACGCATACAGAAAATTATAAAATTAAAGCATCCCAGCTGTTTAATGAACATTGAACTACCTGATACATTGAAAGCCATCTGGTATCTGACAATATTAAAATTTCATGTGTTATTATGGCTAACTATTCTTGAAATTGCTTCAGTTCCTTTTGTCGTTTACTACTATATTTAAAAAAGCTATAAATACATTTTTAGTAAATGTTTCAATATCGAATATTTGGGAATTTTTTTTTCTTAAAAAAAAAAACAAAACATCGAACGGCATGGAATCTGTTGTTGTAATTCAGTTTCAATAAAGCACAGAAAATAAGTAATTTTTTGATAAGCAATATCAAAATATATCGCCAACAAAACAAAGCATTTCAGAGACGATATATCCGTACATTCGTCAATAATTATAGAAAAACATTGATTTTGTAATTCTGCGTATATTTTATTCAGGATGTATGGACCTACTTTTTGCGACAGGAGTTTTGTACCTTTGGTCCTTGCACAATTAATTTTACTTGCTAAAATAGAATCTGGAATGTGTTCTACTACAAATGCTAAGCATTTCATTTAAAAGACAGATTTGGACAACTCAGAATAATCTTTTTTCGTTAAATCTCTAACGTCCAGATTACCTAGTACTGATTTCATATTAAATTTATGAACTTGGCTATTTTCATGCATAGAAAGATGCATTTTACAATTCGTAAGCTTCACAAAGCACACTTTACGCATTTATATATCATTTACTTTATCGAGTTTAATTAAAAAAAATTTCTGGTTTCATTCGACTAAAACTCGCCTTTTTCTTTTCATTGTAGTTATAGTAGACAAACTCTTATTTGGTTTTTCAGTTTTACCCAAATTCGCCTCTAGATTTATTACTTGCACCCACCCATCGCGCTAATGATATATTTACTTAATTTTCTGTTCCAACAATTTCATTCTGTATATCAAAATAGTTTGTAAAATTCTTTTCATAATCCTTCTGGCTGGTATCTTTCGAAACCTTTTTAATCAAATACCTTATAATTTAAGCTATACCTATGGCTTACAATGAAGAGTGAGTTTTTTTTTTTTTTTTTTTTTTATATTATTAAGCCAAGCTCAGGAGATACCCTATGATGCAAAGCACAGCGTCGCAGGAAGGAGATAGGGAAAGGATTAAGGGATATGAGGAGAGCGGCGGAGGTGCCGATGTATGTCGCCCTTAAACTTTTGCAGGTTGTATGCCGGAGGAAAGACAGAAGATGGTAGACTGTTCCACATTCGCACAGTTCGGGATAAGAAAGCATCACGGAATTTAAGTGTACGGCCGAAGGTAATTTGAAGGGTAAAAGGATGATCGCGGGATGCAGCGCGGGTATTGCGTGCAGGAACTATTCTACAAGGGATCAGACTAGATATTTCATCAGAACATTGGCCATGCATATAGCGATAAAGGAGCGAAAGGCATCCAACATTGCGACGGTGCTCGAGCGAGTCGATATGACGAGTAATTGCCACATCGCCAATGAGCTTGCAGGCTCTCTTTTGGACAATATCCAATGAAGCTAAGGCTGTGCGACCAGCCTCGGCCCAGATATGGGAATTGTATTCTATTCTGGGTCTGATGTAGGACTTGTAGAGGAGCGCTATATTTGATGGGCTGAAATATTTCTTACACCTTTTCAAAAAACCAAGACATTTGGATGCTTCTTTGGCAACCGAGAAGATGTGATCTGTCCAGCTTAACTTACTGGAAATATTAATGCCAAGAATTCTTAGTGACGGTGATTCAGAAATTAATGCACCATCAAACGAAACGGGAGTGGTTAAGTGATGGTCTTGTTTTAATGAGATGAGACAGCTTTGGGTCTTAGATGCATTGAATTCGACGCGATTCACTTTGCCCCAAGCGAGAATATTGTCAAGATCGTTATTCAATGATCTAATCATGCAGTCTCGTTTAACACATGCGGCGTTTCCTCTGGAATCCGCAAGGGTGTCAAAGGAGTATGCGAAATCAAGGGTACTGTCATCAGCAAAGCTATGGATAGGATTGAAAGTAAGGGAAAGCAGATCATTAATGAAGATTAGAAATAGAGTCGGAGAAATAACAGAGCCCTGGGGGACACCGGCATTAATAGGATGAGGATCAGATATAACGCCATCTAATACAACTCGTATTTGGCGACTAGATAAAAAACTTTCAATCCATAATAGAAGAGGAGGGGAAAGACCAAGGGCTTTGAGTTTGGCTAAAAGGGCTGAATGCCAGACTCTAACAAAGGCCCTTGAAATATCTAGAGCAACGATTTTGGACTCACCAAAATTGTGAAGACTACGATTCCAACGTTCCGTAAGAAAAGTCAGCAAGTCTCCAGATGAGCGTCCGTGCCGGAAGCCGTATTGGCGATCGTTGATGAGCTGATTGGTTTCCAGATACTTCATTAATTTGGAGTTAATGATAGATTCAAAAACCTTTGAAAGAATCGAAGTGATTGCAATTGGTCGATAATTTGAGGGATCGCTACCCTCTCCTTTCTTGGGAATAGGCTGAACGTGAGCTAGTTTCCAAGCAGTTGGAAATTTTCCTGTCGAGTAGGACAGGTAGAATAGTTTGCGCAGAGGTTTAGCCAAGGATGAGGCACAGCTTTTAATTAATAGGGGCGAGAAACCATCAGGGCCTGCGGCTTTAGAGACGTTGATTCCTTTAAGGACCTTGAACACATCCCTCGTACGGATGTGTATTGGCTCTTGTACACATCCGCATGGGGGATGCATGACAGGTGCCTGTGAAGTGGGTGGAAGAAAAGAATTTGATGCGAATCTAGCAGCCAAAATATTAGCTTTATCCAGGGAGTCAACAACCACTTCACCATTATTAAGTAGTGAAGGTATAGAGGAACTGCTGAAGTTGTTCCTGATGGTTTTGACCAGGGACCAGAAACCTTTACTACCTTTGCGGCTTGCCAAGATTCTTTGTCTAACATTCTGGTCAAAAAGAAATTTTTCTCTCTGGATAATGGACTTACAGGTGTTCCGCGCAGTCTTGTAGATTCCTTTCAGTTCTGGACAAGGATGCACTTGATAGGCGCGAAAAGCAGACTCTTTCGCTTTTATAGCTTGGTTGCACTTATCGTTAAACCAAGAGCGATTTTGCTGTTGTTGAGATCTGCTGTAAGAATACGGAATATATTCACGCATGCCTAGACTTAGTATGTTACTAAGTTCTAATGTGCATTCATCAGCATCCCTTGAAGCAAAACAGACCGACCAATCTATATCTCTAAGATACTGATTGAGACTTTCCCAATCAGCGTTATTATAGTGCCAGAGAAGCCTACTTGTAGGTGGAGAAGTAGGGCGGCGCAGAGTTGAGGTGATAAATTGAGCCGTGATTAGACAGTGGTCTGAATTACCAAGAGGGGAGCCGACTGAGTTGGAATATTTGTCAGGGTGAGATGACAGAAACAAATCTAGTAAATTGGCCCTATCTCCAGCTGCATCAGGGATTCTCGTCGGTGCATCCACTAGCTGATGCAAATTGAAAGATTCACAAAATAGTTCAACGAATCGGCCCGAAGGACTTGTGGTAGAAGAATGTCTGAGCCATGGCATGTTATGGACATTAAAATCGCCTGCCAGAATGATTTCGGAAGAGGGGGAGACAGAAAGCAGATGATCAATATTGTTGGAAATATTGTCAAATGCGGATACCGTGTCGACATCAGACATATTTGGGCTGCGATAAAGGAAGCAAAAGTAGATGATGTGCCTGTGAAGTTTGAACCTAATCCAGATGTAATTAAACTCAGGATTGGCAGAAGGTGGAAAATCTTTTAGAATGGTAAAGGCCACATCATTCCGAATATATATTGCGATCCCCCTATGTGGAGAAAAAAGAGGCACTAAGCTATAACCAGGGACGTGATATTGATTAGAATCAGCATCAGAAACGACCTTGGTTTCACTTAGCGCAAGAATTGCCGGATTTTTTGATTGAAGGTGGCAGTACACCGAAAAACGATTTGCCCCCAATCCGCGAATGTTGCAAAATTCTAAAATAAAATTCTGCATGTTCAAAGCAAAAACAACAAAAAAGCAGAAAAAAGAGCGACACACAACAACACAAATATTTATTTAGGGGCAACCAGCTGCAGTCAACGACACAGCGAGGTAAAAAAATAGCAATAGTGTTATGCCTATTTGCTGCTTTCAATACCTCAGACCGTGCAGTTCAATGACCACAGCTGGGGACACCCGTATTGCTGATCAGTGACAAGGGCTAATGACCTTGCACTGATCACTGATGTACATAGAAGTTCAAATAAACATTACCGTACTGTGCTGCTGGCTTGTGGAATGCCGGCAGGGCATAGAAAAGCCCTGGACTTGGCTGGTATTATATTAATTTATAAAGTATTAAAAAAAACGGCGCGGCGGATTTTAGTTAAATTTTTGTTATTATGACGATGATATTTAAAAAATTTCAATCAGTTAAACGGTAATGTTTCATTTACACTGTAGTGCTGAGAATTATATGAAATAAAAGTTATTAGAAATATTTTGCCCACGTACCTATTCAAAAATTCTGTAGCTTAGCCAAAATGCTCGGGGGGTGTTCCGGTAGCCAAACGTTGTCCAAAGTAGCCATTTGCTATGATCGTAGACAAAGTGGCAACACTGCCCTAAACATAAATAATCGACTAACCCCCATCCCTACCCCAACCTATCCAATTTTTTTTGTATATATAAATGAACCCAGATGTTAGATACATAAGGAGATTTCAAATCGCTATCGGTGAGTTCAGTTAACATAAATAATGATACTGCACTTAACTGCGCTACAGTGCTGAGAATTAAAATAAACCAATAAGTTTTATTGGAAATATTTTAGCCACGTATGCAAAAATTCTCTATTGTGGCCAAAATATTAGGGGAGCCTTTAGCCAAGCGGCGTTGCTCAAAGTAGTCATTTGCTACAATTGTAACCAAAGTGGCAACGCTAAGGCAACATAGAGTCCAAAATTGAGTTTGTGACTTGAATAACTCCAAAAATTTATAATCCGATGTCTCAGATTTATTATTGATTTACGAGATTATTTCTGAGACTAAAATCATTAACAATGTGTTGGACATATGTAAAACCTATCAATCAATATTTATTAAGATTTAAACATTCCAAAATAAAGGGCAATGTCATCACTGATTTGACGAAATTAGAAACAAATCAATTCTCAGGATGTATAAGAAAAAAAAAAACTCTCGAATATAAAAAAGTTCACATGATGCCAGTAAACAATTTCAATTCCATCATAACAAAATTTTACGTAGCGACATTTTACACACAAAATGACAAAAAAAAATATCTTTTCAAATTATTCTAATAAGTTAGCCAGCCTGCTGGGATAGCACAAGTTGTCCACAGTTGAATTTCCATAATTCAACCAACATTTGAATTCAATAACCCAAATCTCAGCGATACCTTCAATGTTGCGACACTAAAAATCAATCGAAAACAGTTAAACAGCAAAAGCAAACAAAAGACGAAACATGCGCCAAACAAAACCTCATAGTTTTCCGTAAAATTAAAATTAATTAAAAAGTCATTCGTGTTTACGGCGACGATTTTTAATATTTTCTTCGCGTTTTTATTTGTTGGCCAGAAATTTGAAAGGCGCACAACGACACCTTCAACTAATTAAGAACATTCCTCGGGGCGTACAGTTTGGGGACCTGTTGAAAATTTGATTAACTCCCAGCTTATATTAGAGGCCTCTAAAAGTCCCATCAAAAAGCACTAAGATGGATCGATCTGGCGCCCAGTTCGCTTATCTTTATCGATCACAAAATTTTTGAATATTTCATGAGCTACATACGTCCAACGGGCAACGGTGCGCGGGAACACAGTCTCTTACAAACGATCGAGATGATCATCATCTTAGCCGGGCAGCATCTGAATCACAGCACAATCAGGAATTAATTGAAATCCCATAAACAACACCGAAGATCACGGGTTATCTTGATCGAAAATCTCAAGGAAGACTTTTGTCCCTAGTCCCTCGAAATTTACACAGTCGTTAGTTTATGGACTACCAGCAAGGTTCACTGTTGGCAGGCAGCTTCCCGTGTTCTGATTTCTTAAAAAATTTTCCCTTGTATGTACATACAAATAGTATACATAGACATGGGGTAGGCAACCGCAGACTTCGAGGTAATCTGGAGGCTGCTAACAATGCCGAGATCTTGCTCAGTATAGGGTCAGACTCAGATCAGAAAAAATGAGAAATCACGTCGATAGCTCAAATTTATGTCATCGATCGGCAATCGAATGGTCGTCGAAAAATACACGAAGGGATCACCTTGATCCATGGGATGCGATCAGAGGAAATTAAGGAGACGTATGACATGCCATAAATACGGGAAACTAGGAAAAATGACTGAACGGATCGAGCGATCTTATCGCCGGTCTTATTTATTGCCATCAACGATTCATTGGTTACTGCAGCGGTTGCATCAGTTCAGGAGTGGTACGCTCTACCATCAGGGGAGCTTCAATTCAGTTTGTTTTTTTGTTGTGCTGTCCCTTTGTTGGTCATCTTGTCAGGGGTGCTGTATCGATCTTGTCTCTTGTCACATGACTGATCAAAGAATGTAGTTCAGTACATCTGATACGGCGTGCACTGCTGAGTTAATAGATTTGTAATTGACATGCTTTGGAATATGTTGTGCTGTGGGTGGCTGGGATTTCTGGAATGTTTGAATTTGATTTATTCCAAAATTAAATGCAGGGAGAGAGTGTGTGGAGATTTTGCTCATCATTGCAGAATTGACTTTAGTACTTAACTATCTGTTTGAGGAATCAAGAAGTGCTGCATAAATTTGGTCAAAAACTCGATCACATTCTTAAGTTGATCGCCGCTTGCATGCAAGTACCCAATTGCATGCAGCATGTTAATATTGTCGATCTTCGATGGACCTAGTATTTGAAAAGACTTTTTGAATTGAGGCCCACAATGTTATCCAACCAAGACCAAGTTATTCTAACAGAGACTCGATTCCAAGACCGATCGGCTTGACTCTTGACCCATTTCAACTACAATATCCTTAAAATCTGCCCAAAAATTAAAATTTTCCACGAATTAAAAAAAAAACATAGGTGATATAACAGAGTGCTGGCCTCCACGGTATATCGCCTATCGAGTGCTTGTTTGTCTGAGCTGTTGATTAGTTGGTTAAAGAGGATAGTGAAAAATAATAAAACTCTTCGGCGATAATGGTCTTCATTTGGGTAACCCGCCCATCTTCGTATGAGCATGCTTAGCAGCTCAGGATACACTCGATCCTTCAGCTTACTAGGGCTTAGTTATGGTTTAACAAATATTGCCTTTCTATCACCAGATACTCTTCAAATATATATTCATATTCATTTCCATCATTCTCTAGACAAAATTCGCAAATAGGACTAGTGTCTACGCCAATAGTAACAAGGTTGATAGTGTAGGTTACCAGTGCAGCTAATGATCATCCGGCGTTCTGTACCTGAAAAGATTACACGCATTTTTCATCCACGAAATAGCCGTGAAACATTTGGCATGGGGGCCCCCACACATCTCTAATCAGACATGTAAAATTCCAAGTACAAGTACCAGTACAGTACCAGTACCTGGACTTGAAATACTTTAAGTACAAGTACCGGTACTGGTACTTAAAAACATTTCGAGTATAAGTCCCGGTACTGGACTTTAAAATTTTTCAAGTACAAGTCCAGGTACTGGTACTGCTACTAGTACTTAAGTACTTTACAGGTCTGTCTCTAATACACCCTAGTATCAGACTAGTCCTTCTCTGAATATACATAGTCGGTAAATACAACTATTTTGGGTAGTTCGAATTGTGAGTCTCGAAGGTATATAATTTAATGCTAGTGATTTCTGAAAAACTTCTTCTATCGAAGTATGAACTTCTTCCATGGAATAGAAAAAAAGGATTTTCGTATCTCTATCTCAAGGTACCCACTAAAAATTTTAAATCACACGTCAATTTGGTCGTCTTCCAGTAGGTACAGAAGAGATGCATAAAAATTTTAAATATGCACGTTAAAGCTTGTATGTAGGATGAAATCGCAAAAAAATGGGCCTTTTTTGGTACAAAAATTATCATATTTTCAACTCATCATTATGAAGAACTGGTAAGTCGTGGAAATTCATTTTCCATGAGAAAAATGTTCACAACAGAGTACTAATGGATGTAAAACAAAGAACGGAAGAAATATATGTAAAATATAGGAACTGGGGTGTTATGACCCAAGTAAAAAAATCCGTCTTTCGGCGGTAAAAAGTCAGTTATTTGTAATTTGTAATTTTATTTATTTATTTGCTCTACATAATTAAGCCCAATGGTCTTATAACTATATGCAGCATAGGTGTAAAAACTGTTTAAACAACAATAGCTTAATCTAACTTAGATATACTCTACAACTAATAATATAACATAAAATCAATAAGTAAGTAGAATTATAAAGAAAATAAAAAAATATATTTAAAGTTAACTACTAGGCAACGACATATATGGACAAATTAAAAAGAAACGAAATTTTAAAGAAAGAAAGAGAAAAAAAAACATAAAAAAAATAAAACTTATATTTAAGAGTAAAGGAAATAACAAATTTTAAAAGGAAAAAAAAAGCTATTAGCTAGTACGAAAATGTTCAAATAATACACTCTTGAACTTCATACCAACACCTCTTTCTCTTCGCAACATCAAAGGTAAGCTGTTCCAATTTCTGACAGTCCGAACAAAATACTGCTTCTCAGTGACCGAAAAGTTAGCACCAGGTACAAACAGACTTACACTACGTGAATATTGGGAGAAACGCACTTTTTCAAATAAGTAAGATGGTCTGCCAGAAGAGATAATACCATTAAGAAAAAGCAAATCTTTAAACAGAAGATATGATTGCAGGGGACATCCAAGGATAGTCTTAGCAAAGTCAGAAATATGATCAAAACGTCCTAAATTATAAATATACCGAGCAACGGAGTTAAATGCAGTATTTAACTTACGCAAAGAAACAGAATCACATTTGGACCAAATTTCGCTGGCATAAGTAAAAAGTAGTACTATTAGTGACTTAGCCAGCATCATCCTAGTGGAAATTGGAGTATAGGAGGCCGAAACAGAAAGCTTACGCAGAGATCCATACACCTTACAGATAACATTAGATACCTGATTAGACCAAGAAAGTGTATTGTTGATAATGATTCCTAGATTTAATACTTTTTCGCGATAAGGTAAGATGATACTATTGAGCACAATACGAGGTATTGACGAGGTATCCAGTCTATACCTACAGATTAAAATTGCATTAGATTTAATAGGATTCAAATGAAGCTTGTTCGGTATGCACCACTCATGTATTGAGCAAAGGTCCTTGTTAAGGCGATCGACAGCATCTTCAATTAAGCCTACTGGCCTTGATATATAAATTTGTAAGTCATCAGCATATAGGTGATATTGAGCATTGATAATAGCATTCGGCAGATTATTCATAAATAGCGAAAATAATAGTGGACCCAGTATCGAGCCTTGAGGTACCCCACAAGTGTTTGGTAAAAAGGTTGAGGAATTTCCATTATAAGTGACCTGCTGACTGCGATCAAAAAGATATGACTGAATGAGATTGGATGCCGAATTTGAAAAACGGAAATTAGTTATTAGTTTATTGATAAGCAAAGAGTGATCTATACAATCAAATGCCTTTGAAAAGTCCAATAGAACAAGAACAGTTATCATGTCACTATCCAATGCCAAACGAAAGTCATCAGTGATCTTCAGTAAAGCAGTTGTACAGCTGTGTTTGCACCGGAAACCAGACTGAAACTTATTCAGATAGTTATGACGTTCACAATAATCCACAATTTGCAAACGAAGCAGTTTTTCGAGAACCTTGGACAAAAATGGTAGTATCGCAATAGGTCGGTATTCGGTGCCGCTCGATTGAGACTTTTTTGGGATGGGAATAACCTTAGCCAACTTCCAGGAGGAGGGAAAATAGGAACGAAAAATAACATTGTTCATAATATGCGTTAAGGATGGCAAAATTATTGGTATAAGCAATTTTATAAACTTAGGATGTATGTCACCAATGCCCAATGAGTTTGATTTTATTGAGAAAACTGCGTTAAACACTTCTTCCTGCGTGACGCAAGCAAAAGAAAATGTATTATTGGTACCTGCCGTGGGGCTATATCTCACGACAGGAGGTGCAGATGATGGAACCGAACTACAAGTGACAAAGTTTGAATTTAATTCATTAGGGTCAACGTTAGTCTTACATTCCGAAGTTCGCCCAACTGCAATCACTCTCAAATTGCGCCATAGCTCCTTTGAAGGTAGCTTCGTGTTGAAGTTATGAAGTTAACATAATCAAAAAAAAAAAAAGGACTACACCACTGGATTACCCGCTCCTATCTCTTTAATTTAATACTAAACATAACGAATTTTGGACAACCGCCAATGACGGGTGGCACCACCCACCATCACCAAAAGCCACTCCCTAAAAATTGGTCACCTATATTTTTGTTCTCTAGACAATAAGTCCATAGGAAAAAACTCCAATGCTCTACGACCCTCCCAGACAGAGCTAACCGTCCTTCAATATTGCGAGACTTCTCACGTTTTCTCTAACTCCACAAGTATGTGAGAGAATCCGAATGAAGAGTTAGGGAGTTTTAATCGGGGAAAACGAAAATTCTCATCTCCCAAACTCCTCAACTCTCCGTGTTACAGAATCCGACGCCAGAGATACTATCCGTATGTGGCGTAGCGAGGATTCACATGCTGGTCGTGATGTACCTCCACCGGTAGAGCTCGTATTGAATGATAAAGGCGTAGTCTCAGTGGGTAGGGCGGAATTAATTTCGATAAAAATCGCAGTCCCAGGTGGAAACAATATGTCTAGGGTAAGAATGGCACCTCATATTAGTGTGTCTTGTAACAATAAACTGCCGATACCAGGTGACTTCCGATTAAATTTTAGCTTTGTCTTGTTAAGCCGGTTTCGCCCTTTCCAGACCTACTCTAGAGACTAAAATTGGGAACTATTCTAAAACTGTCGAGAGAGGCGAACTATGCACTGAATTCTTATTGACCTGCAAACATCCAGGGGACGCAGATAAGAAGATGAAAATAAACTTCAAGGACCTGAAAAATCTTCTAAATTTATCGCATTCTAGTCAGCCCGATAATGTGAATGTTGAAGTTGGTAAACCAAGTGATTAAAGACTACTTTCTGGCAAAGCAAACAAAAGGGCCGCAGTGTAGAGAAAGCTGTAATATTGCGAAACTCTCCTCTTTTAAAAAGACAGAAATACGGAAAGTTTAAGGGGAAACAGAGCCGCTCCAACGACTCGAGTGTTCTAAGAGGTGCAACTCAATGCTAAGCAAGGAAACGCTGTTTCTCAATCCACTTTTAATTAAGGAAGTAGCCGAACTTCTCTCACATTACCCTGATGAAGTTCTAAGCATAGCGGGAGTAAAAACATACAAAGAGCCTTCCTAAAGTAAGTTGCTGAACGCCAAACAAGGGTGGCCCCATAAAACCCTAAGACCTTTTAGACTTAAATTAAATTAATTAAATTAGGGTGACTAATTTTCAACTGTGTCAATCAGGACACAACACATTCTGAAAAACATTATCGAACTGAATGCTTCCTCGAGAACTCCATGGAACTGATTTCTTTATTACATCGAGGGTCAAAACGAAAGGTGCCTGAATGAACTACCCTATGAAAATACAAAAATTATCGACCGGTAACAAAACTGTCACTCTACGTAGATTACCAGTCGCTGGAAAATTAAAAAAACATAATTGAATAGAAGTTTGGTCTATTTAAGCTAAAGTATAAGCGCTGGAGTGAGAAAACTGCATTGAAGTTTGGAACCAAATGAGTCTCCAACTGGCAATTTCAAATAATCCTTCTAGTCCATTACGATAGAAGAAATAATTTCTGAATTGCTAAAGACAATCGATAAACATGAGCCAATTTCGTACTTTACCTACATGACACCGCCTCTAAAATCATGAATGATAAGCCCAATTGAAACAAGACCATAGCGTCAGGTTCCAGCCAATGTCGTCTAAAGTCATCAGCAAAGATGATTAGATGAAGGTTAAGAATATTGCTAATTTTGTTGTTTAGTACAATCAGATGCACCCTATTCGCGGTAATTGGACAATTGCACTTAGCGACTTTTTTTATTAGTAATGCAATTTAAAAATAAAATGCCACAAACTGTTCTTTAAACTATGAAAAAATTCTTTCAGCAATTTAAATTTCCACACAAAAAAAACGCAAGCAGCAAAATAAATTCGCCCAGGTGAATGTTTTTCCACCTGCTTCCTATCGGTGTACACAAAACGCTGGTCAGTGATCAATGCACAGGACATTCATCACAAAACCATCAAAACATTGTCAACGTTCGCCAGGTCCCAGATGTTATTTTTTGACATATTTTCAATAAACAACATAAACATTGTAGTTGCGCCCCAGCTACCGCTACTGTTTGTTTATGGGGCCCCTGGTGCGTGCAAAAACCGAGAATTTCCTGGCACAAGGAAAAACGGCAAAACGACAGGAACACAGAAGACATTGACAAAAGTAAGTCCAATATTCCAGCAATACGCCGCGGTGGAGACTCATGAATAAAATGCCAGTAAAGTCAGAAGCAGCATTTCACTCTCTTTTCCCTGTGTGTACAAGAACACGGCCCCTGTATCGTCGGGAGCCCCCAGAGTTACCACTAGTCGACCAGATCGACGACAGAGCCCGACGTGAAAGCCGTTTAGCATAAAAATGCACTCTGCGTCTAACATGCTGTCGTCAAGGTGTTCAACAATTCGGAAATGGATGGGTTTATCGCTTTTTAATAAGTCAACGCTGTCGCGTTGCCACACGGCTCCTTTGCTGAATTGTTAGTGGATAAGGCGAGAGGAGGCACACACATTTTTATCAAGACACCACTGGGAGCTATAAAACTGGCGCAAGTCTTCACGGTATTCACCCTGCGGATCAGCACCACCAAGACCAACACTAAATCCCACAAATTGCACATAAATCGAGCTCAGCTGCTGTTACCGCGAGAAACGGGATGTTTTTCTTTCGCTTCAGCAGGAACACATCTTCTTCGTGTCCTTGGCATTCAATTTATGCAGCAGCATTAAGGGGAATCACCTCACGATACCTAGTATGTAATGATGGACCTAAACCTACTACTTAAAATCTCCTGTTATAGTAAATTTTTCGTGGTTTGTTTTCTTAAGTATTTTACACGCTCGTCCGTGCCGCCAATGTGATACGAATGGCTCGAATCGGTCTATTTATAGGTCACCCCAGGATCACGTGGAGAGCGCCAATAGTAATTGTTAGTAATCGCCGGCTGTTTTGTCGTTGTTTTCACGAAAATTTATTGAAATTCGATGCATGACACAGGCCTCAATAACATTACAGGAAAATTTATTGGCCCTTTCAAGCAATTTGGTGGCACCAAATAGGTCCCCAGACTAATTTGGATTTAAGTGCCGAGAAAGACTTTCGAGATGAATTGCCTTTAAGTTTTCCTGACATTTAGATATCTTGTCACCGTCCTGCATCAATTTATCAAGTACGCGCGGAAAGAGTGTGATTGTAGAAAAGCTAGGCGAATGTGGGACCAATAGGAGGCAAAATAACTGCTTTTAAAAGAAAAATCGTTCGATACTTTCTAGCATCCTCGATGGCAGATGTCGACGTGAAGAATGGAGCAGCAATCTGTTTTATACGTAAAATTAATTTTTCAATCGGTTGCTTCTTTGTATTTGAGTTGAACTTGTGTGCGTGAAATAAGATTTTGTTGTTTTGTTGTAAGATGAATCAATAAGGGCTCTATGCGCAAATTTTTATGATTAAATTTAAATTACTAAATATAAGAGAAGAAAATCAAGTTCTCAAAATATTTTATAAATTCTTTCCTTCGTTTTAAAGATTCAATTGCTCTATAGATTTGGTATTTAGTAAGCTGCAGTTATAGTTACAGAAAGAGTCTGGAACAAACAAAACAAACAAACAAACAAAACAAACAATCTTTCGTATAACGGAGCGGAGGTCTTGCCATGAAATAAAGTAATCAGAATATTTTTGGTAAACTGACTAAATATCAAACCGAAATTACAACAGTTATACACAAGTGTATACCCGTATCAATTCACACACTTTGACAGATTACAAATTATCTCAGTACATAGTTGTTTTTCTTTTTTTAAATCAAATAAGTTTTTTTTTCAATACCGTGACACGTTAAAAGCAGAAACCAGTAACAGAAGCAGATTTTTTTCTAAGAGCAGGCTACTGTTCGAGCGTTAAAAAATTCAAAGCAGAGAGACAACAGCAGAAACAAAAGCAGAACTTGAAAGTTGATCAAATCTCAAAAATTCTGGTGCTTCTGCTCAGTACTACCAATATAAAGAATGTTAAAAATTTTATTTTAGAAGTGTCAAATAGATTTGATGCGAGACAAACAAAATGTCTATGTAGGAAAAATTAAGTAATTCTATTAGAAATGTCGGATTTCCTTCTGTTTCTGCTTCTGTTCCTGCTTTCTGCTTTTAATGTGTCACGAGCAGCTTTTATTTGATTTAAAGCCTAGTGACAGTTCCATATAATTTTTACCGCTGGTAAAATCCATTGAATAAATAACTAATAAGGAAGCGGGGTATCGTGCAAATACAGTGTACGTGTTTAAGCAATTCAATGACAGTATGACCCATGGTAAGGGGGGGGGGGGGGGGGAGAAATGACAAGAGGGCATACTGCCTATTTTGCGTCAGTTCAACATTTCTGACAATTCATATTTTTTGAAAAGAAGTTCGGATTTGAATTCGCGATATTGTGATAAATAAATAATTTAACAAGATTTTTACTTAATAGTCGTGTAACATAATTGTCGGAGTCTTAAATTATCGTAATGAAGTGGGCTTTGCTGGACGGCGTTATTATCATGGGAAAAAATTCTTCAAATAAGCTTAAGAGCTTTACTAATTAATTATAGTGTTTTAAACAAAATAAAGTGAAATATTAATGAAAATAAACAGCCATCGCAAAAAATTTTACATTTTCCAATGCTGGTTTTTTGATTTTGTTTACAATTGAATTGTAATGGCTGCCTAAATTATGTCAGTCATACAAAAGCAACGCCAAGAAATATTATCTGAAAATAAGGGGGCGCTAAAAATTTGGTTATTTTACATAGCAATTTAGATTATAAAAAATGTCCCCCTTTAAAATTTTATGATTTCTTTGCTGCATCACGAAACAAATACAAACACAGCACACTAATACATTTCGCCGAGTGTCTTAGGTTTTCCCTCGATATGCCGTTTCCTCATTAGTTATTTATTCAATGGTAAAATCCCAAAGCCTAGTATCGAGTTCGAGTAAAAGGTGACATTTCCATACAAACTTTGGCGCTGGTAGGTAAAATCTCAAACAAAACTTTAAGTGATAATTTTACTAGAACAATACGGAATTCACTAGTAAAAAGTGAATATTTCTCTATTTGCAGATAGATGGCGCTTTGTAAATCTTTACTTATTTTACTGAACATTTTAATGCCCGGAATATTAAAATAATGGTAAAATTTTAACATTACCTATTTCTATGACAATTTTCAGATAGTTTTTTTTTTGTATTAAATATATTAAAGACTTAATTTCTCTTGACAATTTTCAGATTAATTAATTCCATTTTTATTTTTAAATTGTAAAACCGGTTATCTAAACTTTGTAAACAATTTGAAGTTTTTCAGCGATAAAATTTTTAAACATCTGTCACTTTGTTTTCTCCAAATTAACATACGTCAAAATTTTACCAGCGATTTTAATGTCAAATATTTAGAGACCGCGTTAAATTTTACTTTGCCCGAACTCGATACTAGGCTCAAGCAAAAATTTTACTGAGTACGAAATTCATTGGTAAAATGTGCCATTTTCTCTATTATAAGTTAGATGGTAGGTACTTTGTAAGTCTCCCCTCATTTTACTGACCCTTTTTAAGTGCGGAACATCGAAATGCTGGTGGAACTTTCACATTCCTTTGATTGTTGACAAAGCGAATTTATTAAGTTTTTCCCATGGATTTCCTAGACGACGATGTATACTTCAACCTGCCCCAACAACAATCGCGTCGTCGATTTGATGAATTATATCCATTATAAATAATAATCAGTTAACAATTTTAGAAATACTTCCAATTAATTGTGATTTTTCTCCACACAAAACTTACGTCAACTTTTTACCAACGTTAAAATGACTTTTTTTTTAGAGAAGGTGTTGTTAAATTTTACCACTATCCGAACTCATAACCAGGCAGTAACGCAGCCAGGATTTGGCTTGGGGGGGGGGGGGGGCATGGATGTCCCAAGTCCCAACAATTCAGAAAAATAGGGCTTTAAAGCCGCGTCCTGCACCCATCTGAGCACTTAAGGACTGCTATTGTAGATTAAAAGGTTTTATTTTATTTTATCGGAATTTGTAATAATATACAGACCACATTTTATACGTAATTTGTAAATTATGTTCAGAAAACTGACATTCTAGAGGGGGACCGGTCCTGTTCGTCCCCCCTCGCGGTGCGCCCCTGTAACCAGGCTTAATAAAAAATAATAT
The DNA here is from genome assembly GCA_963924295.1 of Dioctria rufipes. Lineage (NCBI taxonomy): Eukaryota > Metazoa > Arthropoda > Insecta > Diptera > Asilidae > Dioctria > Dioctria rufipes. The sequence goes on along the minus strand of OZ002740.1, from coordinate 338,414,558 downwards.
GTAATACAAATTCAGTTTGGAAGGCATAGATTAACACATTTACTGAATGTCGAAGATAAACGGTTCTGCTACTTTCTGCAAGGTGTCTCTTCCGTAAATGTTATTTTCTGAAACTTTGAAATTTCTTAGGTTTTGACAGCATTCAGAAATCAAAAATAAAATTGCTGTATTTGGCGTTATCCACGTGGTCTTTGTTAAAAAATGGAATTAACACGCGAAGACTTTTGAGATATGATTTTCTATAATTTAAATAAAAACGGATTGACTCGATAATATTTGTAAGAACAATTAAAACTGTTATTTGAAGCATTCGATAGTCGGCCACAATAGAATGATTAATTCATGGATGAGCTGCGACAAGGATATCTTACCACTGTCATTATCCTAGTAGCCATCGAAGCTGTACAAATCATACTGCTTGAAGACAACCAGTCCATCCATGAAAAGGATATTGAGTCATCCCTGGATATATTCATGATTCGAATAAAAGTAATCCCATATGAACATCTCACTATCGTTCAGGAAGGTTTGTAATCGGTGGATATGTCACTTGGGGCACGAGTTCGATAAAGCAAAAAAAACCTTAAGAAATTCAATCAAACCTGGACAAAGGTACTACGACATTTGAATGTACTACTATGACCTAGAACGTAAGCGACAGCAGTGTATCTCCCTAGGCGTAGATAAATCCAGGGGCGTATCGAGAGGGGGGGGGGGGTGAATGAGACCGGTCCCCCAGAAGTTCAACTTTCTTTTTAACATAATATAATTATTATATTACGTATGAAATTACTGTAAATTATTACAAGTCCGACAAAATAAAATAAAGCCTTTAAATATACAATAGCAGTTGTTAAGTGCTCAGATGGGCACAGGACGCGACTTTACAACCCTTTTTCTGACTCCTTTGGACCTATGTCCCCCCCCCCCCTAAGCCAAATCCTGGACCATAATTAATGAATTTTTCGGGTTCTAAGAATATGGCAACAGAACATTCACGCTTATCAGTGGTATAGATTATAACTAATATGCAGTTAGTAATGTCAAAAAGAGCGTTAGAAGTACTAGTGCTCACTTTAAATCCGTTTTGATTTGATGCTAGAATATTAATCGCGTTTATTTATTATAATAATTATGTTTGCTTGATACATTTTTCATAAATCTTGCCAATAGTTGATAACAGCAAAGTTAGTCTGTAGTTATTTGAGTCTCAAGTTTTTCTGGACGTAATTATCGCCTCTTTCAAACATATCTCGGTAAAATACCTTGTGATAGCGATAAATTGAAAGTGTAACAGAGGGGCACACTGGCAACACCTCGAATTATATCATGAACTGAGTATAGTTTTCCCAAGTGTATATTGAATTACGCAAATATCTGTGTCTGAAGTGTTATTATTTATTGAAAATTCTCAAGTTGATTACTACAATATTACTATAATACTTATTACAAAAGAAATTATTCCATGCAAAAAAAATAAAAACCAAATGCAAAATAATAAAAACAAAAGAAGAAAGCAAAAACAAGGAAGCAGATAAACTTAACAAATATCCGATTTGAGCTGATTTTTTAGTTGCAGTCTTGAAAAATTCAAATTAATGCTGTCGAAATGCTTATTAAAGAGGCGGGACATCGCAGTTAAGGTTCTTTCGCACCGTAGGTGGTTCGATGGTAAGAAAGGTGGAGAAAGTTGTGGCTTCTGGGCGAGCAGGTCGAAGTTGATATACCAATTGAGCTTAACAGAAGTGGGAAATTCATTGTTGCCCTCAAAGTATTAAAAATAAAGACAATTCTATAGATATTGCATCTAGTTTCCAGCGTCTGCAAGGATAACAAGTTTAAGTGATCTATGTATATAGGCAGGTAAAATTACAGGGGTACTCCAAGGAAGGCCACGGACTGCGAATCCGAGGAATCTGCGTTGAACAGCTTCAATGTGAATAATCTGCACTTGGTAGTAAGGGGACTAGACAGGTCTGGCATATTCTATATTAGTATCGACCCTTACAAAGGTGCAGTAAAGAAGTTTGGTAATGTAAGGGTCATCAAATTCCTTCGACTATCTCTTAACAAATCCCAGAATCAAGCCTAGATAATGAACCCCCTTCTAGGACATTATTGAAGTAAATAGGGGACCTATTGCGAGCGATAGTCATAGTTGTGCATTTATCAACGTTTAGAGGAAGGCCATTATTGGAACACCACTAATGAAAAGTGGCTAAGTCAACGTTTAAAAGAGTACAGTCATCATTAGAACTAACAACGCGAAATATTTTGGCATCGTCCGCATAACAAAGTATTCTGGAGTTAGGTAGAAGCAAGGATACATCATTGATGTATATAATAAATAGTAATGGGCCAACAATACTACCTTGAGGCGCACCAAAAGTATCAGATATCTCAGCAGAAAATGCTACGCGAAATATAACTCGCTGCGTACGGTTAGACAGATAATCACTGAACAAAAAAGGTGGGGCGAAACCAAGAATAGAGGGCTTGTGGATGAGAATTCTATGATAAGTTTTATCGAAGGCCTTGCTAAAAACAGTGAAGACGCAGTCAATCTACTTACGGAACTCAATGGCTGGTATACAGTAGTGAACAAACTCTAACAGATTAGTCGTGGTTGATTTACCCTTTAAGAAACTATGTTGGTTTCCGGTGAAAGTGAAGCACGTCACTGAACAAGGCTTCAAAAATTTTATGTAGCGAAATAATCACAGAGTACTTCCATGACTTTGGGAAGAGAGGACAAGGACAAATTAAATAGATAACACAGGACATGGGACAAGAATGAGTCGCATTTCTTGAGAAAGAAAGCGGGAACACCATCAAGAGCAGTTGTAATACTATCAGGCAAATTAAAAATACAAGATCCTTGGCTTCAAGGGAAGTTGGCAGGAGCCTTGTCAAATGATAGAAGTCATCAGTATTAATTAAATCACAGTTGGAATCACAGAAAGCGGTACTAAAGAATTCAGAGAAAATTTTTGCAACCATACATGAGTCGCTAATTTCAGAGCCACTAAAATTCATAGATGCTGGGTACGCATCACAATTATGTTGCGAACTTGTGAAAGACGTGACTTATACGATTGTTTAAAACTCATTTCATTTATCTTTTTCCACAACTTTTTCGGATCATTTTTTACCTCTAAAATGTTTGCTTTATAGTATAATATTTTAGCTTATTCTTTAATTTATTTCGAAATGTTTTGCATCTGTTTATTATGTTTTCGCAAACTTGTTACGATTAACTAAATTTGCTAGTTTTCTTCGATACCTAATCGAAGCGTTAATAACTGGAGTAGCTCACTCATTTACAGGTTTTAAATTTGATTTAAATTTAGTGTATTTTTTCTTTGTACATTCAGATAAATCTTTGTCAGCATTGTCAGTTATAAAATAAATCCAAGCTGTTATTATTAAATTTCTCCCAACTTTCATTCTGTAATTTATTCGGTAAGCCACGTATATTAACATGCCCATAAGGTTGCTTATCAGATCTGTATTTTGTTTTACTGGTATTCATGAATTTTTACAGTAATGGTCTGCGATGTAAGATTCGTAAAAAATTTACTTCACCAGTCTGATTCAAGAATACACGATCTATACACGATGAATTATGTGACCTTAGGTTAAAGTGGCGGCCATCGCGCGAATCTCCGCGATCAGCCTCACTTAGACCATTTGCGGTCCATTGTGATGATACATTATGTGAGAGTACTTACTCTCGTAAGGTCACATAATGTATCGCACACTCTCGTTTTTCCAAGTAAGTATTGCTTATAACCGAAATTCCTTGCTTTTTTCAATAAATTTCTAAAATTTTCTTGGATTGTTTTCTAAAGATTCATGGGCTCCGAAAATCATGTGTCATCGAAAAGGTGCTTCGATCATTCTTAGTGCAAATTGTGTATAGATTTCTCTATTAATGGCCATAGTAAATACAACCCGCGATTAGAGTCGCTTAAAATCCTGCACGAGATAATTGGAGTGAGTGTACCTAGTATGTTTCAAATTGGACGGATGAACACCAACAATTATAATAAATATTTCCTAATATTCGAAGACTACTGTATTTCTATATTAGGGAACTTCATAGTTAGTTTTAGTTTTTGTTCCAAATTTTGTAGATTATTATCTACGCAAACATTGCGCGCTTTTCGATCGGTTTCCCATATAAATATATCACACATTTGTAGAGATGTATTTTTTTTGTGTTTTGCTTTGCTATGCCTCAAACAAAGTCAGACGGAGAGAATATGTGGAAGTCCTATGCTCCCACGAGGAATGAAGATGGAAAAAACATTATAATTAAAAAATAGATAATCACTATCATTTTCACAAGAGCTAACTTATAAATAAAGAGAAAGCTTCAATGAAATCATAACAACAACGAAAAAGAAGAACTTAGGCACAGAGAGAAAACTATATGACAGTACAATACAGAATTCTCCATCCGGTAGAGAAATAATGCAAGTCATAAATGAAATGAAGAAAAATAAAGATGAAAAAATCTACAATCTATGCTGAACACCCCCCCCCCCCCCTCCCCGCCATATAATGAATTCACCACATGAAGAAGGAAATCCTTAGATATTACACATAACTGAATCACTCATGGAATAGACTGAATAAATCCGTACAATAAATTAATCAAATTAAAACCATATTACCCCCGAGATACAATAGGAACTGGTTATGCAAAAGGTAACTAATATACATAAATATAAAGTTGTCAATTTAAAAACAAAAATAAAAATCGAATCTTCTCATTCAAATCCCATTTATTCACAAGCTAGATTCAAACAAAACTGACGTAAAAAAAAACAAACAAAAATTCTGTGGCGACAACGAACTAGGTAACCCTAAACGATTTTGGTACAGATCTTCTCTAACAAATCTTGATCAGCCAAGATCATTTGCCTTCGATAAGATAACATGACACAGAGGGGTAATGGGACGACAGCGAACAACATCATTATTCATTTTGTGATCTATTAATATTGGGTAAGACAACAACAACAAATCGTCCAACAACGATATTTTACTGATCTCTAGGCACCACAACGGATCTGATCTATACTACTGTGGTGAGTAAGCCAACGATCGACAGAGCTCCGTTGTTACATCACAGCTTTGACGATAATATTTCAATCCGAATTGATTATTAATGGACCGTACAATGCGCCTTCCAGTTATCTGATCTCAGGTGAGCATTCATTTTCCATGATCACTGGCAGAGATCACTCGTTTAGTAGGCTCTGGTATTTCATGTGAAATTTTAATTGGCGATATAATGGAATTGCCTATATTATGTACATACAAAGAACTAAGGCGTGGGTCTACTATACAATTATTATGACTAGAAGGTTTATTGACCATAAATGCGGGTCTAAAGTCTTTTTAGACATTGACGATATCTTCTGGTATTTTTCTTGTTAGGAGAAAAATAACAAAATAAAATTCGAACCAGACAAAAGTCGCTTGTCAAAGAAATTAATTGACCAAATGCGGCAGTAGAAAACCAAATTTTCCGCCGGGTGTTGATTTATGTGACTTGCGAGAACGCCAAAAAATGCTAAGTAGACGACAGGATGAAAAAAACCGCATCAAGAATATTCGCATCAGTGAAAGTGTTACGTGTTGATTTGTGCCTCCTTCGAGATGAATCCTAAGCTGCGGTCCTTAATTTTCACAAACCAAGTGAATAGAGAAAAAGCTGTCTGCGATTTTAGATCTCTCCTTGGTTTTGTTTATCACATCTTTAGGGTGTACCGTATATATAAAATGTCTTGGGTTTGTTTTTGTACTGCTTATACTTAAATCTTGGAACACACGAACAAGATTCCAATGAGCCCAAAAGTGACACAACATTAAAAAACACATGTTGCACGGCGAGCCCGACACATTAATCATTCGCTCTAGCTAACTGCAATGTAAATATGTAGGTCTGAGTGTGTAGATGTAAAGAGTTTGAGCTCAACTTACGTGGTACGGGTAAGTGCATCTCAATAAGCGTGAAGAATACTGCGCCCTTTTCGTTTTAGTACTGTGTGCCCTTTTTATTCATGTTTTTTTTTTTTTAATATTAATAGATTTTTTCAACATTAACACCTATTTTTTTCACATTCATTTTAAACCTTTATTAAGAAATCATTTCAACACCTCAACTTGCTGCTGGTATTTTGGATGCCCATCAAATTATATTTTTAATTTTTATCAGGGGTTAACTGATATACCTAAAACAGATAGAAAATTGTTGATGTACATTATATTCTAACGGTTGTTCACTCCAATTTCATTTTAGTTCATTATGAAAATAATGAAAACCAAAGTACCTACGACAAAATTGTGTTGTAATGGCAAAATATTTGACAAAATTATACGGCACAATGTAAGAGAGAGAAGTTTAGAATCAGAACCTAGGAATCACCACAAAGAGGTAGCTGGACATCAAACCTCGCAATTGCCTTTCCAACCCCAATTCAGTTGGTTCACAGCTTGTATTTTCTAGTGTTCGCTTTGTCCTCATACTTTGGTATTATTGCTTTAGGATACAATCTACTCGATTTTCAGAACCTGCACAACAACCTCCGTAACAATTTTAATACCTACATTTTTTCACACCTGTGTGTAACAAGGAAATTCCGAAATATCAATTACTGGGTTATTTTACTTAACCTAAACGAATGTGGATCCTCATCTGAGTGCTGGGGGGGGGGGGATGGATTCGAGGGGTAATTCTGATCCCTTTGTCCCTTGCTTAGGCGTATATTTTAGTCACATATTTTGACATTTCACCACAAATTTCTCGTAATTTTATATTCACCATATTCATTTTGATGTATCCTTTCCATCAACCACATAATAAGCTAAAATGAATTTGCAATGAATTAATGTCAGAATATACACCTAAAAGTACGACAAATTAGTCAACTGCTTCCGAGGTTCTGACAGAAATTGTTTACTGTGATAAATGGATATTCTACACCTAATTAGAGCAATACAAGTGTTTAAATTCGAAATTATATTTTGAATTTGTAATGTGAAGTGTCATTTTCAGTTCATTCTTCGTCATGCAAGGCTTGCTGAACTGAATTAAAATACGAAAAATTCAGTAGAAAAGTTCATTTTATTTAGGCGTATATTTTGTCATTAAATACGAAAAAAGATCAGGAGGGTGATTCTGATCTTTTGTCGTACCTACTTGAATGTCAAAATAATCGACTAAATGAAATGAACTTTTCTGCTGATTTTTTCGTGTTTGTATTCAGTTCAGCAAACCTTGCATGACGTAGAATGAACTGAAAATGACACTTCACATTACAAATTCAAAATATAATTTCGAATTTAAGTACTTGTAATGCTCTAATTAGGTGTAGAATTTCCATTTACCAGTGTAAAATTTTTGTCACAACCTCTGGGAGCAGTTGACTAATTTGTCGTATATTTAGTCGTGTTTTTTGACGTTTGTTCATCGAAAATTCATTATAGTTCATTTTGTGGTAGATAATAGTGAAGACAAAAAAAGGAACTGTGTTGAAAAAAAAAGTAGACAAAATATGTCAAAATTCATGACTAAATAGTACGACAAAAGATCAGAATCACCGTGCATTGTACTTTAGTCACATGTAAATGTCAAAATATACGACAAAATGGAATGAACTTTTCTTCTACTTCTTTTGTATTTTTATTCAGTTCAGCAAGTCTGGCATGACATTAGAATGAACTGAAAATTACAAATTGTATTAAAAAATGAAAAATATTATTTTATATTGCTTTACTATAGTTCAACATTTTTGTCACAGCCAGTCTTAGAGCACAGAACTGAAGGAAGCGCACTAAGCCCGAAAAATTGTGACGTTTTGCACTATGTAGTAGAAGTCTCTTCATGTGTTCTTTATGCTCATTAAAGTATACTAAATCTGAAAACACTTTCCAGTTCAATTTCATGATTGCAACTTTCCTTAAAAATGCCTTTCCGGGATTACTTCAGCAATTATTGCAACAGCACCGGACAGCACAATTCACAATTGAAATGTCTACCTCCACACATTTATTAATTTAATCCCAAGGCTAACCCACAAAATGGTCATTTCAAATAATTTTAATCAAAATTAAGTTAAACCACTGACCAATTTAAAGATTTTTATTAAAAAACTTGAATAATACGAAAACCTACAAGTAAACGAATTTGACTTTTACATTTAATTGATATTAGCAAGTTAACATAAGCTAAACTGTTCTTGCTTTTCCACCCCTTCGCCTAAGAACCAAAATTCCCTCAAAACGACGGGGCTTTTATGCGATTTCGGTTCCTTTAGCTATAAGCAGCCATTGGTAGTTTCGTATTTCTTTGTCATATATTTTGACATTTATTCACTGAAAATTCATTTTACATAAGGTCTGTTCGCGTACTTTTTCAAGTAAAAACATGAAAAACGTCATAATGTATGATAAAAAGAGAAATTGAGAGTGACACTCATAAGGTACGCGAACAGCTTCGAGTAAAAACTGGTAAAAACTTGCAAATATTCGGGATCTGTAATAACGACGTGAAATTTTCCTAGCACATATAGTATAATAAACAAATTTAATTTACCACTTTGAATACGTTGAAATGTTCTTGAAGAACATTCTACTTCTACTGGAGGAGGAGTAACAGGTTTCTCCATTTTTTTTTTAAACTAAAAACTTGAAAAATAACTGAAAACTTTAAAAATAACTGAAAACCGGCGACGATCTGTCAAAACTGACACTTTCGAAGTTTTTACTCGACGATTTTTCTCGAGCTAAATTCTTGGAGAACATTCTACTTCTACTGGAGGAGGAGTAACAGGTTTTTCCATTTTTTTAAAACTAAAACTTGAAGAATAACTGGAAACTTTAAAAATAACTGAAAACCCGCGACGATCTGTCAAAACTGACACTTTCGAAATTTTTACTCGAGCTAAATCAAGTAATAAATTGCGCGGAGGGGAAAGGTGACGTAAACAATTTCTCTCTCAATTTTCGAGTACGCGAACGTCTTCGAGTAAAAACTTGCAAAAACTTTTAGAAGTTTGTACTTTCAAGCTAGTACGCGAATAGACCTTAGTTCATTTTTTGGTAAATTAAAATCATAAATCAAATTGAACAATGGTGAAAACCGAAATACAACTAAATTGTGGTGAAATGCAAAAATATGTCAAAAAATACAACAAAAGATAAGATAGAATCAGCTTCAAGGTACTACGTAGAATGGGCGGGTTAATTACTTTGAATTTATGACATTCAATCACTTCGATTTAATCTATTGCATCAAAATTAATTTTCGAAATTGCATACTTTCTCACTTCTACTTTTACAATACATTACATAAAATGAACTGAAAATGACACTTCACATTACAAAATTAAAAATATTATTTCGAATTTAAGCACTTGTATTGGTCTAAGTTGGTATAGAATATCTACTTACCATAACTTAAAATTTTTTATCACAATCAGCGTTGCCAATTGAGCCGAAAATCGACTTATTTGGCGGATTTTCGACTTCATTAGCCGAAATAATTTTACATTAACCGACAGCCGATTTTTAGCCGATTTTGATATTTTTTCAGTAGTTTTTGGGATTGGCGCAATCTTCACTTGGTTTGGTGTGGTGCTTTTGCGGTCAGATGTATTTTGAGCGACTTTCTTGGATGAAAAAGTGGGTTTTCGCGCTTATAATTGTGTGAAATTGGTATGAGAAAAATGTTCACAACAGAGCACTTATGTTCCTGAAAGAAAGAACGGAAAAAATATATGCGAAATGTAGTAACTGGGCTATATGTATGTGACCCAAGTGCATGAAAATGGGTCTTCCGTCGATAAAAACGTCCCGAGAAAGTTTTCTGAATCACCGCTCGATAGTACTCTCGGCGAGACCTTTTTTGCTGGTTTTGCATTTACATTCATTCGAGGAGTTTGCATTAGTTTGTATAGAATGGAATTTGCCGATTTTTAGCCCATTTTTAAAATCTGTTTAGCCGATTTTAACCGATTTTCTAGATACATTTAACCGATTTTAGAAAGAAATTATTGGCAACACTAATCACAACCTCGGAAGCAGTTGCTATTTATCGTACACGCATATATTCCGACGTTTATTCATTGCAAATTAATTTTAGTTCACTTGGTGGTTGATGAAATAGGTAAATTAAAATGAATTTGGTCAAAATAAAATGACAAATTTTTAGTGAAATGTCAAAATATCTGACAAAAATATACGCCTAAGCTACGACAAAAGATCAGAATCAGCACCTAGTTCTTTCTTTTCTTGATTTAGATACACGTTTCAGTCCAACTTCTTTATTATATTTACGATCATCGAAAATCATAGGTCCTTTTTGACCATATTGTATAGTCATATACATTATTGCCTTAATGCCACTGGGCAGATCGGTTCGGTAATAGAAGGATCACAGCAGGATCAGTTGTTCACAAGTAAACATAAAGGACAAAACAGGTATTAGTGGAAGGAAAAAAAAAGAAGGTTGGAGAAATTAAAAGCTGAGTTCAGCGTCCACACTCAATTAGTGCTGAGACGCATAACCACAAAAGTGCAATTTATAGCATAAAATCAAAAATTAAATTGTTCGCTTAATTTTCAAGAATTTCAGAAGAAAGAAAATCGACAATAAAATGGCATTGAAATTAAATTAAACTGATAAACCAGGCTTACATGGATGACAATTAAATAAATAGAAAAATCAAATTATGGTTATGAATTCGACATTTTTGTTAGTCATCTGATGTGTGAAAACTAAGTATCAGCCATTTTTTAACTGTTTTCTACTAAGGGCTATAAAAAGGTGCGCACACAGCAATCGCACTCAGAAAAAATTTACATTTAAAAAACAAAATTACATCCTTTTAAATTTAAATTTTATCAAAAACTTTTAATTTTGAAAGGAATGTTTTTGAAATAAATAATTACCTTTCTTCAGAAAAAGGCCGTTTTTTGATTTTAAATGACGTGCCAAAAAGGTAACCTTTTTGTATATAAATAAAAATTCTTTTTAATGTACGTAATTGAAATAAATGGATCACATTGAAAAACAAAGCGAGATAGAAGAATATAAGCCTCCGTTTAAGCATGTACAATGTACATAGAAATAACACCGCACCGCAAACGATTGAACATATTTTTCGTTTCTGAGAAGTAAGTGATTTGTCACACAACAATTTTTAGCTAAGGCTTTTACGATATTTCCGGTTTAAAGTAAAACGAAATTTTTAAAATAAAAAGAAATCCTTTTATTTTCACAGGGTAATGTGTTCATGAATTGCGATTGCAATTTTTGCGATAAGTATTTCATTTGAGCTTGTGATCTTGAATAGTGTAATATGCATACAGTGATCGAAAACGCGCAAATAGAAAGTACGGATAATTCAGTACAAATAGTATATGTTTTTAATAGCGAAGAAAATGAAGAAATAGCAGTGAAAACATTATTTGGTGAATGGGGTGTTTCTAGTGACACTCAAAATTATTTATGGGATTTCAATATTACATGGAAAGTGCTTGAAAAACTGTTTAAAGAAATAAGTCGATTTGGACAAATGGTTTTATTCAAATCTGGTTGGTTGGACTGTAAATATTTTGTTGTTTAAAATGAATTTACATCGTAAAAGTGTGCTGGTATTTGTAAGAACAAAGTTATTTTGTTATTAATTCTTGTGAGACCTCTTTGATTAATAACGCTATAGTTTTCGCACTTTTACATTTTTGTGTTAGGTTAAGCCCGTATTAATGCCTCATTCGGTCGCGACAACAACAACAGCTAGCAATAATCCCTCTGAAATTGTGAAATGGTTAAAAGATTGCACAAATGTCATCAGTACATATCCCAGCATCATCATCTTTAAATTCATGTCAGTGGCCTACTTTGCAGTATTTATTAGAAAATAGTTGGAAAGGCAAAGAGCTTGTATCGTCATATAAAATTAATGAATTTCTGTCAGCACATCAACAAAAAGATTTATTTCATGTAATCGTGGATTATTACGGCAAGTAAGAAGTGGATGTCACCCTCAGGACATCCAGATTATATTTCCAAAAGAAAAAGCTAGTTTATACATATAATATAATTAAATAAATGTTGTTTGAAAAATTTTAGGAAACGTATTATGTTGCAAGACAAAAAGGCGAGAAAAACCATACTGCATACTTGCATGACAGGTATGCGCTTTAAATCAAAAAGCAAATCTCGATTGTCTTCAATAAGGGAAGCGGAAGTATCTCTTCCTTCGGAAAATTCAAATATTTGTTTACGACAAGAAAGTCAATCGCAATTAGCTGAGGTATATATTCACTGACAATCGCTTTTATTTATTCAATAAGTTTATTTTCAGAAGAATTTGAGAAAATAAGAATTTAGTTAATAAATAACTTTGATCCATGGCAACACGTATTAGATTTATGGATTAAAACAGCTCCAGTAAGACAAAAAAATATTATTGTCTTTCAAAACGAAAGAAAAAGAATTTTATCTAAATTACCCTTGCAAATTTATATACATAATATATTATTTCAGATAGAAATTGATTTCTCACAAATGTTTCCCGGAAAAGAAGAGCTTCTCGTAGAAAACTGGGCTGATTTTTTCCAAAAAGTATCAATATAAAGGATAAAATAAACGTTAATTTGCACAGCCTTTTTAAAAATGGTTCTACTAACATAAGTATGTTTACATATAAATTTATATGTTTGCACTCTGTAATAGTAGTAGTAGAATAAAAAGTTTTAGTTTACCTTCCTTAATACGTATTAATGCACATACTATTAAGATTCCATAGTTTTTTTTATTTTTTATTTTTAATGATTTTGTATTACATATTTGTTGTTAATAAAATAACAATTTCAATTCAAAATTAGTTTTTTTTATTGCTTAGGACTCAAACATTTTGCTTGGAACAGCCAATGCTGGATTGGCATAGATGTATTCTTCCATAAATAAAACTTTAAAATTGGTTCCCTTAAATATGGTGAAATACCTTTTGTAAACTCCTATTTTTTAAAAAGGAAGATTTTTAATTCAAAACTAAACAAAATACTAGATCAAAAGGAAAATTTTACTTCAAAAGGAAATGTTGTTTTCTTTAAAATGTAAATTTTTTAGTTTAAAACGAATATATTGTTTATATACAAAGGAAAAACTTTGGTTTTAAATGAAATAACTATTCATTTAAAAAGGAAAACTTTTCGTGTATATAGGATATCTAGTAAAATTAATTTATTTTGGTTCTATTTCATTTCAAAAGTCTGAGTCAATTATTTTGAAAGGACAGCCTTTTGCGCAAAATTCATAAGTAAATCCTTTTACTATAATCTCCAAATCCTTTTAGAACCAAAAGAAATTTTTCTGAGTGCGGCAATCATTTTGGAAGCATTCAACAGAAAGTGGTAGAGATTTTTTTTTTAAATTGCAGTAAATTCGACTTGATTTTTGCTATTTTGATTTTACTGCTATTCCTACACGAATTCCGCAACGCAGCATTTTCTTTGTTTTTTTTTTTTTTATTATAGGCAGCGGGACGACAAATCGAAAGCACGAAGCTGAAAACCTTCTCAGGAAAACGTTCCTGTACTCTTAATGAAGTGCATCAGGTCTAGGTGAGGTAAGCTTTGCAACTCATCTCAGGAGCGGATATAGAATTGAAATTAAGGGGGTGGAGTCATCTTACTGCAATTAAATGTAGCAAAAAAAAACATCAAATGGCCAGCGCCGTAAGTCGTTTAGTTTAGCCACCGCAGTACTGTAGTCAGGTACATACTAGGAAGATTTCCGCATTAAGTGGTGTGGATGATGTGTCATTTTTTAATATAATTTTTTTACAAAAAGTTTTTTTTTAATAGAATAGTAGTTTAGGGTGCAAACTGCAGGAGTCATTCAAACCCAATGAGGTAAGAACTAAAGTAGATGCAACACTTTGACACTAATATTGTTTGTACATAAGCACCGTAAAATTTGTACACAATTGTATAACCTGTGCGCAATTTTAATCGCTTTTATTTTCATATACTCTAAAGTATTTACTGACTTTGCAAACATGAACGTAAAAAAGTTAATAATTAAGAAGAAAAGTTCAGTGGTAAAAATTTTGTGAGTAATATTTGCTCTCTGTCCCTACGGTTATTTCACGGGTCTTCCTGCGACAATGCGCCAAGCCCAAAACAAACCAAACCTAAGTATGAATTTGACAATGAAGACCAAAAGTGGCGAAATGAAACATACACAAATGCAGGGCAATTTTGGGTACGCTAATGTAAAGGGATTGTACATATAGTATGATTGCATCTTCTTCCGCGTTGTTGAAACCAAACCGTTCTCAGTTTTACACACTGACATATATAATATGGACGGCTCGATACCTATGCTATTTCATGCGGGCACAATTTTTTTGTCAAAAATAGCTCTTTTCAAGATATTCTCAGTAATTGGGCATAGCAAACAAGCCTGCACCTAATTCTGCATAGGGATTCTAGGGATACCAGTGTCCTACGGACTACGCACAACGTCGTATGTTTGTAAACCATAAACCATAGACCATAAATTACAAATTAAAACACTAGAGGATAAGATTATAGCTGTCATTGGGGAAAAGTTGCCGCAATTGTGTTAAAAATATTATGGAGAATTTTATTAAAAGATTGAAAATTTTGTAAACGAAGACAAGGCGGGCGCATTTATCCAATATTCTTTTCCACATTTAACCGTAAAGTCTATACTTCTTACATATATTACCGTATTAAAAACAAATTTATTTTTTGATGATTTAAATCTTTATGAAAAATCCTATACAATATCCTTCGAGGTAAATTCCTAAAGTGGCAGGAAAATCGAAAGGCCCAACTTGAGATGACTCGATAATGTGTGAAGAGAGGTTTTCTGATGTTGGAAGTTACTGATTGAGAAAAATGTGTTTGAAACAAATATCAATGAATAAGAGGTACATTAGATGCAACTTCAACCTATGATAGTAGTTGACAGTGAAGATAATGTTGTTGAATGCCCTTAAGATTTAAATTCTGCTATGCCTCTTTTGGATTTTTAATAAGATTACATTTTCGGTACAGAGTGTAATAGATCATTTTAAAGCTAAGATTTTGGGGTTCTTAAATCCAATATGCAAAATTGATACTGATGACGTCTTTTTTAATAAAAATAGTAAATAAATACAAAAAACAACAAGTAAAAATTCCGAAATTTTAACTTCAAAACGGAGATGAGGAGGGAAAAAATCGAAAAGGTTCAGGTCTAACAATTATCTATCTACCAAAGTTTGAATCATCATCATAGGGTGTAATGTTCAGAAGTTACAGGGTGATCTATAAAAAACATACCCAAATATTTTCAAGTCCCGTTATCTCGGCAAGCGTTAGGATTCAGCCCCCCCCCCCTATATAAAATCTTCCTCGTCTAAGTATGACCTATCTATAGTCTTCGGGTATTACACTACTTACGAGACACCCTGTATATCACATCAATATCTATCTGATGTAAGAAATCAATTTTATTAAGGAACACTTTTTTTTAACATACATATTTAAAAAAAAACATCAACGAATCAAAACTATGAGGATGTAATTCCTGAAAAAAATGCAGAGCCTTTCACATCCAACAAGAGCAATTTGTGGTATTAATATTTTTGAATGTCGGGAAAGGTAAACATTGTACAATTGCTCCGCACTCCCAACAAACATTGACTGGTCAATACTACATGCAATAGACCGTCCGAACATATTTTCGACGTCGACCTGTCAACAATGTACCACCTGAAACACGTCTTCAGACGAAAATAAAGTCAAATTAGCCATTAAAATAACCTCCAAACTTAAACTAAATGAATACGTTTTGGTTACCCAGAAGATGTCATTATAACAACTGAAATACGTCTTCAGATGGAAATAAAATCGTCATATTAACAACCAATTATTAATACAAAATGACGGTGTAGTTTAAGGCCGTTGGCACATCGAAAGACGAAAACGCTTAATGAAAAAACTCACTTTTCACCCTAGAACGACGAATATTTACAACAGAACTTAAACAAAAAGGTAGGAAAATTTCTATTTTTTTATTATTCAGAAGAAATTATTAATTTTTTACATTGTTTATCGAGAAAGGCATTTTTCAATGTTTTCGTTGAATTTTCGTTCACAAAAACATTGAAATGAACTTCTCTCGAGAAACATGTAAGAAATCAATAACTTCTTGCGAAAAATTAAAAAATAAGAAATTTTCCACCTTTTTAGTATAAGTTTGATTGAAAATATTCGCTGGTACAGGGTGGAAAAGTGATTTCCATTCACCGTTTCCATCTTTCGATGTACCAACTACAAATATGAGTTTCAGGACACAGCCTTAAGTAAAACTCATCGACTTAAGATGTGACGAGAAAGTTTGACAAAAATGGATGCTTTTTTGACACGACCTGAAAATTCCATTTTCCCCATGCCTTTCGCAACATTTCTTGTTCGTGAGTTTTATCACTGTATGTTGCACACTATAGGTCAAAGTACACTAAAATAATTTTGCAAATAGCATAATATTGATGTACGATTTTTCGAATGGATTCCTCTAGATACATATGTAGGTTCATAAATTTGGAAATACGTATGTTTTCAAGTGTTAGAAAAAATTTTATTTCTGTAGGTATTACTATATTATAATATATTGTATTATTAATAAGCTTATTGCTTAGCGATTTTATTTTGAATCCGTTCAGGGGAATATTTCAGCCACGTTTTAATGTGCTCATTGATGTCTGTCTGAATAGCTTCCGAATTATTTCTGATGATTTCTTCTTAAATCATAAATCGCATCCAAAATGTTTACATAGTCCGCGAACTTCATCCACGAGAATTCCTCTAGTACCTTGTCAGCTGCTAGCTACTTCATACATTTCCTAACGGAGCATCCGACCACCTTGCCTCAGATTTGCCGCAATTTTTCCACCTTTAAATGTGAATTAAAGTGTATTTCATAATTTCGAAATTTTTATTTTATCTTAACAATTGTTGTTTCCTAATTCCGTCCATCAAGTCTGTCTCCAATTTAGATAGATCCTGCGTTAAAGTTAGTGGAAACTTAGGAAGCATATAAAAACACTCACAAATACAATTGTTGCCCGTATACTACTGCTTGAATAAGACTAATGAAAGCTTTGAATGCCCGTCTTTCCACGCAGCTACGAAAAATCGAGAAATGACGTGAAAATGACGACAAGCAGCGCCACGTTCAAATGCAGTCAAAAACTGATGAGAAATAGACAACACGTGCCTATGTAATAGCACAAAATGACGACAAAAAGACGGCAAAAGTAAGATATAAAAAAGAGCTTAAAAATAATGGGAAAATTTGTGTATTTTGAGTCATCAAATGACGCTCTTTTATATATTTCGATATAATACATGCATGGTCGGTCATTTTGTGATCAAATTCCGATAACATTATTTAAACTTATACCAACTTGAACTCCTAAAAGACGTCATATGTCGGTTTAGAAAAGTGCCAGTCAAAACGAAGTCTAAATTTGACGGAAACTAAACTCGATGGTCTTAAAATATCTAATTTTGACTTTAAAAAGGTCGTCGCTGGAAAGAGGTCAATAATAAGTCAATAGTAAACGAAAATTCGATGAACATATCCTAGTTTCGTAGAAAACTTATGTCTAAATGACGTCGAAATGAACAATGAATTCATAATCTATTTTCAGTTCAAAAATGACGTTCTATAGATCAGACAAGTCTTAAAATGTTTGTTGGGACTTATTCCCATACGATCTGAAAAGAAGAAGAAATTTCTGTTGTAAATTTTTTTTTTTCATCAATTCCATAGAGCTTAAAAATTCCTCACTTGAATTATAAAGATGCTCTCTCTGAAGTTATTATATTTATTTATTCAAAATTCATCACGTTGATTACTACAATATTTATTACAAAAGAAGTTATTCCATGCAAAAAAGACAAAAACGAAATGCAAAACAATAAAAACAAATATCCGATTAGAGCTGATTTTTCAGTTGCAGTCTTGAAAAATTCAAATTAATATTGTCTAAATGCTCATTAAAGAGACGGGACATGGCAGTTAAAGGTTAGTTCGCACCGTAGGTGGTTCAATGGTAAGAAAGGTGGAGAAAGTTGTGGCTTCTGGGCAGTGGCGGATCCTGCTAGGGGTCGCGGGGGCGAGCGCCCCTCCCTGAAGACCACTGAAAGAAAAAATACAATAGATCTGCTGAAGTTTTCCTAATAAAATCTGTTCTACTACCCTTTTTGTAAAAAATATAAAAAGTTTTGTAAGCGCTCAATTTGATACGTTTAAGAACGCAGTCCTTATGGTTAGAGGCTTGGCATTCGCTCCACTTCAGAAAGTGGCTGTCGAAGCCTACAAAAAAAAACAGGAAATGCTGATTCCTGTTTTTGAAGCAGGATAGAACCTATTGCGGTAAAAGAGATAGGAGGATTGTTATATATATTAAATTATAGCTCGTAATTGAAGAAATTTAGCGAAACTACACAACGGCAAACAGATCATTGTATATTGGTGTAGAGAGTAATTATATTTAAATCGTAAAATTTATTTCATAAAATGCAATAGTTTTAATAGAATACTTACCTTAAACGTTAAATAAAAACAAAATATATTTGCTGATTGGGAAATTTTCAATCAGTATGTTAAAAAAATTCATTGGTTCGTCTTTTTTGCTTCAAGGGATGTTCGTTCATGAATTTACATTAGAGTTTATTGATATTCTAAGTTTTGGCATGCATGAATACATTACTTATTCCTACAGCAGGTGTGAACAACAGAAAAATAGTTCTTGGTTTAACAATAATTCAATCAAGTAATAAGAACGAAAGAGTTTGCTTTTCATGCCTATCAATTGCATTAATACCCAGAATTGAAACAAGTTTACAAGATTACACAGAACAACTGCAATTCCTTTTTGTTCAGAATTTTAGACTAAGAATCTTGGCAAGGCTCAAAGATAATAAAGGCTTCTAGCCGCCGATAAAAACCATCAGGAACAATTTCACCATTTCCTCTATACCTTCACTACTTAACAATGGTGAAGTGGTTGTTGACTTCCTGAATCAAACTAATATTTTGACTAGTAGATTTGCTTCAAATTCTCGTTTTCCATTCACTTCACATCTCCCGTGTGGATGTATACAAGAGCCAATACACATCCATACAAGAGATGTGTCAAGGTCTTTAAATCTTTAAGATGATTAGCGCCTCTCAAGCCGTAGGTCCTGATGGTTTCTCACCCCTGTTAATTAAAAGTTGTACCTCCTCCATGGCTAAACCTTCTCGGCGCAAACTATTATACTTGTATATTCGACAGGAAAATATTCAAATGGTTGGAAACTAGCTCACGTTTAGCCTATTCCCAAGAAAAGAGAGGGTAGCGATCTCTCTTCGATTTTTTCAAAGATTTTTGGATCTATTTTTAACTCCAAGTTAATGAGGTATCTAGAAAGCAAACAACTCATATATGATCGCCAATATGGCTTCCGGACTGCACGCTCATCTGGAGACTTGCTGATTTTTCTTACGGAACGTTGAAACCGTAGTCTTCACAATTTTGGTGAGTCCAAAATCCCTTTTAGTTTTTATCTGATCGCTTAATACCGGTTGTACTAGGTGGCGTTTCACTAGAACCTCACCCTATAAATTCCGATGTTCCTAGGACTATGTTATCTCTCCATCTGTATTGATCTGCTTTCCTTTACTTTTAATCCTATTTTGCAAAGTTACAGTTTATGATGAATTCGTGAATTTGAACAAAATGTATTCCGCCATTTTTACTAACCGAAATGGATAATTCGGAAGCATTACACTTCCACCATTTACAAACCAAAACAAAATAATTAATTTAACACCTCGTTTGACTTTTACGAATGGCAAAAGTTGAACGTTGAGTAACTTTCTTCGTTGAGAGTGGTAACTTATCTGTTCCACGTGAATCTTCTAAATGTTATATTTTGTGCATTTGGTATATGTGAGTGGTGACGAGTGTCTTCATGTCTTCAAAGTTTTGATCTGTTTCCAGCTTATACCGTTTTGAAACCATAGTTGCGCCCCCCCCCCCCACAAGAATCTTGGATCCGCCCCTGCTTCTGGGCGAGCGGGTCGGAGTTGATATACCAATTAAGCTTAAGAGAAGTGGGGAATTCATTCTCAAAATATCAAAAATAAAGACAATTCTATAGATATTACATCTAATTTCCAGCGTCTGGAAGAATACCAAGTTTAAGCGATATATATAGGCAGGTAAAATTACAGGGTTACTCCAAGGAAGGCCACGGAGTGCGAATCGGAGAAATCTGCGTTGAACAGCTTCAATGCGAATAATCTACACATATAAAAGATGTTGTGGTAAAATTTTCAAAATTTTTCAAAAATAAATTCATTTTCTACATTATCAAAAGTAATCGAAGAACTTGCGACCATTTTGCCGATTGTTGTACATTCGCAGTAAAATATTTAGAAATATCCAACAAAATATACAATCACAAAAGTCCACACCACCCACCAGTCAAAATTTTTAAAGACGAATCGCTATGCACATTTGACCTGACACGATTCATGCCAATCAACCAGAAATCTCACAATTTCTGCGAATTATTTTCTATGCCACCATCACCAGATAGCGTCCATCACCAACAGATATTATCCACCACCAACAGATAGCGTTCACTACAAACTTAAAATTATTTGCATTGAACTGAGAGCGAAATTGATCAGAAAAGTAAATACCTGAGTAGAATAGAACAAGAATTTCCATCGGAAGGAGTTACTGTAGCGTGGAAAATGAAAGACTCAAACTGGACTTCATATAGGTACCTACCTATATCTGATGAGTTCATATAATAGGTAAACACCGAATCGCATCGCATCGTTCCTTCTTTCTAGCATGGTAGCTGCACTTCTCTATCGAGGAATGTTTTCTACGATTGATTAATTTTCTAATACTCGATCGGCATGCAAAGAATTGCTATTCCATGTAATTGTATAATATGAAGTGGTTAGGTCCCCTAGGGCAGTCGGCATAATCAAGCCACACACTTGGTATGGTCACGCATCGGACGACGACGACGACGACGACAGGTGGAATGTAACAAAATGCCACCGTGTGCCTAGTTAATAGTTCATCCACGTTTCAATATTTTCGATATGAGCTAGCGACCATTTGCAACTATATATTCAATTTCTAAAAATTCCACGTCATAGGGCTCCATTCCAATTCCATCATCACCCGACCGAGTTCGACCGACCCGTAATTGTGGGATGGATAGCTCTTAATTCCGTGACCAGTTCAGAGAGGAGGAAAATGTTGCAGATATGTAGTACAATGTACCTAAACCTACCTATAATAATAATTTATGTCGTCGTGGAGTAGGCATAATCGCCCATAGATGAGAGACGTACATGCAAAATGATGGACAAGCCTATAGCGGTCCCAAACATAGACGTGCGCTTAACTATCATAGGGGCCGAGAAGACTGGGAAATTTAATTAATTTCGAATATCGGCAGTTGCTATTGTGGAACTTCAGGTATTTTCCAGTGAGATTTATGTGGTTCGCATTTCAAGTAATTGAGAACTGCAATTGATACTTAAAAACACATAGCCAGCCTTTTCGCAATGTTGTTGTGAAATATTTCGGGGAGGAAAATGTTTCAGTTTCTGTACGTTTTTCTTTTTCCTCCTCAAGAGAATGTGGAGTTTTCCTTTTCTGATCAAGTCTAGTTGTAATTCATCATCCAGTGAACAACTTTGGATTTGGTATAAAATCTGTAATTTAGTTTCCAGTTAAGTTTTTCTGCCAGCATTAATTACCCGTAGCAATTGACAACTTCACAAATACTTTATTATACTTCTTTGAGTGATTGCCAATGGCAATGGATCGTAATAAATTTATTTACAAAGTATTGAATGCAATAGATCGATCAACAACGGTTAGAATATGATTGTTATTTATAAGAGACAAATCCAAGGTTTGTGGGTATAAGAAATAAACTCGTGAAAAAAGATTATAGTTTGAGTATTCTGTTAAAGATCATATAATAATGGATGTATACAATGTATATACAAAAATATAGAAATATATAGGTAGGTTAGGTATAAATTGCAATTTTATATGCATTTTATTGTAATATGTGGAATAACTTGCTTTGATTTTTTAATAAGAGTAAAATAGGATCAAGATTTTTATGATTCAATTTACACGAGCATATTTATGTAGTTATTCTATGCTAGACCTTGATAGCTCAGAACAAATAGTAAGTGCGCTACCTAATGTTCCAGAGGTCATGGCCTCAACTCACACCCCGACACAGTCCAGGGATTTTCCTCCTACTAAGTTTCCTTTATAGGTTCTCCCCTCTTATATTATTTACTACCTTATCTAATAAAAATTTCCTCATCCCTATATTCCAGAAGAAATATGCACTACAATGGATAGCAGCCATTGTTATAGCATCATTATAGGCGCCTTAGAACTATTGAAGCGCACAGGTTATACAAGATTGCACGCAATAAAGCTAACTTGGTTATCTCACGTGCTAAGCGCGAGTACTATTCTTCTAAGTTCAACCTTAGTCTTCCTCCCCGAACGCTACGGCGAAATTTAAAACTGGCGGGTGTATATGGCAAAGACAAGAGTGATGACTGCAGTCTAATCCCTGACAAATTAAATGAATTTTTTATTTTCGCTGGAAACATACCTGCGATAACTAGACAGCCAACCCAGCTTTCCTGTTGATCTATCAGAAGAATATACTACCACTAATCTTTCTAACACATTATCGTTCCGTGGGACTGACTTAAATGAACTTACCGTGGCTATCAGTACTACTCTGACAGCTTATCACGGCGGTTCATCAAAATGTTGTTCCCTACATTGGTAAATATATCTTACATATTATTAACACTTGCCTAATGTCATCAACGTTCCCTAGTGAATGAAAACTAGCAACTATACTGCCGGTGCCCAAGAAGTCCTCTGCTTAATTTCACGTTAATTTCAGGCCAACGAAATCGCAGTCTTAAAACTATTTTCAGATATAAGATTGGCTTTGGACCGAGACAAGTTCACTGCCTTGGTTCTTTTGCATTTTTCGAAAGCCTTCGATTATGTAGACTATCGTATTCTTCTCCAGAAGCTGTCATCCTCCTTTAATTTTAGTACCTCAGCTGTTTCCCTGATCAACAGTTTTTTATCGCACCGTCGTCAGCAAGTCAAGATGAAAGATTCTCTGTCCATTGCGCAGCCGCTTGTACGAGGGGTTCCCCAAGAATCAATTCTGGGTCCTTTGCTTTTCTGCTTTGCTTATTCATCAACGATTTACCGAAACTAGTGCGTGATGTGAAAATTCATCTACATGTTGATGATATACAGCTGTATCTAAGTAGACCTATTGGCCTCCTCGAGAATTGCGTTGCACGAATAAACTCTGATTTTGACCGAATTTGCACCTGGTCCAACTATAATCGGGTGCTACTAGATCCTGGGAAGTCACTCTGCGCTATCTTTTATAATAGCACACTCAATGAAGCCGACATACCACCTATACTGTTAAACCTTGGGATAGTATTAAACCCCAATGTGAAGTGCTGTGATAACATTAATAATACGATCAGGAAAATCTACGAGAGCCTACGCAGACTGTGGCTTTCAGCGAATATATTATCCAGTCGCTCTCGTCTAAAGCTAGTAAAAACACTAATCTTGCCTTATTTCATTTTTGGATGTTTGGTCTTTCCTAAACTGGATACTATCTGTACACGCAAGATGGAATGATAGTTGCCCTAAATGACTGTGTGAGGTTTATTTATGGGTTGCGCAGGTTTGATCATGTCTCACAACTCCGGTTTCTTTGTACAATTTGCTAAAAGTTAATAAGCCAGGGTACCTTAGGGAACTTTTCCATTTTACTACCTCTCAACGAAATAGAAATTTGATATTGCCTCGCTTTCATAAGACTATAATGGAAAGTTCTTATATTGTCCAAAGCATACGTCTGTAGAATGATCTCCCTGTCAGTATAAAAAAAAAAACTCGTTAAAACGCACATAATATAGCTCTTTTTTCACATTCTTTTCTTCTTTTCCACAAGAGAATACTAGTTAGTTGATATTTTTATAGTTTACATAATTTTTTTTTTTAATGTCATACTTGAATTGTAATTCTTACTTAATGATGCTTACTTTTTTTACGCTTTGAATTTCAATGTATATGATTCTAGCTCCACTACAATAGTTGTATTCAATAAGATTTCAATCTTGTGTACGTTACCGAAATAAAGTTCACTCTATTCTATTCTATTCAGCTACTGTAGGCTCACCTATGTACATAGTAAGCGCAAATGATTTAAGAAACTGCACCAAAGTTCTGGGATAAAAGAGTATCAGGTGGAGATGGTAGCTCTATGCTTCAAAGGAGGAGTGAAGAAAGGAAAATCAATAAAGAAATATTTGGTTTTATGCTAAGGGCCTGTCCGAATCTAAATCTTCGTCTTCCTCGTCTAAATCTTCATCCTCATCTTCATATTCATCCTAGTCTTCGTCTTGTTATAACAACTAGTGATATCTGACAAAAAGCTCAACTTATATAAGAAAGATGATTGCTTTATGAATATGCGCCTAATTACTATGTTTTTTTTTTATATATATAATTAAAATAGTAAGAAGCTTGCACATGACTTAATAACAATAATAATAATAATTTATCCGTAAAAATGTATACACGTAAGACTACATGTTTTACCAGTACATTGTGACGACACTATAGAGCTATATATGCCCTTTTGCCTACACTTAAAATCTATCCTGAGCTAGTAGACTAGAACCGGGTAGGGTAGCTAACTAGATCCAAGTTCACGCAATTTGTCGATTCGTGCTCAGGGAAATGGGGTGGGTTTTTTTCTTATTTTTAAATTGCCGCGTCAACTCCCGCTTTTGCTGAAGAAGTAAGAGGATTTACGTGCTGTCTCTTGCAGTCTCTTGTTAAGAATATGCTGGATGATAGAATCTCTAAAGGGAGTCAAGCCAAGTGTGGACTAACGCATTAATTCCATGTCCCTCAATCTATCCAGGCTAACTACAAACAAAACAAACATGCTCTAGTAAAACATGCTGTTTATTCTAACATCCCCAGCAAACAATTTCTCGAAGTTTTGCTTTTGCGAAGAATTCTCAAAGAATAATAATTTCGGAAGTAAATAAAATGCATCATTTGAGAATACTTCGCTTTTCCAACATGATTTCGATGTTTTGACTTAAAACAATTTGCTGATCTGATTTTTCGATAATTTTTCATTTTAACTAAATATGCTCAAAGTTTTACCTACTCTGAAGAGTCAAGTAGAAAATGTAACTTCTGAGAATTTATTCCGTTGCAAAATTTATGCGCATTTCAAAAAATTCTTTCATTTCTGACTGAATCTCGTCGATAGTGGTGATTTTTGTCAGAGGTTAAATGATATTATTTTTGTCAGCAAAATTCAAGCTATCTCCGTCAAAGACAACAACAATTTCCTTTAATTTTACTTCAAGAAAATCATAAATGAAATCATTATGAAGATATTCTGTCCAAAGTGTGTAACAGTAGCAGGTATAATAACTCGTTGACCCGTTTCGATATAGCTTCATTTTTTCGAAGAAAACTCGAGTATATAAGGCTACTATATCCAACCAAAATACATTCAAAAAGTTCGAGATAATTTCGATAAAACGACTCGGAGTCGAATCGTTTTTATGACTCGATATAGCATTCCTTTATTTTCTTTTTCACATCGATATCGAATCGAAAATAACTTCGAGATCGAAGTCTTAGTTCACCTTAACGAATCGTGTTCGATTCGATATCGTATCGTAATGTTTGCTGGGTCTATTTTCAAAAATTACTACACGTGCGGATCCAATTCAGTATTAATTCTGAGTGCCTGTTTCATTTGTGTACGTAATTCAATAATTTAATAAGTCCCAAGAAATATTTACGATTAATGATTGAATCGGAAGCAAATTGCTCAATCGAAGTTTAACTTCGATCTCGAAGTCATTCTCGACTCGATCGCGAGCCGAAAACGAAGGAAAAGGAACGCTAATTAGAATTGAATTGGCGACCCGATATCAATTCATCATCTCAGAAGAAAATTTTTCCGAAGAATTTTCGTGTATTGGTGCTATATATAAAGGTCATATCCCAGCAAACATTGCGATTCGTTTTAGCGGAGTTTGACTTCGATCTCGATTCGATCTCGATCCGGTCGCGACTAAAAGGAACATTCTGTATCGAATCGTAGTAACGATTCGATAACGATTTGTAATAACAGTTTGATAACGATTCGTAATAACGATTTGATAACGGTTCGTAATAACGATTCGATAACGGTTCGTAATAACGATTCGAAACTGATTCATTTTCACAAATTAAATTCAATGGATATTCCTAGGGGATTTAAAACATTTCAATAAATTCACATTTAAATGAAATCATGTTGGTGAAATAAGAAATAGGAGTAAATGGAAACTCTGCTCATATGTTGCAGAAATTTTTTTTTAAATCCGATAAATTTAATACTTTTCTGTGGGGTTGAAAACAAATATTGTCTAACAAATTTATCAAATTTGGAAGGAATTTCTGCAATATATTGAAAATATTATAACTAACTTATAATGATATTTATTAAAAATTAATAAAAATAAAAACATATCTTTAAACAAGAATAAAATAAAGGCTCTTCAAAAAGAATTAACAGAAGAAAAAATAACGGAAAATAGTGTACGCTTTAGGCTCATAATCTGGTTTTTTGTCAGCCTCTCCTTCCCGAAGAATTCTTGGGAAAGGGCAGAAAACTTTTCGTGAAATGCATATATAGAAAAGGAAGAATTATAAATGCAATCTGTTACTTTTTATAGCCGCCGTAACTATTCTGAGTTTCCTCGCTGATTGTTTGTCCTTTTTGCCAAGCCAACAGATCTCCTGAGCAATGTCGGTTGTAAATATCCGCAGGAGAAGTAATATCAGGCAATTTCCTACTTCCTTTTAAAAGCGGATTGACAATAGCTTCAACTTCTCGTCGAATTTGTTTAGATCCATTCATTGACCCAATCTATTAAACTTCTTTTTTATTTTATTTTATTTTATTTTACTTGAACAAAGCTTTTGAGTGCCTACTTACCGAAATTATAAATACAATGTTGAATACACGGACTGCTAATCACTTTTTATTAAATGACCACTTCACTGCACTTTTAGACCACAAATGACATTTTTCAACAAATCTCCAATAAAATTACAAGAAATCTACTTTAATTGCTTTTCAGAATTGAGAAAAGGTGAAAAACAAAACAAAATTTAAATGAGCGTACCGACGACAGATACACATCGCAAAACGAAGAATTCTCTATGAAATTGCGAATTTCGGAATTCAGGAATATTTCCGACAATTACACATCGCTAAACGAAGCATTCTCGATGAAATCTCGAATTTCGGAATTCAGGAATATTTCCGACAGATACACATCGCTAAACAAAGAATTCTCGAAGAAATCTCGAATTTCAGAATTCGAGAATATTTCGCTAAAGACGAAATTCGCTAAAATGTTTGCTGGGATGTATTCGAATTTTTTTCGTAAAAAATCATCGATTTCAAATTGGATAAATGAGTAACTACGCTTTGTGAAACCTACTTGATATCCAATTGAAAATAAACAAGTAAACTATGAGAAACATTTAACATTTACCAAATGCTCAGTACTCACTTCACTATATATATATATATATATATTTTTTCAACTGAATACTTGAAATCGCAGTGTTGGGATCTACCATTTTGAAAAGGTGCGTATATCCAACATAAAAAAGTGCTGAAAATCAACCGAAAGTGGCGAGAGGAAAATAGCTACCATTGGCCTATGACGATACTAAATAGATGTCCGTAGGTAATTTTAGATGGTCACACCACTGTGAAAGTTTGATTTTTAAAGTCGTTTTTCGCATATATTTCTCGAATGGTACGTCAGACAGTAAAAATGATTATAACCAATTTTATAAGATGTTTTATATTCTGAAGCACTTTTCTGTACAATAAATCATCTAGCACTGATCGTTTTCACAGTACCTATACGTAAAAAACTTAAATTTTTCTATGGCAACACTAAGAAAGAATTGCCCGATTTGGTCCGAAATTGTATTTACTGTTGTTTGTTGTGTATAAAATTTCAGCTCTCTGTTTTGCCTCGCTACCCGATTTGACTTATTTTCGAACCTAAATTTTCTTTTTTTTTAAAAGCCTATGTACAAAATTTCGTTCAAGTAAACGTAGACGGACAGAAAAACTGACGAACATGCAAAAATCAAAATAACTTAATTTTAAACATTTGTTAAATCCATTTTGCTATGCCATCATTATTTCTATGTGTTACGCAGGTCGCTCACCAAAGATGCAAATGCTTCGTGCATGCACTATGCCCTTGCATCATGCTCTTCAAAAAAGCATCACATACACTTTTAAGTGAAACGCCGCTCACTTGTTTGCTTGATGCAAGGAAATTTGCTGTAAGCATGTTGAAAGCATTTTCATTTGAGCATTGCATGTACAGCTTTTGCGTTAAGCATTTTAGTAATGGCCGATATTTGGATGAGATATTCATAGGACGACAATATGATAAAAAGAATTCATTTATAATTTGAACACATTATTTGGGAGTATGCCAGTGCAATTGTTCTTTTGGTGAGCGACTTACTATACAGCATTTGCGAAATGCATATGCATAGTGCATGTGCCAAGTATTTTCATCTTTGTGAGCGGCCTCCTGACAAACCAAATGACAAACTTAGTGTACCTTATGATTTTATCATCTAGGCCCTAGGGTATACCTAATAATTGTTTATCGCTGCAGTATTAAAGTGTGTTCAGTTCATAAAAAAATTATAGGAATGAATAAAATATATTTTTCCTGTTATTTTTTTTTTTTTTCAGAAAGGATCTGATTTTCATCACAGTTATTGAAAATATTTTATATCATATCTCGAAAGGGTAGGTGATTAATAACAAAGGATGGAAAATGCGGAGCAAATGAGATACAAGCACAAAAATTAATAAATAACAACTATAGAAGCTTGAGTAATAAATGAATGGCAGCGTGTAGAAATGGCAATAAATTTGCACTCTTAAAATAACTTGACAGCTCCTTCAGGAATTTTACTAGCTGTTTACTCCTGCAATCTGTAATCTCACATTAGAAAACTTGAACTTCACACAAACATTGGTGTGGTTTGGCTTTACTCAGTTTAAGATTATTAGCATTCGTTCGTTATTAAGAACGATATGCCAATTGGAATAATGTGTAGCTAATCCTTTACTAGTTTACCAGAGTAGAGTGCAACAGCGGAACATTGGACGGGAAAGCGTAGTAAGTGATGTTTGTCTAAATGTAAATATTATCATATTGAACAGAATATTTTAAAAAGTGCAGATATATTCTTTAAAGTGCATGAAGTGCTTTTTATAATTAAAAGTGCTGACATTACCACAAAAATGGGGAAAATTCCATCACTGCTTGACATGCACAATCTGAAAAAATCATGTACCGATAATTCTTTTCAAACGTTTCGTAATATTTCGAGAGAGATTCATAAAAACTAAAAATTCTCTCCAAGTTCTTTTAATCTGAAGGCTATTTGTATGCCGAAAGAAATTCATAAAACTGAAACATTTTCGGATTGTTGCTCTTCGAGAACTTCCCGGAAATGTGAAAGCCCGAAAAAAATTTTGCTGGAATAAACTCTAATAATTGCAGCAAAAAAAAATTCGCTTCAACTGCTATAATTTTTTTTTTAATGTTATGCCAAATCACCTTTTTCAACAATTTGCTTTTCTTAAGGCTGTGGACCCAGTGTCGTCGGAACTAATGGACATATACATGCCTTGAAAACTTCTTCATATGATACACAACGGAAATTTGAAACTGATGATGTAGTCTTCCAATCCAAATCCAAACTGATATTAGGAACGGGCTGTGTTGAGAGAATGTTACCGGATGTAGTGAAACAAATATTAAGATCATCAGTATTCAAGTCATATGTTGGCATACCTTTTCCGCATACATCATATCGCTTCAGATTATTATACTTTGTTGGTCTTATATTCATCAAGCTCAAGATTAAGCTAACCTGTCCGTATTCATTTTATTTAGCTTGATTGCCAACAAAGATAATCTTATAATTTGTTATCTATTTGAGTTAGTCAAATCGAATTTTGGCTCGGCTATCAAACTAAACAGATGTTTTAGCTTTTATTTTCCATGATGTAATCGCCGAACCCATGTCAACCAGGTCGGTCAAAGTCGAGTTAGTAAAGACGCAATTTTAATCATTACTAACATAAGTATAATCCGAACTCAATTTCTGCTAAAAATTATTGTGGCAAAAATGATTTACTTAAAAATGCATAGATTAACCTAGATTAGGAGAAATATCTACATAACGCTATTATTGTTGATCTATCTCGCCATACTGTTGTACAATGCATAAAAAATTACCATCCTTTATTGTGATTCTACTTATAGGAAAAAACAAACAATCAACAACTCTCTTTCCTTACTTCTCAACGGAAATTTCAGCAATAGAAGGATGCTTCATTGGAAAATTAATTTCCAACAAAAATTGATCTTATATTATTATTATAGAACCGATAATAAGGAATTAAAAATAACTTAGAATAAAAAAAAAAAAACAAGAAAATATTTCCCAAAATTTCCAAAGTTTTTAGCAACACAATCACTCAAAGCTTCACCACACCAAAAGAAAACAAAATTCGAACACCATAAAATTCAATTTCCTCTAAATTTTACCGGCGCGGCTGCAGCGGTGTGGTATCTTCGAAGTTAATTAATGTAAAACCACCAATTTATTTCAAATAATTTCCTTTACCTAAAATAAGGACGCTGACCCCCTCAAGGAACATCTTCTGAACACATGTTTTACTTAGCGAATACCCACGATACACCACCAAATTCAATGCATTGCGACTATCATTTGAGCCGAAAAAGCAGGCAATCCGTCATTTAAGTCCACTATCAGAGTGGTCTGGTCTTGGCGGGGTGATTTATATGTCTCGGCTCTTTCTAAAATACGTTTGCATTTAAAATCACTTCCTGGTCCTGATCCTAACAGTGACAGTTAACATAGTAACACTATACAACAGACAGCAATACAATTTCGAGACAAGAAGGGATCGGAAAATGTCTCTCATTGGCAAAGATTTTCTAATTAAATACAAATGTCCTCGCTTCAGTAATTGGTTTGATGGATTGCTTCTTCAGCCCCTTTTCCTTCTCGAATTAACTTAATGGTACTAGTGCTTAGTTACACATCACCTTGAGATGGAGAAATCCGCAGGAAGACACACCAGGAAATTACATGTCAAAACTAATTAGTGAATTTTCTTGGATCAATGGAATATACTCTTACAGACAGTGCATTATAAAAATCAGGTGAATGAAGCTACAATGATCAAGTGAAGTCTACAGTACAGAAGAAGAAACCTCATCTTCCTCTTGATTGTTTTAATGTACGTAATATAATATCCTTATCCGCACCTCCCCTATCCCCCCCCCCTACAACCCATTCCTACTACTCCTTTGATTACCGAAAACCATAGTCAATATTGTGCGCCCACTGGAAGTAATTTCTTGACTTTCCAACTTGCTCCATATCCTTTGAAGACGGCTTTTTTTCTTAAAGATAATTTCAAGTTCCTTAGAGACAGAATCTACTCCGTGTGTGGTATACTCGCGATATTAAGAAGAAGATTGGAGACCCAGAAATTCACAACTCTACACCCCCCTTTAATTCCATAGTTAAAGTCCATGAGGAGAATTCGTGATTTAGAGTTGTGTGGAGGCGAAACTTTCTTAAAGAACTCTCCGGTGGTGTGGTTTGCATGTAATTAAATGAAGTCCTTTGAAAGGAGCAAGATATTGTGCAAGAGTGCATTGAGGATTTCGATGTAAACAAAGTTTCCTTTGATTTAATTTGAACTCGGTATGGTTGTGGAATTGTATGTATGATGGTTGTTCTTAGAGGAAATTAGAATTTCGGTTGGAAAAGTTTACCTAATACATACATACTTATACTTGTGTTACCTAAGAATGGGGCTTTGAGGAGTCGTACATAGTCTTTAAAGAATTGAGTAAAAAGCGAAAATGAGTGTTTTGTATTGAAAGAGTGGTTTTTTTTTTTAAAAGATAGGATAAAGGAAGTGTGAAATACCTTTGATTTACGAGAGAGTTAAGATTTTATTCCAGTCACAGGTAGCTGTTAGGACAACGGAGTAAAACAGATTTTATCAGATGAAGGTCGCGGACACTTTTCCTAGTTACCCACCACTAGCACCCATACCTAATTATTTAAGCCCAAGATGTAGAATCGTGACGAGAACTGAATGATCCAGAATATAAAAACATATGTATCACAAACTGCCACCTTAAGAGACTTCGAGACCTTTTATCTTAATTAATCCTACACCTTTAATCTGATGTGATATAAACGGATTTTGATAAAAATGTATAAACTTCTTCATTCTCCACGACCACAGAATTCTCCTTAACCTCAAGGAAAACTAGAACTGCATAGATAGTTGATCACATAGCACACACAAATGATGTCAAGGCAGCAATACGTTTACGATAGAGTTTCAGCAAAAGTGCGTATACTTTCCTAGAACGTCCAGAAGACTATGGAAGATGCCAGTGTGAGTGAACAATAAAGGTATTTTCACGGAGGAGCAGCAAAGGCAGTTACGGGAAATAGTAGCCAATCAGTTGGTTGTTCCCATACTTGACTATACCGACAATGCTAGAAAGAAGAATACGAGTAAAGATCTATAGTACAGCTAAAACGGTCTCCAAAAAAAAACCCGAAAGCAAAGCTAAGTTTGTAGATGCTATTACCAGACCTCAGCCAAGCACTTTCAGAACAAGAGCGAATACAGCGGAGGGCGATCGGGGCGATCGCCCCCCTCCCCCCGAGCTCTAATAAATCAAAATTTATACTCTTATCAAATAAATTAGTAAATATGAAAAAACTTGTTATGGTCGTAGCGTGCTGCATACAGCAGCATGCTACATGTTTGATGACGACAGATGTAGCATAGCAGTGTTCACAGTGCCACACAGCGAATGTGCCGCCATGAGTGACAGAACGACATCATTAAGCGCTAGCTGGGACTGAACACCAATTTATTTACGGGCGCGATGGAAGAAGAAGAGAGGTAAAAAGTTTTGCTTAACTGGAGACAATTGGGTAGAAGTTTGATTTTTTCTTCGAGAAAGGAATCAAAAAAATTTCTTGTAATCGGGAGGTCAGTCAAAAAAAATTCACGGCGTAAAGTAAACGACCAGCTGTACGTGCCATCCTGGCCATTGAATATTAATCAACGAACAGAAATTATAGCTAACACTTTGAGCGAAAAATTTGCATATATCAAGGCCCGCGTATCGGCAATTGAATACACGGCATCCACTTAATTATTATTAACGTAGGTTGAAAGCATCATAAACAATTATGAACAGGTAACCATCACGTATAAATTTGCCCAGGCGGAGTGGACCTGTGGTCTAATTAGGTTATACTAAGCCACAATTAGTCACAGAAGGCGGAGCCATTGTAATCGATGCATATGTACATCCACGTGTATACACGCTACAGATTCTGGCAATTGTATTTTGAGCCTTGATGTGATAAGCATAAAATTAAACAGGATTGGTATACCTAATCTTGGAGAAACTAGATGACTATCGATGTACGTATGTAAGACATCGAAATCGACTATCAATCAATCAATCATTTATTTTGAATTTGTACACAAGATTGAAAATCTTATAATAGTACACTTTAAAGTACGGCTAGGTTAACTGAATAAACTACAAAATAAATTGAAATACCTACAATACATTAGAAAAATGAAAAAAAAAAACAAAAATAATAAAAAAAAAAACAGAGAAAAAAAAATTTAAATAAACATAGTAGGAAAATAATAATAAAAAGAAAAAAGTTCGATGCAATCAGCATAGTAATTTGTAAATTATAAAAATAAAATTATATTATAAGTTTCTTAAATTTACCGACAGAAGTAGGACTCTGTGCATGAGGAGTTAGAGAGTTCCAAAGGCGTGCAACCTGGACAAAGTAAGATCCTTCTAGGATGGATGAATTGAAATTTGGAATCAGAAGTTTGCGTCCTCTCAAAGATTGCAGAAATTTAACTTCGCAAGATAAATACTCCTACTCAACTGAACGAATAAAATTGTGTAGGAAAATTAGTGCTTTACCCTTCAAGTAAAAGTCCAGAGTACAACCCAAGATCGATGGGCTGTAAGGTGTGAGCAGAATAATAATAATAAATAATAATAATAAACATATATTTCAGGATTGCGTACACAAGATTGTATAATCTTTTAGAGTACAATTAGATTGATGGAGCTAGATAATTTGACATTTGCTAAACTACTTAAACTATATCCCAAACCAGAAAGAGAGAAAAACAAGACAAAATAAAAAAAAATAAAGATAAGAGAAAAGAAAAAAAAAAATCTATAATGTTGAAAATGTTTAACTAATAATATTAAATTATTCTGTAGCCTCAATTGTGGAGAACCATGGTAAAAAATTTAACAAAAACAAAAAGAGTTAATGCGTGCGTGCCTTAATGAGCCTTCTGAAATCCCCGATACTGCTCGCCGTCTGAGCTACATGAGGAAGAGCATTCCATAATCGAGTTATTTGAATAGGATAAGAACACTCCATTACTGACCTATTGAAGCGAGGCATTATTAGATTCCGACCTCTTTGAGACGTGGTGAATTGGAAAAATTCTCTAAGATAACGCGGCTTATTAGTCTGTAGTAAGACATATAGAAAGATTAAGGCCCTATGCTTTAAGTAGCTGGAAAGAGAGCAACCCAACAGGCTAGTCCTGAAGAACGAAACATGGTCGAATCTCCTCAATCCAAATATAAAACGTATACAATCGTTGAATGCAACCTCTAACTTGCGAGCGCAGAGACTATCCAACTTAGGATAGATGATGCTGCCAAAAGTGAAATGAGGTAGAATAAGCGTCTTTACGAGCTTAGATCTCATACCTCTCGATAAGATGTGGGCCGAAAGCCATAGCCGCCGTAATCCTGAATATATCTTGCTGAGAGTAAAACTGATGTAATCGCAGCACTTCATATCCTGATTTAATACAATTCCTAGATTGGTGACTTTGCTTAAAATAGGTAACGAGTACCCATTCAAGATCACGGGAGGGACTTCCGATAATACTTCGTTATTGTTATAGAAGGTGATGCATTGCGATTTATGGGGATTTAATAGCAGTCTGTTGTTTAACGCCCAGGAGTGGACTCTTTCCAAGTCGTCGTTTAAGCGTGCTACGCAGTCCTCGACAAGTCCAATAGGACGACTTATGTAGAGTTGAACGTCATCTGCGTATAGGTGGATGCTCACATCTAGCGTAACATTGGGCAAGTCGTTGATGTATAAACTAAAGAGCAATGGACCTAAGATAGATCCTTGTGGCACTCCACACAGCAAGGGTAAACTACTTGAAACCAAATTTTTGACCCTCACACACTGACTACGCCCCATCAAAAAGCTATCAATCATAGCAATTGCAGATGCGCTGAAACTAAAAGAATTGTATAGTTTTTGCCGGAGGATGGAATGGTCTACACTGTCGAATGCCTTCGAGAAATCTAGTAGTGCCAGAACAACGAAATTTTCCCTATCCATAGCGGTTCGGATGTCAGAGGTTACTTTTAAAACTGCGGACTCACAGCTGTGCGACGCACGAAAACCAGATTGCCAACGTGTTAGAAGATTATTGGTCTCCACGTACTCAAGTATTTGCCTGTACATAAGCCTCTCTAGTACCTTCGACAGAAAGCATAATATGCTTATTGGCCGAAAATCTTCGGGAGATTCTGGAGATGATTTTTTGGGTATAGGTAGGACTATAGCTGACTTCCAGCTACTGGGGAAACAGCAAGACGTGAGGCAACTGTTTACGATATGGAGAAAACGCGATATGGAGAAAACGACGCAAACCGAACGCAAACCGTATGCAGTCATTGAAACCAACCTCAAGCTTTCGATTGCAAACCGAGTCTAGTTTCATGTAAATTAAACTACCCTAAGAAAAAAGTGTCCTAACTAGTCTCAAACGCAAATCGACCGGAAGTACATTGGCAGATAGCCACAGCCTCCTCAACCCACCATAGATTTTACCTACTATGGATTTAATATGATCACAGCACCTCAGACGATTATTAATTTTCACTCCCAAATTGGTTATACAGTTTGGGGGAAGATCCTCAATATTAAGGTCAGAATTAGAGAGGGATATGCATTGTGATTTATTGGGGTTAAGAAGCAGTTGATTATCAATTGACTACCTAAAAATTTCTGAAATATCATCTTTTATTCTGCAGATACAGTCCACAATCAGTCCACGAGGTCTACATAAGTACAGCTGCACGTCAAATGCATACAGGTGCAGCTGGAAATCATGTACCACATCACATAAATCATTAATGTAGAGACTAAAGAGGAGAGGTCCTAAGACTGATCCTTGAGGAACTCCACATGCTAGATGCATTAGAGAAGACGCAACTCCATTTATGACCACCTGTTGAGACCTATCTGAGAGAAAACTTGCTATCATCTTAACAGCAGAAGAGGAGAATAAAAGTTTGCATACAACTTACGCAGCAATTTCTAATGCACAACACAATCAAATGCCCTAGAGAAGTCCAACAAAACCAACACACCAAGATCTCCCACATCTAATTTTCAATCTGGGCTCGCATAAGCTTTTCCAAGACTTTGGCAAGAAAACTGAGGATACTGATGGGACGGTAG
Organism: Dioctria rufipes; assembly: GCA_963924295.1. Classification (NCBI taxonomy): domain Eukaryota; kingdom Metazoa; phylum Arthropoda; class Insecta; order Diptera; family Asilidae; genus Dioctria; species Dioctria rufipes. Next base: position 338,377,584 of record OZ002740.1, on the reverse strand, counting down.
TGTGCCAGCTCTGTAGGACATATTTTTTTAGTGACAGGAATAACATTAGCTATTTTCCATACTTCTGGGAAGTGAGACAAGTGTTCATTATTTGCCGAATATAAGGAAAAATGTAAGGTAGTAATATCAAAACCAGTAGCATGGGACTTGATGGAATATATCGATTTAAAAAGCTCATCATTCTCCATACATCGGAAAGAGAAGCAATTCACACTTTGTTCACATAAAGCAAGAAAGGAAATATTAGGTTGTTGTGCAGGTGTAATAAGTATGTAGACTCCCTTTCTACAATGAGAGAGCGTATTACATCCGAAAACCATGGACTGCTATATGGACAGATCCGTTTGGCTTTAAGTGGAACATGTTTGTTATATAAATAAGAGATCAACTCATTAAATTTAAATAGTTGCTGCTCTGCCGATGGAAGAAGGAAAATGTCATTCCAATCTAGTGACATGTAATCATCTATCAGGTTAAAATTATCAAGATAATTGAAATCATGATAGCAGAAAGTCTTGTTAAGATTCCCTCCCTCCGGGGAGAGATTATAAGTCATAAAGAGTATATTATGTTCAAGCATACTTGGTGGGCTCATCTGGTTGTGAAATCGGATATTAGTCTTATTAGTAACCATGACAAGATCAAGAAGTGAAGGGTTGGCACAATTGAAAAAAGTAGGCAAAGAATTTATCACATCCAAGTGGAGCGCCATCATATCAGACAAGAACCTATCAGTCATCACATTATCCAACAGGATGTTAACATGGATATCACCACCAATAATAACATCGTTGCATCGGTGTACTAAGTGTGACATTGCATTGGAAAACTGTTCAGCAGACTGCTCACTATAGACACCAGTAGGGCAATACACAGCACATGATAAACATTTCCCGGAACTAACTACAACCTCCAAGCATAAAAATTCTATTTCCCCAGTCGATGAAGAATCTACGATTTTTGCCTTTAAATTTTCCCTCTAATAGATCGCAACACCACCTCCCCTGTGACTTAGCCGATCATTACGGAATAGATTAAAACCAGGTATCGCAACGAAACACGACGGTACATGATGCTGCAGCCATGATTCGCTAACGAGGATAGCATGAATATTATAATTGATAAAAATCTAACAAAATTCATCCATTTTATTCCGTAGGCTAGCATTAATAGTGCACACGTGAAATCCACATAGTATATTAAATACAGATTTTACCCTGTCCAACTCACACAGATCATTAACCGAACTCATAAGTGAATATACCTCCATAAGTGATACAGACAAGAAAAATAGAAAAATAAGCTGTGTCGAGCTCTGTACAAAGACAGCAAAAAGTGCAATGAAGAAAGTTTACATAGCTGCCAAAAGTCACAATAAAATAAATGTTGAAAAATTATCAAAGAAAAATCAATTCGTAGGAAAGGAAAATTACTAGTAAAAAGAAAAATTCAATGAAACTTAAAAATAAAAACTGAGCGACAGTAATTGCAAATTTTAGCATTAATTTATCAGAAGAAAAATGAAAATCAAAAATAAAATCCAGAAAAAGAAAACAAAAATAAAAATAAAATTCAGAAAAGAGTTGTCACAAAGGTAAACATAAAATAATATATCAGCTCCAGCTCCATAGGATCGGTACTATCAGCACTCAATTCAGTGTCAGCGGATACAATTTGGCGCTAAATTTTGTAATTGCTCCAGATTATCAATTTTCATCTCGTTATCTTCTTTGTTTCTCTTAATGTAGAGGACTTTACATTGAGGATTTTGGACGCACAACACTATCTCTGGGAAAGCCATTCCAGAAAACAACTCTTAAATTCCACACGGGTGTTCAACCCATAGTTGAATCAGTTGCGAACTAAACTAAAAAGGAACAATAACACAAAACAAGCAAGGAAACGATACATATTTTTGGTCATCAGCGGACGAAGCTGATCATTAGCCTAACGGAATCGACTGCAGTATTGAAGGAGTAGTTTCTGTAGACATCTGTATACAGGGTATCCCACGTAACGTGTTCCCTGGGCATTTTTCTCGAAAATGTGCGGAGATATCGAAAAAGTCCTAATAATAAAAGTTGCGCATCGTTAGTCAAGGTATCCTCTGGCATAGCCAAAGTCCTTGAAAAAGGACTTGGGAAAGGATATATTTAAAAAATGTCCTTTTCGTCGTTATTAAGGATACATTTAGATTGCATTTTTGAATTCTGCAAATAAAACTAAAACGAAAATGTTATATTGAAAATTCCAGTTTAACCCTTTATTATCGAAATATAAGACCTCAAATTGTAAATAAATAAATGCACACAGATATCATCGAAGTGCTGTAACAAAAGTTACACATCATAAGCCGGGCTATCTTTTGGTATGGTCAACATTTAATACAAAAGCCATACAAAAAAGGATACGAAAAAAGGATATCTTCGGTTTGGTCCTTTTCGTCCTTTCTGAGGATGCATTTTGGCTAAATTGAATAACTGCAAATCAAATTAGATAAAAAGTGGTATACCTATTAAGAATTCTTCAATGTAGCCAAAATACATCCTCAGAAAGGACGAAAAGGACCAAACCGAAGATATCATTTTTTCGTGTGGCTTTTGTTTTTAAATGTTGACCATACCAAAAGTTAGCCCGGCTTATGATGGGTAGCTTTTGGTACTTTTGGTACTAGCACTTCGATGATATCTGTGTGCATTTTAGAGAAAAATGGCAAAGGAACACGGTGCATAGAGTACAATTTGAGATCTTATATCTCGATAATAAAGGGTTAAACTGGAATTTTCAATATAACATTTTCGTTTTAGTTTTATTTGCGGAATTCAAAAATGCAATCTCAATGTATCCTTAATAAGGACGAAAAGGACATTTTTTAAATATATCCTTTACCAAGTCCTTTTTCAAGGACTTTGGCTATGCCAGAGGATACCTTGACTAACGATGCGTAACTTTTATTATTAGGACTTTTTCGATATCTCCGCACATTTTCGAGAAAAATGCTCAGGGAACACGTTACGTGGGACACCCTGTATATAAGTATTGGACTTTATGTTAATGACAGCAACCCGAATTTTATAACTATTAGAATACTAAATTTATTAATACAAGCTTAACAGGACATCCACGGAGGCTCCTCTGCGGGATCCCCGGCCAAATGAATTACATGACCTATTGTTTTATTAATTATATAATTATATTTCCTAATTTCTATACATATGTAAAAAAAAAGTCAAACAAAAACAAAGAAAAAGGAGGAATAAACGGAACTCACCTCTACCTAGCCCTTCTGGCTCAGATTACTCTACGCTTCTATATTTTAGAGTATTTTACTGACTAGTCTAATTTTTAAACATTAAATTCCCTTTACAATTAACGTCTAAAATGAATTAATCGTGTTGCTGGTCAGAATGAAATATACATAATCTTTAGGTGTTAGGACGGGGGGGGGGACCTTATCTCGAGAAAGAAGGAAAACAAAAAAATATAATTCACGGGATAGAATAGTTTTATTTATAGCGTTACAATTCCTTCTAACTTCTTGTATGAGGTCGTCATATTGATTTTTATTCTAGTAGAATATTATTTCGAGTATAATTTATATTTAGTGAGAAATGATGAATCATTAGTTGTCTTAACGAAATCTTCACTCCACTTATTGGTGGTGTAGTTGTATATTCTTGGTAGTCATATGATTTTCTTGGTAATAAAGCAGAAGACTTGTTATTATAACGTGATGAAGCTCTACAGTTTTTTTTATTTTTCTCCTCCGCTCTCCTGAAGCCCCTCTCTAGAGACAATAATTGAATAGGTACACTACTTCACTTATTTTTCAGGTCTATAGAGATATTTCTAAATCTTGCCCGCAATGTCAAAGGGTGGATTGGCGCAATGGCACTGAAGGCAGGTCATCTGTACCTTCATCGTAAGGTTGGGGTAAATGGTGTAAGGGCCCCTACAGGCACGACATCTTTTGTTAATGGTGATGTGACAACGGAAGGTTTTTCATGGAACCTCCCAAACTCTCCGGCAATACTCAAGGCAAACTAACGTGCCGCCCTATAGCAACAACGTTGTCACTAAGTGATCTGTCAGCTCATGCTGGCAGTCTGGACTTCACGACCTAACCAATCGCTCATCACATAGTTACATAACAAAGTATTTTAAAAATGACTGCCTAAATCCGCACTTAAAAAATAGAAAATAATCTCTCCCTTTACTTAATGAGTATATCACAAAAGTTCTGTAGTTTACCCTCATTTTGCACTTAATTAAATTTTAAAATTATATCATACTTTTGTAGAAATTTTAAAATTTTCAAGGTACACAAAGAAGGCAAAGTTTGGGCAGTTAAAATTTTGATACTACAATGAATAACAATTTCCGAAATTGAAATTTGGAGCTCCTAATGTTTATGAAAATACTTAATTAAATTACTTTGCTTTGACCTTGCTTTCTTTGTGTACCTTGAAAATTATTTTAAAATTTATACATACAGTGAAAACTCTCTATAACGAAACCCAAGGGAATGGGCGATTTCTTTCGTTATAGAGAGTTTTCGTTATAAGGAATGAGTAAAAAATTGCAACAAAATATGTATGTATGGACAAAATAAATCACAATAAACAAATATCAGACATCAGATTACCACTGATTGATTCGGTGGTACCTACATAAGTTCTGAATTATATTGACACGGCAGCAGCAGGACAGCAAATCGCTTTCATTGGTTGAAAACGATAAGCGAAATTGTAATGTAAATCATCCCCTACGCGTCAAGTCTGTCAGTGGTCAATAAAATCATAATCATAATAAATAAAAAAAGAAGTTCACAAAAACGACATACCTGGAACTTTAGGTATACTTATTTCAGAAAATATCGGTGGCTTTTTGGGCATCTCACAAACATTGTTTTGCGGGTTTTTCGCTATAGAGAGAGAGAGAGTGAATTAATAAATTGATTCGTAGGCAAACCAACGAAGTTCAACTATACTATTTACTTTATAGAGAGTTTTTCGCTATAGAAAGTTTCGTTATAGAGAGTTTTCACTGTAATTTGAAAAATTAATTTTGTGATATAAGTATGTGTAGGTACTCATATTAAGTGAAGGGAGAAATTATTTTCTATTTTTAGAGCGTATTTTGAAACAAAGTTTTATCAAGTTTTTTTCGGATTTTTCGTCTTATTGCACAAAGTTTTTCGAAAACATACTACACATTCTTTCTTGCGGAATTACCCAAGCGATTTCGAACTCTCTAATGAAATGAAAAAGTAAGTAGGAATTGTTGTTGGTTTAACAACAGAAGTGTGGCTTGTGGAATTTGTGAATTTATGAACATTCTAAGTACCTACGTTTTCCAATTCTTTTGCAATTTGTCTTTCAAGGAAAATGGTCTATTTTGTGGAAATTTTTACGTGAATTTTATTAGCATGTCAAGAGAATTACAAATAAAAGCAACTATAAACAGAAAAATTTGGCGCAAAATGTGCTTCGCCGATAGGCATAAATTCATTGATATGAAATTACTGAAAGTGTTAAAACAAATTATCCAGCGGACTTATACAACTATCTGAGAATGGATGCAAGTGATTTTGGTTTTTTACTGGAGAAAGTTAATCCTTATACAGGGTGTCCCGTAAGTGGAATCGTATTCGAAGGATACGGATAGATCATGGTTAGACGAGCAAAAAATTGTATGAGTGGGGGAAGGGGAATCCTAACGGTTTCGGGAATAACGGGACTTTTAGATATTTCGGTATGTTTTTATAGATGACCCTGTAACTACTGAACGTTACATCGAATAACAATGATTGGTAGATAATCGTTGGACCTTTCCAATGGTCTCGGATTTTTTTCCCTTCTTCTCTGTGTTTTCTAGTTATGGCTCAACAAATTTAAAATTTCGGAATATTATTCGTTTTTTTTTAATTAACTACTATTTTTATCAAAAAACACATCGTCAAAACTAATTTTTCATATTGGACGTAAGAAGCCCAAAACCTTAGCTTTACAATAACCTAGTACACTCTGTACCGAAAATGTAACCCTTTTCTGTGTTTTATGCACTTTTTCTTAAGCAAATGCAAATGGCTCAATTGCCTACTTTCTGGCACTAGTTGAACTTTTTTATTTTATCGCCCCCCCCCCCCCCCCCCCGTCTAGAGCAAATGTCTGGGTCCGACCATGTTTCAGAACAACATATCATGAACACTCTTAAATCTAACTCTAGCCTCTGACTTGAAGACCTTCCTTAGTTTCTGGAGACATCCCCTCCATAACTGTTTGGTTACTATGCTGAGCGGCAATCAGACGGTTCTTTTACAGCCATTGCGCGGAGCATTATTTCGAGACATTTAGGGCCTGTCCGAATCCAAGTCTTCGTCTTCGTCTTATTATTACAGCTAGTGACGTAACACAACAAGCTCAGCTATTATAATAGTTAGACGAAGACGAAGACGAAGCTAACCTATCCGAATTCGTTCATTTGCTCAGCTTGATTTCACAGACAGCAAACAAACATAACCTCATAATACGTTGTCTATTTAAATAAGTCAACTCGAACCTTGACTCGGTGATCAAGCTAACCGGATGTCAAAACTGTTATACAAAGTAGCAAAGCTCGGTGGCATAGACATGGATTCGGATAGAGCTTGTCTCGATGTTACATCACTAGCTATAATAAGAAGACGAGGACGAAGACGAAGACTTGGATCCGGACAGGCCCTTAGTATGTGATCCGAACGCCGCTTCCAAACAGCCAACAGAAGACAGTCCGTCATGCAAACGCCCTGATAATATGTCTTTCTTAGCCTCACCCTCTCAGATGTCATCAACTCTCCATCGTAGTCATATTTCTTCACGTGTCGACAGGGTGTGACCGTAGTCCTGACTTAAAAAACTTTATCAGCAAAATCTAACTCTAATCTGCCAATACAACTGATATTCGAAGACAATGCATCTTTTTACTGCTTCTAACAATAAATTCTAAATTCGACGGGGTTTGCTTAATCGAAATCTGGCTGTATGGAAAAATTTCGGATTCGAAATTCTTCTGTCCCGTATCATAGGTTACACGTCGGGATCGTCATCTGTCTGATTTAATTGCTCCTTTTGGCGATGGAGTACTATGTACTATCAGAGTAATTTTCCGTACTCAAAGGAGGTCGTCAACATTGGCGTAACTGGGTAGGGGCTAGAATGCCCCCGCCCCCCCCCCCCCCCAGGAAATTATGAAAATTTCCAAAATCATTCGTCAATTCGTACAATCTTAGGCTTAAAAAAATAGAATCCGTTCGGATCGGAATTGAAAAGGCTTTAACGAGTTCTTTTCTTCAAGAAAACCTGTTAAAATCTTTTTAAAACTTTTAAAAACTATTCGAGTTTGCCCTGTGTATCTAACTTCAAACCTCTAAAGTACATTGGTATACTTAAGTGTTAGTACCAGGACCTGAACTTAAATTTTGTTTAAATATAATACAAGTACAAGTCCCGACACTGGTAGTCAAAAAATTCTCAAGTACAAGTCCCGATACTGATACTTAACGCACTTACTATAAATACCGCCATGACGCGAAGTACTTCAGCTCTTGTAAATTATTTAAATACGCCTTCTAATAATAGAGGTTATCTGTATCTCGACAGTGTCTCAAGAAATCTTACCGCGTTCAGTAAAATAGAAACAAAATTAGCGCAATACATGAGTAACTGTAGGAAAGCAAATGCCACAATCCGCTCTCTTCCTCGGCACATGTGTATGGTTGATTTTCATTTTTGTAAATGCTACACAAAGGCAATCATTATCTGATGTGACATTTGTTTTGCTAAACTCAAATACTATATGAACAACTTCCAAAATTATGTAGAAATTAAAACAGCAAAAGCTTATACGATTCTGTTTCAGTTCTTATGTTTTCTTAACATATTTTATGATATTTCGTAAATAGAAACCTCATCCAATTATTTAACTGGCTTAGGTTTTTCAAAATTTCTGATTTGAGTTTTCGAAAGCTCTTGAACTTTGTAAGTACCAGTACCGCAACTTGTACTTGAAAATTTTTAAGTACCAGTATCGCAACTTGTACTTGTACTTAAAAGATTTGAAGTAGTATGAGTCCTGGTACTGGTATACTGGAATTTGTTTTTTGATTTATATTCCTTAATACGTGAGAGAAGGAAAGGAGGAGATGTGGAAAACAAAAGTCTTTCGTGCAAAATTTATTTTATTTGTCAAATAAACACTACTTCCTATGAATTAAGAAAAATTTAAATTGCGTTGGATGTTTGGAGTGGACTGTACAGAATAGATGAGTGTCACTTGGGTTCATTAAAATTAAAGAAAAGAATGCACTTTCACTTAATTCTCCAATTACATTATGTACTAATCTATTTTCACAATAATTTGAATGTCCGACTAAAAACTAAAACTATTTCGTAAATACTCGTCGCCGTTGGTCTCGATAAGCAATAAATATCGCCCGATCGCCGAATGTTGACTGACTAGTTATCTAAAAATTGATTGAATGCTGATGACGTATACTAACTGATAAGCAATGCACCATGCTTTTCTGGTAAACAATTGAAAACTGTTCATTGTTCTTCTGACTTTAAAACTCGCAACCTGGACAAAGACGGACCTCTCTTAAAAGCTTTTCTTATTAAAATCGCTCCGAATATGCATACGTACCTCCATTTGCAGTAGATTAAAAGTGCTGATCTGTTTTTTTGTTTGCTTTCTTGGGAGCAGAGTTAAGGTTTCACATAGAAAGAGTACATATTTCAAAAATAGTGACGCGATGTCTGCGACTTCTAAAATGAGATTTTTTTATTTTATTTTTTTTTTAGCGGAAATTATATTGTAGAATTAGATTATTTGGTTCTGTAACTTATAGACTCTCGGTACTCTGTATTCTCTGTAACTTTAGGAACTTTACGGTTTTTTTTTATCTATGCAATTTCATTGGCTCTAGGCATTATATCAACAGCTTGTAAGTGCTCAGAGCAATGCATAAAAAATGTTGGTCAAAAGCTGGGAGTACTCATGAGCTGGTATACTTGGAAAACAAAATATTTGTTAAAATCTATGTACAAAAGTTGAGGGACCTATCCCACCCCAGAAAAAAGTCCTAGTTACGCCAATACGTTTTCAATCTCGACATATCATATTTACCTACAAATGCTATGCCTATACTTTATAGAAGCATGACATCACGAAACTCATGTAAGTCTTTGACAAAAACATAAATCCGGAAATGACCACAAATTACCTTCCGCCCATTATTGGTAATTTTTTCTTTGTACTACACAATAACAACATTTTTACATATATATTATTCTTACCTAAGTATAGGTATGTTTATGTATGCCGAAACTCGATGCAGCAGTGAATTTTTTTTCCTTAAAACTTCCCCATGTCGACAATAACCATTTGCATGCATTTCATCTGATAATGAATTTAGTAGTTCTTATCAGTGTCACAAAAGCTCCATTTTAACTAAACCTTAGAACAGTAAACTAAGTTAGTTAAATGCTCCAAGTACACTGCCTACTACTTACCTACTTACTGTACATAAACCTAGTAGTTACATAATTATAAAAAATAATTAGAATAAAAATGGACTCTTGGTCTTTGGACACTCTTGATTATTTTACGTTACTGGAGTACCTATTTCAGTACTCACCTTACCAATCACCAATGATAATTAAAACGAGAACTTGATAGGATCTGTATTCTTATCTTACGGAAATTATAGAGCCACACCTCTACCAACACAAAATTATTACCTATAAAACAATAATACCAACTTATAGAGGGGTGCTGAGCGGGGGAGGAGCGTTAAACTCCATTACCCATTATGCTTTCTGGGAGGAAGTTATCTTATCTTCTCCTTATAGTAGCAGATACAGCAAAATAAACCAAACACACTAGTACAGGCCAGACACACACAATAAAGACAATACGAAGTAGGAGGAGCTTATCTTAAGTACTAGATCGAATTGAAGATTAAGCTAGATTAAATGGGAATTTAGTAAGATGGCTACGGATAAGATGTTTATGCAAGAAATTATTTTATTAGGAGTTAAAATTTAGCGTGGATGCAGAGTATTATGTAATTCATGAAGTTGGTAGGTGCAATTATATTTTCTAGTAATTTTTTTATTTACACAGAAGTCAATCGATAGGTTAAAATTACTAGACTGCACCGCTAAGTCAAATTTAAATGAGAACAGTGAATTAATTGAATTCATTGAATGAAGAATTATTTAGGTAGATAGGTACTTATATAGGTATACAGGTATTTAGGTACATATATGCATATAAAGAAAGGTGTAATGTTTTCTGTCGACAGGAATTAAGTAACTTGCAACTAGGTTTGCAAGAGTAATCAATTGATGGTTTAATTAAATTAACAATCAATTGCGATTTTATCATTGTATAGATAGACTACGATAAAATGAAACGTAGCATTTGAAATAGGTAGATATACCTATTTAGTAAAAATTATAGTTATTTCTGGCAACGTTGTTAAAAGTTTGGTTTCTTGTTCTTTTGACGACGTTTTTTAAGTTTAATCGAAATTGCGAATTGGACTGATGAGCAGGGCCGGATCTGGGGGGGGGGGGGGGGGGACACGCAAGGGGGGCGGGCAATACGTCGGACTTGTGAACTCATGACTAAGCGAGAAAAAAATCTAATTACAAGAATTGGCAATTTTTTTCAGATCATACTTCAGTCTTCTTTCAATTTACTTTCTATTAAGTCTGTAAGCCTTTGCAGGCTAATTAGGTATATTAAAAATTTGGCTAAATCCTCACATTGTACCTTCGTATTATAGATGAAACGAATTGAAAAATTCTACAAACGTAGGTACTAAGGTGGCTAGCAACCCTATGTTCCCCAAAATCCATCAAACCTATCGCGACTGTAGACAGAATATAAGACAGTCATTGAATAAATAACTACAATAAAGAAGCGGGGTATCGTGCGAATACAGTATAAACGTGTGTAGGCAATTCAATGACAATCAGACCCATTGAGCGGGAGAAATGACAAGAGGGTTGTGCACTATTTGACAATTCTGCTTGATTTCTGACATATCAGATTTCATGACAAACAAGTTCGGGTTGGATTTAGAGATATTGTGATAAATAGCTAATTAAAAATACTTTTTACTTAATAGTAGTGAAATATTATTTTATGAACGGGTTTTATATAATCGATACTCCGGACTCTTGCAATTATTGTGTTGAAGGGCGCTGTGCTGTGCTACAGAAACAACCGGAGTTTGTGTTGTGGGAAAGCATTTTTCAAGCAAGTTTAATAGTTTTCATAATAAATTAAAGTGTTTTAAGTAATATAAAATTGAAATACTTAAAAAAATGAATAGCCATGGCAAAAAATTTAGCGTTTCCCAATGCCGGTTTGTTTGGTTACAATTGAATTGTGACAACTGCATTAAATTATCAAAGGCAACATCAAGAAATATTATCTGAAAGTAAGGGGCGCTAAAAATTTGCTGTTTTGCATAGCAATTTGAATTATAAAAAAGGTCCCCCTTCAAAGTGTCACGATTTCATTACTGCCATGAGAGCACACTAATACATTTCGCCGAGTGGTTTAGGTTTTCGACCGATATGCCATTTCCTTATTAGTTATTTATTCAATGAAGACAGTAGACACAAGCACAGAGTTGCCAGAAAAATATATTTATTCCAGCTAAATTTAGCCGTTTTAGCCGGATTAAGGCCTTTGAATCCTCTGAAGGTCGATCAGAAAAATCCGTAGGATTAGTCGGCATGCATTTTTCTTCTGTGTTGTCGTCGCATTATTCGGTATCTTCAAAATATTCGTCATCAGTCGGTAAATATTCAGATCCAGAATTACTGAATGGGTCATGGTCGCTATCCTCAGTCAACATTTCTTCAATTTCAGAATCCATCGGTCTCGGTTTCGGCTTCCTCCTAGCAAAGCACTCATAAAAGAAATTAAAAAAAAAATGTATTATTCAATCCTGTTGGGATACTCTGATACCATTAAATACACCTGTTGGGACCAAAACGACCCATATCAAAGAAAACAACAAAAAATATGTTCCCCATTCGGAAAGTGGATTACTAATATAGATTTTTTATTCAATAAGTTGATGAAACAATCAATCATACCTTTTCCATCAAATCAACGGCGAAAACACTAATAAAACAATAAAGAACACTACACACTTTTTTACTGCTCCAAAACACGTTGTAACAAACTTTACTATTGCACAAAATGAATGTTCTGAATGACAGCTACAACCACAAATTCCGTTACTTAAGAGTATAAAGACTGAAACGGGACAACAAGTTCCCATCAAGAGTTTTTTTTAGTGCTAATACGAAGCTCTTGAAATTTTGTTGGGACCTATGTGTCCCAGCAGGCACGAAAGGGTTAAAGCTATATTCAGTTCAACATACTTTTTAGTCAAACTTAAAGCTCTTGGTCTCTCCTCTCCACTTTTATTATGGATTGAAAGTTTTTGATCTGTTTGATGTGTTGCATCTGAAGCTCACCCTATAAATGCCGGTGTGCCCCAGGGCTCTATTATCTCTCCGTTTTTCCTCTTAATTTTCAATGATCTGCAATCTCATCCATAGTTTTGCCGATGAGAGTACCTTGATTTCTCTTATTCCTTTGACACTCTTGCGGACTTCAAGGGAATGTCACATGTGTTAAACGAGATCTTGACAATATCCTCGGTTGTGCAAAGTGATTGCATCGAATTCCATGCAACAGTGTATTCGCTGCAACAAGGCCAACCCAAAGCTGATGACCCAATTCATGGGAAATGTCCCACCAACAAGAATACAATCTGCAAGATCATTCATAAACTCAGGGGTTGGCTTTTGCGAATCAATTTATATCCACTATAAAATAAGAGGAAAACATCCTCAAAAGTTATACATTGCAGTATTTTTTGTTTTGCGGCCAAGGCAATACATCTCGAAATAGTCAGCGACCTCTCTACAGAAAACTTCCTTTGCTGCCTTAAACGCTTTATTTCCAGACGTGGACACTGTCAAAATTTGAGCTGCGATAACGCAACAAACTTGGTTGGTGCAAACAACCAATTGAAAGAACTGCAAGATGCGATATAAAACGAAAGGGAGCAAAAGAGGATCACCGAATTGTGCCAATCAAAGGGAATCGACTTCAATTTCATACGTCCACGTGCTCTTCATTTCGGCGGATTGTGGGAGGCAGCAGTGAAGTCAGCCAAATCATTGCTACAAAGAGCAGTAGTGTCTGCCTCCTTGACATATGAAGAACTATCAACAGTCGCAGCCGAATTAAACTCAAGGTCAATTACGCCATTATCATCAAATCCAAAAGATCTCGCGGCTGTAACTCCAGGCCACTTCATAATTGGTGAGCCACTTACAGCAATTGTCTACCCATAGGCAAATCCTCAACCTATCAGCCTTATAAATCGGTAGAAACTCACATCAGCTCACATCAGACAATAATTTTGGCGTTGCTGATCAAACGAATATTTAAACGAGCTGCAACACAGACACAAATGGAAGCATCAGGGAAAGAATGCTCAGCCAGGGATGATGGTTCTAATCAAAGATGACAGTTTACCTTCTTTAAAATAGTAGCTTGGAAGAATCACCAATACAAGAACGGGTGATGATGGATTAGTACGTGTTGCCGACGTTAAAGCTGCCTCAGGTGGTATCTTCAGAAAACCGATTCATAAATTAGCTCCGCTACCCCTGAATATCGAAGAGGAGAGCTTGATTGCACACAACAAAAACATGAATGAGGATCAGGAGACTGCTGAATCCGAGCCAAAGCCTAAACGGACACAGACTTTCTCACGTCCCGCCTTAGGCCTGATACTTCTTACATGCCTAATCATGCCAGTGATCGGAACATCTTTGATCGAGCTCACTCCCTTTGGATCAAAACCTGGCATACACTTTGAGAGCCTAGGGTCTGTTCATCTCACTTCCAACGAATGGAACCTAGTTGTTTATTACGACTTGAAGAACTATCGGAAGGAATTGACAGCTATCAATAGAAGCATTTACCAATTAGAGAAAATATGCAATTTACTGACTGATAAGGTTCGTTGTAATAGTCTACTGAAACAATTGATGCGACTCAAGGAACAACTCTCTAATGGCAACGAGCTTCTACTGTGTACAACCCAATTTAAACGAGGGAAACGAGCTCCACTAAATATCTTCAGAAATATTGATTCCGAGTATGCAGAGGAACTATCATCAACATTGACAACATAAATGGGAATGAAGCTCATCTACTTGAGTTAATCAAAGATCAAGCCACCATAGTTGACTCCGCTATAAATGTATCAAAACATGATGAGGAGGCATTTTACAATCAACTTAGAGAAGTTAACAAACAATTCAACGAAATAATGGTTGAAATCAACAATTTCACTGACGTATTGCAACAACAAAATTTGGCATAACTATTTTCAACGCTAGCAATTGAAGTCACATTAATATCACTAAATTATAAACGCACACAAGAGTCAATCTTAGAGGTTCGGACATCATGGAAAATTCAATCCGAAGAATTGATGATAATCAAGGATCATTTGCCATCCAATCTCCGTATACCCTCGAAACAAAATAACATCTTGCAACTCTATAATCTACTGAGGAGGGTCGCGGTCGCGCAACGACCAAATATGTAATTTTTCGAATAAGATTGCAGCTATTTGTTTTAGAGGCATTGAAGTTATTTCATATCATTCCTGTCCCAGTAGTGGTAAACAATACATTCGTGGCCATTAGACCATCAGCTGAGTTCTTAGTTATAAATCTTCACAGAGAGCAATGCTATCCACTCAACGAGCAAGACTTTAGAACATGTATTACCATCGATGAAACTGACCACATCTGTAAGCAAAGACATCCACTGTATCGGAGAGGAGCAAACCACTCGTGATTTCAATCTTATAACTCACTCACCTCTTGCAGACAGTTGCGAGATCACAAATGCAGAGAAATTACCGAAGTGGATTCAACTATACAATCCCAATCAGTGGATATATTTCGTAAGAACTCCTACCATTATAAATGTCGTTTGTTGAACTACCATGGTTCAGAAATCAGTAGAAGGAGTCGGGATTTTGAAAATGCAAAGAGATTGCAAAATAAAACAAGAGTTCCTAATAATACCTGTGATACACATGGGGTAAATTTAACTGGGTAATTAATCTAGTCTGCTTTTACTCCGTGCGTATCACCAAATATCCAGAGTATTCTGACAAATACCCCAAAAAGCAAGTGAGTAATTTCAGGGTATTCCATATTTTCAAAAATTGCTGGGTAATTGCATTACCCTGATAACAGCGCCACCTTGTAATCGCTAGAAATACAAAATTTGTGTAAGCACATATTCAGCGATACACAGTGGCAAACCAAAAGTAACCTGGGGGTTACACCTGCAAGTACAGCTTGCATGCAACTTGCATGATGAAAAATCATGGCAGCTGGGAGATAGTAATTTGACATTTATACAGTTTTCAAAATGGCGGAAACGAAATGCTTGAGAGAAATGCATAAATTTATACCGGGAAAATGAAATTTTCTGGGATTATTTGCAATACATCATTTACCAACACCTTCATTTTCCTTTTTTCTTGGGTTTTTATCATTGTGATACTTCCTTTATTGCCATAATTTTCCAATATACGCAAGAGTTTACGTCTCAATGTCATTTTTTAAATGAACTTGCATGCAACCGAACTGCCTTCCGCTGTCAAGTTAAAAATCGTGTTGGAAGGGAGGCTTGCATGCAAGCTGTACTTGCTGGTGTAACCCCCGGGTAAAATAGAAAGGAAGCGTGGCACTTCGAAAATATTTATCTGCATGGCCTACTGACGATTCGCTTGAATTAATGCAATTATACATCCGTACTAAACGTCAGACATGCGCGCCACCTTTCAAATTTCCCCGATTTATGTGTATCAGGGGTCCCTGAAGCAAATACCCCTTAGATGATATAACGAAAAGGATAGCATTTTTTTTTTTGCGGCACGGAGGGGAATTGATTTATTTCTGACATTTCAGATTTTATGACAAGAAGTTCGGTTTATTTGTTTAAAATTGAATTGTCATTGTCGCCTTATGTTACAGTAGCCATACAAAGGCAACACCAAAAAATATTATCAGAAAATAAACGGGGCACTAGGAAAATTCGTAAAAATGTAAAAATTTATAAGAATATTATAAAATTATATTATAAAATTAATTTAAAAATTTTGTGATATAATGGGATTTCTTTTATTGAATTTCTTCAATACTTAATAAAGTTTCAACAAATAAATTATTCGCCCTGTGTGAAAATATCGTAGTTTACTACTACCATCACTAAAACAAATATGTACATCGATGCGGTTCTACTATATGCAGAAAAATGCTTAAGTTTTTCTTCCTCATAGCCTATCCTTTTTGTTATATGATCTAAGAAATACCCAGGTAAATTTACCTTATATGCATCATAAGTAGGGCCGTCATCCGTCCGGGTTTCCCCGGATTTGTCTAAGTTTGGAAGGCGGCCGGGAAACGTCCGGGTGGGGTTTCCTATACCGTCCGGGTTTTAAATATTTCAAAAACATTAAATAAATTTTTAATTTTTGCGTGTACTGTACGTGTTCGTTGTATCTGATATTGCCATCAAACAGACCGACTCGACTCTTACTCAACATGGTGTTCCATGGAGTTAATGGAAGTGTATAATCTTTACAACAATTTAATAAATTATACCGGATATTTTTTCCTAATATAACTGAGAATACTCCGTGGACTGCAATTGAAAATACGGTTTTATTTTTACAAAACAAGAACATCAAAATTGATAGATGAGTGGGTGAATTTAAAAACTTTCAGTTAAAATCTTTTAACAAAAAATCAACTTTGGCGAAGCGAGAGTGTTTTCACTTATTTCTCAGGACTGGACAAAAGAAAGAATTGTAATTGATTTTTATAAATTCATAATGCAAAGATAAATGGTGACAGACCTTTAGTCTCTAGTCCGCGGTTTACAGAAACTCAAATCTCCAAAATGTTTACAAGGCAAGAGACTTTTGTCTCTGAAGATCAAAAAATTAGATATCTGTTAGAAAGAATAATCTCAAAACTTATTAAAATTTTTACATCATGCGAAAAGTGAAAACACTTTTAAATATTTATCCATGGTGTGAAAACGGGATGAATGATAACACAACAAATTTGTATGAAACCAAATCTCTATTGACGAAAAACATTCTTTTCCGTAATGAATTTATTATCTACTATCCAAATATGAGGTTTTAATAACTTACTAACAGCGTTATCAATATTTTTATTTAAAAAAATTAGAAAAATTAAAAACATGCATTTTGAGAAAAAGCATATTTTTATTATCCTTAATTATTTGTCTTATAAAAGGTATTCAATACATAATTTTTTCTGAAATAAACTAAAGACCATTCCTGTGTGATAATTAGATCCAATGCTATGATTTTTTAATATAACTGCACATACCAAAAATTGGAAATTCTTAAGGCTTTCAAAATCAGTTTAAGTTTAGTTTAATTTAGGCTACATGTATCGCAGGACAAAAACAAATTATCTATCAGCAAAAGAAGAACGTTGGAAAAAAGCAAATTTTGTTCGATTTTCTATAGAATGACCCTATAATAAATTAAATAAAAAAACAAAACTTTGTCAAACTCCACAGTTAACTGATAGAGTAGTACCTACACACAAATAGTTTCCGATGACCTTGAGTAGAAAAATTAGTAAACTTCTAACACCGGAGACCGCAAACTGAACATGGAAATACGTTTGGTATGAAATTCTCCCGTATACGGAGACCAAAAAACTCTCTAGATTTTTTGCATCTCCAAAGTGTATACATGGGTCCCTGGCCCAGATATTGAGAAAGTGGTTCTGCAAGCTTAAATCTCTCTCCATATAGATTCGAATTAATTAAGCAAGGAAACTATTTTGAAAGCTATATGACAGACTAGAACGTAGAAAATGTAATAAGTCCCTTTAATTAATAGTAGATAATTTATGTTTTATTTCTATAGAAGTAAAATTGTATCTATATTTTTATACTCTAGATTAGGGATTCCCAATGTGGTCAATATCGACCCCTTGGGGTCAATATCGGTTTCCCAGGGGTCGACATAAACGAAAAATGATATTGGAGGTCGACGAGGTCTAAAAATCGACCCTTAATTAACACAAGCTCTTCAAGATACTGTATAAGTTGTGTTACGTCTACCAACTTGTTATAAGAATGACTAATATTTTAGTAGGAAGTATCATTGTTGTACTTTTAAGAAACTCAACAAGTCGATAAGCGTGCACAAGTTCGTACAAGATGGAAAACTGGGCAAGTCAATAAGCGTGGACAAGTTCGTGCAAGATAATGTGTTCGAGCGTACAAGTCTTTCAGGCACGTTTTGACTTGCTCTGTATTTGACGCGGTTACGCGATTTAATAGTAACGAAATCATGATCAAGTTTAAATTCAAAAATGCTACTGATATTTTACTAAATAACAAGCTTGCACTTATTTTGAAAGTTCATTTGCGTTTTGAAATTCGTTAGAGCTTGAATGATAATATACTCATCTACTACTGCGTATTTCACAGATAGCATTTAGTAGCAAAAATCAGAGTCCTAGATTGCATCAGTCTTTACAATATGTTATAAATGCTGTCAACAAGATTCGAAGCAATTCTTTAAACTCTCGGTTATTTGCTCAGCTATGTGAGGAGAAGGACGAAGCCTTTACTCGTTACTTCTGCCCACTGAATTTCGCAGGCTATCAAGAGGCTCTTGCTTAGCAAGATTTTCAGCTCTTTTTGAATCTATGTAGGAGTTCTTACAAGAAATATTCACAGTTTCCGCATTTATCAAAATTACCAGAAATGCTTCAAGCCGATGTTATTTTATCATATGTCACTCACTTGGACGCATTACACAAGGATTTTACTAAGAGGTTTGAGGATTTCTTAAATTTACAAATTTCTCAATGGATAATAAATCCGTACAATATCACAGCCATGGAAGAAGCCAATGTGATAATGCAAGAAGAGTTGATTAACATCAGCACAGACGAGGAGCTTAAGCAAAAGTTCAACCAAGGCTATCAGAAGTTCTGGTTCCAACGCAACATTGAAGCACAGTATCCTGCATTGTGGAACATTGCTGAAAAATAAAAATACTTTATCGCTTTTCCATCATCATACCTAGTCGTAAAAGGCTTCAGTGTGGTTACAAACATTTTGACAAAACAAAGAAATATTTTGAAAATCAACGAACGCGGAGATTTAAGGCCGCAACTCACCAATATTGAACCGGATTTAGTTAGATTGGTAGAAAGTCGCCAGGTTCATCCATCACACAGAAATTTTTATTTTTTTTTATCTTTACTTTGCGATTTTAATGTTTTTTTTTTTTTTTTTTTTTTTTTTTTTAAATAATTATCTACTTAATTTGTATTAATAATTATTAATTACACTTAATATTTACTGAATTTTATGTCTTATTATTTTGTTAAGTTTTGATGAGAAAATGATGTCAAGCTTACTCACTTAACCAACCGCCAAGTTTTTAAATTGGTAAGAATTTTGTATCAATAGGAAAAAGACCTAGAGATAGGAATTTTAAAGTGATTTGGCTGGGGGGTCTGAGGAATCAGTTCATTTTGGGAAAGGGATCTCTTGCCCATAATAGTTTGGGAATCCCTGCTAAAGGGTATACTAATTTTGTCATTCCGTTTGTAACCCACAGAAATAATGCTGGTAGAGCAAAATGGGTTGAAAACCCACGCATAATATTAAAAATTATTTTGATTTTTGCATGTCCGTCCGTCCGTTTGGTGCATGAAGTTTTCATAGCAATAGTAAATAAAATTGCAAAAATGGACTAAACCGGGCAATCCCTTCTTGGTGTTGCCATATAAAAATTTAGGTTTTTTACGTATACTGTAAAAATGATCTGTCCTAATCTAAACGTTTTTGTTATACTGAAAAATTCTTCAGAATATGAAATTGTTTATAAACATTTTTACTGTCGGACAAGCCGTTCTACAAATAAATGAGAAAAACCACTTCAACAATCGAACTTGTACAGAGGGCGACTATACGTAGTTATCTACGGGCATTCATCTAGTTAGAGTTGTAACGACGCGACTGATCTGTTTCCGTTATTTCCAAATTCCGGTCAAGCCATCATATAAACCTGGTAAATCATTTTTTAAATTCGGTCTAGTAATACCTTGTTGAACGCAGACAGCCGTAACTAGGTAGGCTTTGTAAAAAAGGATATGTTTTTGTTTACAGTCTCGTGACAGCCCACTGCAGGGCAGTATTAAAACAAAAAAAAAACAAAAGTATTCAAAAAAGAATTATAACGGACCATTAGAAACAAGCACAGAGGACTTTTATTTCTTTATGCCTGTCCCATATGGTTTCTTATTCTTTCAGCTGTGACGCAAGATCGAACTGGACCAGTACTCCACAGAAAACTTTCAAGAACATCCTTTACAACCAAGAATAATAGGTCGATTTCATTCCGGTGGATTGTATTCAGATAACTGAAGTCTTGCAGGCGGCCGCACCCAAAGGGCTAACGCAGGCGTGCTGGATTGTGTCCTGACGATCCTAGAGCTTACGAGATCTGAACCAGATATCCTTCCCTTTTCAGATTCATTTCATGTCGCGAGATTTTATAGCCGAGCAAGTTTTCCAGTGTACTAAAAAACAGCAAAACTTCCCAACAGGAACCGGCCTTATTGTCATAGGGACAATAAATAAATTAACTAAAGGCAGTTCGTCCAAATAGTTGCCCAACTTACGAACAACTCATTTTCACCTGCCCAGGGGATAGTCCGCCGTCTCTATTGTCGACAGGAAACGAACCTGCATCATCGTCGCCGACTGTCATAGTGACATTCAGTTTAAATTACCTTACTTATACTGAGAAAGTAGTTGTACTACTTACCTCCAGTGAGGTAATAAACGTCAACTAACTATCTACGCTCAATTGCGGATTCCATAAACAGCTTATGCAATTGATAACGATTGGTGTCGACAACTAATTTCCTCAACACTCAAGCTTGGAAAATCGATAAACAACTGATTACCAAAGAGTATCATAAGAATTGGTCCAAATCTAGCTTTTGTACTTGTTTGAAGATATATTTTTGTTCCAAAATTAAAGACAGATTTAATTTAGTTCATTGTCATCGTTTTATTTTACTGTTTTTTTGTAAACTGAAAAAAAATTTATAATAAATAAATACAGGAAGACACTATAGTATAATAATTTGAACCTATTTTATTAGCAAGTAAAATAAGAAAATTATCTGACAACTGTCCGGGTTTCAAGCTAAAAAATACGGGGGTTTCGAACTCGTTGTCCTGGGGGTCTATTATTGAACACGAAACGAAATTTCGGACTTCTCGAAATTTATGTACGAAAAACTATATTCGAGCTATAATTGAATACGAACGAACTCTATGTAAAGCATTACCATATAAAAAACGAATAATCTAGTACAAAAACTCGATACGTAATAGATTTTCTGTTAATTTTAAATTATCATAGTGAGGTGTTCATTCCTTTCAGAAAAATATTCAAGTGTTGTTATTTTAGCATTACATTATTTTTTGAAGAAGAGGAGGAGGGAAATTTAAGGAGAAATCAAACTCATTTTAATCTTTCAAGGTTCATGGAAAACTACCGGCTCTCAAAGGACGCATTTAAATATTTATTAGACGAGATGCAAGATAAATTTAATCCAGCCGTCCGCTCTACATCAATACCACCGGTATTAAAAATTGCTGCGGCACTGAGATTCTTTGTTGAAGGTGGTTATCAAGGTGGGACGGGGCAAGATCTAAATATTAGAATGTCCCAATCTACTGTATCTGTCGTGTTATCAGAAATTTTAGATATTATGGAATTGGAAGTATGTCCAAAATGAATTACTTGTGAAATGAGTGAAGAAGAAAAACGAGCATCCAAATCTAATTTTTTTAACGTTATGGGTTTTTCTGGAATAATGGGCTGTGTTGACGGAACTCACATAAAGATAATTGCCCCATCTCAAGATGAGCATTTATACTTTAATCGAAAAGGGTATCACAGTCTTAATGCTATGATCGTAAGTATGCATTGCTCACTTGGAGGTAAATGATTTTTCAAAATAACATTTTAGGCATGCGACTATAAATACATAAACAATTTTAGGTGATTCTGGATATCCTCTCCAAGCTTGGCCCTAAAAATAATGCATATTTATTATCTCATTTTTTTTTTTAAGTAAAAGTCTCAATACAATTAATAACAACTACTTAATGATTGTTTGTTTGCAAAAACTATTCCGCACTTCAATTACTCGATAAATGAAATGTCAACGAGAAAATGTGCGAAAAGTTCCGCTCGAAAAATTTACTTTTTCGTGTTCAATGGTGCCAGATGTACGAAAATTTCCATTCGAAATTTCGTTTCGTGTTCAATAATAGACCCTCTGGTTTAAAGATTTTACAGATAGCAGTCTTAATCATAAGCATAACAGGACGAGCCCATAAGATTTATCCACAATCTACGAGATTATCATTCACGCCAACAGATAACCTGACGGCCTTTGTGAAGCCGAAACACCTTCCACTGGTACATCACATAAAATTTCAAGCTATCGATCATGCGAAGAAGTTTCAAAACTTAGAGAGACGTTTCCAAGAAATCAGAAATGAAGAGATATTACCAAACCAAATAAATTCAATTGACATCCACCAATTCACATTGGGCTATGTTGCTCTTTTAGTAGGATTATTCGTAGCAGCCCTTTTAATCTACGCCATATGGAAAACCAGTAAAAAATCCAACTCAAACATTCCAGTCCCGATACCAAGGACATTGCAGACATCACAATTTGTGATCAATGTTGAAGAAGAAGCAAGTTGAACAATTCTTGAGAATCATATTTTATGCATTGCTTGAGAAAGCGTCGCGTGAAAATAGTTCAGTGCACTTTATGCTGAATTGTATTTTTTTTTTATGCTGAATTGTATTTTTTGCCTGTAATGTCGGTGTAATTAATAAGCAATAATTTAGTTGATTTGTATTTATAAATTTACATTGATTTGCATGCTTATCAAAATTGTTTGTTATAAATTCGTGAATTTTGTATTGAATGAATGAGTTAAATTTTTTAACTAGAAGAAGTGGTTTGTTTTTAAATTGTTTATCTACGTCCAGAGCATAGGCTTGTACCTAGGCACTAATCATTCATCTTTTGTGTACTTGTTTTGTACTTTGACACATATCTTCTACCTGTGCACTTGTTTTGTACTTGGGCACACGCGTTATTATAATTGCATTGGTTTTGTACCAAGGCAAGCAAAGCGGCCAATAAAAGAATTTGTCGCTCTACAAACAGTTATCATTATTCGGAAATATAGGGACAACATGAAATACAATATCTTATACTATAGTACCAATAAGAATAGGTTAAGAAAAATTATATTCTGGAAAGTTCAAAGAAATAAAACTAAAAATAAATATAATAAAGAAAGAGTGTGCACTAAGTCAGCATCCAGAAGATTACTTATTACTAATTACAGAAAATATGAAATGAAAACTTATTTAAGTATAAAACTCAATCGAAGAAAAAAAAATAAGAATTAAACAATATATGTATAAGAAGTAGGATGCCTTTTAAACGCACTAAGAGTACCAGAGCGTTGAATTCTACATGGAAAAGCGTATCACAATCGAAACGCCCCGTACGAGAAGGAGGATTCAAAATGTTCAACACCATGTCAACGAGCTGCATCACATAGCGGCTCAAGGTGGCCCTGTAAAAAGCTCTCTCGATGTCCAGAAAGGCTCCCAATTCAGTGTTGGGAACTTGTGAGAAAAATCCCATTTTGTGGGAATTCTGCCCTCTAAATCATTACTGATGGAAAAAGGGAAAACATTTTTACAGTAGAACAATTTGTGGGAAATTCATCAGAAAAATTTTCCTAGAAGAGTTTTATATATGTATATAAAGCGTTTCAGTTGGTCCTTGGATTTTTAGAAATTCTTAAAAGAGTTTTATCGATTTGTGAACGGATAGTTTGGTGCGAGATCTTCTGCTTGTATATTCTTGGTATTAGATACTTTGACACTTCCGCTTAATTCTTAATTATATTGGGCAATGAGCTTACGTTTTATACAAAGTGTGCGAAGGATTTTGAAATTTATTAGACAGTTGCATTTCTCACTGGTCGCAGAACAGAGTTTTGTTTGATTGTATTTGAAATATATTTTAATTTATAAAAATAGTTTTTTGGTTACAGGGCATCTACGTTAAGAATGATTTTTTTTTTCAAATTTTCTAATAGTTCGATAATCTTTACAATCTTTCATTTGGGTAGCGCTGAGGGTACCTAGAAATCAGTGATTCAAATTCAGTTGCAAGGTCAACATTAAAAAGTTCTGGTGGGCAGTAAACAGCTTTAAGTAAGCATTTTTCACTATTGGACCTAATTTCTACACACAAAAATTCAAGGTCACGGAAGTGTAACTGGTAAATTGATTTCGACTTAAGGTTAGTTTGAACATAAATAGCTACACCTCCGCCGACTCGATTTTTGCTATCATTGCGATGCAATTTATAGCCTGTCAACGAAACCAACGAAGATAGAATTCCTGCGTGCAACCATGATTCACTTATCAATATAACATGAACACTAGACCCCGAAAAAATTTCCTGTAGTTCATCAATTTTCGGTTTCAGGCTCCTAGCATTAATGGAATCGACATTCAGCCCACAAGTGCGTTGGCACAGAATATCACACGGTTAAAAATATTGGGTTAAAATACAATAATTATTGGATTACATATAAGTCCACACCAAATTTGTATTACGTTTTAAGTTTTATCCGGTATTACATATCTCAACCACACGTAGTATATTAGCTTTTAAGTTAGAACTACTTCAAATAATTTTTGTTATTAACACTTCAAATTTAAGCCTGTCGTCTTAAATTTTAAGACAAAAATTATGTAAATTACAACCCTGTGATCTTAAAATTTAAGTTTGGGACATTTAAAATCGTAATTAATCTGTATTTAGTTTCAACCTTTTTACTTTGAATACAAACCAGTTTGTATTAAAATTGAAGTTTAAGTAGCATTATATTTGAATGTTTATTATATTAAAATTTAATCAAGAATAAATTAAATTTTTGGCCAAAATGTATTGGAGTTTATTAAAATTCGTATCTCCCCTTAGATAATGAGATACCTACTACTTTTTTCGCTTTTAATATTAATCCAGTTATGATAATTATACTTAAATTTTTGAATTGGATACCCACCTACCCGTGATAGATGCTGAACCAAATTTTTAAAATAGGTATTATTGGCGTTATAACAAATATTCGGGATATAAATGAAAGTCGTGATAAGATTATTAAGTAAATATGTAATTACAAAACATGTATAAAATAAAAATATCTAAAATAGTATAAAAGGAACAGCTACGTACATTTTCTTGTTTAATTAATTCATTTCTAAAGGTATCTTAAAACTTAATTCACTCAGTTTTACAATGAGACTTATTTTTAAATTTTCTAGCTCAAAGCAATTAAGAACTTCATCAAAAACTTTGTTAGTAAATTTAACACAACTCAAATAAACTTTATTATCAATGTAATATATATCGCTTATTTGTGCAAAACAAAATTGATCATTTTCTTTTTTCAAATATATTAAAAAGTTAGGTTTATAATGAAAACCAAAATTAAACTCAACCCAAGCAAGAGAATAAATATCGGAATCAAAATTTATTTGAAAATTTGGAAACAGGTTCCATTTTTTCAAAGTTGAATCTGTCTTCTAATTCAATATAATTCCACATATGAGACATCATTTCTTGGTGCCGAAGACTTAGAGTTTGACAAATATTTACACAAACATTGAACTGCACTAATACACGCCGATACCGAAGGAAAACTTATAGCGAACAACAAATAAAGAAACATTCTCTCTATCTTTTAGATTTACGAAGAAGGGGGGCATGCAGTAGCATGACATCGAACTACACCAATTGTATTTAAATTTAATTCGAACTGTATTGAATATTCTATTTCTAAGTCTTTTGGAGTTAATTTTAAGACACAATGGCTTGAAGCTGCTGGATTAAGATTCGAAGGAAGCTTGCGCTTAATAAATTTGTATTAAAAATTAAGAGTTTTGGGGATAAAATCAAGATTTTTGTTCCTTTAATACTAAATTATTGAATTTTAATGAACATTTTCTCTAAAATAATTTTAAGTTTTGTGAAGGTTTAAAATGTAAGAATTTTCGAATTTAATGAACTTGTAAGACAAGTGCTGTCTTTAAAAATATGCCTACTTTTTAACCGTGGAATCATCCCTCTTACCTTGTTCGAGCAGGGACTATTAATAATCATGAAGAGAAACACTGCAGCCGCAGTAGAAACTTGCAGAGAAGTTCGCCCTACAGACAATAACGAAGAGAAAAACATATATTGCACTCAACTGAGAGATCTTAATTTGCACAAGATAAATGATAGGAAAAAGAGAAAAAAAACAAGATTATTAAAAGAGAAATATGAGTATCAAAGAAAAATGTTACTAAAAGAATCTAAAGTTACACAAGCACAATATAACATAAATGCGACGTGTTGAAAAACGCTCGGCCCACCATGTTTTTTGCAATATTCACTGTGGCACACCATTATATTCCAGAAGGTGCGACTTCAAGCTTTAATTTCATTACGGTACGAGTCATCCACTTCCGGTTCCGACATGCTGAGAGCGATTAAAGAGCATTTACAATGGCAGAGTAGAGTGAAGTCACCAGATTGCATTGTCTATCCTTGTCTCAAGTTTGCACTCTAATATAAGTTTTTCGCGCTTCCCACCAAAGTGGATTTCACAGAGTATCGTCAGATTTGAAAAATTCCTAATCTCATGTTGGTGAGATAAGGAGAGAAAATGCAATCTGGTGACTTCACTCTACTCGGCCATTGTAAATGCTCCTTTTAAGCCCTGTATGCTAGAGCCAAGGAATTTTTGTTCCTATACAAAAACTATGTAAAAAAAAAGTCATGGAATGCTCAAGGAAGTTTTTTGTTTGCCGATTTCTTGAAGTAGTATGCTAGAGACAAGAAATTCGAACAGAAAAACTCTACTTTTCGATTGACACTAATATTTTAGTACGAAAGGGCCATTTATTTGAAAAATTATTTTTTTGTTAAGAATAAAATTAATTTATGTAACTATTTTGGCAGACTAGTGCAATAAATTTAAAATTTATTTATATAATTTTTATTATAAATAGTACCTACTTGATAAAAATTGAATTATTATTATTATTTATTAGAATATTAATAATTATTATTTGTGTATTAGTTGGAGTTGCTTTTTTAACTTTATTTGAGTGTCGAAAAATCCATTTATGTCAATATTTCTTGAAGAAATAAATACCGCTACACTTATTTCTGTAAGAAATTTCGATGTTGGTGGAATAATTGAATAATTGAACGAAGTAACGGCGATTTTGCACTAGATTTGATGCACTTATTATCAATTGCAGTTTTCCGAAATAATTTATTCCGCAATGAGCAAATTATATACAATTGGGAATTATCTATTTCTTTATTTTCTTTATTATTTTTATACTTATTTTGATATAGGCTTGCCAGTTGTCCCTATTTTCCCGACTTTAAACCAATTTCCCGCCGTCCCGATCTCGTTCTTGAAAGTCCCGCATTTCTAATTATTTAAAGTTTTTGTGAGAAAACTCTTAATAATACATAATACTTCAATAATAAAAACCGATTTGATCAGGATTACAAAAATCACATTCCTACTCTTACTTAATTAATTATTTTGTTTCATTCAGTTGTCAATCCAATGCATAATTCTTAAGTATTTAAAGAAAATACCGGATCTTGGATAAGGGCAATTTTTTTCAAGATTAATCAATTTTAAAGAGAGGATTTTTAATTTAATGGAAAGGAGAGATAGGAATAGATTACTGCTGGTAAATTTTGAAGTAGAGTTGATGGTGATTGGTGAAGCAAAATTTCACAATGAGTTGTAAAGATTTTCGTAAATTTGTATGTATGTATACTGAGTCGTCGGAAAAAATAATTCTTCCAGCGGCCATATGTATATTAACATTAAAAAGATAAATGTGAATTTAAGAAAAATATGATTAGGAGACTATAATATATACTTTACATATACATACATGGATATACTATGTAATTTTGAATTATAAAAAAATTACTTAGAAAAAACTAATAATTTGTATTACAAAAGAAAAAACATATCAATGAATTTTATATCAAATTTATATTTACATAATTTTTATTTTCTTTTAGGTTTTTATTTTTTTTATTTATAGTTAATTTTTTGTTTCTTGTTTTGTTTTTTAATTCTTTATGTTTTTTATATATGTAATTTAATTTAGCGTAACGTTTAATACAAATAAAATTCACCAAAAAATAAAATAGTCATTACAAACTGGCCAATATTACCATTTCGATTTTTTATTATATTTTCAGCAAATAGTGTCCCGACTTTATGTGTTCAAAAACTGGCAACCCTATTTTGAGATATCTAAACACAATTGTCAAAAATTTCTTGACCAAATGTCAATTTTTCTTCAAGAAATAAGTGCATAAATTCCTTGACCAAATTTAGGGTTTTCAATCAACATTAAAATTTGTGTTCCGCCAAATTCTCGTGATTTTTTAAGCGACATACTAATCTAGTCGATTTGTAAAACTCGTAAATTATCTAATAGTTACCTTTACATTCACTTCTGTTATGGGTTTTTAATGTCCAAAAAATAGCCCAAAGGTCACCCTTTATTCCTTGTAAGATTTTCTTAGGCACACTTCACGTTTCGTGTATGACGACTTTCATTTTATATGTGTCTCATGCTTTTACATGCAGCCGGCTCTTGGACTATACATATACATTCCAAAATAAATGAGCACTGCCATAAATATTTCCACCACGTTATACGACGAATCTGTATTATACGAACCCACACGCGTTATGCGAGTATCCCTTTATACAGGGATCTACTGCACTTAAAATTTCCAAGAATTTTAAATATCGCTCTGGATTTTGACTTCTTTACTTTAAGCCACCTCACAAAATAAATATTTTCTATATATTTTTGTCCACAAATATCCCAGGAAAAATCTCAAGAATCTGCATGGTCATCTACAAACCAAACAAATGAAAAAAACAAAAAAAAAAACATATTTATAAAAGCTTCCTTTTACCATTGAAAGCGCCATACTTACTCCTGTTTCGTGTTATAAACAAGGAAATTGTTTTCCAGCAAAGACAGCTTTACGTGCAAAAGGTCAATTAAATGAGCTGCATACTGTACAGCACCGACAAACCACTCCACCCCACCCCCCTCCATGCCATTCACATCTACTTTACATTGAGAAATTATTCTAAATACAGGATGCAATTTTAAAAAGGAAGGGGAGCACCTCTATCAGATTTCTAAGAAAATTTCAACTGCCATCTTTGTTGGTAGCGTAAACAAACAGTCCCATGGGGGAGCAAAACAGAATGCAACGCGCAAACCGACTAGCATTTCATCATACTTTTGTGCCGACAGAAGCAAGACGCCAAGCCACTGACTAGACTTCTTGCACCAATGTTCATTCGTAATCCATCGATTACCTACCTACCTACCTACCTGCCTGCTGCTGGACTGTGATGTGACCATTCTGAAAATTTCCAGACTACATCCAGAGCGCGTGCGTTATAATTAATCAACCTCCACACTGCTCCACATAACGATTACAGTGCGAAACAGAAAGGGTGGTGTAGATATACACTCGAGCGAGATGATCCATGGCTGTGAGCTGCTGTGGCATAGTTTCCACAGTATACACCAATTAATGGGGCACATATGCGGCTACTTTTAATTACCTTCGCATTTTGCGGCTCTCAGTTTTCCACTCCATTGCAATGTTGTTGTTGTTGTTGTTGATGCCTGCCGGAATCGAAGTACTGGTGGAGAAAAATGGGCGGATCTCTTGGGTCTTTAGAAAACTGCATCTGTTGTTGCACTGGTCGCCGTCTGGCTTGCTATTATTTTCCCCCCAAAGGATGCAGGTATTCTCTTGACCGATAGCTATGGGGCTCAGAAAATAA
Organism: Dioctria rufipes; assembly: GCA_963924295.1. Lineage (NCBI taxonomy): Eukaryota > Metazoa > Arthropoda > Insecta > Diptera > Asilidae > Dioctria > Dioctria rufipes. The sequence continues at coordinate 338,347,356 of OZ002740.1, read as the reverse complement.
GAACAACAACAACAACAACAAAAATAAAAAAGATGAATAAGGTTGGCTTCTATCTGCGCAGAGGAGGAAGAAGTTCGCCATTTTGCGGTGAATTCAAAGAGAATTCCAGCTACTTCCCCCGTGGCCCACTGTTTGACCATGTCGGAATGCAAGATGCTGTTTTTATCCGTCTTCTGAACACCACACAGCAAGATTGAGGCTTCAGATACAGAGATAGATTAACTAGTCGATGTGAACTTTAATTTCTGTGTCCTTTGCACGATAAACGAATTTTAAACTTTTTTAGTTTTTTGGAGTGTTAAAAGTAGATAAAATTTGGGTGGAACTAAAGTAGATGTTGATACATATACATACATAAATACATACATACTTACGCATGCATATTAATTGATTAATTCATATAAATATAGAATAGAAACTGTTGAAGTGTTCTGTAGCAACAACAAAATATTCATAGTTCATTTCAGGCATTTCAATTCAACTGGGAATTTGTAGCATCCGGTTCACATATCCATTTTGGGGCGTAGAGCTTGATTATGCCAGTACACAATTTTGGCTAACTTCGATAATAATCATCCTTATGTAGTTAAAGTAAAAAATATAATTAAATAAGTACCTATACGTCCTAGGTTAGGATAAGAGTAGATGAATTACACCAGGGGAGATCTAATTACCTGTCTTCCAATTTTTGTAGTTCCCCTCTAAAGTGTCTAATTTGTAGGCCAAATATTGGTTATGGACCAGTATACGGAATGTCGGCTCCGGTTTTATCCAGATTATCCGCATTTTTATTTTCGTCCACTCCTTCGTGTCCAGAAACCCAAAGCTCTCTCCCTATATAGACAGCATTCGTGTGGCAGCTCCAAACAAGTTTCGATCCAAAGTCTTGAGAGGAGGATAAAGCCAGCAACGCAACAACTTGCGTTCTTGCAACTCCTGTCTAGTAGGCTTTCCTGTACTCTAACCTCTACAGCAGACTTCCGTCTAAAAAATGGAAATTTACCAAGCTGAATGGAAAGTTTCACTTCTGAGCCCACCACCACCCCTGCTCCTGTTTTGTTTTTTTTTTTTGTTTTAAAAAAGGTACCTTAGTACTAGAATTATATTAAAAAAGATTATGTGCGTGAAAAATTCCAAAGTACTCGATTTTCGTATTCTAGCGCAACCCGCAACTGCTTTTATGAGCACATTAGTAGGCTGTAATTTGGTGGACTGGCGCAGATTTACGGCAGAAGATAATAAAGGCATTTGATAGGCTAGATTTATTCATCGACTGTAGATCAGTAACGCACCCAGGATTGGGGGGGGGGGGGGAGGCTATAAGTGTCCCACGTCCCAACAAGTCAGAAAAAAAGGGCTCTAAAGTCGCATCCTGCACCCATCTGAGCACTTAAGGACTGCTATTGTAGATTAAAAGGTTTTATTTTATTTTATCAGACTTTGTAATAATATAGAGACCACATTTTATACGTAATTTGTAAATTATGTTCAGAAAACTGACATTCTGGAGAGGGACCGGTCCCGTTCGTCCCCCCTCTCGGTGCGCCCCTGGTAGATGTCACTTTCGACTCACGAGCATTCGAGAAGCGTCTGTTTCAGATTGAAGGTATTGAAACATTATTCATGTCCTGACTTTCTACGAGCTTTTTAAATGCGTTTAGCGTTTATTTCAAAAGTACATTTTTCAAGTCGACCAACCAAACTCATAACTCAAACAAATTTCAACCGATTCATTTGAAATTTTTACAGTACATTTAGAAAATATGTTTTCTAAGGCACTACGAAGAATTCTTTCATTATATTACATAGTTCCTTTTTTCCTGACAATTTCCTCATTGAATTTTCTACTTTCTGATTTAGAAATGCGCCATTTTTACAAAAAACAACATATCAAAAAAATCCTACGCACTTCTAAAGCTATTCTTATACAGGGTGTCCCGTAAGTCGACGTCAAGCCGGAATCGGATGATAGACCAAATCATAATAGTTACCAGAAAAATATAAAAAAAGTCTAAGTCATCTATTTTTCAAATTATAGGCATTTCTTTTGTTTTCGAGAAAATGTACACCTTGTGATGGTTTTTTAGCTCCTGTTGCTACAAATCTTTACTTTTTTTCAATTTTATTTTTCTTATGTAATCCCGAATAGTGCTTATGTAACCTGTTGCTTTAAATTCTAAGCCAACTGCTCCAGCTTGGAAAAAAATGTTATATTTTGCCCAACCAAGAATAGAAACGTAATACTTCGCCCAACTTTAACTGACTGTGCTGAAAAATAAATGTGCTACGCCAGTTTGGCAAATAACTTTAAAAGTTGACGCATTTAATAAGGATTCTAAAATGGTATAACACTTGCTACATTATTTCTTAAATTACGGAAAAAAAATTGTTTTCTTCAAGAAACCCAGTTTCGAAAAATATCTTTTCACATACTAAAAATAATTCTAGTGTACCCAAAGCTTGCCGTAAGACCGTAACTTTAAGATTTTAGTTTGAGTGAAACGGAGATTTATTACATGAAGTGTGAGTGAGACAGATAGTGACACTAGCGAGTCAAATCATCGAGTTTTTACAAATGTGCACCACCTACTCTCCACAGAGGTCCGACTTCCAAACCAAGTACATGGTGAAGGAAGAAGTTCCTTACCTAACGAGTAGGTAGTACTTCAAGCAGTTGAAGAAGATCCAAGTACTTCAGTACGTGCAATCCAGGAAAGCACAGGAGAGCCTAAAGGTATAGCTCACCGAATTTTACAAAAATATGAGCACCAGGATTACGGAAGTAGTTGAATTTGTCAACAGCGAAAGATTTGCCCGTCTGACAACCCGATCATTTTTAAGAAGATGTCGAACTTGTATTGGAGCTGAAGGAAGGCAGTTTGAGCATCTTTTGTAAATAATAAATCTTGGAATCCAAATAATTGGTATTTAATTTTAAACTTAAGGAAAATTTGTCTTAAATTTAACATAAAGTTAGCATCTCTAACTTGAAAGCGTCACTATCTGTCTCACTCACACTTCATGTAATGACTCTCCGTCTCACCAGGGGCGGATTTCCCTATAGGCCGAGTAGGCCCGGGCCTAGGGCGGCAGATTTAGGGGGCGGCGATTTTTTCTTGTAGTTTTGGGTATTTCATTACATTTTTATACTTTTTCGTTTTTTTAAATAAAATAATTCGTTGGAAAGTGTTATTTTTAATTCTACTCCATTTTTTTCAAATCTACTCCGATTTATGAGGCAGCCTACTCCGCTAATTCTAGCCTGGGGTCCCTTCACTGGATATAGATCATTCAATTTTTCGTGTTTTACAGGGGGTAGGGGGCGGCAATCTTCCATAGGCCTAGGGCGGGCAAGTGATCCAATCCGCCACTGCGTCTCACTCAAACTAAAATCTTAAAGTTACGGTCTTAAGGCAAGCTGTGGGTACAGTAGAATCATTTTTAGTAGGTACAAAGATATTTTTCGAAACTGGGTTTCTTGAAAAAAAAAATCTTTTTTTTTCTCCGTAATCTAAGAAATAATGTAGCAAGTGTTATACCATTTTAGAATCCTTATTAAATGCGTCAACTTTTAAAGTTACTTGCCACACTGGCGTAGCACATTTATTTTTCAGCACAGTCAGTTAAAGTTGGGCGAAGTATTAATTTTCTATTCTTGGTTGGGCAAAATATAACATTTTTTTCCATGTTGGAGCAGTTGGCTTAGAATTTAAAGCAACAGGTTACATAAGCACTATTCGGGATTACATAAGAAAAATAAAATTGAAAAAAAGTAAAGATTTGTAGCAACAGGAGCTAAAAAACCATCATGGGGTGTACATTTTCTCGAAAACAAAAGAAATGCCTATAATTTGAAAAATACATGACTTAGATTTTTTTTATATTTTTCTGGTAACTGTTACGATTTGGTCTATCACCCGGTTCCGGCTTGACGTCGACTTACGGGACACCCTGTATATCTGTGTGTCCAGCAAGTCCAACTAATAGCGATACGTGAATAATTGTAACATGATAAAAACAGAAGAAAAAAAAAACATAATATGGAAACAACAGAATGGAAGAAGTGAACGGGTATGGAGTGAGCACAAATTTCAGTTTTCGTAAACAACAGACTGAACCAAGCCAAAGGGAAACAAGAAACGCATGATGTGTAATGTCTTTGAATTTTACGACAGGATCTATTCCAATAGCGACGATTGTACCCTCTTAACATATTACGAATAATTAAAACATACAGTTGTTTTCATAAAAGTCTGCCAGACTTTAGTTAAGATTACCAGAATTCCGCCTTAATACTAATGAAAACTACTTAAATTTAGCTGGTACAGGTGCCATCAGTGTTATTGCCTAACGAAGTAAGGAAAGTCATAATCAGTGTCTTAACCAAATTCAAACATATTTTATGTACAAAGTTATGATTACTCGCTGAGACGCAAAGTCTTCGAAGTTCACCCAGTGCTGTAGCTAGGGGAGGGCATAGGGGGGCAATGCCCTACGTTAAAACGACAGTGCCCTACCTTAAAAATTGCCAATATATTCCGTATCCTGCGGCGACGTCACGTCATAAAAGTCGTCGGCCGGAGTCTGTGTGATCGGCAACACTGACCAGTCAGGCACTACTCGATCATGTTTGCACTGCATACCTCCCACCTCTTACTGCCTTGAATGAAGATAAGACGATAGGTCGACTACTTCACCAGCTTTGATCAGGACATTTGGCTGTTACAAGAGTCGAATATGAAAATTATTCTCTAATTTTGAAGACTTCAGATAAAATTAAAAATGGGAAATTCAATGGTGATGATACAAAAAGTGTTGACATCAAAGGCGTTATGTTAAACATGGAAGTTCGATTGGTAAAAAAGACAATCGTCTGATGCGGCTTTACATGGTCGAAGTACGGAAATTAAGGAGCCATATCGACAATAAAATGTATCTAGGAAGAAATTGAGGTCAGAAGAGATGTATGAGACAATTTTGGAAGAAGATGAGAATACCCTAGTATAGAAAAGAATCTCAAAATAGTTCCCAGAAGAGAAGAGACAGGTAAAGGCAAGACATCTGCTGAAGGATTAGTGCTGTATGATCCATCACCTTCTCGTCACAACACTGCAAGCATAGTTTAAACTCCGTCATTTAAAGCGGAATATTAATAACAGCTGAGATGAAAAGGAGATTTGCAAATATTGAGGATCTTCTAGATTCAAGTTTGTATCTTGATAAGTTGGACAAATTTTAACTCTGTTCAACATTTAAATATATCTATAATTATTGTGAAATGATAAAAAAACAAATCCGTGTTTGCAATTATTTTTCAGGTATTAAAAAACCTTTCAAAGAAGAGGCTACTATTATGAAAAAGTACTTGAATGAGTTGAATGGTCGAGGAGATCAGATCGAAAACATATTAGAAGTTCAATACCGACAAAGGAAATCCTTCAGAGATTCATATGAACTCTTTGCATTAGTCTCAACAATAGGATGTAGTACTGCTTCGTGCGAATCTACCTTTTCGACACTAACTGCTATCAATAAGCCTGAAAAAATGTCAATGGTTCACGAGATAATGGCAGGTTTCGTGTTTCTTGCATTTGAACGAAAAGAACAGACAAAATAGGTATTGGCGAAGTGCTACGAAAATTCCACAATATGGTAAATCGAAGACTGCAATTATATTGAATATATTTACCATGTTATGTCTCTTGTTTGGTCCATTTATTTCTTCTTATTGTAGGTACCTGTTTTAGTTCATCAAATGTAATAAAATGAGGGTTCTAGAAACTCATTTTTTCAAAACGATGTCCCTTCACCTGAGCCGATGCACCGAAAATGTCCGCCCTACTTCAAATTTCTGATGCCCTACCATTAATTTGATTCTAGCTACTGGCCTGAGTTCACCATAGAGTTTAGTCAAAATATCACGAACATTGTCAAAGCATTTCATCTCCCTATTTAACACTATTTCAAGATCTATGACTTTAGTAGATAGCCCAATCGGGAACAGTTTAATCGCTATCATCAAATATCCATCGTAAAAAGTAATATAGTGTTGCGATTTTAAGAGATTCAGCAATAGGTCGTTTCGCACAAACTAGGTATGAGTTTATCCTATAACCGTGCAATACAATCCACGAGACGTCCAATATTTGCAGGTCGTCTGCATACGTAAGAAATCGAAAGAAGAATTTTGAAGATTGATAATAAATGACTTTTCGAATAGGTAGAGTCCATTCGAATGGAATCACAGGGAATGTGTAATGAAAATGATACATTATTCTATGCATAGGTATATATGCTTTACTTGGAGTAGTAATATATTTAGTTTATTTTATTTATACCATGAATTCTAGTACTTTGAAAAATTATGTATGTATATAGATACGAAGTAGTTAAGTCAGTCGCTCATGAATTGTGAGCCTAGCAAGTAATTCTAAATAAACTTATAAAAGCACATTCGGTATCATCTTAATTTCCTCCAAACACAAGAGAAGACATCTTTCTGATAATGTCAGAAAAGAAGAATATTTGACCGACAAGCGAAACGTTCAAAGTTCGAATCTCTTTATGAGTCAGTTACTCTTCCCTTCCGTATTCTTCTTTACCTTCGTAGTGCAACCTAATACATATTAACATAATATAAATCTAAAATATGTTGAAAAAATGCGGCCAAGGGCGAGTCGGACTCACACACGAAGGGTTCCGTACCATCGACTCACTGATGAAAATTGCAGGGAAATTTCCCTTTTTCAAGGAATTTTACTACTATTGAGGGAAACAGGCAAACAATGGAATTATTCAGGGAATAAAACCAAACTCATATTTTTCATACATACCTATGTATATGAATTGCTGTCTGGTACTGTACAATGAAGTATAGAAATATGGAGCTCTCCGCTCGCATCTTATTTCAAATTCACTGTGATGATGGGAGGCAATTAATCTTTAAAAACACAATTGCAAAAGGACTGTCCTAGTCTCTTTTCTATTAAATGTATATCATTTTTATTACACCTTTGAGCTTCAGAAGCATGTACCAAATTGCCTCGCTATCTCGAAAAATTCATACGAAATGTACATATATACATAACTATTTCAGTTGTAGACCCAAAAGGATCTACGAATTTATAGATTACCAAGAATTATTGGAACTAAAACCTAACAAAATTGATAAAATAGTTTCTGGTATTTCGTCATCACTAGACGACCCACGTACAAATTTTGTATTTATAGTTTCTACAGTTTGATTTACCATTTTTTTATAAATTTAAACATAGAAATGCAAAGTGAGAATGTAAAGATACACGAATAGAAAGTTTTGTCCGAACAAAGCTTGACTTTTATACGAAATCAGAATTCTTAAAAATACTGGGTTATGTAATGTTGAATTTATGTACTAATTCAGCTTTCTTTCTTCATTTATTTTGATGATAAAATATGTATATGCTATACTAATGAATAATAAAAACAAACTTAACATGAATAATATTGTGACTTTAAAAAAAAAGTGTGTTGATTTTCTTGTAGTTTCCGTTTGAAATATTAAAACGCCTTAAAACTTTTCAAAAGCTAGACCCGAAGGACTTTTGTGAACACAGTATAATTCCATTAGTTTCAAATTTATCTCAACTCATTCCATTCGAAGAATATAATAAAAATAAAAAAATATAGCAAGCAAGGAACCACTAAAAATTTTCAAAAATATTAATGAATTTTGACAAAAGGTGTCGCTTAAGGGAGATAATTGGAAAATCTTTCCTTTGATTAATATACTATCTAAACATTTATTATGTCTTCCATACTCTTCAGCGATTGTAGAAAGAATATTTTCTATAGTAAATTTAAATAAAAGTAAAATTACAAATAAAATGGACATATCAACATTAGAAGGCAAGACGCTAAACGTAATTTTAAAGAACAAAAGTGTTTTGATATTAATATAAATTCGCAAAATTTGAAACGATTTAACCAGAATATGTATGATTCAAAAAATGTTAAACAATAACTGACATTCAAATCGTTATTTCAAATTTGGAACAGTGCTATTCGAGAAAATTTTTGTTAGTTTTTCTTAAACTAGTAGTGACTACATACATACATATAAAAAGTATAAAAGTTTTAGTTTCTTGAATTCAGATCCAGATATACATAGGTATATATCCTCTCGCAAAAGAAGTGTAAAATAAAGGCTTTTCTGTTATATCTTGTTTCAATAAAGTAGAAAAATAAAATTCGTAGTGACAGGTAACTTTTATGTTAAATAGGAAAATTTTTATCGTTATGAAGGGAAATCGGCCCGATTCAAGTTTTTATCTATGACCATCGTACAAAATTTAACACTATGTACTTTTTATTTATTTTTTCAAATAAGAGTAGGCGTCATTTAAAAAAAAACTGCTGTCATTTGAAAAAAAAATGCCTACATATGATAATAATAATAAATGAAAATAAAACGCCGAAATCACGTTTTTGTATGGGTGCCCCCTTTAATTTTATTATTTGTTGTTATAGCGGCAATAGAAATACACACTCTGTGAAAATTTCAACTGTCTACCTTGTACGGCTCATGAGATACAGCCCGGTGACAGACAGACAGATGGACATCGGAGGCTTAGTAATAGGGTTCCCGTTTTTACTCTTTCGGTACGGAACCCTAAAAAGCAATAACAATTCAACCAATTGAACAACAAATTATTTTCCATAAAAAATGAGGGCAACAACTCAGTTTTTGTATGATAACAACAAATTCAGCAATGAACATTAAAATCCGAATATAATGTATACATATTTATATTGTGCAGAATCTAAAAAGCAAAACCATTTGCTCAGATCATTAAAACAAATAATTACATAATTACGCAAATCATGACAATGAAAATTAATTAAAATACGGGACAAATTTCTATCGAATTATTACAGAAAATTTCTTTGACTTTGCTTTTGTCACCGCATCTTTTGAAATGGAGCTAGTAAATACAAGAGCCTCACTGTAAACTCGAAAAAAATAACTTGGCTAAGTCCAAACGGCTTTTTTCCCGGATGAAAACGTTCGAACGGACTATGGCGCTAGTTTCGCACACGCAGTGCGATATTTGTCTTTGAAATTTTCCTCATGGGGGCGTTCCAACGAAGGAGTCCAGCAGTTGAATGAATTAACACATAAGAACCTAGATGGCGATGTGTAAGGTAAAAGTAATTTGCCAGAGTTGACTGTCGACAATATACGCCGCCATGCGGGAAGCAAATAAACTCCCAAACGATTGCCTTACTTTCTTATTGTCCGAATGAGGGCGCCAGACTAATAACACCTAATTGAATGGCGCTAGTGCAATGAATAAATAATTATATTTATTCAATGCGCTAGTGTCGCGAAAACTTTGAAGTTCATGTTTCTTTACAGCGGTACTCACATACACACTTACGCAAGTAATTAGGACTATTAGGAGTCTCCGACGAACTCTCATTGCTCATGGATACAAACGTCAAAGTCAGCTGTTTTAGTAACGTAAGGCCAAATTTATTTTAATTTTCAATGAATAACACTGAAAATATTAACAATGATGCTGATGCGAGCAAATCATACAGACTTAAAGGTAAATAAAACATGCTCTATATATCTATTTACGCAAGATAAAATATTTTCTTAAGCTGGTCTGTTTCTCGGCACCGTCGGAAGCGTTTCAGCTTTGATTGGGTTTTCAAAAACAGTAGCATCAGCCAAAAAGCATGAACAGAAATTTCTAGACAAGATTCCAAATTCTAGCGCTCTACTGGAAGGAGGAACAGCTCTTGCAATGCGCGCCCTTGGATGGGGTACCTTGTATGCCTTTCTTGGCACCGGAACGTTGTGTTACGGAATTTGGAAATTATCTGGCGCTCAAAATGTAATTCATTATTCAATAATTGAAAATATATATTCTTAATTTCTTTCAGATGGAAGATTTCAAACAAAAATCTGGCAGACTTTTGCCCAAAATACCCAGAAATGAGACTCCGAACAGTCGAACTGATTTTGACGGTTTAACAGACCTTCTTAAGTACTTAGCAACTTGGGGGAAAGAGTAAGTCGTAGGGATTTATTATTGTATAAAAATGTAAGGTTTAATTAAATATAAAATTTTTTAAGTAATTCTAGTTTTGTGTTTAGAAAAGGTTTCATAAATAACATTAGCTGCTACCTTATCCAGATGGTTCTTGCAATATTCCGTTAATTGGTCATGCATTTGTACAATTCCCTCGTTATCCTGAAGATAATTATAGGCGTTAATGCAAAAATCGTTCGATTCGTTTATGAATTTCTGCAGATCCGGCCTTTGATCAATGTAGCCTCGCTGTGTTGCTGTTAATATATTTTTATTAATTTTCTTTTTTTCCTCTTTTTCAGCTCTGTTTGAAATTTAAAAATATATATAAATATATGCGCTCCCAAGTAGAAATTTCACTGCTTACTTTTCAACGTCTTGAATTTTCTCTTTTAACAAATTATTCCAATCGCTTGCTTCTTTCATTAGGTTTTCCTCGTATCTAAAAATAAACTGCAATTGTTACAAATATAACAAATATTTCGATGTTTATAATACTTACTCGGTTTTTTGCATTTTATCTGGCGGCACTACTGTGAACAATAAACGAATTTATAAATCAAACGCAAAGATTTATTTCATAAATACATGCCTTCAATGGCCAAGTCAAATAAACTTAAGCTTGTCCTGCTTTTGGTGCGATTTTGGAATTTTATTTGCACATCCATACTCTCTCCAGTTTGGTCCAACTCTTCCTCCATAATTTATTATTTTTCATCAACAATATTCGTTCAAAGATAACGTAACATGCCGATTGGCGTTATGATTTAAATTGTTTTGACAAGCCGTACGTGCGTCTTCTTCTTCATCCAATATGTGTGAAAAGTACAACAAATACGATGATTGCTAGAGCTCACACACTTCACTTTTTTGGGGTCCGGGGCCAGTTCCCGAATATTTGCAAGTTTTTACTCGAAAGCACTGATAATAAGAATGGCTTGAGCGTTCTTGCTTCAAAAATGGCACAAATATTGAACAGGCTGTGAAAACGCTTTATAATTATTATTTGTCGATTGGAAACACTAAAGATGTTGTAAAATAGTATTGTATAAAATGAAAATTGTTTAGGAAGTTAACTCTGGCCGCTTATACATCGAAAAACAAAAACGAACGAATAAACAGTTCCACACCAAAAATTCGTTTGAGGTTATGTAAGAACGAAGAGAATATTCGTTCGTGTGTGGAACATAATTTGGAACGAAAATATACTTGACAGTGCGGAACGAATTTTTTTTTTCTCAAAATGTGCACTGAACTGTAACCAATTTTGGAAACAGTACGGCTCGATTAATTGGAATTGACATAAAAATTCAGACAAATATAGTGTTTATAACGTCTATCTCTTACAAGCTCAATGAAATTTGACAACAAATCTGCAGAGTAGCACATTTTTCAGTAATATTAAATATTAATTTTTGGTTAATTAAAACAAGATTAACTCCTTAAAAAATTTTAATTTAATGCTATTTTATAACATCTTTAGTGTTTCCAATCGACAAATAATAATAAATTATGAATCGGTGTGCAATTGTACGAAATAAAGGGTTTTCACAGCCTGTTCAATATTTGTGCCATTTTTGAAGCAGAACAATCAGTCCATTCTTATTATATGTCAGTGGCTTGAAAGAGTCAAATAGATTTTATCCAAAATTTGTGCCATTTTTCACTATAGGAATTAGATAGGATGGCTCAGTCCATTCTTATTATATGTCAGAGCTCGAAGCCGTTCGCGTACTTTGTGAGTGTCACTCTCAATTTCTTTCTTTATCATACATTTTGACGTTTTTCATGTTTTTACTTGAAGTTTTACTTGAGATTATTGGCACCCATTTAGCCGCCCATTTTGAAATTTCTCATCGGACGGCGGTACAGATGTGACTTAATTGAATATATAAGGAACTACGCAGAACAACATTATTGTGTTGAAACGTCTCTGCACAAGCGGAGGAAATTCCTTCCTTCCCTAAAAACTTCTCGTGTGGGTTGGTCCTTTAAGGCACTTTCACATCAAAAACAAGAACTGAAGAATGTAAACCGAAAAACTCAATTCATTTATTTTTCGGCCGATAAAACATAAAAGTTGTGTTTTTCTTAAAAATCTGATATATGTATACTATTTTATTAGTAGAATTATTAGTTTATTCTACTTCCCATGATTGTGTGAATCATTAGAGCCAAAATCTTGTTTTAAAGTGGAATAAATTGAGTTTTTCGGTTCTTGTTTTAGATATGAAATATATACCTTGTAATGGAACATTACATTTTCAGAACTTTTGCCGAGATGTCCCAACTTGCCAAATGATACGCGAATGATCGCGCATCAAATTCCGGCGAAGATAAATCTTATCGCGGAAGATTATCATTTTCTATATTGCGGAAGTTAGCTCCTTCGGGAAAGGATGTGTCCCGAATGCAATACTTCTTGAAGAATTGCTTTCGTATCATCTGGAAAACACGAAAGCAATACCTGGAGAAGGGGAAAATATCGTTGTGGAATCACGTTGGTGAAGTATCACATGAACATTACCTGGAAGAGAGGAATGTGATCCAAAATGTCTCGATAATATCGCATTGGTAATAGAAGGAATTAAATTATTTTTAAATACAACTTTATAAATGAGAGGAGTAAAGTATTATATAATATATGTCGGAAACTTTACTATAATTTACTCCGGACGCTTATTAAACCAGGATGTACAGTACAGATCCAAATTTTCAGGTATCGCATCCTCTTCATTAAAAATAAATATAAACCTTAGAATATAGAGCAAACTATACTATATATTCTAAGATATAAACCAGTTTTTCATCAATGTATTCTCCAGGTGAAGTAAAAGCCAATTCAGAATCAGCGCAGCACGCATCAACGCAAGGATTCTGCTGGACAATTCACAATCGACGCAGCAAGCAGTATAGGAAACTTTGCAATGCTAGCTTTTTTTTATAGTTCATATTTATTTACAAACATAACATCTTTTTCTTTTGTGCATAATTTAGCCGTCTTTCTTTAAAAAAAAAATAGATCCGGCCCGGAGAAAGAGATAAATAAGATGTGTAATTTATTTTTTACCTCAGTATGTTGGCAGATCTGTTGCAGCATGCATCAAAATTTAAAATTTTCAGGCCAATTCAGAATCGGCGCAGCATGCATCAACGCAGCAAATCCTATCAAAATATTCATAATAATGTAAACTTAAACAAGAAGAATACTGATTGATACTAAGGATACAATAAAATAAAAACTACTAACTATAAGACTAGCTTAAATAACTGTTAGTGCCCGGATGGCCTCAACGCCGTGGGCAATTAGATTTATTGTCATAGGCTTAGGTAAGGTTATTCAATAAAGCTGATTTTGAATTTGAACTTTTATTAATTTCTTGGTACAGTCAAAAGACCGAGTATTTGCATGGATTAAAAACAAATTTAGAATCACAAACAAATACACAGTAAAAAAGTGAAAAGAGAAAAAAGAATCGAAATAATTTTCCCTCGGGTTATATTCTAAATAAATATGTTTCGTCTATTTTTATCTAAACCATAAACGAAAAATATAAAGACATTTTTGTTTTTTCTCTCGTCGCATTCCCAATCCAATCCAACAACAAAAAGCGCAAACGAGCTGCGCCGCTATGCCGTAAATATGCATTCATATGCACATCCATACGACATAAGAATAAAAATGTTTGAAATTTTTTACTGGCTCCTGTCGCCAGCTCGAAAAGCTTTGTGAATTAAAATGAATAAAAACCAATTCATCATTCACTTTTTATCAAGATTGAAGTTTACAAATTAATTTATAAAAAATAAACTATTTACGAGATTTATCCAGTTTTTGGGTTCCTGAATAAAATTACATCAATCTTCGTTCTCAAATTAAAATAAACTTTAATCAAGTAATTATAACATGAAAAATATTAACAAATTTGGAAAAAAAAATAGCTTAGCTTTTTTTACAAATAAGCCTGGAAAGCCTATAATCGAAAAATAATGAAAATTGGTTTGTACATGAAAGTTTTTAGAAGCTGGGTGAAATAAACACGTTTTTTAGAGGTCTTTGATTAAAAAAAACGCATCACCTGGGGAACAAAATTCTTGTAAATTTATTCAGCTTTATGAGTTAACTGGTCGTGTTTTATGGAATTAGTGAATTTAGTGAAAAAATTTTTAATATTATTATGTATAATGAAACTTACATTTTAAAGCGAATCTTATCACTAAAATAAATGGTCTATAAAGTTTCTTTTTAGTCTATTTTCTGTTGTTGGAAGTATCAAGTGATTTTATTATTCTGAAAATAAATCAGAATGTTTAAAGCTACGAATTAGAATCGAAAAGGAATTTGCAATTAGCAGCAAGTAGAATCACTTTTATTCTGTGCATCAGGAATGCCAATAAACCTTTGATTATGCTCAAACGTTTATTGCCATTTCTGATCATTTCTTAATCGGGCAAGCAGGTGCATCGCAAATAGTCGATATAAATTTACTATTGTTACCTTGTCGACCATGGCTCCAACAATGTATACATATATCATCCGGATTATATTTTAACAAATCGTTTTTACAAGGAGGGGTCAAATATAACAATCTTTCTTAGGAAATATATCAGTATAGCATTGTTCGTGTAAATTCATAGGAAATGAGGGTTCCATCATGGTGGGAATATGTTTTCCGAAGTAGTACCTACATTGCTGTTTCTTTCATATTCACATTACAATAATGTAAATCAAATGGCTCATCGTGCATTCGATTCTCTTTGCGAAACAAAGCATTAACTGCTTGCTAGCGTTTATAGATTCTCTTTTATTCATGTACTTATCGTAGGAGCAATCGAGAACTATTTTTCCACCAAACTGCATGTCCTGAATCAACCTAGTAGGAGATATATTAAAAAGTTATTTCTTAGTTACTTTTCGATAAAAATACACACTTGTTATTGTTCCATAGGTTCATTGTAGTATCGAAAAGGCTCGTATGAGTAAGAGCATAGATTATATATTACTTTCGTTATTTTGTTTCTTCTCTTCTTCTTTCCTTTTGATTAATTCTTTATTCTTCTGAATATTTTTTCAGCTCTCGGTTATCTTTCTTTCTTTCCAGTTGCCACAAGAAACCGTAATATTCGGTCCTGGCAGAACGAGAATTTAAACTGAGCAGATGTTCCCAATGTTCTTCCTTCATTAAAGCTGGATCAGGAACACGACGACCTTCTTGCCGGGATACATCTATTTCCAATTCAAAGATTTTTAACTTTTTTCCTTGTCCACATAGTTATTCTCTGCCTGCAAACCTCCAGAGATATTTCTATACAGCCCTTGTTTTAATATATGCGCGGTCATTTCACTGAGTCCTTTGCTCTTTTGGGAAACAAAAGGCCGGAATGATAACAAACTTCTTAGCATTATATGTTTATTTTGATTTTCTTTCTTTGAAATAGCCACATTCATGATTCACCGCACACATCTTCTTCTTCTGCATTGTTGATTTGATTTGTTGGGAATGGTCACGGTCACGTTCCACCATTAGTGCACCAAATACTGCGTATTCCTTTGTATACACAGTATTTCGTCCACTAATGGAGGAAAGCACCACGGTACAGAGAAT
This sequence comes from Dioctria rufipes, assembly GCA_963924295.1. Classification (NCBI taxonomy): domain Eukaryota; kingdom Metazoa; phylum Arthropoda; class Insecta; order Diptera; family Asilidae; genus Dioctria; species Dioctria rufipes. The sequence goes on along the minus strand of OZ002740.1, from coordinate 338,331,671 downwards.
ACAAAATAATATTATATTTTATACATTACACGGCATTTCCTCTACTAATGATAGAACGTGGTTCGTAATGAGAATAACTTGTATTCTCTGTACCGTTGGCACGTGTGCCCCAGAAATTTTAAAATCTCAAAATGGTCGAAAATTAAGAACCACACATATCGCCTCCGGGTACTCGAATAGGGTACTTTTAATTATAGTCTGCAATCCTTCCTCAAAGCAAGTGTCAGCAGGATCAATGAAGAGCTGAGTAGTATCGGGCGAAGATCAGTTACGTTGGGGTAGTATAGTTTCTTTTTTTTTTTTTGTCTAGCAAACGGATAATAGAATTGATTGGTCCAAATTTCAGGTTAAAATTTGTTAGTAATTCGTCTATGATACGCGAAGTACAGTTGTATGTATAAAGACAAGGTAAAGATTTCAAATATTTTTATTTATTTTTTATTACAATTGCAACTTTCGATTAAATAATAAAAAATTGAATACGAGATAATGAGTGATTTAAAAAAGGCACTACAGGTTAAAAAGTTAAGTCGTGTGGAATGATTTTCATACAATGAGAAAAACTATCTAAAAGAATAACAATTTTTACTTTTTATCGATATGAATAAATATAATAAGATCTCTCGATTGGGAAATTCTTAATACAATTAAAGCTATAATAGCGGATTACATTGGCTTTATTATTATATTAATGTAGAGTTATAAAACAAAAAAATATCAACAAATTCAGAGAAAAGAAAGTGTCATGTTTATATTTGTTTCTTTCCTCCCTTTACATTAAAGTAGTCACAGAGGTGAATAAAGGATGAATGCTCTTCTTACAATAAAATATAAAAATAGCACTAGCAAGAAATAGCTATCATTTTTTATTAATTTTGTAATCTTAATAAAGCAAAAAAAGATGTGTCACCGTTAATTTTTCATAGAGCATTTCCAAGCATTCCAATTTTCATAATTTGCAGTAAGAGTTTTGAAAAATTTACAATCAACACATTCGCTATTTTGGTAACATCTGTTTAAGGTTCGACTCAGATTTAATGACAATCCATAGTCATAGAAATGGAAACTAATCGGATCCATATTCTTAATACAGCAAAATTCTTAATATGCTATTACTTCGTCAATATGCAATTAGCAAACATTAAAGTGGAAAATCGAAAATGCATAGGACTCTTAAATCATTCTTTCTAGCAAACCTAATATTTTATAGGTGTAGCATACCTCAAAACCGTAAGTGGAAATAATTTTGTAAATTTTATCTTTAATTCTATGGAAATTCCCTGCCTCACTAATTTTATCAAAATAATTAATTAATGTTCCATGAGTGGGCAATGTTGGGCTGTTTGTTGTTGCAGGCAGTTAAAAAGTTACTTTGCTCGAATTATATCGACATATTACTGCAAGATCCCGCATAGATCAGGATGATTTTGCAATAAACAATGAAAATCACACAATCTCTAAAATCAGCCTCAATAACGGTACACTTGAATGCCGTAGCGATATTATGATCTATTCGTGTACGGACATAGGTCACGGATTCGGTACCAATCTCCAGAATTAAGGATATGGTCATGATGAGTTTATCTCTTGTTAACTAAATGTTGTGCAATACTGCATATTGCATTACAGGTATGTGATGTAACATAACCTTTATTAACGTCTACATTCTAAGACTGCAGTCAGGGTGCACGCGAGAAGCGGAGCGGAACTCAAAGCAGAGCTTGTTGATGCGACAAGTAATGCGAGAAGATGTTTGAGTGAATGCGAGACGCGCTATGATTTTAAATGTACTTTTTGGTTTCAAAATTATTAGTTTTCACTACATTTAGCTGTGACATTCGGAAAACAAAATTATGTAGTCGTCCGACGAGAAATATTTTCGTTCGCAAAATCTTTGCAATTATTTTTTTGAAAAAAAAAGAAAAAAACATCCTGCGCATCCATTAAAAATTAAAAGAAAGGAATATGGGGAAGGGGAATTTCTTCAGCTATGCGGTGATTTAAGGAATTATCAGTATTTCCGCGTGCATGGCCATTTCTATAACTACACAAAATTGCGAACTTCAAGAAAAATCGATCCTTGCTCGTGAGAAAACACTGCAGCCAGCTTTCTCGCTTTGCGCTTTGACATCAGCTTTGCTGTCAATTCCGCTTTGCTTCTACTCTGACACGATCGCGCGACTTTGTATGAAAATGTTTGTGCATAGTTTTCTCGCGCGAGCTTTTCCCGATTGCCTATCCTTTTTTCATGGGAGCTGAAAGGCTTGCGTTCAGGCTTTTCGAAGTACATTTTCAGTACTTTTGTGCTATCTGGGAAATTTTAACAATAACTCTCGTTGGATGTGTGAAGAGTATTTTTGTAGCATCAGTGCAGTGAACTGGATAGCGTGCACAAGAGAACACTTGATTCAATTACACCTTACACAAGCTCTGACATAAATACACAATTGTGTAAAGGGGTTTTTTAAAACAAATTTGAGCATACATGGAAATATACAACCATAGCACCTTGCTTGCCAAGAATTACCAAATGCCCGCGAAAAATAAGTCGATAATAAATACCTTACAAAATCAATGTGAAACAACAACAACTAATTACTAGCAAATATGGATACAAAATAAGGAAAATATGAAGATCGGATGAAAAAAAGTTGAATTTTTCGCAAACATTTAACAATTCCACCCTTAAAAAATCGGACCAAAGAGCCCTTTACAAAATTTCAGTAGCCAACACACATTAACAATATTAGCCGCATTCAGAAAATAACATAATGTAGCAATTTTACACAGAAGGCGTTCAGGCCTTAGAATATAGAGACAACAGGAAGTGTTGATATCTGTAAAATTTGTGTGCATGAGCGTGGCTTTTTTCAGAGTATCATGAAGTAAGTCAGAATTATATTGAAGAAAAAGACAAATGTGGCTATTTTCAAATGAAATTTTCCTAATTTGAAAGAATTTGAATCTTGTGAAAATAATTGAAAAGTGAAAGATAATTTCTTGAAAACTATTACTAAATAAAGTAAAGAGTATAAGTAATTATCTGTTGATATTTAAGTGATAAATTTCTAAGTTATGTTCACGTATTTTCAGAATGAAGTGTTCGGTGAAAAATTGCCACAACAATACCAATCTACACGTGGGAAATCATTTTTTAGGCAAGTATAGTTATAAAAATTATTTTAAATAAAAAGATTACGTTTGGCCTTTTTACCGGGTTAAATTAATGGGCTGTGTGATGAAATAACAAATTAGAACATTTTTTAGCTTTTGCTATATACCGGAGAATCCCCAAAAAAATTCTTTCTTGAACAAAAATTATTTTGTGTACTTTACACACATTTTTATATTAAATTAAATTGAAATTAATGACTAAAACGATGAAATATCGAAGATTTGTTTACGTTTGTGACAGCTGAGAAACTCCCTGGGTATCTTGGCGCAGTGCAAGCGACTAAAAGCATTTTCAATGGGAGCAACTGCAGTATTTTCACCCATATATCTTGTTGTCCCGCTCTCTATGTTGATTGACACTACACGCCTGTATTGAGCTTCCACTCAGCGGCAACATATACTAACACAACCAGAATTTGAGTTTCGTTTATCACACTTCCTGTACTCTCTATATTCAGGTTCAGGCTGTCTTACTGTCAATGCTACCAACTGTCGCAAACTGGAGCTATATTTAAATTATTTGGGAATTTACTTATATGCATGTCGTGGGATTTACCGAATTTACCCGAGAGTATTTGGGACTATTTAGGACTATTTATATTGTTAAATTGTAATTATGAGTCGAAGGAAGTTTTTTTTACAAAGTTGTTTTGGTTGGAAATACCGCTGAACCTCAAGCAATTTCTCGCTCCCAATTGTTACAGTTCATTTGGAAAGTATGCTCACGGAAAAAGACAGGAATATGAAAGTGGTGCCAATTGCTTTCATGCATTTTTGGTTCAACGAGCAGTCCATTTATATACATGTCAGTGATCGGTGTGCACATTTTTATGCTACGGTCTGTTAGCGTAGAGTGTCAGTGCGCTTAGAAGTTTTGACATTTAGCGTAGTTTTATTTTTTTTTTAAGAACTTTCAAAAGTGACATTTCGAATCGAAGTGCACACCCAAGGTATATAGAAGACAAGTATTCCCATTACAAACCACGTTCCGCCATTTGTGTCCGAATGTATAGGAAAATACGGTACAGAGAACACAATATTCTCTCTCATCTCTCTGTCTTTTCAATCGAAATGTATATACGTATATAACGTACGTTATAGGACGAAACACGTCACAGTTCTAGTACAAAATTTTTAATGAGAATACCTTGTCTCTATATACCTTGGTGCACACCAACCGTTCAGTTGCTATCCCTACTTTTTTCATCGTGTGATGTTCACACTGATGTGCTGAACACACGGCTTGTACAGCTACCCATTTTTGTCAATAATGAAACTGGCACTCCCCTGTGTCGAGTTGATGGTGAACGAACCCATTACACTATGTATACCATGCATAAAAACTTTCGAGTTACTTAAAAATTTCTGCATACTATATAATGAAAATTTGGGCGCCAATTATACTACGAAGGTTTACTAAATTCCATATTTTACCTTGCATTAATTTCACATTTCCCAATGACGCGTAAATATTGCTAGCCTAAGTAATTTTTATTTTTGCGAGCAGTCTCAAATAATGTACACATAACTACTACCCTAACCCTAAGTTACAACCATTAGGCCTTGTTCACGAGCGCGATTTTTCGCATGCGACAGAGCTCTGATTGGCTGCAGCAATGTAGTTGTCGCTGAACGTGCTTACTCTTTCTACGATTTGTGCGATACAAAAATTTATCGCAGCAATGCTCTTATTTGGTGCGATTTTCACCTTAACCTCAGCATTACATTTGTAATCGGATGTTAAAGCTCCGCAGTGTTGTCGAAATTTATTATAATATATTAATATATAAATGCAAATTCCTTAAAGAAATAGAATTCCCAACATCAAAAACTACTACATATTGAAGAACGCGACGTTAGCCAACTATTATTTTGCCGATTGCCAGTACGGTGATGTTTGTAGGTATGAATAGAATATAATAAGAAAACAAACAAACTAATATACTTTATCATGGTGATGCGATTCTATGGTTGTCTGTGTCGAGCCATTAAATATGTAACTACCTTAAGAAATACAAAACAATATTTTTTCAATTAAAATTACTTCGAAAACTAAAGAACTTTTACAATCACACCCTTAAAAGCCTCTGTTACGACATTAGAGCTTAAAAAATTTCCATAAAATAGTTAAAGTAGACTTTAAAATTTTCAAAAGAATATTAACAATAAAAATCGATCACAGGAAATGAATATATATCCAAAAGTTATATGAGATATTGCGATAATACCCTAATAATATCAATGGACTAAAAGATCTTCAATAAAAAGTAACACTTTCAGTCGTTTGCCTCGCCTGGATAAAGCGCATAATACCGCTCCTCTGTAGAGGTACATAACATATTGCATTTACAACTAAACTAAGACAATTCGTCCAACACTGTCTTCACATTTCGCATAAAAACTATGTAAACGGAAAGAAGTTTCTAGTTGGCACGAAAAACGATGTCACTCTAAGAATATTTACAAAAGATTCGTGCACTTTACCATAAGGTTTATGTTACTTTTCTTCCAAGTTATTTCGTCTTCTCAGAAGAGTTAAGCTTGCATTCGGATCACTTAAAGAGTACGTCTCAGGTTCAAAAACTGGAGGACATTCCATATTGGGATATTCTGGTGTTACCGTTATTGGAGGTACCTTTTCTTGTGAAGGAGTTGATGTACCGAGTTGTGTTGTATCTATTGACGACTCTGAACTAACTTGGGTAGCAGGCTGTAAAAGAAAGAAAGACTTAAGTTATAAGAGTGTATTTAGTAGAGTTCTGAAATTTTTATTGATACTTACTCTTGTAAAAACAATTGGAGAAAATATTTCATGGTCAAAATCTGAATGACTGCTACCGCTAGAGACAGTACGTCCAAATATTGCTCTATGAAGACGGGGCGAGCCTAAAAGTTTCTTCTCTTTTACAGTCTTACTACCAGAAAATGAAAATTTCGATAAAATTGGAACTGGAGCTGAATTCTTTCGTGGTGCATCGAATTTCTTGTCCTTAAAATCAGAATTGTATGTGTGACTTTTCTTAATATTACCCTGTGAACTGGAATGGCCCATTTGAATGGAGTACAACTGTGATGATTTCTTGTTCAACGGTAGTGTCATCGGTGAATATGAACTGGAAGATTTTAGAGATTTTGAATCAGATTCACTGTTCGAGTGTTTAAATTGAAACAATTTCTCGCTGGATGTTTTAAAAGCTTCAAATTTTCCCTTTGTTTTCTTAAAACTGCCGCCACGGTTTGATTTTTCATTACCATCGGATATACTACTTGTTGAATATTTCTTTTTCGAACTAATACTCATCTGCAAATTATGAATGTTTTTGCTATCACGTCCCTTTTGATTTCCTGATGTTGGTTCATCACCATAAATAAATTCATAGCCAAAATCTCTTAGTTTCAATCCTTCTTTATTTCGGATGCGTTTAATATCTTCGTCATCGGGTTTAAAGCTCATTTCATAGTCGGGAGTTTTTGGTAGACTGCGACTTTGTATTTTCGACAATTTTCCAATTTCACCATGATTTGAATCGTCTCCTGCTCGCCCTTTTTTATTTAGAAGTCTTGAATTCCTGTCATCTTTCTTTTCTACACCCAATAGGACTCGATTATTATACATTTCTTGGGCGTCCTCTTCTTGTTTTTGAAGCATTAAATCTTTTAGTGTCACAAACCCCTGCAAATTACTGTGGGCATCCCATGAATTTGAAGAATTTATTTTTGGCAACGAAAAGTCTAAAGTTTTAGATGTATGAAAATCAAATTCAACTAAATTTGGATTAGACGCGTGAATGTAGTTATATGCCTTGCACATTTTCTTTGGCTTATCAAATTGATCCCTGGAAGACCTCTGTTGATCATCAAAATCTATTGCAGATGTAGGTTTGTAGTCTGCACTCTGAGTAGAGGTAATGGACTGTTTCCTTCCTTTTTCTATATAAAACTGTAAAGAAGGGGGCGTATTGTCAGGGTACGCAGGTGAATTTGTCCCGATTTGAAGGCCATAACTTCCTCCAGGAACTTTTCGATAACTTCTGAACTGAGCTGTAGGCACAGGAATATCGCTTGATGATTTTTTCTCATTATTTTTAAAAGGTAAAGTAGTTTTGGTAAATTTCCTTAATGATCCTAAGTATTTTTCATGCTTCGAACTAGGTGGAGTTTCAGGGGACTTATAAGAATTATCCTTGGTTGTATTCGATGCAACAGGTGATGGTGTCGAAAGTTGTTTAACATCATACTCATCACCGGAACTGTCAGTCTCAGAGAAGAAATCCTTTATATTGTTTCCACCTTTCGAATCAGATATAATGTGCTTATCCTGCAATGCAGCATGCCTTATAAAATCCATCCATTGATTTAAAGCTTCAATAGATTCAGCTGCAAAGTAGAACGTTTTCGAAGGATGATAAACTTTAAACGCATGAGGCTTGGAATGAACTTCTTTTGCAATAGAAACAGTAAATCCCGGTAAAAATACCATGCAATTCGCTTTTTGGGCATCTTTCGTTCTGAAACCATACAGAACTGTTTCTATTAGAACAAAATACAATTTTGCCCAGAATGTCACACCACGTTTGTCCTTAGTACGTCTGTATAGATGCCCTTGTATATCACCATTACCAAGTGATTTTAATGTTACCTTGCGCCGTTTTGCTAGCAAACTATTCTTTTTTTTCAAAGTTAAGCTCTTCGTCTTGGCTGGTGTCACCAGTTCTGTTTCCTCCAATGGATTTTCTTGCAGGAAATGTACCGGTGCTGGAGGATTATGAGTTGGAGATGGAACGCTTTTTGTTAGCGAAGGAGACGGCAATGCACCTTTTTCAGTCTGACAAATATTTTGCGGTTTTGGAGGATGTGGTGGTAGTACTGGAGGTTGAATATCAGCTTGTCGTTTTGGTCTTGGTGGGGGAGCTGGTGGGGTAGTTTGTAGAAATTCTTTTCTTGGCTCAATGGCTGGGGGTGTATCTGAAAAATAATAATACAAAAATTTGTATATTTATAGAGTTTGATTTGAATACTCGGAATAGGGCGGACCTGAATCGAAGAAAGCATAATTGAGTGATATTTACAAGCGAAAAGAATTTTAGTTTCAAATTCTCACAAGTTATACGGGTCAAGATTTATTTATTATTTACGTTGAATGGAAGTAAAAGATGACCGATTACAATTCGACACAGATTATCTGCTTGCCGTGCGCGACAATTAAAATAGTAGTTCGCTAGGACTAAATGAAAATGTTCAGTGCAAAATGATGGACATTTGCTGGTTTTGTAAAAAAGTAGTGGCGGATGAGCCCAACAATAGGGCTAAAAGCAATAATCAACAACGTAGGCGTTGCCTGCTCTGGTATCGGGTCGCTCATCAAAGCGAATGTTCGTAGGAAGCATCAGCCAAGATGGGCGAACCTGAGTACTTGCAGGTGCACAAAACTTTTTCTTAATGGGCCCAATAGAAGTTTCTCTGAGTTTCTTTTGGGGCTCGGAAGGAAACAATGTAGAACTATGGTTGGTATCATCACCGGCAACAGTTCGCTTCACGCTCATCCAACAAGGATGGGAGTTGTTGACAACCCTGAGTGTCTGTCTTGTCTGGAAGGAGAGCCTGAGACAAACGAACACTCTGTGTGCTTGCTCGGCCTTCGCCCTGCCTTTAAAAAATTAAAACAAAAAAAATAAAAAATATATCTCAAAGGGACTATAGCTACAGAAAGAAATACCTCGGCAAAAAACCATTATCTTCAGGATGCCAACATGTTCAGAATGCTGTCAAGTAAATGAGTGTGACAGAGAGAGAAAAGAGAAATCAGATGGCTCAAAACCCAAATCGACTAACACTATATGCACCCTTGTTATTTCGATTTTTTTCTTGAAATTCGCATATAAAAAAATTAATATTAAATTAATATTAAAGACACTTGGTTTTAGAGTTCAAACCCAATGTTTACCCACGCTTATTGCGGCGGGCTCAAAGAAGCTTAATAATCTTGCCTGTTTAAATATCAAGGTGTTTATTCTTCTGTAGCTTTAAATCTACAGTAGCCTCAAGATACTTAAGACTGCTTGTTGAAGGTATCCTCCCTTAAGGCTGCGTCGCTGTCATAAATAGGACAGCTCAGTGCACAAATTGAGGTTGATCTCGTTATCCCATCCATTCCCTGGTGACAGGTATCATCTGTCCAAAAGTTCCCAACCATCATAAAGAAATTTTCCCGTAGAACTGCTGCTTCTGTTCAGAGCTGAATTGTGAAACATTTACTTCTTCCCAAGATCAAACCTAACTTTATACAAGAAAAAAGGAAATCAATAATTCCAATGAACCCGCAGAATTAAATATAATAATGATGTAAAAGAACCTATAGTTTTAGAAATTCATATACCTTGAGGATGTGTCAAAACTATTCCTATTGATTTCCTACCTACTAAGCAAAAAGAAAATCTTGTGTGGATGGCATCGTAGAACGGTCAAGTATCAGCAGATAAGATATCAAGAAGAAGGGAAAAGGAATTTCATTTCACTTAATACCAAAGATACGGTGCAATGAAAGAGTTGAGTCCAAACTAAGGATAATTAAAATTAAGGACCACAACAAAAAAGAGACGATAGAGCGCATGTATTACCTGAATCCTCTCCAGAGTTATCGTAAGCAGGAGTGCTATGGCTCTTATCTAATCGACCTCGACGATTTAATGAAGGCTTGTTTGTACTCAGAGGTTTTTCCATTACAGGAGGTGGCTCCGTTTTTATTTCAATTGCGTCATCTGTTTTATGCGTATCCGGTTTGTTTTTTTCAGTTGGAATTGATGGCAATTCCTCTTCATCAACATAAGGTATAGGCTCAAATGTTTCCAAAATTGTGCTATCGACATTACAAATATACTAAAAGTAAGGATAATATCAAAAATATTTCAAGTGAAAATGTGCAATGAAAGTAATTTACCTTATTATCCAATGGATAATCTTCATATTTCATGTTCGAATCAAATCGAACAACTTTACTAACTCCAGGTTTCGATTTATCTTCTTGTTTCTTTTTTCCTGTATCACAATTACATGGCTTATCTGTTGATATTTCTGGCAATGAATTATTCAGTCCAACAAGATCATTTAGTTTTCCATTAGCTGAAATACCAAGGCAAGTAGTTGGACGAGAAGCTATTTCCAAACCAAATCCAAATGAAACAGATTTGTCTCTTAAGCTAGGAGAAGAAGGATCACCATTTTGCCTGCCTTTTCTTTCATGCCATTGCGGGGCATTTCCAACATTTTTAAAATATGATAACTCATCACCACAGATTGTATGTCTTCGCTGTAAAACAGCCCTTGGTTTTGGTAAATACAGTCGCATTTCTTTATCACCAGATTTTGGATCAGTTGGTGTAAGTATATCGCTACAACTTGAATCTGTATCCGATGATGTCTGCTTTTCAGTAATTTTTAGAGGAAGAGTAAAATCTTGAACCGCTTGAACAGGTACAAATTCAGCCCGAGGACTCGGTAAATTTTCTCCCCACCTACCCGGTGGTGCTCGTTTTTTACTTGGTAGCCGATAAGGTTGCATATAAATTTGCCCATAAATTTTTGTATGTTTGGGTCGTTTCTTAAGGGTTAATAGAACATCTGGAGGTGATTCTCTAAGTTGTTGAATTACAGTTTTGTACTGCCATCCAACTACAGTTTGGTAATTTATTTGAACGATTTCGTCCCCATCTTCGATTTTTCCAGAATTATGTGCCGGCGAATTGTATTTTATATCACTAACTCTGTGAATACCTTGGTAGCTGGGTACAATGTTGAAACCCAATTCAGATTCTCTCTTTTTCAATGTAACTAAATTCAACGAAGCAGGCTGAAGCAACATTGGATCTGTTATATCTTGAATTATATAATCAGCCAATTTTGCAAGCTTTTCGGCACTCATTCGAATTTGTTCAACTGGGTTTTCTACAAAGCGATCTCTTTGTGCACTGGTAGCCATTTCAAGACCTAATCGTAGCATATTTTTTCGAATCTCATTGAATTGTAATTGACCTTGAAAAGGTGCTCTATCTAACCAGCTAATAACCGGCTTTATAGTAGCTATTGTGCGTGTGATATCGTTTAAAATTTGTGTTTCGATTTTTGATGTATCACAGTAGTAAGCCAACTGCTTGTAGAGGCTACGTGCAGCACTTGCTACATGTAAAGCAAGAAATTGTAAATTTTCTTTATCCAAATTGTAATGCTAAAAAAATGAGAGGGGATAGAGTTTTAAAATGTATATCCACTATAGGTTAGATATCTTGTAAATATTCTTACAAAGTTGCGAAGATGTTCGACAGCCTCTAAGACGATTTCTTGATGTCCTATTGAGTGCATTCCTAATTGCTCGAGCTCATATGGCCGTATGTTAAGCAACTGTTGGCCGCCCACTTCATTATTTGTAAATGAGTAAATATAGTTGTACATAGAGTCGTCTAAGCCTGGAAACGATTAAAAAGAAGTAAAAATTAAAAATTTTGGAAGGCTTTTGTAACAATAAGAATAAAGAAATCAAATATAACTGTTCTGTTCACAGCAACCTAATAAAATATTGTTTTGATTACTAGTATAACCTTTAATTGGATAGTACTTTGCTATGAGTAAGAAACTAAAGGAAAGGCCTATCATCAACAATTTTCGTGTCAATCTCAAAGATGTGTATTTTTATACGCAAGAAAATATATTAAAAATTAAGTACTTTTATTGAAATTACAAGCATTTACCAATATTCTAACTCCCAGTTTATTATTAAAAAATTGTATCTTTTTTTAATACAATATTACTAAATTTTCACATAAAAGAATAAAAATATTTTTCTAGTTAATCCCCTTCCAATTTTAACCTTACCTAATTTACGTTTCCTTACATGTAGACAGAGATGGAGCCATATGTTAGAAAGTGAGAAAAAATATTACGTTCGCTACGCAAAAATGGAAGCGTCATTTTCAAAAAATCATATCTCGAAAATGGAGGAACTGATTAAATCTGATTCAAATGCCAAATGAATCTTAATGCTTTATATTTTTTATAAAACAAAAACGAACGAAATTTTTCTTCTATTTTTATTTTAACGCTTGAAGCCATATCTATCTATGTACAAAAAATTGCAATGGCGGAAGGCTTCGTTTTTGAGATGATTTTTTAAAGCCACCGTATACCCAAAGTAACGCATTATATCAGCATTGCACTAAGGGGAATATCTTGTTTTTTCCTACTGAGGACCTCTAGCACTTTTTTTTTTGTATTTTTATATTGCAGCAAGAGTTTATGCATGTGCAAAAAAAATTCGCTGGTGCTTGGCTGAGATATGAATTTTTAAATTCACCTTATATTCATAGTTGTGTTTCAGAAATTTTGTTGATTTATCTGTGTAGTTTATCTATAAGTCTTCTTACCTAGCTGTAAGTTATTTATGCCTTCCTACCTCTCTAGATACTACATTTGTGTGCATTTTATTAACCCTTGTCTTTTTGGGTTTCGACTGTTTTTCGATTTACGAATCAGAAGAGAATACATTTCCTTAAATTTCTCCCTTGAAGGTTACTGTATTATAAATTGTACTTTGTAATGTCATTAGCAGATCTAGTTTTAATTCCTGCAGTTTTAAATGTACTAGCCTATAGGTTTGATATCTGGGATTTTGGGTTTACGATTGTGCATATTTTCGTATTGAGTAATTTAGTAATTTAGTAATTCGCAGTTTGCATATTTTACCCGAACAAGTAAGATCAATTCAAAGTGTGAAATAAATAAGTAATGCGATCGAAATACTTTATTCGTAGGAATTTAGTTTATCGTTTATATCATTTTCTAAAAAAAAAAAAAAAAAACTAAAGATTTACGCGTGTGGTTAAAAAAGTGTAGTGACAAAAATAGTATATTGTATTGAAGAACGAGTACAATGAAGTGGAAATGTATTGCTTGCGAACGATACAAAAAAAGTAGTGATACATTTCGGATTGTTAACTCCAATTTAGTTATTCGCGCGAAAATTCTGAATATGTTGTTGGGCGTAGGTAAAAAAAATGTGTTATATTTGCTACCTTAAAGTAACCAAAAACAATCTATGGTGCCATACAGCCAGCCAATTCTTCCAGGAAGTTACAGGGCCATCCAACCAGCAACACGGGGCTTTGAGATTGATCTTGACTTTGATTTGCTGCGCTCATCATATACAGGCCCTACAAGAACGTCTACTGGAAATTGCGAGGGATTTATTCAGCCTGACTTAGAATCGCTCAACAGAACCTTATATTCAGTGGGAAGCTCTCGAATTTTGTGCAAATAGATATGTAGATAAGGTTATCGCCTCAAAATTAAAATACAAAACAAAAACGTCCACAGCTAGAGGTCCTCAGTAGAAAAAAAAATAATGCATTCTTCTCAGTGCAGTGCTCCCATAGCGCTCCCATAGTGCGTTACTTTGGGTATACGGCGACTTTAAAAAATCATATCTCAAAAACGAAACCGACCGCCATCACAATTTTTTGTACATAGATATATATAGTTTCTAACTTCAGAATAAAAATAGAAAAAACAAGTAAAAAAGCTAGAATTGGTCTAAGACCAATTCTTATGATACCCTAGATGAATGTTTTTAGCATATATTTCTAGAACAGTTTGTCGCACAGAAAAAATGGTTATAACCAATTTTATAGGATTTCGTATTCTGCAGAAGTTTTTAGTACAATAAAAATGTCTTCGACTCATCGTTTTCAAAGTACACGTAAAAAACCGAAATTTTTATATGGCAACACCAAGGAGTTGCCCGATTTAGTCCATTTTTGACATTTTATTTGCTAATGTAGTAAAAACATCATGAACGAAATTTCAGCTCTCTACGTCGATGCGTTCTCAGGCAGTGTCCAAATATATAGCGGAAAACGAAATTTTTATATGGCAACCCCACGAAGGAGTTGCCCGATTTCATTTTCGAACTTAATTTTACTTTTTTTTTTAAAGTCCGTGTACAAAATTTCAGCTCTCTAAGTATACGCGTTCTCGAGTTATCGTGCGCACAGACGGACGGACGGACGGACGGACGGACATGCAAAAATCGAAATAACTTTTAATATTATGTATGGGTGTCCAATCCATTTTGCTCTACCATCATTATTTCGAGGTGTTACAAACGGAATGACAAACTTAGTATACCCCTATGATTTCATCTAGGGTATAAAAAGTGCTAGAAGTGCTCTCTACTGAATAATACAATACTTTTTTTTTTAATATTATTATTAACAAAACTTTTTTTTTGTTCAGTACTGCTATACTTTTTTTATAAAAAATATAAAGCATAATGCCGCATTCACAATGCAGAATGGAGCAGAGTAGCTTTGAGTCAAGAGCGAAGCTGTTCACAATACACCGCAGAGTGAAATTCGAACTTAGAAATTAAACGTAACAAACGCCATAACAACGCCAAATCAACAACCATTGAATAAATAACTAATCAGGAAGCGGGGTATTGTGCGAATACCCAAAATAGTGATTAGTGACTTTTTGTCGACTACGAGTCACTACCGAGCGTTCACTCCGCCAAATTTTGATAGTAAACGATTACTCTTGACTACGACTATCGTTCACTCCGCAACACATTCGATTAAGGGGGGGAATGACAAGAGGGCTGTGGACTATTTGAAAATTATGCTTAATTTCTGACATTTCATGAAAAGAAAGTTCGGGTTTAATTTAGCGATTTTGTAATAAGTAGCTAATTAAAAGTGCTTTTTACTTCGTACTAGAGAAATATTAAAGTGAAATATTCTTTTGTGTACTGGATTTTATATAATCGAGACTCCGGAGTCTTGCAATTATGGTGTTGAAGTGCGCTGTACTGTGCTGCAGAAAGAACCGGAGTTTGTGTCGTGGGAAAGGATTTTTCAAACAAGTTTAATAGTTTTCATGATAAATTTAAGTGGTTTAGTAATATAAAAGCGAAATATTTATAAAAATAAATAGTCATGGCAAAAAATTTAACATTTTCCAATGCCGGTTTGTTTGTTTTCAATTGAAATGTGACAAGTACATTAAATTATCATAGGCAACGCTAAGAAATATTATCTGAAAATAAGAGGGCGCTAAAAATTTGTTTATTTTACATAGCAATTTGAATTATAAAAAATGCCCCCATTCAAAATGTCACGATTTCATTACTACCATGACGAAACGAAGTCAAACATAGTACACTAATGCATTTCGCCGAGTGGCTTAGGTTTTCGCACAATATACCGTTTCTTTATTAGTTATTTATTCAATATCAACAACGAACTTTGAAATTAATATAACAAAATACCATAGCAGCGCCAAATCAACAACCAAGCAAACAATTGTCGCTGTCAAAATAATAAATGCGAAATGGGAGACACCTGTTGCGCCATCAGATTGCTTCGAAACTAACTAAAAATTAACGTAATCATGAAGTTTGCAAAAAATACCTCTTGTTTTTTATTAGCATTCATAAAAAATATTAAATCAGAAAATAACATTAAAACACATGTTAGTTATGATAAAAAGAAGTATGGAGCATTTTCCACGCCATCTACATGCTAGTAACGGGTTTTCGAATAAGAGGTGTTATTTTGATATTCAAAGAAAAAATGCCATTTTTTGAAATAAATGATCGGATCTTTATTTCATTATAAAGAGGAAGGTATGCCGTTAATAATGGGAAATAACATCAGCCAAATGACCACCACGACCACGCCTACAGGACCATATCCTTTTCATGAAATTTTCCATAACCAAATCTCAAAGTGGCTCCCTATGTCCTCGATAGCCTCACGAATTCCATCTTTGAGGTCTTGAATCGACGCTGGGCTGTTGGCGTAGACCTTCTCTTTCACGTGGCCCCAAAGGAAGAAGTCGCAAGGTGTTAAGTCACAAGATCTCGGTGGCCAATTGTGATCACCTCTTCGAGAGATAACACGGTCCGGAAACTTTTCCCGTAAAAGATCAATGGTTTCGTTGCTTGTATGGCACGTAGCGCCGTCTTGTTGAAAGTAAACGTTGTCCAGATCAATACCATCCAATTCCGGCCATAAAAAATCATTAATCATCTGTCGATAGCGCAATCCATTCACCGTAACTGTTGCTCCAGCCTCATTTTCGAAAAAGTAAGGTCCAATGACCCCGCGGGACCATAAACCGCACCAAACAGTCAAACGTTGAGGATAGAGAGGCTTTCAACAATAACTCTTGGGTTTTCCGAGCCCCAGATGCGACAATTTTGCTTGTTGACGAAGCCATCGAGGTGGAAATGGGCCTCATCACTCAAGATGAGTTTTCGATGGAATTCCGGATCATTTTCATGCATTTCATGGACCCAATCAGCAAAGACTCGACGTTGTTGATGATCGGCCGGCTTGAGTTCTTGTGTTAACTGAACTTTATAATCCTTAAGACCCAAATCTTTATGCAAAATACGGTGTAATGACGTTTGTAGAATGCCTAATTCCAAAGAACGACGAGGAATGGACAAACCTGGGTTTTCTTCAACACTTTCGGCTACAGCAGCAATATTCTCGGCTGTTCTTGAGCGACGTGCACGGGTTTTATTCTTCATATCACTAACTTGTCCCGACAGCTCGAATTTTTCTACCAATTTCTGTATTGCGGTCCGACAAAGCTTCACGACGACCCAAAAATGTTCGAGTTTTACGAACCGTCTCTGCCACATTTTCACCATTTTTATAGTGAATTTTAATAATTTCAATGCGTTGTTGAATCGTGTATCGTTCCATTTTTATTAATGGCGTAGTTTCTACTTGTCAAAAAATTACAGCTCCAAAAGTGACATCTACCGAAATAGCGGGCTAATTAAAATAACCCCTCTTATTGGAAAACCCTTTAGTTCGAAATTCCAATTTGCAAGCTTTCGGAAATGGCAGCGTGAAATTAGAATAGAACCTATTTTCATGCAGCTCCACTCTGCGCTACTCTGAGCCAAACTGAGATGGCCATATGCACTACTGCGTGTTAAAAAAGGATGCAAGTTGCCACAATACCCTACTCAACTCCACTCTGCCATGGTGAATGCGGCAGAAAAATTTGTTCTTTTTTTATTTAACTGCTACTACTACTACTAATATAACCCTTTCTGCGTTTTTTGTACTTTTTCTTGAACATATCCAGTGAAAATGGCTCAAAAAGTTCAATTAGTACCATAACGTAGGCAATTATCTTTTGGGGATGAGCTTTTTGAGCCATTTCCACCGATATGTTCAAGAAAAAGTGCAAAGATGAAGAAAGGGATACATTTTGGATACAGTGTGACAGGTCATTTTAAAGCTAAGCTTTTGGTATTCTTAAATCCAATATGAAAAATTGGTATTGATGAAGTGTTTTTTGCTAAAAATAGTAGTTCAATAAAAAAAACCAGTAAAAATTCCGAAATTTCAACTCTGCTGAGCCATAACTTCAAAACCGAGGGGAGGAGAGGCAAAATTTATAGACTACTGGAAACGCCCAACGATTATCAATCAAAGAAATTTTAAATCATCATCACAAGGTATAACACAGGGTGTTTGATAAAATCATACCCAAGTATCTTTAAGTCCCGTTACCTCCGAAACCGTTAGGATTTATCCCCCCCCCCCCCCCCCAATCATCTATACAATTTTTTACTTGTCTAAGCATAACCTATCCATAGCCTTCGAGTACCAGACCGCTCACTTGATTTGATGTAACTCAGCACCTCATGAAATGTAGGCAGATAGTGTAACAGTAACGCTTAATATTTTTAGAACGAAGTGTCTGAAATTTTTAGTCACTTCATGATATACTACAAACCTCTACGCCGATAGTGTAATACCAACCGATATAACCGAATGATAGGAGAGGGCGGCGATGAGCGGCGTGTGTGTCTGTATGCCTGTCTCGCAGGGCGGGGGGTGTCCTCCCCATTCACCGCTCATCTCCTTCTCCTAGCATTCGGTTACTTCAGTTGGTATTACACTATCGGCATAAAGGCTTATAGCTCTTCATGAAGTGACTAAAATTTCAAACACTTGGTGTAAAAAGATCTGTCTACTTTTCATAAAGTGCTGAGTTCCATCAAATGTCTACAGCATATACAGGTGATGGTCTCTCCTTTAGTTTCTTACTCGTAAGTACTTTGTTAAATACTACAGAGTTCGTTCTTTTTTTCAAAATTGATATCGTTAGTGACAATACAAAGTTTCGTCGTTAAATGGAGAAAAATTATGTTTCTTAACAATCGATGTAATTAGTACTGGACTTACTGTTTTAATCGCCAAGGGAGATATCACTTGCATACTACAGCAGCGAAAAAAAATTTGTATGAGTTTGACAGCGCCTATTCAGCTTCTGATAAGATGATTTCAGCCGTTGATTTATTTATAGTCAGTCACACATACAGGGTGTTTCCTCCATGGTGGTCCATAGAACAGGAGATGATGGTACTCACCTAGACAAACAAAAAATCGTATGGCAGGGGGGAGGGGGAGGCATATCAACCGTTTCGGAGTTACAGGGTGATAAAGAAAAATAGCTAGTTTTTCACAAAACACCTCTTATCTTAAAAAGTACAGGGTAACAGTAACAGTTAAGAGCTCATTGCATGCACAACTTCACGGTCTTTCCACCGACTGCTCAACCAGACTCATACCCCTCTCCTTTTATTTCCGCGTAGCCGGATATGTCCCCGCAAATATATAAAAAACTTTAAATAGAAGAATTATTTAATGAAAACACTCGAAATCGTTTAGAAATGTAATCTTTATTGCAAGCCGGTTGGAACAGAAGTGAAGTTACACAGTGGCAAGTAAATTACTCAGCCAAATCAGAAAATTGGTTAACTGTTACTCTTTTGTTACAAAATTGATTGTGCAAAGAACTGATGGAATGCAAATTAGATAACATTTTACAAGTGTGTATAATGAGAGTTACTAGTATGAATGTAATTTAGGAAGTATGTTTGTAAATGTTATTTATTTTGACTAGTTAATGCTGATTGTAGATTAATACTGCTTGCATGTATGTATAGCTTAGAATTGCATTCTAGCACCTTTCAAGAGTTATGGTTGTCTAAACTAAAAATTTCGGATTTTCTTACCTTTTTGTTTATTTTGACATTTTTTTTTTTACAAAACGGTCGCTAACAAAACTTTTTTTTTTATAAAAACTGTAAACTAGGGACGTTCCTCTTTAATTTAACATTCTACACCTATGTGCTAACTGTAACCGTTAAACAGTTATTAACTCATAACCTATTCAGGTCACACCGAAATTAGACGATATTTTTTAAAATTACGTGCTAAGGGAACAAATTATCGTTGAGAATTAATGTTCCTTAAACCCCGGGTTTTCGCATACCCGGTTCTTATCCGTGTAGCCGGGTTTCACCTATAGGAATCGAGCTACCTGGGTTCTTTGGAATCGGGTTGTTAGGAATCGATTCTTTGAAATCGGGTAGTGAGGAATCGATCCCTTGGAATCGAGTATTGAAAAACTAATTTGGTTAATTAATGTGGAAAATCAAGCAAAGCGCGATTCAGGTAGCAGAATTAAATTCTTTTATTATGATTGGATTCACGAATTCAGTAATGTATCGGAGTACCCAGTAAAAAAATTAGAACCAATTGTAACTGGATACCCGGATATCCGGAATCGATATTCGATTATATTCGGGTAACCTGGAATCGGGTACCCGAGTAAGTTTAAAATCGAAAATCTTGAAATCGAATACTGGAGTACTCGATTCCACTTGAACCCGGGTACAAACCGGAACATTATTGAGAGTAGGTTTGAAAATAGGTTTGAGAATAGGTTTAGAGCTAATAACTCTTAAAGTGCTTCAGATAGCACATTGGGTGTAAGGTCAACTTAAACAGGAGAGTCTACAGCTTACAGATTTTACAAAAAAATTATGTTAACGACCGTTTTGCAAAACTAATGGAGGTTAAATTAAAAAAAAAAAATGGTAAGAAAATTCAAAATTTTGAGTTTAGGCAACCGTTGGAAAGGCCATGAAGTTCTGCATACAATGAGCTCTTAACTGTGACCATGGCCCTGTAATTTTTAAGATACAGGGTGTTTTGTAAAAAACTAGCTTTTTTTCTTAATCACCCTGTAACTCCGAACCGGTTGATATGCCCCCCCCCCCCTTCTGCTATACGATTTTTTGTTTGTCTAGGTGAGTACTATCATTTCCTGCTCTATGGACCACCATGGAGGAAACACCCTTATAACACGCGTTCAGGCGAAATCATAAAAAATAGTGGCAAGTATGTATATTATTGTTCCATGTATGTTGTGTGTTTTATTTTAACGTTGTTTTTGAAAGTAAGTAATTTAGGGATTAATTTATTTTTTAAAAATTAATAAAAATGCATTTGATGTAATGTATTTTAAATAAAATGTTAGAGATCTATTATGCCCAGTGAAAAGAAAAATTAAGTGACTCAACAAGCAACAAAGATTTTCAAAGTTGGTGGATTGAAGAATATGGCATGATCAGTAAAGGTAATAAGGCAGTATGTATGCAAAGCATCCCCACTGAAACGACATTATGAGAAAAATCATAAATCGCTATTTGAAAAAAGTAAGGAGGAACAAAGAGAATTTATTGCTCGAGCAATTAAGAATAGAAATGTCGAACACATCTTTAGTGAAATTTATTGGCAGTTTTTATGCTCCTAACGTATTGGCAAACACGGGAAAACTTTTAGTTATGAGGAATACATGAAAGGAGCCTGGTGAAAATTCGTATCAGTTTTGTTTGATGATTTTGAAAATAAAGAAAAAACTATTCAAAGCATAAAAGATATCACTTTAGCTTGAAATACGGTAAAAGATAGAATCTTGGAAATGGCTGAAAATGTAATTGATCAGCAAAAAGTAGACATACAATCTTCAGGTTTAATTTCTCTCTGTCTTGATGAGAGTACCGACATAACAGGATCAGCTCGTTTTGGTAATTTTTATTCGATATTGTATGAGAAATAAAGTCAAAGAAGTTTAACTTCTTTGACAACAGCGCAAAAGGAGTAGATATTAGCAACGCTGCTATAAATGCACTTGATGAAAGAAACGTAGATCTTTCCAAGATTGTATCAGTAACTAGTGGCGGTGCTCGTAGTATGACAGAACTAAACGGGAGTAGAAAATGGAAAATTACTCATGTACATCAATGTCCGATGGTTTGGCCGTGGCAAAGTTTTACAGAGATTCGTAGTGGACGAAGTTAGACTTTTTTGGATAAAGATAAAACTATTGAAAAATATAGTCAATTAATGGCGTCGAAAATGCTCTTTCCGCAGATCCTCCAATAAATCCATTAATTTGGATGATTCGGATGGATTTAACTTATATTGGGAGGATCTGCGGAAAGAGTACCGTTAATTTTCAAAAAGAAAATTCGGTTTCACCTACAATAATGGTTTGGAGAGCTTTTTATCTTGACGGTGTGCTGCAATTTAGCTTTCCCAATCAGCCGTATGAATTTTGCGGAGTATACTAAACTGTTGGGGAAGAAATACGAAGAAATAATGAAAAAGAATAGATATTTCAAGACGATAACGCTTCGGGGCACAGTAGCACAGTAGTCACCCACATGTGGCTATCAGCCCAAAATATTAATGTTTTGGAATGGCCAGTCTGCTCCCAAGATAAAAACCTTATATAAGGTATCTAAAGCATTATTTTACGTCGAATTTATACAGAAAACAAGCAATACCAAAATGTTATGGAATTGAAAAATGCTGATTGAAGCGTGCAAATCCATTGATAAAAATGTTTTAAAAACCTTAATTGAAAGCATGCTTGATCAACTTTTTGAACTTATTTAAAAAGAAGGAGATCCTACCACTGACATGTATGTAAATGGACTGCTCGTTGAACCAAAAATGCATGAAAGCAAATGGCACCACTTTCATGGTCCTGTCTCTTACCGTGAGAGCATACTTTCCCAATGAACTGTAACGATTCAGCGGTATTTCCAACGAAAACAGCCTTGTAAAAAACAATTCCTTCGCCTTATCGTTAAAATTTAACAATACAAATAGTCCCAAATACTTTTGTGGTAAATTCTGTAAATCCCGAGTTATGATTTTAATTTGTTTTGACAAGCCGTACGTGCGTCTTCTTCACCCAATATGTGTGAAAAGTCACTGACATATATAACCCTTAATCTAGGGTATAAAAATTCAGGAATACCCGGAATACCCGATTCAAGTGGTTACATAATGAATCGTAGGGTGAAGTCATATTAAAACCACTTTATAATAAATACATAGGTTGTTCAGAAACAGTGTCAGTACGTGATTGATAAATTAATCAAATTTTAATGATTTCGATTTACGAGTTTTATTATTTAAGATGCCTTGCACTCTTGCCGATAAATGAAATCATTCAGCTTCAGGAGTACATTTGTGTAAAATATTAAAATACAATTGAGTGCCACATACAAAATTCTAAAAATGAAACAATTTCATTTAATCGAAACGTACCAGCAATTTATTTATGAAAAATTTTGTGAGCTTCGCTTATAAAACATTTACTTACTCATAATTTTTGCTCTGTTTACTAATTCTAACAACTTTTTATCTTGGAATTTTAAAAAATTTCCTCAAATAAGTATTATTAAGTTTCGATGCAAGTGATAAAAAGAAATACATGTTGCTGTGACCGAACCATCCAGCTTTTGGTATTGTCATCAGGCGTTCTATTTCTCTTGTTTCTGTATGTCCAAAATTTTTTACGATTCCATTCATATGGCCCATACCAACAACACCGACGACTTTAACTGGCTCATCTGATTGATTTAGATCTTTTAATACTCTCGTGGCCATCAATAGAGAATGTGCCAAAATAAGATCCCTCTCGGAAACAAATGAATTATAAATTGATGGCATTTCAGTTTTTAGACTTTCCATCGGCTTTGCGTTTCTATCCTTATACTTCTCTACTTCTTCAGGCGTTATAGTTGTATCACCTGAACCAGCATTTAAATACATCGATAGCTTCATTCTTTGAGACAAACTAAGTCCAGCCATGGCTCGTTTCATTGTTATATTGATGGGCCGATCACCTAGCATTACTTTACAATCAGTTAACAGTTTAGCTTCAGCTACTGCTCGACGACATTCACCACCTGGTGCAATACCTAATTGTCGGGTAATATTAGCGCTCATATTAAGGAAAGATAAATAAAACATTCCTCCAGATACCCCATGCTCCTTCATTATTTCCTTCACTTTGGCTGGACTAATTTCACTAGCTTCTCTCAGCAACGTCTCTTCATCATATTTTAATATATGAATCCTTAAAGGGCAAAGTTCCAATACCACAGCTTGTGGATTTGTATTTCTCATTACCACGGATACATCATCTTGAGATTTTCTACTGAAGTGTGCCGTTCCTATTAGGTACACTTTATCACCTAAATCTGTGTGTAATACATCTACCGTTTGTGGTAGATTTTTTTCAAATTCTTCTATGCTATTATATATAGGGATGGCAGCTCCGAGATCTTTATTTTTCATTGTAGAATAAAGGAAAAAAAACTTGAATTTGGCATAATTTTCAAAATAGGATAAAAGAATAAAACCGGTAATTTTACTAAAAAGTTTATAAAATATAAACTTCCAAACTGACGGTCAGTCTAAATCAGAGAAATCTTAGCTACTTAGATGAGAACATTTTTTCCAATGAAAAATGTTTTTAAATTCTGTAGGCACGAGTTACGTAAGTAGTATTGTGTTCTGTACTGTGTGAGCTAGTTTAGACGGTGTAGTTTTTGCGATGCGTGATCTCGGATCCTCCTGTATATGAGAAGAGTAAAACTTTTAGTGCATTAACAATATATAGTTATTACATGGCGAGCACGAGACAAAAGTAGTTTTTAATCTTATCTTTCGCGATGTCGAGATTACGACCGGGCTAACAAGAAATAAACATATTTTTTTCAAAGATTGGTACCATCCAATTGTTTCTCTCAATTCTAAAACTTATTGTTCATAATTCATATATGGACCCAGTAGTAATACACAGGAGGCCCTAGGATACCTCTGTCAAAATAGCAAAACGGCTGAATTCACCGGCAAGAGACTAATACGATCTTAAGTCTACTACCAAGGTCCGCGCTAAACTAAATTTTATATGAAAACTTAGCGGCCTAAGAGCTATTGGCGAAAATTTATCCTGAATTTTAGCGAGAGCAGTACTAAGGTCAACGCGTTAAATTTGGTTTTTGGGTTTTGATTAGAGATGGCACCACCAGGAAGTCTCCAAAGCTTTAGCTTGAATTTATCCATCAGGTCCGTTCTTTCGCGATCTAAAAATATTTATTGTCAGAGTTCTGACAATTGATAAATTTATTGACTGGATTTTTGTAGTTAACGTAGTTTTGTACGTCTTTGTTGTAAGTACGGATGAATTTGATTTCTTCTCGTGGCCGTATTTTCAATATCATTGTTAATTTTTTTTTATTGTATACATTATACATATTATTTTTAATATTTCCAAGTAATTTTAACTACCGTTTTTAGAAATATTCTTTTCTCTGTTCTTTAGAAGCTAAAATATGACAGCGGAGATATTTTAGCTGCTAAAGAATGCCCGGTATTGGAGACTCGCTAAAATTTAGTTTACCGCTGACCTTAGTACTAGGCTTTAAGCTGATATAACAGGATTGTTAATGTGTAAAATTTTGTATAGCAGGAAAGTTATATGTTATAGCTGCACTTTTTATCATTTGGAAAGAAGAAGAAGAAGAACAAAGAAAAAGCTAGAATTGGTCTAATGACGAATTCCTTTCAACGAACTCTACCGGTGTAGGGCAGTTTTACGTGTTGTTGTTCTTGTAATGCAAAAACAAAAGTCCATAGAGCTATCTACACTCTACTGGTGAAAAAGAAATTATCACGATACCGTAGATAAATGCCCGTATCTGATTTCGTATTGTCACCCCTCTGTGCAAATTTGATTTTTAAAGTGATTTTTCGGATCTATTTCTAGAACGGGTCGTCGAACAATAAAAATGATTATAACCAATTTTATAGAAGAACTTTCCAGAACAATAAAAATGTCTAGGACTAATAGTTTTCATAGTATACTTAAAAACACTACAATTTTCATATGGCAACACTAAGGAGTTTACCGATTCAGTCTAATTTTGAAATTGTATTTACTATTTTTATGAAAACGCCGTGTACACAATTTCAGATCTCTACATCGACGCATTCTCAGGCAGAGTGAAAAACTACGTTTTCGTATGCAACTCTACGAAGGAGTTACCCGATTTGTCCCATTTTCGTACCCAAATCTAAATTTGTTCTCCCAAGTAAAACAGTTCTCGGTTATCGTGAGAACAGACAGACAGACTGACACGGACTGCCAGGCGGTCATGCAAAAATTAAAATGCATTTTGCTCCACCAGCATATTTTCTATGCTTTACAAAACGGAATGATTATCATAGTATACCCTATGATATCTAGGATATAAAAAAAACTGATTATGAAAAACCCTAAAATGTTTAATGTTTTTTCATAAGCATGTGTAGTTCAATTTAAAGAGCATGCTATCCCACATCTATTCTCTAATAATAATAGTTTTCTCTCAGATCTCTAGTTCAATGTCAACAAGAGCTTTTCAGTTGGTTATTCTAAGCTGGCCTGCTGTAGATATGTATGTATATTTATGTATACTGTGATCACGTCAATTAATTTTTACCGGTGCGTTTCGTTTTACTTTTTATACCCTAGGCCCTAAGGTATACCTCAGTTTGTTATTTCGTTTGTAACACACAGAAATAATGCTAGTAGAGCAAAATGGGTTGAAGACCCACGCATAATATTTAAGAGTTATGTTGGTTTTTGAATGTCCGTCTGTCCGTCCTCACGATACTCGAGAATGCGTTCACTTAGAGAGCTAAAATTTTGCACACGGCATCTTTTTAGAAAAATTTAGATTTAAGTTCGCAGATGAGACAAATCGTGTAACTTCTTCGTAGAGTTGTCATAAAAAAATTTTGTTTTTCACTATACAGGATGTTTCCACCTAGGTGGTCCATACAACAGGCGATAGTACTCACCTAGCCAAACAAAAAATTGTATAGCACGGGGCGGGAGGGGGTATCAACCGTATCGGAGTTAAAGGATGCTTAAAAAAATTCTTGTTTTTCACAAAACATACCGTATCTTAAAAAGTACACGGTGTAACTCCCAGTAACGTTGATTATTCTGTAATATATTAGACATATCTTGATGTCCATATTTAAAGTCCTACCCGGGGATTACATGAATCAGTACTACTGACACAGACTCGTGCAAACTAGATTTCTGACCAGTGAGTACTGACTAGGCAGTAAAATGTCAAACGTAAAATTAAAATGGCGGAAACTGAAAATAAAGAGAAGATGCTAGTGGAAATTGTGTTTATATTTCTTATCTTTTCTCTTTTGAGTGGGAAATGACTGAAAAGAGTTTAATATACATTGTAATCTTCATTTTGTAGAGAATAATGCCGGAATAAGAAATCATTACCAATGCATACAGAAGAGGAATGTCTGCAACGCTTAACATTTTTATTATGAACTGAGAGGTCAGTTGATCGAACACACGCTTGTAGTCAGTAAAATTGACAGACGAACTAAGTACTGACCGTCAGTTCTACTGACTCCTGTAATCCTGGGGTAAGCTAACATGTTGCTAGCCGTGTTCTGAGTGATATTGACTGATTGTTTGATTGAAGGCGACGTTTGGGACCCCGGGTGGTAGCCCGAACGTAGGCCCATTGTTCACCCTCCAGACCCATGAACAGTTGCTCATAGATCCCAACAGGATGCTTTTATAAATTTGAGTATTGGCCCCAAATCCTCCTTGCCGGCGTCGTGCAACTCGTCCAGGAGGTGTGAGCCAAGGAGTCTGTATCGCATTCCTGAGTGTGCCGGACAATGCCAAAGGAAGTGAGTCACTGTTTCGGATTCCTCTCCGCAACCCCCGCATGTACGGTCACTCTGAGTGATATAATAGTATATAATTTTCAAGTGTACATTTCCTTAGCTACTCTCTGGTTCTAAACACTGCCAAGATACTGGTAAAACGACATGGATTTTGGTGTTTGATTCCCGCTTTTCCATTTGACGATGTGTATTCAGCAAACAAAAATAATAACAAAATTGTTGTAAACTGGAACTGTCAAAATATTCTGGCAAAGAAGCCGTCTTATGTTATTAATCAACTTATCCCACTGCACTCTAGTTCATAAATTTTATTTAACTATGGATAAATGAGATACAAAATACTTCCTCGGATGAAATTCCGCAATGAAATCGAGAAAGCAATTACATTTATTGTAATTTACAGGTCAACAGCTCCACGGTATAAATAATACAAGTTATTCTCGTTACGAACCACATTCCACCATTAGAGGCGAACTATGGTGAAAATGTATTATAGTTCAACTACAATAGCCGTAAAGATGTTACGGATTTCAACGAGACTGAGGTTTAATTACGAAAACTTGCCATTTTTATCACTAATTATCTTCACATTTAATGTTTTCAATTTTTCGTAAGTAAACCTCAGTCTTGTTGAAATCCGTAACGTCTTTACGACTATTGTAATTGAGCCTTTAGAAAGCATGGTACAAGCTCTGTTGAGCCGTATAGTATGATGGAACATAGAAAGCGGGGAAACAAGATATATGCTTGACGATATTGTGCTTGTTCCCACAGTCGCTGTCACTACGCCGAACACCTCAGGACTTTCTCAGCTGTTTCAAATGTAAACAAATCAAACAACATTTTTCATAAGGTATCGCTTTCTTCAACATATTCTCCGACTTCAAGCGCCTCTAAGATAAGCTACGCTCATGTACAAGATTTTTATATGTATCAACACTTCCTATTCTGTCTATATTCTAAGGTCTCTTGCGTTCACTGAGTCAGCTGAGAGCAGAGATCCCATTTTATGAAAGTTTTATGTAGTACATTGAAACAAAAATTGTAGTAAAATTAGTGCAAGTGTAGTAGATTTTAAGAAGTTCTTAAAAGGAATGATAAACCACGTTTGAATTAAAATTTACTGAAAACATGTATACATACATGTCCACTTTATCAGAAAAATGCTCAATAGAAAACATAAAATAACTCACACAGATTACCGAGTTTAAGGCTGAATAAATTTGCAAGCATTTTGATCAACCTTTTTATTTTCCACAATTTCTATTATATTGATTTGAAACCTTCGGCAAAATATTAGAAACTCTTCAGCTCAAATGCTGCAGGGCTTGGATTTTTGAAAAAATGTGATGCGGTTTTGTTTTTTAATCAAAAACCTCTAAAAAACGTTTTGTTTTCCTCTCGGTCCTAAAAACTTTTTCATGTACACACCAATTTTTATTATTTTTCATACATAGTTTTTCCAAACATATTTGTAAATGCTACCAGAGCTGTTTTTCAAAATTTGTTAATATTTTTCATGCTATAATTACTTTTATAGCATTAAAATTGAGACCCCTGCAACTTGAATAAAATGCTACACTTTTATTTTAACACGAGAATGAAGATTGAGGTAACTTTATGCAGGAACACAACAATCCGGATAAATCCAGTAAGTAGTTTATTTTATAAAAATTAATTTGTAAAAAGTGAATGATTTTAAATTTTAATTTCAAAAGCTTCTCGTTATGACGAACGATCCATTAGTCCCAGCAAACACTCGGTTTCGTATATATGTATGTAATTTTGAATAGTACCCCTAGCAGAAAATGTTCATCGGTTTCGAAAATCCTCTTCTACATTCGGGAGAATCCTATGTAATCTAGCATTGCGTCTGGAAATTACGTATAGATGTGTAAATTTCTCTGATTTTGAATGCGGGTGTAGATTTCTAACAAGTTCCGAGTTTTTCGATGAGCATAACATGAGTGTTTTCATATTCAAAATTCATATGAATTTCCACGAAATTATGATGAATGGTGTGTTGTATTGATTAAAAAAACAGTAAAGTTTTTACTTCTGACGCATACTTGAAAATAGCATTCGTTTAAGAAAGTAAGTAACGTGGAAGCATTTTGACTTTTGAATAGATATATAAAGGGTTTTCCAATAAGAGGTGTTATTTTGATATTCAAAGAAAAAATGCCATTTTTTGAAATAAATGATCGGATCTTTATTCCATTATAAAGAGGAAGGTATGCCGTTAATAATGGAAAATAACATCAGCCAAATGACTACCACGACCACGCCTACAGGACCATATCCTTTTCATGAAATTTTCCATAACCAAATCGCAAAGTGGCTGCCCTATGTCCTCGATAACCTCACGAATTCCATCTTTGAGGTCTTGAATCGACGCTGGGCTGTTGGCGTAGACCTTCTCTTTCACGTGGCCCCAAAGGAAGAAGTCGCAAGGTGTTAAGTCACAAGATCTCGGTGGCCAATTGTGATCACCTTTTCGAGAGATAACACGGTCCGGAAACTTTTCCCGTAAAAGATCAATGGTTTCGTTGCTTGTATGGCACGTAGCGCCGTCTTGTTGAAAGTAAACGTTGTCCAGATCAATACCATCCAATTCCGGCCATAAAAAATCATTAATCATCTGTCGATAGCGCAATCCATTCACCGTAACTGTTGCTCCAGCCTCATTTTCGAAAAAGTAAGGTCCAATGACCCCGCGGGACCATAAACCGCACCAAACAGTCAAACGTTGAGGATAGAGAGGCTTTCAACAATAACTCTTGGGTTTTCCGAGCCCCAGATGCGACAATTTTGCTTGTTGACGAAGCCATCGAGGTGGAAATGGGCCTCATCACTCAAGATGAGTTTTCGATGGAATTCCCGATCATTTTCATGCATTTCAAGGACCCAATCAGCAAAGACTCGACGTTGTTGATGATCGGCCGGCTTGAGTTCTTGTGTTAACTGAACTTTATAATCCTTAAGACCCAAATCTTTATGCAAAATACGGTGTAATGACGTTTGTGGAATGCTTAATTCCAAAGAACGACGAGGAATGGACAAACCTGGGTTTTCTTCAACACTTTCGGCTACAGCAGCAATATTCTCGGCTGTTCTTGAGCGACGTGCACGGGTTTTATTCTTCACATCACTAACTTGTCCCGACAGCTCGAATTTTTCTACCAATTTCTGTATTGCGGTCCGACAAGGTGCTTCACGACGACCCAAAAATGTTCGAG
Source organism: Dioctria rufipes (assembly GCA_963924295.1). Taxonomy (NCBI): domain Eukaryota; kingdom Metazoa; phylum Arthropoda; class Insecta; order Diptera; family Asilidae; genus Dioctria; species Dioctria rufipes. The sequence continues at coordinate 338,301,316 of OZ002740.1, read as the reverse complement.
TTTTACGAACCGTCTCTGCCACATTTTCACCATTTTTATAGTGAATTTTAATAATTTCAATGCGTTGTTGAATCGTGTATCGTTCCATTTTTATTAATGGCGTAGCTCCAAAAGTGACATCTACCGAAATAGCGGGCTAATTAAAATAACACCTTTAATTGGAAAACCCTTTATATATATAGGTCTAAGTGATTTCCTTTCTAGTTCTTTATAGTCTCCTTGTACGGCTGGTACCCTGAGGACCTTTTAAAACTTTGAAAAAAGAACCTTTCTATGCATTGAGCTATCACTGGTCATCAAAATAGAAAGTGTACGCAAAATCTGAATATGCAGATGTAAAATAAAATGATCGTGCGATATTATAATTGAACTAATTTATTAACCATGTCATTATTATGAATTTATTGATAAAAGCAGTGAGTCTTTCTATTATTTCATCATGAATTGACTGATGAATATATCAGTGAGTATTTGCATTATGTCAACAAGAAAATAATGTAACAATTCATGAAAAAGCTCATATGTTGAAGAAAAGTATATAATCAGTTCAATCGCCGGGTCCAGAACAAATTTCATCATTACCTTCATCTAAAGGCTCATGATGAACTCATCGATGAAATGATCAAATTATGTCTACTAAGGACCCTGGTAGAAATTGTTCACAGTTTTTTACCTTGTATCTTTCCCAGTAAGTGGCAGTTATTATGTAAACCAATACTAATTGAATGTACTGATGAAATTTATTCTCGTTTGCATCAAAGCCGGAAAAAAATCATTTAGTTACTTATTCACAGATAGTGCACATGAGATATTGCATCTCTTTCACTTATTTCGAAATGTATACTTTGCTTCTCTTTTGTGCATTTTATAATATTAGATGAGCACTTCGATTAGTACATAATGAGCCTCACGATGAGCTTATTAATGAGCATGTCTTTGAGGGTCACGATGAGCTTTTCATTGAGCATAGCAATGAGTGTCACGATGAGTTTATTAATAAGTGTCATGATGAATTCATAAATGATAATCTGCATTTACGATTGATTTCAAATATTTTTCTGAATTCAAACTCCGGTTGCAAATCAAACTCTAAGACGCTGAGGTGTAAGAATTTGAACATAACATTTTGTTCAGCATATGGGCGGCAGTGTTTCCGCAAATAAAAAAATTAAAAAAAAAAAAGATTTTAAAAACTTAAATAAATAACTCACAAAAATCAAATCACATTTTCCTAGTAGAAATCTCATCTGACAAGGTGATGACAAGAATAAATATTTATTATATAGGGAGCAGTTTCATGTAATCCAATGAGCCCTTCGCAGAGAATAAATGAATGCTCAACAGGGGCTCATCGGGAATTACTTTTCTATATGTTTCATCATGAATTGCAAACACCTTGATGCTTTTCAGTCAAATTAGTATTGGTTTATATAATAACTGCCCCTTGAGGGTCAGGAGACAAGGTAAAACTGTGAGCAATTTCTACTAGGGAATTGCAAACACCTTAATGCTTTTCAGTCAAATTAGTATTGATTTATATAATAACTGCCCCTTGAGGGTCAGGAGACAAGGTAAAACTGTGAGCAATTTCTACTAGGGAATTGCAAACACCTTGATGCTTTTCAGTCAAATTAGTACTGGTTTATATAATAACTGCCCCTTGAGGGGCAGGAGACAAGGTAAAACTGTGCGCAATTTCTACTAGGGAGGGCCGATGAGCCTTCCGATGAGCATTCAGTAAATCTCATCGAAGGGCTCTTTGGATATCATGAAACTGCTCCCTATATACTGCTCTACTTTTAACTCAACAGTTAACCTAAGTTGAGCTGCTCTGCTCTGAACTTTTTTCGAGATCACTAAACAGACTTAATATAGCATGGCAATGGCATATCCACCGCAAATGTTATCTAAAAATTTAGTCGCACACACATAGATCAATGTTGTGAAATTAGTCTGATCAGTTTTCTAAATCAGATGATGATGTAATTATCGCCGCGTCTGCCTTTAAAAACATAAAAAAAAACTCAAGAAGATTCTGGATACATTCCTATAAATTAAAAAACAATCCTTTTAGTACATTTAACCTAAAATAGGCTTTTAGAGCTAAACAAAATAGTAGAATGTGCTTTTGGAATGCTTATTTCTAAATATAGAATGTTTAAAGTGCCAATATCATGCCATCCTGATCAAGTGGATATTATCGTGAAATCGACGTATATACATATACTTCATAACTTTATAACAAATTCGGTCAAAACATGGAATAATTTCACCTGGAGCACAACTAACTGAGGAAAAAGATATAAAAAAAAAATCGAATTAAAAACTGATGTCGTCAAATAACGTAAAAAGAAAAATAGATCAGGCAATAGTAACTCAAACGTTGGCAAACCTTGTTCTCTCCGCAATTATACTTTTTACTAAAAAATTTGAATAAACATCTGTTTGCTTGTTTTATTTTTTTTTTTTTTTTTGAATTTTAATTATGATATTCACTCCGGGTATAGTCATATAACCACTGACATGTATCATATGGACTGACTACATTCACTGAAATGCACTGCAAAAAGTGAGCTCACTTCTATATTGCTGACTCTTTCGGTCTAAGCACCATATACCAACTGAGGAGAAATGTAAACAACAAATAAATACGTGGGTCTGTCGAAATGCAAGTTTTTAAATTAATTATTTAGGGTTATTACTGACAAAATTGTTACCAAAGGCAATATATTCATAAGATGTGCAGCAGAAATTAGAAGCGTTTTATTATAATCGCTTTTCGAGCTGCGCGCTCATTTTTTTCAATCTCCCGCCAATGATTTTTTTTCAATGTTGGCACCGGTGTAAGAACTTTTTGTGACATAAGCAATTGAAGCCACATGAAATAGAAAGTTAAGCAGTCCATAGGGGCTTTCGGCAAGCACTGTCTCAGTGTGACAACTGAGACAAAACTTTGAGCAATCGTCTCAGTTGTCTCAGTTCAAACCAATTAGCTGATTTGCCAATTTTGACATTTAAATAATTTTGAACACAGAATTGGATAGTAATAAATTGAGGAAAGTATTGTTAGTTTATTCAAACAGTTCACTAAACTTTTATTTGTACTTAAAATCACAAAATAACGAAACTGAGTCAACTGAGACAAGAAAATTCAGTTTCACTTGTCTCAGTTGCTCAGTGGTTGCGTTCGAAATTGGTAGCTCAATATGAAACTGAGACAGTTCCCCGAAAGTGCAGTCTCAGTGAGCCAACTGAGAATATCTCACTTGTCTCACTGAGAATGTGTTTGCCCAAAGCGCCTCATATTATATATGTCAGCGCATATAACCCAAGAAAGCTTTCTACGATTTGCCATAATTTAATATTTTTACAATTTGAAGTTTAACGGACTAAAAGCTTAAGATACGCCTGACATCCGCAACAAAAGCTACCCCAAGTGAGCTCCAAAATACATGCCACATGACTATCATATGGCTAATCTGGCATGTCTAAAAAACACGCAACTAGCTTTTGCTAGATATGCCATTGTCATGTAATGTGGTAAATTCCACTTTTGTGTGCGGCCTGCGGGTACTCCTTACAAAAAGTTAGAGCAGAAAATCTTGCTCTAGGTCAATTCAGCTCACTTTAGAGCAGACTCATTAAACACAGTTCAGTTCACTTTAGAGCAGTGCTCTGAATTTATTAAACACGGTTTTCTGCTCTTTTCTGTCTAGAGTAACCTAAAGTAGCTCATTAAACAGACCTACTATGTTCTATGTATTTGTTACCTCAATCGCTGTACCCAACATTTAATTACGTGACGTGCGTTTGTAATAAATTTTGAATTCAATTCAATTCAATAGAATAGAAAACATTAATAAAGAACCTTACGCTACGTTACAACGTTGGGTACATCGAGTATGTAACAGATATTAATATTATGTCGAATGAGTACAAATCTTGCAGTAAAAATCTATCCAGGTAATAATGGTAATAACGATGTTGTAAAATTATAGGACTATGTTGATGCGGTGCAAAATACAATGAGAAAGAGAGTATAATGAAATAGAGTAGATAGACTAAAATAGAATAACATAAAATAACAAAAATAAGATAAACGAGATAGAGTAACATATATTAACTTAAATAATTTGCAAAAGGCATGTAATACTAATAAGGTATCATTATTAATTAATAGGAAATGGAGCGAAATAAAGTTATATGACATAAGGATTTCTTACAGAAATACTGCTGTCGATGATTATGTGAAAGAGCGCAAATGAGTGCCGACCTACCCAGTTGTGGTGGTAAAAAAAAATCGATACATTATATATATATGCTTTTAGTTGATTAGATATGTTAATTTTTGGTCCTCTTCAAGACGACAACAAACAAAACAAATCATCAAACAAAATTACAATTAAATTATTGCCCATAAGTCGTTCCAAAGTTCATACCAAATTCATTTAAGTTGATTAATAAAATTAGTTTTTACAACTAGGTGCGGGTTTATTGAAAGATTGTAATGTGCTACATACCTAATTTTCATTCCAAGCAGAATTGGGATTTACGAAAAAAGGAAAATATGAATCGGTCAAAATATAACTAAAATCTTCTTACAAATAAATATACTTGCCCTTGAGCCAATCAGTGACTTGATCAGGAGTCCACTCAGCGACATTTATGTAAGCCATCACTTCACTTTATAATTTAGTATTTGACGTTACAGTCAGTGTATTGCTACTCAAAATTTCTTTTAAAACTTTCAACTTATCCCTTTCAAAGATTTATATTGATCTCACATCACTTGGATCTGTTTATATGCAAATAAAATTATTTTTGTTTGACGACACTATGTTTGACAGCTGTATTGTTTCGCGAATGTGGGCCCTGTGGAGTGGATGATGATGACATACTGTCACGTGACCATATTGGATTTTTCATGAATGAAATTTATTATGAATGGTATAAACCTTTGTACCAAAATTATAAAATTCTGTAACGACTTTTCAAATAAATACAGTGAAAACTCTCTGTAATGAATTTATTTTAAGAGTTTTCAGTATAAGGAATAAGTAAACAAAATATGTTCATATGTACGGACAAAATAAATTTTATTGCTTAATGTATTTAATTGGGCGAACAAGCTCTTTTACTTGTTTGCTATGTATGCGAGTGTGTCACCAAAGATAACCTAATATTAAGATAGACACAGCCGAACAAAATTGGAAATTTTTCATGTTTTTTAAACCGAAACAGGTAACGTCATATATTTTCGACTTTTGCATAAATGGAGGAAAAGAACTTGGGTATGCATTATTGTAGTGCAACTGAGAAAAAGAGTTAAAAACAAAAATCTAGAAAACGACAAAATATCCTTCAAAACCCTATCAAACTATTCATAATAATGTACATCAGGTCACACTACCTCTATTTCTTAAGAAAAAGATAAATTTTGCTTTGGCCAAGGTGCTGACAGGAGATGTAAAGCTCCTCTCAAATAAAATTCTCATGTAAATGTAAAAAAGCACGTGCTGCTCAAATAGCATAGAAATTACACTAACAAACATTGGTTATGCTATAAAAAACATTGGATATTTCTCACAATATTTCAACAAAACCCGGTTTTCACAAAAGCCCGGGAACATTTCATGAGAGTAAAATGTAAAAACTCTGCCCCTTCTCATTTATTTACGAAAATAAATCATTTGCCATTCTTTTTCGTTGCATGCAATTTGCTTGCGCTTTCATATTTTTTATCTTTATTCCTTAAAGATTTAAAGAGAGTTTGATTTTTTCTTCTTTCTTTGTATTCCTCAAAATAAGTAGAAAGAGGTTGATCCAAAAAAAAATTATGGAAATATTTGAAGTGATGAAAGACAAAATTGTGGACACATTAAACGAAAGAGAAAATAAACGTATTTGGGTACGAAAATGATTAAACCGAAAGATGGCCTAGTACTAAGGTCGGCGCTAAGCCGTAACCCCCGGAATATAATACAAGCCATGAAGTCGCCGAAGGCACCGACACATTAAAAGGCCTTAACGTGCCGGGTGCAGCATGCAGTAAGTTCTCACTCTCACTGCTTTTTGTATACTCGTCATGGAGGAAAAACTAAAATTTCATCTTAAACAGGTCTAAAAGCCCAAAACTGTCGCTCCCACAGCAAAATAAAGTTAAAAGAAATTGCAGCCAAATATTTTTCTTTCTAATAGTTTAAAAAAAAGATAGCATGTAGAAAAAATTTACAGAAATTATAGCGTTTGAACAAATACAAGCAACTTTTATATGAAAAACTCCTTCAGTAAGGCAAGGCAAGAAGACTGTGGATGTCGCCTGCTGACCGGCCCGAGGCTCTCTTTTTTCGACTTTGTTCATGGCTTGTATCTTGCGAGGGTTACGGCTAAGCTAAAATTTGTATGAAAATTTAGCAAGCTAAAAGATCTAAGGTCCGCGCTAAGCTAAATTTTGTATCAAAATTTAGCAAGCTAAAAGATATTGGCGAAAATTTATCCTGAATTTTAGCGAGAGCGGTACTAGGTCAACGCGCTAAATTTAGCTTTTGATTTTGAGTTTTTATTAGAGAGGGCACCACCAGTAAGTCTCTAAAATAATTATTTAATTATTTATTTTTATTAATTATTTAGCTTACATTTACCCCCCCCCCCCCCCCCCCCCGGCCGATCTTTAGCGCGCTAAAAATATTTATTGTTATGTTCTGAGATTTGATAAATTTATTGACTGGATTTTTGTAGTTTAAGACAACTTGTATTTAGTGGACTCCATTTACGACGAAAAAAAACGCGACAATTTGAAATCTATATATTTTTCCTTTGAACATGGCAGCACTAATATGAATTTGTCTGGAATGTCAGTTGTCTGTCATAATAAATCAGCTGAGAGATAAAAAAGGAAAATATTTATTTATTTATACAAATTTGGTTGGAATTTTTTGTTGCCTAAATTAGAAACAGAGCTAGAACTGCGAAGTCGCACGCAAACTGAGTCTGGATTCTGGACAAGATTTTTCGAATGTGCTGTGTGGTGTGGTGCTATTAAAATTCTAGAACTGCGAGATAAATCTTTCTGAGAATTGAGATATAACGCGAATACTGTTTTTTGAGTGAAGTGAAGTTCAAGTTTGTATTGAATCGTAGTAGTCTTCCGGCACAAAACTTTCAAACATGGATGAACTATCAAAGCATGACAACTGGGAAAAACAAATACCTCTTGGAAAAGGGAGCTATGGAGAAGTTTCCATGTGGCAAAATATTGCCACAAAACAGAAAGTAGGTGAGTCAATTATACAATTTTATTCTCTATGCATATGAAGTAAAAATGGAACTTTAAATTGGAAGCTGTAATTGGAACTATTTTTCTCTACAAGACGGAAGAATGGGAATATACCCGTTTTCAAATATATATTGGCTGGTCCAAATTAGTGATTTGCTACTGCACTGCGTAAGTTCGGGAATGCGATTTTCGATGAATGATTGGTCGTTGACAAACCCTGAATTGGCATCGCTGACTGCGATCATTCGACTTGACTCCGTGTATTTTTTCTCTCTGTATTTTGAAAAACATATTTTCAGCACAAAACATCGGTCAATCCAACAATCAAATTAAAAAAGCATTTATGTACCCCTGCTTAAATTATGTACGACAACAATATTGAATATGTTATAGTCGGCTATTTTATTTTTACTTTTATTATTTGTTTTGCCATTCTAATATCTATTTTCAAGTTTTATATCGGAATGCCCAGCGTTGTACGTTGCTTTAAGCAGGGGCTCATAAATAAATGCTCTTTAAATGAATTTGAATGTAAGCGTTAGATTATAAAGTAACAATATAGCTAAATAAACAATACAATCTTTATAGTGGTAATAAATAGAGAAAAAGGATCAAAGGATCCTGAAAATAAATACGGATAACATAAAAATATAAATAACAAGAGGTTGGTGTGGCAATATTCAAGAAAGAGTTACCCGATTTAGTCCGTTTTTGAAATTTCATAAAAATACGAAAATGCCGATTCGAAAATTTTAGCTCTCTACATATGTCGACAGGCTCTCAGGTAGTGTCCAAATAAAAACATTAAAAACAAAATTTTTGTATATCAATCCTACGAAGAATTATCTGATTTCAATGTCGAACTTAAATCTACAATCTTTTTAAAAAGGCCGTGTACAAATTTTTGTATTCTTGAGTTATCGCGAGGACGACGGACGGACGGACAGGCAAATGGAAATGCAAAAATCAAAATAACTTTTAATTATATGCGTGGGTGTCCAATCCATTTTGCCCACTGACATGTATATAAGTAGACTGCTTGATGAATCAAAAATGCATGAAAGCAAGTGGCACCACTTTCATATTCCTGTCTCTTTCCGTGAGAGCATACTTTCCCACTGAACTGCAACGATTAGGAACGTGAAATTGTTTGTAAAAATCCTTGTAAGAAAAAAACTTCTTTCGACTCATAACTAAAGTTTAACGATACAAATAGTCCCAAATACCTTTGTGGTAAACTCGGTAAATCCCACTGACATGCATATACGTAAATTCCCAAATAATTTACATATAACGTCAGTTTACGACAGTTGGTAGCATTGACAGTGAGAGCATACTTTCTGAAATCAAATGGAAAGAACAAAGAAAACATAAGCTTTATGCAAGTTTTTGTTTCTGTTAGTTTATTTTACAGCTATGAAAGTGCAGTCCAAACACACAATCGTAATTAAAATAGAAAAATTATAATAACATTGTAGAAATATATAAAAAAGATTGACCCTACGTTTATGAATTACAAAATATCAATCCAGACCACTGACATATATATATATGGACTGCTTGATCTCCTGTTTCATGTGGCACCAATTTTGATTTGAGAAAGTATGCTCTCACTGTCAATGCTACCAACTGTCGTAAATTGGCGCTATATTTAAATTATTTGCGAATTTACTTATATGCATGTCCGTGTGATTTACCAAATTTACCACAAAAGTATTTGGGACTATTTGTATAGTTAAATTTTAATTATGAGTCGAAGAAAGTGTTTTTATCAAGGATTTTTACAAGCAATTTCTCGTTCCTAATCGTTACAGTTCAGTGGGAAAGTATGCTCTCACGGAAAGAGACAGGAATATGAAAGTGGTGCCATTTGCTTTCATGCATTTTTGGTTCAACAAGCAGTCCATTTATATACATGTCAGTGATCCAGACACATTAAAAACAAGCTGAAATTGGTAAATTAAAAGTAATTTACTCAACCCTCGTAATTGGCAAGTATATATAAAATATATATACTTGCTTTTGGTAAGGAAAAGGAATTACTTATAAATTATATATTTTAGCTTGATTTCTTTTGTCCATTTAGTCCGCCACCTAAATTAGAAACGAGCATTTGGCAATATAGATTTCGAGGGTTGTGCGTGCCCATGGCAAGTTATTTTCGAACTATTTTCGATTCATTTTGTTTGCTGGGACACTACATCAGCATAAAAGAAATAGTGGTAGAATATGGGCAGAGAATAATCTAAAGCAGATTGTTTAATCTAGATGAGGGTAAATTGCATTGAGCGACTGTAGTCTATAGTATACTCGCGAGCAGATCAAAATATTGTACTCCGTAAGAGATAATCATGAGAAATGTGTAGAGAAGTTAAGGTCTTTCTGGAGGGATTCAGACTTAATGAGTTAATCTATTGCTAGATGACCAATTGGCAATTCACATGTTCGCGAGAGTACATCTGGATATCATCAGCATACATGTAAAGACGCACTTTGTCCAAAACTTTGGAAATTACCTTACAAGCAGTGGAGGAAAAGCCGAAGCTCGTACAAAGTTTTGAGATCAACAGTACATTGAGATCTGAATGCCCTTATCGTATATATATCGAATGTCAGCAGTATTGATAATTTTTATTTGCACATCGTTAAATTGACTTGGGCCACCCTGTATATAACTTAATAAATCGTTACGTTAAAAAGCGACTGTACATTTTCTCTTCTTGAATGTAGAGTTGTGTTCAATTTGGCGATATAAACTGAATTGTGAGACGCTCTGTATAAATTAATTTTGTAGTTCGATAGGCGGATTCGGTTTTGTTGTCAACATCATCTCTCTGTGCCCTGCAGAATTAGTCAAAAATTTTTGTAAATTTATAGCAAACGGTAAAATTAACTTTTAATTGGTTTTCTGTTATAGAGATGAAATTTAAAATCAACAATCGAAATATGTATATGGAACTAAAATTACTAAATTGGAATTCCACTGATATTCTTTCCATACTTTTTTTTTCATGAATATTTTTATAATTTGTCTTTCCCGCATAAATTTCATTCTTCTTCAAAATTCATTCTGTGAAGCGATAAAACTAAGTTTGATTTCGACGGATATCCATTGGCATTTACTTAGTAATAATAGTAATATTATGTTGAGATTTAAACGGACACTTTAAAAAATGCTCTTGTCTCTTAAAATTTTATTAATTGACTCAAATTACTTAATTCTTCAAAACTCGCTCATATAACCAATCAACAGTCATCAATTTTTTCCTATAGAAAATATTGGCACAAATTTTAAAATAATCTTTTCCCTTAAAAGCATAATCTGAAATGCAATATTCAAAAATTAGTATATAACGCAAACTTTGTGGTTTTTTGCGGTAAAAAAAAAAAAGCCGAATGATCAAAGAAATTGTTAATCAAAACATTCGCTTAAATGGTTTCACTTTTGTTTTCAATAATTGGGCGCCCTGGATGACTATTGACATGATCCCAATGAAGCCAAATAGGTGTTCCCACCATGGTGGTCCATAGATCCATAGGTGTATAGACACCGTTAAGTACTCATTGTATGAAGATCCTTATGGTCATTCCAACGACTTCTCCGCTCCACTTCGGAGTTAGGCGGTCTCAAATTAAATTTCCGGAATTTCTTACCTTTTTCAATTTAACCTCTTTTTTTTTTTGTTACAATAAGCTGATTAACATGTTATTTTTTTTATAGAAAACTGTAGACTCTACTCTTTATTTTGACCTATCACACCTATGTCCTAACTGTAGCCATTAAAAAATTAGCTCATAACCAATTCAGGTCCTATCGAAATTAGCTTATATTTTTTTTAAACGACGTGTTTTCAGTCACTAAAGGAACAAATTATCTTTGAGAGTAGGTTAAGAGCTAATTACTCTTTAACGGTTGCAGTTAGCATATCATATTAGGTGTAATAGGTCAAAATAAAGAGCAAAGTCTACAGTTTCTATAAAAAAGAATCGTGTTAATCAGCGTTTTGTAAAAAAAACAAGGTCAAATTAAAAAAAAAGGTAAGAAATTCTGAAACTATAATTTTAGACTGCTATAACTCTGGATAGGAAGGAGTTGAACAGTCCTTTGAAAAGCCATGAAGTTCTTCACACAATGAATACTTAACAGTGACCGTGTTTTGTGAAACACTAGCACATCTTCTTTATTACCCTGTGACTCCGAACGGTTGAGATGGCCTCCCCGGACATTTATTGTTTTGTTTGTCTACGTGAGTACTATCATAGGGCAAGAGCTATGGACCACCATGGCGGAAACACCCTGTATAGAAAACTCAAACTCTGTCTTTAACGTGGACGAATTGCAGCATGCTTCTTTTTTTTTAATCAATAATATATTGAAAAAATAAATAAAAAAATTAATTACAGTATTGGATGTTCGAATGCATTTTCAAAAAAAAAAAACTGTTAAATCTACTAAATTCACTCCAGTTGCTATCAATGTTAAAAACGCACCGCACAAAAGAAATAATTACTCATTTCCTGTGTGCAGCGCAATGGTTGGAGCGGGGGGCAATGCAAGGTGCGGTGCACCACTCTGGCCATTTCTATTTGAGATAAGGGATAAGTTTTATCATCGCACACCAAGTGCAGGGTAATGCGATGTGCGCTGCTAGGTACGGTGCGCCGTTATGGCTATGCACTAACATTTTTCCCGGCTTTGGAAACACTTATAGCGAATAAATTCAGTAAATTTATGAATGTGGGTAAAATATGGATTCTATTGGTCTTGATTTGTTGGATGCGGAAAAGGAAAAACTCCAGATACCTTAAGCGAAAGGAAATGCGAGTATTTTCATTCGGATGGAGAAAGATATAGATGATGAAAACATAAAATTTTTGAATAGCTTGCAGCTATTTGCTAGATCATTAGCTCCTTTGCAAAAGATAAGATTTCGAACTAAGGTTATGCAACTTCTCGAGGAAGAATTTCATGATCACGATATCGAGCCTAGTAAGGGTAACCAGCCATTTATTTATCCGAATGAATTTTCAGTGATAACGGTTTCCTATCAGTACTGCGTCCACTTCAGAGTCAGTATTAACTTATAACAAATTTTCCGTGCAGAATGCAGAAAACTCTGAAAATGCATTCGAACATCCAATACTATAACTACTTGTTTTTTTTTTTATTTTTGTAATGCTATACTATACAATAATCAAACAAAAAAATTTGTTAGCGTAATATGACCATCAGCCTTTCTATTATTCCTATTCTTCGCATGTTTCTCAATTTGTCCGTGAATATTGTCTAAAATGTAATCAAATGTGAATACGTCCATGCGCTTATATTCGTAAAACGGTTATCAGTCTCTTCGGAGATCATTATATAAATGGGGAAATTCGCCGAAATCACTTCTCTTAAAGTTAATTTCATGAATGCGGTTTGTCTTTTTTTAAGAAATTCCGCTTACTAACTTCACACAAAATTTTGTCCTCTTCAGAGGAACTGCAACTAGAGTGTTGAATTCTGTCTACACTCTGTAACGAAAACTGTGACTGCATTTTCGCAAAATCTTAACTAACATCAAAAATGGAATATTTAAGGTTGCTTTAGACTATTCCCAGTGCTTCACTGTGGCCATTAATTCCGCGATATGCTAGGGGTGCTATGCTATTTGCGATGCTGGGTGGGGTGCGGCGTTGTGGCCATGCACTTAGTATTTCTTTTGTTGACCTTATCCATGGTGTTTGAATTACTCTATTCATAATTATTTGTGCTCTATTTATTACATATTTTGAGCATTGGGACGAGTATGTTATATTTTATATGTGATGGTACTACATGTGCATTATATATTAGAATTGCAGCTCCATCCTTCAATTTATTATTCATTCTTGTTATAGGGCCCAGCATCGGTATAATCTTTTTTATTTTGCAATTTATATGGGTGCTTCACCTCATCTAAGATAAGTCCAAGATATTTAATCTCCTTTATTCTCTGTGAGTTTACAGAAACAACCTTAATTTGAGTGTCAATTGCATTGACGTAAAATCGTGAATTTTGTCTATTCTTCATTCTATGATAATTTGTTGCCATCCGTCCAGTTCTTGAACCTTTTTAGATCTTTATTCATGATTTTTTGCAGATCCTCTTCAGACTTCTCTTTATAAATAATATTTGTGTCATAAAAGATATGATAACCTTCCTTTAGTCCTGTGTCCTGCGTTGTTATTAATGACGGATTTTGAATATTATTTTCAGGAAATTAACACCAATCTGTTTCTTGTAATAAGTGGTTTGTATTTCAAAGTCTCGATTCTAAGCATGGTTCTACTTCAAGAGCTCTATATAGAAATTATAAGTTCAAGTTTTAAAAATCTTATTACAAATATTTCAAATAATAAGTAATAAATAAACAAAATGGAAAGCAGGTTACAATATAAGAAAAATACATTTATTAATAAATTAAAGTGGGGACTTAAAACAAAAGGCAATTAATTTGTTCCGAGGACAGTATTTAAGTGAGCGATTATTGACTAGAAAGACGGTTTTAATTTGTTTAGTATATTTGTATTCTTTATTTATTAGTTCTGTGTCCTGAGTCCCAGCAGGAAATAGAAACGCCAAAGACGATTGCAAGAGCTCCTCTTCGGAAGCTCTGAACACTTCCCCACCGTATCCTCGTTTTTACCTCTTTAATGTGTGCATGTCCGCAGAGGGAAGCGCTCACTTGGAGATTCTTGGGAGGCACTCTTGAAGCGTTTTTAGGGAATCAAGACAAAGCTTTTTTCAAGATTTCAGTTTTTTGTGTAATTGCAAGGGTATGTTGCTAAACAAAAAGTGAAAAACATTATTGTCCACAAAATATTAATCAAACGAAACCACACAGTTCAACTGAGTACTCAAGAATGCAAATTCCTTTCAGATGTATATAAGTCATCTTTTCAAGAATAAGCCTAAGATCAGTGAAGAGGTCTGCTTGCGGAAAGATTACTTTGGGTGTGTTAAGAAAGCGCTTCGAAAAATATATTTTCTGGTTATGGTGTGGAAGCGCTTCCCTTTGTAGGCGCTTGTGTTATTTCTCGCTGGGAAGTTTATAACTTTATTTTTGTTAATGTATTTTATTTATACTTGTTTAATTCGCGCTTGTTTTCTATTATTTTCCATATCAATTATTTTTGTATTATCGAAACAAAATACATGCTTTGTTTCTATTTTAGATCCTTGGTTTTCGTGTAATTATTGTTTAGTTTAGTTATTGGCTTGAAGGCCTTCCAATCTTATTGCGTTGTTCGGAGTGTATAGCGAATTATTGAAATGGTTGCTCTTGCTCTTTTTATTATTGTGTGAATTATACAGGATGTTTCCCACTAGGAGGTCAATAGAGCAGGAGGTGATAGTACTCACCTAGACGAACCAAAAATTGTATGGCAGGGGGGGCCATATCAACCGTTTAGGAGTTACAGAATAATTAAGAAAAAAGCTAGGTTTCTACAAAACACCTTGTATCTTAAAAACTACAGGGCGTACGATCACAGTTAAGAGCTCATTGTATGCAGAACTTTATAGCCTTTCCAACGATTGTCTAAACTTAAAATTTCGGATTTTCTTACCTTTTTTATTAATTTAACCTCTATTATTTTTACAAAAGGGTCATTAACATAACTGTTTTTTTATAAAAACTGTGAACTACAGACTCTCCTCCTTAATGTGACCTATTACACCCAATGTGCTACCTGAAGCCCTTTAAGAGTTATTAGCTAAACCTATTCTCAAACCTATTTTCAAACCTATTCTAAACGATAATTTGTTCCCTTAGCATGTCATTTTAAAAAATATCGTCTAATTTCGGTGTGACCTGAATAGGTTATGAGTTAATTACTGTTTAACGGCTACAGTTAACACATAGGGTATAATAGGTCAACTTAAAGATGAGAGTCTACAGTTTACACTTTTTATAAAAAAAAGTTATGCTAACTACCTTGCAAGGTTTGCAATACGAGTCTGTTATAATGTTCTGATTTCGTCTATGTAATCGCATTCAAGAAAGGGGATGCTATTATTAATCTCGATTTCTATTGTGAATTTGATGTATGTAATTGAGGCTATTAGCGAAGTTAAATTTCTGAGTCTGTAGGTATGTGCAGATAACGTCGTCTACATATTTTCTTAGAAATGTTGGTACTATTTCCATTTACTTTAAAGCTCCATCAATTATATGAATTTATGTCATTTCTACCTAGATACCTGACACCGGACTGCCCATCGTTACAGCGTACTTTAGTTTATAGAAGTTGCTCTTGTATGAGGACTAGTTACATTCCATAACGCAGAAGATGACTATTTCTTCGAACAGATAATAATATATTTATGTGGGGAAAGGTGTTACGATTAAAAACACACGCGCTGTAATATTAATTCAGTTCTTTATTAAAAATAGGTATAAAGTAGGCTAATTCGGTTAAAATAACTTTAATTAAGTAGACGGCAAAATATTCACGGCTTTTCACAGCTAACGGCTTATCAGAAACTGCTTGACTAAATCAGCTTGACTATCACGGCTTAAGTGGTGTGCTATTCAACAACGACTCACTATAAAAAGACATCTGGTGTTGCATGAACTGGGAGGTAAGCGTACCGCTTGTCCAGCTCATTGTTTTCCTCCCATATTTATTTACGGTTATTGTACACAAGAGCTCACATCTTTTCTTGTACGTTAAATAAAGTGGTGCTAGAAAAGTAACTGCTTAAAGTAAGAAGTAAAAAGGTAAAAGAAATTCAAACAAATTCTTATATTAAATAAAGACGTTAAGTTCAATTGAAAATATTGTACTACAGAGACTTTTAACTGTGAATAAATGATTACATTTATTTACCAAGATTAGTTATTTATTTAAGATATACAGTACACAGTAGTTATTTTACACGTCTCTCGTGCTCTTTATTGACTTGACGGTAGTCATGGCAACCATCGTATAAGGCAGATGGCGCATATATGCTTAAGGCTAGTTTACAGTACACATGTTTAAAGCTTAGCTTACATATGTTACTTACATTAGCAAATGAAAAAAATAATAGTTTTAAGTTATGTATGTATCAACACTGAAATTAAACGGAAGATTATTCCATAAACGAGCTGTTTGAACAAGATAAGAACCTTCCATGTTATTAAATCGTGGAATTAATAATTCTCGTAAGTACCCTGTTTGTGTAGAGAATATAAGAAAACCAAATCTCGACTTTTATAATACGTAGCCAATGAGCATCCGAGCAATCGCGAAAGGAAAGCCGAAACATAGTAAAATCTTCGGAGCCCAAAAATAAATCGAATACTGTCATTGAGTGCCTCTGTGACTTTCCTGGCACAGACGTTATCCAGCTTGGGAAACACATTTCTACCATAGGTGGCGTGGGGCCAGACTAAAGCTTTAATTAATCTTATTAAACGTTTCAGTAAAATTTGGTACAAGGTTTTACTGAACATCTGATGTAACTGCATATCCTATAACACACTATAGAATAATGCATAGCAGAAGCTATATATGAATTTTACAAAATAGTACGCCCTTCTAAGAAGTTGGGAATCTGTTTGGACAGATGCGAGCATTTTCTAATTCAGTAATTTTTTGTGAGTACTAGCATGTGAAGAATGAATTCGAAATTTTTAACCGTTTACAATTTAATATAGTAGCAGTAGATTTTTAGATAATTTAGGCGTAGCAATTTTACATGGGGCAAGTGTTTTTGAAACCCAAACTGGAAAATCTCTAACAAATCTTTTCAGCGATGATCTAATCACCTTTTTTTTAATGCTTAAAGGCTGAAACACACCGATGTCAGAGATAACCGAATAATTATTAGGTTATCTTTACCGATGTGGTAACGGTGACGGTAGCAGCACCGGTACATACATTTTGTTTTCGTAATAGCCCACTTACAAAAACAGAAATGTATGTACCGACACCGCTGCCGCGTTGGTATGTTTCAGCCTTAATGCTTCAATCATTGACATACATATACATACATGACATGTTCATATACATCGTGTTTCCTGGTGAGTGGTCCGAAGGAAAGCAGTTGATAGTACTCACCTAGGCAAGCAATAAATTGAGTGGCAAGGGGTCCATCTAAATCATTTCGGGGTTACAGGCTATATAACTTGCCATATCGGCACACTCGACCACCGCCGCAATGTTGGATGCCTTTTGCTCCTTTATCGCTAAATGCATGCTCAATGTTCTGATGAAATATTTAGTCTGACCCCTTGTAGAATGATTCCCGTGTTGCAAACAGCGCACATGCTTTTACCCTGCAAAACATATTCGGCTATACAGTAAAATTCTGTGATGCTTTTTTTTGTATCCCGAACTATGCGAATATGGAACAGTCTACCATATTCTGTCTCCTCCGGCATGCAAATTACGAAAGTTTAAGAGTGACATACATCAGCACCTCCGCCACTCTCCTCACGTCATTTATTTATCTCATTTTTCCCATTCTTTGCTTTGCATCACAGGGTACCCCTGAGTTTGGCTTAATAATATAAAAAACAATAAAAGCCAAAGTATATAATAACAAAAGGTAAAAAATTATAAATTTTTATTTTAGATCACTATAACTCCGAAGAGAAGAGTGGTATGGGACTGGTTGAGCAGTCGTTGGAAAGGTCATGAGACCATGACGTCTTAACAGTGATCGGATACCCTGTAGGTTTTAGGATACGAGATGTTTTGTGTAACATATTGTCTTAATCAGCCTGTAATTGCGAAACGGTTGACACCCCCTCCCCCCTCTCCTACCATACAATGTTTTTTTTTTTGGCTAAGTGAGTACTATCACCCCCTTCCCTTCGGATCTCAAACAAGGAAGCACTCCTTATAAATGGACTGATCGATTTTCTGTTTCATGTTGCATCAAAATTTATTGTGCTGAGCATCCCTAAACTTTTGCTTCGCTGGATAATAATGAAACTTTTACTTTCACCAAAACCTTTTCTGGCAGAATCATTAAAGATCCTCAAATTGCTATTTCTACAAAATTGTAACTAATTAATTATGGGTTGTTTAACCCTGAATAATGCTGACACGAGAAAGTTACCAATATAAAAGTGATGCTGTTTGTGTTTTATGCATTCTCATACGAGACGAACGGTCCACTTATTCATATACATGTCATCAAGTAAAATAATATCAACATTCGTCACGTTATCGTTCTTCGATATTTTGATAGCATCAAGTCTTATCGATGAATTTCCACTGATGAACATATTTGTTTGGCTATTCAAATAAATATTTTTATTTATGTTTACAATTGAGTCTCTCAGTGTTGGCATATTTTGTGTTAAGCTGAGAACTGAGCTAAGAGCTTTTAATTTCAGTATTGATTTGTCTCTACACAATTTAAGTAGAATTATTAGGCGTCGTAAATATACGTATATGATGTGTTCTCATCGAGACTCCTTCACACTATCGTAATTGCTATGATGATATCAAATTTCGGTGTTGTTTAAATAAAATCATTGTGATTTAAATTCACTATTTGGATGGTTGCATTGGTTACTAAAATTACGGCACATTACATGTGCACCCATTCTGGAAAAAATAATGACCTTAAGTATATTAATAAGAAAGTAAGGCGTATTTCGCAGCTTGACTTGTATCGATGATGTAACTGAGGCATTGCGAAGAGGAAATTTTAGATAAGCTATCTGCTGACGAATTTAAAATAAAATTAGCAAATAAATGCATTATGCTGGCACTGAGTTTGTTAGTTCGCGAATAACTAATATTTTTTATAGTAACTTCCGATGGTTCACTTCAATTGTCCTTATTTTAGCTTTCTCTATGAAAGGATTAATATGTGTACAATGGTTATGACGTACATTTCAACTAGAGATACGAAAAGTCAGATTTCTTCTAATATGTACTGTACATCGATGAGCTGGTTCATACTCATAATTTGTACGACAGAGTTGAAAAAATGTTACGCCATCAAATCTAAGGAGTTGAACGTGAGCTGAGCTTTGATTCAACTTTATTAAAGTATCCAAGATATATTTGCAATTTATGGGAGATGGGAAACTCCGCTCTATATTTCTTAAGCTGTAGCCAATGATAACCTAATAAGAAGATAGGTATCAGCTGAACAAAATTGATAATTTTTCGTGTTTTTTAGAATGAAACAAATAATGCCATGTACTTTCGTCTTTTGCATGAATGGGGGAAAGAAACTTGGCTATGCATTATTGTAGTGCAACTGAGACAACGAGTTAAAAACAAAAATTGAGAGAGCGAAGGATTATCCGAACGACAAAGTCTTATTGAATCCCTCAAAATTCTATTGTACTATTCATAATAATGTACATCGGGTCACATTACTTCACTTTTTTAAGAAAATATAAATTTCGGTTTGGTCAAGGTGCTGAAAGGATATGTAACATTCCTCTCAAATAAAATTTTTATTTTTCCCGAAAATATCAGAAAATAAAGCATGAGTTTCTCCCACTTCATCTCTTCAGAGCAAAACGACTGTAAACAGAAGGACGTGATGTTCAAATACCATAGGAATTACACTAACAAACATTGGTTATGCACTGACTTATAACAATGGACTGAGCGTATTGTCATTTTCCTATATTAAGGAATGGCACGAGTTTTATAATTTTCTCTTTCGCGCCATTGCAGAGTTGGAGCTACCAACACAAAATATCGCTTACTGAACGTCTTCTCAAGTCAAGTCAAGTCAAGTGTGTTTTGCGCATTTTCCTCATTGAGTTGTCGTTGTTTCCCTCGATGTTCTCTTTTTTGTAGGGACCGAATCAGTTATGACTTTTTACGAAAAAAGCTTACTTTACTAGTTATTCCTGACCGATAATAGCTTGAAGCTAAAAAACTAAGCTGGAAAGGCTTATTATTTTTTCTATCAGAAAATATAATTAGCCTTTCCAGCTTAATTTTTTTAGCTTTTTTTAAAAAAAAGTTAAGTTTTCAAAAGTTTAAAGGAATCGAAGTGGGTTTCACGAGACATCTTTTAGTATATTCCACTAAATTTATTTTTTATTATTTATGTTATTTTCGGTCCCTGCTTTTTTGTCTTCTTTTTATCATCTTTAGCCCTCAGTTAAAGTATAAATAACGATAAGTAGAGACAGATGCGAACAATATAGGAAATTTTTCGTATTTTTTTAGAATGAAACAAGTAATTTTATATAAAGGGTTTTCCAATAAGAGGTGTTATTTTGATATTCAAAGAAAAATTCCATTTTTTGAGATAAATGATCGGATCTTTATTTCATTATAAAGAGGAAGGTATGCCGTTAATAATGGAAAATAACATCAGCCAAATGACCACCACGACCACGCCTACAGGACCATATCCTTTTCATGAAATTTTCCATAACCAAATCGCAAAGTGGCTGCCCTATGTCCTCGATAACCTCTCGAATTCCATCTTTGAGGTCTTGAATCGACGCTGGGCTGTTGACGTAGACCTTCTCTTTCACGAGGCCCCAAAGGAAGAAGTCGCAAGGTGTTAAGTCACAAGATCTCGGTGGCCAATTGTGATCACCTCTTCGAGAGATAACACGGTCCGGAAGCTTTTCCCGTAAAAGATCAATGGTTCCGTTGCTTGTATGGCACGTAGCTCCGTCTTGTTGAAAGTAAACGTTGTCCAGATCAATACCATCCAATTCCGGCCATAAATCAATAATCATCTGTCGATAGCGCAATCCATTCACCGTAACTGTTGCTCCAGCCTCATTTTCGAAAAAGTAAGGTCCAATGACCCCGCGGGACAATAAACCGCACCAAACAGTCACACGTTGAGGATAGAGAGGCTTTTCAACAATAACTCTTGGGTTTTCCGAGCCCCAGATGCGATAATTTTGCTTGTTGACGAAGCCATCGAGGTGGAAATGGGCCTCATCACTCAAGATATGAGTTTTCGATGGAATTCCGGATCATTTTCATGCATTTCAAGGACCCAATTAGCAAAGACTCGACGTTGTTGATGATCGGCCGGCTTGAGCTCTTGTGTTAACTGAACTTTATAAGCCTTAAGACCCATATCTTTATGCAAAATACGGTGTAATGACGTTTGTGGAATGCCTAATTCCAAAGAACGACGAGGAATGGACAAACCTGGGTTTTCTTCAACACTTTCGGCTACAGCAGCAATATTCTCGGCTGTTCTTGAGCGACGTGCACGGGTTTTATTCTTCACATCACTAACTTGTCCCGACAGCTCGAATTTTTCCACCAATTTCTGTATTGCGGTCCGACAAGGTGCCTCACCACGACCCAAAAATGTTCGAGTTTTACGAACCGTCTCTGCCACATTTTCACCATTTTTATAGTGAATTTTAATAATTTCAATGCGTTGTTGAATCGTGTATCGATCCATTTTTATTAATGGCGTAGTTCCTACTTGTCAAATGTCAAAAAATGACAGCTCCAAAAGTGACATCTACCGAAATAGCGGGCTAATTAAAATAACACCTCTTATTGGAAAACCCTTTACTTTCGTCTTTTGGATGAATGGGGGAAAAGAACTTGTCTATGCACTATTGTAGTGCAACTGAGACAACGAGTTAAAAACAAAAATCGAGAGAACGAAGGATTACCCGAACGACAAAATCATATCAATATCAATATCATAATAATGTACATCAGGTCACACTACCTCCTTTTTTTAAGAAAAAGATAAATTCGCTTTGGCCCAGATGCTGAAAGGAGATGTAAAATTCCTCTCAAATGAAATTCTAATTTTTCCCGAAAGTAGCAGAGAATCCAGGAAGAATTTCTCCCACTGAATCTCTTCACAGCAAAACGAATGTAAACAGAAGCACGTGCTGCTGAAATTGTATAGAAATTACACTTACAAACATGGGCTATGCTATAAAAAACATTGGATATTTCTCATAAGATTTCACAGAAAACCGGGTTTCACAAAAGCGCGGGAACATTTTTTGAGAGTAAAACGTGAAAACTCCGCCCCTTCTCATATTTTTTTTTGTCTTATTCGAAAAATGTTCAAAGAGGGTTTGCTTTTTTTTTATTTTTTTATCTTTTTTCCTTCCTTTTCTCGCCGTGTATATTTAAATGGAAAACAATCGCTCTCTCTTTGGAGTTAGTTGTTAGTGAGAGGGCGGGAAAAAGGAGAAAAAGAAGAATAGGATGTGGATCGTTGAGAGAATTTAGGAATCTATGGTTCCTAAATATTTGGTGTGCTTCAGAGACATTTTCTGAGTAAACGTGACAAGAAAGTGACCACTCGCGGTAGTAATCACCTTTGTGTTCGTAGAAACTGAATCTACCATCGTGTAGATGGTAGATATTACCATAAATGGTACAAGAACTAGATGTCGCATGGCATGTTAGAGCAGAGTATACAGATTGTGAAATGGGTAGCGCATTCTGGAATGGGCCACAACATGGTTTAGAATATAGCGAGAGCAAATGTTTCTTTAACAGCAGTTTTGTATTCGTTTGATCGACCTCCTCAACACTTCAGATACGAAAAAATATGAATCAGTCGACGTATACATCATTTCAAATGTTGTGGTCCATTCCGGAATGGACCATTCAGCCATATAAATTTTGTATACTTTTTTGGTACTGCATGCGACATCTAGTTCTTGTGCCATCTATGATATTACTAACCTCGGGTTTGGTTAAAAGCAGGGGTGAGAGGTATTCAAAGGTTGTCGGTATGAAAAGGTCTGACAAGTTTAGGTACAAAGAAGAAAAAAACAAAAAATAAATCCCTCTTTAAAACTTTTATGAATAAAGATAAAAAATGAAAGCCCAAATTGCATGCAACGAAACAGAATGGCAAATGATTCATTTTCGTAAATTACTGAGAAGGGGCGGAGTTTTCCGGTTTTACTCATAAAATGTTCCCGCGCTTTTGTGAAAACCGGGTTTTGCTGAAATTTCAACTATCTACCTATTAGGGGTCATGAGACGGACGGACGGAGAGTTGAGGCTTATTAATAGGGTCCCCTTGGCATCCTTTGAATACAGAACCCTAAAAATATATTTTTTTGTGTCCAAGTGATATAGCTTATAAGGAATTAAACTCATTCCGACTTTAATTTTCAAAAGGTTATTATTCGCTGAATCCCGCAGCAAACATAAAAACAACACATGGCATAAGAAAACGTTCAGTAAGCGAACTTTACGGCGGTAGCTCCAACTCTGCCATAGCAGCGCGAAAGAGTAAACTCTAAAACTTGTGCCATTCTTTCCTATAAGAAAATGACAATAAACTGAGTCCTATTACCATGTTTACATGCAGGGTTGAACCATGGTTTAGCTCGGGTTCAACTCCATGTATACGCCGCTCGAATTGAAATTGAGTCGACTGGCTGCCGTCGTCGAGTCGAAATGGTGTCCTTTAAACTCGGATTGAGAGGCGAGTTGGCAGCTAACAGTTGGGATTTATTTTATTTGCTCTTTACTCGAAAGTTTTTGTGAGGTTGTATATTTATTGTGAGTTTATTTTGTTTATTTTTTTATAACTCCATCGCAAAAAATACTCTAAATAAGATGTTATGTTGAACTGTCACTTCAACTATATTTGGACCCGTTCTCAACTCAATCTCTTAACCTTGCATGCTCCATACCAGGAGTAGAAAACTCAACTCAATCTCGACTCAATATCTCAACTCTGCATGTAAACGTGGTAATGGTAATTGTTATAAATCAGTGGTACAGACAAAGTGTGATTGGCCATTTTAAAGCGAATTCCGAATTACCGAGTTTACCACAAAGGTATTTGGGACTATTTGTATCGTTAAATTTTAGTTATGAGTCGAAGGAAGTGTTTTTTACAAGGAGTTTCACAAACAATTTCTCGTTCCTAATCGTTACAGTTCAGTGAGAAAGTATGCTCTCACGGAAAGAAACAGGATTATGAAAGTGGTGCCATTTGCTTTCATGCATTTTTCGGTTAACGACCAGTCCATTTATATACATGTCAGTGCTCATTCCTTACTTATTGCAAAACCTCGCTAAATTTTTTGCTGAGATTAATAAATAAATTGACTCGCTACTTGGATGAAAATAAACTTTTGAAATTTTATACAGGGTGTTTTCACCTAGATGGAGATAGAGCAGAAGGTGAGTAGCTGTGTTCTTTTGGTTCCGTGCAGTGCACTGCAGAACACAGGAGATTGCGAATAGTATTGACTTATAGAGTGCCTAGAAGTAGAAATGTTTTTGAAAGCATAGAGAGAATAATCTAGGTGCCATGACTTTAATTCTTACAAAACGTTAAACCTGTCAAATTTTGCCCCGAAGTTTATCGAGTTCTATTTTGACATTTTGCAAGGATTCAAGTCATGGCAATTTGATCATTTTCTCTATACTTTTGAAAACCTATTGTACTTCTATGCACCCTACAAGTCAATTCAATTTGCAATCTTCTGAGTTCTGCAATGCACTGCACGGAACCAAAAGAACACAGGCATAGAATATAACAGAAATTTAAAATGAGACGCCTTAGAACATAAAATAAACAGGAATATTTATAAGCCAAATTAACTGAAGCTTCTCCAATGTTTGTGTTGAACTCAAGTTTTCTAATGTGATGGCACAATGTAGGTATAAACAGCTAACAGAATTCATGAAAGAGCAGTCAAGTTATTCTAATAAGAGTGCAAATTTGTTGCAATTTCTACGCGGTGCCATTGCTTTAAGGCCAACTTATGCCAAAATTAGTCCGACATCATGTAGTCACCATCTTAGTTTTATATGATATCAAAGTGCAAAAATGTATTGTCATGCATGATCTATATATGGGCCACTCTTTGGCTCAATAGCTCAACGGGAAATGGGTAAAAATAGCGTTACAAATGTTAAACACCAGTTCACATGATAGTTTCGAACCTTCGAATTTCTTCCTTTTGAAGGTCGAAGTCTCGAAGCTTCGACGTTCGAAGTTCCAATATTCAAATATTCTTCCAAAGTTTAAAAAAAAAAAGATTCGAAGTTTCGAAAATCAACGTCTAGGACTGATCGTTTTCACAGTACATATATGTATGTAAAAAGCCCCAATTAGTTTAATGGCAACACCAAGAAAAGGGTTGTTCCATTTAGTCCATTTTTGAATTTGTATTTGAAATCTTTATGAAAACGCAGTGTACAAAGTTCAAGCTTCCACATTCACGCGTTTTCAGGCAGTGTACAAATATGTATATAGTGAGAAAGCAAAGGTTTGTATGGCAAGACCAAGAAGAGGTTGTCCGGTTTATTCCATTCTTCAAATTTTATTTACTATTCTTATGAAAACACTATGTACTAAATTTCAGCTCTCTACATCAATGCGAAATTTTTGTGTGGCAACCCAACGGAGGAGTTGAAGTAGTTCAGCTCTCTAAATACACGCATCCTCGACTTATCGTGAGGACAGACGGACAAAATTAAAAATAACTTTTAATATTATGCATGGATGTCCAACCCATTTTGCTGTATGATTTCATAATAAAGAAAATTGAGTTAACATTCGGAAATTTTAACTTTGTTGAGTCATAGCTTCAAAACTGAGAGAGGGAGGGGAAAAATGTATAGATCATTGGAAAGGTGCAACAAATCATTATGATAGATTATGCTAGAGTGAAACATTAAGAACTTACAGTGTGATGTAAAAAAAAAAACATGCCCAAATATTTGTAAATTCCGTTATCTCGGAAACCGTAGCCAACACCCCCCCCCCCCCCATTGCATTTTTTTAAGCAAGCCCATCCATAACACCTAAAACGGGACACCTTGCACATCATGCTTACAGGGTATATATGTATAAGACAAAATATGTTATACTACCCTGACGTAATTTTATCCATTTCCATGTGGAAATAATCCACATATTAGGTCCAAATGCCGTCACCACCCAGCAAACAAAATGAATCGAAAATAATTCGAAAATAACTTGCCATGGGCAAGCATAACCTTCGAAATCAATATTGCTAAACGCTCGTTTCTAATTTAGGCGGCGGACTAAATGACATAAGAAAGCAAGATAAAAAATCTAATTTATAAGTAATTCGCCTTTTCCTTACCAAAGCAAGTATATATATTCTATATACTTGCCAACTGCGAGGGTTGAGTAAATTACTTTTAATTTACCAATTTCAACTTATTTTTAATTTGTCTGGATTGATATTTTGTAATTCATAAACGTAAGGTCAATCTTTTTTATATATTTCCACAATATGTTATTATAATTTTTCTTCTTTTAATTACGATTGTGTTTTTGACTGCACTTTCATAGCTGTAAAATAAACAAACAGAAACAAAAACTTGCATAAAGCTTATGTTTTCCACGTTTTTCTCCATTTCTTGAATTGATTTTCCATGAGGCTTGCTAAAAGCGAGAAATAGGCAATAGTTGAAAGAGAGGCAATCATATACGCACTTTATTGCTATAATGCTGTCCATGTTTCACAAGTATTGCTCATTCCTTACTTGCGGCAAAACCTTGCCAAATTGTTTGCTGGGCAAGATCACCAACCTACACTCTAATGCTGCAATATGGCGTCAGATGTTTTAGTGTGTGGCATATCCCATTTTCTAAATACAACATGCGTTTTGTACCTTTTGTATAAATGAATCTTATTCCTTTATGAAAATGCAAATATGTTTATTTCAATATGCCTGTAAAATCTCTAACTCTTGAATTTGATTCGTATACATATATGTATTCAATAAAATTTTAATTTGAAATTCTTTTCAGCTATTAAAAAATGTCCTGTGCATAGAAGAGATCCGCCGGAAAGACAACAGAAAATTAAGGAAAGGTGGATGAATGAATATAAAATAATGCACGAAGTGGATTCAAAAAATAACATAGTTCGAGGTGTTCCCGTCGAGCCAAGCTTTCTGAACGCCCTTAACGAATCTAATTCATCTAATCTTCCAGTACTTGTTATGGAATATTGTGATGGTGGTGATTTACGTAAATTTCTACACCAGACAAGAAATTCAAACGGACTCAAAGAATGTGAGGTCAAAAGTGTGCTGCAAGCACTTTTTAATGCAGTCAATTACCTCCACGGTAAAAACATAACTCATAGAGATTTGAAACCCGAAAATATAGTAATTGAAAAGAAGAATGATGGTAATATTTATAAGGTGAGTTTTTTCTAACTATATATATCTCAATCATATTTTCATCTTTATCTTCTATTTTCTATACATAGATAACAGATTTCGGTTATGCAAAAGACATGATTGGCACAAATATTAACAGTCAAGTTGGAACTGTAGGATATTTTGCACCAGAGGTTCTTTTAGAAGGAAAATACTCACCCACCGTTGATTATTGGTCAATGGGTATAATTGCATTTGAAATTGTTTGTGGCTGTAGACCGTTTATTCCACATAGTACCATAATGAAATGGGCCGAATTGCTTAAAATTAAAGACACGTCTACATTAGCTATCACAGAAAATAATGATGATATTTTCGAACCGCATTCAAACATTTTCAATGAAAATCAAATTTCAAATGTTTTTAAAGAAATGATTGAACGATGGCTGGTATTTGCACTTGATTTTAGTCATAAACGCGGCTTACAACCTGTACCAGTTAGTGGAGCACCTAATGAAGTACGAAGCAATGTTTTTTTCAAGCTATTGCATGAAATTGTAACAGCACATATTTTGACTGTCTTTTGTATTAGTACCTACAAATTTTTGAGCTATGAATTAAATCAAGAAACTACTTTCGATGAGCTGTTTTTAAACATACATCGTGACACGCAAATACCACAAAAAAATTTGTTTATAATTCTTACTCCAGATCAAAATTTGGAAGCGACTAAACCGATTGATTGGATAATTTATGGATTAGAACCAATGATATTCGTTGCTGGAATTCCTAGATACTTTCCAGATTTTGAAAACACTCATCCGTATATATCGAAGATCATAAAGGACTCTCTGCCGAGTTGCAAACCAATGAAAGCATTTTACTTAATGGATCTAGCCAAGAATGTGGTGTTCTTCAGAAGAAATGAAAATCGGCACTATGCAACTCTATTGGCTGGTCTCAGGCATTATACAATTTTTTTGAATCATGAAATTTTTAAGCATCAAGGAAATATGCAAAAGCTTTCCAGTGAAAAAAATCAAATTATTGGTGCACTAGAGCATCTTGGATTGGTTTTGAATCATTCAAAGAAAAAATTGGAAGAAAAAAATGTATGTGGAGGGGTAAATGAGAAAAGGTAGATCTACATTGATTACAAAATTGAAATTTCTTTGTGTTTTTAATTTTATTGGAATTACCGAGAAATTTGGTAAGTTTTAATTTAAAGATTTTTGGTTTATTGTTTGTTAGTGGAGAATCGTAGTTTTTTCTCTCTCAGTTTTACAATAATCTTTGAAAAATTAATGTCTATGTAGTCAAAATGATTCCATACAGTAAAAACTGCTTACTTACAGTGAACCGCACCATTCTTCCCCGCCAACTGCAATATTGTATTTAGACAGACTATCGTGTGGGTTTCTAATAGCGTCATGCATTTTATTTTTTTTTACGTAGTCTAAAGTTCTCTAGACTTTTTTGTCTCTTTCCTTCCCATCTTTTGCTGGGCATATCTGCTGGTAGGTAATACAATTATCTCAAAATCAAATTCCGATATTTTGAGCTACCAATGTGTTATTGTACGTAACCGTATCAAAACTTCCTTTCGTGTGCTGTCGCAGTGAATTACAGTTGATATTTACTTTAAATCTATTGTGGGGGATTTGACGTTTGCCAAGATTTCGAGTTCGTCGCTGCTATTTATATTTCGATTCAGTACAATATTGCAACAGAAGTAATACGCTTCCAGCTTAGCAAAGATTCTGTCTTCATATGACCTATTCTGAGCCCTAACTGCCTCAAGACAGCGTAGGTTGATAGCTTTCCCCATTTACGATTCGCCAAATCTAAAACCTTCTCTGCTGATTCGGGAGACTTAGAACCATAGCTGAACCCTTTGTACTAACTTTTTCTGCCAAGTACGCAACAGATATTAACTTTATGGGAGATTGTGATGGCTTCGCTGGACTAGCTGTGATCTTATACGTGCTCAAATGCAGTGCTTTAATAATAATAATAATAATTTTATTAGCTTAACAAAGTAACTTTTACAACTATAGTTACATTTTTTCTTTTACGTAACATATAATATTCTTTTTGAAACTTCTAAAATTCATTTCACACTTAAGTCTATCCGGCAGCTCATTTAACATACGCAATCCTCTAAACATTATACTCTTCTGAGTTCCTGAACTCCAAAAAGATGGTAGTCTGAAGTCGTTTCAGTTAATATGGCTGGATATAACGCACGTAATTTACTTGTCCAGTTAAATATTCCAACAGCATGTTGTATTTCATTTTAAATATAAATATAAAAACGTTCACTGATATTCTCAGAAATTAACCAATTCAATTCTTTCCCTCTTATTCTTTGGTTGAAGGTCAATTTCCAATGTAAATTGTTATTATGTGTTATTTTTAGAAGCCTTACTACATTATTTATAAGTGGAACATTCACTTGAATGAAATTATAGTAATCTGGTAACAGGATGATTCTTGTATATTAAGGCACGCTGAATATATCCTAGCTTTAACCCAACATATAAATTTTTGATCTGTCTGTGATGAAGACATTTATATCGGAATCAGTTGCCACACCATTATCCTTCCACTCTTGTCTATTAAGTATGCTAATTGTGAAACCTTTTTTAAAATTATCCCTTGGGACAATGTAATTTGCGGTTTCCCATATACAGTTTTCATGACAGATTCTAAGCTTATTTTGGCTGTAATGTTGGTCTGCCTGAATCTTTCAGTCTCAAGCACTCTTTAGTAGCTTTACTTTACACTCAACCGTAATAGTCACAGAAGACGTTTTATGTTCAAAAATGCCCTTAAAAATATTAATTGATTCACTATTAGTATTTACATAGACTCCCCTGATAATTTTACCCAATGAAATGCTGTTGCGGATTCATTTTTCCTACATTCAGAAATAAAAACTGCGCCAGTTAGATATTTTATTAGACACTGAATAGTAAAAAAGCTAAAAATTGAAATTTACTTTTGCTTGTAGATCTATCTATTATTCAATTCTTACATTCTTTTCACGTACATAAATTACAAATCTTTTTATTTTATATAAATTTGATATTAATTGCAGATTGCTCATATATACGTAGATTGTGTCGTTAAGTGGGAAAAATCCAGTGCTATGATTGAACAAGATGTACAAAAATTTTTAAATTTATGTAGCCGACTTGAAAAGCGATACGACTCGATTCTAAGAAGGAGCAAAGAATTAATAACGTTTCCATTATTTCAACAACTGACTGTGGATACAAATACAGATTTCTTTAATGTGTAAACCAATTGGATTTTACTGGATTTGAATAATCAAATAAATGTTTCTTTTTTCTCTCTCTTTGTAGCGAATCAATTGAGCAGTATTATAATAACCTAAGACGTGAATTTGGCGATGTAAAAAATGCATTAAAACTGTGTCCTGTCGAAAAAACGCGAAATCTTTATGAATTTTTCTATGCTACAATTACAACACGATCGAAATTATTGCAAAGTAAAAGCTTAAGTGAAGTTCAAAATAATCTTGCCGACATTCATGAAGAGTTCATGAAAATTGCAAATATTCTAACAAATGCATTGAAACATATCAGAAAATTAACCGATGAAATACACGAATGGACTCTTACACAGCAGGATGAAATTTATACTATAATGGAGAGCTCAGCAGTACAAAAATACAAAAAAATTCAAGAACATATTCCGGACTTTGAAAGTCTTATGAGTTCTCTTCAACTGGAACAAAATCAGAATGGCATATATCCAATTCATTTTCAACTCGGACCGAACACTAACGAAAATGGTATGATGGACATGAGCTCTTTCGGGGAAGGAACTGATGCAAAATCTTTGACTGAAGAAAATGAAGAGATAAGAGAATCGTAAGTAAAAAAATATTGATTTCGTTTCAGTTATTATTTGAGAAAAAAATAAATCATTTTTTCTTAGAGTACATCACCTTCTTCAAGATATAGATATGAGCATTTCTTCATTGAGGAACGTACCACAGGAAGATCTTACGTCAAACTCATGAAAACTATGTGTTTGTGCTCTCTTCACATTATTTAGGAAAGTAGATAATAGTTTTAACGATTCACCTTTTTTATTATTGTGTTAAGTTTGTGAAAGTATAATGAATTGTTACTTTTTAACTATATTTTGCATGTTTTTTTTTTTTTTATCTTTTACTTTTAAAAAATTTTTCCTATCAAGACTCGTCCCATGGCGGTAATTTTATACTTTTTTTTTTAAATTCTATTTGTAAATTAAACAGTGTCATCTAGGTTTATAAATTTTTACTTAAATATGTAGATATACCTAGTATACGAGGTGTGATAAAAAAATACGGTGAATGCATTTTTATAACAGCTATCCGTTTGATATCAGTGTTAAGTTTGAACAAGTTGTGACTTGTCAGTCGGCTTCCAGAATAGGAAGAGTGAGGTCATGTTTACTATGTCGCATATCACGGTTTTCGAACAACGTGTTAATATAAAATTTTGTTTTAAGTTGGAAAAAAGTGCCAAAGAAGCTTATAAATTGTTAAAATTAGTGTATGGCGATAATGTGGTGTCTACAAGTAGTATGAGGGATTCAAAAGCGGAAATAAGTCTGCCGAAGACAAGCAACGGTCGAGACGTCATTCGAACTCAAAACACGAAAACGTGCAAAAAGTAGCAAAACGGATTTGTTCACATTGAGTATAATTCTATAGCTACATGTTTGCACTCATATATGAAATATCACATTCCAGTAATACACACACACATGTAATACAACTGAATTAGTCTGCATTTATAGCTTTTGAAGTGCGGTTGGTTAATTTTCTTTTCTCGCAAATCTGGCCTCAACAGGTCAAACAAGCGATTAACTATTCGAGAGCTTAGGGAAGAACTGAACATCTCGTATGGGTCCGTGAAAACCCAGAAAAATGATTCATATGCTCTTCTTTCATCACGACAACGCCCCGTGCCCCGACTCGCTTCTGATCCCCGAGTTTTTGAAAAAAAAATCTTGTCTGTCCACATCCACCGTACTCTCCCGATTTAGCACCATGCGACTTCTGGGTCTTGCCAAAAATAAAAACTGCACTAAGAGGAAAACATTTTATATCATTTTCGAAATTTAGAGGGTCACGACAGAGCAGCTCAAGGCTCTTTTAAAGAAGGCTTCCAATCATGAAATCAGCGTTAGAATAAGTGCATCGCAAGCCAAGGAGAGTGCATTGAAAGAATTAATTCTCAAATTTGATGTAAACTTATTATTTTGTTTGTAATAAAACCATTCGCCGTATATTTTAAAAAAGTCCCAGGTCCTCAGGGGCATACCTTGTATGTCTTCCTCAAGGTGACTGACTAGACGTTTCGTAGTTTAGCGAAACATTATTTTGAGGAAATTTAGCGAGAAATTAAGTGGCTCAGTGATTGGCAATCAAATAAGAGGTCCTGGGCGCAAGTATCAGTAGGTGACAATATTCTTGGAGCTAGGGCTCTAAATACAAAAAAGAGGTACTCAGTGTAAAAACTGAGGAAAAGGAAAGATCGGACGAGCACGATAATGATGTCAACATTACCAGATAATGTCAATAAATAGATGATGCTCTATCTGTTGTGGATTGTGACTTGTAACTCTTTTAGACTTACTCTCTGCATTTTTATTTTTATTTTTTTTTCGTTGTGATATCGTTGGTCATATATGCCAAGCCCAACTCCTTCCTCAGTTCTTAAACCGTCTCTGTACAATATTATAGATTCTGGTAACAGCAATAAAGGCAAGCACACACAGACGCGTTTGGGATAGCGGTGCGGTCAATGTAAGCACACACCGACGCGGTGGCGAGGTTGATAGAACATTACAAAACATTATTTTTTTTTCCTGATATCCCGGTATTCTGGATGTGACACGTCATACAGAATTTTGTTTAATTACTACTGAAATCAGTTCTTCAATCATTGCGATGACAGCACTGTTTCTACTGAAAAGAATTTCACTATCGCTGTGGTCGTGAGAATGCAGCATGCAGCAACTCACCGCCACCGCGTTTGGTGTGAACGTTCGAAATCATTTCAATATTGTGCATCTCACCGCAGTCTGTTCGGTGTGTGTTTGCCTTAACTCGCATACATTCTTCACAATCTGTAAAACCTAGCTTGCTGCTGTGCACGGATCGTATTATGTTTTTGTTAGTATTGATTCGCGTGTTGGGGAACAAACAAACATCTCTTTGTGACGTTACGTACTTCTAATTAAAATAAAAGTTTTTTAATTTAATTAGTTTTGCATTCGTCTTTTGACTCAAGTTTGAATCCGCTAATACATGTTAGTGGTACTGAGAGACCGGAATTGCATTCACGGTACAGCTGCGGCGTTGTAAAAATCTACTGTAGAAAGTGCACGCGAGATGGACGTGCGGTGTCGCAACGTCGCCGGATGTATGTGAGCAGCCTAATCTATAATATCTTAGATCTTAATTCCGGCGTCGCCGCGTCACCGCATGCCCTTAACACTGATGTGTGCACCGGACCTAAAGCGGTAGGCTGAGCTTACGTGAGGACGCTCTTGGGTTAACCATGTTAATGTTAAGAGTAGGGGCGGACACCGCGACCATAGTTGATCTATTGTGCCTTTCCCTATAGTGATTAGGCAAAATCGAGTCTTTTAACGAGCTCGATTATTGCTTTCGGAGTTAGATTGCAGACATTATTTGGAGAGATAAGTTCTCTTCCAGTGATTTGCATCCTGAGACCTGCAAGTGCTGGGCACTCGCATATAACGTGCATCGAGGTTTCATATTCCTCTTCGCACAGTCGACACAGTTCACTGTCGCATTTGCCTATCTTCTTCAGGAAGTGACGGAAGGGGCCATGACCAGTGACTGCGTTAGCAAATAGTCTGAGCGACTGTCTGCTAAGTCCAATAAGTTGACGCGACAGGAAATGAGAAGGATTGAAGAATTTCTTCGCCTGCCTCATACCGGGCGCGCTACGCCAAAGGAGATCCAGTTGCCTGTTTTCCCACTTAAGCAGTTCCCCCCTAAAGTGGCTTTTTAGTAAGCCAAATGTCGGATAGGGACCAATATACGGACAATCAGCTAGACAGTAGTTGGAGTTTCGAGTAGCAGCTCCAAACTAATTTCGACTCAAAGGCTTGAAAGGAAAGAGCTAGGAGCGCAGTTTGGCTGTCTGAACAGATGTAGATGTTGAAGTTCTTACAGCCCTTATTTAGGTTTTCCTGAGCTCCAACCTCTATAGCATAGACTTCCGCCTGGAAAATGGAAGGTGAGACACGAAGCGGAATGGATAGTTCCACTTCTGGACCAATCACCCCTGCGCCTGTTTTCCCGTACTTCCGGGATCCGTCAGTATACCAGACTTGGGCCCGTTGTGGGAGCTGGAGTCCTCTGTCTAGTATCTGGCTTCTTTCATTAATGGTTACCTTGTAACCTCTTTCAAAAGAGAGTCTCTTGGCCATAGTATCTTTTGGAGCTTCTAGGTCGTTAATGTTAACCTGCTCGAAGATACTGAGATGACCCACCCTGGAGGAGGTGCAATCATCTGACCTTTTCTTTCGAAGCATACTGGCTGCAGCTTCCCTCTGAATAAAGAGGTAGAGAGGCTGTAAGCCAAGAATGGCTTCAAGTGCTCGTTGAGGACATGATGTAAAATCGCCAGTGGCGCCTAAACATGCCATCCTTTGCACCTTGTTAAGGGTTCTTCTGGTGGTTGCCTGCAATGTTTTAGGCCACCACATATTTGCCCCATAAGAAAGTATGGGTCTGACTATGCCCTGGAAGATCCATAGGGTCATTTTGGGGTTCAGACCCCACTTTTTCCCGAAAATCCTGTGGCAAGAGCTGAATGCTTCTTTGGAATATTCTATTGCAATTCCATTTAACTTAGGAGGTGGAATCTGAAGGCTCCTTTTCCTAGTAAAAGGAACTAGCACTGTTTTACCTGGGTTTATTGAAAGTCCCATGTTCTGGCACCATCTGGTAACGATGTTAAAAGCAGTTTGCATAAGCTCTGATAAAGCTGATTCAAACTTTCCTTTGACACAGATGACAATATCATCAGCGTATCCTTGGGCCTTAAAGCCGGCCTCTTGGAGTAAGTTTAGTAGCTCATCCACAACTAGTAGCCATAGAAGGGGCGATAACACCCCGTATTGTGGGCAGCCTCTAGTGGCCATGATTGTTGTGGATTCACCGTTCATGGTAGCTGTTATGCAGCGTTTCTCAAGCATGTTGCCAATCCATCTGACAATGCAGGTTTCTATGCCTCTATCCTCGGATACTCTCTTAATCGAGTCAAAGAGAGTGTTATCGAAAGCGCCTTGTATGTCCATAAAGGAACATATAAGGACCTCCTTTTCCTGTGAGGCTTTCTTGATAGTCTCTACTAGACTGCTGAGAGCGTCCTCGGTGGATTTTCCGGGTTGGTAGGTATATTGATTGGCATTAAGTGGACAGCTTTTGAGGGACGTCGTCCGAATATAGTTGTCTATTATTTTCTCTAGAGTTTTCAGGAGAAATGAAGTCAGGCTGATAGGCCTGTATGATTTTGCCTCGCTGGGTGATTTTTTACCCGATTTCGGTATAAAAACAACCTTGGTTAGTCTCCATGCCTTAGGGATGTATCCCGTGCACAGATTGGCCCTAAATATCTCAGTGATAATGGGCTTAATATGATCCAGCGATTCTTGCAGTAATGCCGGAAATATGCCATCGCCGCCAGGAGCTTTAAAAGGGTTAACCATAGCAACACCCGATTTATTATGAAGCAAGGCAAAAATAGAGGTCAGTCTATACATGATTTCCATTGATTATGAAAAGGCAGAAATCAAATATTTAAAACGCTATATCGACACAAAATTCTATTAAAGGATTAAGGTTTTCTACACCACCTAGAAATCCCTTAATATCTACAAATGACATACCATTTTAGGTTTACTTCGAAATTATGAAAAATATATTACACATTACAGATTTCCCATGGATATAATGAATATTTATTATATTATATATTATAGAACCACTTGATCATTGTCGGACGCCATTGGGCCTGAAACCTAGAACCATATATTTGGAAGCAAACACGTTATCCAAAACATTATGAACGCATTCTTTTCCTAGATAGATGGGATTTTCAAGCCCATTTCCAGTTAATAAGATGGCTAACAATGGAAATAACAAGTCATTCGGAAAGTACCATGCACCTGGATTATAAATGGAGCAATGCAATTTTTTTGTCACGCAAAATTTTCGAGGAAAATAGTTCTATGCGTTTCAAAGGTATGATAAATGAAATGCTCTGAAATTGAGCCGTTTGATCACTTCATTACTGTTATTTATAAGATGTCCAATTTGTCGGAGTTATTTTGTTTTAATTTTTGACAAATTACAAAAAAAAAAAAAAATGAAACGAAAATTAAAGCGAATATTTTATTTCGTATAATAAAAGATTTTAGTTTAATTTTCTTTTTGCATTTACCTAATACCACGCTGGATTTCTGGCTATTAAGTGTTTATGAATTTTGCCGATAAACAACTTTTATAACGAGACAAGATTTTGCAGAAATTAAAATAATTCCGTCCCATCTTCGAATAAAATTCTGTTTATTTATTTATAACCAGCAACTTGGCTGTGTGGGAGTGGGTGAGTGAACAAAAATAAGCAAAAAAGAAAAAATATGCTAAGATTAACTTAACTAGGTAATTATTAAAAATCTTACTATGCTGACGAAATGGATGTCTGTAAAATTCCATCCCCTGCTTTCCAAAACGATTATTCGAAGAAAAAATATATATATATTCAGAAATGAGAACTGCACTACCTATTATCACGCCGAGCAGTGTGCAGTAAATGAAGAGGGTAATCCGAAGAAGATACAAATTAGATGAATATTTATCCCAACGAAGAGCGACACCAGCATGACGTGTAAGACTTTCAGTTGAGAGACATTGAGAAAATTAAGAGGCGCGATTAAAATACCATTAAACTAAGCATGGAGTGAGCAAAATTCAATCGGTTCCAAATGGGAATAACACGAACAAAGAACGAATTTTACAGAACATTGGATGCATGGCGAGGAATGGTTAGATTAAGCGTAAAACATTGGTACCTAACAAACTCTAATCTGGAAAATAAGAATTCTGATGTATCCGATGAGTGTGAATTAACGAGTGCACGAATTCAAGAAACTGATAAAGAATTTTGCACATCAAATGGTGTGTAATGACTACTATGTAACAAAGATAACTAGTGACTAAAAAAAGAATAATTGGAAAATAGGAAAAGTGCTCCTCAATAATACCAGCCCTTGGCTGTCTGTGAAGGTGCCCAGATAGTTCATTTAAAAAAAAAAATAATAGGCAGATTAGCGAGATGGAGGGAGTAGTTGAAAGGGAGGATAGCCCTGTTACTTTATCGCGAGTCTATTGTATTTGTTAACACTACAGATGAAGGTCAGAGGATTGACGAAACGTTTCCTCAAAAGCTGCATGGCAACCACTGATATCTTTGTGTGACGATTTTTATTAAAATGAGATCTGGTTACTATGGGTTGCGTTCATGTCATTAAATTAATTTTCATGTCATCACATATGAATTTTTCTCCTGAAAATATGGAATTTCATCGGAAGGTTTAATTATGAAAATCAAATTCAACGGAGGGGACTCCAGTTATATTTTAGGCAACTCTGGTTAATACCATATCTACAGGAAGGTGCATTGCCTAATTCTTGGAAAGAGGTTATAGTAGTGCCTGTACCTAAAGTAAAAAATACTAGAAAATGTGAGGAATTTCGACTAATCAACATGTTGAATATTTTTAATAAAATAATAGAAAAAGTAGTCGAACTATAATTGAAGGAATCGTAACTTATAATGAAGTAATAGTCTGGTTTTAGAACGGAAAATAATTGTGAAGCAACGATAAGTCTCGTCATAGAACATTGGAAGAAAGAAAGAAATTTGAATAAATTCATATTAGCATTACTTTTCGAGCCTTCGAGACAATTACAGGAATTATTATTCAAAAATTACCTAATTATGGAGCGGTATGAAGAGAGCTTAAATGGTTTAAGAGTTATTTAAATGGGAGGATACTAAGAACAAGAATAGGTGAGGTGCTATCAGAATAACAAGACGCCTCAGGAATCGGCTCTTGAACCCATTCGGTTTTTAATATATATATATAATATGGAAAAAGTGACGAAATTTGAAGCCCAATTTTGATTGCAGATAATATGTAGATTACAGTGAAGAATTAACAAGATCGTGCTTAATAATGACCCTAAATATGAACTGTGATTAGGAAATTGATATTGATGGAGAAGTAATTGCAAATGTGAACAAAATCAAAGTAAAACCTGCCAATTGGGACACTGGCCAATTGGATCACACTGCTGCCACACAGAGTTGCTGGAACATAATATACTGTGTAATTGGGCCACCTGTGTAATCGGACCGTGGACCACATATTTATCCATAATTTTGAGTTTTTTTAACGTTACTAATCGGTGGCGTAAAGAAAAATCGCGAAATGATATTGAAATTATGAGAAATCTATCAACTTGGAATACGTAACAAAACAGAATAGCTGTGTTATGTAAAATCCCAGTACATAATGGTGGTTTTTGTGGGGGATTTAGAACAGGAAAACATGAAGACTTTAGAGGAAGGGAGACTGTATGACAGGCACATTTTTACCGACCGCCATCGAAACTCTTTACGTTCACGCGGATTAATATTGGGGTGATTATATTAAAGGAGAGCATATGACTTGTTTCTAGTTTCGCGCCATGATATGTTGTGCCCACGCTTTTTATTATCTATTCCTGCCATTGCCTTTCAACTAAAAAAATAAATTAAAATTTCTAACACACACAAGTGTTACTCGCTGAATTCGGTTCTTGCTATGCAATTTTGTTTCATATTCTAATATCTACAAGCATACGCTTTGCATTTGTTGCAATACATAATTAATTCGTCGTAAATTTACGCTATTACATAAATATGCATGCGTGTTTACATATCATATTTAGTTCCCTAATTTTTCATATTTATTCACTTTTATTCATTTCGTTTGACACTGTGGAAAAATAGCTTTTCTTTGTACAGCTTTTTGGTATATCTGTACATACATAAATTCCGGTACCTGTAAAATCGGACCAGTAATTGCTGCGACAGTGAGGTGGTCCAATTAGCAGGTTTTACTAGATTTGGGTCTTATAATAGACAGAAAATTTTGAACAGCACGCAGACTATATTTACCAAAAAATTGGTTTCTACAGAAAAATTAAACGCGCAAGAAGTCTCTAATGACTGCCATACAAGTTTACAATAGCATAGTTAGGACTCATTTCAAGTATTGTTCAACGATATATATATATTGTGCATCATTAGATCGACTAGATATTTCAAAACAAGACTATCAGGTGTATACTAAAATGCAACAAATTTACACCAGCTAGTCACATGCTTCAAGCACTGCATTGCAGATGCACTGTAAAAAGAGAACTCAATTTAATGTTCAAGTTTATATTCAAATGACAGTTGCCTAAATATCTACGTTACCAACGTAACGTATGTTGATAATCTAGAGCAGAGTTTGACGTGATTTGAATTCGAAAATGTAAGAAATTTGCATGGCGATGAATAAAAAGATGCACTACAACGGAGTAGATATAAGAATGATTTTAGACAACTGGAACCTCATGGGAGAGTATCTAGTTAACATCATCAACAGAAGTCTAGATGAAGGTACATTCCCTAGCACTTGGAAAGAGGCTATAGTAGTGCCTATACTTAAAGAAAAAAAAATACTAGATAATGTGAAGAATTTCGACCAATCAACATGTTGAACATTTTTGTTAAAATAATAGAAAAAGTAGTCCAACTACAATTGGAGAAATACTTTCGAGGAATCAAAACTTATAATGAAGGACCAGTCTGGTTTTAGAAAAAAGCACAATTGTGAAGCAGCTGTAAATCTGGTCATAGAAGACTGGAAGAAGGAAATAAATTTGAATAAATTTATACTAGCAATATTTCTGGCAATGGCATACATCAGGCGAAATATGAATTAAAACAAGATTTGCATATTTTAAGTAAGTGGTTAAGAATGAACAAGCTCCTACTTAACTTGCAAAAGACTAAATTAATGATCGTAAATGCGAACTGTGACTTGGAAATTGATGGAGAAGTAATAAAAAGTGAGCAAAATCAAATATTTGGGTGTCAATAGACAGAAAGTTGAATTTTGAATAGCACGCAGACTATATTTGCAAAACATTGGTTTCTTCAGAAGAATTAAACGCAAGATATCTATAATGACTACCAGACAGGTTTATAACAGCATAGTTAGGCCCCATTTCGAGCACTGTTCAACGATATTTTGTCTGCGTAACCAAGTATGGTTTGATCGATTACAGATACCTCAAAACAAGGCCATGAGGTGTATAATAAAATTCAACAGATTTACGCCAGTTAGACACATCCTACAAGCACGGCAATGGATGAATTGCAAAAAGAGAATTGAATTTAATGTGTTAAGTTTATATTCAAAGTAAAAATAGGACAATTGTTTGAATATCTAGACTAAATCGAATCTT
The DNA here is from genome assembly GCA_963924295.1 of Dioctria rufipes. Taxonomy (NCBI): domain Eukaryota; kingdom Metazoa; phylum Arthropoda; class Insecta; order Diptera; family Asilidae; genus Dioctria; species Dioctria rufipes. Next base: position 338,260,342 of record OZ002740.1, on the reverse strand, counting down.
GTTTGCGATGTATAACCATACAATTTGCGAGGTGCAGAAATAAATTATCGATTGGACAGAAGACGAAGTAATAGAGCACAAAATTCATTATTGTATAAGGGACTAGAGGTGTATTTTGATGTGCCTCAAAATGCCTCCATGACTACATCAGACAACACGACAGCGATGGCCATTGCGTGGGCAAAAATGTAGAAATCAAATCAGGCGATTGCACACATTGCGGTAATGTCACCGACAGCAATTATAGCGGCGTGGCTGTGGTTCTGCCGTCCCGCATGCAAACAGCCTTACAGTCCGAGGAACAAATAACGTACACTGCAATGCTTGAAATTTAAATGATCACGTGACTAATAATAGCCAATACAAAAAAACCTTTTGTCATCATAACGTATGGAAAGTATTAATCCGATTCAATAAAAACCACATAATAGCCCAAATGCTTTTATTTAGTAAAAAAAAAAAGCCCAATACAATCGAAGTGAATAAGTGACCGTCAAAAAGCTTAATTCAATTTTCCTATTACATCCTCAACCTCAGTTTTTGTGTACATGCGGAACAGTTTGTCAGGAGTCATAGTCATTACTTCTACATTTGTTGAATTCAGTTTCTCTTCCATGACTTGCTTCAAAGTATTTAACGCTAAATCAACAGCATCACTTAATGATATTTCTGGTGTATAATTATCCTGTAAATTCTGCTGAGCTCCTTCACTACCTGAACCAATAGCTTTAGCTCCATAACGAATATATGTTCCAGACGGATCCATATGCCACAATTGTGGTTCTCCATTCTCAATGCCCGCAAATAAAATAGCAACTCCAAAAGGGCGACTCATTGCAGAGCCACTATCTGCGCTATCACCAAATTGGATAGCTAAGCTCGATACAGCTTGGGCACAAGATTCTATGGACATTCGTTCATTGTAAACAAACCAGTGATTCTGGCATTCTACTCGTGCCCGATCTATTAAAGTTCTTGCATCTGCCATTAGACCAGATGTTGCACATCCGATGTGAGAATCTACTTCGACAATTTTCTCTACAGTTGTAGGCTCCATTAGAGGTGAGGTAATGCGTTTCTCTACAGCTAGAACAACTCCTACAATGAAATATTTTTAAATTAATTTTTAATTTCTACACCAATACTTACCCTGAGGGGTGCAAATGCCAATCGCTGTTGATCCAAGTTTAATTGCTTCAATAGCATATTCTACTTGGAATAACCTGCCTTCTGGAGAAAATGTGTTGACTCCGCGATCATATTCAGAGCGAGTTAAGAACATCTGAAAATTTTCAGATATACAATTTGTTTGTCTTTTAGGTTATGAAAAACTGATGCAGCGGTTTTGAAAATTCAGATTTTAGCGTGGAATTATTTTAGATTTAGATTATTTTATTATTAAGATAATCTGTATAATAAAACCCACCTTAATTACTTGCTATTTATTTAGAAAAAGAATCAAAACTTCGAATCCAAACAGTATTCTTCTAAAAAGCAAATGACAAACACTTTTTTAATCTGTCATTTCAGACTCACGAAACATTCTGCCAACTTGATAAAATTAATTGAACACTTAGTGGTGCCAGACATGTGGAATTTTTATAATGTGCCATAAAATATAAATGTTATCTTTTGTTATAAATTTGAATTTTGAAAGGTACCCACACGAGAAGTTATTAGGTAAAGAAGGACTTTCCTCTGTCACAGTTTTTGATATAAACACAAAGTGTATCACAAATTCACCTAGAAATTTCGCAATTTTAAAATGGCCGACTTGCAGTAGTATTGGTATTCTGCCCGTACTCCCGATCGAAACTTTGGCATTTCGGCATTTCTCTTCCACCCGAATACTACTTGACCATAAAAAGTGCCAATATCCGCCCCTGTGTGGGCTATGGCCAAGGTATATAGAAAACAAGTATTCCCATTAAAATGTTAACACATTGCAGCTGATAGCCTGTGACGTAATTCTGTGACTAATGTATATATAATTTTAAAGGAAAGGCAGAGAGAGGAGAGAGAGCATTGTGTTTGTTAACCTTGTCATGGATTTTCACGATCCCAAGAGGTAACAGACGGTTTGTGTGTAAACTTGCGTAAATTTTTTACACCGAGTAAAAATTTTCGACTTAACAGACAAAGGCTGAATTACAATGGACATAACGGAACGGACAGAAATGTCAAACCGGTTTTCTTTGTATGCTTCTCAAATTGAGCTGCGCACAGTGGACGGAAGAAGTCGCAGTCGTACGCTGACGTGTCCAATACTGGCAGTGATCAATCTTCAGTGATTGTTCCAGGAAGGGCCGCTGAGCATATAACAACGGTACAGGTACCCAGCGTGGGTGAAGGTTTTGGAAGCTTTCCATGCCATAATAACCTAAACATAACCGCTGGTGCAGGCAGATCTAATCCTGACGAAGCAAATGTGGAGGTTGTAGAACCTGTTCTGCCTGTTCCTGCTGACATGTTCGACACTGACAATGACCAATGTTCAGTAATTGTTCCAGTAAGGGCCGTTCAGCATATAACAACAGGTACATCTGACGCTTTCATTCTAGATCGACCTAGCAACGAATCTCTGGATATACAAATACAACAATCTCCAAATGTTGTTGCAGATATTCCTGAGCAAGATGTCTTCGCTAAACCAAGCCAGAGGAGAAATCGGAATTGGAGAATACATAGACCGCGAATCAACTTCAAACGGAGAGAATGATAATGATATCCAAGTAGTTCTAGACATTCAGGATGCTAATGTTGAAGTTATTTCTGACGTTCAACAAGGTAATGCTGAAACTGTGCAATTAAGGAATTTCTTTTTTCCTCCTGCATGGTACGGTACGGCTTAGATGAAATTACATCCACAGGTATTAATGCACATACCTGTGGTGAATTTCATTTGATCTGGGGAATGGGGTGGTAAGATGCTTACCTATGAAGAGGGAGGGTTGGCTACCGTACGCAAAAAGAATGAAGAGAAACAGTGAAGAGGGTGATGAGCAATGGACAAAAGAGTGGAGGCATGTCGGCAAAACTTTATTTATGTAAACTGTAGATTAGTATGGTATGTTGCAAGATGGGCTGCGGGGAGGGACAAACATTGCCTGTGGGTAGGGGGAGGGGTTGGCTACCATGTGCAAAAAGAATGAAGAGAAATGGTGAAGAGGGTGAAGATCAATGGACAAAAGAGTGGAGGCATATCGGCAACATTGTATTTATGTAAAGCGTAAATTGGAATGGTTTGCTTAGGTGGGGGAAGAATAGGGGTGTGGAAGGGTCGATCAACAGACTTTCTTATAAAGAGGAGAGGGTTGGCTTACACATGCAAAAAGAATAGAGAGAAACGGTCAAGAGGGTGTAGAGAAATATACAAAAGAGTGAAGTCATGTTGTATAACGTAGGCTACCGAAAGCAAATCTTTACCCGAATAATGCTCAAAATTAAGAATCGTTGCCTTAATGCTAGCGCTAATCACTATATTTAATGGATAGCCTTTCGCGTAACGGAGATCCCCCCATTACTTTCCTTGCTAACTTGTTGTCATCTTTGCTTGCGTGAATTTCACTTAAATACTACAGAAACTTCTTGCAGCTGATATTACTTTTGTTACTCTATAAAAAAAAATAGAAAATAATAACATATATGGTATCTATACATACTGTTTCAATTTTCAAATTCGACTTACGTAAAATTCGAGTTACTCAAAATTCTACGGTCCGCATTAATTACGCATTTCGGGGGATGATAAACTAAATTTTTGTATGGTAAACCTACGAAGGAGTTGCCCGATTGGTCCCAATACCGAACTCATCCTTTTTTTTCTTTTGTAAGAAGCCCGTGTGCAAAATTTCAGCACTCTTAAGTGACTGCGTTATCGAGTTATAGCGAGAACGGACAGACAGACAGACGGACATGCAGGCCAGTAGCTAGAGCCATCAGCATCAGCAAATTGAAGTAGAGCGAGAATTTTCGGTGCATTTGGGATAGAGCTGTTCAGGTGAAAGGACATATTTTTGAAAAAGTAAGCTTCAATATAGAGCCCTCATTTTATTACATTTTTTTTTATATATGAACTAAAACAGGAATCTACAATAAAAAAAGAAATAAATGTACCAAACAAAAAACACAACATGGTAAAAATATACAATATAATTGCAATCTTCGAATTACCATATTATGGAATTGTCGTAGCACTTCGTCAATATATTTTTCTTTTGTTCTTTTCCGTTCAAATGCAAAAAAGTGTCAAAAAGGTAGAATCGCACGAAGCAGTACTACATCCGATTGTTGCGACTGATACAAATAGTTCATACGTATCTCTGAAGGATTCTTTTTGTCGGTATAGAACTTCTAAGATGTTTTCGCTCTGATCTCCTCGACCATTCAACTCATTCAAGTACCTTTTCATAATAGCAGCCTCTTTTTGAAGGAATTTTAATACCTGAAAAATAATTGCAAATACGGATTTGTTTTTTCTTATTAATTTCTTCACAATAAATATAGATATATTTAAATGTTGAACAGACTTTAACATTGTCAAACTCATCAAGACACAAAATTCAATCTAGTCGATCCTCATTGTCTTCAAATCTTCTTTTCATCTCAGCTGTTATTAGTGTCCAGTTTCATAATATTCTGCTTTAAATGGCGGAGTTTAAATTATGCTGCAGTATTTGGACGAGAAGGCTATGGACCATACAGCATTTAATCCTTCAGATGTCTTGCTTTACTTGGGTCTTCTGTCTTGGGAACGATTTTCAGATTTTTTTGTCTACAATATAGTATTCTCATACATCTCTTCTGACCTCAATATCTTCCATTTTATTATAGCTATAGCATTTTTCAATCCTGTGCTTCGACCCTGTAAAGCCGCATCAGCCGGTCGCAGAACACATAATATTTTTTTTTGTACTATCTTCGCCAGTCGAATTACCATGTTCAACATAACGCCTTTGATGTCATTACAATATCAATATGCAATATCAACACCATAGAATTTTCCATTTGTCATTTTATCTGTAGTCTTCAAAATCAGAGAATAATTTTCATATGCGACTTTTGTAGCAGCCAAATGTCCTGACCAAAGCTGTTCAAGTAGTCGACCAATCCACTTACCTTCATACTTGGCGGGAAGTGGTGGGAGGTAAGGAACGCAAACATGGCCGAGTAATGGCTGACTGGTTGGTGTTGCCGATCATACAGACTCGTTGCGATGACTTTTATGACTTCGCCGCAGAATACGGAATAAGTTGGCAATTTTTAAGGCAGGGCATTGTAATTTTAAGGTAGGGCATTGCCCCTCTATACCCTCTATCGTCATTATTTCTATTCGTTACAAACGGAATGACAAACTTAGTACACCCTATGATTTCATCATCTAGAGGGTACAAAAATTCGTCAAAACACATCAGAGCTTATTTTATTATTTTTGTTTAAGTGGATTCACTTTAATTTGTTTTGTAATACTGTTAGTACATTGTAATCATCATTACCAGATACTTATAATAAGGATCAAATAATCACATTGATTTATGATGAAAAAATAACGAAACAAATTCCTTACGGAGCATGAAACAAGAAAAATAATAAACTTAACTCTAGTTCCTATACATTAAATTTGTTGAAATTTGTTAAAGATGGCGATGTATTTAATTTATTTTCAAAAGAGTTCTGTAATACTCTTGGTCTACTGTAGGCATGGGCCCTATTCTGTCGGTAAAATTTTATCATTTTATGTTATGTTATGCCTTAAAATAAAATATTTCCCTAAAATCCTATTCTGTACCAGAAATTTTATTTTATTTTACGCATCGTAACATAAAATATTTCCTGTTATGGAGCATAACATAAAAGAACCTAAGTAGCACATTTTAAAGGTATTTTGACATATTTTATGAAATGACATTCGTCAATTGACATTTGTGGTGTGAAAGTAGTTTTAATTAAAAACTAAAATGTCCACCGCCATACATAAAGATTACAATTTTGTCAAAAATTGTAGAAATTTGCACTTGTTGCAGTATGGTAAAATATAAAAAGTTGATTATATTTAAATAGGTTTTAATTTTATGCAGAAGATATCACAGGATACGATATCTTCAAGATTTCTACGATCCATGTAAATTGCCCAACCTTAGGCTTCAAAAGTTTTGCCGACTGGATAATTAATAAATTTGTTATATTATGATTTGTAAACTAATTTTGCAAACTTATGAATAATTCTAATTTATACCCAAAACTAACTAACTAACTAGAGCCTCATACTGGAAAGGCATCCATTCCGTTCACTTTGAGTTAGGAATCTCAAAGTGAACAGAATGGATGTCTTTCTGCTGCTTTGCATTTCTACGGACATGGTTCGTATCAAACTCGTCAGGAGTTGTCATATTTTAGAACTTTTACACCCAAAGTATATCAAGAGCTATTAAAAAAGCAGCTGCTTTCATAAATATTATTTAGTGGGTGATTTGATAGAGTATCACGCAAATGTCAATTGACCAGCTGTTCAAAAAGTAATAGAAAGCATAGCGGAATGTACTAAATATCATAAAATCATAAAATAATTTTATGGAACCACGACAGAATACGAATTTTTAAAATATTTTATTTTCATTTTATGAAGAAGGGATTTTTTCGCCATAAAATAACATTATATATTATTTTATGAAAAATTACAGAATAGGGCCTATTAATAAGCTTATAATATCACCAATTTTTTCTTTGGCAGTAGACTTACTTTTATTTTGAATTATACACATTTAATTTTTTATTACACAAATTTTTCGCTGTTCCCAAAGTTTTCTTTGTTACCCTAGATGAAATCATAGGGTATATTCACTGACATATATAAATATATATATATATATATTTAAGATGTAATGATCGTGTTTAACGCAAAATTTCGCGGACGGAAGCATTTAAGAGTTAGTTTATAATGACGAATGTTCAAATTTAACTTAACCTGTGCTGGTATTTTATTGATTTTGTTTTTGGCTTAGTACAGATGCATGATCTTGCGTTAATGATTTGTTACACCTAGTTAGATTTAAGAGGCTTTAACGAATTCTTTTCTTCTAGAAAACCTGTTAAAATCTTTTTAAAATTTTTAAAAACTATTCGAGTTTGCCCTGTGTATCGAACCTCAGACTTGTAAAGCACTTAAGTACATTGATACTTAAGTATTTGTACCTGTACACGGCCTCAAATTAAAGTTTTTTTAAGTACAACTCCCGTTACTGGTACTCAAAAATTTTTCAAGTATGGTACTTAACGCACTTACTACAAATACCGCCATAACGCGAAGTACTTCAGCTGTTGTAAATTATTTTAATACGCCTTCTAATAATAGAGGCTATGTGCATCTCGGCAGTAAATCTTACAATATAAGAGTAACAGTAGGATAGAAATTAACATTCTGAATCGATATCCTTTGGTTTTCATTTGCAGGTCTTGTAAATGCTACACAAAGTTAATCATAATCTACTGTGACATTCGTTTTGCTAAAGGAAAACTCAAATACTGTATGAACAACTTCCAAAATTATGTAGAAATTAAAACAGCAAAAGCTTATACGATTCTGTTTAAGATATTATGTTTTCGCAACATATTTTATGATATTTCCTAAATGTAAACCTCATCCAATTAGTTAGCTGGCTACAGATTTTTCAAAATTTCTGATTTAAGCTTTCGAAAGCTCTTGAACCTTATAAGTACCAGTACCAGTACATGGACTTGTACTTAAAAATGTTTAAATAGGAACCAGTACCGGAAATTGTACTTGTACTTAAAAGATTTGAAGTATGGTCTCTGGTATAGTTTCTTACATTTGTCAAAGTGTTCCCAAGTAGGACACAGAGACGGCATTTGTGAAAACGTTAGGAAACACAAGCCAAACTGCCCCAGTACCAAACACAAAACATCGTGAAACAATCAAACTCTTACAATAAAAATACATTCCAGTCTAACGGAATATACATTTGCAACAATATTGATTCAGTTTCAGCTCGTAGGAGGTTTATTAAATTGAGTAGGTATTAACGAATTGTATATCAAGTTACAAATTGATACTGTTTCTGACATAACCATAATTTCGCACGATACTTGGAAATTGTTGGGAAATCCGAAAACAAAACCAGTGCAGGAAATTATTAAATCAGCTTCAGGTACTACCATGATATTGGAAGAATTTGAATCAAAGTTTACCCTAAACAATCGAACTATTATAAACACGTGCTTCGTGTCATCAAATAATAATTTAAATTTGTGCGGCTTAGATCTCTTTCAAAAATTTGAACTTTGAAATGTTCCGATTGAAACACTCTGCAATCAGTTCAAAATTTTGTCTAAATCAACTCATGATGAGGGCCTACTAATTGAACAACAATTTTCTAATTTTTTTAAAGAAGAATTAAGTTTTTGTACTAAAGCAAAGGTAACATTACACATACAACATAATGTTAAACCTGTATTTAGAAACAAAAGACCAATAGCTATCGCTGTACAGTCTATAGTAGAGCAAGAGTTAAAGCGCCTTCAAGAGCAAGGAGCAATTCACCAGTGGAATTTTCCGATTGGGCAGTACCTATCGTGGTTGTAAGAAGCCTAATGGAAAAATCATAATTTGTGCTGACTATTCATCAGGTCTCCATGATGGCATACAACCTAATAAACATCTACTGCTGGTTCTAAATTATATACTTTCCAAGTTGTCACGAGAACAACTCTTCAGTCATATCGACTTATTGATGTTCTTTAAAAGTTGAAGTCGATGAAGAATCAAGGAAATGACATACATATGGGATTATTTACATTTCATCGTTTACTACCAGGTGTGAAGCCAGCACCAAGCGCTTTTCAACGCATAATGGATATGATGCTTGCTGGACTTAATGGAACATTTGCATTCATTTACGACATCATTGTCTTTGGAAAAATGGCAGACGATCATCGTAAAAATCTCATCAATGCTCTCAAAGCAATTAAAAGTTATGGACTCTGGTTAAAACTTGAAAAATGTATCTTCTTTGCAATTCAACTAAAATATACTAAAATCGGGAGGGAACGGTAGCAATTTATAAAATGACGTCTCCTAAAAATATTTCAGAGTTGAGATCTTTTAATTATTATAGCAAATTTATTAACAAAATGCGAAGTCTCAGAAGATCACCTGATGAACTTTTAAAAAAGGTGTCGAATGGAATTGGTCTAAACAGTGCCATACATGTTTTCAAAATTTGAAGCAAACAATGACATCAAATTTATTGTTAACGCACTTTAATCCTCATTTGGAAATAACTGTAGCTGCTGACGCATCTACATAGTTACGGAATAGGCGCATGCTTATTTCATCGCTTATCAGATGGAACTGAAAGGGTTATCCCATATGCTCACGTTCATTAACTCCGAGTGAAGAAAAATAAGCCAGATCAAAAAAGAGGCCTTGGCTCTCACAATCGCAGTTACAAAATTTCACATAATAATTTTCGGTCGTAAGTTCGTATTGCAAACCGATCGAGACCTGTAAAGTACTTAAGTACCTGTACCTAGACTTGTACTTCGAAATTTTTAAAGTACCAGTTCCGGGACTTGTACTTGAAATGTTTTTAAGTACTAGTACCGGGACTTGTACTTAAAATTATTTCAAGTCCAGGTACTGGTACTGTACTGGTACTTGTACTTGAAATTTTTCAGGTCTGCCGATCACAAGCCTTTATTAACAATTTTTGGCTCAAAGAAAGGTATTCCGGTATATACATACATCAAATGGCTTACAGAGATGGGCACTGATTCTACTAGCATATAATGAAAATTTAGCAAGCTAAATGAATGGCGAAAGTTTATCCTGAATTTTAGCGATAGCGGTACTAAGGTCAACGCGCTAAATTTGCCTTTCGGTTTTGATTAGAGATGGCACCACCAGTAAGTCTTCAACAAATTTAGTTTGAATTTATCCGCCCGGGCCGTTCTTTAGCGCGCTAAAAATATTTATTGTCAGAGTTCTGATAATTGATAAATTTAATGACCGGATTTTTGTAGTTAACGTAGGTTTGTACGTCTTTGCTGTAAGTAGGGATGAATTAGACTTCTTTTCGTGGCCGTATTTTCAATATCATTATTATTTTTTTTTTTATTGTAGGTATACATTAGGCATATTATTTTAATATTTTTAATATTTCCAAATAATTTTAACTACCTGTTTTTAGAAATATTATCACCGCGCGTTGTATTTCCGTAAAAAAATTGCAAAATTCTTCTTCTTCTTGTTTTTAATATATATTTTCTCTGAGTCTCCTCCGCTCTCATAATTTAGCTGCTAAAGAACGGCTCGATACTGGAGACCCGCTAAAATTTTAGTATTTAAGCTAAATTATAACAGAGATAAAAGATAAAAGATATAGTAAAAAGAAGAAGAAAAAGAAGAAGAAGAAGAAGAAGAAGAAGGATTTTGAAATTCTTTTTCGGAAATCCAATGCTCGGTCATAATATTTCAAAAAAGAGGTAATTAAAATTATTTGGAAATATTAAAAATATAAAAATAATATGTATAATGTACCTGTACCTAAAATAAAAAAAAAAATTAACAATAATATCGAAAATACGGCCACGAGAAGAAATTTAATTCATCCGTACTTACAGCAAAGACTTACAAAGCTACGTTAACTACAAAAATCCAGTCAATAAACTTATCAAATGTCAGAGCTCTGACAATAATATTTTTAGCGCGCTAAAGAACAGGTGGATAAATCAAACTAAATGTTTTGGTGACTTACTGTGATGCCCTCTCTAATCAAAATTCAAAAGTCAAATTTAGCGCGTTGACCTTAGTACTGCTCTTGCTAAAATTCAGGACAAATTTTCGCCAATAGCTCTTAGCTTGCTAAATTTTCATATAAAATTTAGCTTAGCGCGGAAAATGGTCACACCAGAGTACTAATGGATGTGAAACAAAGAACGAAAGAAATATATCCAAAATATAGGAACTGGGGTGTATATGACCCAAGTACAAAAAAATCCTCCTTTCGGCTGAAAAAGTCAGCTATGACCTTAAACCATCAAGAACAAACTTCATCACTCGATTACCTGCTCTTCCCTCTTTAATTAATACCAAACATGACGTATTTTGGACAACCCTCTATGAGGGGTGGTATGACCTTCCCCCATCACCAAATACCCTCTCCTAGAAATTGTTCACCTATATTTTTGACTTTAGACCCTAATCTGTAAGAAAAAACCCCAATGCTCTACGACCCTCCCACACAGAGTTAGCGTCCTTCAATATTGCGACATTTCTCACATTTTCCCTAACTCTCCAAGTATATTAGAGAATTGCGAATGGAGAGTTATGGAGTTTTAATCGGGGAAGACGACAATTCTCATCTCCTAAACTCTCAACTCTCCGTGTTACAGAATCCGGCCACAGATAGCTGTTCGCTGCAGCTCTAAACTGTACCGAAGGGATGGAAGCTTACAGCTCCATATCTCCGGTAGTTCTACTCCAGTCTACTTCAAATTTTAACACAATAATCTTGATATGTTGTACATTCATATGACAAAAAAAAAAACATACCTTAAGGAACTAATGAAATCTGTTTAGATTTTTGATTTCGGATGATCCTGTTATGCGATTCACGGCAATGTAACTTTTTTTTTGAGGCCTCTGCAAAAATTTGCTGTCAATGGCTCAACATAATTATTAATGAAAAGTTTACAGAACATTCTTCAAATGTCCTTTTATTATTTACTAAAATTACATAAATAAATATATATTTATATCGTCAAAAAATATTATCGTAAGTATGCTATTTTTTTTATAACGAATTAACCCCATTCCTCCTCTTCCCCCCTTTAGTATAAAACTGGATTGATTTTCGAAGCAGTAATGTGTAATACGAAATTTTTAATGGAGAATAGTGTTGATTTTCTAAAATAATTAATTATTCTTATTTTGTTTCTGTTTTTTGAAAATTAAAATGCAATAAATACTTCGTTTTGTTTTTAAAAACATAAAATATTTGAATCGTCAACTGAATGGCAATTTACTGATTTTTCCCTAATTGTAACAATTTTTTAACTCAATTTGTAATCTTCAGTGTAGTATACTGTACAAAAACAAAAGGGTACAGTTATTATGTCGGTCTGTGATTATAATAAACATTAACAATAAAGTCAGCATACTACTCTTTTAATTCGCTAATACGAATCGATAACGAAGCATTTTTGGAAGAAAACTCATATACCTACACATATCAGGCAATTATATGTCTTTCGAGATCATTTCGATAAAATGAACCGAAATCGAGCCGTTTTTCTGATTCGATAAAGCGTTTCTATTTCTTTTTTTCAGGATCTGCTGCTTTGGAGACGTTTATCTGCTTAAGGACCTTGAACACATCGTTCGTATGGATGGGATGTGTATCGTCTCTTGTGCGAGATGCAAAACAGGTGTACAATCATTCACAAAATTATTTGTGCACAGTAGTTTCGAGACTGTTGCCGTACAGACATCTGTAATTTGTAACGGATATATGTTTCCTAAAAAATAAAAAACAAAATAAACTGATTCATGTTTGTAAAGCTTTTATTTACATGATTCAGTTAAAAAAATTAAAAAAATTAATCATTCAACAAATAAATAGAACAAAAAGTTTTTTCACAAAATTATTAGTGCACACATAAAAAACAATTTTTACAGTGTTGTAACTAAGTTAATGTTATACAGGGTGGCCCGAATGTGGTGTTACACTTGAATGCAAAGAATTGTATGGGTGGGGGGGGGGGGGGGGGGGAAATCCTAACGGTTTCCGAAATAACGGGACTTAAAAAATATGTGTATGTTTTTATAGATTACCCTGTAACTTCTGAATGTGGCACCCTATGATGATGCTCTAAAATTTGTTAGATTCGGATCTTTCCAATGGTCCATAAACTTTTCTCTTCCTCCTCTACGTTTTGAAGTTATGGCTCAACAAATCTAAAATTTCGGACTTTTAATTCGGTGTTCTTTTATTGAACTACTATTATTATCAATAAACACGTCATCAACAACAACTTTTCATATCAGATCTAAAAGACGAAAAGCTTCGCTTCAAAACGTACCCAAAATGTAACCCTTTCTACGTTTTTTGTACTTTTCCTTAACCCTAGCCATGTGAATAGAATTGGAGGCACAACCAATTTGATGAGAAATGTTTTTGTTTTATTTATTGGTTGAAGGATAAATTTTGTTTATTTTTTGTACTGAGTTATATAAATAAAAGCTTTACAAACATGGATCAGTTATTTTTAATTTTTAGAGAAACCTTTCTGCGTGTTTTTACACTTTTTCTAGAGCATATCCATTAAAAATGCTTAAAAAGCTGATTCGCAAAATATAATTGCATACTTTCTGGCATTTATTGAACTTTTTCGCGGCTATGGTTAGGGTTAAGGAAAAGTGCAAAAAACATAGAAAGGGTTACATTTCGGGTACATTTTGTATGTGAATTGGCTTGAAGACAAGAATTTGAAGCGAATTTAGCAGCCAAATTATTCGTTCCATCGAGGGAGTCAACAATCACCTCACAATTGTTAAGTAGTGAAGGTATAGAGGAACTGGTAAAGTTGTTTCTGATGATTTTGACCAGGGGCCAGAAACAGTTGTTGTCGTTGCGGCTTTTCAAGATTCTTTATCTAACATTCTGGTTAAAAAGAATTCTCTCTGAATAATGGACTTACAGGTGCTCCGTGCAGTCTTAAAGACTTGTTAAATGCATGCAATTGATAGGCACGAAAAGCAGACTCCTTGGCTATTATTGCTTGGTTGCACTTATCGTCAAACCAAGAGTGATTTTGCTGTTGTTGAGATTCCAATCAGCATGTTTATTTTATTTTTATTTAATGTTTGGGCTAAGTATTCTAGTATTCTAAAGTATTGCATTTAACGAAATAATAATTGAATTATTCCAAAATAAATGTCTTGCTTTAAATGTAATAACTCACTACAACAATATACATTGATTTGTTTCCAATGCTCAGCGGATAGCTTATGATGCCGTAGCATAGCCTTAATAATAAAGGAAGAAGTGGTAGGGAATTGTTTAACCCTAATAAGCCGTCTTTACATCGAAGACCCATCAAAGACTTATCGGCAGTTGTTTTCAATTTAAACAAACCTTCCATTGCTTTTACCCGAATAGGCTCTGTCCTGCTTAAAACACCCCGAGAAAAGTCATATCATATTCACGAATTTTACAGATATAAGCACTTCTTGTTTTCTCTGTAAGCCTCAATAGCTACGATCCGTAGTAGTAGAGCGAATGTGACCCATAAGGACTGCTTTCTTAAACGTATAAAATTGAAATTTAATGTTTTTTACAAAAGTGCAGGAGAATTTGATTTACTGCGCAGTGAATCATTTTGCTAGGAAAAATTAAGAAGGACTACTGCATTTTTTTTAATGGTCTTCAGGGGACGGGCGGGGGCCCGCGCCATCTAGCTGGATCTGCCCTGCCTTTTGTGATCGCCTCAGAGCAATGTCGAACTGATTAGATCTTTTTTCAGTAATTTGCAGTTTCGACAGAAATCGTTAGACCTAGCATGGTTTCATATTGTTTAATGACTCATTATCATCAGTAACACTTTCTTGGTGTCCATTCCACTCAGGAATCAGGACTCAGGAGCTGTTTTGTTTTCATTCGGTTGTATACAAGCCATAATTACCTCGATTGACCCACCGATGATTAGCCTTAGTCTTGTAGCTATCGTTGCTAGCTCATCAGTTATCTCATTGCTCTCGATATTTCTATAGCCAAGTCAAGTACCCAGCATAGGTGCAAAACGATAAACTAAATATCGTTTAAGATGGCGCATTCCATTGTTAACTTCAGAGAGAGGTCATGATCCCAACGGAATAGTTTCAATCCAAGAAAAAAAGAATTTAGAATTTAAAATTCCACTAATTAGCTAAATTTCACTTTTAGGCAAACCTTGCGATGATAGATCCGACCGAGGCTCAGTTCCGGTGGCGTAGTAAAATGGAAAGTGTTGCTTCTTATATCAGGGCATAGATCATTTATACATTCATAGCTTTTTTAATAGCATTAAAGTAATTAATTAATTGAACACAGTAAAAACTATCGCAATAAATCAAATTGCAAGTGACTACCTAAATCCTTTCAAATTACTGAAAAAAAAAAAAACATTACCTTATATCATCATCTCAGCAATTTATAAAAATTATCGCACATGCTCCAGTGGGTTCTCTTCCTTGGTTAATAAAGCAGGTAACGTAACATGTAATGTAATATATTTCTTTTGAAAGCCAAAGCTGATTATGCATACACACACACATACATACGTATACTCACTAGTTCCATTTCACTCTGTACTGCATTTCAGGTGCCCAATTACAAATTAAGTGAAGTGAGGCCAAAAACTTTTTACACAAAAGTAAGAAGAAAAAAAGAGAAAAACTAGTTTTCCTAATAAAAATCGTAATCAACATGTACGGCGGCGTGCTGGCCGTTATTGTTAGTTTCCGTATCCATTATTAAACTCTCACTTTCACCTGAGCCATTGAGCGGATGGAATTACATGTAAGGTACTGCTGCTGGTGGTATGCAAGTATTCGGCTGGCTCCAGTATGTCTACTTCCGAGACTGAGACTCTCAAACGGAAGACATAACAACAATTGAAAAAGAATTTGCCGGTCCAATGCAAGCAGCTGTGTGCTTTGATAAGTGTGCGCATGCGATAAACGCTTTTATGAATACGTTCTCTTAGGTAACATTTCATTTATTATTAAGTGGTTGAAATGGATGGAAAACCAGTCCAGATTGGAGGGTTTTTGGTTCAAGGCTAATTTAACATGATTAAAAGAAGAAGAAAATAAAAGTTTTTGTTTTTTTTTTCTAAAAAAAGCTCTATATACGTCTTGGATTTATTCAACTCTTTACACATTTTTCCATTTTTACAAAAACAAAACAAATAAAATAAAAAAAAGAATAAAGTTTTCTTATAACAGTAAATTTGCTCGCCTATAGAAATTTTAAAATCACAAAGGAGACGAGTTAGCTATCTCATCAGATTATAAAACAAAGAACAAAAAGTTTTTTACAAATTTTCTATATAAAAAACAAAAAAAAAAAAAAATTAACACATTTGGCTCATAGTAGTGTGCTGAGTGATTTTCATATTTCATATTATTTATGTACAAAAACAAAAAAACATACTCAATTGAGTGAGTGAAAACAAAAAAACTTCACTCAATTCTAGTACATATTAAATTTATATTGTGACAACAAGATCTAAGCGTAGCGCGTACACTACTTCAGTTTAAGTAGTGTTCGTTACACTAAATCACTCCTCCTAAAACTCCTTTCTGGTCCGCCGCTCAGCTCAACAGTGGATGCTCAAAAACGTTTCTAATGATAATGATGGTGTCCGTGTCCGTGTCCGTATCCTCCATGTCCATGTCCTCCATGGATGATGGGTACTTCAACGGGATATTTTACTGGTATTGGAATTTCCTTATGGACTGGTACCTTAATTTCTGAATAAACTGGATATGGTTTATCAATTGGTACTTTCACTTCATATGGTACAGCCTTTTCTACAGTATAAGGAACTTTCTTCTCAACGGTATATGGCTGTGGATATGGTACCTTAATATGTACTGGATAAGGTTTGTCAACATAAACTTTGTATGGTTTGTCGACTGGAACCTTAACTTCATATGGTACTTTCTTTTCAACAATAACCGGATATGGTTTTTGTACTTCAACTGGATATGGTTTAGCTACATGAACTGGATATGGTTTATCAACATGTACCTTAACTTCATATGGAACTTTTTTGATAACTTCATATGGTTTTGGTACTGGTATTTCAACCTTAACCTCATATGGTACTTTTTTAATAACTTCATAGGGTTGTGGTACTGGTACTTTTACTTCGTATGGAATTTTCTTGATAACTTCGTACGGTTGTGGAACGGAAACTTTAACTTCATATGGTTTATCATATGGTACTTTAACTTCATATGGAATTTTTTTGATAACTTCGTATGGTTTTGGTACATGAACTGGTACTTTGACGATTTCCTTTACAGTATATGGTACTTTTTTGATAACTTCATAGGGTTGTGGTACATGTACTTTAACTTCATATGGTACCTTCTTTTCAACAGTATATGGAACATGTTTCTCTACAGTATATGGAACTGGAACTTTCTTTTCGATTGTAATAATTTTTGTATGCTCGTGATGTTCATGATGACCGCCTCCGCCGCCGCCACCACCACTACCACCGAAGGAATAATCTCCAATTGAATGATATAATCCACGTTTCTCATGATTCTGAGATTCACCATGATTTGGTTCTGCTTCCTTTTCGACCTTCTTATCTTCAGCTGCAGTTTCAGCTGGTTCACCAGAGCAATGAGCCAGTGCCACGCATAATGCGAGACAAGGTAATAGAAGCTAAAATTGAAAGAGAGAGAGAGATAGAGATAGATTTACATAGAGATTTACAGAGAGAGAAAAAATATTTTAGTATTTTTACTGTTATAGGAGTAAAAAAAAAATTATAATATATTTTTTTGTGATAACAGTCAAAGAATCAAAACCAATTGCAAATCAGAACACATCACAATTTTTTTTTTCTATTATACTTATAGAATATCTGGACTTTCGGTTCTTAGACTTCTTCACATTTAATTCGCACTTTTTTCATGTTTTTTTTAATTGTAATTTTACACATGACTCAAAAATTTCACTTGATTTATAAAAATTTGATGCCTCTATAAAAGAATAATCCACAAATTAATCGCGAAGAAGAATAGATAAAGCGACACGATCACTTTCTTCAATCACTAAGATTCACAATGCAATTATTGAGGCTGAAGGTAGATATAGATAAGTGCGTAGTAGAGAGAGATAGAGAGCCTTCAATTAATATTATTACCATTCGCATTGTTGAGCTGATGTTCACTGTACTCCAAGAGTTGAATTGTTTTAAGCGTGTTGCAGAAACTAAAGCGAGACCAACTAGGTACTGACTCAATACCTGCCGTGTGCCTGCTATATATATGCAAGGTGGTCGATTGTAAAAAATTTTATGCCTAGAAGTATTTAGCCGCGACTGGGGTAATCAGGGTACAGCGAGTTTTCATTTTCATTTTTGTCCATGTATTAGAAGGAGCACGATGGTGATTAATACAAAATTTTGTTCCTTCATGGTGGATCCCTCTCATTTTCGATTGGATTGTGTACAAGTTGTTAGGGAACTTTCGGCTTGGTCTGTTTCATACTCATAAGCCGTGAAAGTTGCACTTGCATCCACTACCACTTCTTGTCCATCATTTCCAGGTGGTGTGCAATTCATAAATAGTTAGGGGATACCATCAATCTGACCATATAAAACATAGCACATACACATAATAGTAATACTATGCTGGATAACTTAACGAATGATGGAATTATATTATAGAACTAGATTATAGAGAGTTTAGTAGGAAGATAATGGTTTTTCTGGATCAACTTTAGTTTAAGATTTTTTTGTTTTTAGGATTATACGGAATAAAAAAAAAATTAAAAGTATGGGTGAAGGTCGATTTAGATGTTGACATGTACCGATATTATAGAGTCATGAATATACACCCGAATTATATGGTTCGGTGAAATATCATCGATTTGATGAAGATATTATGCAAGACGATCTCTGTTAAGTAGCTCTGCCATTACAGAATGTCGGTACAATGTGAATGCAAATTACCTAAATTGTATATATGCTACATATGGCAAGAAGACAGTTGGATGCCACAATATTATTGTAATTTTTTGTTGTTTGTTTTTGAAATGAAGAGAAGTCATGAAATCAACAATCCTTACCTAAGTACCTACTTTAGTTAGTTAATTTTGCTTATGACTCGTTGATTGAGTGAGTGAATTAATGGGTCTAAGATTGTGGATGCTTTTTGTAGAAACAACAAAGATGAAATTAATTGAATGACCTTTGGTGATTTAAAATGTTGTTGATATTTACCGGTAACTATTTATATGTATACTTTGTACATACATTTATAATAGCCATGACTTCAGACTTTGAACTATTCGACAAGTTTTATTAACAGAAAGAAATTTGGGACACAGTCAAGAAGAAGAAAGAGAGAGAGAGGAGAGACAGAAAAAAAAATTAAGATTGAGGTAGCGTGAACAAGATTATAATTATGTAATCGTACTATTCCACCTACACGCGGAAAATTGAGTTTTTGGGGGCTGGCGAGTTGTTAATGATTAAGAAATTTATAAAGAAAAAAATCAGAAGAGGTTAGTGATCCAACCACGTGATCCATTCTGATTATGATTATAAGAAAATTATGTGCAGTTTTGCGTTAGTAGTGATGACTAATGGACCAATAAAATCTACGGAATATAGAATAGGTTTAGCTGAATCAGTTACACTTAATTGAGAATTTAGTTCGATAGTCATCATATTCGGTCGAATGAAGGTAATCAAATAAATCGATCATCACCACTGAATTGGGATTGTAAATATTTGTTATAGTGAAAAGATAATTAAAATTAAATGGAATTGAAGAATTTTTGAGAGCTTTTATTTTAATAATTCTAAATTAAATTATAAATACAAGAGCAAAAAACAACTGTCTCGTCTGGCTTTTAAAGCCGGGATCTTCCACTTCCCGGGCGACTGCTATTGCACCACTGAGACAGATGACATTTCCTTTTGTATTTCTTAATTTATCTAGCCTGTTAAGCCACAATTGCACAGTTGCCCGGAAAGCGGAAGGTCCTGGCTTGAAAAACCGGATGATGCGGGGCTGTTTTTTTTCTATTGTATTTATAGATTAATTTAGAATTGTTCAAAATAAAATTTTTCCATTCGATCTATGACCGATTCTAAAAAATTGTGAGTTCGAGTCCCGTATGGAACAAGACAAAAAAAAAATAAAATTAAAATACCGAAATGTACATACAGAGTGTCACATATGTGGTCTGGGACCTGAGGGCTATGGAAAATTGTATGGGAGGAGGGATGAATTCCCAACGCTTTCCGAGATAACGAGACTTAAAGGTATTTGGTTATGTTTTTATAGATCACACTATAACTTCTGAACGTTACAGTCAATGATGATGCTTTAAAATTTATTATACAGGGTTTTCGAATAAGAGGTTTTATTTTAATTAGCCCGCTATTTCGGTAGATGTCACTTTTGGAGCTGTCATTTTTTGACACTTGATAAGTAGAAACTACGCCATTAATAAAAATGGAACGATACATGATTCAACAACGCATTGAAATTATTAAAATTCACTATAAAAATGGTGAACATGTGGCAGAGACGGTTCGTAAAACTCGAACATTTTTGGGTCGTCGTGAAGCACCTTGTCGGACCGCAATACAGAAATTGGTAGAAAAATTCGAGCTGTCGGGACAAGTTAGTGATGTGAAGAATAAAACCAGTGCACGTCGCTCAAGAACAGCCGAGAATATTGCTGCTGTAGCCGAAAGTGTTGAAGAAAACCCAGGTTTGTCCATTCCTCGTCGTTCTTTGGAATTAGACGTTCCACAAACGTCATTACACCGTATTTTGCATAAAGATTTGGATCTTAAGGCTTATAAAGTTCAGTTAACACAAGAACTCAAGCCGGCCGATTATCAACAACGTCGAGTCTTTGCTGATTGGTTCCTTGAAATGCATGAAAATGATCCGGAATTCCATCGAAAACTCATCTTGGGTGATGAGGCCCATTTTCACCTCGATGGCTTCATCAACAAGCAAAATTGTCGCATCTGGGGCTCGGAAAACCCAAGAGTTATTGTTGAAAAGCCTCTCCATCCTCAACGTGTGACCTTTTGGTGCGGTTTATGGTCCAGCGGGGTCATTGGACCTTACTTTTTCGAAAATGAGGCTGGAGCAACAGTTACGGTGAATGGATTGCGCTATCGACGATGATTAATGATTTTTTATGGCCGGATTTGGATGGTATTGATCTGGACAACGTTTACTTTCAACACCTTTTCAATGGTTTATAAATTTTTCCCTTCCTCTTCTTCGTTAGCTCAACAAATTAAAAATTTCCAAATTTTAACACGTTGTTTTTTATTTAACTATAAATTTTATCAAAAAACACGTCATCAACACCAATTTTTCATATTGGATTTAAGAAACCCAAGGGTTTTGCTTTCAAATGATCTGTAACACTTAGTACTCAAAATGTAACATTTTCTGCGTTTTTTGTATTTTTACTTATATGTATTCAGCGAAAAAGTTCAATAAATGCCAAAAAATAGGAAAATATGTATCTCTTGGGAATGAGCTTTATAAGCCATTTTCGCATGGATATGCTTAAGAAAAAGTTTTGGGTACAGAGTGTAATAGGTTATTTTGAACTTTTGCTTTTGGGCTTCATAAATCCAATATGATAAATTGGTGTTGATGAAGTGTTTTATGACAAAAACAGTAGTTAAATAAATAAAAAAAAAAGAACGAGTTAAAATTTCCAAATTTTAGCAGCAGTGGGGATAAAATTTATATTGGTAAGGTCCCACGATTATCTATCTAATAAATTTAATTCATAGTTATAGGATGTAACATTCAGAGGTTACAGGGTGATCTATAAAAATATACCCAAATATCTTTAAGTCCCCTTACCTCGGAAACAGTCCGGAATACTTTATTGGCAATTGAAAATTGTAAGGAGTTAATTGTTTTATATTAAAAAACTAAAATATAATTATATTTAAATGTGAAGTGTCTTTGTGAATTTCTTCACCAAATTGCAATGCAATTTGCAACCTCAGATTCATAATTTTATAGATAATTACTTGAAGATTCAAGCCGGTTTATTTGACAAGCTGATTAACTGACAGATGAAATGACAGTGATCGTTCACTCCGCCATAATATTTCGGTGGCGTTGCGAATGTGATAATTTTTTATATAACTATGCAACGACTAACGACTAGGTAACAATTTTGGTAGTGAATGTAGTTTCGAATATAATCTAAGCTTTGACTAGCGTATTCTAACATCTAAAGAAATGTTTTGTGGTTGCTGCCGATGCTTCTGTCTGTCGCATTCTGGAAATAATAAGTACATACAGGCAGCACCTAAGGCTTAGTTGGTATCGCGAGACCTGAAATTTTCAGAAATTGAAAAACTTTTTCTCTTCTCTGTTTCCCAAAAATATACTGGGTATTTCAATTTACAAGGGGTCCAATTTAGATGGGGACAAAAGATACCAGCAAGGAGGCCAAGGCGGTCAATTGTGCCAAAGTCTATGGTAGCATTGCAAACGGTTTTTGGAAGATTTTAATATTTATTGAGTCTAGGATTACCTCTCTGCTCGCCATTAGTGAGTAAAAATGAGCTGTCAAATTCAAAACTTTTGAATTTTACGATTTTTTTGCTTTCAATTCCAAAACTAAATGCTATTTTTTATTAAATAAAAAGCACCAAATATATGAAAGCAATTAATAATTACCTACTTAAGTAAGCCGCCATTTTAACGCATTCAGGCATCAAGGTCAAATTGAAATGAAAGCAAGCTGCATGTTATAAACTTAGAATATAGAGAGTACAGGAAGTGTGATAAGCAAAATTTGGTGTAGTCAAATTCTGGTTGTATTAGTATCTGTTTCCGCTGTAGTAAAAGCTCAGTACAGCCGTGTAGTAGAATCAATATAGAGACTAGGTCAACAAGATATGTATATGGTTAAAAATACTGCAGTTGCTGCCACCGAAAATGCTCTTAGCCGTGCCCTTAGTGGCTGCCACTGCGCCTAGATACCCATTGAGTTTCTCAGCTGTCTCAAACGTAAACAAATCTTCAATAAACAAATATTTCATCGTTTTTGTTATTAATTTCAATTTAATTTAATATAAAAATTTGTGTAAAGTACAGAAAATAATATTCTATATTCTTGCCTAAAAAATGATTTTCCACGTATATTTTCACCAGATTCAAATTGTTGCAAATTAAGAATCTTCGTTTGACAGCTGAAAATACATTTGTCTCTTTCTTTAATATAATGTTGACCTACTTCACGATATCCTGAAAAAATCCACACGAATTTTACAGGTATCAACACTTCTTGTTGTCTCTATATTCTAAGATTATAAATTAATTTTGTAATATGCGGACAAAATTTTTAAAATCTTTCATTTGAAGTTGACCTTATAAGTTTTAGAATAACGTTTTACTTAAGTTGGTAGGTTATAAATTGAGTTCGCAAATAACGAAAAAACAAGCTGCACTTACAATTTTTGTAAAAAAAAAAATGTTATTTATTTTTTAGAAATGAAAGCATTTTAATAAAATTGTTTACTGAATATATCACAAAAAAATGTTGGAACAATATTCTTCTTATATATTTGTGACACAATTAATCAATCAAATCAAATTATATCAATTCCTACATAAAAAGTGTACTGTATTGTGGTAGTGCATTTAAACGCCTGCAAAAAAAAAAAAATCGAAATTTCCAGCTTTTTAGCTGCTATGAGCAGTGCTAATAAAGCCAAAGCATTGAATAAGCCAAAGCAATGTTGGGCGTAATCTGATTGCAGTGTAATTTAATTAATAATTCCATTACAGCTTAGTCAAATTACAAAGTAATCTAATTAAATTGTATTCGATTACATATCAATCAGATTACTTATGAGAGAATATGTAACCTATCAAAGGTGTAATCCGTTACAATATAATTAGATTATTTTGTAATCTAATTATATTGTAACAGATTACTTTGTAGATTACTTAAAAGTAATTAATAATATAATTAAATGAATTGAAAGAAAATAGTATTGTTCTCGTACGAAATTAGTTTTAGGGAGTTTTATGAAGAATTAGAATACAAATATCTTAAATATCTTAAATGTCTTAAATGTAATCACATTAATTAGATTAACATGTAGTGGGATTAACTTGTAATCGATTAATGTGTAATCAGATTAACTTGTAATCACATTACACGTTAATCGATTACATTATGTAATTATGGAAATGGATTACATTAGTAATCTGTTACAAAGTAATCTGATTACAGATTACATGGTTAATTGTAATTGTTAATCATTAATCAGATTACATTTTGCCAGTCGACATTGCCGTAAACATATAATCCCCTACAATTACTCCAGAAAAGTAAGGAACTTTCAAATCGCTTTCGCTGGGTTCATTCAGCATAAATAAAGATACTACAATTACACTAGGTGTCATCCATATACCTGAGCCAGACTTTAGGTTTTTGTTGTGAACTGCTTAGAGCTGTTTTCGTAAAATGCTCCATCCAGCAACTATAGGCGCTAAAGGTAGGCCCACCTACCTTCTGTATTTTAGAAAGATCTGAAATCGAGAGTTTCTTACAACATTTAAACTCTTAACACTCCAAGACCAAGTTTACGTTTGAGCAAGAACGTTCTTGGACATTAAAGATGGTGGCACGTTAGGACACACAGTTCATAGCAAAATGACGCACACTAATCGTTACCTACATGATACCTCACACCACCACCCGGCAAATTTAAGATCCGTCGTCACCACACTAGTTCACCGTGCCCACAGAATCTGTGATGATATCCATTTGGAGGCAGAACTCAAGTATGTGGATAATGTTCTGAAATTCAATGGCTACACAAGAAAACAACGGACTTTGAAGCCTATTTTGTCAAGGGTGAAGAAATCAGGAGTAGTTAACCCCCTATGTTAGAGGTGTCACGGATAGAGTGGGAAAAGTTTTGAAGCGACACGGTGTGAAATCCTTCCTTTTACCACCTAAGAAGGTGATAAAGATAGAGATCGCTTTCCACTCCAAACACCAGGCGTATACGCAGTCCCTTGTATCTGTGGGTCATATCATATTGGGCAAACACAAAGAAGTATTGCTACCCGCCTGAAAGAACATATAAATGCTGTAAGCAAAAACCAGTGGGAAAAATCAGCAATCTGCGAGCATATTCTGAACCATCCAATAGAACATCATTGGATTCATTTTGAAAAGGCAGAAGTCCTGGCTCGCGAGCTTTGTTATACTCCTCGTCTTGTTCGTGAGGCGATTGAAATAAAATGTCGACTTAATTTCAATCGCGACAACAATTTCAGTTTTCACGAACATGGGATCCCATCCTTAAAACATCTTCAGGGTTAATCCGAAATAAGCTTCGCTTAAATAGTGACGTTGTTAGTTATGTTTGTTCGCAAAACTTTGCACAACAGCAACTACAAATGCATCAACCACAGCAACAGCATACGCACCGGTACAATTTGCGTAGCTCCAATCGTATGTATCAATTCAGGCAGTTACCCGGTGACCACGCTCAATGTAATTTGAAGTGAAACGTTCAGGGTGAGTACTTGTTTTAGCACTCATTAAATAATTTATTTATAACGCGGCTAATCCGGAAAATGTATAAATATGTCAGTAAGGAACCGCGAAAGCCTTAAAAGTTACATAATAAAATTATACATTCTAAAATTAGGAACACCTCGAGTTTCGAATTCGAAAAATGCAATCTGGAAATATCTGATATTTTCACTTTAAAACAAACTCGAAAAAATATTGTTTTTACAAAATGACGATTTCTCGGTTTTTGAGCAACCAACGTTGCCGAAAAATTCACAGTGTACGAAATTTTTGGAGTCATTTTCCTTGACTAAGAATTTTCTTGTAATGTAAAACTATGTCTTATTCTGAATCTGTTCTTCGTTGAGCCTACCTTCATTATGCCTCGTAAATAGTTAGTTAGTTAGTTAGTTGTTATGTCCCGCAAAAAATTCGTCCTTATACCCCACCATACATTAGTCTTTTTCCGGCATATCATGCAAAATTCATCGAAAACTAATATGAAATCTATCATTATCCCGAAATCTATCATTATCCCATTCAAATCAAAACGCCTAAAATATTTCCTTAAACACAATCTTTGGCAAACCTAAGCTTTTGCGTGCTCTAATTGTAAAATTTTTGTGCTCTTTTCGTACAACAAACATAAACTAATGTGAAAAAAAAAAATGTTGATCATATGTTGGCAATACTTAAAGCTGATTACAGATAATATTCATTCGTCTCATTATGTCCCGTTTGTCATTATGTCTTTTGACTTTCGCCACAGATCCAAATGTTCAAAATGTATTTCATGATTCATTCATGTAGTCGAAGCAAAAATTATTGAATACAGCAACCACCTTAAAGTAAAAACAAAAATAGCTGAAACAAGTAAAAAAGCTAGATTTGGTCTAAGACCAATTCTTATGATACCCTAGAAAATTGCTCGTATAAAATTTCGTATGGTCACCGATCGATGCAAGTTTGACTTTTGAAGTGGTTTTTGGCATATATTTCTAGAACGGTTTATCGCACAGAAAAAATGATTATAACCAATTTTATAGGATTTCGTATTCTGAAGAAGTTTTTAGTGCAATAAAATGTCTTGGACTGATCGTTTTCAAAGTAGATATACGTAAAAAACAAATATTTTCACATGGCAATACCAAGAAGGAGTTGCCCGATTTAGTCCATTTTTGAAATTTTATTTGCTAGTACAATGAAAACAAAACATCATGTACCAAATTTCAGCTCTCTACGTAGACGCGCTCTCAGGCAGTGTCCAAATATATAGTGGAAAACGAAATTTTTGTACGGCAATCCCACGAAGGAGTTGCCCGATTTGTCTCATTTTCGAACTTAATTTAACTTTTTGTTTTAAAGTCTGTGTACACAATTTCAGCTCTCTAAGTATACGCGTTCTCGAGTTATCGTGCGCACAGATGGACGGACAGACGGACGGACATGCAAAAATCAAAATAACTTTTAATATTATGCTGTACGATCATTATTTCGAGGTGTTACAAATGGAATGAAAAACTTAGTATACCCAATAGATTTCATTTAGAGTATAAAAATGAGAAATAACTGCGGAACTACGAACAACTGAAAAGCAACACTAATCTCCTTATTATTTTATTAATCCTTGTTACGCAGCCCTTATCGTGCATTATAATTCCCCAGCTAGCAGTGGAGAAAGGAGTGGATTTGCACAATACCTTTAAAGCTCACTAAGTGTGACCAAAACACCTGTTGGGCGCCACGTAGTTTTTGAGTCCACGAACTCGAGGAAAACACGAAAATTAACTACGTTATAAATTTAATGAAGATTAAATTTAAAGCACAGAAAATAAACTGCGATCACTTGAATTCAACTTAATTCTCAATTTTTTAGAAATGATATCATGAGCTTGGCGTAGCAAGGTCACACACGAATAGAACCAAGGTCGAAAAGGTCACGTCTGCATATATACACCGATCTACTTAATATTTAATTAAAGGAAAAATGCAGTACTCAGTTTTTCTTTTTTATAGAATTTCTTTTGGTTCCTTTTCTTTTCTTTTAATCCGCTTTTCTGTTTTTCTTTGTTTTTCCTCAATTTTCCTTAATCCACTTTTCCTCGTTTCACACTTTTTTTTCCACTTTACTAAGAAAATTTGCTCTATACTGTATGTACTGATAGCTCAAACTCTATGCCGGAACTGTCCGCTTCGTCTACCAAAGTGCTTATTATTTTTTAATAACGACCCCTATTTCGAATTTCCGGCCCATATTTCAAATACATTTCCCAACCGTTTCCAATTGGTCGAAAACAATTTTAATAATAATTTTGATTTGTATTTATTCTTTACGGTTTATATTTTCCTTTGTATTGATCTAAAAATTTTAATTTCGACTCTAAAGTGGAAAAATTTGTGTTTAATTTTCCCTTTTGACAGGAGTCTGAAATTATTTAAATTTTCTTGTTGGCCTTTCCCGCGGGGTCAAATATTTTCTTAATTCAAGCTATGGGCTATAGACAGCCCGATTCATTTCCTTTTGCGCTCTGGGAAATAAAGAATAATAGGAAAATTACATCGTTTTCCGTCGGTGTTTAGGTTAGGTTGTGCTTTTGTTTTTTCTCAGGTGAATCGAAGAGAAACTGGACCAGGTAAACATACATATTTTTAATTCATTAAATTTTGTAATATCTCTGTGTAAATACTGCATTTCCATCATAGGAAATTAATGAAGGGCTCACTATTCGTGTAGTTCCCTGTAAACTCCCATCGTCTTTACACTGTAAGTATTTTTTCTTAATTCTAAATAATTTTCAGTCCATTGAATTTTCTTTTCTATTTCATTAATTTAATTTACTTGCAAGTATGCACATATTTCGCCCATTGGATAAAAGGTTAATGATATTTGAAGCTATTTCGTCTTCCAGGTATTGGGAATAAACGCTGTGGGATATATTTATGGTATCCTAGTATAGGCCAAATAGGAAGATACCCTCAAGAACAAATCGGAGTTGTATCTATACATATATATACACAAATGATGCCCCAGGAACTAATCTCGGTTAGGAAAAATAGCTCGCTTTGTATGATCCATGAGTATTCGTTAATTCTGTCATTTATGCCTGATCATTTGAAAAATAAATTACTTTGCAGAATTATTTCTATTAATGAGGTATGAGAACATACACATAACAAAAAAAGGTATAAATATAGGTGCTAACGCTAGCTTTTATTGCATGTCACCACATCCCCTTAACTCTGGATGGACTTTTATTTGTAACATCCTACATAACTCATAAACGAAATAAACTTGCATGTGTCCACAAAATAGTTCTCTTACCCATTGAGCTGATAATTATAATTAAGTGCAATTATTTGGACAATACTCGTATGATATTAAGACAACTGTTATTTCCGCATTAATTGTAAAAGAATAATGGCAAGTTCATTCATTATCATAAATATTTCTGTTAAATTTGCGGAAGCGCCATGATGCTTGAAAATTTTTTCGACAGGTCTCAGAAAATAATTTCTTTATATGCACGCAAACTACATATTAAAATTCGTCTATGAAAATGGTAAATAGTCGGAAATTAAGTGTTAAAAATTAATTAATGTGTAATTAGTGTGCGGAAAAAGCATTGAAAAATTTAAAATCAAAGAAGAAATTATAGACATTTTAACAATGCGTGAACATTTTATTTGGAGGTAATTTGAATCGGGTGAATATATAAGTCGCATCATAATATCGAGTTCAAGAACCGAACACAATATTGGAAGAAGTAAAAGGTAATGCACAATGAGATAGCAAAATTCATAGATTGCTTTAATTGATAACATATTACTCCTCGCTGTTATAGGTTTTGAGTTTAATTGATTTATCATCTGCTGGATAATGATGCTAACTCAAATGATGAATTGATGAATGACAATGGCTTACCAAGTTAGATTCTTCAATCTTCAGGTGTTGATAGAGATATAAATTAGTGCCAAATAATGTTTTTTAATTAAACTTTCGCCTTCCTTTAATTTTTATATTACATACTCAAATATTCGGTAATAGAGTAAGTATATGTAATTTTCTTTTTTCTGCTTCTGTAGAGTAGAATAGAGGATTTACTAATAACAGTCTCAATCAGAGAGTCAACGATATAAAATACATTACTTATGATGTAACTATAATTGATTATCTAAATCTGTTCAATAATTAATTATATAACTTCACTCACTTTTATGTCGATAATGTGCATCTGCATACATATTCAGCTGTTTTGTAGAATGATGATGTTTCTCTATCTAATCTTACTGAGTCGGCGTACGGCGATCCGAAATATTATTTATAATATGAATCCTTGCTTCGGTAAATTTTTTTTTACCATATTTGAGCCTTTTGGTAAGTAATTCTTTAGTGAATTAAGAGAGAATATCTGGATTAGTTTATTGAGACAGAAGTTTTAGTTAGGTACAGTTTCATTTTGTAAATTGAGCTCCAAAAGTTCGAAGGAACTACTAAACAAGGTTTCGAATGTGTTCAGTTAGTAATTTAAAATTGCTTTATACTAATTTTATAAAAATAGCAAAATTAGGTTGCTTTTTAGGATTAGCAAAACAATTTTGAAATTCTATGTACTTTTTTCAATTGGTTACCTTATTCAGAATTTTCCAATAACAGTGATAAAAGTTTGAATTGTCACAGCCGCCATTTTTTTTTAAATTGTGACAGTCATATTTTGCTGCATTCATTTTCTCGTTCATAATGAATTTGTTGCAATCCATACCATTCGTTTTCTCAGGCCGAACTATTTACTTTTAATCTCTGTCTTCGTTTTTTTCGGACTTCGAATGATTTTGAATGCATCTGATACAAGCAGAACTATTTTCATTTGTATTTGTGAACGTAATAGTTGAGATTAAGTTCTCTTTGTTAGAGAATGACTTTGTTTTTAATAAACATTAACTTATAGGAATTTATTCTTGCTTTTGTCAAATGGAAGAAATATCAAACACTTCAAATGGTTCTGTTACGTTTCTTTTCTATGTGAACAGAACTGAATTATGATATTGTTCTGTGAATTCAAACAGATTCATTCGAGACAAGAAAAGGAAAGTAGCATTATATCCAGTTATTCATTACTGCTTTGCAAGTCATAAGGGACAAATACAGAGTTTTAGTAGAGCTAACATTAGTGAAGTTTTAGTTTGATTTGAATGAAGTTTCGTGCTCTTCGTTCAATTTATGATCGACGCAATCGGAGAATAGAACTAACAATTCGTAGTTTAATGGAAACAACACAATCATGAAGAGAATATTGCTATTATAAGGAGGGGGGGGGGGGGGGAATAACGTTTTAACAATTAAGTATTCCTTAGACTTCTGTGTGATGGAAAATTTTGTATAAAGCTTTACAAATTCAAATTTATTAAGGGCTGCAATAAGATAACATACCTTTTTAGTACAAAGAACAATAGACAAGCTAGTTCACTTAAATACTTAATATGAACACATAACGTAAAATATAAAACGTACATGTGAAATATAAAAATAAGGCAAAAAAATATACATATATAGATGGTGTTTCCTTCATGGTGGTCCATAGAGCGGGAGGTTTTAGTACTCATGTAGACAAAAAAATAATCCTATGGCAAGGGGGGGGGGCATATCAACCGTTTCGAAGTTACAGGGTGATTAAGAAATTATGCCAGTTCACAAAATACCCAGTATCTTAAGAGGTACTGGGCTGATTGATATGCAGAACTTTATGGTCTTTGCAATAACTGCTCAACCAGCCTTGCACTCCTCTCCTCTCAGGAGTTACTGTGGTCTAAACTAAAAATTTCGGATTTTCCAACCTTTTTTTATAATTTGACTTCTAAGTTTTTTGCAAAAAGGTCATTAACATATTTTTTTTTATAAAAGCTGTAAACTGTAGACTCTCCTTTTTAATTTGTACTATCCGTATGCATTAAAGAGCTAATAGCTCACAACCTATTCAGGTCACACCAAAATTAGACGATAGTTTTTTTAAATGACGTGGTTACAGTCACTAAGGGTACAAATTATCTTGGGGAATAGGTTTGAAAATAGATTTGAGAATAAGTTGAGAGCTAATAACACTTAAAGGGCTACAGATAGCACATAGAATGTAGTAGATCAAATTGAATGGGAGAATCTACAGTTTACAGTTTTTATAAAATGAAGTTATCTTTTTGGAAAAAAAAAACAATAGAGATCAAATTAAAAAAAAATGGTAAGCAAATTCGAAACATTTAGTTTATAGCACAATAAGTCCTGAGGGGACAAGAATATGGGGCTAGTTGAGCAGTCGTTGGAAAGGCCATGAAGTTTTGCATACAACCAGCTTTAGAAGTTTACCATACACCCTTTAATTTCTAAGATACAGGGTGTTATGTGAAATCCTAGCATAATTTTTTAATCACCCTGTAACTCCGAAACGGTTAATATAGCCCCCCTGTCATACAATTTTTTATTTGTCTAGGTGAGTACTATTACTTCCCGATCTATGGACCACCATGGAAGAAACACCCTGTATATATAAAATTGAGGAGTTATAAAGTATAATATTATGAAAAATAACATTGAAATCATAAACTAAAATTGCAGAAAATATATAACTCATTACAAAACGGAAGCATTTTTTAAGCCAAAACCTTCAAAACCTCTCAGTCAACTCCATACTCTGAGCACCAGCTGGTAAACTGTTCCAGGCACGAATAGTTCGAACAAATTAAAAGTCCTCCATTATGGAATTTTGAAACCTAGGCATAAATAAATTGAAACGTCTGCCAGAGTTTAAAAATTCAAGTTGGTTAAAAAGATACCGAGACTTTTTGAAGTGCATAATTTTGTGAAGGGATGCAAGCAGCCCACGTCTTAAATATCTTCTTAGACCAAACACGAACCTCGAACAGTCATTGAATGCAACTTCATCGAACATACTGAATTCAAGTGAGGGAATATTAGACAGCTAACTGTAAGGTAGAAGCAGGGACTTAATTAGCATTGATTGAATGTTAAAAGGTAAACTTGCAGAGGACAACTACAGCCGTCGAAGGCAACCATAAAGTTTTTCAAACATATGATTAATCTGATTGCAATATTTCATCCGGGAGTTGAGGCAAAACCCTAGGTTACGCATACGTTCAATATATGCTAGAACTTCATTATTCAGAGACACGTGAAATGGAATGCATTGGGATTTTTAAAGGTTCAGTTGTAAATCATTATTAATCGCCCAACTCGAGACATTTGTCAAGTCAGAGTTTAATCGTTCGATACAATCCCCCATTATGCCAATGCGACGACCAATATACAGGGTGGGCCAAAAGTCACCATGGGGTTTAAAAATAACTAACTTTTTCGTTTGTGGAGCAATGTACCACACCCTGTTGACCGTTTCTCTTCATTCCTTTTTTACATGATAGCCAACTGTCTGTTCTTCATAGTAAGCATGTTTCCCCACCCCACCTTACCCCTCCTTTTTTTCATCCTACCATATGTTACCCATGGTGACTTTTGGCCCCCATGGTGACTTTTGGCCCACCCTGTATAACTGCACATCATCAGCACATATGTGAATTTTGCAGTCCCCTATAACCTCAGGAAGGTCATTGATATAAATCTTTACGAAATCCGATTAATGCTGCAATTGAAGTCTGTTTTGTTTTTTGTTATAGTTCCTCAATTGGAAAAAAATATACTTATAGTAAACTATTATTAAAGCCCATTGGTAATTACTAATATTATGATTTCTAGCAATAATTCTTATCTGATCCAATCCAAGTTAGATTTAACATAATTTATTTTATGTGTTGGGAAATTTCAATAATTCTACAATTTTAGCAGAATTTGATGGATTTGTATTGGGTTATTCCATATCAAATACGCAACATGTGTGACATAACTATCACCAACTTTTTTGAAATTTGACATTCTTGGAGGGTTTTGTGAAAACAAAAATACAAATTACAAATTTTCCCTACATAATGCGTATTTCGTGAGTTTTATTTTTATTTTTAAAACTTCGTAAAAATGCTGTCTTGGGTCTTCTTTACAAATTTTTCTATTTATTATAAGACAGTGAAATTTGGCTCATTTGAAAGGAACTGAGGTCATGTTGTCTTGAAAAATAGTAGCTTAAAAATATATACGAAAAGGCATGTCAAATTTTTTTTCCTTTGTCCTTAAATATCCTGGAAGATATATTTTAATTTTATTCATTTTTATTTTTATACCGTAGATGAAATCTAGGGTATACTAAGTTTGTCATTCCGTTTGTAACACCTAGAAATAATGATGGTAGAGCAAAATGCGTCTGTCCGGCCGTCTGTCTGTGCGTCTGTCCGTCCGTTTGTCCGTCCGGCCGTCTGTCCGTTTGTCCGTCCGGCCGCCCGTATGTCCGTCCATCCGCACGATAATTCGAGAACGCGTTCACTTAAACGGCTGAAATTTTGCATACGGGCTTTAAAAAAAAAGGAAATTTTAGTTCGAAAATGGGCATAATAGGGCAACTCGTTCGTAGGGTTGCCTTCAAAAATATCTTTATTCATTACTATATATTTGGGCACTACCTGAGAACGCGTCAACGTTGAGAGCTGAAATTTGGTACATGGTGTTTCTATAGTAATAGTAAATAAAATTTAGAAAATAGACTAAATCGGGCAACCCCTTCTTGATGTTGCCATATAAAAATTTAGGATTTATATATATACTGTGAAAACGATCAGCCGTATATGGTTTTAATGTACTGAAAAGTTCTTCAGAATGTGAAATCCTATGAAATTGGTTATAACCACTTTTAATGTCCGACGAACCGTTTCAGAAATATAGGTATGCGTAAAACCACTGCAAAAATCATACTTTCACAGAGAGGTGACCATTCAAAATTACATACGGGCATTTATCTAGTCTAGGGTATCATAAGAATTGGTCTTAGATCAATACTAGCTTTCTTAATTATATTATAGATATTATAATTAAAATTTTAACTTGGGATCTTAAAGTCCAATCATGAATAGAAAAATATACATGAATTTGATTTAGATCTTCTTTTTAAGAAAATTCATTTAGAGGGTAATAGGGGGTATGAAGAGTTAGAGTTTTCTATAAAACGGGGGCGTTAATGTTTTGACAAAATAAGATGAATTAGAGGGTGTTAGAGCTTCGATTCCTAATCTGTATCTAGTTACATGCATTGGAGTTAATATATTTAAATTAATGGAGGCAGTGAAAATCAGAGTTTATCTGCGGGATGCCTCAAATAAAGAATACAAAAATCGCACAAGAAAAAAAAACCTTTAAAATAAAATTTTAGGTGGAGTGAGGGGGAGACCGATAAAAAAAATTATGATGACAGTGTAACACTATAAAAAAAATTAAAATCAGAAAAACTAACTGTGGGCAAGAGCTTCTAGAAAATATGTGTAATCGTGAGAGTTCTTTGTGACACTTAAATTCTTAATAGGAGATCTGCAACCAAATTATGGAATAATCGATTATCTGGTAAATAAAAATTTAATTCTTGAGTTCATTAAAAACAAAAATTCATCTCCTTCCTTATCCTTTTATTAAAAAAAATACAAATTACCTCCGCCGCCGCAACTTGCTTTTGGGAAGCATAGTTTTTTTTACTGATTAGAAGTACCTATACACTTATTTCTAGACTAAATATACATTCAGCTCTAGAGGTCTTGCTAGAGAATGGCGCATATTTTCTCTAGCAAAGACAATTCTTTTTAAGATTTTGATTTTGAGTAAAAAGCTAAAGTTTAAATAAATAAAAAGCTATATTTAAATATTACTGTTAATTAACTCTCAACCATAATCTTCGCATTTTGGTGATTGAATTATGATTTGGTGTTGGAGTGAGTGGTGGTTTGTGAAAATATTAGTTTTTAGCGATAGTTTTAGGGCAAGTGTTTGGAGGTTTTCAGAAATAGAAATTTCACGGGGATATTTAATTTTCGTTCCTGTGACTTGATAGTTGTTGTTCTTTTATTTATTACTTTTCGAGGCTTCTGAATTATCATATAAGATGCTGGCATTGGCAAAACCTGGTCACAAACCAAGTGTGAGCTAAGACACTGCGGCTCCCATCATAGGGTAAAACAAAGGATAGTATTTTTTTTATATACTAATTATATACTAATATGTATATATATGAAAAATTTATTTCTAGTTATCAATATACGTTTGTCACCTAACTGGTTCATCCCATCTATATTATCCAGTGTTCCCTCCCTTTTACTCCTTCTTTGGGTACAGTGGACCTGGCCGCTAAAACAGGATACCTTGCGCAACGATTGGCCGTGTCTCAAATACATACATATATTACATGGTATATACAATTCTATGTTTCTCGATTTTTTGATAAATTTTTACTTGTGCGAAGTCTGAAGTGTTATGAATGTGTCACACTATCAGAACGGTTGCAATAAAAAACTTCATTAACCCCAATAGGTTACCGGGGGTCAAATTGACCTCAATATCTTTTCAAACATCTGGTAGAGGCGCTTAATCGTGGAAATAGCCCTTGGGCCGCCATCTAATATTAATCCGTCTAATAAACTATACTACTGTGCTGTTAGCTTGGCTTGGGAATCATCAGTGTTCGTCTAGTGTTCGTTCAAAGTAGACCTTAAAAAATCGTGGGGTCACGGTGACCCCGTGTGACCTAAGTATTTTGGACTGAAAAATTATAATTTGTTTTTGTGTTGCTAATTACTAAAATTAATTTTCTGTAATGTAATGCAGTGATTATAAATGTTTTTAATGCTTGTTTGTAGTGGCTTATAATCCATGCTCAAGACTCGTTCGAGTTTTATTATTAGAACAAGATGAAAAATTCTGTTTCTCATCCACTGGAATAACGCTGTTGTCCTATACAAAAAAAAAAAAAAAATAGTTCTTCTGGCTTCCTCTTACTCGCATTCTTACGAAGATGGAAAGCCAGATACATATTATTGTATTATAATGTAACTAAAGGGGGTAAAGATTGCTACGAGAAGCTGTGCCGTTCTTTTACCACCTCTAGAAAAACGAACCGTTAGCCGATGCCGATATTATATGGTTTGTTGGATCAGGCTGCTGTAAATGCGCGAATTCTTCTTCAATGCCAGGAATTGACAGCTGATAAAAATATGAAAGTAAGCGCTTAAGATTGTCTACGCGATTTATTTTTAGATATATTACGGCCGCAGTTGGAAGACAGGCTCACTATGAAAACTTTGAGAGTGAATTTAAGGAATAGAATCATGATGATCTTGAAAAATGATTTACCCGCTAATGGTGAAAGACAATACCTATCCAAACGCCAACGTTGCAAAATTTGTAAAAGAGTCAAGGATTAATAAACAATATACACTTCTTCCATCTTGTAAACGCTCAATGTGCGACGAACATAAGACGAAGATTGCAAAAAAAAAAAATATTTCTACTACATACAGACCATTTTTCTTCAACATTTTTCGCGGCTTCGATCTTCAAAATAAATACATTTTTTGAAATGGGCAATGTTGTTTTTTTTTATTGAAATCAATTCTGAATAAGAAGTACGATTTTCTAAAAAAAAAAAAAACAAAATATTTTTGTCCTTCTTTTAACTTCGCCGGTATTGTACAA
The DNA here is from genome assembly GCA_963924295.1 of Dioctria rufipes. NCBI lineage: Eukaryota > Metazoa > Arthropoda > Insecta > Diptera > Asilidae > Dioctria > Dioctria rufipes. The sequence continues at coordinate 338,223,376 of OZ002740.1, read as the reverse complement.
TATTTAAACAATTAATTTTAATTAAAAGAACTATAAAATCTCTTTCCGGGAACCTTAAACAATACCTAAATATTGTTTTAGAATTATAGAACTAATTGTTGAAGTTTGAGGGCACTTTTTGAGAGCTGATGACCGTAATGCAATTCTACTGAACTGTGACCTATTAGGGTTAAACAGTTTTACTGCAATTCAAACATTTGTCATGTAGAGTAATTGTTGTGGTATTAAGAAAACGGAAATACAGAGATATCGACTACCGTTTTTATTGATTCATAGATCACTATTCGTCTAATGCTTAACCTAAAAATAGTCAAACTAATTGAATTTGATCATAAAAAATAAGGCGAATTTTTCGGTAATTTTTAGTTTTTGGTTGCTGTTGTCATTTTGTGAATTGTGTTCAGATTTTCTCATTTTTCAAGATAAGTCGTCCAAGAACAACACTAATAATGCATAGAAGTTAAACAGCTAAACCATTTTTTGTTTAGAGATACCCATAAATATAAATCGAATAATAATTAATTTCTTAATATTAGTGTAAATTTTTTTAAACTCTCACACTTTTTTTATATCTTCCAAAATAAAATGATTGATAAATGGACAAGACAACTATGTAAATTTATTCATTATTCATTAATACGTGCGAAAAGTTAATCTACGCATTTACAACTATGAAGCCACCCTAGGGATATTAAATAAAAAGGAAAGGCTATCAGTAACGATTAATCAAAACTTAGAAATGCACTACGATTAAAGAATGAAATCGTGAAGAAATCGTCAGAAATCCATCGCGATTTCTTGTACATATTAAAAGGTGCCAGTTATTATCTCGACCAGCTGAGATCTTTCGCAATATAAATGTAAATTGCTTAGTCACTTCAGTCATTCAAGATATAATAAATTTTTTGAAACATTGAGCAGCAGCTGTACGTGTACCAAATCGTGAGTTGGGAAATCGAAAAAAATTACCAAAAATAAATAATAATTATTGAGATATTACAAGAAATTTATGAGTGACCTTTTTCTTTGCAAGGTAGTGGAGATTCAAGCGCAGCATGGATACGATTAGCGTCCCATTGTATTATTTACATGGTGCCTATCTATAGTCGGCTTCTTTCTCGTAGTCTTGATCTTGTGTTTAATCTATAAGTTGAAAAGAAAATCAGAAATTGTTTACCCTGCACCGGATGAGATCGTACAATTATAATAAAAAAGTAAATGAAGGGCACATTCCAAGTAAATATTATCATTTTAGGCTGAAAAATATTTGTATTCGAGTTGTAAACGAGCCGCACACTAGATTTGTTTTATTATCATCACAATTTAACTCCATTTATGGTGCTAGAAAAAGTATATTTACCACGTTTCATCAAAATCTGTACTAAGTACCCCCTAAATAATCCTAAATAGTTTTTTACCACAATTTTATCTTGAAAATATCTCATCAATGAAATTTTCGAAAGTGGAGATCTAGCTGAATCGCTTTCTTGTATCCGAAAATGGCAGCCTATTTCATCTCATAAAAGTCGGTTATTACCCCCTAAGTACCACTAATGAGTATTCTTACCCTTAATTACTCCTCAAACATATCTTAAAAGAATATTATTAAAATCGAGTTCTAATTACTTAATTCACTTTCTCGAACCTGAAAATGTAGATCTATTTTTCCAAAATTTCGGTATATGTTAACCCCTAACTGAGTTTCAATGCGTTTTCCGAATCCTGAGATCTAGCCTAATCGATTTCTGGCATCTGGAAATGGCGGACTCGTCCTTTTTCATAAAAGTAAATTATTATACCGCTGAGTGTTCTTAAGGAAGTTTTTTACCCTTAATTACTCCCTAAATATTCCTAAGATTTCTCTCTATAGCTCTGTCGACACTTTTACTTGTTTTTGGAAAATTTTCAGCAGAACTTCCCTTTCGGACCTTTCGTTGCTGGAGGACTATTCTGTTCTAATCAACTCAACTCACAATGTGGTTGATTTCATCGTTTCTTAGCCTATTAAGCCATTTATGATTTCAGCTGTATTTTACATGTAAGAAGTTTAAAATTCACAAATGTTGCCCTTAATCTTATTTTCGCAAATTCGTCCATTGGTGACTTTGTTTTAATTACCTTTGAGTATGAATCAATTAACAACAATTAAGTAAAAATTATCTATAGGCCATCACTACACAGTAATCCACGGTTTTTTAGTTGCAGACCAAGGCAGTGAAGCGGTCCTTTCCTGGTTATACCCCAGATGATACATACATAGTTACTAAGCCTTAAGTGCGTATAATGGGGAATTTTTGTTTTCCCTGAATAATTTAAGTGCTGCTAATTCAAATTTTCTGGAAGTTCTTTACAACTTGTTTCTTTTATATGTTCCTGTCATTAGAAGGAGAAATAATTCTGGTTTTCCGTGTATGAACTATAGGTTGAAGAGACTGAGAAATGAGTGGAACAAGGCTCATAAGATATTCAAATTACCTGCTATGATTGATGGTCACACACTTTTTAAAACGTTGCAGAAAGAATATGATTTCTTAAATAAGTTCCTATGTAGTCAACATTTGGCATCAGTGGAGGCTAGTACAGAGATAAGTCCACCAAAAGCTTTTTGATCATTTCTAATTCGTATGGTATTCCTTCTTCTATTGGCCATAAAAATAAAACTGCGGATTATATTTTAGATTCATGTAACCCTTTTGCAGAATATTTTGAGTCTGTATATTTGGAGGACTTAGGCTTTCACATTGACACTGAGATTACCACTTATATTTCCTCATGGGTCGACTTAGGCTCAATGGGGCTTTCCAATAAGAGGTGTTATTTTAATTAGCCCGCTATTTCGGTAGATGTCACTTTTGGAGCTGTCATTTTTTGACATTTGACAAGTAGAAACTACGCCATTAATAAAAATGAAACTATACACGATTCAACAACGCATTGAAATTATTAAAATTCACTATAAAAATGGTGAAAATGTGGCAGAGACGGTTCGTAAAACTCGAACATTTTTGGGTCGTCGAGAAGCACCTTGTTGGACCGCAATACAGAAATTGGTAGAAAAATTCGAGCTGTCGGGACAAGTTAGTGATGTGAAGAATAAAACCCGTGCACCTCGGTCAAGAACAGCCGAGAATATTGCTGTTGTAGCCGAAAGTGTTGAAGAAAACCCAGGTTTGTCCATTCCTCGTCGTTCTTTGGAATTAGGTATTCCACAAACGTCATTACACCGTATTTTGCATAAAGATTTGGATCTTAAGGCCTATAAAGTTCAGTTAACATAAGGATTCAAGCCGGCCGATCATCAACAACGTCGAGTCTTTGCTGATTGGGTCCTTGAAATGCATGAAAATGATTCGGAATTCCATCGAAAACTCATCTTGAGTGATGAGGCCCATTTCCACCTCGATGGCTTCGTCAACAAGCAAAATTGTCGCATCTGGGGCTGGCTCGGAAAACCCAAGAGTTATTGTTGAAAAGCCTCTCTTTCCTCAACGTGTGACTGTTTGGTGCGGTTTATGGTCCCGCACGGTCATTGGACCTTACTTTTTCGAAAATGAGGCTGGAGCAACAGTTACGGTGAATGGATTGCGCTGTCGACAGATGATTAATGATTTTTTATAGCCGGAATTGAATGGTATTGATCTGGACAACGTTTACTTTCAACAAGACGGCGCTACGTGCCATACAAGCAACGAAACCATTGATCTTTTACGGGAAAAGTTTCCGGACCGTGTTATCTCTCGAAGAGGTGATCACAATTGGCCACCGAGATCTTGTGACTTAACACCTTGCGAATTCTTCCTTTGGGGCCACGTGAAAGAAAAGGTCTACGCCAACAGCCCAGCGTCGACTCAAGACCTCAAAGATGGAATTCGTGAGGTTATCGAGGACATAGGGCAGCCACTTTGCGATTTGGTTATGGAAAATTTCATGAAAAGGATATGGTCCTGTAGGCGTGGTCGTGGTGGTCATTTGGCTGATGTTATTTTCCATTTCCTTCCTCTTTATTATGAAATAAAGATCCGATCATTTATCTCAAAAAATGGCATTTTTCTTTGAATATCAAAATAACACCTCTTATTGGAGAAACCTTTATGTGCCCGTGGAGGATGTAAACAGAGCATTGGCCAATTCTAGGTGTAGCCACTCTTCTGGTCCAGACAATATTCTGGTCATATTTCAAAGTCAATTCCGTGATCCTATATTAGTGCCTGTTTCATATATTTTTAACTTGTCGTTATCCTCGAGACTGTTCCTCAATAAGTGGAAAATTTCATTCGTTCGTCCTATACATAAAGCGGATACTAAAAATTTTGCTAGTAATTATCGTCCTATTTGTAAAAAAATCTCTGCAATTCTGAAGCTATTTGAAAGCATTGTCTCTAATAAATTGCTTTTCCAGTTAAAGAGTACAATTCTATACACCAGTGGCGGATCCAGGATTCTTATGAATGGAGGGGGGGCAACTATACTTTAAAAATGGTATATTCTGAGCACTGAACAAAAGTTTGAAGACACTCGCCACTTTTTGTGTGGCAACACCATGAAGTGGTTGTCCGATTTAGTTCATTTTTAAAAGGTTATGAAATTGGTAATGATCATTTTTACTGTCCGATGGACCATTCTAGAAATATATGCGAAATACCATTTAACAATCACTTTCACAGACGGCTGAGCATACGAAATTAACTACGGGAATTTATCTAGCTAGGGTATCGTAAGAATTGATCTTAGGCCAATTCTATCTTTTTTCCTTGTTAGAATAACTAAGATTGCATTGCTGATAAGGAACTTCTATTATACTACCATTATTAGCAGTCCTCTGGATGATGTCGTATACCTACATAAAATCCACGAATAGGCGGTGGACTATTCTTAGAATTTTTACTTTACTTTGTATGAGTGAGAATCTGGTCGATGGTTGATCTATAATTTTTGTAAATCCAATTATATCGGCCCGAATATTTATAATGCATAACTGCATTCATCCATAGTTAGAGAAAAAGCAACGAAATGGGCGGTTCATTCTTTTAAGCCCCTTAAGGCGGCTGGGGTGGATGGACTAAGACTCATTAGTCATTATGCTTCAGAAGGAACTAAGGTACATAACACCATGGCTAGTGCCGATTTATAAGAGCTGCCTTAGGCTCTGTTTCTTGCCCAGGGCCTGGCAGGAAGTGAGGATAATCATCATTCCGAAGGTAGGCAGAACAGACCATATCGAGGCAAAAGACTTTAGACCTATCAGCCTCTCCTCCTTTATGCTTAAGGTCTTGGAGAGATTGATAGAGGTGTATATAAGAAATGTTTGGCAGGGCGACAGTGGTAGTCAGCATGCCTATACAAAAGGGAAATCGGCAGAGTCAGCATTACATGCAGTGGTGTCTGTTGTTGAGAGGTCCCTACAGTATAAGGAGTACACTCTAGGTGCTTTCCTGGATATTGAGGGGGCTTTCAATAACGTGAAGACGGAGTTTATATTTCATGGACTGAGAAGGGTGGGCGTTGATAAGTGTCTATGTGACTGGATCAACTCAATGCTTCTCAGTAGAAAGATCAGCTCCTGCTCAGGTGACGCATTGTCAGAAGAGCAGTCTATAGAGGTACACCGCAGGGGGGGTGCTATCACCACTCCTGTGGCTACTGGTAATGGAAGAAATCCTCATCAAGTTAGAGAGAGAGGGCTTCAAGGTAGTTCCCTATGCGGATGACATATGCATCCTGGTATCTGGCAAATTTCTCTCTACTATTACCGAAAGGCTCGAGTGAGCGCTGCTTAAGCTGGATAGCTGGGCCAATAATAGTGGATTGAGAGTGAACCCCTCGAAGACAAAACTAATCCTTTTTACTAGAAGGAGGCGGGTGCAAGATTTCAGACTTCTAATGCTGGGAGGAGAGGAGCTTACTCTCTCCAGTGAAGCGAAGTACTTGGGTGTCGTCCTCGATTCCAAATTGAACTGGAAGGCTAATATTCAAGAACGCGTGAAGAAGGCCAGTGTGGCCTTCTACACGTGCAAGAGAATATTTGGCGGAAACTGGGGATTAAAACCCAGGGTGGTATACTAGATATACACAGCCATAGTTCGGCCCATCCTCTGCTACGGCCCTATGGTCTGGTGGACGGTACTGACGAGGAACTGTAACCTTGATGTGCTGTCAAAAATCCAGAGATCCGCCTGTATGGGTATAACTGGGTGTCTGTGCACCACGCCCTCGGCGGCATTGGAGGTCATGCTTGACCTATTGCCGCTGGACCTTTATTGTAAGGGTGTGGCGGCAACTAGTGCTGTCAGGCTGAGAGCGGGGGGCTGGTGGACGGAGAGGGGTTTTGGGCACTCAAATATACTCCAGAAGGTAGACTGTAGGGACTGCAGGGTAGAAACAGACTATTAAGTACCCATCCTGACTTTTGGTGGGGGTATCATTGTAACGATACCCACCAGGAGTGACTGGGAGGGGAAGGAGGTGGTCGTTACATCCGATATTTCTATATTTACGGATGGCTCAAAGACAAGTGCGGGCACAGGGGCTGGAGTGTACTTTAGAGATCTCCAGTGGCATGAGTCTTATAGACTGCCTGACAAATGCAGTGTTTTTCAGGCAGAGCTTACAGCGATTTATCAGGCGGCAACATTGGTATCCATGTGCAGAGAGCCCGCACGGCACATCTGTATATATACTGATAGCCAGGCAGCCATTAGGGCGCTGGATACTGGGCTGGTAAATTCAAAATTGGTGCAACTATACAAAATCAGGCTTGAGGAATTGACTGTAAGGCACAAGGTGACCTTAAGCTGGGTACCTGGCCATAAGGATATCTCAGGCAACGAGATGGGTGATGAATTGGCCAAAAAGGGCTCCGAAATGGATAGCTCCGCAGCTGTAGCTTATGTGAGGATCCCAATCGGAGCTTTAAAAGAGGAAATCATCAGGGACGTCTATTTAAAGGCAGGCCTCTGATGGACCAGCAGGGATACCTGTCGTATTGCGAGGCAATTGTGGCCTGCATATGACAGGAAAAGGACAAGGGAACTGCTTAACAGCAGCAGAGCAAATACCAGGAATCTAGTAGGAGTCATGACGGGTCATTGGGCCATAGGGGACCATGCTAGAAGAATGGGAATGGCGGCGAACGATTTCTGCAGGAGTTGTAGGGACTCGGAGGAAATTGAATCCGTCAAGCATGTGCTTTGCGAATGCCCCGCTCTGATGAATAAAAGAGGTAGGCTACTAGGTAGCTACTTCTTTTCAAGTATCGGGGAGCTTCAAAGTATAAAGTTCAGAGACATCCTGAGTTTTCTGAGTGAGGCAGGATGGATCTAGGTTAAAGGTCTTGGATATATCCTGAGTTTCCCAAGGAAAGCAGGATAAATCCGCGGCTTGAAGGGTTATCTCATGAGGTCTATGGGCACAATGGACCCGTTGGAGGTCTAAGTGAGGCTGGTTGGTTGTCTAGCGGCACCCCTCTTACCTAACCTAACCTAACCATAACTGCATCCATCCTGTAGGCTGCAGAAGCTCTGTGGTTTCTTTTTTTTTAAAGCAGGCCACAATTTCGTTAAAGCGCTGATGATTTTCTGCATGGTATACCAAATAACTTTTATACATTTACTGTATTTTGTAAAAGCATGTTGAAAACACTTGGAATTATATCTGATGTTTGTAATCACCTTCGACCTTTAGTTTTAGATTGTGGAAGGCCTCGGGAGGAATCTCCAATAACATTATGCGTAACTGATTGGAAGAATCTCATAAATTATGCGAAATGGTCGGTTCTATTTAATTTTTTTCACAGAATTCACTGGATATTGGGAGTTCAAACATTGATTTTCGAAGTATTCTTGCAACCTATTTCTTAATGGCGTTAAACCAGCAGGGGTCGCACTTAGGACTTGTTTTTGGTGTCAAAGTGCCAAAATTTGTTGTATAAAAGTAACTAAAATTAGTAAGGATTCACATCTATAAAGTGCTCTTGACGTTCTTTTTGTTCTTCCTCGTACTTTTGAGAATTTAGTAGGACAATTCTAGAACTTCGTTTCTAAAATAGATGAGATATGGGGAATTTGTTTAAGGGTTGGGGGGGGGGGCGCAATTTTTCACATAATTATATTTAAAAGATTGGTCTGATTGCAAAGCAATGACATTCCTAGAATAGATGAAAGCAAAGGGTATACCAAGTTTGTCATTCCATTTGTAACGCACATATAATGCTGGTAGAATAAAATAGAATGGACACCCACGCAATGTATTAAAAGTTATTTTGATTTTTACATGTCCGTCTCTCGGTCTGTCCGTCCGTCCGTCTGTCCATCGTCACGATAACTCGAGAGCGCGTGTACTTAAAGAGTTGAAATTTTACACATTGGCTTTTAAAAAAAAATGTAAAATTAAGTTCGAAAATGAGACAAATCGACCGTTCTAAACCAAATTTGCGCATTCGAAATTCGAAATTACAAACGAGCATTCATCTAGTTTAGGGTATCATAACAATTGGTCTTAGACAAATTCTAGCTTTTACTTGTTATATAAGTATATTTCTTAAAATAGTTTATAAGAAGTGGTGACAGTAATTTTGAGGATTAATATGTATTTGTGAGTTGGGGCGTGGATTCACTAAATGCTTGATCGGATGTGCTTATAGACAACCAAACGGAGTTTATTAGCAATCTGACATATATCATTCCACAATATGAAAATGCTATTGCTGATGGCAATTTTAATGTCAATGTTCTCAATGGTGGTGTTACAAATAATTTTAAGTTCGCTTGCTTATACATCGAATTAATGAGACTCGCTTTTCAGTCTATTATTCATCTCTTATGAATATAAGCAATATATCTTGACCGCCTATCAGGCCATGATATGATAATGAAGATTTTCAGCTTGAAGCCAATTATATTCATGAACCCAGTACCTATTCATTGAACGATTATAATCCAGTCAACCATGAAAACATTCATAATGAGGTTCAGTATTTTCCATGGTTTAATGTTTACACATAGACGCGAACTAACGTTCAGGCTAATTTGATAATGGAATCGTTTCTATATTTTCATGAAAGACATGTAGCACTTGTAACTATATGCAAATGTAAACCCAGTTGACTATAGTTTACACCATCTTTACTTATGTTTTCTGGAAACAGTACATATATGTATGTAGATTTTCTTTAACGTGTTCGTAAAAGAACAAATTTTAAGATCAAATGGGGAAAAAAGTATCTATCTTTGTTATTTAATCTTGAATTATCACCACAAAAAATTATTAAAGAACCAACGTTCAACTGGTATACATAGTTTATTTAACTTAGTAAAGTATTGCTAAGCTTAAGCCAATTACTAGTGGAAGCATTTTACTAACAACAAAAAAGAAAGAAAAAAAAAATGCTCACTTTAGAGTTGACAGCAAAAAGATGATATCTTTTCACGGATGAGAAGAAAATGAAAATTGGAACACAAAATAAAGATGGATGTAAGCATGCGCATATGTACATTTGGAATGCCCCTTTAATCGGTTTCCTTAAACGCACTACAGCTTTCCATTCATAGCACCAGATTATGATCAGAGTCGTCATAATCAACAATAACAATGACTAAGATTTGACTCTCACTGCGCATGATAAATCAAAAATTGTAAATTTAATCTTTTTTCTCTTTGGCGTGAACATTGTAATGACTGGGTGATATTTCACCCGGTGTTTCTGGGTCCAGTTAAGATTATAGGTAGAGGTACTCAGTATAACATTTTATTACAAGAAATTTGATAAATTTCTCCTATACCTTTACTTCCCCATGTCTGAAAAGTGATCTAAGGGAGTTAATAATAATTTATTTCTGATCTGTATTCATAAGTTATTATTTTTTATAAATTCTTACTAAATAAAGAACTATCGCAAATCAAAAATAAATTCACAAGAAAAATTAAAATAAATGAAAACAAAATGATGAAAAAAACTTAGTAAAGAAGTTAAAGTAAGAAATTATTTGAAAGAAAAACAACAGAATATATAGATATATGTATATATAGTACGTACATAAAAAAGTGTTTCACGAAAAGGGTGCTCATCATCGCATTATTGCTCAACTGAAAAATGCTTCCACAGTGCAAATGTAATTTCATGCGGCCTGCTAAGTCCCTGACATGATTTGGCAGGGTATTCCATAATCGAACTATTGCAATAAGAAAAGAGCGCTGCCCCACAATATATGAAGTTTTAGATATAAGGAGGGTTTTATGTCTACAAGAATAAGAAGGAGATCTTGTATTAATTATTTTATGTAAAAATACCAATGCCCTAATATTGAGATAAGTGCCCAATGAACAACTCAAGATAGTATCTTTGAACTTGGTAATATGATCATAACGTTTTAGGTCATATATAAACCGTACACGATCATTAACAGCAGTATTAATCTTGTGGTAATACTCAGAATCAAAAACAGGGTAGACAGTACTACAATAAATGAAATGTGGCATCAACAGAGATTTTACAAGTCTCAGCTTCAGATTAGTAGAAAGTAGTTTAGCGGATAACCACAGTTGCCTAAGGTCACTATAAATCTTACCAAGAGACTGTTTTATATGGTCACAGCAACTCAGCCTACTATTTATACGTACTTCCATGCTTTTAGTTTCTCTCTTAATGAGGAGAATCATTCCATTAAGGTATATGGAAAGAAGATCAGAAAGGTAAGATCATATCAGTAACAAGCAATACACGTAGATTTCAAAGGATTTAGTGATAATTGGTTTCTACACGCCCATGTAGATATATTCAACATGTCAGAGCTTACTCTGTCAATGCAGTCCTCTATTAAACATTTTGGTCGAGACAAATAAATCTGAACATCATCAGCATAAAGATGAATGTTAACATCATGAAGTACGTCCGGTAGATCATTTATGAATAGGTAAAATAGCAAAGGTACAAGAATAGACCCTTTTGGGACTACAGAATTTACTCCTTCCATGCAGATTTTTCATTCCCTATCCGGACCTGCTGAAAGTGACCAGTCAGAAAAGCTCTGATTATTTTAAGCGACAACGATGAAAAATTATAATATTTTTTAAGTTTAGCAAGAAGTAAGCCATGATTAAGAAACCATCTCAGTGTAAAATTTTTGAAAAATCGATTTGTTTTTTAATCTCATCCTGAAGTACATGTAGTTGTGCGTGTTTTGTCAAATTTTCAAATTAATATTCGTATTATTATGGTCGCTACAGCCTTTCTTAGAAAAAGAAATTGGCGACGTAAGACGACGCGTTTTAAATGTAAAAAAGACGTCTTAATAAAAGGAGTGATGGAGCAAAGAAAACGGTAGTTCAATTAAAAAAAAAGCTAAAAAGCAAATTACAGACAAGTATGGAGCTGGGATGCCCGATTGATTGTAAGTAGACAATTTATGTAAAAAAACCCTCCTTCAAACTTTAAACGCGTTTTTCTCGAAATGCACTTTTCGCAAACGGTGTCAACTCTCAGAGGGAGAGTTTTCAAGCTATCGACTTGAAATTTTTACGGAATTTTTTTACTTCATTCTTTATGTCCGTATCGAAGTTTTTTTTTGAAATCTTCCTATTTTTTCACACGAAAATCAGGGCTAAATTTCGTTCTTTTTCCTCAAGCCGTCTCCATTTCGTCAAATTAAAAAAAAAACTACATAGAGACATAGCGGCTTCCCTACAGATTAATAATCAATTTGATTTTTTGTCTTTCAGATACAAACTGCGGCTACAACAGTTACTGTGGACACCGATTGCCCCCATTTTTATACCCTAGATGAAATCTAAAGGGTATACTAAGTTTGTCATTCCGTTTGTAACACCTCGAAATAATGATGGTAGAGCAAAATGGCTTGGACACCCATGCATAATATTAAAAGTTATTTTGATTTTTGCATTTCCGTCCGTCCATCTGTGCGCACGATAACTCGACAACGCGTATACTTAGAGAGCTGAAATTTTGTACACGAACTTTAAAAAAAAAGTAAAATTAAGTTCGAAGATGTGACAAATCGGGCAACTCCTTCGTGGGGTTGCCATACAAAACTTTCGTTTTCCACTATATATTTGGACACTGCCTGAGAACACATCAATATAGAGAGCTGAAATTTGGGTACATGATGTTTTCATTGTACTAGCAAATAAATTTTCAAAAATGGACTAAGTCGGGCAACTCTTTTTTGGTGTTGCCATATAAAAATTTAGGTTTTTTACGTATACTGTGAAAACGATCAGTCCAAGACATTTTTATTGTACTAAAATCTTCTTCAGAATACGAAATCCTATAAAATTGGTTATAATCATTTTTTCTGTCCGACAAACTGTTCTAGAAATATATGCGAAAAACCACTTCAAAAATCAAAGTTGCACAGAAGGGTGACAATACGAAATTTAATACGGGCATTCATCTAGGGTATCATAAGAATTGGTCTTAGACCAATTCTAGCTTTTTTACTTGTTTTAACTCACTTTTTAAAATAATTATTAACAATAAGTAAAAAAAAATAAAAACAAATAAAAAAAATATTTTTGTGTTGTTAGAGAGTGGTCTTATTCGTAAAAAAAATCATCCCGATCCCCCCCCTAACCATCTGAAAAAAGAAAATCGCGAAAATTGACAATTTTTTGGCCGGTTACATTGCGATGATCCCTTAACTATGTCGAACGCTATGCTAAAATCAAGCAATACCAAAGCCGTGAAATAGTTACTATTCAATGCTCTGCGTATATCCGACGTTACTTTTAAGATCAATAATCAGATTGCCACCGGCAGACCAACCCAATTTCGAGAACATTTTGAATTTATTTTATTGTTTATAAGTTTCTCCAGAACTTTGCTGAGAAAACAAAGTAGACTTATAGGGCGAAAAGCATTAGCAACAACCGGAGTAGAACACTTAGCTAAAGGTAAAACAATAGCTCTTTTACAAAAACAGGAAAATTATGAATATGCCAGAAAAGACTTAAAAATGTAAACTAACCCATCGGAAATAAGAGGGTACAGATTTTTGAAAAGTTTTGGTGGAATATCATCAGAACCACAGGCTTACGGACAGACTGCATTAAGAACGCTTCTCATGAGGAGGCGCAACGAAAGCTGAAACCATCGTGATAATCGAATAGCTCCCCTTCCATAGAAATACGTAGTAGGGATTGAGAAGTAGTGGTGCTGGTGAAATATGAGTTAAGGTCAGTAATATTAAGCTCGCATGATGGCGCTACCTTTAGACATATTCCATTGCTTTTTAAATTAGACTACAATTTCTTAGCTGACATGGATGGATCTAGCATTCCTGCTAGATACCTTCTCTTAGCAGTCTGTACCGCTTTGTTAATCTGAAGTCAATATTAACACTGTGCCAAGGAATATTAGCCGAATGAAATACGCTTCGTTCGTAGCGGAACGTACTTATCATAGAAGTTGCTGCATAATTGCGAATTCGATGCCAGGGTAGGGAAGATGCTTCTGTTAGTAACTCATTAATAGCAATTGCATTATAAGATCGATATGTGATTATTTCTGAAACCAAGGAAAATGCGATTCTATATGAAACAGAAAATCAGATAATGAAATCCTTATGCCACTTTTTGAAATCAACCTTTCCTTGCGTATCTTATTTTGATGTTAGATTTGAAAATATAGTTATTTCTGCTTACATTATGATCCTCTGCAACTTTGGATGTCTTCACCAATATATTCCTAGCAGCTAAATTCTATATAGTCAATCTGGGTTCATGTTCTTCCAATAGCTGATACCCAGGTTTTTCTATGTTATTCTTTTATGGTTGAAGTAGTCTCATCTACAAAAATTTGTGGGAACTGCAAAGTCAATAAATAGATTAAATTTTCAATTATTGACTTGTTTTATGCTTTGAAATTTCTGGTTACGTCTCCTCAAGGTTGTGCTTTCAGCGCCAATTGGCACATTTCAGTCATCCATTATCATGAGTGCACATTAGTAACATAATAAATTCTGGAATGCGTGCATATATTCCGTATTTTCTACAGCAGATCTCCACACAAACAAAATTTCTCTTGGTTTAACAATAAGTACAACCAAGATATACATATAAGAGCGAAACAGTTTACTTTTTTCGCCTATCAATTGCATCCATGCGTCCAGATCTGAAATAAGAGAGAAACATTTCTTTTGGCCAGAGTTTTAGGCAAAGAATCTTGGCAAAGGTTCTGGTCTCTCGCCAAAAATATTAGGAAGAACTTCACCAGTTCTGCTATAATTTCACTAGTTAACAACGGTGAATTGTTTGTTGACTCCATGAATAAAGCTAATATTTTGGCTGCTAGACTCGCTTATATATCTCGTCTTTCATCCACTTCACAGATTGTACAAGAAATAATACACATCTATACGAGATATGTGTTCAGGGTCCTTAAATGAGTAGACGTCTACAAATCCGCAGATCCTGATGGTCTCGCACTCCTGTAAATTAAAAACTGCTAAACCTGGCTAAACCTCTCCGAAAACTATTCTATTGGTAATTTTGCAATTGGTTGAAAACTAACCCACGTGCAGCCTATCCTCAAATTATTTTAAATCTATCATTAATTGCAAATTAGTGAAGTATCTAGAAACAAATTAACTCCCGACTGGACGCTCATTTGGAAACTTGCTGACTTTTCTTACGAATCGTTGGGACCGTACAATATTGGTGAGTCCAAAATTATTGTCCTATATATTTCAAAGGCATTTGAAAGAGTTTGTCATCCTACCCTCACTCTATAAATACTTGTGTGCCCCAGGGCTCTGTTATCTCTCCGTCTCTCTTCATAATTCTCATTAATGATATGAAAGTAAGGGGAACTTTTAAGCCCATCCATAGTTTTGCAGATGACAGTAATGTGGAATATATGTATGTATATATTTGCGAGATGTGTAATCTATTTCAGGATACGACGCCAGGGAAGAAAATGTTGTGTTACATTTTGCAAAATTCTTCTTGTTTTTTTCTAGTCTGAAGTTGCCATTCAAAACTGCAGCAGATATCTAGGGACAAAAAAAAACGATGCTTTAGATTGCTGCACAGGAAGGAGTGGATCTCCTCTGGTGTAAAGCGCCCGGTATCAGGGATGTTAGATATATTCTAACCATACACCATCATATCTACCTAAAATACCAAATGTGAGAGCTGATTATAAATAAATACCGACACCATCCACTGTTTTCATACTGGTAAGCCAGGCTTAACAGAAGAAGAATTATATAGATGCCAGAGAACTAGTGCCGCAGTAGATTCCAATTAAGTAACATCACTTAATCTCAAATATGAAGTACCTAGTTTGTTATAGTTTTCATTAAAGGAAGAATTATTAATTTCATGAATCTTAAAAATACAACAAGGGAGGCGAAGGAATTCTTCACATCCTCTTCTCTGCATACGCGTAAACTAATTGGTCTAGCAGACAGTCGCTCTTTACTAATTCAGTAACTGGATATGGCCTCTTCCTTTAATTTTTGAAGAATCCAACAGTGAACTGTGTCAACTATGTGAAGTGTAAGATGAAACCTCGAAGCATATTATAGTATGTAAGTGTCACGCAGTGCTTGGGTTGTAAAACACCGAAAAAACACTACTCTGTCCATAATAAGGGATGCAATCTAGCCCCAAGAGCAAAAACCGGTTTCGTAGAAAGGCTAGGTTTTGCCTGACGACTTTAGGGTAGGACACGTAGGTCGTGTAGTTTGCTTGCTCCTATTCGCTCCTACTCTTAACTTTAATATTAGTTTTGAGTAAGCGATTTAAGTTTTCAATGAATTTTATTATTACTGACGGCACAGAAGTATATTTAAATCTAATTCAAATTTGGTTATTATAACTGAATAATATTCAAAAAGACGGACGCACGAGTAATTTTATGAAAGTTATTTTATAAGTTTAGTGTTATAAGTTAATAAAAAAAATTGTTTCCAGCAACTATCAGATTGACGAAAAAAGCGGCAATTTTCCTGTCATCTATTCCTCAATGCGTATTAACCCTAATAATATCAAAATTTTAGCATTAGAAACTTAGAAAATCGTTCGGGGTGGAGGGGCTATACGGTATGGATATATGGGCGAAGCGCATAACTCACAATTAAGCTCGTCGAAAAAAATTAGTAAAAATTAGTGAAGCGCATGCCTATTGTTAAGGGATTACGCATTGCTCTAGCACATATCTTTACCTGCTCTAAGTAATATACCTACGTATATTTATAGATATTTAGATATTTAGATATTTCTACTCTTTTTAATTACGATACGTCTGTTGCCTTCCTCTTGACACTATTTGAAATATATTGACGACACAGCGTAGATTCTGGTTGAGGATTATGAATATCACTTATGCGGGTTAATACTTTCCCATCCACGTCCCTAAAAAATGCAGCTTTACAGATTTTATTCGTGCATATCTATTTTTGACCTTGTTCTGTCAGACAACCCAAACGGAATTTAAAGCCATCCACTATTTTCAGCGGTCTACAATTTCGGCTAAACGTAGAATACATGTTTGCAGAAATGTACAGAATTTAGAACAACGAATAAAAACACTGAAGAATACTTGTAGAATATTTTTTTTAATTGAAATGCATCAAACTATAGGTGGACTAGCTGATAATGATGAAAATTTCAATCCAGTCATTTAAATCTATACGTATAGGTATATTACAGAGATTAGATAAAGACACGTATTAGAGCAATGCGTTGTCCTTAATCATAGCCGTGTGTTTCTAAACAATGCTTGTGCGCTAGTTTAAGTGTTTTTATCTGGCTTGTGCGCTTCGCAAATACACCCAACGGTATTTGTTCGAACAGTTTGGACTCTATATCTTTCCAACCAATTAACTAAAAATTGGTTTGGGGAATCCTTGAAAGTAGCCCTTTCAAACGATAATGATAAAAAAAATTGTTTTAGGGGTCTAATCCACCCGATTAAAATTTAGAAAAAAAAAACTAATAATAATAATAGTCTTTGCCTGTCGATATATGTGAGCGTCATGAAGACCTAACATACTGCCAAATTTCCAATTCCTACGACACGTCGTTTTCGAGAAAAATATCTGTGACCCTAAAAACATGAAAAGAATGACGTCAGTAATTAGTTTGGTGATTAAAACAGATTTTAAAATATCCTGTACATTTTGAAAAATCTGATTTTCGCGGGATAAGAAACTTCCGAAAACTCACATTTTCCTTATATTTCTTCATACGTCAAATGAATGTTATAGTTTGCAGGATATTCGATAGAAAGATGCTACTTAAAAGTGGTAATATTTTATTTTATCGGTTTGTGTTTTTCGGAATTGATATATGAAACTTTAAAAATTTTGGAAATTTGATCTGTGTCAAACACAATAGGGTGGCTTTGTGTCTTAGTAGGCACTGACTACTATTCCAGGGGTCGTGGGTTAGAATCTCATCTCGATATTTCCTCCTAATTAGTTTCCTTTTGCACTTTTATAGATTCTCCTCTCCTATTAAAAATTTCTTTACCCTTCTCTTGTAGGGTATCATCCATACTCTACTACCCCCCCCCCCCCTCCCCCCATAGATAGCATTCACCATTCTCCTTTTTTTCTATCCCCACTCCTCCTAATTTTATTCCATTTTCGTTTGCTTCTCTACTTCAGTACAGAAACCCTCCTCATTTTCCCAGGTCACCTGAAAAGGACCAAGAAGAATTCTTGAAAAATAGCGCTTCAATACTTTTCCATCAATACATATCCATATGCTGGCATATTTCACTAGAATCTGGAATAATATCCCACAAAATACCACCACGAGAAAATTTTTGCGTCTTAACAAATTTTCTATTAAGTCCTAAGAAAAAAAAAACAAAAAAAGGTTGCTAAGCCCCGCAGAAAAGAAAAGTTGCAAAGCGCGGCACCAAATGCATTACAAATACCAGCGTACACTGTTATTCACATAATTCACCATTTGTCACTCGATATTCTAGTGCAGAAACCACTGACATATAACAAGAATGGACTCAATCATCCTATCTAATTCCTATAGTCAAAAATGACACAAATTTTACTTAAAATCTGTTTGTCCCTTTCAAGCTCAAAACGTATGCTGAACTGTAACCAATTTTACGGTTGTATTTGGAATTAATATAAAAATTCTGATAAATATATAGTTTATATCTATTTCTTACAAGCTCACTAATATTTGACATCAAATCTGTAAAGGAACACATTTTTCAGTAATATTAAAAATTAAGTTTAACTTCTTAAACAATTTTTATGTGATGCAATACTATCTTGCAACATTTTTAGTGTTTCTAATCGACAAAAAATAATAAATTGTGAATCGATGTACAGTTGTACGAAATAAAGGGTTTTCACAGCCTGTTAAAACTTTGTGCCATTTTTAAAGCGAGAACCTTCAGTTCATTCTTATTATATGTTAGTGGCAAAAACAGTGAAATATGGCATGATCAAGATTCCATCCAATAGCGGCTTCCCAACCCAGCACAGGAAAAGAACAGCCGAGAACTTTCTGTAGCCTGCAGATAGTGAATAGAACCAACAGTACTCAAAACACAACAGCAAATCAGCAACGCTTTGGAGCTTAGGTTGGGGGCGTCTGGGCCCGATAATATTCAAAGCTCGGGGCTCCATCAATACCGGAAACTCCCCCCTACTTTGTCTCGATCGACTCTATCTCCGGCGTTGGCAATTCTCCGGGTGTTAAATAAAGAGTTTGGCGTTGATACTATTTTTTTTTCTATTGGAGCTTTTAAATAAATAGCTTCCTTCCTTGCAGGTTTCCAGGCTGTACCAGGAAGCAGTTAATTGCATAATTTTTTTTTGTCCGTCTGTCCATCTGCAGTCCCTAGTTCTTTCGCTTTCAATAATTTTTATGTTCGTCCGTCTGTCCGGTCAACAACGTAATTAATACCTGGCACTGGTTACAAGCATCAAGAGAAGTGGGTGGCAAGAACCATTCCAAGTCGGCTGATTCCTAGCAGCATATTCGCTGTGCAGCCACCCATAATAGTTCCGCGATGATTTTGCAGCTGGAGGTGTTTATGTTCAGGTTGACGTGAGTATAGGCAACTGACACGCTCTCGTGCTACACTTTTACAGCGGGGAAACAATTGCGGGATTTAAACATTTGTTAAGGCTTAAACACAGTTGCGACGTTAAATCGACCGACGAGTTCCTATACAATATACGCTCCATAAAATGTTCCTAGAGAAAATTGTTCCTATGATTGCAATAGTCGTCGCTCGTCGACCTCTCTGGTCATCGTAATTGAATTAATTCAATAAAGTGGTCGACGACAACGAAAACAGCAGATTACTATGTAATACACGCGCCATAATACCTTTCTGGGAGAAAATTGTTCCTTAAAGGCTTAAACACAATTCCGACGACTATTGCAATAAGAGGAACAATTTTCTCCAGGAACGTCGATCACTCAGTTGCGACGATCAGAGGAGCTGACGGCTGACGACTATTCCAGTCATTGGAACAATTTTCTCTGAGAACGTTTTATGGAGCGTTTATTACATAGGAATCTGCAGTCGGCCGTCGGCCGCTCTACCATCGCAATTGTGTTTAAGCCTTTAGGCTTTTATCTTGAGTTGAGGCGTTAACTATCTATTACAACAACCAAAAGCTTCCATGAACATGGTACGCTTTTTGATTCAAGAAACTGAAGCAGAGCTTTGAATATGGTCTAATAACAGGATCTGATGTAGAAGCTACGCAGAAGGCTAATGCTTGAGAAGAGTTTAAAAGGAAGAAAGAAAAAAAAACTGACAAGAGTCCCGCAGGGCTTAATTGCAGATGACATATTGACAATACTGCATATTAACGGACTTCCATCATCCAGTGTGGTCATTTATTACAGTTAATCTTCTTAAATGACACCTTTCATAATATTTTCACATATCTTCTTTTCCTCAGTAAATCTAATTGACATTTTCTATACTTCCAGTCCAAGTGCGCCAGCTTTCCTTCTTAACTATAGTCACTTTACTCTATACATATACATATCAATGAATATGTGTGCAGTGCAATAGTTTATAAATGCACTCAGAAGTAAACGCATAAATTACTTGCGCAGTAGATATGTACATACTACTACAGTAAGTTGTCCGATAACTGCTCTTATTACATCAGTGCAAACATACCGGAGTAAAATGATTACAGCATCTTCGAAGTTACTCTCACTTCGCGCCCAAGACCTTTCCCTTTTCTTGAGTCCATTACGTTTACCCAGTTTTAAAAGTAGTTGTCACTGACTTCTACAATAAACCTGTACTACGTTGTACTTTAAATTAGGTCTAAATTAAAGATCAAGTAATATTAATAATTATATAGTGACTAGCATAATAATATAGATACATCTCTAGCAAAAGTAAAGACCCAGTTGACCAATGAAATATACCCTAAGGCTATTCATGTGCGGTAAAGATGCAATCTGGTTTTGACTCTACGTTTGGCTTTCAATTTTATTAATCAAATACAAGACTAGACCAGGTCTAGTAGTCCGTTTAGAAGATGAAATATTTTCCAAAGAAATATTAAACTGTGGAGAAAGTATTATGTAAACTAAAAACTAGACACAAAGTCCGGCACGCTTAGATCAAATCCAACATGATACATATCTCTGATCTAACCAAGTGTTGGGTGCAGAATAAAGGAGGCACGATACTACATATTACTGTGGTGGTGGTGGTGATGATTGCTGGATCTCCTGAGTTGATATGCAAATTTTTTTCTCGAACACCATTCAATGGGTAATGCTCACCGATATTATTCTACCTATATATGGAGGTGATTTTCTTTTGTACTTCTTTTCCTATTCCATCTGCCACCTCAATATTGTCTGTATGTCTGTATATGCAAAATCTCATAATACGGAACAGATTAAATCAAATTTTCTACATTTCATAACATGCAATTATCCTCATATAATATGCTGCGCGCGCAGCTCTCTGTCCTACAGCGATATTTTCGTGTACTCTTCAGTATCTTCGGTGTTCACAGTGCAGCAAAGCCAGCGCCAGCCACTGGAAAATTCGATTCAATTCGTCGCTCGGTGGGAATGTTGTCGATTTTGCGCCGCGTAAAACCAATCTCGGCGCTAAGAAGTTGTTGAATCGGCGAACTAATTAATATGCGTTCACATATGCGTACCAAATGCCATTATTTTAGTGAAGGAGTAGGTAGGTAGGTAGGTAGGTAGGTAGGTACTATATTATTTCCAATTAGTAGAGGTTAGCAAACAATATATTAGAAGGAGATGTTGCTATACTTTGATTCATTCAAGCAGCGCGCTATCAACACAATGGCCATAAGCAATTCTTCTAGTTAAATCGGAGCGAATATTTCAAATTAAATTTCACATCGAGTTTAGCGAACTTTAAGCTGTGTTTGCATTACCTACATACAATCATACATAAATCTATGTATGATTCACTTTCAAGGCAGTTATATAAGATCGAAATTCTGATCAAGTAATATAGGTAGTTATATTGTGGTCAGCATGCTTCAACGAATCCATACATTACAAAAATATATGTAGGCAATGTAGAAATTTTTTTTTTCGATTTCGAATTCAACACATTTTCGAGGATGTTACAAAGAAGTTGGTCGAAATCTTCCAAAATTTATATCTATAAATTAATATCTTCAAGTTTGCACAAATTTATGCTCGCTCCACAATCAGATTTCAACTTCTGCCTGCCTTAATATCAGTTCGTTTAATCTTAACTAAGCTGGTTGAGTTATATGACCTCGCGTCAATATTTTTCATGTTTTTGGAGCTTACTTCGTATAATATAATTACAAACACTGCCATAACTAACTTAAGCCCCAGATTTCGGTTTGGTAAATGCAATACGCGCGTTCGAATTTCATTGTATATCAACTCTACATAGAGTTGTGCAAACAAAAGTCGACATGGAATGGGTCTTTCGAAATCCATAAAAGAGCTAGAATTGGATCAATTGTTTAAAATAAGTGATATTCCCAGGCCTGTTTGTGTCAGGTTAAATAATGATGTGGAAAGAAGTGTACAACTTGGATAAAATGCAGTTTTCTCGTGACCGCAACGATAATAGCGTAACTTATTTAGACCCAGATTCGTTTGATTTGTTTTGAATAATCTCATTGCACTTCCCGGTCTATCTATGTACCTATACTTGTGGGTAGATATACTTGACTTGTTATTAAGTGGAATAGAAAATGGGTCTTCTGATGTAAATAGATAACATTAAATTTTTGCGGCATAATTACTATGTAAGTTATATACCTACATTGTATGTATGCTTGCAGTTCCATTAACACATGCCATTAGGAAGACAGAAATTATCATTTTATGGTTGAATTAACCTGTCGTTTTCATCTATTTTTATAACGTTGTTAATTACTTGACAAATATATTTTACTTCCTTCAAAACTATCGTTAATTTTAGTTCATTACTTTTACTTGAGTTGGTATGTAGTATATTGATAATTGTATGAATAAATTTAATGTAATTAAAATATTTGGATGAATATATGAGTGGTCAGGGGATTTTAGAAGGGTTTTTAATAGTGCGATTGAATGCTATTCAGGAAACAATCTATCGATAATCTTATGAACTATATGAAAAAGTGAACAGTTGTTGTAGTTTTGGGACATGGATTTGACTAAAACCTTTGAACTGAAAACTGAATGCTATTCAGGCAAAAAATTTCCGATGATCTTATGAACTATTTGTATGTAAAAGGAGATTTATGTCACAAAGATACTGGATTCGAATTATATTATGTAAAATTCATTGAAATATCTCCTGCACTCACTTACAAAAGAATCAGAGACAACTAGTAGCAAAGATAACCTAATAAGAATATAGACAGCAGAACAAAATTGGAAATATTTCTTGTTTTCTAGATTGACATAAGGATATAAAAATAAAATTCTAATATGGAACTCAAACAAAGAGTCAGAAAGCCCCCTCTAACTGCATAAAGAAGCCAGGTTAAAATTTGCTGAAAGCCATATGATCTGGACAACAGAATGGCGAAAAGTTTTTTTCACAGACGAAAAGAAGCTTAACTTGGACGGCCCAGATGGCTTTCAGTATTATTGGCATGATAGAAGGCTTCAGGAAGAGGAGAGCATGAGTCGCAATTTCGGCAGAGGCAGTGTTATGATTTGGGCTGGATTTTTTGCTAATAAAAAAACAGAAATTGCATTTATTCCCCGAAAAATCTACGTAGAAGCGTACATCGAGATATTAGACGATGTGATGGTTGAGCGTACTGAGGAAATATGGGGCACGGACTTCATTTTCCAGCAAGACAATGCCACTATTCACACTGCGAAGAAAGTTAGCCTGTGGCTCGCTCAAAACGAAATCACGAACCTCTACTAGCCTTCAAGGAGTCCAGATCTTAATCCAATTGAGAATCTCTGGGGGATTATTGCAAGACATGTTTATGCCAATGGACGTCAATTTCACAACATTAACGAATTGAAAAATGCAATAAAAGAAACATAGTCGTCGGTTCCACAAAATGAATTAGAGAATTTGATCCAGTTAATGTCACGACGCATTTTCCAGTTAATTAAAGAGAAGGCAGCTTCTACCGATTAATAAAAAGTAAAAATTATTTTTATAACATCTGTTTCATATTTTAAAGAAGATATTTATGTTGTGTTTATGTAAAGTTCCACCTTATTTTAAACTTATTTTGGATTTTTTGCAATTTTTGTTTATGTATTCAACTGGAAAGAAATTTTTTTTGTGTTATTTATTTCTTAAGAAATATAGATATAAATATATAAAAAAACAGATCTAATTTTAATGAACATTTAGTTGAAAAAATCAAAAAAATTAATGTTTTTATGTAAATTTGCACCACTGTATGTATATCCTATACTTTCGTCTCTTGCATTAATGGGGGAAAAGAAATTGGCTATGCATTATTGTAGTGCAACTGAGACAACGAGTTAAAAACAAAATTTGAGAGAACGTAGGATTATCCGAATGATAAAATCTTCTTGAGTACCTTCAAGATCTTTTTAAACTATTCATAAATGTATACATCGGGTCATACTACCTCAATTTTTTAAGAAAAAGATACATTTAGCTTTGGCCAAGTAGACTGGTCCCAACACGTTTTTGAAAAGAAAAAATTAATAACAGGCAAGGACCAATCGGAAAATTTAGTTAAGGTAATAATTAAGAGAAAAAACAAAAATTAAACACTAGATAAAGTGAAATTGAGAAATTTCGGGTGGGGGTGTTAAGGGGTTGAAAGTGATTTTTGTGCGATTTTTGGTGAAATTTGACTTCTTAGCGGAAAATGTTCTTCGCGAAAGTTATATAGATACTAAAAATATCAAAAACTTTCATATAAGGCATTTTTCAACATAATATCCAATTTTTCAATAAAGGTAGCGGAAAACCGATTTTTCAGTTTTTTATTTTTTTTGTCTCGTAAAAATAATTCAAATTTCATGAAATTTAGTGAAAGTATACCTTTTCTTGCCTTCTTCTTGAATAAGCCAAATTTTTTTGGAATCTGGGAAAGATGTAGTTTCCGATTTATTTACAATTTTCGAAAAAAAAACAAAATCTTCCACGGAAAACTTTATTGGTGTTTTTTTTCGATTTAAATATTCTATCTGAGCTCATTTTAACCGTCAAAATGTCTACTTTAAAATGGTTTATATATGTTGATGGTTAATTTTTGAAGAAACCGCTTAAAATTGAAAAAAATCAAAAAATGACTTTTCGGATCTCGAATTTTTCAATTTTTTTCTTATGATTTTAATTTTTTTTTTTTATTATTTATGTAAATAATGGATTAAATTTCAATGACAGAATTTACTTTAATGTATAATTTTACTAAAGTTGAACCAATTAATTAAAGAAACTGGCGGAAATTATCCTGAAACTTTTAAACGAATAAGAAATTAATAAAAAATCTTTTAAGTTATGCATATAAACGTGATAGAAATGTTTACACAAAAATTGTGAATCAGAAAATTCATATTAGGAAGGTACATCAAATAGGTACTTATAAAATGTTCAAGCCCGCCTAAAGTTGTCAAACAAACAAATCAAGAGGGTCCAGGATAAGAGGACAGCCGGGCTCATTTTGGAGTATTACATCTAGTTGTTTGGAAGCATTTGGGATAGAAAGCTGTCAGGATTTACGTGAGCACCTGCCATTATGGCTTAATCTCACGGCAGTCTTAATGCACGGATTAGAAGACAAGCGACAATCAGCGCCCTCGAGGGCAGAATATAATTTATATTCTATCTCAGAAGTACCAGTTTATGTCAGTGCATGCTTGACATTTGACTTACTGGTCGAAGCGAGACCTATCCAAAATCTCTTCCGATCTGTGGGTCACGGCACCCGGTTGATTTAGCGCAACTCCACTCCGAGAGCCAATCCTCTAATCATGCATTACCAAGCGACCATCCTTCAAATTCACGGACGCAGTATGCAATTATGATAAAAGAACAAACTTCTCTGTTTAGAGAAGAATGTTCGCCTAAGCCATGGAGACTCAGAAAATCTCACTCTGCCCGCATATGGGCTAACCACAACCACTACGATAGGGGGCCTTCCCATGTTGAGGTGAATATTGCTACTAAAAGCAGCGCTATTCAGGACTCCTCAACTCCGTAGTACCAAGTTAGCAATGTCGGCTACCCAATTGGTATGGCTTCGTATAACATGATCGTAAGATCATGAGTACTCCCAGTGAACCTTCATGCAGATTCTTAAACGTTACTGGTAACTCCATTCGAGCTTAATCATATTAGTACTTATAAATAAGTGACAGCAGTGGACCACGAGAAGGTTATGATCCGCCCTTTGGGTTAGGAGAGGCTTGAGACTACAGCCCGTAGTCTTGAGCTACCAAAGTACTAATTCCAAGCAGTCGTACTAGGTCGTATACATGCAGGCTTCTTTATGAACACGCACTATCATCAGGAATCAGAGTATGCAATTGTTCAGCACACGAAACACGGAGCATATACACGGCCTTTCCTTTGCTTGTATCCTCCCTTTGTAGCAATGAGCATCACTTACCCTTTGCATCGCCGTATTTGGGATAGCGTCTTTTAGAACACCACGTGGGGATTGAGTATTTTAATTAAAAAATATAACAGAAAAACTGCTTATCAATAAGAATCAGCTGTCGCCATAAAATAGGAAGGCAAATAAATTATTTTAAAGTAGTACCTATTTCTTTTTAGTTGAACTAGCAAAACACGATGATAAAACTGTTATCGTTGTGGGTCAAGATATTGATTTACTAGTACTTCTGCAATAACTGAATTCATATGTTCTCATTATTTTTTCCACAAACCAGGCTTAGGCAATGAAAAGGATTCATATTGAATATCTAATTGTTTCAAACACGAAACGTACAAAAATATAATAGCATTTCTTCACTAAAAAAATGGATCTCAACTTATTGCTGGTATTCGGGTATTTACAAAAGTAAAAAAAATGGATATGTAATTAAATCAACTACTGCCAACTAAAAAATCTACTTTCAAATTGGAAAAACTACCCCCAACTGAAGGAGCAGCTGCACAACCATGCAATAGAGTTTATTACCAATTACAAACTTGGCTTGGTTATTTGGATAACGAGCCCGATAACAAAAAAGTTATGTAATGGGACTGGAACGAACATATAGGTAGACTCCTGAGCAAATTTATCCCAGAGAGTTCAGACTTAATTCCCGAAAAATTATTAAGAAGTATTACCTGCAGCTGTGGTTGCAGTAAACAAAGATGTGGCTGCTGAAAACACGACTTAAAATGTAGAAATTTATGCAGTAATTGTCATACAAACGCTAAAATAGAAATAAAAAAATATTTGAAGACGTAAATAATTCAGACGAGATTATTGATGAAGAGCCAGCAAAGAATATTGTTATTGAAATTGTAAAGCTCGAAGATGTCGATAATCTCGAAGATCCTTCGGAATTTGTAAATTTCAGTGATGAAGAAGGCCAACAACCATAATCCAAAAGATGTAAAATGCATTAGAATTTCATATCTTTTCATTTTTATAAAAAATATCCATAAATTAATTGTTCTACTTAATAAATAGGTATTCAAATTATTATATTCAAATATACCTAAAACAGATTACTCATCGTTATATCATTTATTTAGTGAAAAAATAGTAAAATATACGTTAATAAAAATGCCCACTGGGCCAGTGAGTCTTAACTTAACCTTACGACTTTCAGTACGGTACGGTACGGTACATTGCGATGAAAAACTTAAGTTTCAGGATGATTTGCGCCAAATTTGTTCAAATTTAAATATATAAAAGTAAATTCTGTCATTGAAATAATAAAAAATAAATAAAAAAATAATAAATTGAAAATCTTAAAAAAAAATTGAAAAATTCGAGATCCCAAATGTTATTTTTTGGTTTTTCTCAATTTTAAGCGGTTTCTTCAGAAACAAACCATCAACATATATAAACCATTTTAAAGTAGACATTTTGACGGTTACAATGAGCTCATATAAAATATTTAAAACGAAAAAAACACCAATAAAGTTTTCCGTGGAAGATTTTGTTTTTTTTTTTCGAAAATTGTAAATAAATCGGAAACTACATGTTTCCCAGATTCCAAAAAAATTGAGCTTATTCAAGAAGAAGGCAAGAAAAGGTATACTTTCACTAAATTTCATGAAATTTGAATTATTTTTACGCGAGAAAAAAATAAAAAACTGAAAAATCGGTTGTCCGCCATTTTATTGAAAAATTGGAGGTTATGTTGAAAAATGCCTTACATGAAAGTTTTAAATATTTTTTTTCTCTATAACTTTCGCGCAGAACATTTTCCGCTAATAAGACACATTTCACCGAAAATCGCACAAAAATTACGTTCAACCCCTTAACACCCCCCATTTCGCAATTTAACTTTATCTCGTGTTTAATTTTTGTTTTTTCTCTTAATTATAACCTTACTAAATTTTCCGTCTGGTCCTTGCCTGTTATTAATTTTTTCCGTTTTAGCCTTCACAATCCGTTTTGGCACTAGCCTAAAGGTGCTGAAAGGAGATATAAAATTCCTGTCAAACAAAATTCTCATTCTTCTCGAAAATATCAGCGAATCCAGGATGAGTTACACCCACTTAATCTCTTCAGAGCAAACAAAAGCATCTGCGTTCAAATTGGAACCAACTCTCTCAATATTTCAGAAAAACCTCTTTTCACAAAATTTCTCGCGGACAACTGAGAAAAAGTTTTTAAAATTGAAAGTGCTAGATTCTGTGTTAGGAAATGTTTTAACTCGAACATGTTTGCCGGCAAGTGGTTCTGGCGTTAAGTAAGAAAAAAACTATTATCTGGCGGAAAAACTAAAATTTTTAATTCCGTATCTCAGACGCTGCTCTTCATCCGGAAATTTAACAATATGAATGGTTGAACAAAACACCGAAGAACAAGTTTGCAATGTTGCAGAAACTGAGGACTGATGTCGCCATAATTTTGGTGAATCTGAGATTATCGCATTATATATCTCGAAGGCATTCGATAGAGTGTAGCATCCTGCTCTTTTAGCTAAACTTCAGGCATTAGGTCTAGCCCCCCTCCCTCCTCTTCTTAAAACGGATTAAAAGTTTCTCTCTCGCCGTTCAACAAAAGTTATATATATGTATATGGTTTACAGTTGATTGGAGGTTTACAGCTGATTGGAGGTTTACAGCTGATTTTTCCTTTGATCGGATCCGATCTTTATTTGATCGTTTTTTTTATTATTTACTCGACGTTTCGGGCCTTGTATAGTACCCTTCTTCAGGAGTTAACTACATTGAAATATAAAAAGACATAGTATCAAGTATATAACATAATATAATTTTATACTTGATACTATATCTTTTTATATTTCAATGTAGTTAACTCCTGAAGAAGGGTATCAATCAAGGTCCGAAACGTCGAGTAAATAATAAAAAACTGGCCAAGTGAGAGGGGAACTAGCACACGAAGGATTTCGTACCATCGATCGTACAAATCTAACACTTACGCCAAAAAACAGGTTTCTTGTATGGGACTCCCTTTAAGTTAATTTAAGTTTTATTATTTGTTGTTACAGCAGCAATAGAAATACACACTCTGTGAAAATTTCAACTGTCTATCTATTACGGTTCATGAGATACAGCCCGGTGACGGACGGACGGACATCGGAGGCTTAGTAAAAAACGATAAAATAAAGATCGGAGTTTTCCTTAAGAAACTAACCCAAACATTACCTTATATATATAAGTAACTCCTTCTGACCATTTCATAATTCATGCCGGTATACCGCAAGGTTCTGTCCTCTCTCCTACTCTCTTCCTCATTTTTATTAATGACCTGTTAACTCTTACTGTCAATCCTATTCATAGTTTTGTAGACGACAGCACTCTTGATTTCGTGTACTCCTTCGACTCTATAGCTGATTCTTGTAGGAATTTTATAACTGACAAACCAGGCCACGTGTTCAGTTCACTAAACTATGACCCCACAACAATACTCGTTTTGGGGCAGAGCGAATCGGGTGTTGTTAAATAATTCCAAAACGCAATGTTGTCTGTTATTACTCAAACTCCTGTCTGTTATTACTGCAACTCCGCCTCAACACATTTCTGTCGATGGAGAAGACATCTCGAACTTACCATCTCTTAACATCTTAAGTATTGAAATATCCAACAATCTTAGTTGGTCTGATCACATTTTTTGCATTGCCAAAAACGCGTTTGAAATGCCTGGGCCTCTTGCAAAGACACAAGAAACCACCATACTTGGCGCAAATCTACAAGTCTCACATCAGGTCTAGATTTGAATATAACTCCCATATTTGGGCAGGGACATTGTCCGCGTAAGATAACGTCCAAGAAAAAGCCTTCCGGCTTATTAGCGATGACATATCAATGCCAACTATCGATTCCCTAGAGCACCGACATAATGTCGGATGTCTGTCTCACTTTTATCACTACTTCTATGGTCATTGCTCTGACGAAATTTCTAGCCTGATCCCTTGTAGAATTCTTCCAATGCGCACCACACGAGCTGTAAACCCAACTCATCCTCACACCCTTGAAATCAAATTTGGCCGTACCATGAAATTCCGTGAATCCTTCATAAGCCGAACAGTACGAATGTGGAACAGTTTGCCATCGTCTGTTTTTCCCCCATCTATGAGCCAAAGACATTCAAGCGTAATGCGTACCGTCACCTACTTGTCTCAACCCAATAATCCTCAATTCCCTACCCATTCTTCTTTTCCTGACAATGCTGTGCTACGGCATCATAGGGTATCCCCTGAGCTTTGGCAATATCATAAAAAAAAAACAAGACTACCAATTACTTAATTCATAAATCTGCCGAAAAAGATTAAGAAAATTATGACCAAACGTAGAGCTCAAATAAATTTCGAACTAATAGACGAAGGGTGGGTAAAAACAGCGAAGTTGATTCTGCATTTCTTGAATGGGCTCAAGCAAAAAGCTAACTCTAACCCGAATATGCTATTTTAGCAAAGTCTAGCGCATTTAATAGATGAGATGATCAGCAAGCAGACAAAAGTTATGAATCTGATAGATGACATTTTGGAAGATGCGAATATTCCTCAGGAGAGACCTTATTCGATATTGGAAAATTTATCTTCGCCTTCTTTTGAACGTGGATGCTACTCATCAATTCAGTCTTCTGATATAATTGGAATGATTGGGGACAGTCATGTTCATATTGTAGTGCCAATAACGGACAATGAAACTGCAACAACTCCTTTCATTTCAGTAACTGAAGGACTTCAATTTTCCAATAATTAAGCTTATGAAACGGATACTTTTTTAGGACGTACGTATTAATAACCGTTTCTTGGCTTAATTGACAACCGATAATTTGTGTCTTTTTTTCTGAATTTTTTTCACAAATAAACTTGAATAAATCAAAAAAGTTATTTTTATTTAGCTTATAGTAAAGTTTGAATTTTTCGTCATCTATTTCGGGCTCTTTAGCAACTATAGCACTACTTTTTAAAATGTTTCCTTTATAAAAGGGGTGCACCCAATATTTTCTTATACTTATATATGACTTTTACGATTTAATTAATACCACACTATTGGGAAGTCGTCATCACTGCTTGATTCCATTTTGTACTATGAATATTTGTACTCGTACATAAATTGCATTACAAATAGAAATCTCCTCAATGTGCGGACGCTTACCGCCAGAAGATTTATATCTCTTTGAGACATAAATCTCTTTGAAACATTAACCTCTTTGTGATATTTATGATCTCGGTGTGCGACCAGCCTAAGCCAGACATAAATTCTAAGCTATCGAAAGATCGATTCCTTTTCATAGCAAAATGGATTATTTTATATAGACAAGAAGGCTATTTTATTTGATATTTCATAACCAATTTCATTCTGGGTGGTAGGTTTTGACTCATCAACAGGTTCCAATTAGCGACGTTGACTGACTCGAAAAACAAATAAAAAATAGAAAATGGAAAGGAATAAAAAAAAGAAAGAAATAGAAAAAAACGTTTTTATTTAAAAAAAATTCCAAATCAATTAATTCGAATGAAATGTCCGCAGTGGGCTGTTGAAGAGTCAAAACCAAGACTTGAAGCTTGCCACCCAGGATCAAATAGGATGTGTTATGAAATAATAAATAATATTTTTTTTTTCGCTTTTGTATTTGTGCCGGAGAATCCACAAATAGCCTTCTTGAACAAGTATAAAGTTTAACCGGTAATAAATTAGAGTGATCTTATTTAGGGGAAGGTGTTTAATCTTGGACTTTTCAAAAAATCAGTTATTTTTAGGTTACATTTATTATAGATTGACTTACAGAAATAAGTATATTTTTTTGTCTAAAGATTATTCCTATATATATGAGAATAACTCACTGAATAAATAACTAATACGGAAGCGGGGTACCGTGCGAATACACTGTAGGTGTTTAAGCAATTCAATGACAGTATGACCTATGATCGGGGGGGGGGGGGGGGGGATGACAAGATGTCCTACTGCCTATTATTCGTCAGTTCAACATTTCTGACATTTCATATTTTATGAAAAAGTGCGGATTTGAATTAGCGATATTGTAGTAAATAAATAATTGAACGTGATTTTTACTTAATAGTCGTGCGACATAATTGTCGGAGTCTTAAATTATCGTAATGAAGTGCGCTGTACTGTAGGAACCAACGGCGTTATTGTCGTAGGAAAGCATTTGTCATGCAAATTAAATTATTTTACTAATAAATTTTATTGTTTTAAATAAAATATAACCGAAATAGTTATAAATATAAACAGCAGTGACAAAGAAATTTAACATTTCCAATGCCGGTTTGTTTGTTTAAAATTGAATTGTAATTGCTGCTTAAATTATGTCAGCCATACAAAGACAACGCCAAGAAATATTATCACAAAACAAGTGGGGTACTAAGAAAATTCTCAAAAATTTAAAGAGTAATAAAAAAATTATAAAATTATAAATTTTAAAATTAATTTACAAATTTTGCGATATACATGATGGTATATCCGTTCCGCTCTTAAAATTTCTTCAATACTTGATTAAAAATATCGTACTTTACTACTTCCATGAGTAAACGAATACATCAATGTGGTTGTACTATATGAAGAAAAATGCTTAAGTTTTTCTTCCTCTTAGCCTATCCTTTTTGTTATATGAGCTAAGCATTGAATAAATAACTAACAGGAAGCGGCATATCGAGTGACAACTTAAGCTATTCACGAAATTTATTAGTGCTCAATAACATTAACAAATACAAAAATTGATTAAATATATACACTTTAAGTTTTGGAAACAAAGTCATCAAAACTCTGAAATGTTTACCTTCAGAAACGTGAAAACAAGACAAATTAGGTTAAATATGAGTAGTTTATTCACGTACACTTTATTGACAGATAAAGCCGCTTCCTATAATTTATTTATTCAATAATTTTTTCTCTGCTAATTTTTCATTAAAATTTTTATGCATAATTGGAGGCCGACAACGGGTGCTTGGATCGCTAACAATTTTTATGTGCGTAGGCCACTGACATATATATAAATGGACTGCTTGATCTCCTGATTCATGTGGCACCAGTTTTGATTTCAGAAAGTATGCTCTCACTGTCAATGCTACCAACTGTCGTAAACTGCCGCTATATTTAAATTATTTGGGAATTTACGTATATGCATGTCAGTGGGATTTACCGAATTTACCACAAAGGTATTTGGGACTATTTGTATCGTTAAATTCTAGTTATGAGTCGAAGGAAGTGTTTTTATCAAGGATTTTTATAAGCAATTTCTCATTCCTAATCGTTACAGTTCAGTGGGAAAGTATGCTCTCACGGAAAGAGACAGGAATATGAAAGTGGTGCCATTTGATTTCATGCATTTTTGGTTCAACGAGCAGTCCATTTATATACATGTCAGTGGCGTAGGCACATTTAATCATTTATTTTTTTTAGAAATTGACAGAAAATATTTCGGCAGAATTTTTATTCACTATAGGTTGCCGACAGGAGTTATTTTGAGATACAATACTATCATTCTGCGTCAGCCTCCAATAATGCACAAAAATTCTGAAGAAAAAATTTCGAGTAAATTACTAAGAAAAATTGATGGCTACGTCAACAAACATTAGCTCTTAGTCAGGTGATGTGGTTGTGAGAGGAGCAGTCTAGGTGCACCGCAGGGGTGTGCTATCACTATACTTCTGTGGCTCTACTATTAATGTATGAAATCCTCATTAAGTTAGAGAGAGGGGTTTAAAACGGTTGTCTATATGCTGACATATGCATCTTAAGACAGAAGGTAAAGCCCTCGAAGACAAACCAAGTGCAATTTACAACAAAAAGGTAGAAGAAAAGTTTGGGGCTTCCAATGCTAGGTGGAGAGTGTCTTACTCTCTCCAAAGAAGAAAAGCATCTGGACTGGACTGACTGATCTCCTGTTTCATGTGGCACAAGTTTTGCTTTCAGAAAGGCTACTCTCACTGTCAATGCTACCAACTGTAGTAAACTGAAGCGAAATTTAAATTTTTTGGGGATTACATGTTAATAGATTTACTTAAATATCTGTCAGTAGGATTTACCGGATTTATTAACAAAATATTAAAGACTTTGTTTTTAAAATTTAATTATGAGTTGAAGGAAGTGATTTTTACAAGAATGTTTGGAAGGAAAGGTTCGATTACCAAGTTGCCAGCTCTGCTTAAACAGCTGAACTTCAAGCAACTTCTCGTTCCCAATCGTTACAATTCAGTGGGAAAGTATGCTCTCACGGAAAGAGACAGGAATACGAAAGTGTTGCGATTTGCTTACATACATTTTTGGTTCAACGAGCAGTCCATTTATGTATATATGTATGGCGAAGCACATCTAAACATCAGGGGAAGGAAACTAAAATTACAGCAATACAAATTTTTAAATGCTAACAAAGAAAAAAAAATTGTTTGGAAGGGGATTCCCGGAGAATTTCTGGTTAGTTTGAAAAATATTAATCCTATAGAAAAAATTCGAAAAAATAAGTAAAATTAAATAAGTTTCAATGTTTTTATAATCATAAGATTTTTAAT
This sequence comes from Dioctria rufipes, assembly GCA_963924295.1. Lineage (NCBI taxonomy): Eukaryota > Metazoa > Arthropoda > Insecta > Diptera > Asilidae > Dioctria > Dioctria rufipes. The sequence continues at coordinate 338,188,801 of OZ002740.1, read as the reverse complement.
TGTCATTAAAAATTATTGTATATAATTTGTTTTAGAACAAACATTACTCTCTAATTAGTAAATGAATTGCTCTCTTAGGGCCTGAATATTAGCGAAAAAATCTGATACCAGAGCTTCCTCAGAAAGACAAAATAAAAATCACTCAATTATGTGTTTAGTATTAGGAGGGTATGCCTGGGCTTGGGCGCATATACATATTTGGCTGGGGATAACAATTTTTATCGTGAGAGCTATGACCATAGTTGTATGTCTTCCGCAAAGGGGGTCTTGAACGCCTGAGGCAGGCCACTGTTGTCTTTAAGGTAGGCTGTGACGTTCTTGAACGCTAGCAGCAAAACCTGGTTGGTGTAGACAGCTGCTGACTTGAAGGCTAGCTACGATACCTTTAAACGGTAGCAACGTGTCTTCAGAGTTTGCTTAACGGAGTGCAGGCAATAGACGGCTTGAAGTTTTGCTGAGCCGTAGACAATGATGTGCCAGGCTGGACTATACTAATTGATCTGGCGCTCGATAAACACCCAAATCAAGGGATTCAGCTTCTGCAGCTGAAATTAGATTAGGGGTCGCAAAGTCTGCTTGATGAGGCTTTGCGGAAGTTTAATGGGGCGTGTGATGGAATCAAGCCGACCTTATATAGTCTTGCGGGCTGCGTCTTAAAAAACTGCGATGCTACTGTTGCTTGCCGACCGGCAGCTGGACCACGTTCACGAAGTCGGCTTTAGCTACAGCCGCAGCCAATCTTAGGTATCTTGAAGCCAGACATAACTGCGTGTAGCTGCTCCTGACTTTATGAACGATTTTAGCCATTGACAGCTTCAGAAATGTCATCATTCGAGTATGAGTTACATGTAAATATAGAAAAAGAAAAACAGTTTATTACCTGCTTCGCCTATTAAATCAATAAATGGCTCCCCACGCTCATTCATATAAATGGTTCCATTTGCCATTATTACAATAATATTTCTTTTCTTTTCTATAATTTAAAAATAACAACAAACAAAAATGTCAAACGTAATGCGTTTGGTTAGTTAGTTATGCTGGGTAGCACTCTCAAGTCGGTACCGGCTGCAGTCGACTACGAGACCGGCTACTATGATTTTTCAAACGCTAGGGACTGTCACTTAGGCAAGTAAAAAAACTTGCTATTGCATTTCCGAACGACGATAGCCACATCTACAGCTACCATAGCCGACTGCAGCCTACTTTATGAACGTGCTCCTGAAAAGCTGAATCAAGCCGACCCTATGCCATTTGGATGACTGTGTACTGAGCAGCTCCAACGCGGATGTTGCTTGTAGACTAGCAGTTGCTTGGCTGGATCGATCAAGCCGGCCGTATGACATCTTGACAACTGCGTACGGACGAGCTACAATGCTGGTGTTGCTTGTAGACCAACAGTTAGTACGCTGGGCCCAAGACGATCTTATGTTGGCGGGGCGGACGCAGAATTAACAGCCATGATGCTAAATTGCGTAAGGATTAGGCTCAATCTACACGCTACGGTATGCCACATGCCACTGAAATTTGTAGTTTGAAGCTTGCCGCTGTAGAGTGTAGCTCCCGATGTGGATTGGTCCCTATAATGCTTCTGTGGTAGGCTCCCAATCCATCTTTGTAAGCTTAAACAATGAGTAAAGAAAATTATTGGGAAGCGTTAACACACATAAGCTGATTAATTTGGGAACATGACAAAATCCAGAGGTGACCAAATCTAGAAAAAATAAAAAAACCCGGAAATGAGAAAATCCAGAAGTGACAAAATCCAGAAGTGACAAAATTCAGGAACGACAACATACATAAATGTCAAAATCCCGAAATTGTAAAAATTGTTATAATTAAATCTTTTTTTAAAAAATTTTAAAAATGCTTCGCAAATCTCATATTTATACTAGTCGTTGTTGTTAAATTAATCTGTGTTAATAATGTAGATGGGTCACAATTTGTGAACGGCGGTCAAGAAACATTATATGAAATTTTGAAGTGTTGTCAAGGTCCAAAATGCATGATAATTCGAATTCAAATAGAAAAGTCTCAATTTCGGAAATCGTTATACATAGAAAAATGTTTGCGTTGAGGTATTATCCTGTTCTGAAATGTATGAATTAGTGCATATATAGTAACATATATAGGGTAAATGAATATGTGTGTTGAAGTGGCAGTATGGGGTGAATAAATGTAAAAAATATATATAATTTGTTTGTTTTTAACGTAAACGAAAATGATCCGAGTTCATGAAGAATTCAAACTAAGAGGAAATCAAGAAAAAAATCCAGAAAAGATATTCGCTCGCGCGAATATCTTTTCTGGATTTTTTTCTGGATTTCTTCTGAATTTTGTCTCTTCTGGATTTTGTCACGTCTAGATTTTGTCACTTCTGGATTTTGTCTCTTCTGGATTCTGTCACTTCTGGATTTTGTCTCTTCTGGATTTTGTCTTTCTGGATTTCGTCACTCTGGATTTTGTCTTTCTGGATTTCGTACCCAACCCGATTAGTTTCAGGTCCATTTGGGATTAATTCTTGTTGACTGTTGAGGTTGCACCTGATAATTATAATTTTCTTTTTATTTAATTTTTTCTTCAAATTTCTGAATGGCTGAATCACCTCGTTGACATCAGATAACAATAACAATTTATGTTTTTATTTTTCCAATATACATTACAGTCAACGCCTACTAGCTAAACCTTCCTATGTTTAGCAAAGTATTATTAGACGCGAATTTCGAAATAGATTTTGTCAGGTTTATACACACATACATACATATTTGTAGGTTCTTGAATGAAAGGCCCTAGGTTTTATTTTCCTATTAGAATTAATATGCTGTAATTAATTTTCTTGAAGTAAAGAAAAGAACAGAAGTAGGTACATATAAAACAATTTTCATTTGAATTATAGAAGAGTTTCTAAAATACTGCCGCTTGTTTTAGGTCAATATCTGAAATATTATGGGAAATATACGCGGAGCGCCATCATTCAGCTTTCAGTACGCGGAAGTGTCAAAATAGAGAAAGACAGAGGTTAATGCTTCTATTTCTTTCTGAAATCAGATTATGTAGTCTCCACAAGGTCTCCAGTCGCCATTTTTTTTTGGGAGATGTAATGGAGGGAACCAACTGTTGCTTGAAGGCCTGAAAATTCCAGCTTTAACAGAAAGTCGAATTCTTTTCTGGCTGCTGCGAGTTTTTCAGACGAAAGACGGGTGTACCTTAGACGTGATGGATGGTTCATTGGTTGCTTAATAAAAATACCATATATGGTAAAGCTCTTATATTGTAAGGGACAACTAGTAGAAGTGTTTTTTTTTTTTTTTCATTAAAAGAAGGTTGCCGCATTAAAGAAGATCCGATAGAAACTTGCTTTTCTGCTTGCTCTGTATTTCGAGATGAACTTTGCCATGTTGGCAGGTAGGTACTTGTACTTTCAGTTTGGAATATATATAACTAGTTAGAGCAGTTCGTCTAAACTTTTCTAAAAATTCATAAAATTATCTATAACGCAATTTATTAGCGGAATGGATCCCATTAGCTTCATGAATTCACCAGGGAGGGAGTCTTGATCGTGTAATTACCAAACTACTAATCTACCAACGCTCACTGAATTTATGCAATTTATGCAACAAGTTATATCCAAAACTAGTCTGACGCATCTCACATAACACATGCTGTGCTGTCTGTGCTAGTGTCATTAAAGCAAATGCGCATATTGCATATATCACATACACATGCGCAGCTTCGTGTGCGTGTGGCCATCAAGTGTGCGATTATGGTTGCAATGCAACATTTTGCACTTTGCTCTAAGTTGCATTATTTGGGTGAGTTGAGTTATGCTGTAATTACGGTGACTTGTGCTTCTTAAAGCGAATCTCTTCACGCTTTCTTTTGATCTACTTTCCGAGACGGCCAGCAAGCAGGTGGTAAAATAAGTAGATTTGTTGGTGGTAAGTAATGCATGCATGGTGTACTTATAAAAGCGCAAAAATTACAAGTCGCTGCTTGTACAAAAAAAAAAAAAAAACAAAAACAAAAATTCCTTTCACGTAGAGAATTTACTATTGCCGCGGATGATGGTGAAAAATTATCGAACAGAAATCATTGTCGATTCGGGCTGACGACAACACGATGTCAGTGTTTACATTTTTACACATTGCTACTTGGATTATGCTCATCGAATGCAAATGTGGAATTGAAACTTAAGATCTGGGGAAATATGCAAGAGTGGTTTTGCATGCTGTCCTTCCGGAAGTCGTAATAACTTAGAGGAAATTGTAATGTTAGCTGTAACTTTTCTTTATTATGATGCTATATAAAATTTTACTTCCGAATTGTGATTATGTCAACCTAATTGGATCGTATTAATCGAGCTTATGTCTAACAGATTTGTATCACCACAATTTCCCATCAGAAATATTTATATGTTTTCTTTAAAGTGGTACAAATGAGGATGATGTTGCACAATACCTCAATATTCAGCTCGAATGTGCGAGTAATACTCACAACTAGCGACAATGGAAAAGTGAACTTAATAGAAATTAAATAAGACGGTTGCAAATCTAGATTTTTTTCATCACCTCCAATCCCATTCTTCATCTTCAGCTAAGATCATCTTTTTTCGATGGTACTTTATTAGGTTGTGTCCGGCTAGAGATTTGTTTTTTAGCGAGTAGGTATGCGATGGTAATTATGATAATTTTGGCTTATTTCAGTTTTGTGGAGTTATTCCAGTAAGAGAAACTTGTCATTTCTTGTCAGGGTTTGAGTTTTCTTATAAGATGGTTTCCCTCAGCCGTCAGAAAGGTGCAGGTCTAATAATGTCAATGTTTTTATTTAAGGGTGTTTAGACCATATCATGGTTGGATTTAAAGATACATCAGGTCAACAAGACTTATATTGCGGCCTGGCTGCCTGATATTAAGTAGATATCATCCATTCCACAAGAAACTGATCAACTTGGAACCCGATCATATCCGATTTGGATGAAACTTTCACAGTTTGTATGGAATACCAAAATAGCTTATTCCTTTTTTTGTGTTTTCTTCTACTACTTCTACTACGCCTCACTATCTCCATGATCCCCTCCACCGGCTGGGGGTTAGATATTTCGTGATTTTACGATGAAACCTAATTTTACAAAATCATATCTCGACAGTAGAGAACTGATTTTTCTGATTCAATTGTAAAATGAAGCTTAAAATTTAGCAGCACTGAACGAATAAAAACTTTTGCTAATAACAGTATTTTCTTAAAAAAAAACGGTATTACTTACTATTTAGAGCTTCTAGCACTTGTTTTTGGTATTTTTGCTTTGAATCTGGAAGACTTATCACTATACAGGATGTTTCCGCTTAGGTAGTCTATAGAGCAGAAGGTGATACGGCAGGGGGAGGGGGGGGGGGGTGTCCACATCAATCGTTTGGAAGTTACAGGGCGTTTAAGAAAAAAAGCTAGATTTTTACAAAACACCCTGTGTCTTAAAAAGTACATAGAGTACGGTCATATTTAAAGACTCATTGTATGTAGAGTTTCATGGCCTTTCCAACGAGTGCTCAACCAGCGCCGTACCACACTCCGCTGAGAAGTTATGGCAATCTAAAATAAAAATTTCGGATTTTATTACCTTTTTTTTTACTTTGGCCTCTATGTATTTTGCAAAAAGGTCATTAGAACAACTTTTTGTTTTATAAAAACTGTAAACTGTAGACTCTCGTCTTTAATTTGACCTATCACACTCTATATCCTAAATACATAGAGTACAAATTAAAAAAAAAAAGGTAAGAAAATCCGAAATTTTAATTTTAGACTCCTGAGAGGAGTGTGGTACGGGGCTGGTTGAGCACTCGTTGGAAAGGCCATGAAGCTTTACATACAATGGGTCTTTAATTATGACCGTGCTCTATGTACTGTTTTGTAAAAATCTAGCTTTTTTTCTTAATCGCCCTGTACCTCCCAAACGATTGATGTGGACCCCTCCCTGCCTGCAATATAATTTTTTGTTCGCCTAGGTGAGTACTATCACCTCCTGCTGTATGGACCACCTAGATGGAAACACCCTGTATACAAAAACTTGCGATGGTGTTCGGTTGAGGTTGAGGGGGGGGTCATATTACTGGAAAACAAAAATACAATTGTAAGTGTAACGTATTTTAATTTACTAAAAACGATTATGCATTTCAACGTTTATCTAACTTTATATAACATATAACATTTAGATAATATATGTTATTATGTTTTTTGAAATAGGCCAGTTGACACTTATGCATATATCAATTAGCGCTGATTCATAAGTAGCTGATTTAGTTGACATTCTGTGATAGTAAGCTAGTAAATCATGTCGCTTTCTCTCTTTCTTTCTCTCTCCACTTACCAGCTGCAGCCATTTTTAAATTCGCATCAGCCAACATGACCTGGAAGTCATCCAACTTTTTCTACCAGCACGCGCTTGTGAGCTTATTGATCAGCTTAGTGCTTACATTATACTTTTTTCATGCGAATGCCACTAGCGCTAATTGATTAAGATAAGTGTCAATTGGCCTTATAGGATTACCAGCTGCTACACGGATTAATGGTTTGATACTGACTAGATGGGTGAGATGGTTAGATACATAGATAGGATACCTGCGAAGCCTGGATGAGATCGATATCTGGGATGAGATAAACAGATAAGACTGCTAGGGGAATTAAATGGGATGGATTAAATGCAATAGTCGGATAAGATTGGATCGATGAAATTATTCGAGGGGAAGGAACAATGGATAGGATAGATAGATGGGATGGATACATGTGATGGTTCGCTGGTATGAATGAATGAAAGGAATGATTAGATGAATAGGGAGATTACTAAAAGGCTGAAGTGACTAGATTGAGTGGATGGCTGAGGGAAATGAATGGATAGGATAGTCGTGAAAGAGGAAGCGATATAAGCCAAACGTGGAGTTCTGGTTGACCCGCGGCAGCCTTAAGAATTTACTGCAACTTTTAAAAATTAAAAATAGAAGCAAGTCGATCTTTAGTCTCAAACCGGCATGTAAACGTACTAATTTATCCATTGTCCTACTATATTAATTGGATTGACTTTGCTGGTGCTTTTTAGTGTTCCATACACAAAGGGTAAAAACGAGAATCCTATTACTAAGCGTCCGATGTCCGTTGGTCTGTCTGTCACCGGGCTGTATCTCATGAACCGTAATAGGTAGATAGTTGAAATTTTCACAGAGTGTGTATTTCTATTGCCGCTATAACAACAAATAATAAAAATAAAATAAAATTAGGCGGAGGGGCATACAAGAAACGTAATTTTGTCGGCGTTTTTTTCCTCGTTTTATTCTCACTCATTATTATTATCATAAGTAGGCATCATTTTTTCAAATGACAGTATTATTTTGAAATTAAATTGATAAAATAAAATCTTATAGGGTATACCACGTTATGTTGAGAACGCGTTGACCCAGTAGGCTAAAATTATGATGATATTGTTTTCAAAAGATAAGATCAATCTCGTACATAGGCCAAATCGTACCAGTTCTTCATAGGGTTGTCATAAAAAATTTCGTTTCTCACTATACACATTTGAATACTGCTTAAAAGGGCGTGAACTACAGAGCAGAAATTTCATTCACGGCGTTTGCGAAACAACTGTTGATGTTGGTTAGAAAATAGATGAAATCGAGCAGTTTTTTCTTTCACTTATATTGGAAAAACAGTCAGCTAAATTTTTAATGTACTGAGCAAATCTTCGGAATATAAAAACCTACGGCCCGACCAACTGTTCCAGAAATAAATGTGGAAAAGCACTTTACTGATCTGATTTGCATATTTTCAAGACAGAGGGGTGTTTATATTCATTGAGTTTTATCTAGCGTACAGCCAATATTGGTCTTAGAGCAATTATCACTACTATTTTAGTAGACAGCACCAAAAGTTCACCAAACTTAATTCAATTTAAAATAAGCATTCATTCTTTAAAACTTCTAAGAGTTTGCATATTTTTAGAGCACCAAAGTCTTTTAATCACTAAAACCAACAGCGAATCTTGCCTACAAGAAACAAAATTTGTAAGCAAAATTAAGCGTAATTTTTGATTTGTGTTTTTTTTTTAAGTATTTAAACTTGTTTTCTGATGATCACCCCAACTAAAATTCTGAGAAAAAACCTATACACATATGCATACAATAATATTCATTAAAATAAATTTTTCTTATTTTTAATTTTTGGAATAAAAATATTTTTTATAATTTTTTAAAGCTGAATTATATTTTTTTTTTGCAAATAACTTAATTAATTAAATAGGTTTTAATAATTTGTAATTTTTTAAGAGAGGGCGGGGGGGGGGTGGTTTCATGACCCCATGTTCGCTTTGACGGCCTTCTTGAAGGATCTATTCTAAACTTGCTGATTTTTAGCCTATAAATCAATGACATGCCTGAACTACTTAGTATGCAGACAACGGATAGATCTATTAAAGTCGTCTAGTTGGCCTTATTGAAGATTGCACCGATGGAATGAACAGCGATTTGAATAGAATTTTCAATTGCTATTGCCTCATAGTCTAAAACAAAACCCCAAAAAATCAAAATGACCTCTCTTCTCCAACAACTGATTTTCTATGTTGCATGTGAAAACGTTAAATGGCATCGCTATTATACTTTACGAAAATAAAGTCCGTAATTTGGGTGTTGTCCTTAATTCAAAGATGTCATGCTGCGACCAGGTCGATCATTTAAAACATAATTTCTATAAAATCTGCGCAGGTATTCAACGTCTATGATTATCCCATAGGTCCTATGCTTTCAACTGAGTTTCATTGTCACCTAATAAGATCCCTGGTCCTAACATGTTTTACACAGTTACAATAGAAAGTTCACTGTAATAATAATGATTCTTTATTAGGTTAGGTACAAAGATACATATGCTATCTTAGATTGAACAAAGTACAGTGGTTAAACGAAATTCATCATTACTACAAAATACAGCTACGAACTAAGCAATGGAAAATATAAAAAAAAAAACAGATATGATCATGTAATGGAAGTATTAAAAAAAAAATAAAGTTAAAGAAAGAATAGTAGAGGCTATAAACTAAAAATAAAAAAAGCGTACAAAAGTAAGAAAAAAAATAACAAAGACCCCAATTGTAGCATTTAATGACGACATAAGATTTGTGTAGATTTGATTTTTGTTAAGTTTAGGTTTACATTGATCATGGATCTGATTTTATCATTGTATAAATACATTTTGACCTCAGATTCCTTTTTTTGTTGGAAAGACCTTGGTATGTCCAAAATGTGTTTGCTGACATTTCATGGAGCACTTTTATAAGTTCGTTTCTGTGAAGTTTTGGTCTTGGTATTTTCCTAGGTACATATTTGATCTCGTTGGAGTCTAGTTGATTGTGCCATTAATTGTGAGAGCTTTTAATATTAATTGTTCCCTTCTTGTGCAGGTGGAGGGCAAATCGGTTGTAAGTGTCGCAACAAATCGAGTTGTCAGTATCATTCCTAGAAGAACACAATTTCCTTCAAACGTGCCTTATGGAGGTATTAAAACAAGGCTGTAAGTAATTAGAGTTTTTAAACACGGAAATCGGAATTCATTGGAAAACATAGAGAATTAAAGATATAAAATAAATAATTGGAAGCAATATTAAAAGAAATATAACATGGGGTCATAAATTCCCTGACAGTAGTGCTAATATAGTTAGCGCATCCATGAAACTAATTAAACTGTTAGATATACCACTAAGTGGCATCACAATGGATCGTAGATGGTTTAATTTGGAAGGAACATAGACAGTAACGATGACTTTACCTTGTTCTCACGTCCAAAAGTATCCCTAGCTTTAGTGATGTGACAATGCCAACGGAAGACTCAACATGCTTAGGACTCGAGAGCTCAGCATCTACAGAACCACCACAAAGCATATTTCTAGTTAAGCAATCTTCGTCGAATGTTACCGGTAGTGTAGTGTTACTGGAAGCAGCAAATGCAGCAAATGAGTTGTCTTATTCCTGAATTAAATGTTGCAGCAAAATATTGACATTTTTATCGATAGTGAAGCTGCTATTAAAATGCAAGACTTTTGTTCACTAAGATCTTCTCACGGTAAAAAATATGGATTGAATTTTTAATCCAACGAAAGTATTAAGCTGTAATTTGTAACCCTTCGTAATTAAATTGTGTATATTCCAAAGTATTAAAGATATCTTTAATAAAATTAGAGTTAACAGTTACACAACAATGTATTTACTTATTTTTGTCTGATCTAAAACTGTAGTCATATACGATATGAGTATAACTTTTGTTCAAGACTGTATTACATTTCCTTCTTAATGGATTGACTTTAATCGACTAGGAACTAAAACTTAATTAATATTAAAATCTGATCATCCCGGATCACATTTCCACTCTACATGGAATAAAAATTAATTTGATTGTATTAATATTTAATCTTCCCGGATGACATTTCAACTCTGTACTGAATAAAAATTAACTGTCGGCGTATTAAAGTTTAACTTTATAAGATCGAATTTTATTCTCGTTGGGAATAAAAAGTACTCGTAACTTGCTTGTATTAAATTTGATCTTCACTGGGTTAGTTTAGGTGCACGTGCCGCGTCATTTTCATTGTGTCTTTAAAGTGAGAGTGAAGTTTAATTTTGCAGCAGACGTTCCTTAAATAAACAATGAAGGAGATGAATTGCAGAGCGAAGACATTTTCATATCAAGTTAGTTCGGTTACAGCAGTGTATGAAATAAGCATTCATTTTTTATACTTTCAATATTTTTTCATTTTGTAGTTGTATCACAGATTGAATATGCACCGTATGAAAGATTTTATTTTACGGATAGAGACGGTGCGACCATAGAATACGAAGACTTGGGTTTAGCTGTAAATCAATTTAAGTGCTGTAATTATTTCCAAATTAATTTGCACCGGAGTACAGATACTCCATCAAAAGGTATAAATAATATAGTTTAAATAGTGATTCAGAGCTTAAGGTTATATATTATCCCTTTCGACCTTCCACAGAAGATAATCAGGCCGGAGTTGTTAGGCGATGCAACGCAACAACTCTAATGCCTTACAATTACAGCTATTTTACGACGATTGAAGCAAATGTGGTATACATAAAATTGGGGCCTTATATTTTAGTATAAGAAACTTACCATCGGAATACTCTTCAAAGCTCGAAAACATTCACTTAGTAGCCCTATTCTTTGTTTCTGACCTTAAGAATGATATTGTTAATTTTACAGATATTAAACAATTAGAAAAATTTGGAATTGATCTTGATGATGCGAACATAAAAGGTTAACTGGTTGTTTTTTGCCATGATAATTTAGGTGGGAATACTGCCCTGCTGGTTGAACGAATTACAATACTTTCATATGATGAATAATACTAGTGTCGATATAATGCATGATGTTTTAGAGTGCTCTGCTCCTTTTTTATGAAATGGTTCCTTAAGGCTCTACTTGAGAAAAAACTTTTGAGTATTGAGGAAATAAATATTCGGATTAAATGTTTTCCTTATGGCGGATTATATCGTAAAAGCTTTCCATCTTATGTATGCATAGATAAAACTGGTGCAGCGCTAGGCCTTACAGCAAGTCAAACCTACTGCCTAATGATTCACTTCTCGTTAATTTTTCTGATTTTCGTGTGAAAGTCCCGATACTGTGGGCTGGAGTTATATGTAAGTTTACTGAAAATTATGAAAATTGGTTTTTCGAAACAAATTCCTGATGAATACTTGAAAGATTTGGATAATCTAATCGGTTTTCATTTGACAGTTTTGTAACACGTTTTCAAACAATAAATGCTACCAAAGCACCATATTATGACCCATTCATTACCCAAGGATAATAAGGAAATTGAGACCTTTAGTTCACATGTAGGGCATGCGGTACGAAGCAAAACACCGATATTTTACTAAAATTTCTTCAGAAATACGAAACTTTGTAAGTGTTTGCAAGACTTTGTCACTACGCCACCAACAAATGATTCGTAATGCATGGAAGTACTTTAAATTTGAAAAGAAATATTCTACTGGTAAAGAATTTAAAATACAACCCGACGATGATATTTTGAAACAATTTGTTAATTTTGTTATAAATGAGACTTCACTGATTAATTCGGTGCCTTGGTTAGAAGTTGAATATGGATTTTATTATCGGTGTGGGCTTTTTTGTGTGCAAATCTCATATTCATATTACTTATGAGTTTGTTAAAATAGCAGGAGTTTTCTATATTGAAAATATGTTCCTTTTTAAGTGCCTCGAGTATGAGACAATAGAATATTGTGAAGCGTTGCATTGCTTTGAAGTTTAAAGAAAAGAAATGAAATACAGTATTATAAAATATGACACAATAATATATAAGGAACCCTTTGAAGGTTACACTTTAGAAGAAAAAGAATATATTTTAGTACAAATATTACCTGTATTTGTTTTTTATTATTTTGAATCGAATTGTTTTGTTATTGTTTCTTTTTTTTTATATTGAAGCGAATTCTTTTGTTTTGTTTTTATATGCTGTTGAAACGAATTGTTAGCTATGATAACATTAAGTGAAATAAATAACTTAACAGAAAAAGCACTGTTTTAACAGAAAAAACACTGTATCTATGTCCATGTAAATAAAGCAGTATTTCTTCAAGGCCCATTAGATATTTTTGAGGGTTACTAAATGTTATGCTGCCCGTTTTTCAAGTTAAGCTGCCTGTGGGTGTGGGGTAGGTGAAGTACACTAATTGAGGGTATGTATTCGTCACAGCTAAATGCAGAAAAATCTTATTCTTCAATTGCATTAATTTCTAATAAATAAAATCTGCGATTTAATCTGTTGAGAGTTATAAATTAATAGCACGAGATTTAATATCTAATATTCGTTGTATTGATTTGTAACTTTTTTTTTTATTAAAAACTGACAACTCAAATTATTCAGTAAGTATTAGTTTTTAATCTCCAAGGTATTAAATAAGATATTTTAATACATAATAAAAATAAGAATTTAATATTTTTTTGGTGTGGACTTATATGTAACCCCAAAAAGTTTAAATTTTTAACCAATTTTTTTTACCGAGTAAACTATTAGTGAAACAATATCGTGATGAACTAGGTCAGTCTTTACTTGATTTCAGGTTATAATAAGCTTAAGGTAAAGAGTAGGGGCGACACTACGACCAGAATTAATGTATTATGTCCTCCCCTAAAGTGATTAGGCTAAATCTAGCTTCTTTACAGATCATATCAACATTAAACGGTACGATTTGGCTGATGAACTGGCTAGTTGGAATTATACTACTTGTAGCTCTAATATAGAATATCTTTACGTGCCTTTGAGACTTGTGGAAATGGAAATTTCTATACCTTGTCTATCAAAAGCGGTTTTCAGATGAAAAACCTTAGGTACTTGTACCATATCCAGAATGATACTGTTTGCTTGTCTGCAACATTAGTAAAACAAAATGGCTTGTTTATCAGGATCCAAAATTAGATTAAAAAGCTTATGGCGGTGGTCAGTATATGTAAAGGTAGATACAAAGACGGGATCCCCGGTCGCCCTCCTCCCCCCAGAGGGTCAGTATTTTTTTTAACTCGCACCACTTTCACAGATATTTACTTACTCATGAAATTTTCAAGAAACTAAAAATTTATTATGATTTTATGATTTTTGACTCCCCGATCCCGTTAAGATCTCAAGTTGTAATTTTGATATATTTTAGTGGATAACATAAGGTAGAAATAAAAAAATTAATAAAATTAAAAGGATATTCAAGGATAACGAATTTAATCCTTATTCTTGATATCCCTTTCGCATATGTTTTTGAGACATAATTTTTCTTAGGTAGATTGAAATCCTAATTTGAATCATGTTTCTTTATTCTTGGATGAATAGCAAAATATGTATGAGTTTTTAATGAAAACCAGTGACCTATTTCACGAACTTACAAACTGTAATTTACAAGTGATTTCTAACAGAAATTGTAGAAAAATTTATATATTTGGTTTCACAAAATATCTGCATAACAAAATTGTAGTTGTAATCTACAAGATGAAGTTTGTAGAAATTTTTCATTTTTTATTTCACCAAAAGTTATTTGTAGTTGGTAATTCACAAATTTGTAAAAATGGAACTTTAATTTCTCTTTCAATAAATTACAAAATTTGTGCAGTATATGAGAATATTTCACAAGTTTCAGGTGCTGTGTAATTTTCTACAATTTTATTTTACTTAAATTGGTAACATTCATTTGAATAAGAAAATGTTCTAGATGCGTCGAAGACATAGCAACAGTGATAGTAACGGAAGTGACAATTTTGTTTTGCCGAAAAGTATATTGGCTGAATTGCTTAAAATAATATTTCTAGGTAAGGCAACAGACTGTAATTTTGAATTTATTTCTATCACAGACGAGGAAGAAAACGTGGAAGATTGTGATGATAATGAATTCCTAAAATTTTAATGGAACTGTATTGAATTATTTTTTTAATCGATTTTCATATAAAAAAAAAATAATGAAGAGCTTTATGAATATACATATGTTCTTAAGGATTTTTTTTTTTAATATCTATTAAAATGAAAAATATTCTTGTGCGCAGTTGAATTTTGTTCATGTGAATTATTTTCTTCTTCTATTTCAGACGTTATATCACTTCTCCACAAATCTCAAATCCCGCTCCTTTTTAATTGCGCTGAGTTGCAGATTTTGAATTTCTAACTGCCTTCTGTTTTTTATGTTTGTTTTTTAATGATTTTAACATCATCACACCTTTCCGTCCTCTTCTTGGCATCCGGCTTTTTATTTTGTGTTGGCAGTCTAGTTAAAAGAATAATACATTAAAAAATAATATTGAAAGTAAAAATATATCTTTCGTTTGTTTTTTTTTCAAGGCAAGAGAAAAGAGTGGGAGATGGTCGTTCAATAATTCCTTGCAATATTAGACTCCTTGCCAATAATAATAATAATGTTATTGAGGTCTGTGAAAATACAATTAGTACCACCTGCTGATCTCGTACTCCTTGCATTATTTACTTTTATCTAAAGTTATTAGTTAGCTAGTGTTATTAAAGAAAAATCCTTACCATTATTTCCCTCTTCATGTTTTGCCATCACGAAGGTATTTCTTATCTTTTTCTATAAGAATGCCCTGAGAGTTCAAGGTATTCAAAATATTTTTGCTTCATATGTTAATGCGTTGGAAACTTTTCGAAAAAAATGTCCTTTTTATCTTTTATTAGAGAAGCAAGCACCATTTTATTTAGTTTGTTCATTTTATTTTGCAATTGCTCATTTTGTTTTGATATTCAGTTTTTTTATGAAAAAACTGTTGTAATTTACAATTCAGCTACAAATCTTGTGAAATCGCACTTCTACAAAATTGTGACAAACAAAGTTGTTTATCTACAATTTGTATGCTTTTTACAATACTGTGTAAAATATTTATTTGTAATTGGTGAAACAGAAATTCGTATTACAAATTTGTAATTGTAAATACAAATTTGTAGTTGTAATTTATAATCTTGTGAAATAGGCCACAGGACAGAATTTTTTCGATTTATTAAAATGCCATGACTTTCGAAATACGCAATGTATAGGAAATTTTTTTAATTTGTATTTTTGTTTTCACAAATTTTCCAAGTATGTAAAATTTCAAAAATATTGGTGATGGTCATATTACACTTGTCCGCCTATTTAATATGAAATGACCCATATACCTCCGGCGAGATTGCTGCATCGCACGTCCATACTACCTGCACTGACGTCCATATTGCGTCCACTTTCTGGACAGATTTCTACGGCTACACATCGGTTTATAATTTAAGTCTCTGAGTACTACTGAAACAAGGAATATGTATATAGAATAGAAATAGAAAAATTTCAAATGTATTTGGATGGCTTCGTGTGTTTTGATTTTTCGTGTGCCGCTATGTCGTCGCACTTCACGTCCAAAACACTGATGTGTGCATCGGGCCTTAGGTTTCCTTTTCAAATTTTGTAAAAACAGCACAAATTGCGTGGATTGTAATAAGTAAATAAAAGTGTTTCATTGTTTATGAAATTATGATTAATCTATAGAAGATAATGAAATCAATAGCTTTATGGTCCATGTCGAGATTTTAGGAAATAAAACTTGAAAGTCTATATCTTCAAAAAGGGAGTTCTTAAGTGTTCAGCTGGGCTTACGACCCGATTTTAGAGTCCTGTTTTTCCGACTCTTTATGGACTTGAGACCCAAAGCCAAATCCTGGGTGTGCTACTGGTTAAAGAAGATATAATTTACTGCAGTTGGATTTAGCTCGTACTTCTTAATTTATACCTTCATCTTGCATTGCGTTGGGAGATTTACATCGGGAGACCATTTTCGACAGCTCTACATTTGTGTAATTATGTTGTAAGAATGTTAATTAGATTTGAGCACGTCAGTCAGGGCTCCACACATGTACCAAATTACATGTCTATGTCTTGCTTCATCCATTACGAATTTTCTCTAGAAACTGCCTGAATAAGTTTTACTCTTGAAACGAATTCCTATTTTACCTTGGCCGGTATAACATAAAAATCAATGTAAACGTAGACTTGATTACAATAAAGGAAGACACCTGATCTAGGTACTTTTAATAAAAGTAGAAATCATGATTGACAAATATCTGTCTGGTTATGAAACGGTTATTGCATTTGTATCAATTAAAAAATTGAAATGAAATCTGTCACACTTTCTTAGACTTTAATATAGCGCATAGTGCATAACGCCTTTCGTGCTCTACAAATTGCACCACAATTTTTCAAAGTAACACCGATAGAGATCGGTAGATTTCAAAAAGGCGTCTAAATTTATAGTTAAAAGCAATGCACACAACTACATAGGTTTTATACTCTAATCACCGGATAAACTACATAAAGTTGGATGCAATTCTACTAAAACTAGAAAAAAAAAGCAAAGGTATTTCAAAATTTTGTTTGTACATTGAAATAAATATTTCCTTCCCAATAATACTTTCAAAGTCTTCAAAAACTCCTTGTCTTGCAATTTCCGTCATTTCGCTAATATCTTTATAACGATGGGGTGGAAAGCTTTCGTTTACCTATAACTAAATATTTACGAAAAAAAAACATAAGTATACAGTTATCAAACTGAAGAGCTGAAAAACTGACCTCGTTTGTTTTTCAATTACCGTATCATGTACCTGCATATTTTCCTACACATATGTTGTATATTTTATAAATATTTTTAATGTTGACCTTTTAAAACTGTAATTGGCTCTTGGTATGATATATACATGTACTTTGGATAGGTTAAGATCGATGCTAAAACCCATCTTCAAAAGTGTATAAGCCAAATATGTATATATGGAAAGAAAAAAACCGCCACACCCTTGACCTCGATAGGAGATTTTTTCTTTCACAATTCGTCGGAGACCTTAAATTGTCTATATCGAGAGCGTTGCTCGTCCGGATCAGATCAGGTATTAAGATCGCCAGATCATCGAACGATCATATCTGGAAGTCAAACGGTAACTTGCACAACTGCGCAACTGAGCCGATTACTTTAGATCATTATTAAAAGCAATAAAAGATCTCAAGACTTCGAGAGACTCGAGTTTCGTATCGACTATGTACTACATGAGCGCACTCATATTAGAGTTTTTCTCCTTCATTTTTTGTTCGGTTTTTTCATTATTTTGCTTTTTTATGTTCACTCAATTATGGCTGAAATCACTATTTGTAACATAATTATAAGCTTAAGGTGGATTGCGCAATTCCATTGTAAGTGAAATCTGCAGTCAGCCACTTGCATTGGTTGAATCGATGTATGCGCATGTGTCTGAGCCTCGAGACGGTGCGCAGAGTGTTGAAAATCTTTAATGCTCACTTCCAACTTTTTATGAATTATATTGCTGCGCGTCGCGTTGAGAAATTGTTACATTTTATTTTCAGACAATTTGTCAGTAGTAGTTGGTTGCTTCCTCAAAAAGTGAGAAAAACAAAAACACGAAGCACTTCAAGTTATTGAACAAAGATTTTTTATGAGGTAGTCATGAGGGAATTCCTTATGATCACAGACAGTTAAATAATATAAATCTATAGACCTCACCTAACTTATGCCATTGGGTCACTTTTTCTCATTCAATGATGTTTTCTTCGGCAATGCAAGATAAATTGATGAGTGAGTCAAAAAAGGTACCTATACCACGAAAATTAATTAGGTTTGTAGGTCTGTTAGTTACTGCGGTTGGTCTTGGTGTAATGATGTAATTCTAGATATTAGGCCTCGGAAGAAGGGGAAAAAACTTTGATAAAAGTCATGAATGGATGAGAGCTGTATTTTCGGTGAAACCATAGGGCTTCCAAAGGTTGGAGAGTGAAGCATGGGATGTGGAGCACCATATGTACGGATACAAATATTTAATGCAAAAAAGTTGATAGTAGTAGAGGCAACGGCTGTCTCATAAAAATTGTTAAAAGGGCTGCTTATTAGGGAAAGAAAGCTCCAACTGATGATTATTGTTATGTACAGTAAAAAAAAAGAAAAAGATTCGTGGTAGAGCGTCTGCTGGTTATCTGAAGAACTGTGACCTGTATAAAATTTCATGCTTGAGATTAAAGTTGTTTAAAACACCTAAACTTTTCTTGGGATCATCATCACCCTCTGGCTAGGTGATCTCATTCCTATATGTTTCAGCCTCACAGTAGCAGAGAGTATGCTCGTCCAGTTTATCATCTTCCATACAAAAGTGACATGTTTCATCATATACTTTGCTTGCCTTTTTTATCTCAAGGAGCAATTTTAAGCCTCAGTTCCGGTTTATTAAGCCGAAAGAAAATTTTTGTCATCTGGAACGTTTTATCAGTGGTCTGTTCAGAATTACTGCGCGAGCTGGTGAGAACTACTTTTTTCTGCTCTTTGCTGTCCAAAAAGTCCAAAAGATCTATTTTCCCTATACTCTATGTCATTTGCTGTGTCCAAGAATTATACAAAAATAAAACGCATCACCTCGAAATTCAAAGAAATTGGTAGTTTTCCACACAAGTAAAATACACTGTATTGAAAAAGAGCAGCAATTTTGTATCCAGTATTCTAAACTGGTATTATTAGCTCCTTTATGGTTTGACGGATTTTGATACCTTTTCTCTGCTCTGTTTTGCTTATTTCTGGAGCGGCCTAGGCAAAAATCTTGAACAAACTCATTGCAGCATAAGTATTTGATCATATTCTTCCAAAGCTCGACATAATGAGAAATAACAGTTGAAAAGTGGAGGGTAGATTGTAATAAAGAAAAGACTAGTTGATACATCACCCCATTTCTTCAATCTTCTACTACTGTGAGCTGTTTCTGTTGTGTTGCGCAATTCCAATGCGAGTCTCAAATTCTCGCAGATTCCTAAAATTTGAAACAGTACTGTTTCTTATTAGAAGAATGCTACTCCATGTGTTTTTTGTTTTTTTTGGTACAAAAATGCTTTGTTTCTGTACCAACAGATCTCAGATCTTCATAGGATCGCGCGAAAATTATCTAGTCATAATATTTATGTTTTGAAAGATAGATTGACTCGACAAGACTGCTCTCAAAAACTAAAATGGTTATTTGAGGTTGAAACAGGATTTACATTATGATGACATGCATTTTTTACAGAAATTGTGAGGGAGATAGTTTATTGAAATTTAAATGGTGCCGATGCAATTATTGTAATACCTCATACGTACGCTACCCTCTAGTTTTTATGGTAAAAATCGCAAACTGTCAAATTGTAAATTGTCGAGTTTTTAATCGTTTTTTCGTAGATATTGAAAGACGAATCATGGAAAGAAGTATAATTTTACAATTTTTAAAATATTGCATGAAAGCACGAAGGAGTTCGAAGTATATCGAAAAAATTTGTCGCAAAATATCAGATAGTAACTGTAATTTAGCTATACAATTAACATTTTGTACGATAACGAAATTTTTATTTATTATTTATTTCGTAGTAAACATAAAATTCAAAAAACTAATATACTAATATATAAACGTCAATCCACTTCAATTCACTCAAGTGCTCACATGAAAATAATTCCATTTCACTACCGAACTAATACCGGTGAAGATAATTCTAGTCCGGTTCATGTTCACATGGCAGATTATCTCAATCCAAAGTAGGCTAATCCACTCCAGTCCGATTTTTCTTCTATAAAATTTGAAATCGGCAAACGACAGAGTTGACATTGATACTGGAGATGAAATTTTCAATCTATTTGCCAACTCTACCCAAAGGCGGAATTTTTCTAGCAAATTATAAAGGAAAAGGATCACTGCAGTGAATCTGTGGACATAGTGCTCCCTGCTTGATGACGGAAAACTACCTCAGAAATAACTTCAATATTTTCTGTAAAGAATTATTTAAAAATTTTAAATTTTGCAATATTTAATTACAAACTCAAAACTTGCTTTTATTTAATTCTACAAATCATTTGACTTGACAGCTATGACAGATATATGCCATAAAATTATAGTAACAACGACAATATGACAGCACTATTATCAAAATTGACAAATTAGGGTTGCCAATAACAATGTTTTAGTTTCAGTAACTATAAAAACTTATGGCTGATTTACATTACTCAAACATGCGATTTTACTGAGAAAGTGAGTGAGAGGGTCTTATTACTTTGCACTGTTAGAAAAAAAGGAAGAGGTGATCGACTGTCAAAGCATTATTTCCCAATCTTTTATAGCAAAGTATCACTTGTGGCATTTCATCAATTTGTCAATTGCATAAATTGTTGGACGTTTATGCTGAAATTCAAAATCGGATAAAAAAAGGCACTATTTTCAAGAACAATACAGATACAGAACACAATAGAGAATATAAAATATTCCCTAATATTCCCTTTAAAATTTTGACACATTGAATATTTAAAATTTTTTTTAAAAAATTTTATAATAACTTTATAAAAAAATGTTTAACAATTTTTTTAAAAAATTGTAAAAAAAATTTTTTAAATTTTTTTAAAAAATGTTTAAAAAATTTTAATAACCTTTGACACATTCCAGCTGATGTGCTGTGACTTTCTTCAAATATTTTTAATTTGTGTGCGTGTAAACAATTATATTCGTACCCGCTTGTAGTTATATGTAAGAGTTTGCTGTCATAATAGCAAAATTTACTGCCATAAAATATACTTCTGGCTAGAACTTTTTATGGCTAATAATGGCAGTAAAAATCTCCCCTTCGTCGGGGAATTTGACATTTAACTCAGTAAAATTTTGCTGAATTATCTTTTGTCCTTATCGTTCTAAAGTATTTTCAGATAAGGGGAAACTACTTACTCTGTTTTCTAGCAATGTTCGAGTTATGTAAATCACCCATTAGTATGTTTGAGTTTTTTTTATGGTTCCGGACACGCACACATTGACAAATCGACGTATGGAAAAAATGCAGAATGCGTTTGCTTCTCTCGTCACTCATAAATAATTAATTATATGTCTTCAAAATGCACATAAGGCCAGATCTTTTGTCTCCAGCACTTTTCGAGGTCCTTGAGTGTGAATGACAGTCTCAGTAGACTTTCCAGTTTGATAAGCAAACTGCTTAGAATGAATATATACGTTGAGGATTTCTTTCATAGACTTAAGTATAAATGAGAAGAGGCTGATGGGTCGGAATAATTTGGCTAGAGAATTAGGTTTTTTTCCTGTTTTGGGTATTTCTTCAATACCCTACTGTAGTAAGGCTGGGAGGATGTCATCACCTCCAGCAGACTTAAAGAGTTTAAATGTATCAATGGCCCATCTAACCTTGTTAGAAGTGAAGATTCTTCCCGCAAGGCTCTGCCTTCTATTTTCTCACAACTCTTTGTGTTGTTCCCATCTTCTTTTTTAAGTGACCCTATATCATTCGAGTGATCCTTAGAAAGTACGTTATGGAGCCTGGTAGCTTCAATCAATTAATCTATGCCATCGGAGAACGTCTGTTAGGTTCTTTTTTTTTGATCCTCGTAATTCCCTATATTATATTCCGTTAGACTTTTTATATTTTCAGAGAATTAAACGACAAGTATTGAGGTACTGTCAGTTTGTTGGCTTACAACCGCAATTCAGAATTTCATTAAGAAATTCTGAGAGTATACTGTATGTATATGTTTCGATCAGCAGTACAGGGCGATCTTATCAGGACAGCAATGAAACCCTGAACTGCCTGCTGTCTACATTACAGTGAACTCGGATGGCCAAACATTCATGGTAGGTCATATAAAGATTTTTTGGAAAATCTAACTATGAATTATTTCAAGGAAAATTGTTTTTTTTTCCATAATTATAGTGAGAAATTGTCTGCAGACTCTATATGGGTCTCGAAAGAGTAAAAACTCAATCTCCCTTTATATTTTTATATTTTCCCCAAATGCCAGAGAGCTTAGCTTTGTTGAATAGTTTTCTGGCTTCGATTCCTTTCAAACTCAGTTCCCTATTCCACCAAAGTTACGTGCCGATTGCAGATCTTTTGCTTCAGAGGGTAATTGTATTTGAACTAAGTCGGTACAGTTATTTGAAGCTGCGTAGTGGTTGAGTCTAGCTCCTCATTTGTACTAATGCTTCTAACGGGAGAGTCAACTGCAGCCATTAGGTAAACTCGATAGAGTTCCCAATTAGTTAATTTGGACATTGGGTACTCCTAACATATGTTAAGTGCGGCATCAATACCGAACCAGATATGTTTATGATCAGACAGGGAAATATCGTTCGATACCTTCCACCTCCTTATTTTTGTGAGGTGCAGGACATCTTATCTAATCTTCATAAGGTTGGCTTATTATCTTGATATAGTATATCTAAATTACTAGATAATATAAAATCATAAAGGTGCTCACTCTTGACGTTGAAGTTTCAGTTCTGCGAGAAACAAACAAACAAAAAACAAAATGCACTAAGATTTAATGAAGTAATGAAAAATTAGATGTACTCAACCAGCCAACTAACGAAATATGTTCATATGTTGCGGCATTAAAACAAGAAATCTTATTATCTTAAAACTGCTTGTTTACCTTAAATCATGCGTAGGTCTGCAGAATATACAAAGTAACAACAAACAATCACTTTCAAACATGCAATGAAAGTTAAAACAATTGTATAGGGTTTAAAACGATACTCTCATGGCCTATCGGAAGCGATACCAACTCTATGAAATTAATGAATTCTATATAGTTTCATATGTTGAACTAACAGAGCAATTTGTTCTCTCCAGTATATGGGAGTTCTAGAACAAGGTACACAAAAGAACACAGCTATAATTTTTAAAATAGTTCTCTTGTTCTGAATAAAATTTGTTTTAAGCAAGCAAGATGCATACAGCACATTCAGCAAATTTCTATGAAAAAGTTAATGTTTTCTGCCTAGACATAATTTGTTCGGACCGCCTTTAACCACCAGCACAATGAACACGAATTCTGAAAAAATTTGTTCGATTAAAATTCTAAGAAAATGGTGAATTGAAAAACTGCTTACCGGACAACCTGAGCACACGAATCAATCGAAATCTTTTTAACTGCTCTCGGCGACCAAAATCAATAGATAATGAGAATTCGGATTAAAATTTGTAGACGAAGGTTCTGAGAAAAGAAATGCGGTAATTATGCAGGCCCATTACAATTTTTAGCTTCTATGCCAAGTCCAGGCAACCAAATCAATCCAACTTCGATGAATAATGTCACAGACATCAGAAATGAGTGCAAGGCTAAGCAAAGCCATATCACAGACAAGCTAATAATTTACAAAGGCTGGACATGTAAAACAAAAACCAATAACGCCTCGCGCGAATATAAAATCGACGATGACTGGACGATCCCTCGATTTGATAACGTAACGAAGTGAAGATTTAAAGAAAAAAAAAATTACAAACCAACAACAGAGGGACTTGGACTAAACTACTCAAAATTCAAGTTAAAGCTTTGCGACTGATACGATTTTTTATCTCCTTTTTAGGGTTCCGTTCCCAAAGGGTAACAACGGGAACCCTATTACTAAGACTTCGCTGCCCGTCCGTCCATCACTAGGTTGTATCTCATGAACCGTAATATGTAGATAGTTGAAATGTTCGCAAACTGTGTTTTTCTATTGTCGATATAACAACAAATAATAAAACTAAAATAAAATTAAAAATTAAAGGGGCTCCCATACAAGAAACGTGATTTTTTCGGCGTTTTTATCTCGTTTTATTCTCATTCATTATTAGATTCATAAGTAGGCATTTTTTCTCAAATGACAGCATAATTTTTTCACATGACGCCTACTCTCATTTGAAAAAATAAATAAAAAGGAAATAGTGTTAAATTTTGTACGATGGTACGGAGCCCTTCGTGCGCGAGTCCGACTCGTATTTGGCCGGTTATTTTATTTTGCTCTGGCTAAATTTATTTTGAATTTTATTTGCAAAGTAAAATACATAAAAAACCATAAAGTAATGATTTTTTGATGTTTTTGATTTAAATATTAAAATTAGTATTGAATTTTTAAAGGTTTCTTTGTCTAAACTGTGTCTCAAGAAAGATCACGTGGCTCTCATTACACCTTATCATTGCCAGAAAAGCGGGTGATCACCATTCTCCAGAGTTAGGAAAAATCACTTTTGCGTGACCTTGGCTGTACATCATTATCCTTCATGAATATTAAATTCTTAGATTCACAACCGTATTGCTTAATACTCTGCAATAGGTTATCTTCTAATATGAATAGGTAATCTATGACTCTTATTACCCCCTATTTCCAGTTTTCTCTCACAGAAATAATTACATTAACATAACCGATCCTCCACCGGCTTTTAGCACTCTAGTAAGGGTTCTGGACAGAGCTTTTGGTGTAAGCTTTTGTGTGCAAAGTAGCTCTACAACTGTATCCCTGTGCACTCGGTGTCTACCTTGACTAGAAGCTGACCAGTGCTTAGTTTTGGATATCGCTGGGGTGAGGACCTTATTTTTCCTTCCGCGGCCTGCTCTAAAAAAATTTCACCGACGGCTCCCCCATTAGTGAGGTCAGTACTGGTATTTATTTTCATGAAACTGACATTGGGTTGGATTACTCACTTGGAAGGCACATAAATGCCTTCCAGGCTTAAGTCTTCGCTATTGCAATGGCAGCAAAAGTAGCCCTTGATATGGAGTGGGGGACTGCAGGACATTTGCAGATAAGCTCCGAGTAATCAAAACAGAGTGTCCCTTCAGTTCTGTGCACATGCAAATCATGAGGAATGAAAGGCTTAACCTTCTAGCTAGGTCTGCCTTTGGTTCTCCCTTCCTTGGACAGGCGCCTACTGTAGGCGTTACCGCCTCGATAATCAGGTCTCTTATAAAAGCGGAGGTTCATATGAAACATAAGCAGCGATGGGCGAACCTAAGTACTTTTAAGTGTACAAAGTTTTTTCTTGATGAGCCTAAATAGGAATTTCTCTGACTTTCTCTTGGTGCTCGGAAGAAAACAATGCAGAACTGTGCCATCATCACCTGCCACAGTTCGATTCACGCTAATCTAATAAGGATAGAAGTTTTTGATAGCCCTGAGTGTCTATCTTGCCAGTAAGGAGAGCCTGACATAACCTTACACTTTCTGTGTGCTTGGTATTTATCGGGAACAGGCAGGATATGCTTGGGTCTGCAATCCTAACTGTGGATAAGCTGAAAAACTTTCCTTACCTAACCTAGACCTGATGCGCTTCATTAATAGGACAGGAAGGTTTTGAAGGTTTTTGGTGAGGTTTTTAGCAGGATACCACAATAGGTCCTCCGTTCTCTGCGTTTTGAAAACAAAAAATCCTTTAACTCTTATGATTTTATTTACATTCGATACATTGCCCACTAAGAATCAATCGTGTCTAGCTACCCAGTTTGTTTCCAGCGGAAGTTTTTCTGGTTGTCGTCCGATATTCTTATCTTGGCAATGGTAATATTTTTGATTTACTTACTCTAATGGAAACAAAAAACTTTTCTGCAATTCGGCAGTATGCTTTTTTCAATTTATTTTGAAATTTCGGCCTGACATTAGCATTTTTGGGCATTACTGCGATTTAATTGCGTCAAAAAAGTACTGCAATTTGTAGCAATTTATTACAAGGTAGTTAAAACTAAATTATTTAACTAAATCACCTTGATTAGTACTTTTGAATGTAAAATTAATGATTTTTAAAAATTTTTAATACTGAGTCAAAACTTGTTTCAATAAACTACATCAAAACTTTTTCTCATTAACGAACTGTTTTCGCAACTAATGGAAGATGTAAGCAATATTAAAAAAACAATTATACATTTCCAATTGAAATTTATAATTTACAGAAAGAATACTTTACTAATTTTCAACATAATAAGTGTGAACAATCTTGACCCTTACTGTACATAATTTCAACAATACCTACTCCCTTTTTGATAATTTTTGCGCTGTATTTTTGGAATAGGTCATATATGTACAATTTTTGTTAGTTACTTTATTAAGGTTGCACCTAAGCCATGCCATGCGGTGAACTACCATTATATAGAATCATCTTGAGAGAGAGGTGTCCGCGGAAGGCTATTCCTTTAATAGAATTTTTTTATCAGCATCCTCAAATTAAAAAAAAAACTCGAATCAACTTATTGTTTCATATTTTTTCTTCTTGTTTTTAGTAAATATTTTTCTAATCTTGCAGATATCTCAAACCAGTTCAAATTCGTCGAAAGCTACCCAAGCATGTTATTTGAAAAACTTCAAGATAGCAGAGTTATTAGGTAACAGACAAGTTCCAACAACAGCAGCCTTCCATCAATCGAAAAATTCAAAAAAAGGTTTAAGTTAACTTTTGTAGAACATTTTAAAATTGTTGACAGTTTGCTTGCAAAGTTTGTAGACAGCAAAGTAATCTTCTACAAAAATTTTGTTAGTAATTTCAAAACAAAATTTAATTATAGTTGAAATTCATACACAAAAAAACTAAACCCAACTGCCATAAAACAGGTTATTTGATGATTGCTTACTAGTCACATTTTGCATACGCAATTTAAGCTTTCACTCAGTCTTCGCGTCTGCAATCGACGCCAGGATCTCAAAGCCTCTTCAATTGTCTTTTAAAATTGTTATCTCAAAATCATAATCTAACTGTTTTCTTTCAACATGTCTATAATAAATGATTAACTGGTCTCAAATGTTGCCATTCGCTATTGCGCGCATTATTTTTATGTTTATGATGTGTGATCTGATAAGAGTATTTGGAAATATTTCACTCTGGGGCCAATAATCTCAATATCGGGAAAAACTTTTTAAATTTAGCGAAATAAATGTAGGTAACCTGCCTAGTACGAACTGAAAAAAAAAATGTTGAAATGGTAAATGCTGTAAATTAAATAAATTTAAAGGCAATTTATCTAGGAAAATTGTCAAACAATTGCATGCTAACTCGTTACGGTTTATTAAGCAATTGATATTGAATCGGCGGTTATTGATCGTTTGATTTATGAAATTAATAATTCCGCCAATTAGTGGTCAAGATAGTTGAGATAATTAAGGTGCAGTTTCTATGTAAATATTAATGTCTACGTACTTTGCGAATCTTATCAGTTAGACAAAACTATGATTTAAAAAATAAAAAACAGAAAAAAGCCGTGGGGAATAAAATGGTCAACTCAATTTTGGGTTAACTTTACCAACATACGCTAGGAATGTTTTTAATGTCTCCTAAACAATACGTGCTAAAACGACAGCGATTAACTACCAAATGTTATAAGGGCCATTCCACGATGCGTCGACCATGTGAGCTTAATATACACTAGACGAAATCATAGGGTATACCTACTAAATTTCATTTCGAGGGTAAAGCAAAATGGGTTGGACACCCATGCATATTAAAAGTTATTTTGATTTTTTGAGAGCGCGTTCAGTGTTGAAATTTTGCACACGGATTTAAAAAAAAAAAAAAATTTAGCTCGAAAATGGGATCAATCGGGCAACTCCTTCGTAATGTTGCCGTATAGAAATTTCGTTTTCACTATATATTTGGGCACTGACCTAGATCGCGTAGCCGTAAAGAGCTGAAATTTGGTACATGGTGTTTTCACCGCAATAGTAAATAAAATTTGAACAAGTAAAAAAGCTATAATTGGTCTAAAACTAATTCTCTTGATACTCTAGATGAATGCTCGTATGTAATTTCGAATGGTCATCCATCTGTGCAAGTTTGATGTATTTTTTGAAATAGATTTTCGCATATATTTCAGGAAAAGTTTGTCGGATAGTAAAAATGATTATAACCAATTTCATAGGATTTCAAATTTTGAAGAGCTTTGGTGTTGCCATATAAAAATTTAGTTTTTTTTTATATATGTACTGTGAAAACGATCAGTCCTAATCGTCTAGGCGATTAATTAATCGTCTAGACGATTAGGACTGATCGTTTTCACAGTATATATAAAAAGGCCTAAATTTTTGTATGGCAATACCAAGAAGGATGTTGCCCGATTTAGCCCATTTTTGAAATTATATTTACTATTTTTATGAAAATGCCGAAATGCCGTGTACATACAAACATTCTTATGTAGACGAGTTCTCAGGAAGTGTCCATATGAAAAATGAAAGATTTGTATAGCAACCTCATGAAAGAGTTACTCGAATTGATCCATTTTCGAACTTGAATTTCCAAACAAAAAGTTGTGGTACAACATCCGGAAATTAAGTATTTCTGGCAAGAAGTCACATAAATGTGATATTGATCCCGACAATCTAAATAAGCATTTCCTTTCAACTAATACAACCGGCCATTTTCCGAGTGAGCCAACTGAAATTACATCTCACAGTCATCAATCTGACGGCTTCGTATTCCGTCACATTGATAGTTCTGAGGTTTTAGCAGCATTGTACAAGGTCAAATCTACAGCTGCTGGTCACGACTTGCTGTCCCCCAGGTTTGTTAAAATAATTGCATCTTTTATTGCTCATATTCTTGCCCATATATTGAATTATTGCCTTATAGTTTCCCAATTTTTCACTTCCTGGAAAAATGCCCTTATTGTTCCTATCCCTAAACAACGTAATCCTAACGGTGTTAACGACTACCGACCAATCAGTCTTCTGTTCTATGCAAGATTCATATTCGTGTTATGGCATGACTATTCGTATAGTTCTAACGGTGTTACTATTTATTCAAACTGAGCCTATTTTTGGACATTCCAAATACCACATTTCGGCACAAGTCAGGGCTTGGGCCGACAACATTAAACTTGCACACTGGAAAAATACTCCGGGGCTGAGAAGAAGTTCATTACGGATTCGGAACAGAGGACTAATCTGCAGGTAGGAGTTAAGACATAAACCCGCTTAGATATCATCTTAAAAAACTGTCTAAAGTCGGTAGGGAGACGTGTCGCTACTGCATGGAAGACCATAAGATTTCTGAGCAGGTCCTGTGTGACTGTAAAGCTCTGGGCCGCAAAAGGCTAAAACATCTAAAAAAGACACTGCTATTGCTAGATGATATTACAGATACTTTCTCAAGAATGTTATAGGTTTTGTAAAAGATCGAATGGATACCCTAGGGTATCAAGGGGTAATGTTACAAAAGATTTTTGAACATACACCGTAAAACAAACAACATATTAAATCAATATTTATTCCGTATTAATGATATATTTCAATAAATTTCTATTCATTGAATAAGAAAAATAGCAATTTGTCATGAATATCAATCCAAATAATAATTTTGTTATTAGATCTATATGAAAAATTCAAGTTTAATAATAAAAATTTCAATTTAAGGGGGGTTACCACTGGAATCTTAAAAACACGAAAAGTGAATACAACTTTGTGCGTATTATCATAATCAAAATTGCACACAGTTTGAGAAAAAGAATAAATTAAGGTAATGACGTGTCAAAAATTAAGATTTCGGCGTTTTATTTGTATGTAATTAGCTTTAGAAAACCCTCGAATCCATAAAAATTCTAAAGTTTAGTACAAAATAAAGTAATAATGGTACATCAAGTAGATAAAAAAAATTTTTTGGTTACTAATATATTTTCGTTTGAAACTTGCTATTTTCAGAGAGGAATAACTACCAAAAATTATGATATTATTGCAAAGAAAGATCAATTTGTAACAGATATCGAACCTTTTTCTGTTTATTTTGAAAAACACAAATTGTATAGTGTAATGATAAAGGAGATAAAGTAAATAATGTTAACCATGGTAAAGGCTAAGTTTTCTTGTTTTTATATATTTTGCATACAATTTGGCGTTTTTAATTCATTTCATCACCTTCAGATGGAATGATGTGCCTTCGGAGCGCATTCACTTGTTTTGAAAGTTCCGCGGGCTGTAGTCAGCATGTTCCACTGACTTATAACAATGGACTGAGCGATTTGCTATTTCATGTGGCACAAAAAATATTGTGTTTCTGTATATCACCGTTAGAGCACCCTTTAAAACGTTTACTACATAAAAATATGTAAAACTCAACCAATCAGATGAAATTTTACACCCGTAAATCGAATTAAATTTAAAAAAAAAATCATTTTCTTTTGTCCAAGTGATGTTTTAATCGCTTATAAGCACTCTTATAAGAAATTAAACTAATTCAGACTTTAATTTTCAAAAGTTGTTCTTAACTGAATCCTGCGTATGGGCAAGAGAGACGGCGCATGGTAAACACTATCTTTACCTTATTCTTTATTCCGTGATTGCATCTGCAGCCAACATAAAAACATCAAATGGCATAAGAAAATGCTTAGTAAGAAATATTTTGTGTTGGTAGCTCCAACTCTGCCATAGGGCGAAAGAGAGAACTGTAAAACTTGTGCCATTCTTTCCTATAGGAAAATGGCAATACGCTCAGTCCATTGTTATAAGTCAGTGGCATGTTCGGAAAGTATATGCCGCCATTTTCTGCATTAGGTATGTATGTAGATTTCGTGGAATATTTTAAGTATTATAATTGGTAATTTCTTATTTTTGCATGTTAGACAAGACATTTTTTTGGCAGTTCTATTTATAATCTATTTGTATATAATTGTGAGTAAATATTTAATTATGGGACATGTTAGTTAAATTCGGTCCAATAATATTATGGAATAAAGAAAAGAAAACTTAATATTGCTAGGTATATAAATTTGTGTATATGAAAAGGAAATAATCCTATAAGGGGGGTTACCACGAAAAAAAGCTCACGATTTCTGTTCTCAAAAGCACAGTGAAATATAAACGCATAGAAGTATGCAATTTGAAAATTGAAACAAATTTCGGGTATCTGCGCAGCAGTAGGATCGCATAAGTATGCGAAATTTTAGACTTGTCTGTAGGATTTTGCCTAGATTTTTTTTTGGAATTTATTAAATGAATCCGCGTGAGGAGCATGCAGGCAAGGGGCGATCGAAATATATGCGCTCTGTGCTGCTGGCCAGATACTTTTCTTTGTAATTTGTTTGGCACCATTTATTGGTTGGGTATATTTTATTTTATTGAAGCCGGTCATCACATAAAACTCTTCCTACAATTCTGAGCTGTAATGTATCATATAATTTTGGCAATGTACAGTTTAACCATTTTATTAACTAGATAACCAAGCAACTACTTTAGAGAGTGATTTAATATATATTTTAGTCGAAAGCAACGTATTTTTTTATAAATGTTTTAATTGAGCTCATTGCACGAAAATTATTACTTGTCTACAGAGTAGTAAAATACTTAACTGGAATTTGAGCATGAATGTGATAATTTTTTGTATCATGTTCTTGCAAAACATTATTAGTCAAGCGTGATTTGACATCTTCAGTACAGTTGTATGCGCAGACACTACACGATTATGAATTTTTAAATATTGAAGTAGTACATAAAAACCCGAATAAGTTCTGTTTAGAGTATGCAATTTCTAAAATGAGGGAAGTGAAAATCAAAATAATCTTGAAATATATACACCCAACTTTTCTACACGGTCTTTTCTTACACGATTTTGAAATAACACGGTCCCAAAAAAAGAAATATATATATTTTTTTTACGAATTATTTGTTCTAACACGTCCAAAAAACATTTTTGTATATATACGCAGTGCGTATACAAACATTTTTTTGGATGTATTGGAACATGTTAGAACAAAATTCGTTACACAGTTACAAAAATAAAATATAATTGGGGAAATTCCCGGAATTTTTATAGTCGCATTTTCTACATTTCTATTTAAAATTGCGTTAAGACTTCATTTAGCAATTGTATTGAAAACTGTAAACATTGCGGTGGGTCGAAGAAAAAAATATTTATTTTTAAAAGTTTTAGTGCCAATATAATTTCTATTTGGATTTTCTTAAAACGGTTTCTGTTTGGATTTTCTTACAATGAAAAAGTTCTATTATTGCAAATATCTAGTTTAGAAAATTGAAGTAATTTTTATTTAAATTTTGATATAGCCTAATAAGATGTCTGAAAAATAAAAAATTAACCGGAAGAGTCAGAGTCAGAACAATAAAAAAAATGAAGATTCCATTCGACAGTCAGTAATTTCTGAATCGAATGTCAGTTCCAAAACATCATCATAGAGTCGAAATACTATCTTAGAGATAATGGAAAACTTTTAGTGTTTTGGATAGAGGATCTACTGCAGAAAAAAATAACTATAGGGGGAAAACTTATAAAAGAGAAGGAACTTAGAAGATACGAACGACTCCAGGAATCGGAGCCATCAACAAGTCTCCAAACAACCAGGAAATTGATATTTAATGCAATTGAGGGATGGCTGACAGGATTCCTAAAAAGACACGCATTTCACAATGTAAAAATAAAAGGTAAAGTAGCGTCAGGCGACAAAAATGCTGCAAAAACTTTCCCGGGAAGCTAGTAAAAATAATTCAAGAGCAAGTATTTAATGCTGAGGAAACGGGATTATTTTGGAAAAAAATGCCTACCAGAACCTACATATCAAAATCAGAAAAAAATGCTGGTGGTTTCAAAGCGGCTAAGGATCGCGGCGTGACGTTCTTATTATGCAGCAACGCATCTGGGGATAAGATTTTAAAGCTTCTGTTAATCAACCGATCACTCATGTGGCGAGCTTTGAAAGGAAAAAAACATTAAACAACTTCCAGTTCATTGGATGTTGTATTCCTAAAAAGGGTTAATAATGATAATTATAATTAATAATTATCATTGGGGAAAAACATGAAAAATATTTGATTTTCATAAATGGAAATAAGCTAATCATGCTTAAAACATGGTTAGCTTATCTCCTAACAAGGCGAAGAAATTGCCATCAGCAATTTCTTCAAATTCCTTCGCATACAACCAAAATATTTTATCACAAAACAACTTGGGAAAAATAAAAGTTTTAAATTTCAACCCAAGTCGTTTCGATAGAAAAATAGCCCCACGATAAATCTTACCTTCAGTAAGATTTGTCGTAAATACGATATGTATGCACATATATACATACATACATACATATCGGGCGCATAAAATTTTACTTCAGTGAAGACTGAAACGATCAAGTCTTCACCGAAAAAGCTCTTATCAGCAAATTGTCGCGATCTGCATACATTGTGATCGCAACAATGTATGCACGATAGCACGACGATGGTTTGATATTTACGAAAATATCATATTTCAATTTCAACCATCGTTCGTCGCGATAATTCTGGGCATGTTTAAACATGCCCAGCGGTAAATAATTTTCTCAGGATAGGAATGCTAATTACGCACTTTCCTATCCTGAGCGACTAGACTTGCAATTACGAAAATCCAAGTCGAGTTCAGTCAGTTTTAGACAGTCAAGTTGATTTAGAACCACGGTCGGGATCGCTGTTCGTTTGTGTTTGGTTTCATGGCTGAGTTATAACCAAATTTTTGAGAACCAAGTTCAATGAGAGTAATTAGTTTCACCACGC
Organism: Dioctria rufipes; assembly: GCA_963924295.1. NCBI lineage: Eukaryota > Metazoa > Arthropoda > Insecta > Diptera > Asilidae > Dioctria > Dioctria rufipes. The sequence goes on along the minus strand of OZ002740.1, from coordinate 338,154,954 downwards.
AGTTGCCTAATTTTGTCTAAATTGTGAGTGCTAAGAGTCCGTTTTAGAAAATAAGTGAAGTTTGTGAATAACGTAGGGAAGTTGTGGCAGGTTTTGGACAACCTGAAAAAAAAAGGCGAAATAAATAAAGAGTTTGGTGTTTGCCAGAAAAGAGTGTTGTAATTTCCTACAGTTACAGTTACAAAAAGGAACATTGGGATACGTGACTACCTGAGTAACTGCGCTCAGGGCCAGTGAGTACCCCATATAGATACATATATATATATATTGTTGTACATAAAAAAAAAAAAAAATATGTAACACGAATAATAAGGCATGTATGACGTCAGCTTTATTAAAAAAATGGTTCCACGAGTGCTTCGTTCCTGAAGTAAGAAAACATATGGAACAAAAGGGGCTTGAATTCAAAGTACTTTTACTCATTGATAATGCACCCAGCCATCCTGTAATAGATCATCCGAATATTCAGTTGGTGTTTTTGCCGCCTAATACCACTTCACTGACTCAGCCATAAAACAATTGCGGACTTCTATACTCTAAATGCTTGTTGGAGAAAAATTTGGCCAAAATGCATCAAAAGTGGCAATTCTGTAACAGAAGCATCAGTTGTGTGTTCTGAAATTATTAATCTATCACACGCAATTGGTGGTGAAGGCTTTGAAAACCTTGAATTTGCGGACATCGATGAATTGATGATTGATAAACCTTTAGATGAGGAAGATCTAATTGAAGCTACAACGGTTGATACTATTAATGAGGACCATAATGATGAAGACTAAGTTAAAATTCATCAATTAACAGCTGATTTAATTCGCAAGGGCTTGAAATTTGCTGAAAGTATGGAACATCATTTTCTCACTTATGATCTCGACATGCAACGTGCATTAAAATTTCAACGTAACCTGCAGATCTGTACGGCTGGGTATCAGGAACTGTATAAGCAACTTGACAAACCAAAACCACAGAAGCTGATAACAGATTTCCTAATTAAGAAAAAGCTAACATCAGAGAACGTTAATAATGAACCAGACTCTTCAATGAATTCAGACTCATCAGATGTGTTAGCCATCTCTAGTGATGAAAGCGATTTTTATCCAGTTAGTAATAAACGCTCGCGCTTATAATCAAGGAGCGATGAATAGTCTAAATATGTAAAATTTTTATTTTTATACTAATTTGGATTTTTTATAATTACTTATGGACTAAAGTTTCTCTTTACTATGTACTTATTTTAAATATTTTTTTTTTTAATAATAATTTTTACGAGGTAGTTCAAAAGATTCTTTTTGGGATTCTCCGGTATGAAAAGTTCGATTATTTCTTCATCGTTAATATTCCTAATGGCCTGATGATGGGTCAAACCTGATCCGAAACATTGCCTAACAAATAAAAATTATATAAAAACGAAATAATCGAACTTTTCATACCGGAGAATCCCAAAAAGAATCTTTTGAACTACGTCGTAAAAATTGATCACCCGGTGAACAAATTACCACAATTGTACTTTTTAATAATAATATATGAATTCTATTTCGTTTTTGTTATTTATTTTATATTTTTCTAATAATAATATATATTAATTACATTTCGTTTTTACACGGTTTTTTTTGCACAGTTTTCGGCGGTACGTATCTACCGTGTAAAAAAGAGTTGGGTGTAAATATGCCAACTTGGAAGAGTTAATTGTGATGACAACTGGAAAGTATTTTCAATGTTTGGCCTTTTTATCAGCAAACCGACGGGCAAAGATTTGTAAATACTTAATATTTATTATTGATATAGATTGTTCTGCATACAATGAGCTCTTAACTGTGACCGTACGCCCTGTCGTTTTGAAAATACAGAGTGCTTTGTGAAAAACTAGCTGTATATACCTGTATATACCCTGTATATTTTTTTTTAATATTATAAAAATTGCATCATGTTAATGCTGCTCTGCTCCATACTAAAACCTACCGGAAGAGCTTGCTTACAGAAGTCATGTGATGTATCTTTCTCATATTTTAAAAAAGCTGCTATTATTATTAATAATATATCCGGTCGAATCAAGGCTCGTATGGAATTTTTTCTAAAAGTATGTGTATAAAATTTACAATTCTGAAGATCCAAATTGTATCAACATTTTATTGCAGACGATTTATTCGTTTCAATAGTTTCAAATATTAATTTTGATAATTCCAAGTCTTTAAAACGCATTGAATTTAAAGGCATCTAGTATAAAATAGCATTTGTAGTACCTACCAATAAAAACTGAAACCGATATTAAAGTTTTAGAAATAAATAATATACCTACCCCAAAATGATTTTGAAAGTAGATTTTTAGTTATGGCAAAAAGTCCAGTAATTTTCTGAACGCTTTCAATCATATTATGCAGGAAGAGATCTAATTTATTTACAGGACCAATTCGCATTTATTAGAAATATATCAAATAAAAATAAAGTTTTTAATATTTGTTACGTTTACTTAAAAACTTCAAGTAAAGGAAATTTCTGGAAAATGAACCATAATTGAAACATATGAATTTAATAAGGATTCTTATCAATGAAATAATTTATAAGAGTCGTATTTTATCAATACGCTTCTTTATAAAAGTAATACGCTTTCAATAATGAATACTTTTGCATATTATAATAATATTTGATTCGTATTGGAGGGATTTTGTATAGGAATCTTATCAATTTTATAGCGGAAATTCCAGATTTTTTCTTTTGTTATACCTCTTAATCGATCTCGTACCTCTGTTCCATAGGAAGTCGCAAAAAATTACATTCTGCATCAATGACACCGAAGTCATCTTTATGCACGAATACATTGTAGGCATTTTCTGGTTTTTGTATTGAACTGTCGATACAACTAGGAAGTAAGAGATTTTCCGGATCTCCCCACACTGTTTTAAAAGATGTACAGTCACAGTGTTGTGCTTTACGCAGCCACTATGATCATAATTAAATTTGTGCTCTTCACGTGGTTACGGAAATATGTGTTGAAAGTGTGAATCGCAGCCTGGTCATTAGTCCAGTGACAATTTCCTATACAATAAATGAATAGTTTTCTGAAAAATCGAATAATACCACAACTTTAGTCTTCTGGAAGCTATTTTTGATGTGTTCGAAAAAACATGGCGTAATAAATCTGATAAACGCTTCAGGTGATGATGTAATCATCAAACTGAATTTTCATTTCATGTTTGGAACGTTAGGTGTAGGTTAACTGATGATATAAGTAATATTTTTGACAAAATTGGTTTCGAAATAATTATCAAAAAGTTGCCTCAGTTTCTAATATTTAGGACTTGTCTCGACAGTTTTCCAAAAACATTTAATGAGATTGCATATTTCAAGAGCAATACATATTGATCATCGAAAATATAAAATTCTTTTCCAAACGTTAAATACTTAATATCGCAGCCTGCAATTATTACATTTAAATTTTCCCTAAATTTCTAGCATATCTCTCACAAATTGATCAGCACTAGTCCTTTTCTTAAATGTGTGAAAGGTAGAAGATGATTAAAAATTTATATAGTATACAAAAAAAAACTTAACCTCACTGATACAAAGTCTCTTTTTCCAGGCATTAACCTGCTGATTTCATCTCTGGTGTAGAAATCTTTAACTATTTCTAAAGTACGATCTTCCATGAATCTGCGTTGATTCCCGATGATGTTTGTTCCCGTTCTTCTTATTGCTTTTTCGATGTTTTGTTTTATATATATATAATGACGTGCCGGGGAATTCCTCCACTATTTTCATCGCATCCAGTTTTCCACAACTAGTGACAATAAGACTTGTTTGATATCCTTTTTTACTGTTCGTCCATATTTCGTCTTAAGGTTTTCAACAAAATATACCTCAGTGAGACAATTAGTATCGCAGTCCTCAAATCACAATCCGAATAGTTTTTCTGCAATTATTTTCTTCATACATTCGATTTAAAGAAATTAAGTCCTGACTCGTTGTATATAAAATCTGCCGAGGTACGACTCGATTCAGAAGGCATTTCTATCGCAGTTTCGGATCCTTCACTATTTAATGAATCAGAACGTAGAACAACTTTTCCCGTTTATATTTAATTTAATATAATATTCACCGATATATCCAGAAATATCGTAATATCGGAAGTTCGAATATCGATAAATGTGGATATTTTTTTGCCATCCCAATCAATCTCATCCAATCTTTACCAGTGTTAGAAACTTTTTTTTTTAATTTTCCATTCTTTGCAAACGATTTGGGTAAATATTCGAGGAGCTTTATGCTGTAATCAAAAAGCTTTTTCCACATAATCGTAGTGCCTGTCTCCTTGGCAATTTGTAAGATGCCAATGCCATGTTAATGAGGACAATAATTGCATACTTTTAGGAGGTTTAATATTAAAAGCTCAACAAATTTGTTACTTTAGATTTATTTCTTATTGTAGGTTTAAGAGAATTTTGATGTACTTACATTAAAGAGAAAATGTAAAAGTTTTTAGGTGTACAAATATTAAGGCGCGCTTGAAACAAATTGGACCTTTGGAATAATTATTTTGCATTATTTCTTCTTCGACATAAAATAAATTATATAATGAAAAATGAGATGTTATAGATGCTGTTGTGTTTAACATCGATTGCAAAAATACAAATACCTTTGCCGAAATTTTCTATTAGCTTTGATGTTACAATTCTTTTACAAGGTCTTCAAAACCCAAAACAAGTATCTAGTATCATAAACATAGGCTTTATTTGAGTATTTTTTCCTATTTTCTTTTGCTTGCCTTTTAGGCAGGTACCTTTTCGATCTTCTCGTAAAGAAAACAAGAGAAAAAGTTACAATTGGTCTGAGACCAATAATATCATATTTAGGTGTAAATAACAGATAAATAAAGAGCAAACCAAACACCAATAAAGGGTTTCCCGATTTGGTTAATTTTTGAACCTGTGTGTATATGCAATTTTTAAGAAAATGCCGTGTGTAAAGTTTGAGATCTTCACGTCGGTGCGTTCTCCTCTGGCAGTTTTATGTAGGGTTGGGTGTGGTAGAAAGTGCCGCGGGTAAGAAGTGGCATATTATCATAATATAGAAGGGCAATAAAAAAGAACGTACGTGCAATGAATGCACTTGGCGCACGTGTTATAGTGTTATTCATTTGGCAAAAAGGAAAAAAAACATCCCGTCGTACATTAGTTTCTTGCTGAATTGTGCTCATCTTGGTTAAGTAAAGTAAAGACTTTTATGTTACTATTTTCTTTATGAATACCCTGATACTACTTAAAACTATAAATTTGTTGTAGTCATTGTTTTCTATCTAAAAACATGTTCTTGCACCATTCGGGGTAAAAAGTGCCGTGGTGGCAAATTTTAAGTATAAGGCAGATAATAAAGACTAAAGGTTATAGCGACCTGTTTAAATAGATATAACAACCTTAATTGCAATGCGGCCACAAAGATTTTTCCAAAAAGTAAATATAAAAATAAAATTTTAATATAGAATGCTCGTTTCGGTTTAATATTTATGTTAATTTTTGAAGTTATGAATAAATATTGCTAACAATGTTATAGATTTCGCTTTTTTATTCTTTCTTAGTCTTGGCATATTGTAAGTTGCAACAGGTGGAACTTTTTACCTTTTTACCTCAATTAATAACAAATTTTCTACATATATTTTTTTATTAGTATTGGAACATGAAATCCAAAAGATTGTATGTTTAAATTATCACATAATTTAACTTAAAAGTTTATGATATACTGAAGACAATTCAGAAAATGGCACTTCCAGCCCCACCCTAACTTCTATAGTGAAAAATCAAAGTTTTGTATGGCAACACCAAGAAAAGGTTGATCACTTTAGTCCAGATATGAAATTTTATTTACTATTGCTAAGAAAACATCATTTGCCAAATTTCAGCTCTCTACGTATAAGCGATCTCAGGCAATACCCAAATACATATATAATGAATACAAAAAGTTGTCTATGGCAACCCTACAAAGGAGTTACCCGATTGGCGACACTTTAGAAATTAAAATCACTTTTGTTTTAAAAGATCGTGTGTAAAATTTCATTTCCTCCATTCCGGAATGGACCACCCATCCATATAAATTTTGTATACTTTTTTGGTACTGCATGCCACATCTAGTTTTTGTGCCGTCTATGGTAATACCCTATGATTTCATCTAGGGTATAAACTCGCGTACAGTAATACCCCTCCTTAGGCTCTCCCACTTTAAGCCTTAAATACAGTGGCAAAGCCCAGACTGGCTGACGGCCGAAGGGACGACCTTTGCAGTCATAACAATTGTGTTTAAGACTTTACGCTTTTGATGCCCTTACATGCCGCCTAGCCTGTGCTTATAGGTTTACCAATGTGTTTACGTGCGACACTTGGGTGAGATCTTCTATAAACATATTTATGCTAAGATGATTGGGTCTTGGCCGTATATATAGGGTGGGTTTGAGTGGTTCAAACCCCCCCATAGTTGTTGCCTATACCTTTGTTTATGTAATAAGTCAAATTTTTACCCACAATTCTTTATATGGATGTAGCGGCTCACAATAATTGGTTTTGTCATAATATATCTTTCTTCAGGTAAAGGAACTTGAGGAAAAACGTATGCAAAATAGAGAAAAAAATGAACAGTAGGTACAGTAAGTATATATATATATATATATATATATATATATGTATTTGAAATTTTGTTTATATTTTCAATAGTAAAGGAGGATTTACATTATGATGGTATGCATTTTTTCCAGGTAGTACATCGTATACAGAAATTTATTTATGAGTGATGAAAGAAGCAAACGATTTCTGCATTTTTCTAGACCTCGTTTTTTTAATGTATACGTTTTACTATAATTTTATATTAAATATTTTTTAAATTATCAAGCAAAATGAAAAAAGTAAAAATACGTTCGTAATTTGTAATTAAATATTGTGAAATTGTAAGTTTTTAAATACTTTTTTATGGAAAGGACTTAAATTATTTCGAATGTAGTCCCTCGAGTAGAAATAGGAAGCAGAACATCCACAGATTCGTTGCAGTGGTCTTTTTCGAAACTTATTTCAGATGATTTGGAAATAGATACTCCATTTTGACAATTTGACTGTTTGACAGTTTGAGAATTTGCCATAAAAATTATTGGGGAGTGTATGTGTGAGGTATTGAAGTGATTGCTTTGATAGCATCTAAATTTCAATAAGCTATCTTCCTCACAATATCTGGAAAAAATGCATGCCATATTTCCATCATAATGTAAATCTTCCTTTAGTCTACTTTGCTTTTCATCGTTAAAACAACAACTTTTGTTGTAAATAATTATTACATGGTAACTAATATTTTCCATGGGCGCCACATGGTTTAATTTAAATAGCTTAAAACATTATTTGTTTACTTTTTAGGGCATTTTAGATATCTGCATAGTTATATCTAAAATGCCTTAAAAAACAAAATATTTTTGTACCCTAGAGGAAATCTATAGGGTATACTAAGTTTGTCATTCCGTTTGTAACGCACAGAAATAATGCTAGAGCAAATAGGTTACTTACATCTACGCATAATATTAAAAATCATTTCGATTTTTATATGTCCGTCCGGCGATTGGATTCGACACTTACGCATAATATTAAAAGTTATTTTGATTTTTGCATGTCCGTCTATCCGTCCGTCTGTACGCACGATAACTCGAGAGCGCGTGCACTTAGAGAGAAATTATAAACTTTGCGTACGGGCTTCAAAAACAAATTGTAAAATTAAGTTTGAGACAATCGATTTTTCTCGAACTTAATTTTACTTTTTATTTTTGAAACCCGTGTGTAAAGTTTCTAATTTCTAATCTTTGTGGGGTTGTCATAGAAAATTTTCGTTTTTTACTATAATATTTGGACACAGTCTGGGAAATGCATTAATCCTAACAATTGGTCTTATACCTGTTCTAGCTTTTTTACTTGTTTTTTTTTTCATATTAATTTTTTTAAATTGCTTTCTTGACCCCGTGTTCATCAAAATGTTAAAATTGAAATAAATGAAGTACTTTCCCACTTCAAAGGAGGAAAGAAAAAAATAATTTAATTCTCCTTGTTTTTCTTTTTTATAAAAAGTGTAACTTTATATTTTTTTCTTGCAATGTAAATAATATGTAATAAAAATAGGGTTAAACAACATGTTTTCAAACATAACTTTTTAAATCTTTACTGTAGACCCATAGAGCATTAAGGGGAGATATACACCTAGAAGCAGGAAAAAACGGTCATTTTCGTACATTTTTTCAAAGAAAACTATTTAAAATATCGGATTGGGGTTTTAATTATCTAAAAGTATATACATACATTGAAAACTATGCTTAACTTTCTTTATTTAAAAATATCGAAAATATACAAGGATACTGTATTATCCTTGAGCGATTATTAAATTAGATACTGTAGTCTAGTACTTGTCATAGCTGATTTTGAAAATATCGATTTATGACAAAATGGCGGACGTTTGAACATAAATAGTGATTTTTGGGCCAAAAATTTGTTATTATTTTGCCTATAAAACAAAAACTAAGTAAAAAAAAAAATCCGATGACAAGTACTAGATAATGGTGTATAGAATAACCACAAGAAACCTCAAGTCAATCGGTTAATTGGTTTTCGAGAAATTTTGGGTACCGATTTGAAAATCGTGGTTTTGAGAAAAACCCGTTTAAAAATTTGGGAATGAATAAATCATGAAAATTCACTGTAACGCATGAACGGTAAGCTACTGACAAAATGTGTCTATTTCTGGCAATGAATAACAGTCATATGGTGTTTCCGTTATGCCTGGAGCCAAGCATGCCCAAAACACAATAGAATCACAAAATAAAGGTCTAGACACGCTTTGTTCGAAGCGTCGCTTACCGCTACCTGCCAGGCCAGAGGCCTGCCGGCTGATTTCCATCATACACGGCCTGTATGCCTGCATATCCAGGCCTGCAGTTCAACGAAACTAGTGTGTTGTAGTGCCGTCCGCGGCCGTCGTCTGGAACTTTTGTTTCCGTAAATATTTTAGCCGCAATCCAGTATACAAAAAATTAAAAAATGGCCAAAAAGGAGGATTTTATTACCGGGCTTTATTATTATTTGTCGTAATAATTAACGCAAATCAAATCAAAATCGAGTAATCGTTTAGCATTATAAATACATTTTCATGGCTCCGGTATAATGGTTCCCAAAGCTTGTGGCAGTATAATCGTCGAGAAATTCAAATCTTCAAAGCTACATCCAGTGCCTAGCTTCAAGGTAGCGATAATTCTCTCTTCTGCGCTTATATCAAGTCTGGGTATTCTTTTAATACCCTGGTTGAAATCATAGGGTATTCTAGGTTTGTCATTCCGTTTATAATGTGTAGAGATAATTCAGCTAGAAAAAAAATTAATTGAACACCCACGCATAATATTAAAAGTAAGTTTGATTTTTGCAAGTCCATATAAATCCAGAACACGTATACTTAGAGAGCTAAAATTTTGCACACGGGATTTAAAAAAAAAAGGAAATTTAAGCACAAAAATGGAACAAATCTTCGTGGGGTTGTCATACAAAAGTTTCGTTTTTCACTATATTTTTTGACACTTCTTAATTACGCGTCAACGTAAAGAGCTGAAAGTTAAAACATGGCTTTTTTATAAAAATAGTAAATATAGTTTCAAAAATAAGCAACCTCTTCTTGGTGTTGCCATATCAAAATTTTGGGTTTTCACATATACTTTGAACACGGTCCGTCCTAGACCAATTCTAGCTTTTTTACTTGCTTTTAATGCAAGGCTTAACCACTTCAGTAAAATTTGAAAGCAGCGGTCATCCATATGAACATAATTCTTCAAATAATCCGTTTTAACCTTTTCCCCAGCATCTTATGCGATTATTTCTCGCATTCCAGGAAACAATTTTTCACCAGAATTTTTTTTTATTTTTGCCAGTTTTTTGTTTAATAAAAACAAAATACAATACAAAAAGCACAACTTCTTTTTCATTGCAACAGCCATTTTATCGCTTTGAAATATGAAGTTGGGCAGCTTGCCTGCAGGCTACAGCCTGACACGCATAGCCTGCAGGTTTGGACTAGAGCTGAAAGTATCCGGATAATTTACTATCCATTTACTCAAATCCGGGTACCCGGATCCAACTATCCGGATCCGGATCCAAACTATCCGGATCTGAATCCGAACTATCCGGATCCAGGCTAAGCAAAAAAGGTCAAAATTTCCTCCAGATTGCATTTTTTCATTGGGAAAATATAAATTTCATGTTATTTTCATTTTCTCATTGAAACAATATAATTTTGAAGCATTTTTCCGTAGTCTGGATCCGGTTAGTTGGGATCCATATCCGGATAATGTGGATCCGGATTCGGATAGTTCGGATCTGGATCCGAACTATCCGGATCCGGATCTCAGGAATCGGATAGTTCGCAGATCCGGATATCCGGATATTAGCAAATCCGGATCCAATTTTCAGCTCTAGTTTGGACAGTCAATTAAGTAATATGTGGCCTACATCAGTTCTCATCTGCAGTCCAGATCTAACAGTCCACGGCCTGCAGGCGGACTGTAAGTGAATGGATACCATAAGTATTCCTAGGACAAACGTCGGGCCAGAGTTGTCTTTAAATCGTGCATGTGATCAATTCTCCCCATTTGCTATTTTCCAGCTTAAAGGCATGTACGCCTAGAATTCTTTTCACTGATTTTAGAGGCCGATCTATGGGTTCCTCCGCTAGGCAATTAATCGTAGCGAAGCCCTTTTTGGCCAGAGCATCAGCTGTCTCTTTTCCAGGTATGTCACTGTGACCAGGCACCCAACAGAGAATAATTTTGAGGTTAGCAGTTTACCGATTTATGAATTGATAAAAATGCCTGTATTTAGAAACTGTTCCCAATTTATGGCAACAGATGGTTCAGCATCTGTACGCGCCAATTCATTTAAAAACTTTCAGCATTAAAAAACTATCATAGGGCACGCGCTTGCTTCCTCATCTATCTCCGGAGCAATTCGGAATACATTTTCAAGGAAAAAGTTTGGTGGATGTATTTATTCAGTATTTACTGAGTGCATTTTATCACAATTTAACACACTAACTTTAAGACAAACACGAGCTTAAATGATCTAAATAAATCTGGACAGAGATTAGCTGAACTCGGAGGAGCTTGCGTTTACATTTTAACACTGAAAATAACTAAAAAAAATCTTCTAAAATCACCTGGGTGCGCTTTTAAGTGTATAAGGGCATTGATTTTATATATATATAAATATGCCACCAAATCTGTTACCTCTTCTCTACAGATGGCCTTACATGTGCCAAATTAGAAAACAGAGGCGAAATTTTTACCGAATGACTGAAATCATATTTACAGATGGTGCCATCTATTAGAAAAATTGCAAAATATGAGGATATTAAGTTATCTTCGATAACAAATGTTTTTACTTCTTCCCTATCTAACAATGTCTAGTAATTTGGAAAAATGTAATAAAGGAATTCAAAGGAATTTCAGATTTTTTCTCAATAAATTTGCTTTTTATGAGATATATATATAGAGAAGTACTTCGTAAGAGATTTTTTTGTTGAATTTTGTATTCCTCTATTCTACAAGAAATTATTAGCATATGTAACTTAATACATGTTTCATTTGACACATTTCAGTAACTTATATATATTATAGGTGCCTTAGGTAAATAAATAAATTATTTTCAAATTAGGAATGTTTATTCTAATTTTAAAATCGCGTCAATTTTGCAATGCCTCCTTACAGCCAACGCGTCAACAGCTTCGTTTCGCAGCAGCCAGTTGCAGATCAATAAAAATTCTTACATATAGTACGGGAGCTAGCAGCGTCACCATCTCAATAGGCATGCAGCCCATCTGTTTGGTGAGAGGGGCAGCGTAACTGAAGGGTATTGGCTGTAGAAATTCCATTTCGGATCCTTTCCTGGCTAGTTGGACCCCTATCGCGTTGTCTGTGATATTGCAGTGTAAAGGTATCCATATTTGTGAAAATAAATTGGAGTGCGTTAGTTTAATTAACTCCAGCAGGCAATAATCCCAAATCAGTTTGAGGTTGAATCTATTTGATTGAAGATCCAGTAATGCAGCTCTGCAGGCAGAAAAGATATTATAGATATTTTTGTTCCTGTGGGTTCTCTTGATATTTTCCTAATTTATAGCTCAATTACATATATGTGGACCCAAGGTCTTGAACCATATGCTCCTGCCCCATCTCCCTCATTTGTTTTGGAGCCATCCGTAAATCAAAAGAATGTTATATCTAGGCTCAGGCGCTGCGAGCACCTGAATCAATTCCACTTTATTAGATCGCTCTCGGCAACCAATAATTCATAAGAATTCTGAAGAAAAATTTCCAGTAATTTATAAGAAACAAGAGAAAAAGCTAGAATTGGTCTAATACCAATTCTTATGATACTCTAGATGAATGCTCGTTTGTAATTTCGTATAGTCATCCATCTGCGCAAGTTTGAGTTTTGAAGTGGTTTTTGAATATATCTCTAGAACGGTTCATCGAACAACAAAAATGATTATAACCAATTTTATAGGATCTCATATTCTGAAGAACTTTCCAGTACATTTAAACCGTATAGGACTGATCGTTTTCAAAGCATATGTAAATATCCTAAATTGTTATATGGCAATACCAAGAAAGATTTGGTCCGTTTTTGAAATTGTATTTACAGGTTTTATGAAAACACTATGTACAAAATTTCAACACTCTACGTTGACGCGTTCTGAGGCAATGTCCAAATATGTAGTGAAAAATGCTTTGTATGGCAACCGTACGAGGGAGTTATCCGATTTGCCCCATTTTCAAACTTAATTTTCCGTTTTTGTTTAAAATCCCATGTGCAAAATTTCAGCTTTATAAGTACACGCGTTCTTGAGTTATCGTGAGGACGGACAGGCAGACGGACATGCAAAAATCAAAATAACTTTTAATTTTTTGCATGGGTCCAATCCATTTTGCTCTAGCATCATTATTTCTGTGTGTTACAAACGGAATGACAATCTAAGTATACACCCTTTAGATTTCATCTAGGGTATAAAAAAAATAATGTTCACGCTCATAATATATTGCTTTCTGTATACCGCGATCCGAACCCAAAATTCTAAGAAATTTCATCAAATGAGACAAACTGCTTGGCGGAAAATATTTCAAACTATTCACGAAAAATCAATGTACCAGTCAACAACCAGATATGAAAAGGCAGATCACAGAAATTCTATCGAAAAACCGACCGAAAAATGTCTTGGTAGCCCGCAGTGCCTAGATAAGAGTTTTGTCTGTTCTGCAACTTTCTGGTGCGAAAACGAAGTATGAAATTCTTTTCACTTAAATCACGTATCATACACATTTGCCAAATCCTTCAAATCATCTTGATACTAATCAAGATATGCCTTTAAATTTATTTATTAAAGATTTTTTTCACATTTCTACACATCATTAGATAAAGAAAAACGGAAAAAACAAAATTACATTAGATTGTTTGCTGTGATATGGCGCTATTTATTATCGAAGACAACTTATTATCCTCATATTCGTCAAGTTTTGCTAACAGATGGCGGACCGTTTTGAGAGCAGATGATAAAGTACTACTGTGGCGACTCAGTGAGAAGAGGTAACAACATATTGTGCGCGTCGGTGGCATATCTATATGTATAAAATCAATGATAAGATTTAATATGGTTTCAGTAAGCCGCAAGTATCAAAGGAATTTTAGTATTTAATTTTTACTAAATACATTAAAATTTAATAAATTAAAATAAATTTTTCACTAAATTCTACCTTTGTACATTACAAAATAAAGTTTCTATAAAATACTTTTCTAAACAGTTTTTACCACTTCTGTTGTAGAGACTGTTTAGAAAAAACATTTTTTACACTCGACCCGCTACTTTTCATGAACTAAAATTGAACTAAAATACACAACACAAATGATAAATAAAGAGCAAATACAGTCTGGCAAAATAAATAAAGTTTGTATAAAATTTTGGTATACAGATTTTATATCATAAAAAAAAACAAATAAAAAAAAAACAAATAGATATTTCTGTAATTTTTTTTTATTTATATAAATTTTCTTGATAGAAGCTTCATTGGTTTTTACACCAATTCAAAAATCTATTAGTTTTAGGGTTTTTACTTTTCGTGACAGTTTTGAACCACTCTTTATATGCTGTAACATCCGTATAAACTGCAGGCTTGAGAGCTCCAGATACTTTTAAATTAGTTTCCTGAAATGCATAAGAAGCTATTCCTAAAAGAATGTGATTACCATACTTGTCGATCTTAACCAATGGACTTCCAGAATCACCAGGTCCTACAGTACACACTTCATTTTTACATTTAACACAAAGCATCTTGTTTGTGAATAGCACTTTCTTTAAACTTGCAGCACATTCACGTTTCTCCAACAGAGTAACTTCACCCAATAGAAGCTTGGTTGATATTTCGTTATCTTCCATTCTACCGTAACCCATTATCACTACTGTTGTTCCCATAAATTGATCTAGTTGCATCTTTGTAGCCACGGTAGCAGTCTGCACGTACGGTGTTAAGTCGAATGGTTTCGTCAGAAACACAATTGCAATATCATTGGATTTTGGACCGATTAGCTCCCAGTTGAACTTGTGATGGGTCACCACATCATAAATATCACGAATTTGGACATTATCAGATGTTTTATCTAACTTCTCATATGATCCAGCCCAAATTCGAATATCACAAATGGGGAGATTCTTAAAACAATGGGCCGCTGTTAGGACAATGTCTTTTCTCAATAAAGCACCCCCGCATATGTGTTGATCTTGTATTGCGATTTCAACAATATACGGATATTGTCCGTCATTCAAGAGTCTTCCCTCACCATTATAAATGTAAAGAACACCAGCTGGTTTTCCACCGGTAATTGATGACGTTAGATCTTGCGATCCTGAAGAAACTTGTAAAATCACAAAACTGACAAATATTACTAAATTAATTATTGCCTCTGATGTATTCATAGTGAGGGATTTTAGTTAGAACTGTTGAAATTTTTTATTACGGATTCGGTTATATACGAGAGTGGAAGTTGGTATATATAGAGCTCACTACTTAAATACATATTTGTCCAAATGACACCTGTCGACATTGTTATTTTTTATTCATGGCTATTTATTCACGTGGAAATTTACGGAATTATCCAAAATATGTATATGTATAAAGTTTTCTATCGCAACACAATATTATTACTTACCCAATGATTTTAATAGTTGGTTTATGAAAAATTCGTGTCAATACTAGTAACGGCGTAACTAATATTTTCTGCATTGGCTAGATTCTAGTTAAAAGAGATTGAGTGATAATAATAGCATAATAATATCTGAATCCTCTCCTGTCAAAAGCTTTTTGTTTTACATTGCAATAATTATGAATGGTAAATTTCGCTGTGAGGAACATGAATCTGACAAGATGGGCTTTCTGCACCTAATTGGTAAAAAAAAAACAAAAAAACATAATATTGAAGCAATCAGTTCATTTAACCCATTCACTGCCAGGCAAATTTAGAGCGACTTACCCTGGATGCAGGGGTGAATGGGCAACATCTTAGCGGCCCGGAAAATATTATTTGTCGGCCCTTTTTCAATTTCCGCTTATGGCTAAAATATACATTTACATGGTGTTACGCATTTTTCCTTTAAAATTAAATAGAGCATAGGTTTATTACAGATTTTTGAATCAGATTACATTTACTATCCAAAAAACATTCTTTTAGTTAAAAATGCCGGACTCCCAGTCAAGTACATACAAATATAAAAACATACAACAAGAAAAAAAAAACAACAAAATAAAAGTAAATCAAAGTTTAAAGTCTTTTTATTCCAAGTATAGATATTAGGTTTGTTATAAACGATTAGAGAACTTACAACTTCATAAAAATTCTATAAACACAAAAATTTAAGAAAAAATTATTATATAAAACTTTACTCTTTTAACAATCTATTTAATAACTTGCTTTGCTGCATAAGCATATCTATAATGTTATCAGAGTCAATATTATATAAAATATCATTTTCGCAAGCCATTAACATAAAAGCATCCAAATTATTATTCGAAATTGAGTTCCGCAATCTATTTTTAATGTATTTTAACTTGGAAAAAGCTCTTTCACATTGCACTTGATTTATTGATAATGTTAATAAATATGTATTTGTAAGCATTTCCTAGTGTAGAATATGCCTCACTGTACATATTGTATTTTGGAATGACATAATAACAGCAAATTGCACATTTAAGACAAGATTTACATTTTTTATTATTAACATCAAAACCACCATCTCTTTCAAAATCATCGTTGTCTTCTTCATCAGTTTCATCTGTGTCTATAACTGTAACATTATTCTGAAATTGTTGATTACTCTCCGCATTTGTTGTTGTCGAAACTTTAAATTTATCCCAATTTTTCGCGAAACTAACCAATTCTTCTTGCAGATTTTCTTTTGTAATATTTGGGTAATAGTTTTCTAGCAGTTCACACAATTTTTTAAAGCTATTTGATGGTACTCCTTGTTTAACTTCATCAAAATTTGTTGGAGACAATAAGGCAATATCCTTATAAAGCTCGCCATTATTCTTAAATCTACATTCTATAGAATTTATAATTTTATCTAAAATTCTATTATGGGTTTCAACTTCATAGTTTTTTAGGCTATTTTTTAAGGGGTCATCTTCCACCAATTCTCCAGCCATTTTCTTTCGTTTTCTTATTCTCTTTTCAGGAAAGGAAATTGGTATGTCGATGTCGATTTCTTCACGGCTGTCAATTTCATCTTGTGCCCATGCAATGAACGTTTTCGTAGATGCTTCAATATCATTCATGTCCCGACTTACGGACTTCAATTGTGATGTACAATTCATAATCATTTCGTGGCATCTTAGTAAGTCTAATCCGCTAGTTTGCAAATATTTCGAGACAGGACCAATAATTGAAAATAATTTTGTAAAAATTTGAGCCGTTAGTAGCATTTCATAATCTATAAATTGTGTAAGCATGGTAGAGGCCTTCAATTTTATATCGTGTAATGCTAATAATACATCGATGTAAAGAGCATTGGCGTGATTTTTGTAATTTCCAAATATTTTTTTCAAAGCTGCTTCTTTTGCCCACCAACGAGTTTCTCCAATTACATGTAATTTCTTTTTTTTTCCCCTCTAAGGATGTGCTTTTCCAAATATTCGTTCTTTGGCAGGATTCTTTGAAGAAAATTGCAATGGAATTTAATAAGGTAAATAAAGACGCTGCATTTATTGTTATTTTAACGGTGTCGGACACAACTAGGTTCAGGATATGGCTGTAACACCACACATGTAATTGACTAGGTGTATTTTCAGACATCCATTTAGAGAAACCATTGTAAGCCCCTTGCATATTTGCTGCACCATCAGTGGCATTAGAGACGCAATTTTTTAGTGGAATATTTAAAGATGAAAATTCTTTTTGAATGAGGTTAAACATACCTTTTCCGGTAGAGTCTGTACAACTTACAACAGAAACCAGTATTTCATAGATTTCACAACCCAAAACATACCTTATTACAATTGAACATTGATCTTGAACTGAAATATCCTGTGTAGTGTCCAATTGCACAGAAAATATTTCTGCTTTTTAGATTTCATCCAAAATGGATGTTTTGATCAATTCTCTTATAATTTGCAATATTGAATTTACAGTTGTTTTAGATAATAAACTTACGAATGATCCAGATCTACGTTGTTGTCCTTTTTCATGGATATTTTTGCTTTTTTCGATGACCTCATTTAAGTGTTCTTTTAAGTGTACATCATATTTACTTACTAACAATATTAATTCCAAAAAGTTACCATGGTCCAATGTGCGATCAGCTAAAGAATATGCAGCTTCATATTTCTTTTCTCTATAACTTAATCCGCGTTTTCCAATAAGTTTTATAATGTCTATAATCACTTCTAATACTCGTCGTTTTTTCTTTATTTGCTGCTGTCTGATATTTAACGTAGATGAAAGAAGCAAATTGGAAATGTCCTTTTGATTCTTGCACATAAAGTATGCTCTAACGGAATGTTCATGTTCATTGCTTACTTCATGCTCCTGAATTCGTTGATAAGTGTGCGAAAAGTCATTCATACCAAGAACAAATCGATTTTCGTGCTTTGCGTATACTAAACATAATCGCTGGTGGTACTAATTTCTTTCTTTTCCAGTCAAAAATTGAATTTGTTCCTGTCATTTCATAAAATCGAATAGCACGTCACGCGTGACTTATCTTAATTACCACAAAATCAAAAAAAAACATTAAAGTTTGAGAGTTATTTATGGGCAGTCGGAAGAAGAAATATAAAAACTCAATTTTTCGCTGATTAATTATATAGGCAAATAATAGTGTAAACTACAGAAAAAATTATACAAAAATTCTACAAAAATTTGTTAAGAAAATGAAAAATTCATTCCGGTTCTTTATTCTCGGTAAGTACATGTTTATGAAGATAGGTTGGTAGATCACTTAGACGTACTTTCTGCCACCGGCCCTGCTGGCCTCTGAACAGACGGCCCACCGGGAAATTTCCCGGTTCGTCTTATGGCCCATCTACCCCTGCCTGGATGCCAAGATTTTATTTTAAAGAAAAAATGGCATTTCACAAAATCTAATAATATTAAATTCAGATATATTGTTGAAATGGCATTTACAGTAATTTGAAAATAAAACAAAAAACACTACGAGATAAGTTGTAGCTGGTGTGACCGAATAAAATTCCTGCGCTGAGTGCCGCTTACTAAGTATTTCGTATTTTTTTTTTTTTCAATAACATTTTTCATATACAAGGACGTTTTCATTTAGTTTTATTAGGTTTTACAAGATCGTCTCCTAATTTCATCTGGCGATAGTCATTATCACAGACACATGTAATGATCCTCACTGGGAAAAACATATAAGGCGACGGTAGTTAAAATAATTGTAAAGTAATAAAAATGCTTATTAAATCAGAATGCACAGACCTAAGTTTTCAGGTAACGCATCATTCCTTTATCTTCTTCATGAAAAATAAACATAAGCTGTTTTTCATCAATATATTCTCAAGACGAAACTAAGAAGAAAAGTTCCCCTTGATTATCGTCCTCTTTTCGTCTAGAAGGAAAAACACGTTTTTCGTTTTGCTATTTTATTGCCATTTTGTCATCCAGGTTAAAACTGAATTGTAAGCAACTGCACTCACATAATCTAAGAAACTTAATAGCAATTTTCATACATTTGTATTGCTCAAATATTCCGAAGATGATAACTGGAAAATATCCTCCAATCATCACGCTGATGAGTTTTCATCTCAATGTTTGATGAGTCCTTGCTTTGTTGTTCTAATTGACAGCACAAACGGGCACAAACACATCAAAGAAAGGTTTGATTACCTGATTTTAAGGACAATGAGAATTTTTAGTTTAAATACTTAGATTAGAGAGATAAGAAAAGTATGTAGCCAGTCAGAAAGGTTTTGTGAAAATAAAAGACCGTATCTACTCGTATTATAAAATAAATAAAAAAACATAGTGTTGACATAAATAAGTGGAGATATTTAGAAAGTAATATTTATTATAAAAAATAAGTGTGGTGCATTAACGTAAGTACATTATATACACAGCTTTATAAATTCAAATTTTGGAATGAAAATCGCGAAAATAAATAACTTATTTTCTCAAACCAGAATAATGGATCGTGACGAAGAGTCAATATTTTTTGAAGAAGAAGTTTCTGCCAAGAAAGAAGATAGTGATAGCGACATTTTTTCGGTAGGAAGTGATAAGTGCAAAATCGAGTTCACTTCAGAAAATGAAGATGAAATAGAACAGTTCCGAGCAAAACGAGTTCGAAAGATTCAATCAACTTCATCAAGTGAGCAGTTTCATAGTCCTGACGGTGAAACATCCATAAGCGCCGCATATTAAGACGATGCGAATAAATGGACAACCGATAAAAGGGATCCGTCACACTTTGAATTTACATTAAATCCTGGGTGGATAATTCCAGACGATGTAAAATCGCCAGGGGATTTCTTCGATCTGTTTTTACAGAATATTTTTTAAATAAAATTGTTCAAGAAACCAACCGTTATGCTGGCAACAAATAGCAAAGTCTCCATTATTGAGATCCTTCTGGCTGTGAGACTGGAAGGATACCAGCGCTAAAGAATTACGGGTATTCGCTTGGATTAGTTATGCACATCGGTACAATTAGTTTACCCTCCATAGAACATTATTGGAACTTAAGTGAACTTTATAATTTCGACTTTTGGAGGAAGAGAGTGTCCAGAAATCGTTTTCAATTAATTTTGAGATTTCAACATTTTAATAATTATGAAGAACAAGGTGATAATCGATTATTAAAGATCAATCCAATATCCCACCACTTCAACGAAACTATGGACCGCATCTATAAATGAGAAAATTGTGTATTGACAAAGCGATTGTTCTTTGGCGAGGAAGGTTTTTTTTTGGACAATACATAAAAAGCAAACGACACAACTACGGCTTCAAACTCTATGAACTTTGAAAGCCTGAAGGAATACCCGAATTTGGAATTGGTTTCCTAAAACGTGGTCATGAGCTTTATATAGACAACTACTATAATTCAGTTCAATATATACAGGGTGTCCCGTAAGTCGATGTCAAGCCGGAACCGGGTGATAGACCAAATCGTAACAGTTACCAGAAAAATATAAAAAAAAATCTAAGTCATTTATTTTTCAAATTATAGGCATTTCTTTTGTTTTCGAGAAAATGTACACCTTGTGATGGTTTTTTAGCTCCTGTTGCTACAAATCTTTACTTTTTTTCAATTTTATTTTTCTTATGTAATCCCGAATAGTGCTTATGTAACCTGTTGCTTGAAATTTTAAGCCAACTGCTCCAACTTGGAAAAAAATGTTACATTTTGCCCAACCAAGAATAGAAAATTAATACTTCACCCAACTTTAACTGACTGTACTGAAAAAACAAAAAAATGTACTACGCCAGTCTGGCAAGTAACTTTAAAAGTTGACGCATTTAATAAGGATTCTAAAATGGTACAACACTTGCTAGATTAATTCTTAGATTACGGAAAAAAAAATTTTTTTTCTTCAAGAAACCCAGTTTCGAAAAATTTCTTTTCACCTACTAAAATTGATTCTAGTGTACCTAAAGCTTGCCTTAAGAGCGTAACTTTAAGATTCAGCATGAAATGTCAGATCACTCGGTGGACAGCGTTGAAGTGCAGGGCGGCATGCTAGTTCGCCTCAGCTATTGGCGGAGAGTGTGGGGGGGGGGGTTCCACGAATACCTGCCGTTGTCACTGGCACAAAAAGGAAGCATACATCCGGTCCTGAAGGGACCATTACAACACTTACCATTACCTTCGTGAAGGCGCAGATGATAGGCCTTCAGCTGCATTGCCTCATATCCACCCAATGACACTGAGGGCAGTAGTTACTTTGTTCAGTGTCCCTTTTACTGACCTGAAAAGAGATAAGTGGAGCGGACCTTTCCAACCCCCCACATCAAGGGGGCTCCAAGAGAGTGGAAGGAGAAATGAAAAGTATTCAGTAGTCCATAATTACGTTATAATCGTAATTTAAACAAATACACGATCTAGCCAGTGGTTTTTTCTTATGAGCTATCTGCTAGTGAATAGAATGTTTGAAAATTCTGAATTACACTTGATGACATGCCTAGTCCTAATGATAAACAATTTTGTTATTAATCTTTTGTTTTTTATGCTGTGATCTCACTACAAACCCTCTTTTTTTTCTTACTAAGCATACACACGAACATGCATACCCATACACACATACACACCATGTAAAACCTCTCTATCCTATAGAGAATTATTAACCTGTTTATGTTTGAAAATAATTTAGTATTTAAGTTTTCTTTTATTTTTCCTACCAAACAACTGCATTTTGTATTTGAAATTTCTTGATAAGAGTTCTCGATTGCTCTGTGGGAACTAATTAGATCGATTTTCCACTGAGAGGGAAAAACATTAACCAACAAATTGAAATCTTATGTAGCCTACGGTTGCATAGTTATACCTGCCCTCTTTTTACATGCAGTCCTATCTTTCCCACACAGGTCTTATGTCACCTCACTAGACAAACCCTATCAATCAAGTTTGAAAACTTTATGATTTAAGAACAGCTGTGAACCGTTTACACATTTTTGGCACTAATGTAAAAAAAAAAACGAATAATAAATTTATGCAAATTAATATGCTCTACCTACATGTCACAGTTACAATTGTTAAAATTAACTTACTTCACACAAAGCATTATTAGTAAATTAATTAAAGCTAACTTTCAAATAACTATCTTAAACATTAATTAATAAAATTTCATTTTTGATAGAATTTAGAGCAACTATAACCCTTTCTCACTTGTTTAAGTTATTTATTGCGTTCATTTACTTACTTATTTCATTGATAGTGAATCTAATTTCAACTCTTATCCTTTTATCATAATTATAATCTACATTTACGTACGTACCAAACACAATCTGCAAAACAGTTGACTGGAAGAGTTTAATTTGCGTACTGCAACGTGTTGAGTATCTTTTAGATTATGCTATAACAGGGGCGCACCGAGAGTAGGACGAACGGGACCGGTCCCCCTCCAGAATGTCAGTTTTCTGAACATAATTTACAAATTACGTATAAAATGTGGTCTCTATATTATTACAAAGTGCGATAAAATAAAATAAAACCTTTTAATCTACAATAGCAGTTCTTAAGTGCTCAGATGGGTGCAGGACGCGCCTGTAAAGCCCTATTTTTCTGACTTGTTAGGACTTGGGATACCTCTCCCCCACCCCCCACCCCCGGTCCCACAAAGTCAAATCCTGTAGTCAAGAGTCAACGTATTGACATGTTTTTCTGTTAATTCCTCGTAATCGCACCTATTTGTAAATCAGAACGCCGCATATATTTCTATGGATATCGCTCTTTGCATTCATACCGGTAAAGCAAACTCTGATATATCATTAAAGCATGATTAAAGCTTGCCAAAAGAGAAATGATTAGAAAATAGCACAAACTTTCTGGAAATGATCGGCTTAATACCCTAGACAGTGTTTTTTGGCTAATTTTTTTCCTTTGTTATTTTGTCCACCTCTGTGTGTGAAGAGAAGTTTATTTTCTACTTTTTCATGCGGCTTGGCCTCAGTTTTGTTTGAAAACTCGTTTTTTACTTATTTTATTATGACTTAAACTCGTATTTTAATTAAAATACCACAAAATATAAATAAAGAACAAATACAGTTTAATCCAATAAACTCGTACACAATTTTTGTATACTACATATTTTACACCATATTTACATACACAACATAAAACCAACATAAAAACCTGTACAAAACTAAAGAAAATCAAATTTAAATTTTCTTGATAGAAGCTTCAATGGTTTTTACACCAATTCAAAAATCTATTAGTTTTTGGCTTTTTACTTTTCTTGATAGTTTTGAGCCACTCTTTATATTCTGCAACATCCGTATACACTGCAGGCTTAGAAGCTGCAGCTACTGCCGATTTCGAATGATGAAATGCATAAGAAGCTATTCCTAGGAGAACATGTTTACCATGCTTATCGATCTTAACCAATGGACTTCCAGAATCACCAGCTCCTACAGTGCACACTTCATTTTTACATTTAACACAAAGCATCTTGTTTGTGAATAGAACTTTCTTTAAACTTGCAGCACATTCACGTTTCTCTAACAGAGTAACATCACCCAGTAGAAGCTTGCTTGATTTTTTGTTATCTTCCATTTTACCGTATCCCATTAGGACCACTGTTGTTCCAATAAATTGATCTCGTTGCATCTTTGTAGCCACAGTAGCAGTCTGCACGTACGGTGTCAAATTGAATGCTTCCTTCAGAAAAACAAGTGCAATATCGTTGGGTTGTGGAACGTCTAACTCGATGTTGTACGTGTGATGGATCACCACATCATAAATATCACGAATTTGGACTTTATCAGATTTCTTATCTAACTTCTCATATGATCCAGCCCAAATGCGAACATCACAAATGGGGGTGTCTGTAAGACAATGCGCCGCTGTTAGGACAATGTCTTTTTTCAATAAAGCACCCCCGCACATGTGTTCATCTTGTACTGCGATTTCAACAATATACGGATATTGTCCATCATTCAGGAGCCTCTTTTTGCCATTATGAATATGAAGAAAACCAGCTGGTTTTCCACCGGAAACTGAAGACATTAGATCTTGTGATCCTGAAGAAACTTGTAAAATCACAAAATTGAAAAATATTACTAAATTAATTATTGCCGTTGATGTATTCATAGTGAGGGATTTTAGTTAAAACTGTTGAAATTTTTAATTACGAATTCGGTTATATACGGGATTGGAAGTTGGAATATATATAGATCTCACTACTTATATACATATTTGTCCAAATGACACCTGTCGACATTGTTATTTTTTATTCATGGCTATTTAATCACTTGGAAATTTACGGAATTATCCAGAAGGTAATTTAGTAGGTAAATAAAGCTTTCTGTCGCAAAAAAATATTTTCTGTCACTCATGCAATGATTTTGCCTTAGATTTAGGCGTTACCAGATATGACAAAAACCGAAAATCGCCACAAGTCCCATT
This sequence comes from Dioctria rufipes, assembly GCA_963924295.1. Lineage (NCBI taxonomy): Eukaryota > Metazoa > Arthropoda > Insecta > Diptera > Asilidae > Dioctria > Dioctria rufipes. The sequence goes on along the minus strand of OZ002740.1, from coordinate 338,130,291 downwards.
AAGGACGTTTTTAAGTATAAAGGACATTTCATAAATGTCATATCCCTTCCTGAATAATAGATTATACGTTTATAAAATAAATCATTCTCATTGTTGGCATCTGGATCATATTCCTAATCGTAAGAATTTTATAAACTTTACCTTCCTCAATCGGCTGCAGATCTTCGCGATGCACTTGTCTTATTCAGTTTGTTATCAAAAAATACTCCTAAGTATTTAATCTGTTAGGCTTGAGATAGCTGGTGCATTTCGTTCATACTGTCATTGCAGATTGCTATGATATTAGGAATATTATCTTCAAACTGTATATATTTAGTTTTGTAATATTTAAAGAAAGTTTGTGACAATTTATCCATTTGTAAATCTTACGGAGACCTTCATTAGCTTGCTGTGCTGCTAGTAGTAAGGATGTAATTGGCAAAGATACTTAACTAAGAGACCTTTTATTTCCACTCCTAAATTACACATATCGGTAATATGTTTTAGAAATAGAATATGACCTAGTACTGAGCCTTGAAAGCCACATATAATGGACATTGGTTCATTAAGTACCCCCTATATTGACTATTTGATTTCTTCCCATTATGAATGATTTAAGTAAATCGAGAGAAATACTTCTAATTTCAATTCGATTAAGTTTATTCAGTAGTATTTCGTGAGTTGTCATATCAAATGCCCTCCTTATATCTGGAAAAGAAACGGCAATATATTCTTATCTAGCGAGGAATTTCAAAAGTGGTTACGTCATAAATTATACCACTAGTACTGCACTCGTTCTTGAAGCTATACTGATTAGTCGCTATTACATCTCTATTTGCAAGGTATTTCGTGTAACCTTAATACATTTTTTTTGAAAATTTTCGAAAAATTTGATTGCAGCGAAATAGGTCTATAACTCAGTTTTGGAATCTCTGGCGCAATCACAGCACATTTAAGTTTTTCAGGAAAGGACCTTCTGCGAATGCTAAATTGAAAATATATAAAAGAGGCTCACATATATTAGTTTCAATACTCTTTATTATTCTGACCGAGTAGCAATTCAGGACCTGTTGATTTTTTATCTTCGAGACCGAGACAATTTCATGGTCCTAGTACTTCTAGATTTCTCTAAGGCTTTTGATAGCGTGAATCACCGCATCTTTCTCGATAAACATGCTAACTCTTTTCATTTTAGCAACTCGGCCTTTGCTTTGATCAAAACTTGTCTGACTGGTCGTAAACAGCCAACGAAATGTTGTCTACCGCACTACAACTGCTAAGTGGGGTTCCGCAAGGCTGTATATTGGGTCCTTTGCTTATCTTATCTTTTTATAAATGACTTGCCTGATGTTTTCCAGGATGTATATATGCTTGTATATGCGGATGATATCCAGTTATATTTCAATAGACCTATTGGGCTTTTAGAAGACTGCATTGAACGAATGAATTGTGATCATAACAGAATTTATGCCTGGTCAAAGAATAATCAGTTGATTTGAAATCCTGTCATGTCTCACTGTATTTACTTCTACAATAAAAAACTTAATTTTTCTGATATACCACCAGTAGTCTTAAACAACGTTTCGCTGTCTATGTTGAACAGTGACCGTTGGTATTATTTTAAACAGCGAAATGAAGTGTTGCGACTTCGTTAACAGCATTATCAGAAAAGTTTATGCAGGGCTTCGGAGTCTCTGGATCTCAGCGGGTATCTTATCTACTGAAAATCGCATCAGATTAATTAAAACTTTAATTTTACCCCACTTCACTTATGGTAGTATTGTATTTCCTAAACTGGATAGTTATTGTACCCGTAAGATGGAAGAAGCATTGAACGACTGCATCCGCTTTCTTTATGGATTTCGCAGGTTTGACCATGTTTCGCCTTTTCGATCTCGAGTGCTTAGCTGTTCAGTCCACAGTTTCCTTATTTGCGGCGACTTACTCTAGTTTTCTTACATAATCTAATTAGACGTAGATACTTACGAGAATTCTTCCAGTTCACAATATCACGATGCAATAAGAATATAATGTTCCCACATTTTTATAAATCTTACATGGAAGGTTCCCATATAATCTGCCCTTGATTGCCCAAACTGCAGGCACTGTCGGTGCATTTAAGCGGCACATTAAAACACTTATAGTATAATATTACTTTATCGTTATAATGAATTATAATCATGATCTCCACAGCAGAATTTATGTGTAACGTTTTTAAATTTTAAATATAACCCTAATAGGAAACTAAATTCTAATAGTTCCAGTTAATTTTCTCATTTTGTATAATTTATCTTTGTGTTTCTTCTTTATGTTTAGCATTAAAAACTCTATCTTTATAGTACCTTTATATCAAATGTACAAAAAAGGATTATTAACTCTTGTGTACGGTAAAAAAAAAAATATTTCTATTTCTATTTTCAAATGCATTTGCAAAATTCGTCTACAGATATTGTTGCAAAATTAAAAATATTTTTTCCTGTTGAGTGATCTTCAATGCTAGGATTTACGAACTCGTAAGGCTCATAGCTGCTATGTAAAATTTTCGTTATATTAGTAGAAAACGTATTTAATTCTTCTGAGTTATACTTGTACCCGATTTTCATTTATTCGTGACCCCATTAATTTTATCGCACAGTAATTGTAGCCAAATAAATGACATAAATAAGTAGGTTATGTTCAAGGTGTTTCCAGATCGTTTTAAAAACTTCCGGAACGATGTTGCTTCTGCTGAATCTTCCAACTCAGTAACTGAACTCAATTGTTCTACAGTTAATAATGTCGTCTGTATTTAATCTGTTATAAATTTCAGTTCACCTGAAAACAATTGTCAAGGTTCTCTTGTTGAGCAATCGTTGGAAGGGCCATGGCCATGAGGATCTACATACATACAATGAGGTCTCAACGGAGACCATACACCGTGTACTTGGGACCTCACACCAGGAAGCATGCTATGCTTGGATTGAACTTCCTGATATCATCCTTAATTAAATTGTACAACTCCTCAAATATTCTTTACTCGAAAATACACGAAAAGCATTTATCATTTTCTATTTCTATTTTTGGTGTGTCCCTACCTTAAAAGTGCTTTTTGCGATCAAGATTTTAAATGTGTGTGTGTGTATCAAAAATTACTCAGTTCGTGCACGAATATGCATATCGAAAGAATTATGCTAGCATAGGTAAGTAAGTGCAGAGAATTCGAAAAGTTTGAAAAAATAATTTTTCAAAGATTTATCCAAAGATATCGACAAAACATCAGAATATCGGAAGTTCATATATTGATAAATGTGGATAAATTTTCGATATTTTATATTTAACGATATTTTTTTGCCATCCCAATGAATCCAATTCAATTCGTATCAGTGTTAAGCAGGACCCACACAATGCATGCAATTGTCAAATATTTGGCATGCGTCTGATTTGAGGAAGTGTATGTGAGCTACAAAGAGGAATAGTTTTCATTCGAATTCTTTAGCCAAGTTTGTATTGCGCCCTTAAAGCGTACAAATGAAAAATACTCCTCTTTGTAGCTCACACATACACCTCCTCAAGCCCCAGTAGGAAATCTATTCCTTACTTCATTAATGAAGTAATGCACATATGTACACAAATAGACATTTCCAACACCAGTGAATTTTAACCCAGAGATGTCATTGGAAATTCATGTTTTCACTGACTTATAATAATGGACTGAGCGTATTGTCATTTTCCTATAGGAAAGAATGGCACAAGTTTTATAGTTTTCTCTTTCGCCCTATGGCAGAGTTGGAGCTACCAACACAAAATATCCCTTACTGAACGTTTTCATAACAATTTGATATTTTTATGTTGGCTGCAGATGCAATCACAGAAGGAAGAATAAGGTAAATATAGTGTTTACCATGCTCCGTCTCTCTTTCCCATACGCAGGATTCAGGTAAAAATAACCTTATGAAAATTAAAATTGGAATAAGTTTAATTTCTTATAAGAGTGCTTATAAGGGATTAAAATATCACTTGGACACAAGAAAATATATTTTTTTAATTTAATTCAATTTTCAGGTGTAAAATTTTATCTGGATTGGTTGAGTTTTACTTTTAAAGGGTGCTTTAACGCTGATATACAGAAACACAATATTTTTTGTGCCGAATCGGTCAGTCCATTGTTATAAGTCAGTGCGTGCATTACTCTTTGACACATTAGTCTTTGATTATTTCATTGTAGTGAAGGTGGGGATAACAGTAAAGGGCAATTTAAGCATTACCAAGCCATCCATGAATTCTTTGAAGCACAAGTAACCATTTAGAGATCGCATACTTTATAAGATTTCAAACCATCGAAAAATTCTTTGATGAACGAATATTGACTGATTTCATCCATGAACTAATTTATGTAAAATAATAGAAGTCGTTTTTTTTTATATATTTATATTCTACGAAATTTACAGAAACAAGGTATTGTGATTTTATATTCATTTATGAAAATTTAGGAATCAAAAGCCGAGCAGAATAAATTTAAAAATTATATAATAAATATGAGTAATATATATTATTCAAATTCATGTTTGACTTAATTCATTATAATTCATGAAATAAAATAAAATAGAATATAAAAAATAAAATAAAAGAATTTTTGTGCACGAAAACTAAACACATACACTACTAGACCTCAGCTTAATGCAACTCAAAATGAGAATAATCACACCGGTACCTAACTGACTGACTATGCCAGTTTCACTCTGAAACAAACAAAAATGAACCAAAAATTTCTTCTTACTTTCATATGAATCATCATTTTCATTCTGTTTAAGCAAACGTGCTTACATTACCGTATGAATTGCAATGTCATCGATAAAATGGACGGGTCGTATTCTAAGATGAAATAACCCATTACCGTGTTCACTAATCCTTCGATTTCCTAGCCAAATATTTAACAAATGCACGCATGTGTGGACCGGTTTTAGAGGGTCGTGCTTTTTTTTAAATTTTCTCTGATTTGCAAAAAAAAAAAAACACTGGATAAAATATGTTCGAGGAACTTTGTGCTGTAATCAAAAGCTTTTTCCACATAATCGAAGTGCAATTTGCAAGATGACTTGTTAATGACGGCAATAAATGCAATGCATACTTTTAGGATGTTTAATATTGAAAGTTCAACAAATTTGTTACTTTTTTACTTTAAATTTATTCAGTATTTTCTTATTATGAGTTTAAGAGAATTTTGATGTACATTAAAGAGAAAAAGTAAAAGTTTTTAAATGTACAAAAATTAAGGCGCATTGGAATCAAATTGGACTTTTGGAAAATATTGCATTTTTCTTCCTCACCATAAGTGTAATTCACTAAATATGTATGTAATGAAAAATAAGATGTTGTGATGCTTTTTTGCGTAACATGGTTTGAAAAATGCGGATATGTTTGCCGGAAATTTCTATTAGCTTTGATATAATATTTCTTTTAGTCTTCAAAAATCAAAACAAGTATCATGTGAATAACATGAGCCTTATTTGGTTATTATGTATACGCTAGATGAAATCTATAGGATATACTAAGTTTGTCATTCTGTTTGTAACGCACAGAAATAATGGTAGAGCAAAATGGGTTGGACCCACACAGGCGCGTATACAGGGGTCATGACCTCCCCCCCAAGCGCCACCTCGCATTCGCGGTAAATTGAATGTAGTGCTGGCCTGTAGAGTGAGTTGCAAAAGTTTAGCAGGACGATGTTCGTATGGTACGGATACAATGTGTAGTTGACGCCGGCGATTAATGCTGGTGCTCTAACGCACTTTTATAATCTCCGGCGACATTTAGCGCTGGTTTGGGCATTTGTTTGTGGAGTCTGGATTGGGTATAATAGTCAATCGTTCATAGCTCCTCGTCTTTGAAACATGTACGATTTTTTTAGAATTTTCTTGTGTTTTATATAGTGTCGAAAAGTCTTCTTTCATACCTATCACAGGATAGGTAAGTAATTTTGGAATACTACATATTTATTTTAGTGTTTGATTATTTAGAAAAAGGTAAGCAATGCTTAGCAGCCTGGTTATTATGATGCTTTTATATTTTTGTTGCACCGATTATAGATGAAAAAGCACACAATTTCGAGACTTGAAAGTGTTATTGTTTCTAAGAACTTGGTCAGCGATCAGAAATTTTTTTTACCTATCTAATTTTCCGACATAAAATCGATGATGACAGGACAACTTGGTGTGAAGCTCGCAACAGAAGCATACAAACTTACTTAACGAATTTTGATTTAGGGTTTTTAAAGTAGAACCCCAGTTCTACGCAATCATCGATTATTTTTCGTAGCGACACTAATTCAAGCCTGAGTTGTTCAAAATTTTAACGTTCGTAGGGAAGCATTAAATTCTTGCAACGGTCCAAACGAATTGGTGGATTGACTCTGGTGGTTCATTCTTTCGGACAAGGGCATAAGCATTCAGTTTTCTTAGAGAGATTTGATATTTTTTCTTTAGATTTTTCATGCACTACTGGTGGTCGACCATGGTTCCAAAGAGTTAGATAGATTCAGGTGTCTTGGCTGGTCTTGGTCGCTAAGTTATTTATGAGGGTTGGCAATTATACATTTTGTTCTTAGAAATTTACTTGAAGATTTTTCTTTCGAATTTTGGTGACTGAAAACAATCATTTGGATTGATTCGATGACCGCTAAAATTGCTTATACAATTTTTCTTCAAAATTTTTGCGCCAAAACTATAGAAATTAAATCCATTTGCTTTCCTTTGCGGTAGTTGGCGTTACTTTTCTTGTACTTTTGTATTAATTTATGTAGTGTTGCTTAATTGAACTTCACGTGTACTTTCAATTTGCAGGAGAAGGACAAACTTGCTATATTAGTTAGCGATGGAGGTAGATATAGTAGCGAAAGTGCAAAGTGGAAGACTGATAAGACCATTTACAATATTTCTCAGAAGAAAGCAAGATCAGTTAACTCCCTGTCAGAAGAAATAGTCAGTAACATATCATGTACTCCTAGTCCCATTCCTTTAAATGTGACTCAAAGTGCAATCTCGCTCTCAGTCAATTTCTTCATCCGTGACAGAATCGCTTGTATCTATTTCTACAATCTCTGAAAGAGACGGCGTATCCGATTATGAGCCCTTGATGTCCATCCTGAGATCGACATTGATGTGAATAATATTATCGATAGGTTTTCCAAATCAAACCGAAAATTGGATTTTGAGATATAACGTAAATATTATTAAAAAAAAAATTAAAAGCAACTTCTTCCGACTTTTTCCTCCCCCTCGAAGATTTTAGTTGTGACCACCACTAAGCTGTAGGTCTGGATACGCGCCTGGACCCACACACATGATATTGAAAGTAATTTTGATCTGTGTATGTCCGTTTGCCCGTCCTCACGATAACTCGGGAACGTGTTTACTTAGAGTGCTGAAATTTAACAGATGGCTGTTTGAAAAAAAAAAAAAACAGTAAATGCAAGTTCGAAAATGGGGCAATTCTTTCATAGAGTTGCCGTTCAAAAATTTCGTTTTTCACTATATAAATATTTGCGCACTGCCTGAGAACGCGTCGACGTAGAGAGCTGAAATTTGGTACATGGTGTTTTGATAATAGTAAAAAAAAATTCGAAAATAAACTAAATCGGGCAGCCTTTTCTTGGTGTTGCCATACAAATGTTTTGCTTTTCATTCAATTTAATTTTTATTTACATCTAGGGTATAATATTATTGGTGTTAGACCAATTGTTGCTCTTCAGATTTGTATCCATGCTCATAGTTTTCTTAGCTAATCTACAGTACATTCCATGCATGCATTTCAAGTCAAATTTTTATCTTATTATTTGTAGCATCGTATTAAATATTTTCATGAGCGGTTAAAAACATTTTTTTGCATTCAGTTAGTTAGTTAGGCAAGCACTTTTTGTATATAATAAATAAGATAATTTCAATACGAAACTCACTTGGTATTGTTCACTAATCGTTTTTATTTCGAAGACTTAAAGCATGTACGATGTAAGGATTAAATACTCTTGCACCAGCAACCAACAAAAAAGTAGTAGTACTTCCACCTTTGCTATATAGCAAACCGTTGAGAAATACATCTCAAGGCAAGAAATATAAATCAATTTGTGAGCGTGCTAGTCCAATTCTGTAAAATGTTTTTATATTGATTCTTATGGAAAAGTGACTAGACATTGATTTTATATACTTAGTGTTTCATAATTGATCCACATAACTCAAGGATTTGATAGCTGAGGTGGAGACAAGCAACTGTAACTTTGTTGATATATACCCGATCAAAATGAGATTTATTTCATATGATATCTTTCTAATGTATGCCCCCAATCAACCTTTACGTCATCTTTCGTCGGAAGTTGTAGGACGTTAAATTCAAGAAAATTGGAAAATAATTCCTAATTTTTTCAAATTTTAACGATTTTTCCGCCAAAACGTATGATAACTATACAGTTTTTTTACAAGATTTAGAGACCCCACCTTTAATTTGACCATGCAATGTCCCTACCTAAAGGCAACCGTTTTTGAGATACTCCCGTTTCTGTGCGTTATAATTTCATTCATACCTAAGCCACACAGGGAAATAGTCTTCCAGTAATTTTAAGCTTGAGTCGTTACCTTCCCAAAAGCTACACTTACTATATATCTACCTTATACTGGACACAGATTTGCAATTTCTATATTTATATTGCAATTATGCCAATTGGAATATAAAATTTCATGCGAGCAAATATTGTGAAATTACTTGTCAATATGGACTGTAAAAATGAAATAGACACTTCAACTTGACAAGTGTCAAATATTATATGTCAGAAAATGTTGCAGCCAACATTGCAGTATAAAATTCCGTTCTAAAGGGTTCGTGTATTAAATGATTATGGTTTATAACTAGGGTCATACTGCAATAAACTCGTATACCGTGTACATTTGTCGCAATTTCAATATTTAGTTCCAATGTACTAAATACTGCTGAGTGTACACCGAGGGTATACCGAGCTGTTTCTCAGAATATAGAGACAGACTTGCGGCTTAGCGCAAATTGCAATATTGAAATTCAACAAAATAATAAAATAGTTTTGATTAAATGGTAACCTTGCCATTTCACGCTTAATAACTCTCAGCTGAGTAATAGTTGCAATAGTTTATGTGCGGCCGTAGTCTGAATCTATAGGCAGATTGATTTGGATTCATTGGACCACGGCACATTCACATATGCAATTATTACTCAGTTGATAGTTTTTGTTTGGGGAATCGTAGTCAATAAAAGTAGATAGATTATTTTAAATAATTTTGTTTTAGGATAAATATAAAAATTTGACTACTGTTAAGAAGATTAGAAAGTAAGCTAAAGATTATCAGAAGACAATTTTTCTGTATGAATAGTAGTTTAGCGCGCAAGAGCTATTCGAATCAAACTTTTGTCAGTTTTACATAAGAACACTGTAAATATTTTAGAATGTTAGGATTATGTTAGGGCTCTCATCTAGAGTGAGGGATTCTGTTTCATGGCCTGGGAAGTATTTCTTGAGGGTTTTGTATACAGCCATCTAAAACTAACAAGAGTAAGGTACATTCACCTTTGCTATAAGCCATCCAATACTAATAAGCAAGTGTCTATGCAAGGGTGTGTATCATTCTTGCGCCTAGCATCATAATACTGCAGGTCCATAGAACCTGTATTAAGACTAAATTGCGGCCACGTAAATAAATTTGTCCGTGGTACAAACAAGTTAAATGATGACTTCAGTTATTTTTCTCCAGGTTGAATGATTATGTATGTCCTTTATAACTCTCCCGCACTAGTAGAGGAACTAGCGTGCCGCCCTGTGCTATCGCCGATCACGAGAGTGAACTGTCAGCTCATGCTGACAAAATGAACTTCACGTCCATTAGTACTCACTCGACAGTACTACCATAACAAACAATCTAGTAACCCGACTTGATTTCGCAATCTGAAGTATTATATCATACAATTAGCTGAGGCTCCCTGACTTAAGAGTCTTAGCCAATAAAATAACAACGCGAAATAGATCATATGGTTGCAGCCACGGATGGAGTTGAAATAGGGTGAGATATGGTCAAAGCGATGGAGACCAAAAGCATAAATTTTATGCGCTTTCGAAAGGTCTTATAGTCAAGACCAGAAAATATTTCGCACCCATAGGTAAAAGGAGGAGCGAAAAGCGTCCTAACTAGTTTTAAGAGAGTTTGTGGCAGATACTTTTTAATTTTAATTTTTCAATTAGAGCATATGATGGCCCCAGGAAAGAGTTTTATTAAATATAATACCCAAGTTAGAAGTAGAATCGACAACTGGATTTTGTGTTCCATTGATTACGACGGTTCAGAAATAAGAAGTATATAAAATGGTTTTGTATATAGTTATACACTTAGTTTTGGTAGAGTTCAAATGTAGCATGTTGTCAATGGTCCACAAATATATAGAACGAATATCATCATTTATGCAAAAAACACAATCTTCAGCTAATGCTATAGGTTTTGAGATGTACTTACATGGTGAAGTTTTCTGTACTTAATGAAAAGAGAAAATAGCATAGGACCCTGATAGATTTTTATGGTACTCCTAAAGATATGAGTTGAGGCAGAGAAATGAAATTCCATTATCAGTGCGCTCTACATATAGCTTGCTATAATTCACCGAATCAAATCTATTAGAGAAATACAAGAGCGCTAACCTAATACTGAGAACTCGTTCCTCTTCATGTATTGTTGGTTATTTTAAAAAGATCTTTGATATAATTATGCACAGCTCTAAATACAGATGGTTTCTTTCGATAAAAACGGTAAAACACTAATAATTCTGAAATCGGTATAAGATGAATTTTTCGGAACAAGTATGACCTATGACGTATGAGCTTTGACCAATGACCTAAGACGTATGACCTTTGACGTATTACAAATGTAGCAAGACGAAACAGTAAATAAATTTATCTTTACCGAATAACTGCGATTCCCCAAACCGGCCATTTTACTCAATTACACTCAACTGAGTAATAATTGCATATGTAAATGTGCTGAGAGTTATTGAGCGTAAAATGGTAAGGTTACTTTTAAATCAAAACTAATTTATTATTTTGTTTAGTATGGTATAAAGCAAGTGTAGCCTTAGAAGGTAAGGAGCCAAGCTTAAAACTATTGGAAGATTATTTTCCTGTGTGGATAGTAGTTTAGGCTTTGTAGCATATATAAAATCAATGTCTAATCACTTTTGCATAAGTATCAATATAGAACATTTTAGAGAATCGGACAAGCACACATATGAGGGGCTTTCGGCAAGCACTGTCTCAGAGAAACAACTGAGACAAAACTTTGAGCAACCGTCTCAGTTGTCTCAGTTGAAACCAATCAGCTGATTTGCCAATTTTGACATTTAAATAATTTTGACCACAGAAAATGGATAGTAATAAATTGAGGAAAGTGTTGTTAGTTTATTCAAATAGTTCACTAAACTTTAATTAGTAATTAAAATCACAAAATAACGAAACTGAGTCAATTGAGGTAAGAAAATTCAGCTTCACTTGTCTCAGTTTCTCATTGGTTGCGTTCGATTTTTGTAAACTTATGGCAGAAACACATCCAGGCTTCGAGGCTTCCTCGAGGTGTTGTCAAAATTTCCACCACGGGTTCTTAAATGATGCAACACAAAACCAAGCCAGCAGCTAGCCTCAAGGCCTAGCCGCAAAGCTCGCTTTGATCAATGTTCGAAATTTTTCTCTCTCAGGCCTACTTCTGTCAACAGATGTAATAACAAAGTTAAAATGACAGCACCGAGCCACAGTATATCTTTTTGTTTTCATTTCTCTGAGGGAAGCCTTGAGGCGAGCTGCGAGGAAGCCTGAGAGAGGCCAGGCCTGAGGCTTGCTTGGATGTGTTTCTGCCTTAAGAAAGTTCATCGAAAGTGCACTCTCAGTGAGCTAACTGAAAATATCCCACTTGTCTCACTGAGAATCTGCTTGCCGAAAGCGCCTATGGATTTCTGATTCATGGATTTCTTGGGAAGTAGTTCTTGAGGGTTTTGGCAAAAATCATAACGAAATGCTGTGTCTCCACAAAAAAAATTAAAAATCGGCTAAACATCAAGGAGACCTTTTAAAAAATCATTTAACTTAAATGACTTGCAAAGGTAGGTACTTACTAAGAAACAGAAAAGCATGACTTAAAAGAAAAATCGAAAGTATACATTTCCCTATGGATATTTTTTTTAATTATAATCTTAAAACTTTGACTGAAATTATTCGAAAAAATACACATGGCACAGATCTGGATTAAATTTATTGCACAAGTTCAACTTTTGGCAATAAAAGTCAACGTGTGTACCACACCTAGTGTTAACATACGCAGCAAGGGTGTGAACAAAAAGACACAGGGACCAGAACAACCCAACTTATATAAGAGTTGAATTTATAACCCTCTTCTCATATTTAAATCTATGATTAAAAGTTTGATACACCCAAAAAGTCGAAGGGTGTAAACTGTCCATACCGAGATCTACTAACCAAGGAAGGGGTGCTGTCTGAATTGGCTTCATTCGGCAGGGGTAATGAAAAACAATGTTCTAACGCCATAAGTGTCTGAAGTTAATTCAATTATCGAACGCACACACGCACACTTGACTTGTTTTGCAAACATCCCATTATCTGGCGATTACACCAAGGATTACAGTTAGGAAGGAAATTGTAATTGCTTCCTTGCTATGATATGATACTTGTGTCCAAGGGGTTCTCTGCATAATCCTCATGTCACTCCCATGAACTAGGACTTGAAGTGTCACCGCAATAGAGAAGTGATGAAAGTCAGCAGCACCAGCAGGAGTTATCCGAAATCTAAAGAATGACAGGAGGTGGATATTCGACGCTCCACTGGATGAGAAAAGTCACTTTTTCGAATCTGTGGAGTGTGCACATCACCTTATCTCCGAGGGAACAGATTCATCCTTTGGTCGTGTGCTCCTTGAATTGTCATAGGCATTTGATGTAAGGTTTCCGCTTTTTGTTTTTTTTTCTCTGTATATGCAAATGTTTTTGGTTTGTCCATATAAAGCGGAACTTTTACATTTTACAGGAATTCAGGATTTCAAGAATTTATCATAATCTAAGCTGGGAGATTTTTGTTATTTGTTGTATTTTTTTTTTTGTATTTTGCAGAAGGGTTAACATGTGTTGTAGAGATTTTCTGGGGGCTCAGGGTATATTTATAATATGTCAGTACTATACGCATATATATATAAAAGACGGCATCCAACCCTTGTTCAATACTGAAGAGGAAGAGGGTCATACAGAGATAGTTCCCTATGAAAATAAACAAATCGTAAATTATCACCTCGTCAAGGAGTTTATAGCATAGATACCAAAGGACAAGTCTTGAGAGGCAATGTTCCGTAACACCACATTAACCACAATAGAGCATGCAATAATGCACGGGGTGCATCATCCTGCTGTGCCAGTGATTTCTTTATTTGCAGTTTATTTATCTCATGTTGACAGAATCCTTTTATACGACTGGACCCCCGAAATGGAAATGTCAGTGTGGCTATAATTTATATTCAGGTAATTGCTGTAACATATGCGCTCTTTGGTTTCGCTTCGATGTGTTTTGATTGTTGGATTGTGCAATTTGAATCGGCCGACCGTGAAACTGATTTCTTCTGTGCACACAATTTTGGCCGGTGATGATGTTCAAATTGATAAATTACTTTAGGATTGACATAGAAATTTTTCCGAAATATAAATGCCTAAATCTGTGGTGCGATGGTCGAATCCAACTACATACATACATTATATGGGTCTGCGTTTGGTTTGAATATTCTTCGAAATTTATCTAAGTTTTTTGTTGTTGTTTGAGAAAAATTTTTAATGGTATATCGAATAAAAAACCTATAACTATACAGGTACCATAAGGCTAAGGTTATGCTGCAAAACACACTCTTAGGGCGATGAATATTTCTACAGTAGGCATAGGTATAAGCGAACTAGTTTTGTTGGAACTTTATACAATTTTTACTTTATTTTAATTCAATTCAATTCGATTTATTTCAGTTAAAATGACGTAGTATGATTTAATTGTAGTAGTGATTGCAGAAATTTTGACAATAATAGGATTAAAGAAAACAGATTTTGCAATACCTGGAGTGGCATATCTGTCTTTATTGAAAGTAACTTCGGATATTCTCATGACACTCAATGAAGATCGCATCATCATCTTAGCACTCCTTTAGTTTACTAAAGCCTTCTAGATTTGTGGATAAGCTGGGTGTATATTTCACGTTTTCCACATCCTCGTCCACGTTGATCAGGAACTTCTTTGCCGATCGGCATCAACAAGTAAAAATTGGGAGTAACATTTCCGATCAAGGGTCGTAAATAGAAATACTTAATCAATTAAAATCTCTCCTACACTTCCTTGCAGCTATTAAGGAGCTCTGTTCATTGATAGTATAGTAGGATTATAAAATTTGTGATCAATAATATAAAAATCATAGTAAACCAATTATATTTAGACTTTACTTTAAAAGTCTGAACGAAATGATTAAATTTTACTTATATAGGGTTTCAGTCCTTTTTAAATGCTTATGAACATTTTTTATTTGTTTAAGTCATAAATAATCATTATGAGACGATTAATATTTTTTTCATCAGGAATAAAAATCATTTTCTGATTTTTATTTTTCTTGATCACATATAAAAATCGCATCGTAATTTTTATTTTTCTTGATAAAGAATAAAATCATGAAATGATTCTTATTCTTTCTGGTCGACAAATAAAAATCGCCAATTAATTTTTATGATTCTAATTATGAACTATTTTCGGCGATGTGTAAAATAATAAGTGCTGTTGTATAAATGTTGAGATCAAATGTGAGGTCTAACGATAAGAAACGATAAATTTAACATCTGAACATATTCATCTACTGTTTTATGTACTTTTATGTTTTTATTAACTGATAAGTTAAACATTTAAAAATAAGAATTATATATGTCGACTGGAAAAGAAAAAAATCACTTGGTGATTTTTATTTGTCACCCCATGATTTTTATTTTTTATCAAAACAAAAAAAAAAAGTAAAAATCCCCATGTGATTCTTATTAGTGATCAGTAAATGATTTTTATTCGTGATGGGAAAAATATTAATCATCTAATAACGATTATTGATGACTTAAGAGAATAAAAATCTTTCATAAGCATTAGGGACTGAAACCATATGTAAGTAAATAAAGATTAACCATTTCGTTCGTTTTATGATAAAACTTATAAACGTTACGACCTCCGGTTTAGATACTTTACCGCTAAAGTGTGGTGCTCCGCAGAGATCTATATTGGGACCTCTATTATTTTGCTTATATATCAACGACTTTCTTGAAATAGTTGAGTAATCATAAATACAATTATATGCGGATGATTTTCAGATCTATTTGAATAGACGTATTGCTTTTGTCGAGGATTGTGCTGACAGATTTAATTCTGATTTGGCGAGAATATCGGAGTGGGATATATGTAGCCAATTCCTTGGTTTTAAATCCCGAAAAGTAGATCCTTTATTGTTGGAGATCTTTGTATTTGATTTTGCTAATATGCAGATTTCCGGATACTCAGATCTGCGGACTATACGATTTCTGAAATTCAATATCAAATACCAAGATCTGTAGCAATAAAAGATCTGTGATAGATCCATTATGAGACTTAAATAAATAAAGATCTTCTATAACCATTATAACTAAAAGTCACGATCAGACTGTTATCGAAAAATTGAAGAGATAATAATCTTACGAGATTTTTGTAATAGGACTTAAATGAATAAAAGTCTCTGGTAACAGTTATGGACTGACTGAAATTTATAACAGTTTTTTAAGACAGTTATCTTGAGACTTAAAAGAATAAAAGTCTTTTGGAACTCTTATCATAAGACTTAAGTAAATAAAAGTCTTCGGTTACAGTTATGACTGTAAAAAAAAAATAAAATACATTTAATAAATAACTATTATCTTATGATCTAAAATTTAAAATATCTTTAATATAACAGTTACATAGAACTAAAAAATAAAAAAATGTTAAATTTTAACAATTATATCAAGATTTTTTCAAAAAGTCCCATAATAGTTACGGTCCCTAGAAAATTCTTATTTTTTCAGTATTCGTTAGAAATTCTTATGGCCGGCTTCACAATCAAGGCTTAAGTCACAGCGATGGCTTAAGCCAAGGCTTAGTAAATATTTCAGTTTCACAGTCGAGGCTTAAGTCACATCAGTGGCTTAAGGCAAGCTTAACTTAAGCCCGTCATCTCGACGGCTTAAGCTTCAGATGTTGCTTTGAAACACACACATGGAGATTATTCCTAAATATGTATTTTGCCTAAATATTATAATTTTTGTTATTAAACGAACGTGTATATTTCAAAAGTTATACTTTAAAACTAAATTGAAATTTTCCAAGCGAAAAATAGTTATCTACACGGAAAAAAAGCAATTGTTACAGTTACTGACGACACTGCTTCTTACTACTATTTTCATGGTGAAATCTCACCTAACCATTACTTTATGTAACAGGAAACACTAAAAAATGTGAAAATGTTAATAATACCACATTCAGTGTTAGTGCTACATTTAAATTTTTGAATGACATATTTTGTTTTCAAATCGATAACCCTAAAATTATTTACAATACATTGAAAAAAGTAAGATAAATCAAATATTTAGTAACATCTAATTAAAGTGTGAAATTCACTTTAAAAATGTTATGTCAAAAATGTAAAATTTAAAATAAATATGTATTTCAAACTTATTGGTCGTAGTGAGCACAAGAAAATGTGTACACGATATACTTTTATATTTTGTTCCTACTTCATTGCAAATTGCATCACCTACATATATATCTACTCGTAGAATATTCGTGGCAACAGAATAGAGTGCTATTTTAAAAAATAATAACGCACAACAAATTTTTTTATGTTAATTAATATTTTTATTTAATCAAAATACAAAATATGTACACATAAATTCATTAACATCAAAAGGGTTTCATTCTAATTCCTTCTTTCCCTGTTGCTAACTTATGGACTGAGGTTGGTAATGTCTTTATTTGGCCGATTTCAATAATTTCCCAAGTTTCACTACCACTTTCTTTAATTTCATATATAGTTATCAGTTTTCAGTACTGTCTGGCAGCTAGTGTCAGCATTCCATTTGACGTTTTAGGAAGAAAAAACCAAACAGTTATGAGTTATTTATCTGATACAGAGGATATAAGCGACAAAGAAATGTATAATATAATATCGCAAAGTGTGACCCGTGAAAAAATTATAAGAAGGCACCCGCAATATTTCCAGAAACGGTTGATGTTGTATTTATTCTCAGTTTCGACTGTCGACATATTCGGGGGATTTTTGATCTGATATACTCGCAGATAAAAACCGCGACTGACTGGTAAAAACGGCGCACAGTTTAAACAAACGAGCGTTAACAATATTTTATTTTGATGTCTTCTTCTTCATCGGGACTCACAATGGCGATTTTCTTTGAAAAGTTCACAATTACCGCAGTGGTGACAACTTAAAATTTTTCATCTGCGGTTTAACTAAGCCCCTATTTACTGAGTACTGGAAAACGGAGTAGGCTTATGTTCAGGCTTAAGCCACGTCCGTGGCTTAGCTAAGCTCTGGCTTAAACCTGGACTGTGCAACCGGCCATTAATGTTTTACTTTATTTTTCAAGAAAAGCATTTTTCAATGTTTTCATTTAATTTTCGTTCACCAAAATATTGAAAGGAGTTTTTTTGGAGAAACCAAGTAAAAAATTAAGAATTTCTTACGATTAGTGAAAAAATAAGAATTTTTCGACCTTCGAGTATAAGTTTAATTGGAAATATCCGATGTAAAAAAATTTGTTTTTCGGTTCAGCGTTTGCGTTTTCGTCGTTCGAACGAACCGCAATAATCGAAAATTCTTCCATTACAATTCACTTATTATTATACTGTTTCAAACCGCAAAAGCCCATATTTTTAAGAAGGGAGGTAAATATGGAAACATTTTCTGAAAACTACTAAGATCAAATTTAATTCGGTAAGTTAAAATCACCAAGAATGATGATTTTGGAACTTGAAGGTAAAATTGAAGAGAGTCAATGAGAGTCAATCAAACGTTTCAGTAATTTGGAAAGTAATCCTTTTTCTATTCTATGTTTACTTTTCATATCTTGATATTTGTTTAATAGTTGTAGATACTTCAATTTTAAGCAACAGACTCATGTAAAACTTTTACTATATTAGAGATAGTCTTTCACTTGATTAAAATCCAGCCTCAAGTGTGCTGGGCCCCAATTAGTTATAAGAGATTATCACTAAACATATTATTCAATTCAATTCAATTCAATTTAATTTATTCAAGGCATTGTACAATTAAGATATAATCTTTTTTATTTGTACAAGTTAAATCTATCAAAAGCAAAAAAAAAAAAATAATAAAAATGTATATGTATAAAGGTATAAGTATAAATGGAAAAAAAAGAGACATGAGAAAAAAAAAATAAAATAAAATAAAATAGGTAAGATACAAAAAATAAGCCCCTAAATTTACTGCTAAAAACTAAATCAAAAACATAAGGAAGAAAAAAAAAAAACAGAAAAAAAGAAAAAAGAAAACAAAATTAATCACTACTTAACTTAACCTGCTACATCTGCTATACTATAAAGCAACCTCTAACTATTTAGCTCCTAACTATTCAAGCACTACTGCCTGAGCACATAATCTCAAAAATTCTTTCCTTGGTGCTGGCGAAAGATCTCGACTCAACCGATAACTTAATACTGGGCGGTAAGGAATTATAAACTTTGATGGCATGACTGAAAAACAGGCGTTTAGTAATTAAGTATTCAGATCTGGGCAGAATGCAATTGACTGTTCTATTAGATCTCGCGAATTGAAGAATGCTGTATAGGTAGGTTGGACTGCGGTATTTGATGATTTTAACTAGAAGGATTACCGATCGAAAATTCAATTATCATCAAACGACAATCGTTGCCTTTTTGATGTAGTCAGTATTATTGACAGAAGTAGAAAAACAAATATTCGGAAGAAACAATATTGGTCGGTATTTAGAAGAATTGTTTTTTTTTTGTTTTTTTTTTTGTGTATGTTTATTTTCAATTCCATTCATCCATAAATTTATTATAATAAGTCCTCAGAATACCACCCACTGGCACTAATATTCAACTTACTAAGTAAAATCAAATGCCCCATGAGTTCAATATCCGCCAAAAATTGCTGCAACAAATTGCAATAACGAAGAACAGTGATTAAGACTTGCGTGCTTGGAACTACTTAAGATTCGCCACCACCACCACCACCACCACCTTCCTTCTAAAAGTTGTCGAGAAATCTCTTAAAACACTCCTAACAATCCTTTAAAATTGTCCTCGGGCAGCAATTTAACAAGCGCAAAAGGTGTACAATTCTTTTTACGCTTTCCTTACTTCTGCACTGAAGGAGGCCTACCTTCTTCTTCAGTTGTATGCGCATTTTATATGCAAGCAAATTCTGGAAAGATTGCGCATGGGTTAATCACCGAAATTCTAATGTCAGTCAAAAAGACCTTAACTTTAGCCTTTAGGTTTGCAAAAAAAAAATCTGTGTGCGCTGCAAGTTTAGGCATCGTTCCAGTGGCCCAGTGGCCTGAAGCGCGATAATCAATGCATCAGGCTATGCTATGCCGTGGTATGCAAATTAGGCTATATGAGCCTAGAAGGAACCTATGATTTGAGGTGATGCGTTTCAAATTGTCTGACCAACTTCGGTTCCTGGCTATTTTTTCATCATCATCTTGAAATTGATGATGACGAGAATCAGGATGAACGACGATGCTAGGGTTCGATAGCGCGCTTATATAGAAGCTGAACACATATTTTGAGACAATCGAAGTTTGATCATCGGTGGTTGATCTTTTGCTTGCTATATATAAGTGGTGTGCTCCATCGAGCGTGCCTCGAGCTAGAGTTTTTGTGGCATGGGCGTGCGCGCAAGTGCAATTTATAAACGAAATTAGAGCATATGCACCCGTGTTCGTCTCCAATTAGAAAAATTATACGAGGTGCCCTTCTATGCGGTCGTGTGCAATTTGATGCAAAAATGATTTTAATTTTTTTTTTTTTTTCAAAGTCTGACTGAGTTTTGTTGCTCTCCAACTATCTGCGGAGGTAACAATAAAAGCAGCTTGTGCAATTACCACGCATGGTCATTGAAATATGGCGACCTATAAGAGTGGTGAAAAAATGCAGCTGCATTCTTTGACATTTTCCTTAAAACTCACTCGCAATTTGCATGTTTTTTAAAGGAGGAGTACTTAACCAAGACAATAATACACTTAACTCATGGGGCGGTTAACAGAGATGGATGGAGAATCTTTTATACTCTAACTTATCTATACGACGACGAACGACGACAATGTAATTTTGACAAAAACAAAAAAAGGAAAAAATCCGAAAACAAATACCGGCGGACATTAATGATTCGAAAATACCTCGAAAATGGGAAGCGACTAATGATCGTACTCAGAAAGTTCCGGTTTTTACGTTGCTGAACTGCCGACATTAGTGGCAACGCGTGCCTTAACGTACTCTTCACAGTTCAGAGGTCCTTTCTTTTCATATTACATATGTGTATATATGTATGTTCGTGCTACGAGTCTAGACAATCAAGGATTACAAGACATACGGTCCAATTAGAAGCTCCTTCTATTACTGCAGAGAACGGTGAACAACGACAAAATTTACTGCACTTTATCTTATCAAAACATGAAATCAGCGTGCGCCTGCTGACCCTGCTTCGGTGCCCTTTGCGCACTAATAGTTCAGTCGGATACAAACATTTTCACCGTTAACAAATAAAAAAACAAAAAAGGTTCATGGTCCGAAAAAAAAATGTATGGGAAAAATTCATTGTCCCTTGAATTGCAGTTTTATAATAACCAAAATTTACCTAAGACATAGGCCGGTTAGTAAATTTCGGGGTGGAGACAATAATTAAGACTGTCCCTTAAGTTTTACATCCACCACATTCGCGTCGCGTGGATTGTCTTCGGATTGCGTATATAACAGAAAGCAGGTGCGTTCGTCTGCAAGGCTTAATTTTTGCGTCATCTTTTGACGAGGGCACTCGAAAACTGCACCCAACAAACATAAATGGTATTTGGTCGTATCAAGCTGCAGGAGTTTCGTTTTGTTGGAAAATTTTTTGGCACGCACCTTACCTGATAAATGATATTTTACCTGGCTGTTTCATTTCATCTTCTGGCTGATGATGACGATGATGACATAAAGGCCAACGCGGCTTAGTTGAGTTGAGGTGTCGTTAAGGTGTTTTCACCCGATTTTTTTTTCAGTTTTTATGTTCGACCGATCTGCAAATGATTGCGGCTGTTCAAATGAATTTTATTTATGACCGCACCGACCGCTTCATTTGCCCTGATGACCGTAAATCCTGGTTTTCTGTTTTGTTTTTATTTTTCCGTTGTTTTTCCTTAATGGAAATTTATTGCAGAGATGATAAGTTTCAGGAAATTACATTTTAGCCGTAACAACACTATTAACTTTTCCATAATATGCATGGGAGAGGACAGGTGTAAATAGAGTTTTGTTTAATTTGAAAACATAAAAAGATAACTGGAAAATATCAATTTAATTTTAGATGAAAACGTAGTGATGGTATATATGAATCATAAAGGTAGGTACGAAGCGACGTTCTGAAAATATTGAAAGGAACACTTTGGAATGGATGTTCTTAAAAATTCAGTAAATTCCAATTGTAATGGAAATTTATAAATTACTTAATTTACATAATATAGGCAGGCTGCTTCATCATCGGCGAGCCGAAGCTACTAAAGATAGAATCATTAAATTTGCAATACAGCCTTTTTTTTTTGGGACTTTGGTATGGGCTCGCTATGAAGTGATTTTTCGAAATTCAACCCCTAAGGGTTAATAGGGAAAAGGAAAAAAATAAATAACGACATATCAACAAAAATATTTCAAAATTGAACCGCTAAGGAGGTGAAAAGACAGTAGAAGGGGTGAACGAGAGTATAGACTCATCAGTACCTACAAACTGATAACACAGGAAATTATCCTGTGAAATTTCTAATCACCCTCAACCCAGCTGATCTCCCACCACACAACCTCATTCACAAAATTGGGCGCACCAATTATGTTATTAAGTCGGACAGAAGAATGGGATTTCTTAAAATGCGTCCGAATACTGAAAGCACAGACAAAAAAATACCCAGATATCGATGACTGTACTAAACAAAGTGATGTATGAGAATAGAAGAGCTCATACAAGACCCTCGAGAATATTTTCCCAAGCAATGTAAAAGAAATCTATATATATGTGCGTTATGAGTCCGTTCTCTAAAATGTTCTATATTGATACTTATGGAAAAGTGCCAAACATTAAGTTTATACATTGCCTAAACTATACTACTACTACTACAGGAAAATAGTCTTCTAGTAATTTAAAGCTTGGTTCCTTACCAGCTGAGAGTTTTTCTTTGAGGAATCGTAGTCATTTGGTTCAGATAAATTTTTCTACATAATTTTGTTAGGAAAGGTATAAAAATTTTATTTCGGTTCGGTGGATAAGCAAGTAAGCTTAAAATTACCAGAGCACCATTTTTCTGTACGAATAGTGTAATATTCCCGGGAGAAATTTGGGGAAAGATATCATTAGTTTTTTTGCCACCTTCTTTAGAGCTTTTGATGCTTTTAGATCTTATTTTCAGGATAAATCGCTGGGGAGATAACCTTTGAGTCGGGGATACTCTAGCCGTTACCGGTTGAAACGACTACTTTTATCCGTACTGTTGAAGTATGCCTCATCCTTACTGTTAAGGTATACCGTGGAGGTGGGGAGCTCCGTTCTATCACATTTCATCGATGGCCTGACTGACGAAGGTCTCTGCTCATAACCATATGGCGAACTCCGTTGCGATAGCTGAAATTCACGGAATATTACCAAAGATCGTGACGTATCTCTCCACAATAAAATTGCTCTAAAGCGGAATAGCTAGCCAGAGAAGCTGATGCCAGCGGAGGATGATCATCATTCGAACCTGTTGTAAAATATATGTACATATATCCAAAATATTAGTTATTATCTTTGAAATGTTCAGCTTCACCTACTGTCAGTAGTAGTCAGTAGTGATTCCTTGCAAGATATATGTACATATATTCAAAATTATGGACGTTAGCATTATAGTAGTTAACTTTGCTTCCGATGTCAAGATAATTTCGCTTTTGAATTCCTATAGCAATTTAATCATTGGTATTTGTAATCACTAATGTTGTAATTTAATTAGTAGGTAATATTGCTTCACCTTAGTAATACTAGTTTTAGTACTTATATTAATAGTAATGAACGGTAATTTTTTTTTGTCGCACACCAGTAGTTAATATGTACCTAATAGTAGTTTTGCTCATTTTGCACTTGTACCATATTCGCTTTTGCCAATCTGCTACGCGTATTTTCTATTTTGAAGTGTACCCGACATAGCATATTTGTACCGAAAGTGCCTTCCATGTGTTCTTGCGAAAGAAAGGTTCGAATCGTAGGACATAACTCGTATAAAAAAAATAGTTCTGTCATATCTAAAGCTTTCCTGACGTAGACAGGGTGATAAAATAGGGTAATTAAATAATAACTGAATAACAAAAAAAAAACAAATGAAATAACAAAAGAAAGAAAATACAACCTGCTAAACAAATAAATCCATAAATAAATAATAAATAAATAAATCGATAAATAATAAATAAATAAAAGGCAGTACAACAGAACACTTAATCTCACAAGGGACCACACATATACGTATGTATATCGTAAGTTTAAAGGAACTTTCAGCTAAATGCTCAGATAATAATTATAACCTACGATTAAAATGGAATATTTAACTAGGAAGAAATGGCTAAACCTGCGAAAATAATATCTTTAACTTACCACTAAAATCAATTAATAAAAAGAAAAGAGAACAAAATGGTTAAGTGATGCTAAAATAATAATTATAAATAACATTTGAAATGAACTATCGAACTAACAAGCAAATGGTTAAAACCTATTAAAATAATAATTAAAATCGCCGGTGTAAACAGGCGAGATCATCATGAGAGCCAATTGACCAAACCATCCATATAATTTGGGGAGTTTGGCGCTGTAATAACCAAAAATTATGAGGTATCATGCAGGAAGGCAGCGATACTTTTTTGGGCAGACTGGTACTTCTGGCTGAGACGTAGGAGAGTGTAGAACAAGTTACAAAAGTGTCGAGCATCAAATAATTAAAAAAAAATTAAAAATTAATTAATTAAAAAAAAAAGCTAAAAACAAAAGAAAAGAGGGACTATTGGAGTAGTGGTCGGCAGAAGAAAAGTGGCAGATACAGCCAGGATATTAAGCTTATGATAAGAGCACATGGAAGGTGGATGAGTACAGATAAGTATTTTTTTTATTATTGCGGTGCATATTTTCCCCTTTTTCTTGGTGCTTTTCAACGTGTGGCGGGTTGGCAAACCAATAACAAAACAATCATTTATTTAAATGTTCAATACATTTCATCCCATAAAATAATTAATCAATTATTAATGAATTTTTGCCGTTGGATTTCTTTTTTTTTGCCAAAATAAAATTATATAATTAAATTTGATTCTTTGGAGCTTTTATTTCTTCTATTAATACAGGTATATATATATATAAATATCGGTTTCGTGGTTAAACCGCTTTGCAAAAGCAAAAAAAAGAACAAAAACCACGTGGCGCCCTAACCTTCGATTCGAAGGTATCCTTATCGACCCACACCTTCTCCTGACCAAGCCTTAACACCTTTGTATCTGTCCATAGGGTACATTGCAATAGTAGTTTAGGGCGGAGGAGCTATTCAAATCAAACTTTTATCAGTTTTACATAAGAACACTGCAAATATTTTATAAAGTTAGGACTCAGTTGGGGCTCTCTTGTGGTAGTGAGGGAGTGTGTTTCATGGCTTGTGAAGTATTGTCGAAGGTTTTGGTTCATAGTAAATCTAAATAACTCACTGATCTCTGGTAATATTCTAAATATATCGAGTATAAACCAAAATGTATATTGTTTCGATTGATTCGTGGACTGACCTGACCTGACCAGCAAAAGTTGTTATTCAATGTTGGCAAGAATTCATTTTTTTCTTAGAACCTTAATGGACCATATTTCTTCAGAGTTCGTGTGCAATTTTGGTTATACATAAAATATTACTCTAACCAGCGGGTAATATTTGTGAGCCCTCACTGAGAGAGCCATAGGGGAGCAATAATTTTAGATTAAAATTATGCAATGATCCCTTTATACTTATCTGAAAAGGATTAGGCCTAGGAAGGCAGTAGATATGGGGTGGTGGTACCGGTAATTGACCATGCACCAGTAGTTGACCATATTTTCTAATAAAAATAACAATATTGAAGTGTTGTGCCAATTAAATATTGCCTTGAATGTTGCACTTCTCGGGAAAGTTGTGAAATTTTATTGTGTTTTTTTTACGCATTTTGTGGTTTCTGGCTTTTTGAGTGCACGAATTACTCAGTACAATTATTCAAAGATTATCAATAAATCTTCTCTTGGAGCTCATTTTTATTCATAATAATATTTAGACTTAACTGACTAACTATTTAAAACAGTAGTTGTAGTAATTACATATCTTATTTTCTAATTTCATTTTCAGTTACAAAATGTCTGTGAGACGAAAAGAGTTGTTTAAATACAGTGAAAAAGACATTTTGAAAGCAACAGAGGAAATTAGCAATGGGAATCAGCTTAGAGCAACTGGAAGGAAATATGGGAGTCCCCATTCGACATTAATTAACAAAGTCAGATTAAGTCATCCCACTGAAAGTAAAATGGGTCCACCCACAATTCTAACCCTCCGAAGAAGAAAATATACTTTGTAAGTGGATTATAGCAATGGATAACAAAGGTTTCCCAGTAAAGAATGAGGACATAATCGAAATTATATCAAAAACAAGTAAAAAAGCCAGAATCGGTCTAAGACTAATTCTTATGATAACAATATAACAATATATTTATTTCTGAATATAGTACACAAGATTAGTAATCTTCTAATTGTACAAATTTTTATCTGGCGCTAGAAATAACTTTAAGTCTATAACAAACCACATTGAACATGTTGGCTAATAAAGCTTAACTATGGTAAAAATAATGACAAGAAATAAAGAAATAACAATATATATAAGAAAAAAGAAAGCAAAACTAAAGTAAGATAATGTATAAAGCTTAGTGATAAATTACTCCTAAGACAGCAAAAACATGCAGTGCATACAATTAAGAAGACTGGAAACGTACTTTTATAAGTCGTCTAAACGCGTTAACCGTGCCAGCCCCCTGTATACTTAAAGGGAGAGTGTTCCATAAACGAGCAATTTGAACAGGGTAAGAACCTTCTGTGACTAATTTTCGGAAACTAGGAATAATGATGTTTCGATTTCGCCGAGATGTTGTCATTTGAAAAAATTCTCTGAGATAGCCTGGCTTACCTGAGTGCAACAAGTTATAAAGATATAGCAAAGCTCTTTGTTCCAGGTAAGCGTCCAAAGAGTAGCCAAGTATCTACAGTCGGTAAGGGGAGATATGGTCAAATCTGCGTAGTCCATAAACAAATCGGACACAATCAATAAATGGAACCTCAACCCTACGTGCACATCCCCTATCTAGCCTTGGAAATATCAAACTCCCAAAGGTGAAGAGCGGAATTATGAGTATCCTCACTAAACTTAAGCGGGTGCCAGTAGGTAGAATACTAGTTGAAAGCCACAACCTGCGAAGACCACCGTAAATTTTCCTCATCATAGCGTTTACATAGTCACAACATTTCATTTCGCAATTCAAAACTATTCCCAGATTAGTGACTTTGTTTGAAAAGGGTATAGTATAGCCATTTAGATTCATTGGTGGTATATCTGCTGTGTTCAGATTACTACTGTAGTAATAGATACACTGCGATTTCTTGGGATTGAGTGGCAAGCCATTGCATGCGACCAAGAGCTAATCCTTTCAACGTCTTCACTAATGTGGGCCATACAATCCTCAAGAAGCCCAATTGGTCTGCTCAGGTATATTTGGACGTCATCCGCATATAAGTGCATTTTTACATCTTTAACCCTTTGTGGTAAATCATTAATGAACATGCTAAATAGTAGTGGTCCGAGCATCGATCCCTGTGGAACTCCATTTGAAACACGGGAAAGATTAGAGAAGGTACCGTTCACATTTACTCGCTTTGTTCGCTCAGCCAGGAAGGATTTTATCAAGTCTAATGCAGCTCTGTCAAGGTTGAAGGAAGTGCTGAGTTTATGCAAGAGGAGGCTAAGATCGACACAGTCGAAGGCCTTCGAAAAATCAAGTAGTACCATTGCACTAAAATAGTTCTAATCAAGAGCAATTCTTATGTCAGAAGATACTTTTAATACTACCGATTCACTTCCATGAAATTTTCGAAAGCCTGATTGCCAGCACGAGAATAATTCATTTCTCTCCAGGTAGCAAACTAGTTGCTTATACATAACTTTCTCCAACAATTTGGACAGAAAACGTAGAATGCTTATAGGCCTGAAATAAGCAGGAGATTCAGGGGTAGAATTTTTGGCTATCGGTAAGACCGTGGCCCTTCTCCACTCTCTGTGAAAGGAGGACGACATCATGTATGCATTTACTATATGAAGGATATAACGTGCAGTTAAGGGAAATAATAACTTGATAAATTTAGGGGATACATTGGCTGGGCCAGTAGCATTAGACTTTATCGAATGCATTGAAGTAGTCAGTTCGCAGAGATCAATCCCGCAGAAAGAAAACCGATTTCCCGCACTATTGGACACAATATCGAATCGATTTTCATCTACTGCGCCATGTCCGCTGACTTGACCTAGCATCGCTGATAAAATATTAGATGCTGCGAAAAAGGTATTAAGCTCATCAGGGGAAAAATCACATCCATTCTCAACTTTTCCATAGACGCCGGCTGTCTTTAAGTTTCGCCACAAAGTTTTGGGTTCAAGATTTACGTCGAACTTCACTGCGAAATATTGACGTTTGGCGCATCTAATTGCAGCTGTGACTCTATTTCGAGCAACTTTGAACCGGACACGAGCATTTTCTGTTCGCAGCCGTCTATAACGTTGATAGAGATATTCGCGCTCAGCAATGAGTAAGCGAATGGAAGATGAAAACCAAGGACAACCATTCGCAGACATTCGTTTTGTTCGGATTGGTACATATTTAGTAAACAAGTAACTAGACAAAGAGGAAAAAGTTTCTACTTGGCGATCAACAGATGTACATTCAAATTTATCGCACCATGGCAAGCCTTAACATTCCTCGAATAATGCATTCCTATCAATACTATTATAGTCAGGGTAAGAATAGTCGAGGGCTGTCATCGAACCTAGGGAAAAGTTATAACAGAGGAAAAGAATGTCATGATCAAGAGTGCTTGGGGGGCTTATTTGATTGTGCGAAATTACCTTGCTTACATCTGTGGTAAGAAACAAATCTAATTGAAATGGATTAGCGGTATTAAAGAAAAAAATTGGATTCGAGTTTATTACATTAAGGTGCAGGGATTGTAGTAGGTGTAAAAGATTTTGTGTTTGAAGGCTAGGAAATCACCTCCCATCACAATATTAGTGTAGTGTTGTGATGCATATGATAATCAGTTTTCAAGTTCCAGGGCGCAGTCGCAATTATAGTTACCTGGAGTACGATACACTGCAGACAGCACGCACCTATCACTTTCCGACCTGATCTCAACTCCTATAAACTCAATCTCCCGACCGCTTGATGAGAAAATTTTTTAAACCTTAAAGCAATCTCTCACATGATACCCTAAATGAATGCCCTTATGAAATTTAATATTGTCACCCTTCGGTGGAAGTTTGATTTTTGAAGTAGTTTTTCATATATATTTCTAGAACGGTTTGTCCGACAGAAAAAATTATTATGACCAATTTCATAGGATTTCCTATTCAGAAGAAGTTTTTAGTACGATAAAAATGTCTAAGACTGAGAGTTTTCACAGTATACGTAAAAAGCCGAAATTTTATATATGGCAACTCCAAGAAGGAGTTGCCCGATTTAATCAATTTTTGCAATTTTTTTTGCTAATACTATGAAAACACCATGTACCAAATTTCAGCTCCTTACGTCGACGCGTTCTCAGGCAGTGTCCAAATATATAGTGGACAACGAAATTTTTGTATGGTAATCCCACGAAGGAGTTGCCCGATTTGTCTCATTTTCGAACTTAATTTTACTTTTATTTTAAAGTCCGTGTACAAAATTTCAGCTCTCTAAGTATACGCGCTCTCGAATTATCGTGCGCACAGATGGAGAGACGGACAGACGGACATGCAAAAATCAAAATAACTTTTAATTGTGATATAGCTGTAAGAAACTTGAATTAACACTTGTAAGAAAAATAAAATTTTATACTTTGAAATATAAAACTGAGTTATCTATTAAAACCGACACCCCGTTAAACACAAAACACATACAGTCCACTACAGAGAATTTTCAATAATATTCATTGAAATAAATTCTTATTTTTTTAAGTTTTGGAATAAAAATTTTTTGAAGTTGAATTATATAAATAAAAAGAATATAAAATAAGGAATATATTTTTTCAAATAACCCAATTAATTAACTATTTTTACTTTAATTTTTTAGGTGCGGGGGGTCATAGCCCCCAGAACCCAGCCTACTGCCAGGAAGGAAGTGGTTCATGTCTTTTATGAAAAAACATAAGGAGATCAGCCAGCGCCATGCTAAATCCATTAATTTGGTTAGAGATTTCAAGTAACAGAAACGACTAAACGAAAGTGGCATACAGATCCACGGATGGATGAGTATTTTACGGATACATTGCGAGCACACTAATACCTACACTAAAAATAAATAACGTTAAATTTTTAGTCCTTTTCTTAAATCTGGCATAAGTTATGTGATTTTAAAATTATGTGTCCGTGCTCCGGCCTCCAAAGTTCATAATTGGAAACTGAAAACTGGAAAAAATATTGTAACTAAAAGAAACATTTAAGGCGGTTACTTGTTATGGAATTAGGTCGAGCGAGTTAAAGACAGTACGTTAAATCCAGTTTGTCAGCCTGAGCTGACAGTTCACTCCGTGTACAGCGTAGACTACAGGGTGGCACACTAGCATCTCGGCTATTGTGGGAGAGTTGCTGGGTGGGTTACCCAAATCCTACCCCTGTCACGACACAACTAATAAATGAAATTGTGCCTTACACAAGCTAAATAGTCGCACGATATCTGGTCCTGAAGGGACGTTTACACCACTTACCTTGTACTTCCGTGAGTACAGATGCTGCCAACTCGTACCATTGCCCCATCCATCCAATGACATTGTCGGCATATATTAATGACCTGAAATGGAAGTATGGAGGTATGAACCTAATCAACCTTCATTCAGCGGAGGGCTCCAGGAGAGTGATGGAGAATTAAACACTTCTAGTATCTCTTGGAGGATTTACAAAAAACAACATATTTCCTAGCCTGATATCTATCTACTTCATGAAGAGTATTCTAACAATACAAAAAACTAAGCTGGAATACTAGTGGGTAGCGTTCGATCAATTCTTTACAAAATTCGACGTTAAGTCTCATTACTAATTATAACCGGGCGTACTATACGCACACCCATTAATCATCTGAAAACGTAACTCCTTATACATATACTTAGAGGCCTATCATACGCCTTAATCTCACATATCTGTTTTACGAGCATTTCAATTGCATATAATAATTCCTAATAATTACTTAAATTGTTCATTATCGTTAAATTATGTGACGACTTTTAGTTTGCTTACTTTCTATCTACTAACTGGTTATAGACAAATTACAAGCGGTTCTAATTTTTATTCCATAAAAAAACCCAATGAATCGACTAAATCGCCTAAAATCTGGAACAACTTAACTAACCCTTTTGGTTTTGCCGTTTAGGTTAGAATCTAATACCTTATAATGAGTAATTAACAACAAGAGTTTAAGTCTATACCTAAAAAACTCAAATTCTCATTAGATCACCCTGTCCTAGGTCTTAATTTCAATGCTTTCCTAACTAGTAGAGAAGACCTCAGGATCGGATGTTTGTATAACGTTTCATAATTTCAGCATAAATTCTGTGGTACGCTTATACTCTTCAATGGAGGCTCAAAGGATGTCGACTAAATTTGCGGTGTTCTTACGAGATGTTCCGACAATTGGAACCTTAAGCAGATATCTGTACTTGCGTACTAACTGTAAGGCTGCTGAAAACAAAATTCCTATCTGTTGGACAGAATTTATTCCAGGTCGAACTCCAGGAGAAATGCTGCAGGGAGCGATATGATCCTGAAACCATGAATTAGGGTATACACACTTTATAAGGTGTTGCGAGGTTTAATTCTCATTTCCTACTTCATTTAATGTTGTTCTTCCTCATGAGACGATAAAACTTTTTCGATCTTTATAAGATCTCACGGCCAGCTGGACGTACAATTATAATTTTCATGGTCCAGCATTCAACTTTTGATGCTCATTTAAATCCGGACTTACTTACAAAATTATTCTGCTTTTTGATTTGATTTCTATCGGATTCAGGGATAATTTGGGATCCTTTTACCGGCAAAAGAAAACTTGGCACTTCGATTTTCGGCACCGCAAAAAAAAATCTTCTTTTTTTCTGTCCTCGTCCGCTAGCTATCAATGGCACAGCAGAAGTGAAAAGTGGCAGCACTTTCGCCGTGTGGGTTCGACCTAGTTTCCCGCTAGATGATAGTGCCACACGATGTAGCATACTATATCGTATGGGCCATAACATGCTCCAGCAATAATATGTAATGACAGATAGCTTCCAGGCAACAGTTATAGGATAAACCTGCTGACATTGGGTCCAGAACTTTTACACTGCTGTCTGCTTTAGAATTATCTTTACGTTTGGCGTAAAATAAAAGCTAAAGTAAATTCTGATTTCACACCAGCAGAAAGTGCGAATACAGAAAATTAAATGCAGACTAATAGCAATAACTAAAATACAGAAAATATTGCAAAAACAATCAGTAAAGTGAAAAGTCTTAATATTAGCCCTGCTTTTATGAATGCGATCCTGTGCCCAACTGATTCTCCACATAAAGATAAAAACAAAAAAAAGACAAAGGTTAGATTCCCCGATGCCATAAATTCTACTGAATGGTTCAAATATTGGGAAAATAAAAAAAATCGACCAAGTACGAGTCGGTTTCGCCCACGAATTTATTTTTTTAAATGAGAGTAGCCATCGTTTGAAAGAATAATTTTTTATTTTATTTTTATTATTTATTATTATAGCAGCAATAGAAATACACAATCTGTGAAAATTTCATCTGTCTACTTATTACGGTTCATGAGATACATCCCGGTGACAGACAGACAGACGGACGGGCAGACAGGCATTGGAGCTATAGTAATAGGGTTCTCGTTCTTACCCTTTGGGTACGGAACCCTAAAAAGGAAAAGATTGAAAAAGAGCAAAAAGAAGAATCTAGATCAGAAATAAGACAACGTAAATAGTCTGAAATTAAAATTAACAGAAAGCAATCAGAAAAGTACTGGTGAAAACACATTTTTTGAAAAGAAAAATTTAAATAAAAAAAATATTTTAGGGGAAGAGAGGGTAAGATGACGAGTCGGGCAAGATAAAGAAGCGTTAATTACATGAGCTTGCCAACCGATATGGCACTAATTCTGCGATTCGTGCAGGATTAAGTCGGCTCCGCTTACACAGTAAAAGAGAAGCTAACATCAGGAACCATCTGTTATTCAGGCAATAGCGTTTCATGTGTTCACACGCAAGTTCATTGTAAAATTAGGTTCGAAAAACTTGTGTTATCATCAAATTTGGGAAGTCTTTGAATTTCCACCTAAGTGTTTTCTTAAATTATATGTTTTTTGTTGCTTGAATTAATAAAATAAATTTCAAATAAAATTTATTTCAATATTTTTTACCACTTTAATTTATAAATGGTCGTTTCGGGTAAGTTGACGAATTCAAGATGACGAACTCGTTATCTCACGCGAATTGTTCACAAATTTTGCTGTGAATTGAAATTATATGAAAGAAGACGAGAAGAATAATTTCTTGACGGCAGAACTTTGAGAGATCTGTATGACACTGGTAAAAATGAGACGTGGTATTTCTGTTCAATATGTCGTAGATGGGTCCATGCCACGTGAGGTCACTCCGGCAGAAGCGAAGTGAAAAGCATATGTATGCGAATTTTTTATATAAAAATAAATACGTGAATTGATTTTGTTTTTCATTGCTTTTGTCTTGCATCATCTTACCCGCAAGCGAAGATAAGATGACGAATTTGACAGTAAGTCAAACAAGTGAAAAAGCGATGCAAGTTTTTAATTTATGAAAATCAGAAAATTAGTAGTTGAAAGTAAACCTATTAACGATTGCTCGAAATAAATAACTAAGACTTTCGGTCAAAGTCACGAGGATATAAAAATTATCAAAGCTTATTATCGTCATCTTACCCTCCCTTCCCCTACAATTTTTTAAATTTTCAAAATGATATCTTATTAAATTATTCGATTGCGAACTATAATCAAAATACGCAGTTCGAATTTCTCTTATATTTTCATTTTCATTCCAATTTATAAGAGCAAAGGTGTCTTATTTCGTCAACTACTGGTGCATTCACCCTAGAATTTGCAGTACTGCTCCTTTCTAATGTCATCGCAAATTACAATAAAGGGCGAGCAAAAAGATAGCATTGCTCACTTGTTTTTAAAGGTCACTCGGATGCATCTTAAACCCGTACTTACACCGAATTCAAGATAAATTTAATTTGGTTGCTTTGATACAATGTAAAAAATATTTTTCTTCATATTAAGTTAATAAAAAAAAAATTAAATTTAAAAGTGTGTTTGCCATTCAGTTAACGAAGCCCTCAATTTTTATTTAGAAAATTAATGAAATTTTTTTCTTTAGAATTATCATCCGTTGTCGGCTTCCAAGAATAGCATATAAAAATTCTGAAGAAAAAACTTCTAGTAAATTTTCCACAAAAAAATTTACGGCTTCCCTGCATCAGATCGAGGCATCGTTGATTTTATATTGGAGCGAGGATGTATTGTTGGCTTACCCTTTGTGTACGTCATCATCAGAGAGAGACTTGCAGTTCCAATATTGCAGTTTGCACTAAACCGCAAGTTTGTCCCTATATACTGAGAAACCATTCTGTATACACTCGGTGTACACTCAGTATGTAGAACATAAGAAGTCAATATTGAAATTGCGAAAAATTTCGCGGTATAAAGAGTTTATTCCAATTTTAGCCTAGGTATAAACCATAATCATTTGATATTCGGCTTTATACCGTCGACAGACGACCAAAAATAATTTCCAATTTAGTAATTGAAAATTACTTTAATTTCCAATTAAATATATGTTAACAGACGCTTTTGACATTTAGTCAAACTTTGTTTGCAATATCCAAAGTATTAGCAGACAGCAGCCAACTGCAATGCTTTACTAGAAAATCTAACAGTTCTTTTAAATAGACGGAAGAAGTTAAAAACACGTATTTATAATAGTGAACGAAAATTCAGAGCAAATAAAAGACGTATGTTACTACTTGCAGCAGTGTGGAGACGATATTCGGTTATAAAAAAATCATTCTGTTAAGTATATGCTCTACTTCAGGATAATAAAAAATTTAAGGAGAACTTTCGTATGAACAGAGGCCTATTTAAAGAGCTAAGTGAAGGCTTGTAATCCTTGAGACAGGAGCACACTATTATGACAGATGTAGTTCCACTAGAAAAACGTGTTGGGATAGCACTTTATGCACTGGAGTCATCTACGGAATATCGATCAGTTTCCAAAGTTGGTATGACTACAGTCGGTGAAATAATTCGGGAAGTGTGCGAGGAAATATGCAACAAAATGGAAAAAGAGTTTATTGTTGGATATCCTCATACACAACAAAAACCTGTTTTTCAACGTTGCAATTTGTCATAAACTCCACATAACAGCTTTCACTGTCAGTTTACAGAATCACTACTGCGTGTTTTTAGTGGCGCTTTGGCGATAATCCCCAAAAACCAAACTCAATTATGTCAATGTCAAAATGTGGCGCTTATGTAATTACTTTGTGGGATAATTAAAAGTTTAGGGGTGACACACGACAGAGATTAGCTTTATGATATAGGTAATTTAGAATTATGGCTATCGTCTGTCGAGGATATGAGGCTAGAAACTGATGGCACCTCGGTACTTGTCTTTTAATTTTCTCTGCTCATATGCGGTAGGTTGAGAATTGCCTGTAGACTTCTATTTTGTACGTGTCTCGAAAGAGTAAAAGACTCATTACCATTTTCTACTTATTAGTTAGAAATGGTATGCTCAAAAGTCATTTTAATTGTGAAGACAACCAATTTTCTGTTTGAAAATGCCACTGATCTTTTAAGAACGAATTGCGCACTACTGACTCGCCTATTGCGTAGTCTGGTTAAAAATTCTGTTCCAGTTGAGATACATAATTCGATTTACCAGTTTGAAATGCGAACTGTTCTTTAGAACTTTCACGTGTGGTGAATGGTCTTGACCTTCAACTTGATAAATAAAGCAATAATTTTATAGATTTTTGTTGACCTTGCTAATTGGAAATAAAAGAGGGTGAGTAACACATTCTTATCGTTGCTTCGATATCTGCTCTCTTTTTACAGGGTGTTTATTTTTAGATGGGGAAGAAAAAGGACATTTCTGTAGAGAAAAAAAGTGCAATTATAGTACTTCTCAAAGGTCCATGGACGACATTCTCTCCGTGAAATTTCTCGATTTCAAGAGGTTAGCCACGTCTCCGTATAACAGTTTTGAAGTCGAAAATACAAAACGGCCAGGAAAATGTAGTGTCCTTACGGCAGAACTGTGGCCGTAAAAGAGTGAAGAACGACAGAAATGATTGAAGAGTGATATCCACTCTATCCGGATATCGCAGACTACCTTAAGGGACGTTAAAAATATGTTGCAGGACGACGGCATACAGTTATCGGTCAGGACTTTGAAAAGGCGTTGCGCCGAAGTTGCTCTGAAATGCTGTCGACCAACAAGAAACACCAAACTGACCGAGGCGATGTAGAAAAAGAGGCTTATATTCGCCAGAACTCTTGAAGACACTACAGTCGACCAGTGGTAAAAGGTAATTTATCATTTTTCATTTTTTGAAAAAGTATTCGATATTTGTAATTTTATCCGCAATGTGACATTTTTTTTTAGATTCTGTTCAGCGACGAATCGATAATCCAAACCATGACTGAAGCGCCGAGGTTCGTCAGTCAGAAGCTCTCCAAAAGAAAAATTCTATCCTTTCTGCGTGATGCAATCAATAAAACATCCACCTCAGGTTATGGTTTGGAGCGTTATTTCCGGTGAAGGTCATGGTCCTCTCGATTTTGTAGAGGGAATGATAAACCAACATCAGTACCCAGTACCTCAAAGTGCTTCAGGACATTTTCATCCCATATCGAAGCTCGCTATTGGATAACGGCCTTGGTCGATATTCATGCAGGACGCTATTCCTTGCCACACTGCCCGGCCGTCAAAAACTTTCTTGAAACCTCTGAAATCGTTCCTTGGCCTTCCAATTCCCCAGATCTTAGTGCCATTGAAAATGTCTGGAATGTCCTCAAATCCGAAGTGCTCAGTCCACATACTGAACTCGAATCCCCCGATGAAAATATTTGCTAAAACGATACAAAAAAAAATCCACAAAGAATTCAATTCTTAAAACAATATAAAACAAAAGCACTTATCTAACTAGGGAACTTCCTCCCTTTTGTCCAGCGCCGTCCTAATTGCTTCAAAATGTATTTCCACCTGAAAATAAACAAAAAAAGTCATTACTAATCAATAAATATTAAAATAAATTAACTAACTTACCAGAAATCCATCATACGTCCGATTATTTATCATTCAAATGACATTACATTACATCAGATGTTTTCGCCACAGTCCGAGTTCAGTGAGTGAAATCCAACTTTTAGTACGATAATGGTCACAGTATGACGTCACTACGGGACGCCGCCGTCAAAGTTTAACCAAATGCAATTTTGAGAACGAGCGTTGCCAGGGCAACGCATCGTGAAGCCGAAACGTAGCGGTTCACGGCGGCAGGCGACAAGCCACAGCAGAACACCCATTCTCAATTCAGAATGTAACCTGAACGCATCAGAATTTACTCTGATTTTTCCTAATTATCCAAACCCAATTTTGCTTCCATCCAAGTAGGAATTTACTCCTACTGCACAAATTTAATTTTGATAATTTCCATCCCACACCTAAGTAGGATTTTACTCCTACTGCAGAAATTTAATTCTGCTAATTTCTATCCCACACCTAAGTAGGAATTTACTCCTACTGCAGAAATTTAATTCTGCTAATTTCCATCCCACACGTAAGTAGGAACTTACTCCTAATGCAAAAATTCAATTCTGCTAATTTCCATCCCACACCTAAATAGGAATTTACTCCTACTGCAGAAATTTAATTCTGCTAATTTCCATCCCACACCTAAGAAGGAATTTACTCCTACTGCAGAAATTTAATTCTGCTAATTACCATCCCACACCTAAGTGGGAGTTTACTCCTAATGCAGAAATTTATTTCTGCTAATTTTCATCCCACACCTAAGTAGGAATTTACTCCTACTGCAGAAATTTAATTCTGCTAATTTCCACCCCACACCTAAATAGAAATTTACTCCTACTGCAGAAATTTAATTCTGCTAATTTCCATCCCACACCTAAGTAGGAATTTACTCCTACTGCAGAAATTTAATTCTGCTAATTTCCATCCCACACCTAAATAGGAATTTACTCCTACTGCAGAAATTTATTTCTGCTAACTTCCATCCCACACCTAAGTAGAAATTTACTCCTACTGTAGAAATTTAATTCTGCTAATTTCCATCCCACACCTAAGTAGGAATTTACTCCTACTGCAGAAATTTAATTCTGCTATTTTCCATCACCCATCTAAGTAGGAATTTACTCCTACTGCGGAAATCTACTTCTGTTTCACCTTTATCCTACGTCTAAGCAGGAATCTACTCATGTTGCAGAAATTTGCTTCTGCCTAACTATTTATTCCTATTACTGCTACCGTGCTTACACGGGCAGCACAAAACTTCTATGTTATTATTTCATAAAGTTAATAGGAAATCATTTCTTCTTTTTTTTTCAGAACTAAAGGGAGCAAACTCCTGTAGCGACACTTGTTTTGAATTCTCCGAATTATATTGAAGTAATTTTTTTTCTATTAGATTAAGGTATTTGTAAAAGTTTTGAATTATTGAATTGAATTTGTGATATTAGTTTTAAGTGATATATATTGAATTAAAGAATTTTATATTTGAATTTATAAAAGTTGAGTTATCCTTTTTAAAACCGGCACCCCCCTTCGCTGAGCTCAGATCTCACACGAAGTTTATAAAAGACCCATCCCCACCAAAGAAATTCTCATCCAGAACATCCGGCAAGTATGGCATAACTCACTCCTAATCAAGGACTCCATCAATTCGTGCATTGAAAGTATGCCCAGAAGAATAGAAGTGGTTTTGAAAAATAAAGGAAGATGGACAAAATACTAAAATAAAATTAAGTGATTTTCTTCTTTTTTTATTGCCAAGTGAATAAATACTCGAAATAAATTATTTTCTTTAAGACTAATTAGATTTTTCAGACACGGAAATCAAAAAATGTGTTAAAGGCCAGGTGGTCATAATTTCAGGTTCAGTAAATTCATTAAAAAAAAAACATGATGTTAAAATTGCTTATTTGCCCAGACACAACTTGTTGGGACCGTCTTTAGCCATTAAAACTGATTTTGATGATAAATTTAAACGAGATCAATGAGTTACTGAGGTTTGCTACGGACATTTCTATTCTAATTCATCACTTTGTTTGTATTTATAGCCATCGATATCTGGGTATAATAAAAAAACATGTTTAACTCTTTCTGTCTTATGAAAAACATATTTGGTAATTGCATTAGAGATTAAGCAGGAAACAATTTCTTTTAAAGCAGTGTCCAGACAGCTAGTCCTGAGACTAAATAAAATTGTTTTTGTTTTTTTGTTTTTTAGTTACCTGACTTCCAAAAATTTAATAAATTTAATGAAAAATATTTCAAATTTTTGATTGAAATAGCTATAAAGCCACCAAAGTATTTACTCAGAAAAAACATTTTGATCTGCGAGTCCGAATTTTTGTTCACAGTTTCTGGAACATGTTTGCACTCGTTTCTGATAATTCGTCATATGACTATAAAAATTGGAGGAAAATTTCAGTTGAGTATCGTAATTCGAGGGAAATAGTAATAAAGCCACTGTCGGATTTTCAGATTAGTGAGTAAAATTGTAACAGACGTTGTTTTAACATATTAATTACTAAGGTTTAAAATAATTTAAGTAAAAATAATAACAAACCCCCATTATGCCTAGAGAACCGAAACTTTCAGAAAGAGAAATTGCAAAAATTAAAGTACCTACAGTCCAAATTGGGAATGTCAAACCGAAAAATTGCGGGTGAAATTGGAAGATCACGTTCTGTGATAAATAACTTTATCATATTGGGAAGTCAATATGAGCAAAAAAGGCATCCAGGACCGAAACCTAAGATAACTAAATGGTTAAAAAATGTGATCGTTCAAAAAGTGAATTAGGTTTGCCTGTAACCACTAGACGAGTTCGCCAAATTTTACATGATTCACAAAACCGTAAGTGGACAAAAAGATTGGCCAAACCAAGGCTAACTGAGAGGCATAAGCAAGTACGCATAATTTTCGCTAGAAAGTACATGTCATGGAAGGAGGAATGGCATAGTGTAGCTTTTATCGATGAAAAAAAGTTTAATTTGGACGGCCCAGACGGCTTCCAGTTTTATTGGCATGACTTGATACGAGATAAGGAAGTTAGCTTAAGTAGGAATTTCAGTAGCGGTACAGTAATGACGTGGGCAGCATTTTGTTATAAAGGGAAAACCCCAATTTGTAGCATTTCATCGAAGATGAACTCCAACAACTACACTGATCTCCCGGTGAAGTTAATTACCTTTTCCGAAGACGTTATGGAAGAACAGTTCATCTTCCAACAGGATAATGCGCGCCAATACATAATTCGCATCACACCTTAGACTGGCTAAAGGATCCGAACATTGAGATTTGGAATGGCCTGCTTGCAGTCCTGACTTAATCCCGATCGAGAATCTGTGGGGGATTCTATCGCGTCAAGTTTACAAGCAGGGTCGTCAATTCAACAACGTTTTAGAATTCAAAGCAGCAATTCAAGAAGCTTGGAGCGCCATTTCCATTGAAACCCTTCAGGGCTTGATAAATTCCATGCTTGACCGCATTTTTGCAGTCATTTCCAACAAAGGTGGCAGTACCAAATATTAAACTAAAAAAAATTATATTCAGACTGATACACATATATTATTAATTAATTAATTAGAATGGCTTTATAATCATTTCTCTTAAAACTGAACTGATTTTTCTTGTTTTTCTTTTTATTGATAATTAAGGCACATTTTATTTTATTTTTGAGTGGAAATATATTTGTTACTGAAATATAAAATTATTATAGGTCACAGGAAGTTTCAATTTATTTTTCTTTGAAGGGTTGATATGAAATTCTGACGGCTTTATAGCTATTTCCTCCACTGTATCTACAAAACAACTTAAACTAAATAAAGCAATACATAATAATTTTAGCTCACATTCTCTAATGCCCAATGACTGCACTTTAAACAATAAACCACGTGTTAAGTTTACTGACTGGGAAGTACCTACATAGGCTGATACGTATTTTCTCGAAAAGAGTATATGTGTGTGTTTTTGAAATTTTGGATTTGCATCTAGAAAGGTCAAATAAACAACTTTCTTACGGAGTTCAAAAGCTAATGTCTGTACTTTTCTTATTTTTATTAAATAACATGAAGAAGTGAAAAAGTGCCCCCCCCCCCCCTGAAGACCACTGAAAAAATTGCAGTATATTTTCTGAATTTTTCCTAACAAAATGATTCACATCTAGGTATCTGCTGAACCTTTTGTAAAAAACGTAACAATTTCTGGAAGCGTTCAATATGATACATTTAGGAATGCAGGCCCTAGCTAGCACCTTGGCGTTCGGTCATGGTTGTTGAAGTCTATAGAGAAAACAGGAAGCGCGGATACCTGTACATGAGCGTAGCTTTGCTCGGGGGCTGTTTGAAGCAAAACAGAACCTATTCAAGTTAACGCGTTGGAAGGTTTATTTTAATTGAAAATAGCTGCCAAAGGGTCTTTGATAAGCCTTCCATGTAAAGACGGCTTCTTAGAACATTATCGGCGTGGCGTGGCAAAACAAGAATTTAGAGAAACAATTACAACTCGTAATTGGACAAATTCATCGAAACTACACAACGTCGAAGACGTACTGATTGAGTGAGTGTGTGTTATTACATTTAAAGCAAGAGATTAATTTTTAAATATTTTGTTTTATTTTGTAAAATGTTAGAGTTTTTATAGAACACTTAGCCCAAACGTTAAATAAAAACAAAATAAATCTGCAAATTGGGAAAGTCTCAATGAGTATCCCAGAGAATTTGATTGGTCGGTCTATTTTGCTTTAAGGGATGTTGTGCAGATTTGAGTTTATTACAATTCTAAGTCTTGGGCATGCGTGAATACATTCGGTATTTACACAGCAGATATTAACAACAGCAAAATCGCTTTTTGTTTAACGATAAGTACAACCAACCAATAAAAGCGTAAGAGTCTGCTTTTCGCGCCTATCAATTGCATCCATGTACAGAATTGAAACACTATCCAAATCTTTGACCAGAACATTAGAGTATTGGCAAGACGCAAAGGCAGCAAAGGTTTCTCGTCCCAGGTCTAAACTATCAGGATCAATTTCAGCAGTTCCTATATTCCTTCACTACTTTACAATAAAGTGATTGTTGACTCCCTGAATAAAATTAATATTTAGACTGTTAGATGCACTTAAAATTCTCCTTTTTTACCCACTTTACATCTCCCTTGTAGATGTGTACAAGAGCCAATACACATCCGTACGAGAGATATGGCCATGATCCTTAAGGAGATCAACGTCTCCATAGCTGCAGGTCCTGATAGTTTCAAGCCCCCGTTAAATAAAACCTGTGCCTCGTTCTTGGCTAAAGCTCTGTGAAAACTATTCTACTTGCCTCATTCAATAGGAAAATTTCCAAGTGCTTGAAAACTAGCTCACGTTCAGCCTATTCCCAAGAAATGAAAGGGTAGCGATCCCTCAAATTATCGACCAATTGCAATCACTTTAATTCTTTTAAAGGTTCTTGGTTCTATGATTAAATCCAAATTAATGAAATATCTAGAAACTAATCAAACCCACAACGATCGCAAAAATGGCTTTCCTTTTTCTGACTTTTCTTATGAACCGTTGAAGCCTTAGTCTTCTCATTTTTATTGAGTCCAAAATCGTTGCCCGAGATATTTCATAGTGTATGGAGTTCAGCCCTTTTAGCCAAGTTTAAAGCACTTGGCCTCTCTCGTCCTCTTCTATTATGAATGTAAAGTGATTTATTTGGTCGCTTAATACGGATTATATTAGATAGCGTTACATCTCGATCTCAGCCAATAAATACCGGGGTGCCTCAGGGGTCTGCTATCTCTCCATCTCTCTTCACAATTTTCATTAATGATCTGCTTTTCCTTACTTTCAATTCTATCCATTGTTTTACCGATGACAGTAACCTTGGTTTCGCTTACTCCCTTGACACCCTTGGAGACTACAGAGGAAACGTCACGTCTGTCAAACTAGATCGCATGATTAGATCAGTGAATAACCACCTTAATAATACCCTCGCTTGGAGCAAACCGAATCGCATCGAATTCAATACATCTAAGTTCCAAAGCTGTCCCATTTCTTTAAAACAAAATCATAATTTTTCCACTCCCATTTCTTGGAACACTTCTACACTTCTACACCATCTTTATGCATTCTTGACATTAATATTTGCAGTATGTTAAGCTGAACAGATCACAACTTCTCTGTTACCAAATAAGCAACGAAATATCTTGGATTTCTGAAAAGGTGTAAGAATTATTTCAGCCCATCGATTCTAGCGCTCCTCTACAAGTCCTACATCAGACCTAGAATGTAATACAATTTTTATATGTAAGCCGAGGCTGGTCGTAGAGCCGTAGCTTCGTTGGATATTGTCAAAAAGAGAGCCTTCAGCTCATTGGTGATGTGGCTAAAACTTGTCATATGGACTTACACGAGCACCATCGCAATGTTGGTTGCGTTTCGTTACATGCATGATCAATGTTTTAATGAAATATCTAGTCTGAACCCGGATTCCTCCATATAATACTCGCACTGCAAGCCGCGCACATCCTTTTACTCTTCAGAATACTTTCGGTCATGTGCGAACGTGGAACAGTCTCCAATCTTCTGTCTTTTCTCCGGCATGCAATCTACGAAAGTTTAAAGGTGACATACATCAGCTCCTTCGCCACCCTCCTCGTATTACATAATTGCTGTCTTTATTACCTTCTTGCCATGCTGTGCTTTTCATCATAGCTCACAAGATATCTCCTGAGCTTGGCTTAATAATATAAAAAACAAACGAAGGCAGACTTTCTTAGCTTGCCGACGAAGTTATATACATACTAGGTATGTATTGTATCTGTTCTTCGACTGCTATTTTAAATAAATATAAATTTTTAATTCCTGAATTTTACAAAAATACAATTTATGATGATTCGTGAATTTCTGTTAAGTACGTTTCCCTAGTTTTGCTAACTAAAATAAATAATTTGGAAGTTTTACACTTCCACCATTTATACAAACCAAAACAAAATGAATAATCTAACATCGCCTTTGACTTTTCGGAGTGGCAAAGAACCTTGAGCAACTTTCTTCGTTGCGAGTGGTAGCCACTTGCTAATCTGTTCGACTCGTATCTTTTAAATGACAAATTTTGTGCATTTGACATTTGGAAGTGTTGGCGAGTGTCTTCAAACTTTTGTTCAGTTTTCAGAATATACCATTTTTAAGCCATAATTGTGCCCCCCCCCCTTACCAAAATCTTGGATCCGTCACTGCTGGAGTAGTCCGAAGACTTGTACAGTTACCCTACTTATTATCGTAAGGTACATGCAAAAACTACTTCAATCTTCTAATGACCGAGAATTAAATTAAATGCAAATTTTCATCACTGCTAATTATTTCTTATCAAAAAAATATTTCTCACCTTGAGCGAAAACCTTTTAAAAAGTCTTAAGTTCATAGCAATAAGAAAGCGGAAATCGTGCTTCTATGAATTGATTATTCTCACACTATCTTAAAGCTCAGCTCTTTCAATGAATCCATTTACTAGCAGCACCAAGTGTGACTCATTTTTTCAATTAAAACGAAAAATGTGGGCGTTTCCAAGAAATTCACTGTGCCAATTGCAAAAGCAAAACCCATCAAACGAGAGGAGTACGAGTCTCTCTTCTAAACTGATTATAACACGAGAGACACATCAAGCGCTTCTTCTTTCTCATCTTTACTTTTTCCCTTAACTAACACCAAGTGCTACAGAAAACAAATACCTACATATATAATATGCACAGAATTACCACAAACGCATGTAACACCGCATATATAATAAGAAATGTTAAGGTGTTTTAGTGTATAAACTCTCCCATTAGTGCCGAAGTGAAACGATACACCGCGGGCGTATCGGACCCGGAAAGGTTCCGGCCAATCGTAACGGCACGCGACTGTATTTTCATCTAAAACGTATAAAGTCCCACGCAGACTAGAGCACAGAAATGTGGGATTCACTCTCT
Source organism: Dioctria rufipes (assembly GCA_963924295.1). Taxonomy (NCBI): domain Eukaryota; kingdom Metazoa; phylum Arthropoda; class Insecta; order Diptera; family Asilidae; genus Dioctria; species Dioctria rufipes. The sequence continues at coordinate 338,085,371 of OZ002740.1, read as the reverse complement.
GCCGCTGATTTAATTGAATTCGTTTTTTTTGTTTGGGGGATGTGGGGGACGTTTGCAGCAATTCAGTCGAGGAGCTGACATTTAATATGGTTTGGTCTAGCTATAGAGAGTCAATGGATGATGATGGTGGAATAATTGATAATTGGCTGCGCGTTAACAGACTTTTCTCATTCCCAAGGGATCTTTATCTTATTCCTGTCCTGGCAGAGGATTTCCTTTGTTTGTTGTATTTGGGTATGGTTAAAAAACTAGTAAAAAATTATCTTTTATATTTAGGTAAAACTTTATAAATTAAATTTTCAAGCTATTTTCATTTGCAACCGTTTTAATTAAATATTTAAAAATTTAGCTTTGCATAAATTGTGTCATCTGAGCATTTGAAAACTCACTGACAAACTTAATTTGGGAAGCTGCGTTGCTTAAAATTGCTTTGCAATAAAAAGTCACTGTAAAACGGTTGACAAGAAATCAATTATGGGGGGATTTTTTTGAGGTAAGGTTTTATTTAAAAAAATCTTCTAAACAGCCACTAAAACCTAAAACTGAGACCTAAATATCAAAAACGGATCAGCCAATTTACGGAAATTATAAAAGGAAGTGATACAGATTTGGAGAAAAGTGTGACTGGAATTTTTGATAGTTATGATGATGACGTATGTATATAATGAAATGTATGGCACAAAAGCGGAACGAACACACCTTGCAGGTCTCCTGTAGCCGACAATGTGTTTTCTGAATTTTAGGTGAAATGGATCCTAATCCAATGAAATTAATCAATTTTTTCAATATTTTTTATTATTTTATTTCCTTTATTCTTCTTTATTTAAATCATTTTATTTTTTATGAACTTCTGAGGTATAATAGTATTATAGAATAGAATAGAAAAAACCTCAGCCTAAGCTACGTTACAACGTTAGGTATATCGAGTATAAAATAGATAATAGTATTATAGCATAGACAAATTAATAACATACAAAGACTGGACACGTAGAACAAAAATATGCAACGCTTTTCTAGAATATAAAAATTAACGATGCCTCGACGATGCCTCAACTTGGCACTTGATGACGTGCACAAAGGGTAAGCCACCAATGCCTCGCTCCATATAAAATCACAGTTGCCTCGATCCGATGAAGAGAAGGCCACAAGTTTTTCTTAGAAATTTACTGGAAATTTCTTCCTTCGAATTTTTATGCATTGGCCGGGCCGAAAGCTGTGCCTGTGCCTTGCTCGAATATAAAATCTAACAAAGATGCCTCGACCTGATTTAGGGAAGGCCGCAATTTTTTCTTAGTAATTTACTGGAAATTTTTTCCTTAGAATTCATACGCACTTTTGGAGGGCGACAACAATTTTTATGAGCGTAGACGCTAGACAAGCAATAAGCAATTGTTTTTTTTTTTTAGAAATTTACACAAAGTGTTTCGGTAGAATTTTTATTCATTTTGGTGGCCGACTAGACTTATTTTCAGATACAGTATGTACATCGATGTTAGATTTTTATTCGAGCGAGGCACTGCTCTCGGCCTGGCCAATGCATAAAAATTCGAAGGAAGAAATTTCCAGTAAATATCTAAGAAAAACTTGTGGCCTTCTCTTCATCGGATCGAGGCAACTGTGATTTTGTATGGATCGAGGCATTGGTGGCTTACCCTTTGTGCACGTCATCAAGTGCCAAGTCGAGGCATCGTCGAGGCATCGTTAATTTTTATATTCTAGAAAAGCGTTGCATATTTTTGTTCTACGTGTCCAGTCTTTGTATGTTATTAATTTGTCTATGATTATAGGTTGAGTACAAGGTCAAGAAAAACAACAAAAACATAACACGCAAACTCGCTGCAACAGTAACTAAAAAGTAATAGAATTATAAACGAGGTGGTACAATTAGAGGACTTATAATAATTTTTAAAGTAAAATTGAAATTGATTAAAATAGAATATGAAATTAAGGTTGACATTAAGATTTACAAAGTAAAGAAAAGCAGAATACAAAGAGAAAGAAATAAGTTAAACCCTAAACACACAGCACGATCTAATGAATCATTAGTACTAACTATTCATTAAAATGCCGTGTGTCATATAGTATACGTCATTATAGCTCGAAAAGCAGATGATAATGAATGAAGTACACTAATGAAGTGTTTTCTTTCTTCATTATAGCTATAATGAGGAAAAATGTGCTCGGTTGAGCATATAATTTAAGTATGGAGCTCCGCTGTGCATCTGCTAATTTGAAAAATAATAAGAAGAAATGCAAAGCACAAAGTAATTATGTCAAAATATTTTTTACTAAAATGCTTTTTTTTTCATTTCTCAATCGTTAAATGTAATAAAATAAAAATAAATAAATATTAAAATTAATTAAAATAAAGTTTATCGCGTTAATTCGATCCATATTTTTTTTTAATGTGATAAGTTTATCAAAGTTTGACAGAAAAACTTAATTAAAGAAATGGCTGTGTGTCTGCAGTTTATAATGAATCATTATACACTAATGAGTGGTTAGTTATTTCTTCCTTAAGAGTGCTGTGTGTCTAGGACATTAAAATATAAAATAAAATTAACTGAATAAATAAATGAATGGAATGAACAGAATGCAACAAGTAAAATAAGATAAATAAAATGAACATAGGCGAGTAAAATAGTCTAAAATAATATTACATAACATAAAATAAAACAATGTAACACAATTTATTTCTAACAGGTTCAGGCAATGAGTTCTAAAGTGAGGTTCCATGACCAATTAGATCATTGGATCCAAGGAGATGTTAAGTTTTCTCCATGAGAACAACTCGCAGATGTATCTTGGAACTACATTCCATCTTGCTTTGTGAATTAAACATACTAAGCTCAAAGAGTTTGATGGGAGGGCCAGGCATGAAAAGCTGTAGCAGCTGAGATACATGGGAATACCTATTGAGACGGAAGATATATCGTACGCAGGACTTGAAAGCTCTGTTAAGCTTAACTATTTTAGAGGACCTCAGGGGATAGAAAGCAGCGTCAGCATAGAAAAAATGTGGCATGATAAGAACAATTACCAGGGACTGCCTAATGTTTTGTGACAGGTTGCGTGAGGCCGCATATAGAGACCGGAGGCCATAGTAGATTCTTGAGAAAATTTTGCTCACGTGAGGCAGCCATGTAAGTTGTGGGTCCATGAGGAGACCAAAATTCTTGATATGACTGGTAAACATGGGATTGGTCATATCATGAAGACGTAATATCTGGAGAGCATCATCAACACTGGCTGTGCTAGAGTATTTAATAGCTTGAGTTTTAGCAGGATTAAGGGCCAGACCAGCCAGAGATATTGTTGAGAGTAAAATTGAGCTTGTGTATCAGCGATGGGAGGTTACTGATATTGGCTGCCTCATAAATCTGAAGATCATCAGCATACAGGTGGAGTTTCACTTCACCAAGCAAGAATAACTCCCTGTGGAACTCCTGCGGGGTTGGGCCGAGGAGTTGAGCAACGGTCATCGCTGGCAACAACCAGAGTCCTATCTGTGAGATAAAGATAGCTGGCTATTAGAGAACTTGCAGAGGATCCAAACCTAAAAGAAGCTCCAAGAACAGAATCGAAAGTTCTGCTGAGATCCAGCAATACATGTATCACACTGTTACCCTCATCACACAGACGCCGAAAACCAGATTGAAACTTGGATAGAAGGTTGTTGCCTTCGACGAATTCAGAAATTTGATCAGCAATGAGCACCTCAAAGACTTTGGAAATTGGTGGAAGAATCGTTATAGGGCGCCAATCGTTAGGGCACGTTGGTGAGGATGTTTTGGGAATAGGAGTGACAATGCCCATCTTCCAGCACTTGGGGAAGATAGAGCTAGTGATTAATCTATTAAAGAGATGGGTGACCGGTGATAAAATGAATGGGAGAATAAGTTTGAGAAACCTGATAGGGATCTCATAATGACCAGCTGCATTAGATTTAATACGATTGAATGCATCTAAAACTTCAGCCTCACTAAAGTTGCGAAAGGAAAGCTCAGCATTTAGTGAATCAAGACTACCTTGACGAGCTGCGCCCAATAGGCAGGCTACCGTGGGCCGATGAGCCATGTCATGTGTCGCGGTGACTGAGGGGGAGGTGAAGGGCTGAATCGGATATAATTAAAGCCCTCAAGGTCAACAACTTAAATGAATTATGATTTTTCGCTCCCATTTGGTAATAAAACATATTTAAATCTGAATATTTTGTTTATATTATTCATTTCTAAGTAAATTTAAATCGCGGTCTATGGGACTGCTCCATTGTGTTGATGTAACAGATTTATACGTCTGTATTTAAGGGTTAAAGTGTGTATTATTATATATGTAAAAGTGCACTCTTCTGAATTAGTATACCCACTCATGAGTGAAAGTAAATAGACTAGAACTTTAAGTTTGCGCATAGTGTTCCGGGAATATAAAATGTGCCACTTAATTTAGTTTAATTCTTTGTCATGTTCACTCCAGAAAAATATACGAAAACATACAGTTTTCAAATTAAATGTTTTGAAATTTTATTGAATTGTATAGAAGTTTTCCATGTTCAATGGAAATTCAATCTGAAGAATATTTCAAAGTGCAAAAGTACTCGTCATGAGAGGCTTTCGAGCGAGCTCTCTAGAAACCCCTTCTGTAAGGCCTTTATATTATGACTTAAGCAAAGTTAACTTAATGACAAGTTAGGACACAGAAGAGATTTCCGACTGTTTTCCGTTTAAATGTACACAGTTTGCAAAGGTAACAAAGCAGAAGAAGAAGAAAACAAAAACTCTCTATAAAAAGGAGAATGCTCACTTTTCATACTGCTTTTGGCCCGATACCTCCAGATATGAGAGATGTCTTAAACGATGCCTTATGATACTTAGAACATATTTTATTAATAATGTTTATTTCAATTATTTCGCGTGATTGCGCGGAATTTTTGAGTTGTGGAAATTACTGAGAAAAATATTCACAATAGAGTACTAATGGCCATGGCAGGAAGAACTGCACACAAAAATATATCCGAAATGTGGTAACTGGGGTGTATGTGACCCAAATGCATGAAAAAGGGGTTTCCGGTTGCAAAAACTCCCCGACAAAATTTACTGAATCGGCAAAAAAATCACCACCCAATAGTACTTGGCGAGACCTTGAATTTGATATGCAATATGCCGTATTGAAACTTCCTCCACCCTAAGACTATGCAGAGAAAAATTTTCTTCTACGAATTATAGCTGACAATAAGCTGAGTGGAACAGTGAAACTCATTTTCCGATCGAACATAACCCTACAGAGGTAGAACCGATCTAAGGTGCAAAAAATCTAGTACCTCAGTTCAAATAAAAAAGAGGGAAATACTGTAAAAGTGAAAACGGAATTGGCTATTTAAGTCTCCGGGTATAGGAGTGTAGGTACTCAAACTTCTTCTCAGGACATAAAAAACACGATTCTGCACTAGATTTTCTAAAATGAACTAGATCAAAGTTTGACGCGTCCCAAGCAAGCGTTCACTCTGCCAAATTTTTACAGTTAATGACTGCGCTTGGCTACGACTATCGTTCACTATCGGAAAAATTACATTTTTCTTCAGTTGACTACCATTTTGGTAAAAAAGAGGGTACGCGTAATTGAAACTCATTTATATATGTATTAACTACTCAAAAATTATAAAATCATATTTTTTGGCCTCATAAGGCTGGAGAGCAAGAATCACAGTGACATTTCTCTAGGAGATCGTCACGGACCATTTACACTATTGAAACAAAAATTTTATTTAAAAAAAAAAAAGTTTTTAATGTATGCAGAACAAAACAAAATTTATATTTATTAAATGCGCGCTTGTGCCCTTAAAGCATTAAGATTATAGGCCGTGACACATTAAAAGCAAAAAGCAGCGACAGCAGCAGAAGCAGAGGTAGAAATTCGAAAGCAGAAAACAGTGACAATTGCTTGTCTGGTGTTATAATTTTATAAAGTTGATGTTAATTAATTTGTCAATTCTAAAAAAATGAATTAATTTTCCCTCCACAGACATTTTGTTTTTCACACGTCAAACGTTTTTGACAATTCTAAAAGAAAGGATGCCAACAATGAAACAAAAATTTTAGCTTCTTTATATTGGCAGTATACTGAAAAAGAATTTTTTAGATTTGATCAACTTTTAAGTTCTGCTTCTGCTGCTGTCTCTGCCTTTGCTTTTAATTTTTTAGTGCTCGAACAGTTGCATGTTTTCTGAAAAAACTCTGCCTATGTCGCTGCTTTCTGCTTTTAATGTGGCACAGGCTAAACTATTAAGTTTACCCGCCCAAGTAACAATTTTCCCAATTTTTGGTGACTGAAGGTAGTTTTATAAGCGGTATATAATGGTTACTCGGTTATGTAAAAATTTCAGTGGTTATATAAGAGTTTTATAATATTACCAATTGGTGACGTAGTTATATTAGAGTTTTTTAAGGTTACTAATGGTTATCGTGGAAGTAGGTTACTAAAGGTTTTATAACTTGGTTATGGAAATGTTACAATCACCCGTCTATATAACTTAGACTAACCATTACTAGAAGGTATATAAAAAAGTTTTGTAATTGTTTTGATCACCACGTTATATAACTTATTGGTAATAAGGGTTTATTGCGGTATCCGTGGTTACCCTTATATAACTCGACAACTTTCAGTAATTTCGGTGACTTTAATAAAAATTGGGAACTTTCGGTAATACATATACCCACTATAAAATATCGTAAAATTTTTTGGTGGCCCTTTAGTAACTACGGTGATCGTTATAAAAACAAATTACTTTTAGTGTCGAATGGAGCCATTATAACACTAGACGGCGCGCCCAACAAAACTTATTTTAAGAATAACTTGACACATCCTTCGGTATTACTTTAAGATATATAACGTTACCAAGGTAACACAATATAACCTAAGGGTATATAAGATCACGAACGTCTGATTTTTGTCACTATAAGATATAAAACTTTACCAAAGGTTACATATTATGACTAAAGGGTATATAAGGATCATTTTCGAGGTATGGTAGTTTCTTCAGTTTATATAATATTTCTAGAAGTTTTATAAGGGTCATTCAGTTTATATAGTAGAGACAGAGTTTATATAAAACTACTTGAAGTTTTATAATGGTAATTAGTTCATTTAAGTACAAGCCGCCATTTTTTTCATCTATGCATTGCAGATAAAAAAAGAAAATGTCGGATTAGTCAATTTTTTATATTGCAGAAATATGGCTTCCGTTTTACTTTTATATGAAGAAAATACATATTTTTAGGTATATAACATTTCTAAATTATCTTATGTTATTTTTATGAATTAATATCACCTAAGTAAAAAATTTTAATTTTGTCATATTTAATTAAAATTATTAAAAATTGGTTATTTTTGGAGGGGTCTGTATTTTTTAGAAGTATCTACGATGATATTCACAGTAAAATTTCAATTGCAGCTGAATTTCACCACATATATGCCGAAAAATTGTACTTCTGAAATGTAAAAATATTAAACCCTTCCATTATAAAAATGCAATATAAAAAAAAAATCGAAATTCTATGTCAAGATAGGTTTCGTAAATATTTGCATATTATTGTTTTATAAAGGTAACGAAAAATAATTTCCCTAACATTTCAATCACTGAAAGTAATCAACCTGAGAATTCCAAGCGTTGTGGAAACGTTACCATCACCATTATAAACAAAGTTTATAAAGGTAACCGAAACATTACCGCAACCACTGCTATGACCAAAATAAATTAATCGAGAGCACCTTGGGTTATATAAGGGTTTTATAAGAAGTTATATTAAGGTAACCAGAATATATTGGTTCCTCATTTTATAAAACTTTTAGTTATATAACGTTACCTAAATCAAGTCACGGTAGCCTTTATATAATCCTCCATTTAAGCTCTATAAGGGGTTTATAGTGGTTACAAAGAGGTTTCGAGTACTAGTCTATATAACTCAAGTTATATAATTTGGTAATGGAAACCTCACCGTTACTACTCTATAAAAAAAAATTGTTTCTTGGGCGGGCAGCCGCTTACCGGCTGGGCAGCTATGTGGTGTGATGGGCTAGCCCTTGCGCTCATAGGCTGTGTATCCGGTGTGCTGGGGTTACTTTTGAAGGAAATGGGGCGATCCGGAAGTTTGATGTATACCAGTTTGACCAGTCCTTGGAAGGAATTTTTCTGACTGGGACTATTGCAGAGGTCTACTGTATTTGACTTGGGCCACTGGGAAGTCCTAATTAGTGGGTCCCGAACTGCGGGTGTTAGATGCAGGGAGTAGTATGCAAAAAAGGAAAAGATAAAATCCAGCTTAAATGTGTTTCTGAAAGTTTTATTTAGCGTTATGTTACCTCGAAAACTTGTGCCACCAAAACGTCTTTTCAATGACCAAACTCTTTTTTTTTATAGTTTCTTGACGTATTCGAAATTTACAATTACAATATTTATATAAATTTAGAGAATCTCTCTGTGGTGAGTAAATTTTTTGGTTTTACTAATACAATTTATGATTTTCTCTAACAATTTTCTTATAATTATAATTTATTATAAAAAATTCAATTTTTAGCTTGTGAGGTTATATTAAGCATTTTCTATGTCATTGTTTTACGACCCTCAGGTGTTGCTGATTATATTGTTGGTCACAAGCTTCCCTGAAGCTTAAAGTTCGAGGAGAATTTCCGCTGTTTAGCTGCTCGATGTTGACATCTGAAATTTTCAAGGAAATACATACCTTCATTGTGCCGACTTACTCAAAGTCTTATTTCTAGGAGGAAAATGAATATGCGAGCGAGAGTCTTACGTGGCGATGACTTTTGAGGTGGACTTCCCGTTGGCTACTTTCACTTACAAGTAATATGTAGGTACTCTGCTGGTTTTTGTTGCATTTGCTATGCTCAGGTATACAGCTATATATATTTTCAGGTGGAAAGCAAATTCCAGGGCTTTATTATATGACTTGATTAGGATATGAGCTACTCCAATGGAAGCATAATGCAAGCTTCAGCACGGATTAATATTGAAGGTAAGCCATTCCTAGCTGAATGCCTGTTTTTTGTTTATATTTGCCTTGTGATATACTTTATTCATTTATTATAGTTTTCTAATGTTTTTTATTCATATTTTAGCGGATAACATGGGAAAATCCCCTCTGTTATAACCCAGCTTGGTCTCAAATGGTATTTTGATTTTTAAATTTAACCGGTATCGGGGTACGGATCCGCAGCAGAATATTAACTTAGGGTCTTCGTAGGATACTCAAACATTTTGGCAGGCGTAGGGCAGGTCAGTATTGTTCTAGCTAAATTTCAATTAATTTTGATAAATTTTTTTCGTTTAGATAATACTTAAAAGTTGAAAATTGGCTTATTTAATTGATAGCGTTACATTCTACTTCTGTGGTTATGAGCGCTGCTAATACACTTAAAAATAGTACACCGAAAGGCATTAGAAGACGGAATAGAAAATTTATGCGGTTTCTAGTTTATTCAAAGAAAATAGAATTGAGTGAAAATGCATAGATCAAAATTTCTGTAATTTTTTATCTGGTTGCTTGCAAAAAGTATTACTTTTCTTTATTAAGCTTTCTGGCAATTATAAAGTTTTTAAAATATTTAATTAATTAATTTTTATTTACACTGATATTATCTCGACCAAATTACCAAATAATTTCAATAATTTTTATAAATGTTTCATATTAATTGTGATGTCGTGACGTCAGAGCTCAAGTGTCAAAATAACTCAGTAGGCATATCCTGCTTCGAAATACCGTGGCTTCATATCACGGTACAGAGATTACAAGGTATTCTTATTAAATTTTTACACATTACGGGTGATGTACTATGGACCATGATACAAAGATAACAAGGTATGGCCGATTCGAGAGGAATTTTTTGTGTTGCTACGTCATGAGGTGCCTACTGTCATTTCCAGCGATTTTTTTTTTTAGTTTTACGTATTTTATTGACTGAAATACGTTTTGAATATATTAAAATATTTAACAAAATATTAGTTTCTTCGTTTAAATCACTTCGGGAAAAGTAATTATGTGCTAGTGGGAAAGCAAAGAAATTTAAAAATAGAAAATTTTTTTCACTGTGAAAGGACGATTGAAATTGAGACGAACAAATTTCTGACATTTGTCGCCAAAGGAGGCAAGTAATCAATTGAAAGATTTTCCGGCCATACCTTGTTAATCTTTGTATCATGTGATGGACGTTATATCGCCCACTAATATATACAAAATTAGGAGATTTTCTGACATATAAATAAATTTGACAGAGAGGAGAAAGAAATTTCCTTACTTTCCTATACATTAGTTGGCGAGGTGAGGTCACCACAAATTTCTTTTCAGACAAAATGGTAGAGAGAATACAAGGTATTCGTACCGTGGATATATATCATGTTACTGTCATTCGCGAATTCGAGAATCGAAACTTGTTCTATTCCAATTTCGGGACAATATAGGTATTTATTGAAAAAACTTTGGCTGACGACGATCGTGAAACTCATTCACTGCTCAGAACAAATTTTGTACGCGGTGCACCTTGAGAAGTTTTCACATTAAAAATCTCTTGTTTTACTGGTTTATCCGGTAGGTATTGGCTGCACTTGAATTCTGCTAATCTAGCCATAAATAAATCATCAAAATTTGACTTTTTCATGTTTCCGAAATTTTATGGCAAACATTAATTTATTTTTAATTCCTATCGACTACAGAAATTTGATTGAAATTATTTCTACGCCTACTTTCTCGAAGAGTAAATCATTTGATTTTTGTTTTTGTCGATGTTTTGGCAGCACTTGGAGATAAGCCTAATGGAGGAAATTGATTATGAAAACCATTTTTAAAACGGAATTTACATAGTGACCTCGGCTACAGCTGCACACTCTTCAGCGCCCCCAGTAAACATTCAAAATGTGTAGTCTTTCGAAAATACATTTCCAACACCATAAAATTCGTTTCCTCATAGATTAGGATCGTAATCGATAATTTATTGGAAATGCATAAAGCATTTGTGGAAATACCTGTACCTGATAACCGTGAATTGATTTATCTTCAATACTTAAAACAGTGGGGAAATGAAAATTCTGTTGTCGATGTTGACCTCTTTTATTTTAAATTAATTCGAAGGCAATGAATTTCCCATAAAACTAGCAGCACACCACACCAAAAGTATCTACTCCATTAGCAGTACTGCAGCAGTAGCGCACATGTTTTGTCACGCCTATTGGCTATCCTGCTTCAACACAAACGATACAAAAGCCATTTTCAAAGTGATGCGTTCCTGTTCCGTGAACAGAGGCACAGCGAAACCGTAAACAGCAGAAGTGGAAAGGTTACACTACATAGCACTGCACACCACTGACTGCTCAAGTAGTAGACTTCATGCCTCTTTCTGGTTGGCGATTCGCACTTCATGTAAAAAAAAAAAACGTTTCAGTTGTATTGGACTATTCGGGGTGTTCCCGTTTTAATGTGACTGTAGCGAACGGCAGCAGAGATGTCAAATTCGATTTTGCGCCTCCTTCGGTGATGAGCCAACAAGAGCGCGCTGTTGTACGAGATCTTCTTTTTGTTGACTTTTGCTTGACTCCACTTGCTTGACGTTAGCCGGCTTTCTTTTGACTTTAGCTCACAGCAGTTAACCACCGCCACAAAATCCGGATTCCAGCCACACAGTTTGATTCGGTTATTGTTCAGTGAACACCAGTATTTTGGCGGATGAGGTGGTATTATGACGAGTTCGGAATAAATATTGCCGCGAATTTTTGACATTTATACCTAGTTGAAAAGTTTTCGATAGAAATTTGAATTTATTCTGTAAATTGAGTTTTGTGTGAGAGCATTTTTCATTGTTTTCGCTAAATTTAAATACAGTGAAAGTTACGCCGGCCGTGTGGACAAAGGTGTGACAATTTTTTAAAAGTGATTTTGTGTAGACGAGCTTTTGAAGTGTAATATAGGTATGTAACGCAGGTTATGAATAGAGTGTTTACCTACCTATTTTTGGATTCGGGATTTATATATTAGTTCGGATTGGAAGAATTTAATGTTTTGAATACAAAAATGTCATCGAACTTTTTTTTTTTTAATTTTATGTGAACATATTTAATTTTTTTTTTACGAGAACATAATTTGTCCTTGCCAGTGGAAAGATGTCCTTCGTAAATAATTACTACATAAATCATAGTAATATTGCAATGATGGAAAATAGTAAGTAAATAAGGAAATGTGGAATACCTATTATAGTTTAGAAAAGCAATCCGGCCCGAAGGACCAGTCATGATTTGCTCTGAATATTGAAATATGAAAAATAATTTCTGTTTAATATATAAGTGAAATTCCAATGTAGTTTTTGATATGTTATTGAATACCTATGAATGGGGAAAAAAAAGAAAATAATTTATGATTGCGCTTCTAAGTTAAGAAACTTGACTTCAAGGTATTGATATAAGAGATTTTCAAATCGATTTAATGGAAAAACGTATAGTAGGTAATTATTACATATATACCTACCTATACATGCTTTTTTAACAAACCTTTGGGAATCAAGCCATACGTTCAATGCGAAATCAATACCACACTCTTCCCTTCTCAATCATCCCGTACATTATGGTGTAATATTCGTTTCTTAGGTCTAACTAAATCCAATCAAATTAGTTATGGTCTTGATTTAGATTAGTTTGAATGATTATTTCTCCAGTTCTAATACAAACATGTCAAACAATCCCCTTAATTCAATTCTACGTGGTCCTCATGTTCAATCAATCAAGAACCTACTTAGAAAACAGCATATGAGAAATTGAATAAGGGAAGCTAACAGAAAGTTTGGAGTGCCGAGAGCTACACTACAGGAATACAGGATTATCTAAGTGGAAAACTTCCTGAGTAAATTTTAATTCGTGGCCCTTCTACTGTCCTTACTTCTTTAGAAGAAGAAAAAAATAGTCAAATGGTGCGTTAACTTGACTAAATGTGGTTTTCCCATTAACAGAGAAGGCCATCTGGACACAGCACATAAGTTAATCAAGGACGATGACCTGAAAACTCCCTTTAAGGATGGCCGATCAGGCAGAGAATAGTTTGAGTTATTTTAAAAAATACACCCCGAAATTGTGCAGCGTGTTATGTGGAAGACATCACCAAAGGAAGGGCAGTGATTACACAGGATTCAATTAGATCCTCGTTCGAACAATTGAAAGATTATTTGAAACTCATCGATACTGAACACACACATATTTACTAAATGATCCTCGAAAAATTTTAAATGCGGATGAAACAGGATTCAGCTTATATCCAAAAACTGTATGGGTATTGGCTTTAAAAGGATACCGGAACGTAGGTATATGAAATCAAGCCAGAGTATGAAAAAGACACTATTATCTACCATCAATGCAATCAGAGAGGTTATTATATCTTGCATAGTTTTCCTCTACGTGCGCTCAACCAAAGATTTGATTAACAGTGTTCTGCCTAATTGTTATCTTGGATTGTCCGATTCTGGATGGAGTAGGTACGTTGCTAATGGGCTGTTCGACAAGTCAAACAACGTTAGTACAGGCAAATTATCTGAAATGGATAAGAAAATTGCGAAGTAGTTGAAACTTGGCATAGACGTTTAAAAACATACATATTTCAAGAAACCAAGGAGTCCCTAACCACAAAGGGTGTGCCAGAGTTGTCATGTTTAAAAAACGAGGAGTGGACTGGATTTTCATGTGTATAAAAGGAAGTGGCAATTGAATCATATTAAAAATATGTCCAAAAATGAGAATCACTCTTGATATTGTAATCATTGTGCGTGGCTATCAGTTTTCGAGATTTTGTTTTTTTATAATTAAGCTTTTTTTGTCCAATTTTACATCTGTTTTATTGATTCTATTGCTTCATCTGTATATCTGTAAAACGAAAAAAATACATATTAATTGAATAAGTCAGTATTTTTAAGTAGATTGAAATATTATATTATATTGATTGCTTACCTGTTATATCTTAAGAATATCGGAGTCGGTTGCATCCGCCTCTTCTGGGTCGTTAAGATTTTCGTAAATTTGTTTCATGTATCCATTGAGTCGGCATTGCACTCCCGGACAATTTCCGGAAATTTACGAGTATTTTAACCTTGCTTTTCTGCACCTACACCTCGAGGAACAATCAGGCTGACAGTTGTAGGAGATAAGTTGTGTACTAGTAGCGATTCTGCTGCTTGATCAAGGAATATTGTAATAGTTGGCAGTGAGCCGCGCCGTTGATTTCCTTTCATTTCTACTGTTCCGGATTTTCGTTATTGCGACGAAATCATATCAGATTTTGGCGTATCTAAGGTTTTTTGTGGGGTAGGGGTGGTCCGGGGGGGGGGGGGTAGTAGGGATAGGGGGTAGTAGGGGTAGGGGCCATGAAAACATATGTATTTAAATTGAATGATTTTCCAAAAACGCGTAAACGTCTGCGCGTTTAAAAAAACTTTCAATTTAACAATGCATTTTGAAATGAGAAAATAATTCATATGTATTGAAGAGTTTGACGTTCAGTAGCCGGTCTGTTGTTCGTTTTAAAAGCAAAACGCCTTCACTTTGCTCGTCAACAGAATTAAATTTAGTATTATTTTAGTATCTTTGTTCCAGTTCGTTCACAATTTGAGTCTGGAGTCTGCTTTTCGGTTCGCAATTTAAAGGTCTTCTTTTAATACCCCTCTAGAAGCTGAATTTCGAATAGAGGTGGTAGAGAACATTGGCGCAAAAGTCAATAACCACAATATTTAATTTGTGCGCTAAACAATGAATGTAAATTCCGTAAGGGTGAGTTTTTTTATAATTGCCTGTAGACCTATATTTTTACTAGACGTGATGCTAGCGCCACCATAAGGCTGTGCAAGAATTGGAACATCACCCAAGTGGTGTTTATTCAATGTATCCAAAATCAATTTGTCAGTCCATACGATATCTCTGGAGATGGATAAATTTATAAAACCTAGAAATCCTTCGACTATGTCCAGACCGTTTGTTTCGTTGTGACTATTTATAAATCTGATGACCCTAAACTCATTATCAACTACAGACCCATTCCTATCTCAAACGTTTTTGCACTTATTTTTCCAAAAGTCATTTACTATCAGCTCTTATTCCAAATATAACTATTTATCTTTGAAGAATAGCACGGATTTTTACCAGAGTGATCTACGATCCCCAACTTATTCTTATTCATAGACAAAATCGTGTCCGCTCTCGATGAAAATACACAAATCCACCCTGATTTTGCCAGAAAACATTTGACAAGATTAATCACAAATGCTGTCTTTCAAAAATGGAACTAATGGGTTAAAATCCTCCTCATTTAAACAAATTTGTGGAGTGCCCCAAGGTTCAATACTTGGACTATTGATTTTTCTCATATAAATATATCAACGACATGCCTTTTTGTTTTATGTCTGATTGTTTATTATACGTTGAAGATGCCAAGAATTTTGGAAATTTAATAACGTGACGTATTGTATCCATTTGCAATGGTGCTACGAAAGCTATATTGAAATCAACGTAAGCAAAAGTAAAAGTATTTTATTTCATCGTAAAAAAGACACCATGTTCTTTGACTGCTCCATTCACAACAATACTATCGCCCGTGTCAAAGACATAAAAGAAATGTAATTTTTGACCGAAACTTGCAAATGATTTAGGTCAGCATCTTCGTATATCAGTCTCTTTTATTCTTTAGTAAAGAATATTCTCGAGTATTATGCTAGTCAAATTTGGAGTCCTTTTTATTCCTCTTTCTTTTAGTGCACAAGTTGAGGCTATCCAGCTTAAATTCACCAGAGTTTTATTATTTAAATTGTAGAATACCAATCTAGTCTAGAGTATCATAAAAGATTAGAAAAATAAAACTTAGTAACTCTGGGAAGTCGCAGATTCTACCTGGATAGTACATTTCTATATTCTATATAATATTTTAAATAGTCAAGTATACTGTCATGCACTATAGTCCAGTCAATAGCGACTAAAAAAGGCCTTTGCTCTACAAAATGTGGGGTAGAAATTATTTTGATGTATTTCATTTAGTTCCAGGCCCCGAAGAAAAATTCAAGGGGGCGATCGGCGTGGTCCGCCATCTTCTATTAAAGGTACAAAAAATTGGGTTTTTCAAAATAATTCCTCTCATACACATCCAGTAACATCGACGATGTCACGGAATTCGAGTATTCGACATTTTGATTTAGAATCCCAATGTTTCCTGTATATACTGAAAAAATTACCCTCGGTTTCTTATATAAACATAGAAAAAAAAAGTTTATCGGATCGAGATGTCATCTATTGCGTGGAAAAGTTACGAGTAAAAGATACGATTTTGAAAGCAGTTAAATAACATGGTGATGAATGGGGACGGCAGATAATATAGAACGAGTTCAATAAGTGACGGACGATTGCTGTGGAAGCAAGATACAATTTGTCTTGCCAGAAGCGGCTGCGGCTGTATAATCGATTACCGTCCGCACAGAAAAGATGATATCAGCCCGCGATGAGCTTTGTCGAAGCGACGGAGGGAGTACATCTTCACATGTTTTACCAAAAATTCCGAAGAAGGTCAATTCTTCTTTAATGAATTCATGTACCAAATTGAAGGTGAGTATCGTCCGGCTATCAGGACCGTAAAATCTCGTCTCTGAAGAAGTATGGAGAGAATATACTCATCATCCCATCGAGCGAAATAATCAGTCACCGTTTGTCTGCTTTCGGGACACGGGATACAAAGTTCTCCCGGGAAATTTGTACACGGCTAAAGAATTCAAATCTCGAAGAAGAACGGCTTGACTTTGAATTTACAAAATTATCAGAATTATGTAATTATCTTAATATATCCCGTATCACTGTGTTCGTACAACCGATTCAATGAAATTTTGTGTATGTGTTTGGTTTGCTACTGCTTGAAAGATATGATACTTGTGGACACGATAGATGGCGCTGTTGTCGAGATCTAAAAAGTTGCTTCAGAACGCGTCGACGTGGAAAGCTGAAATTTTGTCAAATTCAAAAATGAACTAAATCGGGCAACTTCTTCGTAGGGTTGCCATACAAATATTTCGTTTTTTAGTACATATTTAGACACAGCCAGACAACGAGTACACGTAGAGAGCTGAAATTTGTTTCATGGTGTTTTCATAGAAATAGTAAATACAATTTAAAAAATAGACAAAATCGGGCAACGCCTTCTTGGTGTTACCATACAAAATTTTGGTTTTCCTCAATATATTTAGAAACTGTGTGAGAACATGTCGACGTGGAGAAAATGAACCAAATCGGGCAATCCCTCTTTTTGGTGTTGCCATACAAAACTGCCTGAAAACGCGTTGACGTAGAGAACTACGCTCTCCCACACATATAAATGTATTCATGCACGCTCATACATATGCACACACACATGCACACACACACACACACATCCAGACACAGAGTGAAACCCTAGAGAACGGAAACGCGGAATCGAGTCAGTCGAGTCATCTATAACTACCCCAATCCCACCCCCACCCATTCAGGTATCTATATTACCGCCGGGAAACGCCAGCGGGCTCCGTTTAGTATAACTATAAATGATCTCCTAAAATGAGAAAAACGAGGAGTTGGACGATTTTTTAGAAAAATGTTCTCGTGCCCGCCGCTGTAAGTTGTTACACATCAGTCTTATAAAAAAACGTGTTTATACAAAAATATGTTGGGAATTCAGTTCTCTTTAAACTTGTGTCAGAAATTTTTATCATAGGATCAACCGTTGAGGAAAAAACAATTTTTGCGTACCTTTAATCCAAGATTCCGTGCCACGGCGACAACGCCGCCCCCCCCCCCCCCCCCCCAAGATCGAAAACTTGGTGTTTTCATTGGGGGCGCGGAAATAAATAAATAATATCAAAATCATTTATACCTCACCATTTGTACGGCAAAAACCTCCTACTGACTGGACTTTTAGTCTCTAGTATTGATTTGAACGTCACTCCGCGCAACTTGAGATTCCAGGCCTTTTTCAGACTACCTACTCGTAGAAATAACATTAAAGAAAAATCACCTACTTACAGAATTACTAATTATTCAATACCAGATTTAACAATATAGATATATTTAGCACTAGTACTAACCTTTAAAAAATTAATCCTCCGGGAGACTCGTCTTTTCTTCATTTCTGTCCTTCTACTGCTTTTCCTTATCCTTGTCCTAACTCCTTAGCAGTATTGTTGGCTTCCGCTTTTCCGTCTTAATTTCTTGGATTTTTTTTTTCTTATCTTCTAGTTTTAAAATCTTTTGCGCTCTTTAAATCTACTTTAATTATTTTTTGCATTTTTCTTTCTGGCTGTTTTCATTTTGCTTTTAATTTTATTTCTTTACTTCTTACGTTACTATTATTACTTTTCGCTTTTTTTTAAATATTATTTAACTTCTTCATTTGTAAATGTATCCAAATTTGTTATCTCATTAATTCTAAGCTGATATATTATTGGAAGTTTCTGTTTACTATCTTTATAGCTTTCAAAATAAATAAGAAATAAATAAATAAATAAAAATAAAAAAATTGAATATCATTTCATCGTCTGAGAAACTATACTAGTAATTTTATAAACAATCACTAATCTTAGAGTATCTGTAAATAATTATATTTATTTTAGCTTGAATTTTGTTAATAAAAAAAAATTAATTATTTATTTGTTCACAAGGGGTAATCCTCATAAGCGCTAATTATTATACCCTAGATGAAATCTGTTGTTGGTCATTCCGTTTGAAACACCTAGAAAAAATGTTAGTAGAGAAAAATGTATTGAACACCCTCGCATAATATTAAATGTTATTTTGAATTTTGCATGTCCGTCCGTCTGTCCGTCTGTCCGTCCTCACGATAACTCGAGAACGCGTTCACTTAGAGAGCTGAAATTTTGCACACGGGCTTTTTAAAAAAAAAAGTAAGTTCGAAAATGAAACAAATCGAGCAACTCCTTCGTGAGGTTGCCATACAAAAATTTCGTTTTTCACGACATATTTGGACACTGCCTGAGAACGCGTCAACGTAGAGAGCTATACACAGTCTTTTTATAAAAATAGTAAATACAATTTTAAGAAGTAAGAAAGCTAGAATTTTCAAATATCGCCTCTAGATGGCGAAAAGTGGGTATGCAAAGTTTTTATAGATTTAATTTTTTTTAAATAGGTAAATGACTTCTGATCTTTCTGAAATTTTTTACATATAATTTCTTAATACATGCGCATAAAAGAAACAAAAAAAAATGATTAATCGAAAAGTTGTAGAGAAACATTTCGAAATGAATTTTTCAGACAGAATTTTGGCCGCCGAAAATAAAATTTCGCAACTTACCGGGAAAGGGACAGTAAATATGCTCAAATTAGAAAAACAAATCACAAAATAAACAGCAAAAGGAATTTTGCAAATCGGAAAAAATTTACCCCACCTCCCTTAGGACACCCAAATTAAAGAAATGAGAAATTTTTCCCCATTCGTATATATGAATGGCCTTTTGACATTGAATTTATCATCCGATTTTGATGAAATTTTGTACGAATATACTACACAGGCGATAGATATAAATTATATACCCCCCCAACCCTGGAAAATTTTTTTTTTTATAATAATATGTATATGTTGGTGGGTTACTACTCTGTAACCCGCTGCTGTCTAAATCCGGTAATAGTGTCAAAAAATCATAAAAAAATCGCAATGAATTTAGCAGAAGTAAGTTTGAAAATCTAGGTGGAATTTGGCCAAGGGTGGTAGCTTTACTGTATATGCAGGCATTTAATGTACGTTGAAAGTAGTTTAGCAAACCTCGTAATGCTCCTAAACTAATTGTAATAATGACTTCTGCTTTTACATATGAAAGATACCAGATTATAGATAATTCTAACGAAAAGAAAGTGGCATAAATGTTGCGAATAGCTATATCCGCAAGATGGTAATTATTAAACTTTTCCGAAAAGTATTAATTTTAACCTGGACTCACCTACATTATGCATTATTACGGTTTAGCTTGAGCATCTGGAGTTTCCACTTGCATCACTTTCATTTGTAGTCAAGCACAACATATACTGTGAATTTAGGTGAAATCGGTGATGACGAGTAGGTACCCTTTCCTTGTTAGACGAATTCTTGTGATACCCTAGATGAATGCCCGTATGTAATTTTGTATGGTCAAAATCTCGTTTTTTACTATATAATTTGGCACTACCTGAGAGCACCGTGTCGACGTGGAGAACTCAAATTTCACAATATCCTAAATCGGACAACCTTTTGTTGGTGTTGTCATATAAAACTTTCGGGTTATTTACGTATATGTACTGTGAAAACGATCAGTCCTAGATCTTTTTGTAGTACTGAAAAGTTCTTCAGAGTATGTAATCCCATGAAATTGGTAATAATGGTTTTTACTCTTTGACGAACCGTTCTAGAAATAAATGCGAAAAACGACTTCAACTATCAACCTTACAGAAAGCTGACCATACGAACTTATATACGGGCATTCATCTCGGTATTAGACCAATTCCAGCTTTTTTACTTCTTTTAAAACTAGCTTTACGGCAAATAAACAATAATTTTATTGCTTATGAAGTAGCGGAAGTCCGTGACAGTTATTAGTTCTAAACTCTGTATTTATTCTTATTATGGCAGATATGAATATTAATTTAGGGTTAGTATCGGATGAATATATTATGTGTGATAGCTTAGAGCAATAAAAAAAAATGCGTGGGATTTTAACAAATTTTATTTCACTACATTTCTAATAAAATTAGTAAAAAATTAGTTGTGGTCTTTTGTGTTCGCTGAACAGAACAGAGTAAGAACAAATACAAAAGGATGCATAATTTATATATGAAGAAGTTTCTTTTTTATTGTCTTGACAATGCTTAAGGTTTCTTTATGATGTTAAGTAGAGCTTTTTAGAATCAAGGAAAATGTAGTGTAAGGGATTTTGTGGATTAAAATAAGCGTGAAAGAGGTGTCGATGTATACATTTGCAGTTTGCATAAAGGAGAAAAAAAATACAGATGGTAAACTATTCCACATCCATACCATTCAGGTTAGAAAGGAATCATGATATTTTAAAGTACGTATACGACCGGTTTAAGAGGAAAATAGCAGAATAAAAAAAGTAGTAGTGAAAGACATTCAATATAACGTCGGTGCTCCAGAGTTATAGTTGTTGATAGAATTTGAAGCAGGCGGTTCGAAGCTTCGAAGACGAATCCTTCGAAGAATGAACGTTTTGCTGAAGCTTCGAACTCTTCGATAATAACTGCGCTATCCAACATTGTCCCAAACTTGATACATTTGAATTCGTTGGAATTCTTTATCATACTTCGAGACTTCATTGGTAAAATGTTTCTCTTTCGAAGGGTTCAACTTCAAGCTCTAGACTGTTTCATATACTCTGAGGTCGAATGCTTAAGAAAAAGTAATTTTTCCTTTAGTTTAGGTTACAATGCCATAAATCGCAGATATCGATTATCAGTCGAGTCGAACAATAAATGGCAAAATTTTTCAGATATGTTAGCGCCGTCAAACTCTCCATTCAACATTTTGAGCAAATATTCGACAATCCTAAAATATTGATTTTAAGTCGAATCGGGCCATAATGACAAAATTCGGCCACCATTCTGTAGATGCCATCTTGATTTCATATTATATAAAAGTGTTAAAGTTTATTGTCATGCAAGGTCAATAAGTGTGCCAAATTTTAGGTCAATGGCTCAACGGGAAGTGGGTCAAATTAGCATTACAATTTTTGAATCACAGTCATATAGTAGCTTCTAAACTTCGAATTTTTTACGTTCGAAGGCCGAAGCTTCGAACCTTCGTTCCTCAAATATTCTTTCGAAGCTTCGAAAATCAACAGCCCTGCCCAGAATATTAATGTCAAAACTTATCATTGTATATCGGCGATTCCTCTCTACTATTAGTGGAAGACTCAAGTCTGCGCTGCTTAAGCTGGATAATTGGGCCAATAATAGTGGATTGAGGTTAGAATGCAAGAAAAAGGCAAAAGCGAAGTTTCAGACAGAATCTTATTTTCTACAGCGAAGTAAAGTATCTGGGAGTTATACCTGATTCCAAGCTAAGCTGGAAGGCTAATTTAGAGGAATGTGTTAAGAAAGACAGTGTGGCCCTCTACTACACATGCAATAATATTTTTGGTGTAAACTGGAGATTAAAACCCAGAGTTATACAATGTATGTATACAGCCATAATTTTGCCGACCCTCTGCTACGGTTCCACGGTCTTTTGGACGGCACTGACGAGGAAATGTAACCTGGATGTGCTGTCAAAAACCTATAAGGCCACTTGCCTGAGAATAACTGGGTGTCTGCGCACTGCATCCACGATGGCATTGTAGGTCATGCTTGATTTATTGCCGCTATATCTCTACTATAAGAGTGTATCGCGAATTAGCGTTGTCAGGCTTAGGCTGCTATCAGAATGCCCACGAGAAGGAGAGCTTTTTCATGCGACAAACAATGCGACAAAATGTCTGAGCTAATGGGAGACGCGCTTATGATTTTACATGTACTTTGCGGTTTCAGGATTAGTTTTCACTACATTTAGTTGTGACATTCGGAAAATAAAATTATGGAATCATCCGACGAGGATTGTTTTCGTTTGCAAAATATTTGCAAATATTTTTTTATCAAAAAAAAACTATTTTCTGCGCACCCATTAAATGTTAAAAGTAAGGAATATGGAGAATTTCATCACTTATACGGCGAATTAAGTATTTCCGCGTGTATGGCAATTTCTATACTACATTTCAAGAAGATTTCAAGATCGCGCTATGAATATGTATGTGCATAGTTTCTCGCGTGAGCTCTCGAACTTGCTAGCTTATAGCTCGGCTCCGTTTCTCGCACTCACTCTAACTGCAGCCTTAAAGCGTGGGTTGGTAGATGGAGAGGGGTTTTGGGCACTCCAATATACTCCAGAAGATAGACTACAGTGATTGCAGGGAAAAAACATACCATCAAATGCCTTTCCTATCTTTTGGTGAGGATGTCAATGCAATGATGTACACCAGGAGTGATTAGGATGAGAAGGAGATGGTTGTAACACCCGATATTTCTATCGATATGGATAGATCCAAGATGAGTGTGGCCTTAGAGGATGAAGCATACCGTAGAGACTGCCAATGACACGAGTCTTATAGAGTACGTTGACAGTCCAAAATCAGGACTAGAAACCGGTTGTAGTCCAAAATCTGGGCTACCCGTATAAATGGCACAAATTGGACTAGGAAATTTGCACTTGTGTGCTGTGTAAGCAAAGCATATGACATTTGGCTCTTGATGGTTTGTTTCTGTTTGCGAATTATCTTACTATCTCGCACAATTATTAACATTTTGTCCACCTCCTCGGCAATCCAAAAAACTTTCCTTACTGTAGCAGACGCCATTTTTACTTTCTGACAAACACACACATTCAAATAAATCAGGCCTAGGCCCAATTAAATTGGGGCAAGTCCACATTTCGGACTTGCACGTTTATACGGACTTTGGTTATCGTATAAAAGTAGTCATAGACTAACGAACAAATGTATTGCCTTTCATGGACAGTTCGCAGCGATTTACCAGGCGACAATATTGGTATCGATATCTATGTGCACAGAGAGAAAGAGCTGCAATTGCTACGGCTTTTATCCTTGATGGTGTGCTCGATGTTGTTGTTGCTGCTTTTTAGCACTAGCTGGCGATGTGAGGTACTCATTGTATTTTTCTTTCTTTTTAAAATACCTCTTTTAACTGTTTTTTAAAATTATTTGCACTTATTAAATCCTTTTCAGATTTAATTTTCTTTCGTAATTCAAATTTACGTTGTGAAAAACTAATCGTTAAAATTAACAACTGACATCCAAAAACAATTTTTTTTTTTTTAATTTATCAGCCTACGATATCGTTGCCTGGCGAAATCTTGTGGTACCTACTTTTACTAAATTCGAAATTAAAACTTACAAATGTCAGCGTAGAGACCTTTAAATGCCAGACACGGTCTCGGTCTCAAATTCAACGCCTTAATAATAATAATCACTGAACTGTTGTCGTCACATACCCATAGAGTCAGTTGCAGTTGCCATAGTGAGCCATCCGTTCCGGAGTACGATGAGATGGTGACTTTTACCATTCTACAATCATAAAGGATCCCGAAGTATAAGAGGAGAGGAAATATTATTTCTTGGCTTTCCCAAAAGATCCATAGGATCAGTCCATGAAACTGGGATCTCCAGGACGTTTAAAAGGAAAATTTATTAAGTGTTTTAGATTTTTAGATAGGGTGGGCATGTTACCAAGTTATGTAGCTGCATAGGCTCCCCAAAACGATTCTTGAAAAAAATACGCAGGAAGCCAAGTAATATGGTGATGCAGTGATCATTTAGAAATCGCACAACTGGTACGAGGATCAAATCAGGCGATGAGAGTGGGATTCGTTTAAAGCAATCGTTCAACGTTTGAAACTAAATCTCAGAATAATCTGAGAGGAGTCTAGTATAGTTGGATGGGGGAAATAAAAAATAATTTTTTTTATTCTTTTTTTATTTAAACATTCCGCACCACAACTTCAACTCTGTAGAGCTAAAATTTAAGATCAACAAAAGTAACACGAATCCGGTATCAAGTCCTACCATTAGCTCTACCCTTCAGCTGTTTACGATTCTCAAAGATCTTATCAGATTCAAATTTTATGTTAAACGTGAAAACTTTATGTCCGTTGCCAAGTTCTCGGGACTATTAAGTGCTCGTCCTGAACTTTAATTTTTATTTTTTTCCAGGCTATTAACAGCACCGCCAAGTACCTACTAACAATACAATCAAAGAGGTTACCTTATTTCAGGTGAATCACAGTAGTGAAGGCAACTTTCTGCGATTTCAAGTGGCCGCAACCATAATATGATATCGAGCTATATGAACGAAGGCATAATAAAACCGTTGTAAGATGGCCTTTTTGGACATGTTGATCTTTCGAATCGCCTTGTTGTATGGATACCGTTCCGATATGGGATACGGCTGTGCCGATAGCAATTAAGGTACATAATTAAATTAGATGGAGTCGAATGACTCGATTTAATTATCAGTAAATGATATGGAAGCGAACCGAATCACAGTTTTGCTGATTTAGATGCCAACAATAAATCGGTCGTCAATTATGTCGCGATTCACTGTATAGCAGGAGGATCCTCCTGTGTGTGCGCATTTAAAATAATATTTAAATTGCAGCGGCGGCGCTGAGATAAGGAGACGGCGAATTCAAATCGAATTCGAGGCCAGTATTCAACGAATATTGTTTTTATTAACGATTGGTTAAATTGGTTAAATTAATTGTGAAACTGTGTCCAGTTTTATGTCGCCTTGTTTTATGCTTCTGGTTAATTTTACGAGCTAGAAAGTCAGGGTTCCTGCTTTTTAGTTTGCGACATGCCTAACACGATTTAACGCATAAATCTTGAGATTTTAACGACTGACTTATCGGTAGCAGATTACCTTTCTTGTGGGCTCATTTTTAGTTTTTTCTTTTTGTTTTTTAAATGAATATTGTGTTTATAAAAAATATCGAAATCAATCAAAAGCATACGGTTATGCGGTTTATGATATCGACGTCCATTAGTGTATTTGTAAGTCATTTGAATTGCCAAATTTATTTTCCCATATTAAGTCGCCGTTTTCTGGGTATATTTAATTCGTAATCTTTACCTTTATTTTATAGTTCAGATGTCTTCGATTTAAAGTTTATATCTCCGTCATATACCTGTACAGCTACGCCTCGAATTTATTAACCTGAAACTCTTGAGTAAAACTAAAATTTAATGGCGTTGGCTTGATTGATTATAAGTGCAAAATTCAAATATTAAAAAGAAACAAATGGAACAGGAAATTGTTTTTTATTTTTTATTTTTTTATTTTAAAAAAGATCATTTAGAAAACAGCTAGACCAAGTTTTTGTAATAATCATGGAGAGTGTTTAAATAGGTGACTGTGTCCAGTATGGGGAAATATATAAAATAATATACAAAAATGAAAAAAATTGATTATTTATTTGTTCGCTAGAAAATTTAAGAAATACGACAGGAAAAGCCATCTATCTCGTCATAAGAGTTGTCACCCAGAAAGCGAAAGGTCTCGCCTTCAAAACCCGGACCGAACGGTTTCATTTTAGTGTTTCGTACTCAAAAGGGAACTCTATTACTAAGCCTCCGATGTCCGTCTGTCTGTCTGTCACCGGGCTGTATATCATGAACCGTAATAGGTAGACATTTGAAATTTTCACAGATTGTGTATTTCTATTGCCGCTATAACAACAAATATTAAAAATGAAATTAAAAATTAACGGGGGTCCCCATACAAGAAACATAATTTTCGGCGTTTTTTTCCTCGTTTTATTCTCATTCATTATTATTATCATATGCAGGCATTTTTCTTTTTTTTTCAAATGATAGCAAATGACGCCTACTCTCATTTGAAAAAAATAAATAAAAAGCACATAGTGTTAAATTTTGTACGATGGTATGGAACCCTTCGTGTGCGAGTCCGACTGGCACTTGGCCGCATTTTTTTATTTTAAATCGTAAGAAGAACAATGCCAAAAATCCAGAGAATATCCATTCCATATGTAATAGGACCCTAATGACGAAAGTCAAAATAGAATGGGTTACCTAAGAGTGCTAATAAAGTGTAAAGGAATTTATGCCTTCATTTTTTCCACCTTTGCGCACCTGTTTGTGGAAGCTTTGATTAGGAAAGTCTTAGTTTCTTAACTCTGATCCGGTGTGAAAGATGTTGTTTTATTTTACCGTATGGAAGTATTAGTCTATGACTGATGTAAATTGTGAAGTGAATTGGTCGATCGGAGAATTTGCTTGTGTTCCCTTTGTTTCTCCAATGATTCTGTATGATACATTGGTTTACTAGCGCAGTAAGAGCTCACCTATGCAAATGTGCAGGACTTGTATATTGTCGATAAGGGTGTCTTCTTCGTTGGTCTATCCATGCAGGTACGGTAGCTGCATGCCTCCAGATAAGCCAATGCCCCATAGGAGTGCACTAGCATAAAAGAAGCGAATGTCCTCTTAGAAATGTTGTTGCTGGTTGTCAAGTTATTCCACCTGGAATATTCTTTGAGTAAAAAGTATGAACATATATCTTTCTTCATAACTCCTATAGCGTTATTGAAATTTGTTCTCTCTAAAACCTGTTATATTACAGAAATCCAGATGTCATTACCCCAATAAGTTTAGGAGCATTTTATAAAATAAAATTGCAAGGTTTGCTAATTACTTGCAACGTATGTTAATTAGCAGCAAATACTGTAAAGCTGCCACTTTTATCTCTCAACCAAATTCCAATCGAATTTAAAAATTCTTTTTGTTAAGTTCATTGTGAGTTTTTTAAGATTTTTTGAAACTATTACGATATTTGTACGGATAATAAAAAAAATATTTTCCAGGGGTGGGGGTATTTATTTTATACTCTACCATCTGTGTAGGATATTCGTAGGAAATGCCATTAAAATCAGATAAAAAATTCAATGTTAAAAGGTCATTCATATACACCAATGGGAAAAGTTTCTCATTTCCTAAATTCGGGTGTTCTGAGGGAGGTGTGGTAAATATTATTCGATTTGCATAATTCCTTTTGCTAGTATTTTGTGATTTTGATTCTGATTTTCTTCCCTTCCCTTCTGATTAAGTTGCGAAATTTAATTTTCGACGGCCAAAATTCTGTCTGAAAAATTCATTCCGAAATTTTTTTCTACAACTTATCGATTAATTCAATTTTTTGTTTTTTTTTATGGATGCGATTTTACTAAGAGATTATCTGTAAAAAGTTTCAGCAAGATCGGATGTCATTACCTATTTAAAAAAAATTAAATCTATAAAAATTTTGCAAACCCACTTTTCGCCATCTACTGGCGATTTTTGAAAACGCACAGAATTGCTACTTACAGAATCAAAAATCTACATATCTCCTCTGTAGTTGACATTTTACCCGAATGAATATGGCACTTTCGTTCAAATTCTGTTGCAATTTAACCGCGAGAACTTCCGCGAAAATTTGCAAATTTGAGCATTTTCCTGAAAAACTCCGGGCTCCGCTACATTATGCATTATTTCGATTTCTTTTGGCCATCTGGAGCTCTCACTTACGTTACTTTCATTTCTAGTCAAGTCCTACTTATACTGTGAATTTGGACGAAATCGGTGATGACCTTGTAAGACCAGTAATATTATACCCTATATGAAAATATAAGTTAAATAAACTGAAACCCCAAAGTTTTATAAGGGAATACTAAGAAGGGATTGGCTGATTTAGTTCATTTTTGAAATTTTATTTACTATTTCTATGAAACTCTGTGTACAAAATTTCAGCTTTCTACGTTGACGCGTTCCCAGGCAGGGCCCAAAGATACAGTGACGGATAGACAAACAGATGGACACGCAAAAATCTAATTAACTTTTAATATTATGCGTGGGTGTACAACCGATTTTGCTCTACTAGCATTATTTCTATGCATTTCAAACGAAATGACAAACTTAGTATACCCAATGATTTCGTTTAGGGTATAGTATAAAAATAGACAGATGTTAAAATTCTGAGAATTGTGTGAGAATTGTTGATAATAAAAAGTAGGTGACAAGAATCGAGAGCTCGCCGCACATTTCTCGCTGTTTTCGCTGCTGCTACTGTAAATTTTTGATTTCGCCTTTTTATGTGTTCCTATGAATTCTACAAGAAACTTAAATGATATGACTATCATAACCAGCCATCTCATCATGCAATGTTGTTCTATTTATGTTCTGTGATCTGAGACATAGTTAAGAGTAACGGTATATCAACTTCCTAATGCTGCGAGATCTTCGCGACATTATTTCATCAGCTTAGAGGCTATGGTAAGTGGCCCAGTGAAGCGCTCTAATATCAGCCCGTCTATAAAAAATAAAATTGTTTTAGTTCCAGCGCAACCGGATTCTTTGAGTTCGAGTACACTACATAAAATTACATTTAGGGTGTCGATTTTACTTGTTCTCGGGGTACACCGGCAGTCCAGCCATTCAGTACAAAAGTATCCGCGGTATGTTAATGGGAAATCCTGTTGGGATATATAAACAAAGTTGGAATTAGGACATTCGTGGGAGTGCCGAATGTCTGCGGTTCGGATAACCCAGTGAAGCATTCAATAATGTTCAATTCTCCCTGCAAGCATATGTAGCAAAGACTTCTTACGAAGTTTCTTTTTGGGATGTTCGCGAGAATATCTGACGGACGATATTTTGTGGGATTTACTGGGACAGTAGACATTTTGTTTATGGGTAGGTATTTTTACATAAAAAAAAACTCATTTAAACTCCGAAAATCTTTTATTTTACTTCAATATTATGTATGTCTTATTTGAAAGCAATTTTAAAACAAATTGAGACCAGTGAATTGAAATAAGCATACAACTTGTGCATTTTTACCAGATGAAGCTTCTTGTTAAGATATGTTCTTTGCTTATAGTCATTTCTTTAATTCCAATTCAGCTTTTAGCAGCTTAAAAATCGACAATATAATTGGACGTATGTAACTGGCTTAAACAACTCAGGCCTCGTATGGCTTCTTTCAATACATATTTTATTGTTATCTTCTTGGTCTCCAAAACCGACATACGGCAGCACAAGTGACAGATTAGCGCTTTCACCAAAAAACCGCGAGAATCAAAGAACATAAGTATGATTTCATATTTTAGAAGCTTATGGACGGGTGAAAAATAAGTGTTCTGTGTTTGTCCCAAAATTATCCTGTAAGTCTCGTATTTAGTTTTTTGTGAAATGCTAAGATTATTTCTATCGAATTAAGTTGTGGGAAATTTCTAATAACTTCTAGGAATAAATATAATATACTACTGAGTACTTCCTGTTTATCCTGTGAAAGTCGTGGGATCCATAGGAAAACTAATGAGATGTCCGTGGATAATTTTGTACTGTATTAAATTTATTGTAACCATTTTCAAGAGCTGAACACCAAGCTATCGCTTTGTAGGAAAAAAAAAGGAGTTATAACGGCTGTATAAACCTAAATTAACTATTCTAGTTCGAAGACCTCAGCAATTCAGGTTGTAAAAATTTTTGTAGCATATTACGATGTACATCACTAGTCACCGTAATACTTATGACAGACATAGGGTATCGTTATCTAAATATTCATATCTAGATATTCCGAATATCTAGATATTAAAGTACCCCTGACAGACATAAAAGAGAATATTGATGTGCCAAACCGTACCTACTTTGACATTTTAATTCAGTTGACAGATTTTTAAGGGTAACCAATTTGAAAATGGAAGTGGAAACATTAATGCAAGCTAAGCGGCAATAAATAATTGTAAATATGCGATAAATTAAAGATTTGGAGCGAAAAAAGAACAAATTACGTTATCTTGCAATAACATTCTAGTGTTGATATGCAAAATGTATCATCGCATGTAATGTTGCAATTCATGATATTGTGTGAAACGAAAAAAAGTGTGATCGGATGTATGTTTAAAAATAACAAAATCTTAATCTCCATATTTCAATATTGACAAAAAATGTTTGGTTCTTCTTCTACTTTTTCGCTTTCTTGAGAAAGCATGAGCACATTTTTGCTTAATATAACACATTATCATATTTTTATTAACAACTAGATGGCGCTGCGCAACGTAAGAAGTGCAGACGAACAGCCTACATCCAGTAATTTTTGAGGATATTGATCTAGATATCTAATCTAGTTATATTCACTAAGTTTTCTGGGTATATTGGGAGTATTTGATGACACACATGGTATATAAATGGGATATTTCAAATATCTAGGTATCGATACCCCACGTCTGTCATAAGCATAACGGTATTGCCTCATTCTTCTTTTTAAAGTAATAAGGTCCAATGATGTCACCAGCGTAAATTACACACCATTCAGTTACACTACGTGGATGCGTCAGTAAAATGTTTGGAATAGAATGCATCACAACCAACCCGCACCGCACGGTCATGAAGTGTCTAAAGGCCAAAACACAGTGAGAGCGACACAACAATGTTGGCAACTTAGTTGGCGATAATGTCGCATTTAAAACACAGTGAACGCGACTCGACAAATATTTTTGACAATTATCTCTGTTTTATTTATTATAAAAGAAATGGCAAAAAGGAAAAAATTAAGGAAAATCACTAGTATAGCTTATACGGCTTACTTAAAATTGCAAAGCATAAAGAAAAAACTAAAAAGAAGACTAAGAGATTTCTTACATGGGATGACGCTTATTGTACAACATAACTTTTCCCTCATTTTATCAATTAATTCCTCCTCAAAACCCATAATTTGTCAAACTAATAAATGAAATTAATTTTATACAAGTTTTTAATAACTAGTTTATTTACTATTATCTTTTAATTTACTATGTTTCATAACAATATCCAAATCCACATAACATGAATGTCATTTATTCACTATCCACACAGAAATGTCAATTATGTTGGCGACTAATTTAGAGATTTTCCCAAACTTTTTGTTGGCAACTTATCGCGTCGCCCTCATTGTGTTAAGTATATGGGACTTCCATATATTCGAATCTATGACAGCAACCAACTTACGGCGACTTTGTTGTGTCGTCCTCACTGTGTTTTGGCCTTAAATCGTAGCCACCAACATGGTGAACACAATGGCCATTGGTGACTCCGTCAAGATGAAATTTCAACTAGTTTTATTAACTGTATTAATAATAAATTCAGACCACAAAATTATTAGTATTTAATTTTTTCACCAACATAATCAAATTTTTTTTCGGAACTCATGATGTTCAGTATATAAAATTTAAAAATAAACAAAATAGTAATCAGCTGTCAAATGTGAACGTAGAGTAATAGCGGTAAAGTTGAAACTCGACCAACTTCTGAGTCATGACTACGATGCCTACGTTTATTGCGATCACTTTGTGGCATTGCCCTATAACATACTTCTGCGTGATGTTTGACTGCGTGGTAGCTACGTTCATTCTGTTCGAAGGGTAAAGGTCGTTGATGAAATGATTGATGTAAATTATCTGTTCTTCAATTTTGACTATTGCCTGCTTATTAACATGTACCTACTTCATTACTTATCATTAAATTTTTCCAAATATCAAGGTTATCAAAACACATTTCATAAACAGCTTTCTACTACATATTTTTTACCATAATCGTAGCTTTTCTGTAGCTTTTGCCTTAATTTTTATTCATTTCACTCCATTTCTTGGCTACGGCATCTTACAGACTTTTCCGAATTTTCTTCAACACTGCCTCTCACAATGGCAATGCTTCCGGATATTGGTGCGGTACGAGGCACTATAAATCATGCTACTTGATAATTAACCAAAAACTGACAGATGACATAGGTAAACAATAGAAATGGCGGCCAAACAAAATTGTATTGAAATCGTACTGGTATCTCCTCGCATTGCCTCTGGATTACTCTAGTTTGATATTCACTAAGGAAATATTTTTCCGGTCAATAAAATATTTAAGACAAGGCATACATAAATCAATCTACATATATCCACGAGAGAGTCACAAATCGGTTGAATCCTGCGTACACTGTAAAAAATTATAGGACTATTCCCTAAATTTAAGACACGCACGTTTTTCCCTAAAAATGAATGTAATTTTCTGTGATAGAAAAGGAAAATCAGTTTAATTTCCCCAAATCAATGGAACATTCAATGAATTTAGGTATCTGGCGCAGGAAAACCTCTAAAGTAAGTAAAATTCCCGAAATATTATGCTCTCCTGGATATAAGGAAGAGAACTTTCAACGAATGTATTATGCTACATTTTTTATGGAAATATATTTTCGTTTATATAATTCACACATTGTTTTTGAAAACAAGTCATATATTGTTTTTCAATATTTTGTTTGAGCGTGTCCAGTCGTAACCCCCGGAATATACAAGCCATGAGCAAAGTCGAAAAAGAGAGCAGCCGACATCCACACGTCTACTTGCCTTGTCTTACTGCAGAAGTTTTTCATATAAAAGTTGCTAGTATTTTGTTCAAACGCTACAATTTCTATAAAATTGTTCAACATGTTATTTTTTTTAAGCTATTACAAAAAAATCATATTTGGCTGCAATTTGTTTTAAGTTCATTTTGCTGTGCGAGCGACAGTTTTGGGCTTTAGCACTCCATGACGAGTATACAAAAAGCAGTGAGAGTGAACTCTTACTGTATGCTGTACCCGGCACTTTAAGGCATTTTAATGTGTCGGTGCCTTCGGCGACTTCATGGCTTGTATTATATTCCGGGGGTTACGGCCCAGCGCACCAACATAACTTCCGTACTACTTAGTAGTATGGGCCATAAGAAATGAACTATTCAGCTCATTCTTATGTTTTTTAAAGTGGGTGGTGTTCTATTACCTATGGTGAAGTGTGGCGCTATTACCTATTCCTTACATTTTAGGGAAAAAAGTCAAAAAAAGAATTTGAAAATTCCCCATATTTCACAGTGGGCCAGAATTTACGTTTGTCGGCCAAAACTCTGGAACTTATGGAAACGACCCTAAATTAGGTGGTGTTTATAAGAATAATAATTTAAAAAATCCCACTGCAATATAAGGCTGGGTTTTGGGGGGTGGAAATTGAAATAAATAGATAAAAGTATAAAGCTTTAGATTATGTTAAAATTATACACGAACTTCACGATCTGAAAGAGATAGGGTGTTATTCACATGTTTCAAAGCATTCAAAACGTCCTTACTCGAAAAAAGGCAGCTGAAATTTTCAAGGTCATGTAGTTAACACTTCATTCTATATAATAAAAAATATCATAGGGGGAAGTTTGCGGAAGTAATGTGAAAAAAGAATGTTAATTTATATTTTAAGCGAAATTTAATGCTAAAACCACTCACACGGTAATGGGCTATAACTAAGACACCAAATAGCAAACAGAGTCAATTAACCAATTATAATAAAGCTCTTACCTTGTTCTATGTCAGGCATAGCTGCTTCGTCCAATTGAAGTTGAAAAAAACTATAAATCACACTATGGAAAACAATGATTATTCACTGCGCAAACTTTAGCTTAGACACGTGTTATCTCTTCAAGCTCTAGAACGCAAATGGAGCAGATAAAGAGATCGGGGTATTTTGTACTTCCAAGAATAGCCGTAACTCTACCAAAAAAAAAAATATTTTTTGTCCATTTCTTGGAAGTCGATACAATTCGGTTCATTTGAGTTTTGACCGGAAAATGAGATTCCTGGCCCACTGTGCATTTTAGGGAATATTCCTCCAATTTTAGGGAGAAAAAACAGAAATTCCCTACATTTGAGAGAGAAACACCTACCTACATTTTAGGGGTAAAAGCCTAATCTACGATTTCCAAGGTGGAGCTTTCCCTAATCTTATCGACAAATACCTAACCTTTGTGGCACAAATTATTGCCACTCACTTTAGGGAATTTTTTTTTACTGTGTGGATAAACTTATTCCCAAGGCATGATGCTGGATTGCTAATTGTTCTGACCCGCTCAGGCATTGACAACGTTAAGCCGCTTTTAATTAACCTTTTGACTTTAAAGTTTTCCAGTGTCGTCTAACAAACTTAGAGGTATTTTGTGCAGAACCAAAGATCTGGATAATCCACTAAGTAAGACCGGCATTTACTCTTTAAAATGTTCTTCGTGTGATTTAACCTATATTGGACAATCATCGAGAGCTGTGAAAGAAAGATGGAAGGAACACAACATACCCATAACAAAAAACGAGTCCAATCGATCCAGCATAGCTCACAATATTTTAAATAACATCAACCATGAAATTCACATAAGAAATTTCAAACTAATAAAGGCATTAAGAAATAACCAAAAACTGGATGCATGGGAATCGTTATTTATACATAAGAATTCACATCAGTTAATGAACACTGGAGAACCTCCTATTGAAAGTAGACTATTTCATTGTAACGAGCGGTGTCGTTCCATGTAGCCGGATAGTCACATTTTCTAAAGCAAATCGAGATTAGCTCACTATCTGAGCAAAGTAATTCGTGTAATAAGAGAAGCATAATTTAAATAATAAGTAGTCCCAAGCACGGTCCACACATGCAGGGAGATCAAATACATAAGCGCAGGCTTTAAGTAAAAAGCCAAGAAGCAGGTTCAAATAACCCAGTAAATAAGTTAAAATAATTAATACAACATGACATGAAAATAAAATAGTTAAAATAATTAATACACCTAGAGAAAAAGTTGGTGAAATCGTTTATGATTTTACATTTTTTCGATATAAAATGGCTCCATAAACGTTTCTTATTAAATTAATATCGACAGTAGTAAATTGTTGCTCATTCAAAAATCAACATTGTCACACATTGAAAATGCTGTTCAATTTTAATTATAGCCTGCCACAAAATTAAATTAACCGCGCATTTTGTATAAATAAAAGCTTACACTTTAGTTTAACAATTTGAAGGCTATGAAAAAATGACTATGTCTTTATAAAAGTACGTGTCTTATATGTTATTATATAATATATATAATATTATATATATATATAATATATAATTTAATCCTAAAGGTAAATTTTATAGCGACCGTATTAGGAATTTAAATAGTAACATCGGTTATTTTAACATCGAACACTGTTAATTTATATATGCAACATATATGGATGCCCTAACTCACCAGTACCAGCCGAGAAACAATAAATGTTGTAAAAGTTAGAACAATTGAATTGATCCATCTAGGGTATAGAAATGATAATAAAAGGCGATATTATGGTAGAAAATTTTTGTTTATTTGGTACTGATCATATACCACTTTATACATATTACAATATAGTACTTAATATAATATGTACTATGAATACAATATGTACAATCCACATACTATATAGAATATCAATTTTTTTTTAATGTATCAATTTTGTCACTATTTTTATAGCCATAAGTCTTTCTTTGCTAGATTTATCCCGTAAGTATACGTCATAGTAAGAATTAATTTTCTCCTTAAAATCAACCCATCTACCTAAGAGTAAGTGCTCTTTGGAAAAGTTAAGTTAATAATAATAGATAGATAAATTTTGATATTCCTTACCAGTTAATAGCCTCTTTATATCTTGGCTAAGATCTTAAAAATTCCGAATTGGTTTGCGTTTTATTTTTTAATTTCTTGTGCCGAACGCGAAACGTTTTTTTTCCAATTGTCCTTCACTTCTCCTCAATCATCGCAATTCCTACTAAGTTAAGGTTTAGCGCTTGTGAAATATTTTCATCAATTTCAGTATAGCAGACTGAATTTTCGGGCTCTGGTTTTGATTTTAAATACTTGTCATAAAGCTTTCCTCTTGGATTCCGTTTTCCTTGTCTAGGATCAAAGTAGTATACCTCATAAAAAAATTTGTTAGAAGTTAAAGTTTGTATATGAAATTAACATGTTAGACATACTTCACATTCATTAGGAAAAAGGATCCTAATTTGTTTGGTCAAAGACGGAAATTCGCTTGGACTTACTTTACATCCACTATAGTTTATGTCCTCTAATATAATAAATATTAGTTCTTGTCTGTAAAAGTCCAACAAGTCATCGTTTTTGGAATAGATACTCCGTATCGCTTTTCCCATTTTTGACTTATTTAATAGGTCTGATAGATCTTGTAATTTATACTGGATTAGTAGGTTCTTCGATACCTAAAAAGTTAATTATGAGTTTTTGTGTTTCGAAATGATATTTTCTTATCTATCCGAAAGCAAGAATGCACATTTCTCATTATAAAACTTCGTAAACAATTACTATTTTTATCAGTTTTTACACTAAGTAACAGTTTTATATAATTCTAACTTGCTCTAATAAAATCCATGCTTACCTTGGATAGTTGTATATAAATCCTCTAGCTTCAAATCTATTCAAAAATTGTACAAATCTATGTCGAAATTTGTTACCGTTTCAACAGCAGGTACAGAAATATCTCTTGGCAATGTTATAATGACACTATTAAATGTTTATTGAAAGTTATTTTCACTCATTTTAATTAGCGCAAAAAATAATATAAACTATGAATCTGTAACAGCGTTTCTCACTTGTATAAATCCTTTATACTAAAGATTTGAATAACTGCGGTAATTGTCCATAACACGCTTTTGTAAAAATATAACTGTATATACTTATTCAATATTCTTCACAGAAGGTTCTAACAAAGTATAAAACCAGGAGGCATATTACCAAAATCCGATTTTAATGCACGATTTCTCAGCAATTATGAACAAGTGATTAAATGAGTTCCGATTCAAGATGCAATACATATCTTCTATGTGTTTAAAACAACATTACATTGCATATCTTTAAAATAAACAAGCACATTTCAAAATCATATACATGGCTCTATAAATTAAATGTGTTCCGATGAAATTTAATGAGTGAAGGTATAGTTTCATATATTGATTATATTGAAATTGCCCAATATACTACAACAAATATTGATTTAACATTGCGAACTTATAAGTATACCTTTCTCAATGTAAATTTGATATGGCATCGATATAATATAAACGTTATTACAAGTTTAAGAGGAACAACTGTTAATTTTATATTGATCCAATATATATATGTATGTATTGCCATATCAAAGCATAGGCTTGTCATGTTAATTTAACTTTGTCATTAGTGTAGAAATGTCTTTGTTATTTTACATTTTTTGTTCATAATTTTACGAGGTGATTTTTTTCTGAGTGTAGAATATAATGAAATATTGAGACATAGAAAACTTCCCTCTCGTCGAAGGTTAAGTTTTCAAAGTATATTACCAATCCGCTTCAAAGTATACCACGTAAGAAATTTTCACATATTAATACACCGCGGTTAGCTTCACTTCAGACTTTCATTGAAGCACTTACTAGTATTAACTTTGTATTAAAAATGAAATATTCACGAACTTTTCCGGTGTAAATAATTGTAAGACATCAAATGTCAAACGAATCTCAGACAGGGCACCTGTTGACGGGGAATAGATTTAATGTCAATGAGAGTAGTAGATTTGTTAACTAATGTGAACTGACGAACAATTGTCACGAGTAGGTTAAGTTGCTAAGCAGTATATCAGGTTAGCGTATTAAATTGTGAAGTTTAAGAAACTGTTAAGGTTAAGTAAAGAAATCGCTATTATTTGGCATAGGCATTTGCCTGCAATTTAATTCACGGCAAACTCAGAGCAAAAGTATAAAGGATGTGTAGTATGCTCGGGCGAAGTGCAGTGGTGCTATCGTGAGGGTAGCAGTAAGGCGCATATGTGTGTAAGGCCTTGGACAATGCACTTTCGAGGTAAACGCATGGCGCAATTGGCTTCGAGACTCGAGGTGGGTAGAATGATCCGCACGATTTCCGGGAGGCCATTTAATATCTAAAATAAAAGTGGAGGCTGCAAGAGTAATTCCGAAGAAAATTTAAAAATAGAAAGAAAGCAAGCAACGAAAATAAGAAGTATTTGAAGTGGTCCTACCTGTGGTTTTAAGTGCCAAAAGAAATGAAGAAAGTGAAAAAAGAGGTAGCAAGGTATCATGAATAGAATAAATAAGGAAGAAGGAGCCGGCGGGCTTAAAGAAAAGACAGAAAGAGAAAAACCAGCGAACTTGATAGATCCAGAAAGATAGAGGCGGTCAAGTCCCGTAAGAGCACGTGCGCCGAAACACCACCATGGTGTCGTAAATTTGTTTTGGAAGCACACAAACGAGCAACGAGCAGAATATCTCATCAAGTGCCATAAGCGTGTGACGAAGCACACTAATAACAATATCTATCATCAACTCCGGTTAGGCGGATTGATAATCGCAGGTCAGTCCAACGTGGAAAGCGAGTTCTTGTTTGAGCAAACCGTCACACAAGTGCAGCCAGATTTACATAGTAAGGTTAGAAGTATGTTAGGTTAGATATTTCCTGCAGGTTGGTAAACTTATTTTGTATACGATGTACTATAGATTTTATTAAAAAACTGAATTATACGGATTCAAACAAATTTTAATCCAACCTTGTCCTTCAATAATGATTAATTAATGTGAAAGCCATTATACATCTCTTGAACACAGATCATTAATATTGTTATCAATCGCCTATCACTTTTGTTAACGGATAGTTTAAAACGTACATAAACGTATTGCGTTATTGAATTTGGGGTACTGTTTGCTTCCCATTTGATCATAGTCGAGTAGTTTAGCTATGCATATATTTTTAGTTTGAAAATAAAGATATCTGAAGATGGTAGCGTGGCTACCGAAAACGTTAAAAAAAATAAATCAAAAATAGTGGAACAATAAGAAGACTTTTATTTACGAATTATAATTAGTTTCACAGTGCTCAAATAATTTAAACAACAGTGTGTTTGTTTAAAAATTTTCTATATACATAATTTATTCTACTGAGATGATTTTCGACAAACATATTCAAAACATCAATATATAATTATTTTAAATTTCATGTGTCGATTATATAATTACTGACTGTTTCTATATAGTTTAGACAAGATAACTAGTTTTAAGCAATAATGCAAGGCTTGAGATCACCTCCAGTTTTAGTCGTCTGCCCAGTGCTCTGCAACTTATCACCATGGGCAATTAAGTATAATATTAAAAAAATACACACAAAAATCTACTATATACAGAACACCATTCGAATTCAGTTATACTACCGCGATAAAGTAATTCACCTTTGATATAAAATTACTAAATTTCCAAATGATGTGTGGTGTTGTGCTGAACTGTTCATGGTTAAGCCATAAAACTAAAACGTTTTTCTACTTCTTTGAAATCTTATATCAGTGAGAATCGACGTAATCACATCGAATGTGAATGAGTCCGCGTTATAAGCTCTCAAATTTTACGCGCCTGTTGCTTAGATGCTTTTCACCCATTTATCAAATGATTTCCATTCGGCCATAAAATAAGCCCCCTAATTTACGACACCAGCACTGAAACGACTACTATAACGACAACGCTGCCATTAAAATGCCGTAAACCAGACAATAACTCTTGCAAGCGATCAATTCAAATTTCTCGTGATCAATAATTAGTCAAGATTGAGCGCTTCCAAAGACGCAAGGAATTCCACAGTTTATGCCACCTGATACTCGTCTCGAATGTTGGAGTTGGACATGGACCACCAAAAAGCGACCAGAAAGAAAGACAATCATGTTCGAAGGCCGAGATCTCTTGATGGGTATATACATATGTATGTTGGGATGGAATATACTTACATAAATCTAGTTACACAGATGTGTCGATATGTTTCTTCTTGGTAAAACATGTGATGATGGTCCATCAATGAACCGCGTATTATAAGTAGTCGTTTGGACCAAAAACAACTCGTTCTCTGCCACTGTCTCTTCTCAGGTGTACATCTTCTCCGGGCATTCGACAGGTATTTCACGGCGATTAGTTAAATATGAAATTTCAAATCTTTGACCATGGCTACTGTGTTTGAATTTACGAATAATTTTATGTTTGTGTGTATGTATATATGTAATACGATGATCAGATCTTGGCCTTTTTGGATCTTTTGAACACTCGACCGGGGAACTGATAGCATCATTTCGTAGGTGCCCCCAGCCAGACGTTTATTTGTTCTCGTTATCATTAACTTGGAACTGTTTTCACATATACATATATATATATGTATATACATAAGTATCTAACGATTACCGAACCTGTCGCGCGGATATTTTACGGTGAAGTGTTACGGGAGTCGCGGCCGCACAGCGGGGAGCCCATTAGGGAATTCTTTTGGCAGAGAGCTGCCTGGGAATGAACAGGCCTTTCTGATATTGTGTTTTTTTTTTTTCTTGTAATAGATAACGACGCGATTATGAGCTTTATCTGATGGTTTTCAAATTTTTGATGAAATGTTTATGTCAACAGGAAATAGTAATTTAATCATAACCAGGCTCATTTACAATTTAATTAATTAATTAATTTCGTTGGTTATTCATTGGACGATAGAGACCCAGTGGTCGAGGTCAAATCAGGTGGCCAACTGGAGTAGCTATGAGATCTGTCGAGCCGCAAACAGTTCTATTTGAAAATTATTCAATAATAATAACCGCCCACGGATTGATTTGAATCAATTTAGCAATTCAAAAGCCTCTTGGGGGTCTATTACGGGAAACTGATTCCAATTAAAGTGTCCATCGCGCCCCATTTTCAACTGTAAACGTTCATTAAATTTGCTTCTATATTAACAAAAGGATCCCAAGGGAAATTCACCATTACAGTTCCTCTGTCGAAGTTCTTATCAGTCAGGCGCATACTTCGCTTTCACATCACCATCATAGGAAGGAACCCAAAAAGATGTATATATGTAGGTATTGTGCAATTCCTACAGAACTTTTCTGTCACAATTTATATATATCCAATCCGATGTGCTGGTAGGGCGGGATAAATGGACCAAAACACCTCCATAATAGATATAGTCCCCTAACATCATTGTGGGAGTTTGCGCAAAGAATCTAATAATCTACATCTGTACAGCATCCGTTGCTGAAGTTTCAATTGAACGAATCAGATTTTTCTATATGTGTGTATGTATATTGTATGCATATACAAGAATCATATAAGTGTATAATATAGTGCATAAGTATATACGAGGATTTGCAGTAAAACAACTTAAGTGCGTCATGGCCAGAAATGGTGACTGTAATGGATCGGAGCAAAAGCGCAAAAACCACTGAGCAATTGGAGTAGGTTCGGTAAGTTGTAAATGGGCAGTCAATTTGCAGTACCCCCGTGTTCGGTAGTTGGCAATTGACTGAGTTTTTCTGAGCTTCAGTTTCTTTATTGCATTCTATCTGTGCCTCGATGCAATTGGAAGAAATTAAAATCCACACCAAGTTGCCGGACGTTAAAATGATTTTGAAATAATTATATTCTGGCCGCTGCTTTATGCCGAACATAAAGACGATGATGACGACGACGACGAGGAAGACGAGGACGAGACTCGAACATATGGATGCGGTCACATTAGCGGTGGTGAAGTAATGGTTATATGTGCGAATTATTTATACTACGCTACCACTGTTGCCCCCCCCCCCCTCCCCGCCTCTCTCCAACCCGACCGTTATTTACACCTGACGGCGGTGCCGTGATGGTTGCCTCTAAAATGGTATGAATTAACACTTTGAAAGGTAGTCCGTTCAGCTTAAAATGGATAAGGTAAAGGTGTCAACATCGCGATGACTGCAAACTGCGCACACTGCGCGCGCATGCATTATAATTTTAAATGTCGGAACTGTGATGTGATAGACTTGAGCCAGCCGTGATTGTTACTGCAACGCTTTATAGGCTTGAAATCGATTTTTACAGGTTACGATGACATGACGAAGCCAAAGCAAGTTGAGCCATAGAGAAACTCATTAAATTTCTGCGATTGCTTAATAAGAGCATGAAGTGTGAGGCTGCGATTTGTTTTGAAATATTTTCTCCTTACTTAGGACCAATCAAATGTTTTGAGAATTTAATTATCTTTGTCATATATATGTATGTATATATGTATAATTATGGATTTATGTATGTATACATGTATGAATTGATTTTTTTAAAAAGTTGTTTTTGTTTTTTTGTATTTAGAATTTTCGGACTTGCCTTATCACACTGTCTAAAATATCGTCGGGCGAAGTGAATGGTGCATGTTCTACTACATATAAGTAAAAATATGTTGCACTTGCTGTCTTTAGACCTGGCTTTATCTAACATTTAACTAGGCCATCGAATATGTCTCAGGTTGGCGAGCAAGAAAGTAAGCTAACGTTATTACTTTTATTCGACTTTGGTTATTATTACACACTACTTGCCCCAATCATCAGGCGTGTATACAGGGGGTGGAGGGAGAGGTCACGGGGGGTCATGACCCCCCCCCCCCCCCCGCCTCCTCCTCAAAGCGCGTTTAACTGGATGATTTTAGTATGGTACGGTTTGGTTTGTAGGGTTTGTTTACCTTCTTATGAGTAGTAATAGCCCATTGGGACGAAAAACCAGCGCTTCTGAAAGGAGCACAATTTAAGCGCTTCTTTAGCAGTTCTTTAGAAGCTTATTTCAATGATTTATCATGTAAAATAAGCAAACGCGCAAGTAAGTAACTCAAGTGCTTCTAGAGCCATCGCTTGGAAGCTCTATAGAAGATTATTTGATGAGCTCCATCAGATTG
This sequence comes from Dioctria rufipes, assembly GCA_963924295.1. Taxonomy (NCBI): domain Eukaryota; kingdom Metazoa; phylum Arthropoda; class Insecta; order Diptera; family Asilidae; genus Dioctria; species Dioctria rufipes. The sequence continues at coordinate 338,042,177 of OZ002740.1, read as the reverse complement.
AAGTGCAACAATGGGTGAACTCATCTAATTTTCCACGAATCTAAACTATGGATTTTTCCATACTATTGACGAAGTAACACATCATAACGCATCATTTTCAATGTGATGTGCAGAGTGGTTAGAAGTATGTAATCTGAAGTTTTGGTTAATTAAAATGAGAATAAAAGGGAGGATATTTTCTTGTTTAATCAACTTCATAAAATTTAATATCACAAATAATAATGAGGCAAACGTAAGCGCCTTACTACTGGTCTTGAAGGCGTCTTATGAGATTAAATAAGTAGCACTGCGATGATTATCCAAAAAGCTGATGAAAGCTTTCGAAAAGACACATTCAAAAAACTCGGTCGCTCCTACAGAACTTTTTAAGAGCAGTGTTGGGCAAAATGTAATCTGATTAATGATTAACAATTACAATTAACCATGTAATCTGTAATCAGATTACTTTGTAACAGATTACTAATGTAATCCATTTCCATAATTATATAATGTAATCGATTAACGTGTAATGTGATTACAAGTTAATCTGATTACACATTAATCGATTACAAGTTAATCCCACTACATATTAATCTAATTAATGTGATTACATTTAAGACATTTAAGATATTTAAGATATTTGTATTCTAATTCTTAATAAAACTCCCTAAAACTAATTTCGTACGAGAACAATACTATTTTCTTTCAATTCATTTTATTATATTATTAATTACTTTTAAGTAATCTACAAAGTAATCTATTACAATGTAATTAAATTACAAAATAATTTAATTATATTATAACAGATTACACATTTGACAGATTACATATTCTCTCATAAGTAATCTGATTGATATGTAATGGAATACAATTTAATTAGATTACTTTGTAAAACTTACTTGTAAAACTGTAATTGAATTATTAATTAAATTACACTGCAATCAGATTACGCCCAACATTGCTTAAGAGAACATTGAAGCGCTTGCCCCAGCGGACATGCCCATGCTAAAAATCAATGAACCAGTGGGAGTGGATTGGGTATAATAGTCATTCGCTCGTAGATCTTGCACTTTTATATAGTGTCGAAAAGTCATCTATCATTACCTATAACAGGATAGTAAGTAATTTTGGAATGCATATTTATTTTAGTATTTAATTGTATAGAAAATGCCACGTAATGCTTAGCAGCCCAGTTATGAAGATGCTTTTATATTTTTGTTGTGCCGATTACTCATATATATGAAAAAGCACACCATTTCGAGTTTAAAAAGTGTCATTGTGTCTAAAAATTGGTCAGCGATTATAAATTTGTTTTACCTATCTGATTTTCAGACGGTAAACGGCAGCGGGATATTTGCTGTCAAAACAGGTAGTCGAAAAACTTGGAGTACAATTTCAACGACAGGCGGTGAGCGGCGATTGTGAAAGAAGAAGATACTGAAAGTTCATTTGTCATTAATTTTGAGCATTTTGAAACAGATTTTTATCGAGAATATTTTATATTATTTTGAAAGAATTGCATTAGACCAAAGTGTGGAAAGGAAACATTTAAAATACAGAAATTAAATAAATTAAAATCAAACTAAATGCCAAAAATATCACAATTTTACCCATTTGTACTTAAGCGCCCTGAAATATCCATCCAAACCATGTCTTTTTTGTCAACTCGTCTATACTGTTTTTCTTGTATATCATAAATTATTTTATGATTTCGCACTTCCTCAATCAAATTTTCATCAAAATCCATTGTTTTGACATTGACGCGTCTTAATACTTTGACAAAAATAAATGCCACAACAATTTCATTCGTTTTATTTTGTTGGTAGTATACCGTAGCGACGACGGCAAAATTAGAAACTGATCAATCTTGATGGCAACTTCGTCAACTGCTGACCGTCATACATCGTAATTTGAGCATTCGCATAAGACGCTGTGCTTTTAGAAGTTTGACAGCGGCATGTTTTCGTTGTTTGCCGTTGACCGTCGCAATTGTATTTAAGCCTTGACTTAACAAATTTTCTTTTACGCATCTACCAGTAGAACCCTGGTTCAATGCAATCAACGTCTAGCCACCCGTTGAGTTTTCATAGCGACACTGATTCAAGCCTGAGTTGTACAAAATTTTTACGTTCGTATGGAAGCACTAAAATTTAAGAATTTGAATGAAGAACTATTCACCGACAATGGTCCAAACGAATTGGTGCATTGATTCTGGTGGTTCACTCTTTCAGACAGGGGCACAAGCATTCAGTCTTCTTCTGAAAATTTTTCTTCAGATTTTTCATGCACTATTGGCGGCGGACAATTTTTCCAAATTGATTCAGGTGCCTTGGCTGATCTGGGTCGCTAAAGATAATTATGAGAATTGGCAAGCATAAAATTTGTTCTTAGAAACTTACGTGAACATTTTTCTTTCGAATTTTTATACACTATTTGTTGCTGAAAACGATCAGTTGGATTGATGCCACTAAAATTGATTCTACAATTTTTACGGCAAGACTATAAAAATAATAACCATTCGATTTGCTCTGCCTGTGGTAGTTGCCGTTGCTTTGCTTGTATACTTTCGTATGAATTCAAGCAGTGCGGTTGAATTTAACTTCACGTTTACTTTTAATTTATAGGAGAAGAATAAACTAGCTACACTAGTTAGCGATTGAGGTAGAAATAGAGAAAGTGGAAAGCAGAAAACTGATAAGAGCTTTGATACCTTTTTGCCAGAAGAAAGCAAAATCAGTTAAATCCCCATCAAAAGAAATAGTCAGTGACATATCATGCACTTCTTCTACTCCTATTCCTTTGAATGTGAATCAAGGTGCAACCTCTCACTCTCACTTCACCCGGGACAGAATCGATTCCGTCACATCTATTTCTACAATCTTGGCACGAGAAAGAGTATCTTGATATGAGCCCTTAATGTCTGTCCACTCTGAGATCGATATTGATGTGGATAATATTATCGTCAGGTTTTTCAAATCAAATCGAAAATTGGGTTTTGTGATATCTAACTTAAATATGATAAAAAAAAATCCTTCCTCTCGAAAGTTTAACCTATGCCCCCCCCCCCCCCCGCCACAGGCTGCAGGTCTGGATACGTACCTGGCCCCAATAAACTAATCATCTTAATATAATTTTGGTAAATGGGTAAATGGACGAAAATAGTTTTTGTTTTGTTTTGTTTTTCTTCTTTTGTTATTTAAACTGAGATTACTTTTTAAGGCGGAGAATGTAAGAAAGTTCAAGAATTTGATTTTGAGAAAAATTAATGAGAAAATTCTTTAGTAAAATTTGAATGCTACTTTGAGGCTGTTTTTCTCGAAAACCCAAAAAAAATTGTATTTCTGAATTTGCAGGTAAAAAGCTCTACGTTCATTAAAATGCTTTGCTGTGCACACAATTCAACCGAATCAATTAAAATCCTTTGCACCCTTTTTCGCCACCAATAGTGCATTAAAATTCTGGAGAAAAGTTTTCAAGTGAATTTGAAAAAAAACTTCAACTCTTTTCTACTCTTTTGAGCGGTTACGGTGGCATATTCCAGTTAGATTAAGTTGTGTTGTACTCAACGAGGTAATAACTAAAGGAGATGCAATCATATGTACGATCCATGTACATGAGCGTACCCAAAATTGCCCTGCATTTGTGTATGTTTGACTCCGCCATTTTTGGTCTTCGCTTTCAAATCCATACTTAGGTTTGGATGGTTTTTGGCTTGGTGCATTGACGCAGGAAAACCCGTGAAATAACCGTAGGGGCCAGGAGGCAAATATTACTGACAAACTTTTTACCACTGAACTTTTCTTCTTAATTATTAACTTTTTTACGTTCACGTTTGCAAATTCAGTAAATACTTTTGAGTATATGAAAATAAAAGCGATTAAAATTGCGCATAGGTTGTACAATTGTGTACAGGTGTACAAATTTTACGGCGCTTATGTACAAACAATATCAGTGTCAATGTATTAGAATTGCGTACGCGATAATTTCTAATTTACATCTCCTTTAGTTCTTACTTCGTTGGTTGTACTTCTCGCAATAGAGGCCAGGACTAGTCCTGAATGTTTAACCCTTGTGTACTACGTACCCGCTATATAGGTAGCTATTTTAACTATGATTGATTCTAAAACCTTAAGTAAAAATATATTGGGATGAGGATCAATGCCATCCCAATGTTATATGAGATATGTCGATCTGTGCAAAGAAAAAAATAAAAATAAAACTTTGTAAAAAATTAATAATACGTTGATTTTTTAAACTCAAAAATTTTTACCCTTGGGTTACCGGGTAGACACTAATTTTATATAACAACAGTTATCACGTAGATTATTTAAAATTAAGTTGAAGAAATTTGTATAAAATAAGGACATAATAAAAACGGGCATGTAAATTTATAAAAAAAAAATTACATTTTATTAAGCAATATAAAAAAGTATTTCTTCCGCTTCTTTTGAATTGAATACGCAAGTCTTTCACCACGCGTTCTCCTTGATTGACTTCTCTGCTTGATATTTACTTCCCTGTATACATGTATTTTACTTTTATGCCATATTTTGCAGGCTTAGATGGCATGTATTGTGTAGCGAATTCTGCGAAATACTTGCTCATATACAACGACAGATTCTCAAGTAAGCTTGTTCAAGAGCAAAAATATTTCTGATATAGTGGCCGGTTTATCATTTTCAAGACGTAGTTCGCGGTTGGCGAGATTATCGAATCCATCGAATCCTAAAAATCATAAAAAGCATATTATTGAACAAAATCGACTTAACCCCATACTGGCGCAATATATGGATAGGTGTTGTCTTCCATCCCTCATATGTTCGTTATTAGAATGTTAGGTTTTTGATGACAAACTTTTGTTCTCTTGCCATATTAATTACATTGTAAGTAAATCCTTTAAATTGCTTGGATTCATTTTCAGAACCTCTAAATCTTTTAAAACAACTTTCTCTCATATTGCATTGTTCAATTCCCTAATACGCAGTTTATTAGAATACGCGACCCCTGTGTGGAACCCTTTTTATAAAACATGTATTGAGCAGTTGGAACGGAAATTAAGGAAATTTACAAAATTTCTTATTTTTAAACTGTTTGGTTTATGTACTGTGGAATATCCTATAAGGTTAAGTGTGCTTTTTATTACATCTCTTGAAAAGCGTAGGATGTACATGGATGAAATATTTTTGTACAAAATCTTATATGATTATCTGGATAGTCCGCGTCTGCTTACCGAAATAAATTTCCATGTACCCTCAAGACCATCACGAGTCCCGCCTTCAACATTTGGTTTGGCTATTGCTAAAACAAATTTAAAAACTAAATCACCACTATATAGAGCTCAAAAGAATTACAATGTATTCTTTAATCACATAGACATTTTCGGTCAGTATAGCCTCTATCAATTTAAACATTTAATACTGAGTGAGATAAAGTGTATATCGACCTGAAACGACTGATCATTCTACTCCCACACTTTTCAAAATGTATTTATTATATAGTAGTGCTCTATTGAATTTACATTTATATTTTAGCTATAGTGCAGTTAGACAATAATTATTCCATAATTTGCCTCCATTCTAATAATCTGAACCTTTTAATCTTGTATTTTTTGTAAGAATTAGTTATATTTTCATTTAATTTTTTTTACGTTTTGCTTTAGTACTTTTAGAGTTTTTACTTTTTCTCTTCTTTTCTTCTTTTATTTTTCATTAGTTTTTATAATTGCTATTTTTCAATCATTTAACGTTCCTTTAATTTATTCCTATGTTGATTAATTAGAACTTACTTTTTATTTTATTCTTCTTAATTTTGTATTATTTAATTTATCATTTATCATTTAACGGTAGTTATATAAATGGATTTAATCTGTATGCTATCGTCTGAACTTATAAAATAAATAAATAAATAAATAAATGATGTACTCATGCAGTTATAAGAATTCCTAAGTAGGCATCAAATTCTATTGCAGTAACACTTTTTCAAAATTTTAGTGGTCTCTCTTGACCAGTGTGGTTCTGTCTAGCTATCCCTCTTCCCCCAATACGACCCGGTATAACAGAATATGAGTAAGTTATGTGCTAATTATGTGCCAAACTGAAAAATTTTGTATAAGAAAATGTATTAGTTATTTTTTGAATATTCAAAAAGTGGGGTGCACGATGACGCCAAACTGTACCCTGCTCTAGTATTAACTCTACCAAAAAAGTTTTAATTTACACAGGATTTATTTATGAACTTCGCCTAATCTAAAAATTTTTGACCCAAAAATTTAATGAGGTTTTTTAAAAAATCAAAATGCTCTCAAAATTTTGGTACATGGTATTTTCATAGTAATAGTAAATACAATCTCGAAAATAGACCAAATCGAGCAACTTTATCTTGGTGTTGACATACAAAACTTTGGGTTTTCAATATATATTTGGACACTGCTTGAGAATGCGTCGTCCGGAGAGAGCTGAAATTTCGTACACAGTATTTTCATAAAAATAGTAAAAAAAAATACAAAACTAAATCAGGCAACACCTTCTTGGTGTTGCCGTACATAACTTTTGGTTTTCACTTTATTTAACTTTTATTTTCATCTGGAATATAATATTTTTGGTCTTAGACCAATTATAACTTTTTATTTTGCTTTTTAACCCATTCTATCACCCTCTGCTTTTATCCCATTTTAAATGTTGAATATGCACTGGCCTGTAACATTGGGCCACTTACGAGCCTATTTTTCATCTACATTGTAAAATCAATGAAGGAACTCCCTTGGCAATATCTTCAAAACAAGTTTTCTCTTGCTAGATTTGCTAACTGTAGATTTTGAAATTCCCAATTTTTCCATTAATGTTCATTCTGGCATTAATTTTTGCAAATATTTTTCTTTTTTTTTTCTTTTTGGTTGAATGAAAGCTCAACTTATGCAGTTCTGAGTGGTATTTTCATATCTGCAAAATTCTAAACATGATATGATCACATAAATGGACTGCTCCTTGAATCAAAAATGCATGAAAGGAAATGGCACCACTTTTTTTATGTCTCTTTCCGTGAGGGGATTATTTCCCACTGAACTCTAATGATTGGTAGCGAGAACTTGCTTAAGGTTCAGTGGTATTTGCAGAAGGTAATCAAACCTTTCCTATCAAAATACCTTGTAAAAAACACTTCTTTCGACTCATAATTACAATTTAAAAACAAAACTAGTCCCAAATACTTTTGTGGTAAATTCGGTAAATCCCACTGAAATTTATATAAGTAAATCCCCAAATAATTTAAATTTAGCTCCAGATACGACAGTTGATAGCATTGACAATGAGAGCATACTTTCTGAAATTTAAACTAGTGCCACATGAAATTGGAGATCTGTCAATCCATTTATATGCAATGCTTTGTGGTTGGAAGTTACATTGAATACAGCGGGTGTATCGGTTCTTTTGTTATCACAGCTCTGTTGTTAGGAATGAAAAATAACAACGTGGGAATTAAAAGGTGATGTAATTCCGCCTCTCAAAAGGCATTCTCAAAAGTTTCACAGGTTTCTTTTTTACCATGAATAGAAAATTCAAATAAGAAAATATTCAACTCAGCTCTCCAGGTGGACAGCATACATACGCAGGGTGGTAGAAAAGTTTTATATCTAACATAGAGATGGCGGTTTAATCGAATTATAAGAAACTAATGTCTTAGTTTTTGAAAATGAATAGGTTCCAAAAGAAAGTTCAAAAACAATTTAATGAGCACTTAAGGTTACTGTCTGCTCATAAGATCTATGCTCATTCATTATCAAGCTTAGCAGAGAATCACTGGAAGTCGGGCATTCGCTCAAAGCGACTGATAAAAGGTTGACAAAATACAAAATCTTTATCGATTGTGCAGTTATCATCAATACGCAGATTATAAGTCGTGGTGTCCTGCACACTTGCATAACAATGTACCGATCAACAAACTGCTATTAAAGATCTGGGATTCGTCACATTTTATCTACCTACTCCTTGTTTGCAAACATGAAAAATGAATTCAAAGATGAGTGATTTTCATCTTATGAAGAGGTCCATGCTGCTGTTTCTGAGAGTATGCTGACGAGAAAGACTCAAACTAGTTTCACCAAGGCATAGAATCATTGAAGAAATTATTTGAAAAGCGTGTTGAGGTTTGAAGTGATTTTGCGGAAAAATAAAAATAAAATTTTCAATAGAAATAATTATGATTTTCACTATTGGGCCGAAAACTCTTCTCTATATGCATGTATTGGCCAATCTTCTATGCCTTCTATATCTTCCTAGTTTTTGAAAATAAACTACTATTCTCGATAATTTTTTCTAAAATTTCTTGAATTGTGGATGCTCATTTACACCTTTACGAGTGCTACATTTAATAAAAAATCTATGAAAATTTCTACTATGGCAAGCATATTCCAGACATTGGAAAAGAAGGAATTTTTTTTTTTACAATAATTTCCGTGAAACAAACAAACAAAAATAGTTTAAAAATAAGAAAAGTTTCCATAAACTTCCTTCATTTGAAACAGAAATTTTCAAAATCATAATTTACTCAGAATTTGTAATAATTTTATTTCACAGGCAAGGTAAAAGCAATTAAAACCGTTCGTCCGATTGATGTTATCTGTGTATATCCCGCAAAATGCGAACCATAAAACTTGATGACCAAACAGTAGGACTCGGAAATTCATGCAACGCCGATATGCAAATGAAATTCCTGTTTATGTCCACCTTGCATTCTATATACGGAAAGGTGTTGTTGACAGCCCCCCACTGTGGCTCTTTACTCTATCAATGAGCAATGCCCAAATATTGCCGTGAAGAATGGGGTGGCGAACACCCTTGATTCAAAATCGTGCCACAAAATCACAAATAATTTCCAAATTAAGTTGTACTTTGGTTGGCGGCCGCGTGATTTCCCTTGTTACGAACGCGTGAGCGAGTGCAATGTTATGCGGAATTTAATTCGGGAATGCTAGTTAGCATTCATTGGTTACGTTCAAGATCCGCTAATTATGCTGTTTTGTTTCGAAATCGTATGCTATTTCTAACTGTTAACACTGAGTGATTTAATTAAAGCTTCAAGGGCTATACAAATGACCGAATAAGTTATGATAGGGTGTGTATAAAGTTTTCGCTAAACAAAATGTTAGAACAATTTGGAAACTCTATATATTTTTATATGTTCAGCGGAACGTCTTATGGATGTGGTTAGGAACACAAGATTTGCTATTGAGTTAAAAAAAAACAAAAAAAACTTTACTATCACCCTGTATCTTACCCTTTTCACAGGCAATTTATGCTAATCAGAACCAATCGAGGCATGTAATTATGTTGATTGAGTGAACAGAGGTACCTTTTGCATATATGAATTAAACCTGGCGCCCCGCAAGGGATCACATTACACGTGATCGAACCAGAAAAAAACTTTCGCATTCCATCTTTGCACGCACGGGCGGACCTCTCACTCACTAACTATTCGAGGCGAGTATTAGGTAGTGGCGAAATGAATATCGTCCGCACGGCGGCGATGGAGTAAAACATAGGGTTTGACCGAAATCAGGGGAGATATATGGCCTTTTAAGATTCCTACTCAAAAGCGTTAACTGCGTGTAATGAAGGGTTTGCGGATGACCTTTCTCAGCCCAAGTGGTCAGTTTAGTTGTGCCGGAACAATTTTAAATAGTAGCGCTCGATTTGGCGGGAGTATTCTTAGTGTTACGCCCGTACATATGTACCTACATAGGAAGGAACATACTTTGGCGAGTTTTGCGTGATTAAGCCCTTTGGTTTCTAATTCCGCGTAAAAAGTGCTGTAAGAAATTTTTAAGAATTCTATGATAGCCAATTAGAGAAAGTTTATTGTACTTTTATGAAGATTATAATTTTTGAAAGACGAATTTACGACCACCACGTCCTTATCTACTCGGTAGTTAGAGTGATTCTATTCTTGAAATGAAGCAAATTGTTATTTGTACCTACGTAGAACTCATGGTGATTCTGTGAGACAACTGTGAAGAGAAAAAAATTCTTTTTGACCACATACTAACTGTTGGTCATTATCTCTGGTGTGCCATGGTTAATAAGCCCTTGGACAGGTAAGTTTATGGGCGGTTGTTTTTTGTTTGTTTGGGTTTTATTATTTTATGTATGGAATCTAAAGGTTTCAGCAGGAGAAATTGTGAATGATCTTGTGAGATAAGTAAGCCTACTTCTCATACGAGTTAGATAATTTTGAAAGATATGCAAATATTGGAAGCAGTTTGATTAAATTAATACTTTACCTTAGCACACTGAAGAATATCTAATGAAATAACTTTTAAAGGTAGTCGCACTAGTAAGAGCATCACCATGTAACACGATTTTGTGTGAACTAAGTGTGTAAAAATAACGGAAAATTACCAGAATTTTTCAAAAAATTGCTTTTGAGACCAGAACTTGAAGTGTTTGAAGTTTTAATATTTTTTTTTTCAGGATTGAATTCTGGGTGCGCTTAGATCAACACGTAAAAATATTTTTGACGGGGCAAAATTGACAAATTTTGTTAAAATTAATTTTTTTTCAAAATTTAATTGTTTATATAATCGGTATGTTCATAATTGAGGTCTCAAAGTGTGCTGTAAAAGCAAAAGACACATATCTAAGAATTTTGGTCACGTAAAGTTTTGGTGGTTGCATCAATTATGGTTGTTGATTTCCGAAGCTTCGAAGCTTCAAATTCTATTCGAGGAACGAAGCTTCGAAAGAATTTTCGGGGAACGAAGATTCGAAAGAATATTCGAGTAACGGAGCTTCGAAAGAATATTCGAGGGAAAAAGGTTCGAAGGAATATTCGGGTAACGAAGCTTCGAAAAAATATTCGGGGAACGAAGCTTCAAACTTCGAACGTAAGAAATTCGTGATTTATAATTTGTAATCGTAATTTGACACGCTTGCCATTGAGCTATTAAGCTAAAATTTGGCATACTTATTAACTTTAACACTGAATTTTGTCATTATGGCCCGATTCGACTCAAAATCAACTTTGTCAGGATCGCGGTTTACGAATATCTGCTCAAAATTGGGAATATGAAGATGGCGGTGCTAACATGTCAGAAAAATGTTGTCATTTATTATTTGAATAGACTTATAATCGATATATGGGATTTATGGGGCTATAATTTGTACTAAAAGAAAAATTACTTTTGCTTAAGAATCCGACCTCAGAGGCTATGAAATCGTCTAGGGTATGGAATTTGAAGTTCGAAGCAGGAACGTGAGGTACAAAAGTCAGATAAGAATTCGTGATAATTAAAATTATTATTTGAAAATTAATTAAATTGGACTTTAAAAATGAATAATGTGTATTTGAAATTTCATAACTCAATTCAAAAGCATCATTTACATTCTTATTATACCCTGATTAAATCTGTTGGATATTATCGGTTTGATGCAAAATTTGTAATCTGTAGGTGTAGGGCTTCTTTCGGCTTACGAATAACCCTTCCGCTACTAATTCGTAACTATAAAGTGAAGTTAAAATCAAACAAATTCGAAATCTGCAATTCTCAGATATCGATTTTTAGTCGAATCTGACCATAAGTGATAAAATTCGTACACCATTTTGGAGCCGCCCACTGACTTATAACAATGGACTGAGCGATTTGCTATTTCATGTGGCACAAAAAATATTGTGTTTCTGTATATCACCGTTAGAGCACCCTTTAAAACGTTACATAAAAATACGTAAAACACAACCAATCAGATGAAATCTTACACCCGTAAATCGAATTAAATTAAAAATATTTATTTTCTTTATCTACGCGTTCGTAGTGGTCTAATATAATTTCGCGGCATTTTAAATTGACACGTGCATCCGCTACCGAATCGTATAACACATTGAACTCTTCAGTACTCCACTTCACGACTCTTTGCCTTCAATGTCAACCGATCAAGGGCACTAGATGCTAAAGCCAAAACTTTTAACGCTAATTTCACTTCTTCATTTTAGCTGAAGACAACACACTTACACATTCTCGACGAAAACACACTTTTAGAACTTTAGATAACATAAAAGCAATACGGCGGCTCCACTGACTTATATCAATGGACTCAGCGTATTGCCAATTTCCTATAGGAAAGATTGGCACAAGTTTTACAGTTTTCTCTTTCGCCCTATGGCAGAGTTGGAGCTACCAACACAAAATATTTGATTACTGAACGTTTTCTTATGCCATTTGATGTTTTTATGTTGGCTATAGATGCAAACTCCGCAGAAAGAATAAAGTAAAGATAGTGTTTACCATGCTCCGCCCATACGCAGGATTCAGGTAAGAATAACTTTTGAAAATTAAAGTCGGAATGAGTTTAATTCCTTATAAGCGATTAAAATATCATCGAAACTATACGGATGATGACGTCACAGGAACACTAGAAGGGGTATATGTGCGAAGCGCACAACCCAAAATTAATCTAGTCAAAAATACTTTGCGAAGCGCACACCTATTGTTAAGGGATTACGCATTGTTCTAGCACATATCTTTACCTGCCCTAAGTAATATACCCCCGTAGGGTATAATTGCCAAGCCCAAAGAAATTCACACCCAGGCAGACACACACGCACACATGCAGGCAGGCACACACACACACACACACAGAGGCAGGCTGGCAGGGGCACACACACGCGCGCTCCGCTTCGCTCCGCGCGCGTGTGTGTGCCCCTGCCAGCCTGCCTCTGTGTGTGTGTGTGTGCCTGCCTGCCTGTGTGTATCTTTCCGCTTCGCTCAGAGCGTATTCCTCCTATTGATATTAGTGGTTTAAAAACTTAACTTAACTTACATAGATCAGGCAAAATTCATAGATCAGGTAAAGATACGTGCAATAACAATGCGTTGACCTTAACCATAGCCGCGCGTTTCCAAAACAATGCGTAATCCCTTAACAATAGGTGTGCGCTTCGCAAACTCCTGCTTGTGCGCTAGGAGAAGTGTTTTTTTATGGCTTGTGCGCTTCGCAAATACACCCACTAGAAGATATTACGAAGGGCATATTACTGACTTTAGGTAGAAAGTGATGATAATGTTGAGCTGTACTCATTATGTAAAAAGAAAATGGAGCTCTTATAGGAGCATAAACTGGCTCCATACGTCACTTTCCATGGTTGGCTACGCGAATATTGTCACCAAGCCAAGCAAGATGCATTTTAAGAATGTGCAAAATGTGAAGATGAGGGTTATTTCTTTTTTTGTTCATACATCACCTTTGATTTTTTGATAATTTATTTGTCTAATAAATTTTTTCAAATTATTAAACTATACACTTTGATTTATACTGTTTTCTCGGAGTTTCACATAAAAGCATGTTTAATAATTATGGAAATATCTCCAGTTATACACCTGCCAAAGTCATCCCAAACCCGAGGTAAGGACATTTTTCTCCAAAATTTTAAGCGATATGATTTTTTTATTTACTAGCTTATCTAAACAAGATGTCAAATGCTAGGATGACACCAAAATATATTAAATTTTTCAAAAGTCGAAAAAATCGATAAAACCTTCAAAATCTGCCAATGTCACCACGTTTTACGGTACATATAATGAAATATATTTATATTTACTTATAATACGTCTATTCCACTCAGACACTTCTTATACTATTCAAAAATTATTTCATTTATTTATTTGCTTCGAAGTTTCAATGCATTGGTAAAATATTCATGGCAGAAACACATCCAGGCCTCCACGCTTCCTCGAGGCGTTGTCAAAATTTCCTACACGGGTTTTTAAATGATGCAACGCAAAACCAAGCCAGCAGCTAGCCTCAAGACTTAGCCGCGAAACGCGCTTTGCTCTATTGTGGAAATTTTGCTCTCTTAGACCTACTTCTGTCAACAGATATACTATCAAAATTAAGTGCCAAGCACAATTCCGACTTTTCGATCCGATTCGATCCAACCCATTTCGATCCAAACGGATGCATGAACATAATTGTTTCGTTCGGTTTCAAACACTTGAATTTAAAATTTTGCCAGATTTTGTCTTTCCGCTTTACATTCATCCATGTAAACATTCTTTTTTTGTCATATAATTCATGTCTTTTTTTATTTCCTTAACAAAAGCCTTTGAGTATAAAGAAATCTTTACAGATGATTTCTCTGGGCTATGTTTATGTCATCCGTAAAAGTTGACATTTGCTCAACTTATCCGTTTCGATTCGATCATATAAGCAAATTTGACTTTTGTACGAATCGGATCGAAACGGTGGAATTGTGTTTCGTCCTTTACAATGACAGCACCGAGCCCGGTAGTATCATTTTATTTTCAATTCTCTGTGAGGAAGCCTGAGAGAAGCCAGGCCTGAGGCTTGCTTGGATGTGTTTCTGCCTTCATGCTTCAAAGCTTTGGCAAAATGCTTCGAAGGAATCGACTTCGAAACTTCGGACCGCCTGCTTTAAATTCTATCAACAGCCCTAGCACCTATGTTTTTATATATTATTTATTTTTGTTATGGAACTATGTAGAGTGATTCGCCTGGGACGTAAAGTCCCGACTGTCAGCATGAGCTGACAGATCACTCGACTTGACTGCAAGGCGGCACGCTAGTTCGCCTCAGCTATTGGCGGAGAGTGTGGGGAGGTTCCACAAAAAACCTGCCGCTGCCGTCAGCCATAATCAAAAACATTTCGTGCCTATCAACACAAAAGCCGGCACACATTCGGTCCTGAAGGGACCCTTACGTCATTCTGCTAGTTACAGGTATCGGTCTCAACAGGAGCGATAGAAATAAACGTAGTGATGGGGAATTCCAGGAACGTAGCCAGTATTTATTTTACGGCTATTGTACAGTGAACTCTTTTGATGTGCTTCACTGCTGTTGAATAGGAAATTGTTCTGATGAATTAAGCCAACTATCACCGGTAGCAACGTCTCCAAAGAAGGATAGATGGTCAGATTGTTCCAATGACAACCTGCCTAGTTATTTTGCCCTATGGCCGGCAATAGCGATGCTATGCTGTATCAAGATGCATGCACACAATAGCTTGAACTTAAGCTGTTGATATTAGTCGTTTTTATTCTTAATACTTGTTTAAAGTTTTTATATTCCAGTTTGAAATTTCTCTATGTCATTCAAAATAAAACAAATTTTCTTCCTTAGGTTTTTGAAAAGCCTATAAATGTCAACGTTTTAATTTAACGTCAGTCAATAATTTTATGAATGCGATTATGCCAAGTTTATGTGCAATAGTTTTTATCCAAAAACTGGGTGGAAAGCGTGGTGGTCTATTTTTTTCCCATGTATATTGAATCTTACCTATAAGATGTTTCCACCTAGGTGGTCCATACAACAAGAGGTGCTCACCACAACAAAAAAAACTTGTTGAGCTGAGGGGGGGGGGGGGGGAAATATCAACCGTTTCCGAATTACAGCGTGATTAAGAAAAAATTCTAGTTTTTCACAAAACACTCTGTATCTTAAAAAGTACAGGGTGTACGGTCAGTGTCAAGAAGTCATTATATGCAGAACTTCATGGCCTTTCCAACGACTACCAGCACCGCTAGCTCTCATCTGAGGAGTTATGGTGGTGAAACTTGAAATTTTTAGATATTTTTACCTTTCTATACTTTGACATCTTTTTGGAATTCCGTACCCAAATGGTGCCAACGGGACTCTTATACTAAGCCTCCGCTATCCTCGTGAACCCTAATAGGTAGCCAGTTGAATTTTTCACAGAGTATGTATTTTTATTGCCGCTATAACAACAACTAATGAAAATAAAATAAAGTTAAAAATTAAAGGGGGTCTCCATATAATAAATTTTTGTTTTTGCTCGATACAAAAATTACATAATGTTAAATCTTGTGCGATGGTTCGGAACCCTTCGTAAGCGAGTCGGACTTGCACTTGGCCGGTTTTATTTTTTTTTTACAAAAAGTTGATTCAAATTACTCTTTTTTTATCAAAACTGTAAACTGTGTATACTCTCCTTTTTAATTTGACCTATTACACCTATATGCTAACTGCAACATGATTAGCTCATTATTAGCTCATAACCTGTTCAGGTCATACCGAAATTACAAAATATATATTTTTAAATGACGTGTTTTCAGTCACTAAGGAACAAATCTTTGAGAATAAGTTTGAGAATAGCTTTGAGAATATAGGTTAATTGTTAATAATTCTTTAACGTAGCGCACCGAGGATTTGGCTTTAGAGGGGGGGGGGGGCATAGTTGTTCTCACTCCAAAGAAAAGTCGAAAAAATAGGGCTCTAAAGTCGCTTCCTGTGCCCATCACAGTATAAAAACATTGCTTAAAGTGAGTGGAACAATTTGTGCCACAAAGTCCAATAAACATTTTAAGACTTATCCGATTTATAGAACGTCATTTTTTAACTGAAAATAGATTATGAATTCATTGCTCATTTCGACTTTATTTAGACGTAAGTTTTCTACGAAACTGGGACATGTTGATCAAATTCGTTTATTATTGACTTATTATTGACCCCTTTCCAGCGACGTCCTTTTTACGTCAATATTTGAAATTTTAAGACAATCGAGCTTAGTTTCCGTCAAATATAAACTTCGTTTTGACTGGCACTTTTTTAAGTCGACATATGACGTCTTTCAGGAGTTCAAGTTGGTATAAATTCAAATAATGTAATCGGAATTTGATCACAAAATGACCGTCCATGCATGTATTATACCGAAATATATAAAAGAACGTCATTTAATAACTCAAAATAGTCCCTAGATTTAATTGCGTTTTTCCGTCTTTTAGACGTAATCCTAATTAACCCTCTAGAGCCTAATATTAGAAATTGTTCTAATGTTCTTAAACTCTTTTTGATATCTTACTTTTGCCGTCTTTTTGTCGTCATTTTTGCTATTGCATAGACTCATGCTGTCTATTACTCGTCAGTATTTTACTGCATTTGAAAATGGCGTTGCTTGTCGTCATTTTCAGGTCATTTCTCGATTTTTCGTAGCTTCGTGGAAGAACGGGCATTCAAGACTTGCATTAGTCTTGTTCAAGCAGAAGTACGAGCAAAAATTCTATGGTGTTTAGTCAAAAGTACATATCTCAAAAAATGTACTATGCCCTACTTACGAAGTTGTGCGCTCTTAATCGAAATAATATTCAGTTTCTTCTTATGCATTTTGGGAACATCGTTTTATTTCAATGTTTTTGTGAATGAAAATTCAACGAAAACATTGAAAAATGCTTTTCTCGATAAACAATGTAAAAAATTAATAATTTCTTTCGAATAATAAAAACATAAGAATTTCCCTACCTTTTAGTTTAAGTTCTATTGGAAATATTCGTCGTTCCGTGGAAAAGTGAGTTTTTTCATTAAGCGTTTTTGTCTTTCGATGTGCCAACTAGAGGTAATTTTGTATTAGTAATTGGCGGCTATTATGAAAACTTTATTTCCGTCTGAAGAGGTATTTCAGGTATTATTATGACGTGGACAACCAAAATGTGGACAACCAAATTGTACTCATTCAGTTTAATTTTGGAGGTTATTTTGGTGGCTACTATGATGACCTTAGTTCCGTCTGAAGACGTGTTTTAGGTGGTACATTGTCGACAGGTAGACGTCAAAAATATGTTCGATTTAACCAAATTTTGATTTTGACCACTTTTCAATTTCAGTACAAAGGACTGTCTATTGTATGTACATACTATTGACCAGACAATGTTTGTTGGGAAGCTTAGTTACTTTTTGATAAGCTCATAGAAAACTCCACCTTGGAAAAAGTGGAATAGGTATTTATAGTACCTAATTTATTGAATGTTCTCTTCCTTTTATCCGAGAAAGCTTAACACTTCTGGAATTTTATGTAGGTGCTATATAGGCTTTCTGGTGCCAGATACCTACATCCATTGATTTGGAGAAATTAAACTGATTTTCCCTTAATATCAGAGAAAATTACATTTATTTTGAGGAAAAACGTGTTCTAAATTCAGGGAATTGTCAGTGTACTTAAGAACTGATTCTTTTGAAGGTCTTGAATTTCAAGTTTTATCTGCTAAAATCATGGCGTGGACCATAAAGCCACTGTATTCTTTATCTTCAATAAATTAATCACAATTTCATAAACAATGAATCCCACTTATTTATTTAATTATTTACAATCGGTATACCCTACATATTCTCTACTTGCAAATTTTAATACAGTTTCAATGAAATTTTTGTCCAATCAATACTTTATTATATTTAAAATATTTATGACGTGCGTAACAATATCCTTCAAGTCTATATTTTTCTAAAATTTGAAATTTTTCTTAAATACGAAATCCATAAAAACAAAATCTATTTTGGCCATTGATAGGTGCTGAAGCGTTATTTCCCTACGTGTGTGATTTGTATCCATGCCTTCAAATTTCTGGAAATTTTGTATGCTTATCCAACTAATTAAAAGAAATAAATTTGCTTTTTGTTACATAATATAAAAGATAGAATAGGTAGTGTAGTAGATAGTGATCGTGGTGTGTAAAAATTTAAGAAAAATACAATTAGTTCCGCGCAAATTATTTATACACTTAAACTCTTTTTGGAGGAATGAAACAATAGAATTTTTATATTTTACGACCATTCTGTGCAGCAATTGACATTGGCTGTAGACTTTATACTTTTTAAGATTTAGGGTGTTTTGTGAAAAGCTAGAATTTCCTCTTAATCACTCTGTAACTTCGAAACTTTTGATATGCTCCTCACCGCCTGTCATACAATTTTTTGTTTGTATTGGTGAGTATTATCACCTAATGCTCTATGGACCACCTAGGTGGAAACACCCTTTATATTATACTTTTTTAAACCAGTTTGCAATTTTTGTGCCATCTTCGTAAAATTTTTCCTATAATTTTCCATAATATTGAGGATGAAAAGTTTAGCATATTTGAAAATAATAGCAATCTAGATCGTTCACTTATAATGCTACCACAGTCGTTTTTGCTTAGATGGCTCTTTGGATAGAGCAACATAGGAACTGTGGAGTAAACTCAGGCCAAATTTAACGAAAAATCTACTGGGACTTAACAAGCCAATCTGAGAACCTTCATGTCAGTTCTTACTGGACATTCATTTTTTAGGGGTCACCTATTCAGGATGGGTCATATTGAAACCCTCATATGCCATGGATACGGAGAGGAAGCCGAAACAGTGAATCACTTTCTGTGTCATTGTCGGGACCTCTCTGGGGCCAATCATAAATTTTATGAGAACGTACGACTGAAATTTATGAGCAGTAGATCATAAATCTGTCGTTACTTAAGTTCTTGAGAATGCTTAGGCTTTATATCCTCCCCTTTTAGAGAATTATAAAGAAAACTAACGTCACCTGTTGGGGTCTACAGGAATATATAATTTGTTTATCTACTAGTTGAAAAGTAAAGTAAAATGGGATAATTTTACATTTTTACTTATAATGAAAATTGTGTTCTATTGTACTGCTTTTTATTGGGAAATTGTATATACATCTATTAGGCTTGGGACTGTTTTTTCTTAAATTATATATTTCCTATGTTTCAAGAAAATACTTTCTTTATCTATGCCAATATTTTTTTTACAAAAAAATCTTCTTATCTATTTACAGAAAACATGGCACATTAATTAATTGGGCACTCGTAAAACTAAATTTCTTGTTGTCTGATCAACAACGAGCAACTATTCCTGTTACCCTGTCCAGAAAAAAGAAACACAAAAATATAAGTTTGCATTAAAGTTAAAGTAAAGAAGATCACTGGCGTCTAGGACACCCATAAAGCCATCCATATCAAGAGGAAGTCATCAAAATACAAGTCTTCCAGCTACTGCATCTGCCCCATCTGCACTGGACCATGCCCCATACAGGTTAGTAAGACCATAAAGATAGTCAAAACAGCGCACGCGCATTAACGTTGCACACTATCGAAAATTATGATTTGTAATAGGCCATAAAATAAGTGGCCGAACACGTCCACTATAGAATCTTAATGAGCTCAACACCATGCTATTAAAGAGCAAGTACAAAGCCTCTTCTGACCATATCATCCTCCAGACATGTATCACTTTACCCAAAAACAGATAAAATCACACAAACAAACCAACAAGTGAATAAAACAACAATCAATCCGTCTGAGAAGCACACATACATACTTGACCTGTGACAGGGGAGGTTCGAATCAATCGGGCCGAGCGATCCGATCCGTACGGCAAAGTGGAAAATGGAAAAATTTAAAATGGAAATCAACCAAAACGGAATCCGAATGTACACGCGTGTTCTGACTGAAGACTTTTTGTGGAAAAATAGCACGAACCAGGTCTTCTGTTCCAGTTTGATGGGATTTTTGGGTTTGGGTTTCATGTTTGTGGTCTTGTGGTCTGAAGGAAAAGGTTTTTGCTTGTCACATCGAAGCGGTTTACTGTCCATGTTCGTCCAGTTTTTGTGATTAGACCTAGTGAGAGAGGAATTGTGTTCTTAGCTGGATTTTATAATTTTTGTGTAGAAAATTGCGTTTAATTCATGTTGTTGGTGGCTTTTTTTTGTGTTATAGGACTTAATTTTAAAATACCATATTTGCTGAAAGATAACAGGCATCTTGTAAACTTCCTTGCTGCATCGCATCTTTCTAGGGGTGGTCTTGGCTTGCATATAATGGTTAAAGAAATTTTTTTTTTTTATTGAAAAGCTAATTTAGATTCAGATGTACTATTTCACTATTTGAGCCATTCTCTTACATCGCATTACATGGATTTTGTTCATTAAGTCTAGGTAAACTTACGGCCGTCCTTCTATTACACCTTTAGCTATTTAAATTTAAAAAATATATACAGGTATGTAGAAATAGAAAATCTTAACTATTGCTGTTAGTAGGTTATTATGTGGGGAAATTTTATCCTTTGTTGCTAATGATTTTAATTCAATTTAAGTATTATTATTGGTTATTAGTTTTATTTCAATATTAATGTTATTATCTGTTAAAACTTTTTTAAATACTTGTTTCTGTCCATATGTGTAAACTCATAAACTCTGCTGGCTATATCCTCGTTGCTCGTGCACGTTTTCCTTGATGGGTGTTTCGAATTTAATCTATAATTATCCGCTGGATGTTTCCGATTTTAGCATTTAATCATCCGCTTCCCGGGTTTCCGACTTTTAATCTTTTTCTCCGCAACTCTCTTTCTTGCTCTCGAGTTCAAAAGAAGTTAGAAGTTAAGTTAACTTATTATTCAAATTTATACTTGTTTCCACTTTTGCTTTTTGCTTCCCTTCTTTTTGCCGGTCAAATCAAAACTCCCCAGTCCAGGTCCGCTGTCAGAAAAAACGAAACTCCATCCTGTTCCCTATTGTTCCATTTTACGTAAATTTTTCGGTCGTGCCATACTGTGTTCCACTTGGTTATGAGTTAAGGGTTCTTTCGACAGCCGAGGCTTGGCGCGAGCAGCATCGCTGTTGCATTGCCGTTCAGTTAAATATTCGGTGGGAGTTTACTTGTTAATCGCGTATATTTATATTGTTTTGTTTACTTTATTAAATTAGTTCGTTCTTTATTTATTCATTTAATTATTTTGTTTATTTATGGTTAGGCTTATTATTAATAACAATTTAAATTTAGAGAATTTTTAAATCACCCAAATAAGCTATATATAATCGAGCAATCGCTCTCTCGGCACTAATACTAATAAATGATTATGTTACGGTCGCTCACGCTACCCCTAAGAGAAATATTCTAAGCAAGACACAGCTACCAATTTAACCTTCTGCAGACTATCACCAAATGAATTTACAGCTGATAGATTTCCAGGTGACCTTACGTATTTGATCGGGCTACTTAAATGACGGATTTTTTGGAAGATTTTCTTGAGGATCGTTTTGTTGAAAATTATTTAATTTTCTATTTCATTGCTCGACGTTTCGGCTCCATGTGCGGCCCTTCTTCAGGAGCTCTTTTTCTGTATGCGGCGCGTATAAATAGTTTTTAAAGATAATAGAAAATAAATAACACATAAGCAACATGGAAAACAAATTACAATAAAAGAAAAATACATTATTAATAAATTAAAATAGACTTAGAACAAACTTGAATATAACCCTGATATCCCTACAGAGCTTTCATTATAAGTATTAGAAACACTCTGTGGCGCATTGCCAAGTCTTGAGACAGGCAGAGCTTCGGCGGTTTGCCAAGTATTGATACCGGCCGCTGCGCTGTTTTGGATTCCTGTTTGCTGCAGGGAATTGTGATGCCTTTCGGTTTGCTTAGGTTGTCTGGCATTCACAAGTCGCAAGGATTTGAGTACCCTTGGGAGCAGAAACTGTTCTGTCCTGGCGCTTGCTTGCTGCAGGAACTTATGTCGATGGCTTCACCTGGTTACCGGTCAACCCTCGCTCTGTAAATTTTGGCTTGAGGTGAGTTAGTTTCCCGTCTTAACATATCAATACAATTTAAAAAGAGGTCGCCTTAACGGCGCGACCCGAGGCCCATGAAGGTAAGCTGTAGCGGAGCTGAGTCAGAGAAGGACTGCACTTCTTTAGCTCAGGCAGTCCCTTTGACCCCCTTCACACATGCTATGCGACTGGAGGAGTGAATACTAATGCTGTCCGTAGGCCTTGCTTCTAAGTAGACAGGAAATGGTCGGCATCAGTCCGTCGGTTGAATAATTCCGTTCGGGAATTATATTTTTTTATCATTTGAGGTCACCAAGCTTATTGAACTCTCTTTGCATCTAGACGAATTGATGGTTGCCATAAGAATAAAGGCAGAAGCGCATCCAAGCAAGCCTGAGGCGTGGCCTTTCTCAGGCTTCCTCGCAGCTCGCCTCAAGGCTTGCCTCAGAGAATTGAGAACAAAATGATACCACCGAGCTCAGCTATTTTGATAGTATATATCTGTTGACAGAAGTAGTCCTGAGAGAGAGGAATTTCCAACATTGAGCACAGCACACCTTGCGTCTAGGACTTGAAACTAGCTGCTGGCTTGATTTTGTGTTACATGATTTAAAAACAACGCCGCGAGGAAGCCTTGAGACCTGGATGTGCTTCTGCCATAAGACTTTCTACGTTCAACAAAGGATTGATAGACGCGAATTTCAAAATTAGTTTTCTTAGGTTTACAAAATGGTTGGCCAAATGTTCGGAAATATGCAACCTGGCACAGACGCATTGCCAGAACTCTACGCACGATTTTTGCAGTACAAAAATTGAGTGAGTGTTCTTGTATTGAGGGGTTGTGTCTTGAATCATAAAGACCAAAATTTCGACTTTTCTTACAACGTTATCGTATCATCCCCTTCCTCAATGAAACTCATCGGTAGTAAAAATACTGTGGAAATAAATTCTTCACAAATAGTAAAAATTTGAGCTGTAGACAAAGCACCAAGTGTACACGAGCTTTAATTTTAGAAACTGGTTATGTTCATGAACACACGTCAGCTGTGCGCATTAGGTAAATTTCATGTGCGTGCGCATATAAGTGAGTAATTTAAAGAAAGAAAGCGTATACTCATGCGTGAGCAGGAAAATTGTTCAATGATTATACATTCGCATTCGTTCATGGCTTTGCGCTTCTTTCATTGAATGATTCATTCATGAGTACTAAGCTGCGAGAAATTTTGTTTGCACACAAGAGTTTGTACTTTCTTAGTTTTACTTTCAAGAAAGCGTATTGTTCCGTGGGTTAATAATAATGGTAACAGGTATAGCCCGCTTTACACTATCAGTTCTAATATGAGAAATAGAGCATACGTGTTTTATGAACCCAACGCATTAGCTGAAATTGATGTTTGAGTCGTTCGTGTTCTGCTAATAAATGTACGTTTCATCGCTTTGATAATGCCAATAACTGGTATAAAAAATAGGCATTCCAGGTTGTCTCTGTCAATGCTGCTTATTCCCTGATTTCCCACATATAAATTATTATTTTGTTCTCTCATTTTATTGAATAATTATTGGAATGGATGTTGAGCTGCTTCAGGGTAATGATTAAACGTATACATTTTATCCTTAATTCTAAAGCAGTTTTGCTACTTCCTACCTTGTACTTTAAAAAAAAAAGGGCTTTCAATTTATAATGCGTTCTTATTTCATATTTTGCATCATCAAATTTTCACTATTCAACCAAACAAACGCCTAATATGGTTAACTATAAGGCTGAAATCTTACTACATTGCTTTTTTTTTGCAATATTTTGTCAATAGATAACTCGATGATATCGATTTATAAATTCTATGAATAACGAATTTAAAATTCCATTTCAAATGTAACTAGGTGACAGGAAACAAAATATTTCACCACTTGCACAACAGCAATTACAGCATTTTTATCAAATTCTACGCTTCCTCCATCTTTATCCAGGATTTAATTAGTGTCCAGTATGAGTTGATTCTATTTGAAAAACACCGAGACTTTGCTATAACATCGTGACATGCCTTGAATTTATTAACAAGTGTCTCTTATTCTCTGGTATAGGGTAGAGGAGCTCATTTTGGCATGAAGGAAGAAGAGGTGCTAACCGCGTCTCTACTACTCTGTCTCAGAAATATTTAAAATGACAAAAAAACGCAACAAAAACTGATTTTTCCCATGCATTCACTTATGGTGTCGATCAGTTTTTACACGCAAACCTTGCTCTGTCTGTCTTGTGTGATTCCTTCCCGCTGAGGTTCTTGTCTTGCAAGGTGACAACAACAGTTGCACAGAAATTTCCATTATCGGTTGAACACAATTTATGGGTGTTCAAGTTAATTTCGAGTTCGTAATGAAGTCCAGCAGTGAATCTGAGTTTGTATTTCTTTTGTTCGAATTAATTACGGTCCATTTTGTCCTATGTAATGCGGAAAGGATACTGTTTTCCAAACTTACAACAACCAGTAAGATCATACACCGAGTAATTGATATTCAGGCAATGACTCTGACGACTGACTGCATGAATCCAAGATTTATCGCCTTGCATTCGGAAAATTTGCTCATTTTTAAATTTCCATCGGTTTTTGTCGTGCGTGGACTTTTTTTTTTATTCCAGAAATGCTCCTAAATCACTTAGAGCCCTTAGGACTTTTTAAAACGTTTGACAACATGAAGTTCATTTCTTGGTTTTTAATTCAGTCTGGTGGTGACGAAAGTAAAGAAAGACTTGTGTCATCCCTGAAATCCTCCAAGTATTTGACACCTTTTTTAAGTGTGAGAGCTCTGAATATTAAAAACATTCAAGAAAATATTCAAAAAAACACGCCAATAAATGATTAATTTTTTTTTTTATAAACACAGGATAAGGTGCTAATTGCATTATTCATCGACAATTTGTTAACAGGTGAAATCTTGCACGCAAGATTGCATTTTGTCGTCCAGCGTGTGGTGACTACCTTAACTTAATTGATGTAATTTTGTCGTTGCACTTGTGTTCGAAATGGGACATTTTCTCATAATGAAGTATGGGAACCATCGTCGGGAGTCCTTATTTTGTTCACTTGAAGAATTTGAAAATAATTAGAGGGCAAGGAATAAAATTCTACCTTGAATGTGGTAATATAATGCATTTTATTTAGTAGAAGACAGTAATTAGGTATTCAACTTATCCTGTATTGAGGAATTTATTTCAGTTGGCGTCACTGACTTATAGCAATGGACTGAGCGTATTGTCATTTTCCTATAGGAAAGAATGGCACAAGTTTTATAGTTTTCTCTATCGCGCTATGGCAGAGTTAGAGGTACCAACACAAAATATTTGACTACTGAACGTTTTCTTATGCCATTTGATGTTTTATGTTGGTTGCAGATGCAATCACGGCAGGCAGAATAAGGTAAAGATAGTGTTTACGTAAGGTATATAGAACACAAGGAATTCCCATTACGAACCATCATTCGGTGACGTAATATCGTGAAATGTATAGGAAGGTACGGTACAGAGAATACAATACTCTCTCCTCTCTCTTTTTTTCCTACAAAAAACTATACACATTAGTCACAGAATTCCGTCACAGGCTGTCAGCTGGAATGTGTCAATATTTTAATGGGAATACCTTGTATCCTATATACCTTGGTGTTTACCATGCCCCGTCTCTCTTGCCCATACGCAGGATTTAGGTATAAATAAAATTTTGAAAATTAAATTAGGAATGTGTTTAATTTCTTATATAAGAGTGCTTATAAGCGATTAAAATATCACTTCAATACAAGAAAGATATTTTTTTTAATTTACTTCGTTTTTCGGGTGTAAAATTTTATCTGATTGATTGAGTTTTACATGTTTTTATGTAGTAAACGTTTCAAAGGGTGCTCAAACTATGATCAGAAACACGATATTTTTTGTGCCACATGAAATAGCAAATCGCTTAGTCCATTGTTATAAGTCAGTGGTTGGTGTCTAGTTATTGTCTAGATATTGTTTGCCTTGTTGCCAAATTTAAAGGTATTTTCTGATTTCATCCGATTTTCTTTTGACCCTTGACAGGTATATTTTTTAAATGGTATCGGCTGATTTGCACTCAGCCGCATTTATTACATGCTTTTATTATATATTTATATTCCTTAAGCTGCAGCCAGATTTTAATTTTGTTTTTAAATTATTAATTGTAGGTTGCTATTCATTTTACTATTCTTTTTTGTGAATGGTTTAATTTAATTTTTGAGTTTAATATCTCAAGAACATATATACTTTATCACACTAATGAATTATATATATCTGTTTTTAAGAAAAACACCGTATCGCAAGAAAAATAATAAGACCATCTTCCCTTCACACTTTATCCAGACTTAGGACTGGCAAGATTTATAAATCTAGATAGGTAATATAGTTTATAGTTATAGTTTATTTCTTGTTGCATAAATGCATTTATGGTATTTTTAATTCTTTTATCTAAATCGAAATATTTTTTTGGTCGTTTCGGCGTAGTTATCATTATTTCATCTTGTTCAGTGATTACTTGATAATGTAATGAATCCTCGTCAATTAATTTCATGACTTCGTAAATATTTGGATGACATTTTCCACATTTTTTATTTAGTCTCAAATGCCATCCTTCGATAGCATTGGTAGTACGATGAGGACTTTTAAAACAAACCCAATATCTTGAGGAGTCCAAACACTGTTCAACGAAATAATCATTGAATTTTACAATTTTCTCTGTATCTGGAGAATTTGCAGTTATGGTTAGCCAACCATCGTCAATAAATTGAGGGGGAAAATATGTCAAGGCTGCGCACATTCTTAAATGTCTTTTTATATCTTCACTTTCTTTATAATCTACAACAAGCCTAAGCAGTTGTATTTTTCTCCATAGTGCCTGGTTAAAGTGAAAATTGCATCCTTTTATTTGTGTATCAGGAAAAACTTTCAAAAAACTATTTATGGCAGTTGTTTCAAAATCAACGTGAAATTGTTGAGGTGTAAAATTGGGAACTTTTTCTTTTAAAATTTGAACAAATCTTTTGTAAGTGCCTTTTTTTCTGTCTGGCAGTAGAGCAAAAAAAACTGGCACAATACAAGTTTTTTCTTCCGTACTATTCAAATCCATGTGAATAGTGTACAGTTGATCGAAAAGCTTCGGACAGCTTGTAAAAGTGCCATCACCAAAACCAATTTTGCCTCTTAATAAGTCTAATGTATTTCCAAATACCATAATTCTGTCCTCCGTTTCAGTATCAAAGATAACAAATTTTTTTGTAAATTTCTGGAACCACAATCTCCTCTTCACTCTTCACGTATTCTTTTTTTGGCATTCGATATACAAACCAGAACTTCGTTTCTTGCATTATCTGGTGCACATATTGAGTGTTCTTTGTGATGTAAAACTTCTGATATGGCATAATTCATTTCAATGTTCCCGTTGCAGCTTCTATTAATACGTGACCATAATATTTCAGATTTGTTCACTCTTTTTTATTATATTTAAAGCCCTCGCAAGTAGCTCAATGTACGATATTTACTTTGACTGTAAATTACTAATTGAGTGAACGAATTGACGGCATGCATCTTTATACTGTAGGTATACGGTGACCGGTCATTTCTAATGCGGACGGAACCAGAATAAATAAGGTTCAAACAGGTAAAATTTGTCTATCGGGTGAAACCAGAACGGGCGAAACCAGAGTAAATCAATTTAAACCCTTCTTTTTTTTTATCCAATTTGGTTGTCAAAATTAATCTAAAATCTAACTAATTACAATATTTAGCTACCTTTCAACTCTGTTCAAAAGTAGTTGCATTCATTTTCTATAGATACTTACCCATCAACTGTTAATGCGCACCACTGCCGCTCAAAGTCTAGCCTATTTTCTACTTTCTTTTTGCGATCCATACGAACTTTCCTAAATGTACGTATATTCATATAACTAGAGTGAACCCAATACTACGGTATAAGATGTATAATTGACCAAGAGTGTGTTCAATTTTTGGCTATAACCAGCTATAACCTAATTGGCTTGTCCTCTGGAGGTGAAGCCAAAGTATAGCTTGACGTTTGTTTGTTTAATTTTTGCCGTCAAGTAACCTAAAAAATGTCGGAAATTTATTGCTGGATAGCAAAGGACGATTTATTTATTAACGGACAATGATAGACAGCTATAGCCGGCTATAGCCAAAATTTGAACACACACCAACTATCTCTGTAACTACTCACTAAAAATTTATCCACGTGTAAAGTGAACCATGCTTTGCCCTTGCGATTACATTTACAAGAGATAAAAAGAAAAGAAGTAACACAGTTAGTTTTATTTTTGTTTCCTTGCGTCAAGCGCTATAATGAAGGATACTATAAGTTCAGTTTATATTTTAGGGGCTCAAAGGCAAAGGGATATAATTAGCATTTTGTTAAAAATTGAGATAAGTGCATAAATGTAAACTAGATATATCCTATACTGTTTTATAGCAGCCATTATTTTAACGACTTACAAGTATGCGCTCTTGTTCATAGACACTTCTTACATGGAAGGGGGTATAAATGATTGCAAAAGATTAAAATTTTACCTTCTTACTAAACCAAAAACCACCAAACATTATATTAACCACATCGATGCAGATTAGATGGGCCTTTAATATATCTACTATACACGTGAATTTCACGTAATTATTCCACGTCAACTTATACAGCACCCCTAGGACATTGGCATAGGAAATTCCACCTATTTTTAACGTAGAGTTGACAAAACCAATGACTTGGGTGTCATGATTAACTCTCAGGGTCGGATTTATAGGGGGGGGGGGGGGGCGGCTCACGCACGAGGGAGCACTTGGCGGCAATACGACCAACTTCTAAAATCCTACGTCAACAAGAAAAATCTAATTACAAATGGAAATTTTTTTCAAATCATACTTCACCCTTCAGTCTTCTTTCCGGAACCTAAAAGCTCCTTTGCTGATATCATACTTTCAATTGTGCTTATACTTACATATATAGCTTCCAATAAATTTACTGTCTATTAAATTTAAGTCTGTTATCCTTTCTAAACTAATTAAACTAAAAATTCCGCTAAATTCTCAAATTTTACCTTTGTATCATATATGAAATTAATTCAATAATTCTACAAATGTACTAAGGTGGCTGGCAACCCTATATTCCCCATCATCCACCAATACTATCTGGAATATAGACAGTAGGCACAAGCACAGCACATTTTCATACCAGCCAAATTTAGACATTTTAGCTGGAGTTAAGGATTTTGAATTCGGGTAAAAAATCGGCTAAATCCTTTCAACCTGAATGGCAGTACGCCAGAACTCCTACCCAGACTTTTTTTGAAACAGTCTCAAATTTTAGTAGTTGTAGCCGAGAAGATTCATATTGATAGGCGGCTAAAATAAAAAACTAATCTCGAACATAATAAAATTTTTGATTTGTTTCTAAAATAAACTGCATTTGTAAGGATACGATTTTTTACTTTACTTTTATTTTAAAACAGTTTGAGATTCAAACGACAATTAAGATCTATAATAGATCTTAATTTTTGTTTGCATTTCTAGTTCTTTTTATTTAAGAATCATTATTGTGTCAAATTATTCAAATGGTTTTTAACAATTCTGGTTCTAGTACCAGGGTATGCACTATATAATATGTCATCTATCATGTTCATATGGTGCCTAGTATACTTTGGAACTGTAACGAAATTTGCACGAAATAAAGATTGTGTTTAGAGGGGGCGACAACTAACGTCTTAGCCCCCCTCAAAAAACTCCTAGAACCGGCACTGTTAACTCAAACTTAACATTCGGGGACCATATTGACGCTATCATAAATAAGTCTAATGGAACAGTAGGTTTCGTTAAACGATTATCAAAGGAGTTCAACAACCCTTATATATCAAAGATCTTCTACTGTACTTTTGTTAGATCAATTTTTGAAAATGCTATCCCGTTTGGTATCCTTTCTGTGCCGTCACATAAATCGCATTGAGGCGGTCCAGCGCAGATTTATATAAGTTTCGTCCTACGCGACCTTCTTTGGGCCTGCCCTCTTCGACTACTCCCGGTACTTGGACCGACTTAAGCTAATTTTATTGGAAACTCTTGATGGCAGACGCAACAACTTCAGAATTGTTTTTGGTTTACATTGCATACAATGCGCGGTTAATTCCCCTGAATTGTTGGGCGGCTTTGAATTTGGCTGTTCAGACTCGCCGCTTGAGGAATCAGTGCTTCTTCCATGTTCCTGCACCAAATATGAAATGAATGAGCCTATTACATCAATGACTCGTATCTTTAATAGCCCCTGAGCTTCTATCGATTTCCACTTGTCGAAGTCAGAACTCAAGGATCACTTTCTTAAGGTTTCTTACTATGCAAATCAATCTAATCCAATGATTGTGTTTTTTCTCTCTTTTGTATTAATCAGAGCTTGATGAACCTTAATGCTAGAAGCCAATGTACTGTTTCCTTGCCATCACGGTGGTTCATAGAGCAGGAGGTGATAGTGCTCGCCTAGACAAATAAGAAATTGTATGTCAGGGGGAGGGGGGCATCTGACCCGTTCCGGAATTACAAGTTAATTAAGAAAATATCCTAGTTTTCACAAAATACCTTGTACCTAAAAATTACAGGGTATACGAGCACCACCACGAACTTCACGGCCTTTCCAACGACTGTGCAACTAGCCCTGTATTCCTCTCCTTTCAGGAGTTATGTCGCTCTAAAATAAAAATTTTGGATTTTCTTTTTTTTTTTTAATTTTACCTCTATTTTCTTTTTTACAATTAACATAACTTTTTTATAAAAACTCTAAACTGTGGACTGTCATTTTTAATTTGATCTATGTCCTAACTGTAGCCGTTAATAATTTATTCTCTTAGTGACTGATAAGACGTCATTTAAAAAAAATATTGTCTAATTTCATCTTTTTTCGTACCCTAAGCGTATATTTTAGTCACAAATTTTGACATTTCACCACAAATTTGTCGTTCTTTTACCTTAGATCATATAACGAAAGGATAGGCTATGAGGAAGAAAAACTTAAGCATTTTTCTTCATGTAGAAGAATCGCATCGATGTGTTTGTTTAGTCATGGAAGTAGTAAACTACAATATTTTCAGAGGGGCACATAATTTAGTGATTGAAATTTTATTAAATAATTGAAGAATTATAATTTTTTGTCACCGTTATTCGAATTATTTTTCAAAACAAAAACAAACAAAAAACTATTTGCGGTATAAGCATAAGGAAAAGTACATAGCCTAATATGTATTTAAATTTGTTATTACTCTATTCTATTTTACTCATTATGACTTTCGATGTGCATCTTATGAATAATTTATTTGATAGAGAATATTATTTGTATGTTTATATAATTATTGTGCATATTGAGCAAAGTAGAATAGGTCCTCCTTCTCTTTAGCCAAGTCAAAATGGGTTCTTTTCTGCTTATGCACATTGTGACTTGTTTCCAGGGACCACCACGGGGAGGTTAGAGTTAGGAGAATTAGGTTCACATATCCCCAGAATGCAATATACAAAATAAATATTTGTAAATGCCTCCTGGACGAATCGTGTACCTACCTCATTTAGTCCCCAGTGGCCTTTTAGCTTCTATTGCTTTTGGCATCTTATGTTAAAAAAAAAAGTTGCGAATAAACTAATCCGCCCAAAAGCTTCAGGCCATTTTTTTACACAGGAACTTATCTTTAGGAAACCTAATTTGCAAAATTCGGAAAAATAAAAGTAAACTTGCGAATAAACGAAATTTAATAGAAAATACTCATTATATCGCAAGATTTTAAAATTATTTTTTAAATTTAAAATTTTTAAAATTTTTAAGAATCTTCCATATGCCCCATTTATTTGCTGATAATATTTCTTGTCGTTGCCTTTGCTTGACTGACATCAAACAAGACACCCGATGACAATTCAATTGTAAGCAAACAAACCGGCATTGGAAAACGTTAATTTTTTTTTACCACGGCTGTTTATTTTTATAACTATTTCACTTTTATTTTACTTAAAACACTATAATTTATTAGTAAAACTTTTAAATTTGCTTGCAAAATCCTTTCTCACGACACAAACTCCACTTGTTTCTGCAGCACAGCACAGCGCACTTCAACACCATAATTATAGACTCCGGAGTCTCGATTATATCAAATCTCTTGCACAGAAAAAAATAATTTCTACAGGTTTTCACTATTACAAAATTATAAAACACTTTTATTAATATTTACACTCATAAATCACTAAAACAACACCCGACCTAAGAAATGACAAATGAGAAATGTTAGAAATATCGAACTGACAAAAACTAAAAACCCAGCTCTCTTGTCATTTCCCTCCTGTGTCCGCAGAAAAATCGCTTATCACACGTACACGAAATTTATACAAGGCAGCCTATCCTTTCGTTATATGATCTAAGACTTTTACATATATTCACCATATTCATTTTGATTTATGCTTTTCATCAACCACAAAATAAACTAAAATGAATTTGCAATGAATAAACGTCAAAATATGCGCCTAAAAGTACGACAAATTAGTCAACTGTGACTGCGGTAAATGGATATTCTAGACCTAATTAGAGCAATATGAGTGTTTAAATTCGAAGTAATATTTTGAATTTGTAGTGTGAAGTGTAATTTGTAGTTCTTGAATAATAATACAAAAAAACAATGGAAAAGTTTATTTTAATTTATCGTATATTCTGACAATAAAGTACAACATCATAATCACCCCCCCCCCAACCCCCGCTGAATAGATTATGACCTATTAATTTTTGTAATGGATACAGCTCGGACATAAGTGCAATATGTCAAAGTAAAGAGGAGAGTCCACAGTTTACAGCTTTTATAAGAAAAAGACATGTTGATCAACTTTTTATAAAAAAAAAAACAAGGTCAAAATAAAAAAATGGTAAGAAATCCGCCATATCTCCGGAGTGGAGAGGAACTTTTTAAGATACAAAACACCCTTAAAAGTATAATATTTTCTTAATAACCCTGTAATCCGAAGCGGCCCTTCGCCTAACAATTTTTGTTTGTCTCGTTTTTAATAAACTTCATTGTTATGACCTCTATTTAACTATTGGATGTCACTTAAAATCTCTACCGTTCAGTAATATTTTTAAATAAAATAAAATTAATTGTACCAACTGCCTTTTATCGCAAATCTTATCCAACAGCTCATTACTGATCTCCCCATTATTAAAAACAAAAATCAAATCATATTTCATGAGGGCTACTTTGATTGCACTTTGAATTTCACTTCATCCTCAGACACCTTGAATAATTCTTCAAGTTACCGAATTCAAACACAACAATACGATAGAGATAACTACAGATCTCTGCGGATTATTGATATTTTCAGACAAATTTTAGGGCAGAAAATTGCTGTCCATATTTGATCAAATGCACCCGAAAAGATAAGATACACCACGTACTATGTACATACAAGGTGCGCAACTATAAAAGAACCCACTCGCGCAGGGCCCCATTTATAGATTTATTGACAAGATCATGCCAACCGAAGTAGATTTTTCATTGGGACACGAGCCGCAAAGTCTGTAATTATAATTCCATCATCATTGTAGGATGAAGGATGAATTCAGCGGGCAAAAAAACAACCGGGCCAAAGCAACCGTCGAAATTCATGGAGGTGTTCTGCTACGGAGATATCATCCGTATAATGTCGACAGAGAAATGTTTTTGTTGGGAAAGTGTGGTTTTGTATAGCTGCGCGCGCATTCGAAAGAATCATCTAAATGAGGTGCAACTTGCACGCCAGACAGCACAATGCAACGGCCAACGGCTACTTTTACGGATCCTAAGCGATTCTCTGGCTAATTTTGCTAATGCAACTTGGCAGGTGATTTTTAGTTTTGAAATTTTTTTTTTTTTCAGTTGACTTTTAGCTTTTTCACTGACTGACTGTCAGTCAATTATATATTATGTTGTCTCGATGCAACCGGAGCTAATCACCTTGAAGTCATTATTTCTTTAGGTATCCAGTATAGGTACCGCGATGACAGTTTGTTGAAATTTCCAATGCAATTATAATTTTGTGAATTTTTTCTTATTTTATTATTACAACCTAGGTTTTTTTTTCCTACTCCATAAATATACAGATCATGCGCATCAGCAAAACGGCGCAACGGCGACGATGGCGGCGGCCGTGTTTACACAACTTAACACCGCCTGCACTTTTTTGTCGTCTTCATTTCACACTTCATACGTTTCGCTAAACGCCCATTGCGCTTCACAGCCAAAGCAATAAAAATGGAAAGCAATGAATTCGATAAAATTCGCGGAAATTCTCCGTACATAAGCTCTCTGCGCAAGAGTCAAATACTTTGCTACGGTTTGGAAGGTGCTCGAGCTCTTAATTTGCCCCGAAAATCGCCGTGGTGCTCTTAATGGCCCCGACATTATGTGAAGCTGGAACTGAAACAATTTCTGCTTCTGAACCGTGCATGTTTCGCATTTCGAAATTACTGAGCGCATTACGCGTATCGATGTTTTTGCAATTAAGGTTCCTATACGAGTCGCTTAGATCTACCTACATACAATGGGTAAAACGTTAAATTAAAAATATTTGTTTTACCAGTTTTATGGATTGTGTTTTTTTTTTTACTTTATTTTGCAAGGCGTATAAATTTGAAACAGGTAACGCTGCATTTTACCGAAAAACAACACAAAATTAGCTTTTGGTCGCGCATGAATATTTCGCCAAAACATAATTGTCAACAGGATATTTCTCAAAATGGGCAAAACTATATTTGAAAATTGCACATTTTGTAATTTTAGACATTAAAAATTATTTAGTGACTGTCTGTCTGTCTGTCTGTCTGTCACATCGATTTAGCAGAAGGCTGGCGATTTTTAAAAAGGTTTTGACTGAAATTCCGAAAATGGGCAATATCGGGCAACTAGTTTGTGTAGTTTCATCATCATCATCTTCATTAGATTTATATTCTAAAGAATTATTACATACATAAGTACAGATATATAAAACGGAATACCTTTAAAGGAAATATTACTTTTATTTAATAAATTTATTACATTTTGCCGTTCGGCGTCAAATGCAATGTAATTCTCTCGAGGTCTACAGTTCTCAATTCAAGGATACGCTCAGCTAATAGTAAATATTTTTGAATCTACATAGATTCAATAATTTTCTACTTTCTAGAAAATTATGGGATAATTTACACAAGACTGGTGCCAATGACAAAAACAAGTACGATTCAAATATTGATCCCAATGTATTAAATATACACTTCATTAATAGTTTATTCCTACTTTGCAATTGGTTTTCCACATCAAGGTATTGGTGTTGCTAATGATCTACCAACTTCAGATATATTGATGGTGCAGAAGCTATTGGTGCTGTGATAGGTATTAAGTCGGAGGCAACTGACCCTGATGGCATAGGCATTTCTCCCAAATTTATAAAAATTCTTTTACCTTGAATAGTCCATTCTGTTATTAATATCATCAGTACGTGCATCACTACTTCTTAGTTTCCTTCTAATTGGAAAATTCATACTGTTGTGCCGCTAGCTAAAGCTAATAAATCCAAGAACCCAACGGTTTCCGTCCAATCTGTTTTCTAGCCAAAATGACCTGAAAAATCGTTCAACATCTTGAAGGTAATAATTTGTTAAAGTCATGCCAATCTGTTTTCCACAATTGCATAGTTGCGGAACGGCTTTTTTAAGTGGTACAACAATGATGAATTATATGTCCTTGTTATATTTGATTTTTCTAAAGCATTTGATTCCGTAAGGTACTCTAAATTACTTGCTAAGTTATCTACTACTACTGAAAAAAACTCTTTTTTCATCGAAAAATCTTTGAAAAAGGAATTTCTTTGCAAAAGAGGGCGTTTGGTATCGGCAGGAACCGTATACTCATCAGTACGGCTTAGCTCCTGCTGGCCGTATACGCCAATTTTCAGTTTTTCTGATACTTCGCCTTTTACTCGTTGTGTGCTTCAGGGATCTATTTTGGACCACTTGCTATCCAGCATATATATGTATCAATGACCTTCATGAGGTTATTGAGGACTACAAAATTCACATACATTTGGTGAAAATTTGCAGTTATGTCTTGGTCAACCCATTGGACCAGTGCGGAATTTTATTGAAGGATTAGGCTATCTCTTGAGGAATGTCTGGAGTTGGGCGACTAATATTGGTTTGCTACTGAACCCCCAAAAAATCCCAATGAATTCCAGCTTATCGATGCCGTTTGATGCTTCTGATTTGTCGCATATATATTTTTTTTTAATAATCAAGTTCTATCGTTTACTGAACGTGTGCGAAACCTTGAGCTTTCTATCAACTCTTGGATGAAATATTGTGATCATATTAATCATATGCTGGGTAAAATTTATGGTTGTATTCGACGGCTTTATTGTCTTCTAAAATTATGTTTATGAATATTCGATCAATGTTAGTAGAGTCCCTGCTTCTGCCTTATCGTACAGCTAGCTGTCTTTATTTTCTTTGTCATTTGGATTTTGTATGTTCGATGAAATTAACAGTTGCATTTAATAACGTTATGAGTTTCGTGTTCGGTTTAAGTTCTAAGAAGATTTAATCATGTTTCACAGCATGGGAACCAACTGCTATTTAAGACGTAGGTTTCTTGCATCCCTTCATACAATTATAAACTCTAAAAGGCCTGGGTATCTATTTAATGAACTAGAATTTTTAAACAGGGAACCTTATTCACAAGAGGATAAGAGAAACTATAGTACACCTCTATCAACCTATATTTTAAACAATACGGTCTTATGCGAAACATCATGTAAAGCGAAAAGCAATCTATCAATTTTGTATGGCAATACTGGGAAGGAGTAATCGTACTGAGTCTTGGGTTCCACGCGTAGTTTAGTGAAAGAAAAGTATGTTCGAGCTGAAGTGATCTCCGCCTGACCAATACTTTGCAGTTGCAGAGCAAGTGCTCCTAGGTTTCATGGGCATCCCGACAGGAGTGGCAGGATGAAGTCTCCGCCAAGCCCACTTTGTATAGGTGATACCTCAATGGGCAATGGCCTGGGAAAAGTTCTGTTCTCCTAAAGAGTAGGAGTTGTTTTATTTTTCCGCCATAGGTGTCGATAAACTCTTTTTCCTGACGAAGTCCATGAAGCCTTCTTTAATAAAGGGATTTTTGTTTGTTCTACTAACTAAGGCTCTAAGGTAACACTTTGAAGTGCCACAAAATGACTCTGGTCCGACAAAGGGGGCTTCCGCTCCTCTTTTGGATAGACCGTCAGTAATTTCATTTAAGTTAAGTCAAGAGCAGGCTCGAGTACAAAATCGATTATTGTCTTGTGGGTCGTGTACTTTGAAACCTTAAAGCTGTAAGCGCGGGATATTCGCATAAGATATGCTTGGAAGTTTCGTCTTGAATTTTTCATTTAGTTAGCAAAGTTCGCTGTTAGATTTTCCTGTCTTCTTAAAATAACAACGGCAGGGGCGGTGTTCAGCGACTGGATTAATAAACTGCATAACTGATTGTTTGCTAAGCTAATTTGTTTCCACATCTGGAAAGGAGACGGTGTGAAGAATTTCTTTACTTCCCACTCCAGAGAAATTCCAGTTGCCTGCCACCGCATTTTTGTAGTTCCACCCTAAAGTTGATTTTTGATGGGCCACATGCTGGGTAGGTACCAGTATATGCACTGGAGTTTCTTGTGGAAATTTTGAAAAATGGAAAGTGATGCACCAAGCGGAAGGGAGATATCCACTTCTAGGCACACCACCGCCGACGAACGACTTACCTTTTTAATATCTTTGAGCTTAATTTTACTTTATTTATAATATTACATTATTCCTGTGTACAAAATTTTAGCTCGCTCTAGGTCAACTTGTACGAGCAAATGGATAGGCATACAAAGATCTAAATGTTTCATGATTTTATGAATGTATGTGTTTGTGTATCTTTTATATTTTCTTGTGAGTCATCATTTCTATATATGCGTTCCAAACAAAAGTTTACCTTATGATATCACCTAGGCTAGGATATAAAAAGGAATTCTTACTTCCGTTAGTGTTTCAATAAGAACACTTGTCCATAAAGCAAAGAAACATGTGTTCGAATCCTATAGAACCATAACAATTGAAATTTATTCTCTCACTATGGAACATAAAAAAGTTGAATAAAGTTCGAAATATCTTTTAGCCAAGGATTTATGGCCTGTTTTTCATGTTTCACATGTTGATTTTTCCCAAGTTTGCCATAATAAAACTTCTCTCGACAGAAAACGTATATATTCTGCCCAAACTTTTTGGTTTAAAAGTGTGCAAGACTTTGCCATTTTTCGGTTCAATTCATTTCTCTGCGAAGCAGATAAACCATGTCGTACCATCTAAAATGTTTTTACTGATTTTTAAACTGAAGGATGATGCTACATATACATACATACATATAAAATATATTCTCAGCCGCGCTATAAGTTACTTGAATCACATCGGTTTAAATATATGTATATGCGATCATCCTGTACAAATCTCTGGAACCGGTCGAAGTAAACAATCAGAAAAACTTCCCCCGACAACTACTTAACACCACTTGGAGGGAATTTTCTGCTGATAAGCTGTTGGCGTTCAAGGGTAGCAAAAACCAAACAAACGCGCATCGTTTGCACAGTCTCTATCGATGGATCCATTGGATTTATCTCATTGATATTTCGATCGCGACCGTGTAAAAATATGCTGTTCGATCTGTGCAGACTGATCAGAATTTGATCGGACTGTTTTGAGCTGCTTGTTGCACATTTTTTCACAGGTAGCAAAAATACCAGTGATTCTTGTCGCTTGACGGTATACCTACACTACGTAACTAATCGGAAATATTTTTTTTGTCAGGGTGGCAAGATATTAACGAGATGAGAATTTTTAATTTTTGATTCGCTTCAGTGGTGGCGATCAGGAATTTGGTCTTCTCGCGATCAGAAGAATTCATCGCAGGCATAAAGATCGTTGAACTTGGAATTATTTAATTTTTTTTTTCTTGGGTGGTGCAAAAGCGTTTCATTGGAAAATTTTTTGTTTTCTTGTTTTTTTTTCTTGCTTTCATAAAATCAAAAAATTGAATTGTGAAAAGTGATGTTTTTCCATAATGGAATTCAAAAGAAAAATCAGCAGGGGTAAGCAAGAGATGGAAACTATCTTTGAAACTATCTTTAAAATTGTACAAAAACACAAACTCAATATTCCCAGATAACAAAATGGAACATGTTCTGGAAAGATACTTTTTGGACACAGACTATCTACAGATCGGTCAGCTTTATTTAGTTTCGGTAAAAGTATTCCATTGGATGTGAATAGATTATATTTTTAAAATGCATTTTAGCAAATCGGATTTTCGTTCCCGTCTTGGTACAACAGCTTTCAGGTTTGTGTATTCCCTTGAACATAAAAATGATACGTTTTTACGAATTTGGTATTTTAAGTTTTTGTGAATTTCTTTACTAAGTTAAGATTTCATTTTATATTTAGGTAGGTTTTATTTATTATTAAATGATTTGTTTTTATTTAATTTCTTTTCATTTGTTGAATAAATTTTTATTTATTTAAACTAGTAAAATATGTTATATTTCACATATATATTTGAAAACGATCCGAATATGGGTTTCATTTATATCTATTCAATACCGTTTTGAATACGTTTTGATTATGTTTCTGTGGATGGATACTCATTTATCCTTTCGAATACATTCTGAATATGGTCTCTCGGATACGCATTATTACCACCGATTATCACAAGATCAATTTTGATCGACATCCGAAGATTACTCGGCAGGGCGGACATGTGTCTTATAAAAACCATATGGAAAGAACATGTATCTTGATATCAATTCATGTAGTCAGAAAACATGTTCTCATATTCCTTGGAGCATATCGTGAATATGGTTAAAACCCGTTCTGTGTTGTCTGGATTGTTTCTGATATTTTTGTAATTTAATATTTAGTCGATTTTACTTTATTCTTATTTTACAACCATCTAGAAATACTATTAATTATCATTTGAAATATCTGCCCAAAGACTGAATTTTTCTTTCAGTTATCTAAAACATCCAGTCTGAAACTTCAAGAAAATTAGAGGAGTTTCATTTAAATAAATTAAATATCAAAGTAGTATTAGCTCTTAAACCTCGAAATATATAGACATTTTAAATTAATTAATTAAATTCGTTTTAATTATTATTTTATTTTGTCGAGCACTACTCCAAAACTTTTGCCAGGAGCTCTCTTTAAGATACATTTTTAAAAAGGCATCAGTCTGTAAATTGCTCTTGATCAGAAAAATTTAATGATTCTGGTTTGAGTGCATGTTTAAATGGATTCTTACTTTTTAACATATTCTTCCAACATGAATAACTAGCTCAATTAGACAAATTTCAGTTTTTTGCTTGTTGTCAAGAGTAAGAAACATTTCGATATCATTACTTTTAAGCCATTGCTCAATTGTTTAGTCTTCCTAAAAATGCCTGAATGAAATACAGAATCAGACCAACATTCCACCTAAAGTGAGATGCACAACGATACACACACTTCGAATAAATTGGAATCAGGTTCAGTCCTGAATTGATATGTTCAGAGTTGTGTAATGCTCGAAGTTTTGAAGCTGACACACATCCACTGACGGTACTCGGAAATATTATTGTTATCTGCGAAAACTGTGGAATATACATATACCAACACTCCACAACTAAATGACCTGGTTGCTTCTACGCGG
This sequence comes from Dioctria rufipes, assembly GCA_963924295.1. Lineage (NCBI taxonomy): Eukaryota > Metazoa > Arthropoda > Insecta > Diptera > Asilidae > Dioctria > Dioctria rufipes. The sequence continues at coordinate 338,001,098 of OZ002740.1, read as the reverse complement.
GAAAGATTTCGTCAACTTGAGATCAGTGTCCGTGGAACTGAGTTGGGAAATGCTTTCGTCAAAGAAAACCTAATAGTAAAGCCCAATTCAGAATCGGCGCAGCATGCAGCAGCTGTGATGCAAGGTTTGATATCATGGGATCATATGACGCAATTCGCAATCGGCGCAGCATGCATCATGATGCAAGAGTTTGGAAAATTTTAAAATTTGATGCATGCTGCAACAGTTCCGCCAACATACTGAGGCAAAAAATAAATATCAAACCCTATTTATCTCATATTTCCTCCGGATCTATTTTTCTTTTAAGAAAAACGACTAAATTAAAATTATGCACAATATAAAAACTCGGTATTAAGGTGTTATATTTGTAAATAATTGTGATTTATAAAAAAGGTAGCATTACTCAGTTTCCCACACTGCTTGCTGCAAATATGCTTGCTGCAAATATGCTTGCTGCGCCGATTGTGGATTGGCCGGCAAAATCTTTGCAGCATGCATCATGATGCATGCTGCAAAGATTCTGAATTGGGCTTAAGAGGAGTCAGTACTCAGCAAAAGTTTCAATTTAGATACCAGCGAACCTGTAGGTAATAAAATTTACTATACGTAGGTTTGTGTCCGGAAAGTGAAAAAATTCATATAAAATTAGCCTAGACCTAGACCACAGAGAACATTAGAGACATCTACCGCAAAACACAGAAACCCAACATCTGACAAAACCATACAATTTAAGACTAAAAATGAAAATTTGCTGTTCACATAAATTGAAAATTTTTAACGAGAATTAACTCTCCTAAATTTTTTTTGCCCATAATTTTTAAATATGCTATTTTGCTTTGTATTTAAACAACTTTGAAATAAATATTGCAATTTCTTGTCGGTGAAATGTCGGGAGAAAAAGCAAGTACTATTAGAGTCTCATAATTATAAAAAGTGCCACTAAAAATGAAAGAAACTCGACGGTATTTGCCACAATTTAAAGAAATGAGAATACCTACCCATCGGAATTTGATTTAAAGGACTTCAATTTTTACCATTTTTTACAAGTTTCCGAGCTAATAACTCCATTCCAAAACACTTTTTTTTTTAATTTTTGCCGACGTTATTTACTAGACTTCTTCATTACCTTTAATTTAACGTATAAATCATTATCTTGCTACAAACAGTTTGCTAGAAATTTGCATTGAAAAATGTATGAAACTTTCAAATATTGGTACTGACTCCTCTTAAGAAGATAGGACTCAGCCGAACAAAATTGGAAATTTTTCGTGTTTTTTAGACCGAAACAGGTAATGTCATATACTTTCGTCTTTAGCATGAATGGGGGAAAATGACTTGGCTATGAATTATTGTAGTGCAACTGAGGCAACGAGTTAAAAACAAAAATGGAGAGAACGTAAGATTACCCGAACGACAAAATCTTATTGAATCCCACAAAATCCTATCAAACTATTCATAATAATGTACATCAGGTCACACTATCTCTATTTTTTAAGAAAAAGATAAATTTCGCTTTGACCAAGATGCTGAAAGGATATATAAAATTCCTCTCAAAATGATATTCTAATTTTTCCTAAAAATATCACAGAATCCAGCATGAGTTTTTCTCACTTAATCTGTTCAGATCAAAACGAATGTAAACAGAAGCACGTGCTGTTCAAATATCATAGGATTACAGCAACAACTTTGGAACCAACTCTCTCTCAATATTTCAGAAAAAACTGTTTTTACAAAAGTGCGGGAACATTTTATATTAACATTTTATATTCACAATTAATTACGAAAATGAATCATTTGCCATTCTGTTTGATTGCATGCAATTTGCGTTTTCACATTTTTTACTTTTATTCATAAAAGTTTTAAAGAGAGTTTGATTTTTTGTTTTGTTTTTTTTTTCTTTCTTTCTTCCTTTTTTGCCGTGTGCATTTCAAATGTAAAACAATCGGAAAACTCTTCTGTGTCCTAACTTGTCATTAAGGTAACTTTGCTTTCGTTTTGAGTAGGCCGCCTCACACACCTTTCAGTACACTAACAACACGTGTGCTCCATAAGACCTCCGGAGTTTACAGGAATTTGTATCAGGGTGAACATACCTCGGAGTGAATATGGAGGCGATGGGAGGTATAAGCCGCAGAGTAGTTTACAATTATCCTTTTAATTACAAAGATGCTGATGTGGCATTCAAATTGTTGCATCACAGTCTTATGCATCCCAATCAGCTGCCACATATTGATTATCGAATTCAGAGAAACTGCACAGTTTGTGCTGGTGATGACACCTTCTACAGGTGTTTCATTTGCCCAGCTTTACAAATGCTTATGGAACTCATGTGTGATATGTTGCGTTAGTTAATCCATTCGATTTTCGGCATTACTAGAACATCGTTTCTATGAAGCTGACTCTGACTAAATCTCCAATCCATTAGAGTCGAAGATGAGAATCAGAGCACTGACCCACAACACCACGCACAAGCACTTAAAACGCACTTCATTGATAGATTGAAGAGACGTTTATGTCTTGAATATGTTGCAACGAATGCAGACACATTCAACTGCATTTGGCAGCCACTATAGTCGGTGCAGGACGGTACTCTTGCCACTGGTGATAACAGACCACCGCACTTGCAAATTTTATGTTGAAAATTCGCTCATTTAGGAAATTAACTTTGTACTAAATTATCTCTGGAAGTTTGGAACTTCTTGGAGCTGTCACTTACCCTATTATCAAAATAGAGACAAATATAAACTTTTTTGTCCTTTTTATTATTCTTTAGATTAGTTAGTGCTTTTTTTTACTCCCTTTCAAAAGACTTTTTCCTATTTAATTATAAGGAATTTTTATATGGGTCAACAAATACAAAGTCTATATACATAAAAAACAAAAAACAAATATATTATATAGTACACCCAAGGCCCAGGCCTCCTCTAGATATTATTCCTAAATATGCCACTGTGTTGGACTTGGAAACCACGTAAAATTGTCCTCTGAGTGGATAAATCGAAACCGATCTAATAGCAGAATAATAACAATACCAACAACTTCACCATTTGTTCTTAAGTAAATGGTCAAAATTAAAAATTCTTAAATATAAATATTAAAAATATTGAACTTCGACACTTCCCTGTCTCATATACTGGTTCTTGACCAGCTAGCTGTGTTCTCCGTAATCAAAACTGTTGTAGTCCAGCACCCCTATCTCCCTATATTTCATCAGTTATTTATAATTCCCCCAGCTTTCATTATGAAATCTATAGTAAGTTTGCCATTCCGTTCGTAACTCATAGAAATAATTATGGTATAGCAAAATTGCACTTATATTATTAACAGTTATTTTGATTTTTCCATGTCCGTCTGTCTGTTCGTCTGTCCGTCTGCCATGCCGTCTGTCCATGTCTCTGTCCGTCTTCACGATAACTCGAGAGCTCATTCACATACAGAGCTGACATTTTGCACATGGGCTTTCTAAAAAAAAAGTAAATTTAAATTAAATAAAATAAGTAAAAAACGAGTTTTCAAACAAAAGTGAGGCCAAGCCGCATGAAAAAGTAGAAAATAAACTTTTCTTCACACACAGAGGTGGACTCAGATTTTTTGATTGGGACATTTCTCTTGAATATTCCTTCTCTTCATGAATCAAATCACTTATTACCTCTGATTGATCATACTGAAATATATCGGTGATTGTCAGCGAATAAAATCTGAGTCCATCTCTGTGTGTGAAGAAAAGTTTATTTTCTACTTTTTCATGCGGCTTGGCATCAGTTTTGTTTGAAAACTCGTTTTTTACTTATTTTATTTTCTGTCCTTTTCACGTTAACTAAATTGTTATTACGTGCTGCATGGAGATATTTTAAAACAACAATTTTATGACGGCTAAAGGGACACTGATTTACCAGTTTTTCAAAAAATTTATTCGAGTATCAAATCGTTGAAGTACTGCAACAGATTTCTGAAATTCAAATTATGTTTTAAACAGCGCTTTTTAGTTGTATTCCAACTTGATCCCATATAACATGAATTTTCCCGATTTTCCATGTTTTCCATAGACTTTTCCTATTACTATGAAATTTGTTTAAAAATTTACAGGAATTTTCCTCGATTTTTCATGCAAGTTTTCATGATTGTTGAGGAGAAAGTATTGATGCCAGTAGGACGGAAAAAAAAAGATTCCGCATAGCTTATAAAACTTTTTTGTCGGAAAATTGGAAAATTCTGCTTTTTTCCTGAAACAAATTTATCACTAATCATGTCGATGAAAATTTTTCCGATGATTTTCCCGCTTTTCCGGATTTTCCATGGAGTTTTCCACAAAAGCAACTTTATGCAACTCATTTCGCTCTACAACTTTGTCTTAAGTTGCAAAACGCTCAAACGCTTCCTTGGTCGGAAAAGTCGGAAAATTCCAGAAATTTTTTTCGGAAAAATCGGAAAACTCTGTATTTTTCCTGAAACGGATTTATCACTAATCAAATTTGTACCAAATTTTCAAATGATTTTTCGGAATTTTCCTGGTTTTCCATGGAAATTTTCGATTCAAATTTTGATAGATTCAATTGTCACGCGACATGAACCTGTGTGCCAAATTTCAGTTCGCTGTGATGACGAAAAGTGGGTCTACGAGAGTGTCGAAAATAGTAAAAAAGAAATATATAAATAAATATACAGACAGACAAATTCGTGTACGAGTTAAAGGGACGGGCTGGCCTCAAAAATGGGACCAATCGGGCAACTCCTTCGTGGGGTTGCCGTACAAAAAATTCGTTTTTTCACTATATATTTCGACATTGCCTGAGAACGCGGCGACGTAGAGAGCTGAAATTGTATATGTGATCTTCTCATAGCAATAGTACAAAAATTGGACAAAATGGACTAAACCAGGCAACGCGTTCTTGGTGTTTCCATGCAAAAATTTAGGTTTCTTACGTATACTGTGAAATCGATTAATCCTAGGTGTTTTTCTTGTACTGAAGAGTTCTTCAGAATATGAAATCCTATGAAATTGTTTATAATAATTTTTGCTTTCCGCCAAACCGTTCTAGAAATATATGTGAAAAATCACTTCAAAAATCAAACTTGCACATATGGGTGACCATACGAAATTACATACGGGAATTCATCTAGGCTAGGGTTTCATAAGAATTGGTCTTAGACAAATTCTAGCTTTTTTATTTGTTTTTTATTTATTTTTGAATTTTTAAATTTTTAACCTGTGCACACATCTACAATTTATCTAAAACTCGTAGGAACAGTTCATTTGTACTTGGCTGCCCATTTTTCTTCCTTGCTATTTTGAATTTTTCTTTGCGACTGTGGTTTTTAGTACTTCTGCCGAATTTTCTTGGTATATTAACCTATTACCGCACGTTAATTGTTGATCCTTATAAGACCCTCCTAAGGCATATAATTTTTTTATTAGATGTTTTCCTTAGTGATTTTGTTTTGATTAAATATCGGCTCTTACTTGCTGCCTGCATTAGTTTTCCGATGTTTCAGTAATTCAAGTCTAGATATCATCAAAAATTAAAAATACATTTAATTGAACAATTTTAATTGTTAACATAGCAATTTAATTCATTAAAATATTTCTGCAAAATAAAGTCTGCCCTCTTAGCAAGGAAAAGTAATTTAATGAACACTCGAAAATATTTTCCCACAGGAAATAAAAGGAACTGCACCTGCCAAAAGCCTAATTCAGTTGTTATTTGAAATCCCTGTGTTCGTGTTCCTCTATATATATTTACTACCTACATATTTAGGTACATATTTTTTCTGGAAATACAAGGAAATTCCAAACGCATCAAACTTTTTATCGAGATACAATTGAAAATGATCGGAAGCCATTGCGTGCGCTCCATACCATACCCATACCCGACTTATTTAATTACTTTGAAGCCGTTCGTGTATGTTATCCAATGGAAACACCATATAAAACGATAAATTAAATGAGTGACATAATTGCATTTATGGTGGCGGTATTCTGCCACACTCGGATAATAAATTTAATTATTTGAGTAAACAGACAGACACATGAGTTATAACAGTTACAAAAACAAAAATCCACACTTGTTGTTCAATATCATATCATCACTTGTCGAACCAAAACATGAAGCAGGAGACTTATGTACATATAATTGCAATTCTTGTATATTTCTTGCAACATAAAACTTAATAAAAAATAAGAAATTATAACAAAAAAAACATTCAAGAAATATGCAAAAAATGTAAAAAAATTCACACCTGGCCATCACCTTCGAATACCTGTGAAAACAGAAAAAGGGGGCCCGCACAACTAAGGGTTCGCAATCTCATCTCATTTAAAATTTTTACTCTCGATCTTGGCAATTTCACTTTCGTTTGCGATTCGCAGAGATAATAATTCATCTGCGCCTGCGCACAATTTATGTTGTCGCAAATCAGATTTTGTTTTTGTAACGACTACATTTTGAGCTGTAATAATAAGAAGCTCAGCTGAGGGCTTAATTGCTTCAAGTGTGTTCACTTGTAACCAACAAATTAGGGGGCACTTACGATAAGCACGTGCTCGGTAGTCCCTAATTGTTCTTCGTTCTGACATCGGATACCACAGATGGAAGGGCGGGTCAGCGGACTGGTATGCAATGTACTTAGGAGCATTAAGAATGTCCGACGGATGATAATCAGGAAAAATTGTCATGTGGCTGGGAATGCAACACCTTTTGAACATTTCCGAAGATGTATTTTTTTCCATTACATGCTTAATTGGTACATCTGACAAGGTAATTGCTGTTTATTGCATACAAATGGTCGAGACTTGACAGTGATAATTACTTTTTATGTGGAATTAGCATGCCGTTGTTAAAATTTAGAAAAATTGAAATTAATGAATGGTGCCGAAATTGATCAATAACTCTACATTGAATATGAAGGCGAGTGATTTCTTATTGTTCTTATTGTTCCCAAAGAGTAAGAGTTTCTCAAATCTGTTAATCTATGCCGGGCATACCAAATTGGTTGAACTGAAAATGTACTACGTTTAAACAACTTATATAAAGTAGTTGTAAGATGTGTTGAAGTGTGAAATATAATGTCTGTCAATTTATTTTAATAGATGACCATAGTGAAAAAACGACGACTTATCAGTTTGAGTACATTAGAAATGCAATGCATAGCCCGCAAGCTATAGGTTTGTTGTAGAAGTCTGGACTTTTACCCTTATGACTTTCGGGCTTCGAAGTATTGAAAGCGATTTTCAAGGAATTCCAAGAAATCTTCAATATGTGATTACAGTTCGCTTACTACGAGTGCTTTTGAAGGTAGTATACATATTTAGAGTAAGATATGAAGTAGAAGTGGAACTCAACTTATGCGATATGTCAAGATTTTCTAATTTTAGCAATAATTTTTATGTTTTCTCACATTGAGAGCAGAAAGGTTTCAACTGCATGACAGCCTTATTAATCATTCAGAACCAACTAATATCACTGATCAACAACGATCTTGTATTAAATAGGTCTAGTGGCATGATTTAAGATACTAGTAAAAAAAAACTTTTAGGTTTCTTCGAATTTCAGTGAAATAGTTGTAAAATTCAATTCCTTTAACTTACGCAGATATACTAGATCTTTTAATAAGGCGCACTTTCGTCACACTTTTCCATGAATATTGGTAAGGAGTTACAGAAATAGAGCACAGGTAAGATGGAAACATAGAAATTCAGTTGCATTTTGGTATCCTTTAATTACAGAAGATAACGTGATATATATTCATTATCCTGATAACTTTTGTAATATGTGTATATAATATTTACACCTTTAAATAAAGGATGAAATATAACTCCTTTTCTGTCTCAAGTGTACCAACTCTACTATACTTCAGCTTACCAGTAAAATCCAAAGATAAACCATGAACTGGACATATATTTTGTGGAACTTGTAGTACAATCGTGTCCAATTGGAAGGCAGAGACAATCAATGCATTTTGATGTAGGTACCCATGACATGAATGGAATAAAAAGACCATAAAAGATTAATACTTTCACAAGACTTGAGATTAGGAGATTAAGCAGAGCGAGTCTCATTTGCATTGTAGCCATTCATTAGCTTATTGTGCGCCGTTTTCTTTATAGTTCATCCAATAATTCCACACTTCCTAGAAATAGCAGTATATTTTTGAATGAAGTTTCTTCGAAGTTGGCAGACTTTAACAAGTATGAGCCAAAAGTTCGGAGTCTACAATGTGCAATAGCCTGACAAAGCCTATATACATTAGTGGGAGATATACCTATCTGCAGTGCCGGTTAGGACTCTTGTTATAATACTGAGTTGATTCCTAATCGCCGCAAGAGATGCAGGCTCTTCTTTGCTGAAGGTCCTTTAATGATTCTTTTGTCTTGTCTGGAGCTTATCATTGAAGTCCATTTCTGGTCCATTCGGTTTTGGATCCAGTTTTGAATGGTAAGTTTTACGATGTTATAAGAGGTGGCAAAAAATGGTTCCGATCCTATGAGGAACATGGATGTTCCTTTTGTGGTCAGTACATCTGCGTTATTATTTCCATTACCTATTTGTGACCTTACGCAAAAAAAAACAGAGTGTGGAATACATGCAGACACCAACAGCAAAATTAGACAGTACGAGATGGTCTTACGCCAGAAAGTCACATTGCTTTGGTAAACAAAGCTACAATTATAAATACACAGTAAAAAAAAAATTCTTTTAAGTGTGTAGCAACAATTTTTGCCGCAAAGTTCAGTTTTTTTTATATTAGATTAGGGAACCCAAGCGGCATTTTATGTCTAGATCATGTTAACATTTCCTTACTATAAGTCGAGATTTTTACGAGATTTTACGAATTACGAATGTGGGTAAAAAAAAATTAAGGTAATTTGGAAGTAAAAAATTGGGAAAGGAAGGAAGTAGTTCAAGGCAATTGATGATCAAATTATTTTCACTTGATTAATTTCAATTAAATATCAATTTAATTTATTTATCTGGGCTGGTACACAAAATTTAACAATCTTTTGTAAGTACTCAAAACTATAATTACAGTGAAAACAATGTTCAAATAGTTACTTATACTAAGCGTTAATATCAAATATTAATTAAAATAAAATCACATATCAAAAACTGAATTCAAGTAGAATTGTACTATGAAAATATTTCTACCACAAATATACTCAAGCAAGTGATAAATAATTATGTTATGTTAAAGACATTTCTCCATAAAGCAAGAAAATAACTAATTAATTAGCAGGACTCTTGAAACCTCTTAAATTCACCGACAGTAATTTGACAAGTGTCAAATATAAAATGCCAGAAAAAGTTGTACCAATATTGCAGTATAAAATTCGATTCTAAAAGGTTCGTGCATTAAATGATTATGGTTTATAACTAGGGTCATATTCTAATAAACTCGTATACCGCGTACATTTTTCGCAATTTTAATATTTAGTTACAATGTACTACATACTGAGTGTATACCAAGCATATACCGAGCTGTTTCTCAGTATATAAAGACAAACTTGCGGTTGAGCGCAAAATGCAATATTGAAATTTCAAGTCCGTCTCCAGTATTATTAACGCAAGGCGTGCCCCCCCCCCTCCCCCCCATAGATCTGGCCATGGTAGATAGATAGATAGATTTTATATTATAATATGGTAACTGCGGAGCAGCTGCGCAACAGAACATAATCGAATGTTTCCAAAATATTTCAAAACAATCGGACCGAGGTAGAGCAAAAAAGTCCTGTACTCAGATCCTTTCCAAAATTTTAATAACTTTAAACCTCTAATCACGGGTTGAATTTCCAAAGGTCTTGTATTGTTGAAGTTTCTAGCATTTCTGAATATCCTTCATTTATTTTACACTATTCACTTATAGTTTGATCCTGAAATGGTACTACTATTGCAGCATTGCTGAAATCTAAAATTAATTGCTGAGTCCAGTATTATGTATTGATGTAATTAATCGTACGTCCATACCTTGTACGGGGAAATTAATAACATTTACCTTCCTAAGCTTCTTTAATACTCTATATAATAATTGGTAGTAATATGGCTTATATTTTAACATATTTTTATCTCGCAGTACTAGTTTTATGAGAATTAATCATAATGAAGCACAATGGCGTCTAAGAAATCTTATATTTAAATTGGCAGATAACAGAAAGAACAAGAAGACGAATTTACTCTAAAGTAAACATTTGTGGTAAATTTTGCCCTATGATCACTTACTTTTTAAGTAAATTTTAGTAGTCACAATCATCTATCCATCTATCTATCCATCATTTTTCTGTATAAAAAGTGTTTAAAATAAAAAATAAAAAAAAAAAATTCCTATATTTCGAAAGTGTATTTATTAAGCCAAACAACTTTTATATCAATACTTATACCTATACCTACAAAAAAAAAATTAGTAAAAATAGCCCTTTTTTGTAGCGAGCAAAGTAGACTAATCCCTTAAGGGCAAGATTCTTGTCTTACTGGAACTTAGAATTGGTCACTTTATACGTGCTCTGCTGCTTGGGAAAGCTCCACCTTGGAAAACGTAGAATAGGTTTTTATCCCTAAAATGCAGGTAGGGTTTTTCCCTAAAATGTAAGGAATTTTCAAATTTTGCTTGTTTTTATCCCTAATATGTAGGGAATAGGTGGTAATAGTACTATACGACTACACTTTAAAAAAACATAAGCATGAGCTGAATAGATCATTTCTTATATGCCATATACTACCATACTTGCGCTGGACTCGCTCAAACATAATAGTGAAAATCAATATATGACTTGTATTCAAAAACAATGTGTGAATCATATTAACGAAAATATATTTGTAAGTGTTCTATAAAACATGTAGAATAATACCTTATTTGTTTAATGTTCTTTTCCTTATATCCGAGAAAGCTTAGCATTTCGGCAATTTTACGTACTTTATAGGTTTTCTCGTGCCAAATACCTAAATTAATTGAATGTTCCATTGATTTGTGGATTTGGATTTGTGATTTTCCCCTTCTATCAGAGAAAATTAGATTTATTTTTAAGAAAAAACGTGTCTTAAATTTAGGGAATTGTCCTACTTTTTTTTTACAGTGTACCATTCTTCACATAAGACTAGTTCATATGCAAAATTTCATCAAAACAATAGATCGTGATGGAAAAGAATTTTATTACCTATGTCAAAAATTCCTAGCAATTTCCGAAGCAAAAATAAAGGACAGAATTTATATTGGTCCGCAAATCAAAAAAGGAGATAAAGATTTTGAAGTGCAATTTGAGGAGGGAAATCTCATCGAAGTCAATTATTGCAGTTTGGAATTTCTTTTGGGAAATTGAAAAGAGAAAAACTACCCGAAAATTTTGAAGAATATGTTGACTGAATATAGCATGTTGTTCTTGATTAGAGCTGACACCACCAGTAAGTCAATTTAGCTTAAAATTATCGGTTCAGGCCGTTCTTTAGCGCGCGAAAAATTTTTCTTGTCAGAGTTCTGAGACATGTCAACTAAAAATAAACAAAAAAACGTCTAAAAACTTTAACATTTTGGCTCCTTCTAGTATATCTCATCTTCGCTGTTATATTTTAGCTGCTAAAGGAATGAGCCTATAATGGATAAAAATTAGTGTACCGCGAGCCTCAATACTGCAAATATTTCTCGTGCTCTCAAAGAGTGTATTTTTTAGAAACGTATATGCGCTCTCAACCAGATGATCGCTAAGATTATTTTAAGTCTCTATAAGCAGGAATAGAAGTATATGCGATGATATTAGCGATACTATTTACATAAATGCTGTACGAACCTCTTATTAGATAGTCTTACAAAAAAAAATATAAATCATTAAATCAAATAAAGGTGCTAGGTAAATGACAAGTCAGTCAGTTCTGAAATCATATTTTTATTTACTTGGTAACAATTGGTTGACACCAGAAACATATTATAGTTTGGAAAACTTATAATTAATAACAACTCGGTTTTTATTTTACTACTAATGGTTTACCGGTCATACTGAAATGGTAGAAAATGTAGTGATTAGATTTATTTATGACTAAAAACGTTATAGTCTAGTGATTTATACACTTTAAAGCGGTATATACATCCACTATAAGATGGGTTATAAATGTTTGCGATTTACAACTCTTGAATTTAAGGAAATTTCAATTACTGTATAATTGGTTCTCAATAAATAGTTTACAGGCATTGTAGTCAGTTTAAAGCACTGAAGACAGTTCAAGGTACTGTAGCTAAGGCCTACTGTACTGTGTATAGTTCAAATCACCATATACAGTTTAAAGCACTATATATCGTTTAAATCACCATACACAGTTTTATTGTATTGAATAATGCTTATCAGCCTTTACACTTAAATGCGGTGTACAACTGTTTCAGCTATAAGTAATACTATAAACCTTAAAGCGGTCTATAGTTCCTGTTATCTTTAATAATTCCAATTGTATAGTTTACAGAACTATACAATTGGTGGCAACAAGCAGTTTAAAGCACTACTTAGCAGATTAATAATTTAAAGCATTACCTAGGTCTGCTCAGAAAGGACTGCAATGCTTAGAGCACCAGTCCCCACTTATATAGTCAGTTCATTCGTTGCAAAGACTACTGAGGTAAAAAGATTTTCTTGTGTAACATTGGAAACGTTTCTATTGATTTTTACTTTATATGAAACCATATACCTCAGTCGCCCTGTTAACGATTTATTTGATGTACGACTGTATAGATGCTTTCATGCAGATTTTTAAATTCGTAGTATCACTATATAAGATATGATCGTATGGTTTGAAGCTTTGGGCAATGATCTACGATCTATGCTGCATTTAGAAGAATTAGAAATAAATCCGTAAATCTAGATTTTCTTAAATTACACTCTTTATTTAAATCTGGAGGGTACCCTTGTCACATTATTACAAGTTATCCAATCTCGAATATGATCATACTATAGATCATAGATCGCGTGTTAAACTTCTGTCGTTCCAAAGACCAGTTTTGTCTATTTATCAAGTACCTACTCTTCTTTCACTTCAGTTTTCTCCTAGACTATACTTGTGGGAGAATAAAAAAATATATAAAAAATTAATCTCTGGAAATGATTTTTTAATAGTGATTTCCAGCGTACTTTACATATTAAGCAACGAACACTTAATCACAATTTGTAGGTACAATTTAAACAAGCGCACTCCACTCTCAATTTGCATAATTAAGCGGCTTCATTTAAGGAAATTACCTCTTGTTCTTTTTACCTCTTTTTCTCTGTTCGAACAAGGAACACGAGTTTTGGGTCCTAAATTTGATGATCGATCGATTATTATCGTTGTCATTACCTGTAGGCGACTGCCGTCTAATTGAAATGCAATCCCGTCGGTAAATAAACTGATAAATCGACCATTAAAACCCAAATTACTTTAGAGACCCCCATAAATTTTTATTATTGAAAATTCGACTGACCACAGACTGATTCACTCAGAGGGACGAAGGGCAGAGATCAATACGATCAGATGGTATGCAGCGCTACTTATATGTATATGCTTCGAATGAAAGGGGACCAGATAATTATAGGCTTACACCACTGAAGAAGAGAGTGATCCACTAATGAATGGGTTGGTCGTGCGCGATTTTATGTATCTTTTCTCTTTGTCTGATGGCACGCGAATCTCGCTTGTATACATGGAATAATGGCATGCGACGTCCTTATCAAAGTTGATCACCAAAAATCTGTCATCGCGCGCGATCACGTCTGATCAATTTAACTAACAACTTGCGACGACGATGACGACGACGGGATGTGATCGTGTGTCGTCTGATGTCTGGTTTTGCGGCTGCGGACATACTTATCTTGTACCTGTTACACACAGTGTCTGCAAAGTAAGCCTGCTTCCGAAGTAGCTACTTTCGCTCCATCTCCAGGCATTCTTCTTGTTATATGACAGGACATCATCTTCACTTTTGTGATGATAAAAGGAACAACAACAACCAACAAGCAGACGATATAATCGAAGATGTGCGGGCTTCTGTTGGTATGAACTTATCGATTACCTTGGCTTCATTTTATATTACGAAATTAATCTTCTAATGATAACAAGAACAGGGCTTTTGTTCCTTTAATGAGTTTTTAGCATCCACCCCTGAATTTTGATGACTTCAGGAGACTTTCAACCGTGCCAAATTTTCTGATAACCTGTTATTATTATGTAAGCCATTTTTGGGAGTAACTCGGATGCAATCGAGATTCTAATTTTAATTCTGCGGGTATGGTTGGAGTAGGATGAGTTCATTTTGATACTCAATTAGTAAAATATGGAAGTTTATGGAATTAATTAAAAAAAGTATGATGGTATAAGGATAATGTAATCTTGATAGATATTTAGAGAAATGACTATTTATTGTAGGGTATCTATTTCTCAGAGAAGAAAACATGTCAAAATAAACGAAAAACTTATCAAACCAACAATTTTCGTATTTGAAAATGTGCCAATTGTAATGATTCATTCAAATTCGTGAACTTTTTACCAATGAGAAAAATGTTTGACTTAACCTCAATCAGAAAATGTCTATAGATTTCTTCCTTTTATATAAACTTTGATCAGGAACGATGGCTGCATTAAAAAAAGTTGATTCGATTTCGACTCTTCCTTGTTAACAAAACAAAAAAATTCAATTTCAATGCACTAAGAACTCGAACGACTCGAACTGTTATTTGCACAATTTGTGGTGTTTAGCTATGTAATAATTAAGGACTTTTACATATCTACTACAATTCTATACCAAAACGAACAAAACTTTCAATATTTGGATCCGATTTCGATGAAAGTTTCAGAATTAGTTAAGTATTAAAAAATATTGTATCCATATTTTTCTGTTTGACCTACCGACCTTTGGGTTTGGTATTCTTAAATTTTATGGGTGGATTACACCCATGATTAATAAAACGCAACATACTATAAGGTTAGTAATGCAGAGACTGTGTAATCTCTTCTTCACAATATTGACAATACGTCTGTGTACAAAAAGCTTATATATGGTGTAAGTCTATACATGCCAAAAAACAAAAATTTATATTTTTTACCTAAGGTATTTCATATTCTCATAATTTCGCATAAATCTTATCTCAGTACATTTTCCGTTTGGAATTTATTTGTATTTTCCTGGACATCAAATTCCTACACTATCTGATGATACGCGTAGCATTACATTTCAGCCTGGAAATTATTTTACAGACTGCTCAGCTGCCATGTCAGTAGTTTTATTGTGAGAACGCAAAATCTCCTAGAAAATTCGAAGTACTGCAGGTACCATTTGAAGTTAATAGTTTTTCCAATTTCTACTGTTGTTTGAGTCAACAATCTGTGATTGATGAACAACCACCTGTTATTGTCAATGATAATTTCATATTTCGTTTTAATGAAACCAGGCACAAGTTCTAGAAAAATTACCTAGTCTAACACCTCCGGAATGCAATCTGCGAAAGTTTCAGGATGACTTATATCAGAATCTCCGCCACTCTCCTCATGCCCCTAATCCTTTACACAGGAAGGAGCCTGCCATGCTGTGCTTTGCATCATAGCTTTGACAGTAGCGGATCAAGAATTCTTGTGAAGGTAGGTGGGGGGCGATTATGGTTTAAAAACGGTATAAGCTGGAAACAGAGAAAAGTTCGAAGACACTTGCCTCCACTCTCGAATATCAAATGCACCAAAAGAAACGGATAGAACAGATAAGTGAGTGGCTTGCGCGAGTATTGCTTGTAGAAATCAGTCTACAATCATTCTAGGTCTGATATAGGTCTTGTAGAGGCGCGCTAGATTCGATGGGTTAAAATACATTTTACACCTTCTCAGAAATCCAAAACATTTCGATGCTTGTTTGACAATAGAGGAGAAGTTATCTGTCCAGCTTAACTTTATTTTGTAGGCCAGGGGACAAGAGATTCCAAGCGCGATGACCAGAATGCCCCATTATGCTGTCCTGCTGAAAGGCCGATCAACAAAACCTTCCTGTCCTCTTAATCAAGTGCGTCAGGTCTTGGTGAGGAACCAACCACAGTTCTGCATTGTTTCCTTCCGAGCCCCATAAGAAAATCCGAGATATTCCTATTGGCTCCATCAAGAAACAGTTTTGCGCACCTTAATTTACTGGAAATATTAATGCCAAGAATGCACGGTGTATCGTAAATGAATGCTACATCAGAATGGGAGTGGAAAAATTATGATCTTGTTTTAAACAAATGAGACAGCGAGGACGCCATTCACTTTCCCCCAGGGTGAGGATATTATCAAGGTCGTTATTCAATGATCTACTCATGCAATCTCGTTTGACAAATGTGGCATTCCCTCTGGAGTCGCTAAGATTGTCAAGGAGTAAGAGAAATCAAGAGTACCTGTTATCGGCAAAACTGTGGATGGGATTGAAGAAAGGAAAAGCAGATCATTAATGAAACTTAAGAAGAGATATGGAGAGATAACAAAGCCTGGGACACACCGGCATTAATAGGGGTAGGCTCTGATGAACCGCCATCTAGTACAATTCGTATTAGGCGACCAGACAAAAAACTTTCAATCCATAATAGAAGAGGAGGAAAGAGACCAAGCGCCTTAATTTTGGTTAAAAGGCCTGGATTCTGACTCTATCAAAGGGCTTTGAAATATCTAGGATACAGATTTTGGACTCATTAAAATTATGAGCACTACAACTCCAATGCTCCGTAAGAAAATTCAGCAAATCTCCAGATGAAAGTCCAACCCAGAAGCCATATTGCGATCATTGATGAGTTGATTGGTATAGATAAGTCATTAATTTGGAGAATAATAAACTCAAAAATCTTTAAAAGAATCGAAGTAATTGCAGTTACTCGATTAATTTAAGAAATAGGGAGAATAGGAATAGGCTGAATGTGAGCTATTTTTCAAGTAGTGGAAATTTTCCTGGCGAATAAGACAAGTAGAATAGTTTATGCAGAGGTTTAGCCCAGGATGAGGCACAGCTTTTAATTAACAGGGCCGACAAACCATCAGGACCTGTCGCTTTGGAAACGTTGATATCATTAAGGACATTAAACACATCTCTCGTACGGTTGTGTATTGGCTTCCACACGGGAGATCTAAAACAGGTGTATATGAAATGGGTAGAAGGCAAGAATTTCAAGTCAATCTAGCAGCAAAAATATTAGCTTTATCCGGGGAGTCAACAACCATTTCACCTTTATCATTGTTAAATTAAGAGGAACTGGTGAAGTTGCTCCTGGTGGTTTTGACGATAGACCGCAAACTTTTACTACCTTCACGGGTTGCCAAAATTCTCTGACTAAAACTCTAGGTAAAAAGAATATTTTCTCTCTAGATAATAGACTTATCGATGTTCCGTGCAATCTTCTAGACTTGTTTGAGTTCTGGACATGGATGCAATTGAGAGGTTCACCTTTATTTCTTAGTATCACTTTTCGTTAAACCATGAGCGATGTTGCTGTTGTTGAGATCTGCTGTAGGAACAAGGAATGTATTCAGTCATGCCAAGACTTATAGAATGTCTCAAAGTTCTTATTTGCATTCTTCAATATCCCTGGCAACAAAACGGACCGCCCAATCAATTTCTTTAAATACTGATTGAAAATTTCCCAGTCAGCATTTATATTTTGTTTTTATTTAACGTTTGCGTTATATATATATAATTATATATAATATTCTAACAAGCGGTCTTTAACTTTACATCGAAGACTCATCAAAGACACTTTGGATGCTGTTTTCAATTGAAACTAACCTTCCATCGCTGTTATCCAAAAAATGCTCTATCCTGCTTCCAACACCCCTGAAAACCACGCTCATGTACATGAATTTTACAAGTATCAACACCTCCTGCTTTCTCTATAGGCTTCAACAGCCACAAACTACAGTGGATCGAAGGCTGAACCACTAGCCATAAGAGCTACGTTCTTAAGCATATCAAATTGAACGCTTTCAGAAATTTTTATATTTTTTACAAAAAGTACAGTAGAATAGATTTACTGCGCAGTAAATTATTTTGTAGGGAAAAAGTCAGAAGATCTGCTGCATTTTCTTCATCGGCCTTTAGGGTATGCGCGTTCTCCGGCCACCTAGCTGCATCCGCCTCTCTCCCCCATGGGCTTGGCTAGTAAGTACATATGAAAACAAGGATTCTTTTCATCCTTTTATTAGAAGTTTTACCGGATAATATTTTTAAATTGTATAGAAGTAAAAGAGAAATATTTTGATACCAAATTTAATATCAACTGATATTGAGAAAACCGATGGAAAACAATTTTGAAAATAAAAAAAATATTGAAGTACGATTTTCAGTCACTAGATGGTGTAAGCGCCAGTTGAACAACGTAATTGGGTCCATTTAATGACTAGGTCAGTCTAGAGCAAAAAAGTCGTCAGAAAAGAGCAGAGGTCGTGTTTCATGAACATAGAGCACTGCTCTAAATTATTGTAACGTGAACTGAACTGTGTTTCATGAGTCTGCTCAAAAGTAAATTGCAATGAGTTAGAGCAAGATTTTCTGCTCTAAACTTTTTGAAGGAGCAAAGGAAAAGTGCCAACTGTCTAAAACTAGTGTTATGTTTGCCTTTATGCTGCTTGCCAATGGATTGGCGTATTCGCCGATGTCCAATATTCTGCTCATGATTAAATTAATCATTTACTATGGCGAATATATGGCGTGTCGCCTCAATATTCATAAAAGGCAAAGAAATGAAAATTACCTTGGATCTGGCTGAATGCCTCAATCCTAAATTGATATTTGGCTGGGGAGCCTTAATATCTTTATGAAGAAGATATCTGGCTAAGAAGCCTCCATATATTTAGGAAGGAGAACGCCTGACTAATTGCCGCTGCGTTCTGAAGAATAAGACTTGTAGTTTACCAGTCAGTGGTCAATTCTTTACTCTTGATTTCTTTCTTAATACTACCTTATTTATAATCGTTAATTATTGCTAAGTAAGCAATCTACATTAATTTCTTAAAGCACATTGCAGAGTTAGAATATATCTGAAGTTTCCAGATGGTCGAAGTGGTCTAACCGTGTCTATTGAGACTGTTTCGAAAGATGAGTTTGGTGTGTCAGCTATTAGGTATCTCTCTTTGGTGTGTTTTCATTTTTGTTTATTCGAGGAGTTAATTGAACTCCGAGTTGTAGCTTTTGAAATGATTTACAAACTTTAGTTGCAATCTTGGTTTCTTATTTCTTTTAGGGAGATGTGCATATGTTTATATGCAATTACATGCTTTAATGATGCATGATTACAGATGCATTACACTAGATTTGTTGTCATTTTCTATAAAATAAAACTGAGTTTTCATAATGTATGACAATATAGGGATAAGCCCATTCACTTTGGACAGTTGATTCAATGATTCTTTACTAAATTGTCCTAAACAGCTTTTCTAACAGATCATTATACGAAATTTTATAAAAATCGTCTATGCAGCTTTTCAAAACTATAGCCCAGGAACTTTTAGACCTTAAATTTGTTTTTGTTTAAATGCCGTGCTGCATTATCAATGGTCAACATACTGCACAAAAGTTAGCCCCTAAACTGATCATGAACGTTATGGTGACCCACAATGAAATTCAATTTCTCATAGCCACATCCTCTGCGGTTTTGCATCTTTATTGACATTGATGATTGGGAAAACTAAAATTTTAAAAGTTTTTCTCTTCCTGATTTCAATTCAACTTTCTTGATCGCTCTCAAGGGCGGATCCAGACACTTGTTCTAGGGGGGGGGGGGGCGATCGCCCCCATCGCTCTCTATAACCGCACTTGCCATCAGTTGTAGACCGCTCTGTATAACTTTCTCTTTTCGTTTCAGCATGAAAATTTCATTAGCATTCAGATATCGCCAGAGTAATTTTATTTATATAATATAAATTTTTGATCCCGTAAGCATAGTAAAATTTACTCTCACATAAAATAGACATTATACACTTCTTGCTTGTCTTATTGCTAGTGTTTTTCATATAAAGGTTGCTTGCATTTCGTTCAAACTGGACTAGATTCTTTCAAATTAAATGGTTAAAGAAATTTACGGGGAATGCAAATTATGCAGAGTTAATATATGTTTAAAAAATTATAATTAAATTAAATATTTTAAGGAAAGCTGAATCTGAGATTAATTATCTCGATTACGATAATTTTCCCAACGTACTACTTTTCATCAAAATACCCGGCTCCTGTGAACTTTCGATCACAAAAAAGTGCAGACATTTTGCTTGTACTGAAAATTCCTTAGTGGTACAATTTTAAATTTTTTGAGAAAAATTTATGACTAAAAAAGAAAAAAATAATAAATATTACTGTACTGCCCGTTAGTAGAACGTACACGCAAATTTGAACTTAGTGAAACTGAAATGGATGCACTGGTTAATTTGGACCAACGTTAGTGGTCGACTCTCTTATCAAAACAAACACTGTTCACAACGTTTTAACTTTCAATAAATTATCACACTTATTTCTTAAGATTGCCCACTAATTACATTAAGGTCAGATAATGTATATAAGTTATTAGGTCAGAGATCCACTCACACTAGAAAACACTAATTGCCACAGGCTTAGAATATACGATTATTAGTTTTGGGTCAGAGAATTTTGTATCACACTGAAAACAGAATAGCTGCAATAAAAAATCGTCAAAAGCGTAATACATATAAATATATACAGGATGTCCCAGAAATCAACGTCAAGTCGAAATCAAGCATTAGACCAAGTCGTAACAGTTATCAGAAAAATATGGAAAAAAAATCTTGGTCATGTACTTTTCAAATTATAAGGATTCAAAAATAAATCTTAAATACTGACACCTTGTGATGATCTTTCAAGTCCTGTGACTGCAAATATTAACTTTTCGTCAGTTTTTTTCCTGTAATGTAACCATGGATAGCCCTTCTGTAAATTACAGCTAAAAGTTAAAATATAACTGCACAGTTTCAAATAAAGAGTTAGATTTTTGCCCAACATTGCATTCAAAATAATTACATTACGCAACTTTAAAGACTGTACTGTAAAAAAAATGTACTACACTATTTTGGCAAGTAACATTAAAAGATGGCGCGTTTAATAGGGATTCCAAAATGGTATGACACTTACTAATTGCTACTTCTTAATTGAGGAAAAAAAAATTTTAATAAAGTCGGATTTCATACAATTTCGATTGAGTCGAAGAGTGACGTTATTTTGAGTGTGAGCGAGATAGATGGTGACGCCACCTTGACCAAAGGGTACCACTAGTTAAAAAAGTAATTTGTTAGTTTTAGGTGCATTTGAAATAAAATTCAGTTGTTGGATATTTTTAGTTATGATTTTTCCTCAATGCAGTCACAGGACTTGAAAGATCATCACAAGGTGTCAGTATTTAAGATTTATTTTTGAATCCTTATAATTTGAAAAGTACATGACCAAGATTTTTTTTCCATATTTTTCTGATAACTGTTACGGGTTGGTCTATTGCCCGATTCCGGCTAGACGTTTGATTTCTGGGACACCCTGTATATGTAAAATTAATATAGTATGAAGATAAATTATGATATTTAATAAATATGCACAAGAAATGTAAAATATGTAAATATATAACAAAACACATATATGAATAAATATTATTTTGTAACAAGTGACTGGTACTCACCGATCTACAACTTGACGCTTGAGGGTTGGCTTTAAGCTAATTCTAAGACCCTTCGTTCTAACCATTGGTTAGATCAATTCTTTAATCCTGTCGAGACCAGAAATAAAGTGTTAATGTTAGTAATATACTATCTCAGTCGAGACCCGAGATAATATTCTTTAAGTCAGTCAAGACCCCGGCTTAAAGTGTTATCATATCTTCAGTCGAGACCCGAAATAAGCATTGGCATAACTAGGACTTTTTTCTGGTGTGGGCCAGGTCCCCCAACTTTTGTCCATAGGTTTTAAAAAACATTTTGTTTGCGAAGTTTACCAGCTTATGAGTACTCCCAGCTATTGATCGAAATTGTTTATGCTTGGTCAGAGCATTTACAAGATATCATGTCACTTTACAAGTCGCAAACATCGCGTGACTACTTTTTTAATATGTAGAAAGAAACTAGATCCGCCAGCACTATTAATCTACTGCAAATGCAGGTACGTGTGCCCATTCGGGGTAATTTTTATTAGAAAAGCTTTTGAGATATGGCACTCTTTGTCGAGGTTACGATTTTAAGGTTTGAAGAACAATTTTCAATTTTTCCCATTCTTTATTATAATTCTCGTTGAATGTTATTAAGCACTTGGTACATCGCTTATCAGTTTGTATAAGTCATCAGCATTCAATAAGTTTTTTGATAACTAATCAGTCAACACTCGGCGATCGGGCGATCGGGCGATATTTATTGCTTATCGAGACCAACGGCGTCGAGTATTTACGAAATAGTTTTAGACGGGCATTTCAATTATTGTGAAAATAGTGAACAAAGGGACGAAACTGTAAAATACCTCGAAACTTTCATGAAAGAGGAGTTGTCATCTCCTGAGTATTGCGTAGTTTATAATGCAGAGTCACCACCATCTTCAGAATCACATATTCCTAGCGATGAAGTGCCTCTTAATGATATTATAGACCAATGGAAAGACATTCCCGTTAGCAGTACCTACTGAGGCAGAAGAAACTGTAGTATAATTAGAATTAAAGCAGTACTCTTGTGCTTTATGGAAGCAGGAGGATGTCCTCAAATGGTGGAGAATGAATGACTCGGCATTTCCTCAACTTAGTAAGATGGCACGACATGTGCTATCTATTCCTGCCACCAGCGCTCCCAGCGAGAGAGTGTTCAGCACAGCAGGTCGGGTTTTAGAAAATCGGCGAACTAGGTTGAATGAGCATTGTAGTAATTTATTTCCCCACTAAAACTATGATTTACAGAAAACAGCGTAAAATTGTAGCTCCTTTGCTGTTTTTCCACACTCCACCAATTTTAAATAAATGATCGAAATTAGTTAGTCGGAGTAACCTGATTTTTCACAATTGGCAGAGATATGCGCCCCATCCTCTTTCACTGGAAAAGATTATTAAGAGGACGCTTATAGAAAATGACTTTTGTGCTGTAAGAAGGACGGAAAAAACGTTGGTCCTTTTTTGTCCTTTTCTGGAGACAACTCCACTAAATGTCCTTATTCCGAATGTGGAATCCCTTTTGGCTAGGGGATTATGATATATCTGTTATCGGGGAGATAATGGTAGTATTGGAGTAAATCGCTCAACAATTCACTAAAAAGTAGTTAAAATCCACACACAAATTTAAAAATGCCTACTCTTTGTCCACCTTTTGTTTATTACAAAGTCACAAGTACAGTTACTTGTTTATCTGTATTACCTGCTCATCTATACTTGCAGTTATAGGTTAAGATATTATACTTGAACTGTGCAGATACAGGTATTTCAGTTCAATCAAAGGCACTATACCTGCAGTTCAAGTACGACTTGTAAAACCAGTATCTGTGCAGTACTCTGGTGTACACTTAAATGCTGAATAAAATTTTTTCTGTGCTGAATGTTTTTTGAGTGAGAAAATAGTCTTTTTGAAGAAGTTAAGTTCAGTTATAAGAAATGAGTTACATGAATTCACTAGTATTAAGGCGACTAAGGCTTAGAAAGAGGTAAAATAAATAATTTTGTAAATAACGCTTGACAAAAACTCACAGGTATCTCTTCAAAATTCACGACCAAAATGGCGAGGAGAAAATATCATTTAAATTGTACAAAATTTTGACAAAAAAAAACTCATTTCAATTTTTGCGGAATCGAAACAAGGTCGTGTACACAAAATTGTCTGTGTACGCGTAAACTCATGGTTGCTGAATCTGGCCCCAGATCTTGCTTTCTTTGTATACCTTGAAAATTTTTAAAATTTATACACAAATGTAATAAAATTTTAATTTTTAATTAAATGTAAAATGAAGGAAAACTCCAGAGAACTTTTGTACAGTGGCGTAGCTATCGTAGGGCCGGGTGGTACAGTGCACCAGGGCCTTGAAGCTCAGTGGGCCCCCTAAGCCTTGAAAAGAGAGGAGTAACAAGCTGCTGAAGCTAAAAAACCTCGAGCCAGCTCACAATTTTTTCTTAGAAATTTACTGGAAATTTTTTCTTAGAATTTATTTGCATTTTTTGAGGCTAAAGCAGGTGCTTGGCTTGGGCTACTAAAAATTTTTATGTGCGTAGATGAGGATAACGATAAGGATTCATTTCTTAGAAATTTACAGAAAATGTTTCGGCAGAATTTGTTCACTTTGGTAGCCGATTGCAGTTAATTTCAGACCCAATGTGTGCCGTTGCCGGCCTCCAAAAGTGCGTAAAATTCTAAGAAAAAATTTACAGTAAATTTCTAAGAAAAAATTGTGTCCTATTCTTTTTTGTTGGACTTGCTGTAATTTTTACTAAACATTGACAAGCAATGTTGGAAAATGTCAGTAAGTATTCTGAGTTTCTAAAATTTCGATAGTTTAAAAATTGAAAATTATGGATAGAAAAAAGGAACGTAGCGGTGCTTCGAAGCGGAAACAACGGCAGGAAAGAGAAGAGAGTAAAAAAAAATTGCGCAAGCTAGACAGTTTTTTTACGAAACGTCTTTCAGCTACAGTTTCTTCCGTGGCAGAAATATCTGTCAAAAGTGACAAGTGTGAGGAGTGTTTATCCAATGATAGCGTAGTCACCGCTGTATCAGTTAATAAAGCGACTCAAGAAGATCAGGATCCAATAACTCTCACCAATACTGCTGCTGCAAATGACTACGTCGACGATTCCGCGCAACTTACAGTAGAGGAATCATCTATGTCTAGATTTTTCAAAGTTCTTGAAATTCCAAAAAAACTTGGGAAAGTTCATAAACAAGAAATTGAACGACAACGAAAAACGACTGAATCTTGACATGGGACCATTGAAACCTCCAGGACCTTTTCCGAAAGAACCACACCAAGCAACAGGACCTTTTCAGAAGCGTATTATATTTCTACGTCCAAATACGACCAGTTAATCATTTTTGGATATGCTACTTAAAATAGGTTGTTTGTTTCGCAAATAAATGTATGATGCACAGGTATTCGGGACTGGAGGCATTTATCAGATAGAGTCAAGCAACATAGTTCCTCGAAAGTAAAAACGGAGGCATTTGCTGTATACATTCAGCTAAACGCCGAGTATATACATTGCGCCAGTCATAACTTAAATTGGTAATAAACGATGCCCTTCGAGGTTCTGTCGGAATTCAGAAATTCTTTGCAATAATGCAAGACTTGTTTCAACTTCTTTGGAAACAGCATTAAGCGGTCGGACATCTTATCGGAATTCACCGGTGAATCAGAAATTATCTTGAAAAAATTTAATCCGACAAGATGGTCCAGCAGAGTTAATACAATAACTGCAATCAAACTTCGTTTTTTCGATATTATCAAAGCATTGGCCGAAATAACGCTGAAGAGTTCCAGTAGAGACGAACGAAGTGAAGCAGAAATTATAAAATCAAAAATGCTTTATGAATTCATGCACACGTTTTGGACGAGGCCAGTAAGGCTTTGGACGAAACAACTGAGAAATTAAAAAAGTACAGAAATGACTTCGATTCATTTAAACGCAATGCCACCGAAACCGCGAAATAATACGATATCGATCCCACCTTTCCAGAAAAGCGACGAAAAAAAAAAAAACCATTTCGATGAATTGGTTTCTGATCACCGGTTTCAAAACCAGGAAGAAGTCTTTAAAATTACCATTTTCAACAATGTACTCGACATAATAATCAATCAATTAGATGCCCGTTTTAATGGTATGAGTGCAGTTTTTAATTCCATACAATTTGCTCAGCATGGATGAAACGACTTTACACACTACATGTGATCCGTTTCATATGAAATATTCCGATATAATAGCACCAAATTTTTCACTTCAATTTCTTAATGTGCATCATCTGGTCCTTCCTGAATTGTCGGAGACATGTTCCATTCGCCAATTTTGTAAAGAAATTATGATGAAATTTGGCGTACTTGAGTGTGACCTTACGCAATGCTACTATTTCACACAATTCCTGTTAATTCTTCGGCAGCAGCAGAAAGATCTTTCAGAAAATTGAAGATGATAAAAAATTATTTAAGAAACAGTATAGGGCAAGATCGCCTAAGGCATTTATCATTAATTGCGATAGAAAATAAGGCGGCATCAAACTTGGATTTGAGTGAAGTTATAAACGAATTTTTGTGAATTTCACTAAGAATTTTGTTAACAATCATTCTTATTCCGTCTGTTGATCTCTCATCTGTATAATAAATATTTTATATTGTCATCTGCATCGTTGTTTATTTTTTGCCATTTTATTTTATTAAACACATTATAAAGACGGTGTATGTATTTATCCTACTAGGGGTAACTGCACTGTTCCTTTCTTCTCCCTATCTACAAGTTTGAGAGCTAATATAAGTTTAAGCTACGTCGAAACTGGGGGTGGGGCTCCAGTGGGGCCCGATTTTTTCTCTATGCACCAGAACCCTTGTCCACCTAGCTACGCCACTGCTTTTGTAATGTATTCATTATATTTATTCAAGAAGGTATTTTTTTTTTATTCTCCGGTATATAGTAAAAGCTAACAAAATTTTTATTTGTTATTTCCTCACACAACCCATTTGATTTTGGGTGATAAATTTCAAGTCTTGGTCTTGACTTATCAACAAGTCTCAAATAGCAAAATTGAGTGACGTGAAAAAGAAATGAAAAAATAGAACAAAAAAAGAAATGAAAAAATGAAAAAACCAAAAATTGAGAAAAATAAAAAATAAAAACTTTTATTAAAAAAATTTAAAACCAGATTCATTCGAAACTAATCTGTGTATGCCCGCAGTGGGCTGAAAAAAGAAAAGAAAAATGGAAGAAAAAGAAGAAGCGTTTCGTGTTAGCAGAAAACCTTACACTCATCGGTACGGCTTGGTTTTCTGCCTGCCGTAGACGCTTGAAACAGATCGAAATTGATTTCATTTCATATAAACTCAGAATAAATTCTGGGTGTGAATTATATGAGGCAAAAGCTCCTTTATTCCAGCAAGGCGGAAGAAACAAAATTAGAGATTACTCCTTCAGATTTTTTACCGGGGAAAACTTATATTTATTCAAGAAGGCATTTTTTTTTTTTTGTATAAATCAAATGGGTTGTGTGATGAAACAATTTTTTTAGTTTTTGCTATATACCGGAGAATCCAAAAAATGCCTTCTTGAATAAATATAAGTTTGCCCCGTTAAAAAATCTTAAAGAGTAATCTCTAATTTTGTATCCATTAAGTGAAGCGAGTATTTTCTATTTTTTTAATGCTGATTTAGAAGATTTGAAAAGATTTTTTTTTTGTATTTTCTATTTCATTTGATTAGAGTATAAATTTTGATTTGTTTGAGCTCTAGAGGGGGGGGGGGGGGGGCGATCGCCCCGATCGCCCCCGCTGTATCCGCCCTTGATCGCTCTTAAAAACCAATTCTAGCATTATCTAGGGAAATGTTTTTTTTTCTTTATATTGATAATAATAAAAAATAACTGGGTGTATCTGTACATTTGCAAAACACATCAAGGTGCATCATCAATTTGCTCAACGTCCTCCCAACAATCCCGTAGTGTTGAATTACCTAAGGCCTTAAATTCATATTTAAGCAGTACAAGTGCTCGGCTCTTGTCCAATTTGCATAACACAATTCCGTCGCCGCCTTATCTTGAAAGTAGCCGCCTTCGCTTCGATTAAATTTATACGTCTTAATAGCCATCCCCCGCCGGTTATTTGCTTGCTACCAAGATTTACTTTTTATATGCTTTCTTGTATAGCTAGCTACATACGTTTCTGATGAGATGAATTAATTTTACAGGACAGGCAGGTGTTAACCAGTTGGGCGGCGTTTTTGTTAACGGACGACCACTGCCGGATTGTGTCCGAAGACGAATTGTGGAACTAGCGCTAATGGGAGTTCGGCCGTGTGATATCTCACGGCAGCTACTCGTCTCTCACGGTAAGTTATTGACACTGCTAATTACAACAATTAATCGATCTTCATTTAACACCTTTTGTCTTTTCTTTTTTTTTTTTTGGCTTTGTTCATGTTGTTGCAGGTTGCGTCTCTAAGATTCTGACACGTTTCTATGAAACCGGTTCAATAAGACCTGGATCGATTGGCGGTAGCAAAACTAAGGTGAGTGTTCGGTTCTTTTGTTTTTTATACCTAAATTACATTTAAAATGCATGAAAATATTATCAGCGTCGATAAACATGTATGTAAGTATAGATGTGGTCAACTATATTGACACAATATTTTCGTAGTATAACACATACACTTATGCATGGAAAGGGGTCAGCCACCGCGGTCATTGCAGACTTCCGTGGCGGTGTTCTTTGTCAAACAATTTGTCTCTGGCCACTTTGCCTATGACACAAAGGAAATTGCTGGACAAGCGGTTGTAAACGAGACTAATGTTGTCCGATAGGATCGCTAACCGCTATTTTGGGCCGCAGCAAGCAGTCAATTTGTCACTGCGATTAACTACTCTGATTGTGTCACATTAACACATAGGGACGACCTGCTTTCGCGATTCAGCAGTATATTTTCACCTTTTAGCACCCGCTTTACATGCTTTTAATTAACGAACACACTATTGATTGGACAGAAACGCTATTACTTTTCCTATAAAGGACAGAAAAGTGAAGTGGCTTTTATAATGACGTGCGCCTGTAATTTTCGTAGGTATGCCCCCAAATAAAAGGAAATCTTTGTTTGTGTAATTTGAGGAACGTTGCTCGACTAATTTATGCGGTGAATTATTTATATGCATCGTTCAATAAATCTAGCATTAAGGAAATGTATAAAAATGGTTCCTTATTTTCTATTAGTATTGAGCCTAATTCAGTTCTCGAGTTCATCTAGAGGGAGTATGGATATTCCTTTACAATTTTGAAGGAAAACTTCTACCATGTTCACGCTATCCGTTTATAGAATAATTCTCTTCCTCTTATTATTTATTTTAGTTGGTTTCTTTTTCCATAGACCAAATGTAAGTTAACAGGACAAGTATTTTGTCTAATTTACAGTCGTTGTAATCGCTGTTGAGCAGCTTCTCAAATGTAAGCTTAATCTTTACCTATACCGCAGTGGGAGCCGGGGTGTGCGCAGCGCTCCCTGGAATACAGGAATCGTACCGCCTACCGGATCACTGCAGTATGTTCCAGGCGGAGGTTCTGGCCATTTGCAAAGCAGCAAGGTTGCTGCGTACAACTTACGTGCGTTGCACCTAGCGATCGAATCATTATTATTTGTATTGATAGCCAAGCTGCAATCAAAGCTTTGGATTCGAGCATCATTAGATCACGCCTAGTGCAATGGTGTCGCTGTGAGCTCGGGCGCCTGGGCGCAAGCCACAGAGTTACTGTCTACTGGGTGGCTGGTCACAGTGACATACCTGAAAACGAGGCAGTGGATGCCCTTGCCAGAAAGAGTTCAACTATGAATATATATCAAGTAGAGGAATCCGTAAGTCGGTACTTAGAATCAGCGAAGAGGAATCTGCACGTACAGGTCTGTAAGCTGGCAAACGCAGTTGGCAATAATTGACCACATGTACAATTTCAAAACAGCTGTGGGCTGAGTTTTGTCGTAGAAGGGCTGAATCTCTGTTGAAGACGAATCCTAATGATGTAGGTAATTTTATAGCAGTTATTACGGGGTACTGCCCCTTCGGTAAGAATTCAGAGCACATGTAAGCTCCAGACAATGGCTTCTGCAGAGGCTGTATGAATGAAGAAGAGATTGAGAGCTGTGTGAATACCCTAACCTTGCCAAGCGTAGGAGGAATGCGCTTGGGAGCTACTTTTTCGGCAAATTGGTTTTAGCGCACCCCCTAAGTCTGAGGTATTTTCCCCAGGTAGGCTCTCAATAAGGTGGCATCATAATGGACCACAAATGATCTAAGTAAGGCTGATTGCAGGAGTTCGCGCGATAGCCACCACTCTAACTTAACCTAACCTTACCTATACTGCAATACCGCATTTGTAATATTTGGACATTAATGTGAAGTTTCAGCCAAATTTCGCTAAATCATTATTAATTAACTCATTAATTCCTGATAAAATTATTGTAAGTACTTCTGGATTTAATAAGAATAAAGGCTTGAGTCTATCGATTGAAATTGTGCATTCTTTCTCGTTCATTAGAATTTAAAAATGTCTTATTGATTACTTTGTATGGTCCACTGTAAAGATGATTTAAAGTACCTTGATAAATTTCTTCTGTCTTCTTTTAAGATCTTGTGGGACAAATATATTAGTTTGTCTTCGAGTTCTGTTTTGTCGTATCGTCGAAAGCGCTTTTTGAAGGTCCTTCGCATAAGTGATTGTAATGCTATGATGACGTAAAGTTTCAGAAACTACAAGTTCACCAGGGACACGAAATGGTTGTTTTGTTCAAATCTTCAATGATGAAGGACCGGATGCCAAAAAGCAAGTAAAGAATTATACCAATTTCTTGGATCATCCGATGCTCGAATCCTGATTTTAGTTGCCTATGGAAGCATTCTATAAAGCCATTCGATTGCATCTGATATGTGGTGGTCTTTATACGGTGATTACCCAGAATTCCTGAAAGTTTCACCTTGGGTACCCTTCCAGTCATTCAAGGAGCTGGTAACAACGTAACCTCGGTATCATCCCAGGGGTTGTTGGATTGAACCACAAATCGATATTGTCCTACTACATTATCACTATTTCTGTGGTTAATAACTATCAACGATATTTTAGTGTCAAGTTTCTACACATAGTACAGTCAGTATGTCGATATCAGCGTTGCCAGATTGTTAAAATTCTCCTATTTTAAGGAAATTTCGGAACCAAATTTTACGGAAAAGGGAACATGGAATTTTAATATTTGATTTAGTAGATCTGTGGGAAAATTTCTCACAAAATTTAGTTTGTTGATTGCTAAGCTCTGATAAATATCAGTGCCATATTTTCACTAGCAAATTTGTACTAGCCGCTCGACAGCGCGACATTCCCAAAATATGTGAAAAACATTTGAGTGTTGTAATAAATTACTTCTCATAGATAGTCTGAAAAGTCTTAAATTATTACTGTAAATTATCAAGGTAATAACATTATTTATTGCAATAAATAATTTTCTTTTTTATAAAATAGTTTCTCTTCTGTAAATATTTTGCTTACTTTGTGGCAACACTAATAGCTCGCAACATTAAAAGCATTTATCTGACTACACTTTTTGCGGGCTCTCATTAGTTTATATTATATGACAGTCTATGATTTCAGCAGAATGTCAGTAATATTATTATACTGACAAAAGGAAACAATTGGGTCCAGAGAAAACAAAATGATATCAAACCATTTTGCCTGGAATATGGCATGACTCTTCTGTACCAATTCAATCCAAATCCAAATACTTTTACTTATCTTAAAATCTTATGCATTTTAATATATTCAACGCTTTATTTTAATCGCGACAAGTTTTCATACATACGTTGCGTAGTGAGTGCAGTAATCTTCACATGTCAAAATGGGTATAAATTTATAGATTTCCTGTTTTCACAATATCATCCACAAATTTATATGATTAATTTTAACGCTTTTACTAATTAGTACATTTATGTATATTCTTTCCGAATTTGGAATGGAAATTAGATGGGAATTAAAAATTAGGGAAAAATTACCAAATTTTCTGGCTCGACGATCTGGCAACGCTGTAGATGCTCTCTATACTGACCTTGCAAATGCTTCGGCTTTTTGGAAAGCGTACTGCCGAGTTGTCGGGAATTATGATTGGTCGCGTTTGCCGCCATATTGGATAGTGTTTCGCCAGCGGAACGCGGAATCCATTCAAGCTATGACAAAAAATTAAAGATAATCATTTATAGTTTTTCAAAAATATTACAGCTTTGTTCAAGTGCACTTTTTCATGCGATAAATGGTTTTTTAATTATTTCGCATCATAATTCTAATTTTGCTCCGAAATTGCTTTTTTTTTCTACTAATATGTCAAGAATAATATGCAGAAAAATTGAACTTTTCGACCCAACGATTAAAGAGGCCTCATCAGTATGGTTATCTTTGATGATTTACGACAGCAGTTTAATTTATAGGTCACACCAATTTCCCATATAAATAGTATAAGGGTGACATACATGAGCACCTCTACCGCTCTCCTCACGTTCCGTAATTCCTTTCCCTTTCCTACCATGCTATGGTTTGCATCATAAGGTATCCCCTAAACTTGCCTTAATAATATAAAAAAAAATAAAACTTCCTTGACTTTAGTAGAGGTAAAGTATGTAGCGCTTTAATTGCAGTATTTTGCAAACTTAAAATTTATAATAAATTCGTTAAATTGAACAAAATGGCTTTCCCTATTTTTACTAACTGTAATGGATGATTGGGAAGTTTTACACTTCCATTATTTACAGACCAAAACAAAATAAATAATTTAAATCCTTGTTTGACTTTCGCGAGTGGCAAAAGTTGAACGTTGAGCAACTTTCTTCGTTCCAAGTGGTAGCCACTCACTTATCTATTCGACACGTATCTTTTAAATGATAAATTTTGTGCATTTGACATTTGATGATTGTCTTCGAACTTTTGATCGGTTTCCATGTTATATCGTTTTTAAACCAAAGTTGTGCCTCTACCCCCCCCCCCCCCACAAGAATCCTGGATCCGCCCTTGGTTCCATATATGTTTTGCAAATTGAAAGCAACGTTGGCAAAAGTGCATTACGGATATATCTGATGGTGGCTACTTTTAAGGGCATATAAAAAAATTCCGTTATTTTTTATCAAACCTCGTAAGTGCTCTGCTTGATACAGACTGGTCATATTATTCAATCCCTAATCATCATTTAGATGCTCTAACTTCCGCTTAATTAGATCCACACTGTACAGCTCCTCCTGAACCGAATTTTTCGGATATTTTGCATTAAATACCGTTCATTAGTCCCACAATGAAAGAATTATAATTTTTTTTGTTCTTCTGATTTTCAGTCCCATAAAAAAGCTCGCGTCACATTTGTAAGCTTCCATGTTCGATAACTATCTAGCTCCATTCAGTCTCCTTTATACGATGACGTTTCTCAATGTTTCCCATATTAAAATTCTTTCACTTCAAATACCTGTCACTCGCAAACCATGATTTCCCACGTAACATTTCCGTGAGTAATCGCAGCTTTAATAATAATCAGCTCCCGTTTACGGTGGGTAACACAAGTGGACTATGTAGACCACCCTTCATTTTTCCCGTTCCACTCTTCCTTCCTGATGACATCGCATGGCTTGGAAGATAATCAATCACCGGGGAATATTACACAAATTTGCTACCTTAATGAAGTGATAAGAGGACAAAATTGTTATCAGACGATGGGTGATGTATAGTGTCGTCGCCGCCTCGAATTACAGGTGTTAGCTTCTGTAATTTTTGGACACATGTATGTAGATAGATACAAATATTTTTTGTCTCCAGATTTCATAGTCTATAAATACTTGATAGCGTTCCGTGCAAAGTTCAACAGGACCTCGTTTTAGTTTCAGAAGGGTGAGTCAAGTGCCTCCAACCGGCATTTATGTATGATTTTCGTGAGGTTGACTACATTTTACAAGACTTAACTGCTCTTTTTGAGTAGTAAATTTGATTATAGCACAGTGGAGGTGCCACTTTAATGCAAATGGAAAAATAAACGCTTCGAAAATATTCCCTTTACTTTCCACTCAAACTTGCGTCTTACGTCATATCTTTAAATCTCCTAGCCCTACATTATTGTTATCTTGCAAATCTTTCATTGCTGCAGGTTTACATGTGCCCTGCACCCGTTTTAGAGTGCATATCAGCCGAAAAATCTTCCCCTGCAATGGGGCGCATGTAAAACTCCCTCGAACACGAACATGAATTCTTTGCGAGATGCATCGATTGCCGGGATTGCAATAGCAAACCCGTGTCATATGCAAATCACAAGTGAAAAGCATTTTTCCAGTAATCACTCGGTTATTTGCAATTATTACAGGGAGCTAATGGAATCGATTCGGTGGCAATGAGTCTCGTGAAGAAAGAGGCGGAAAATGAATTTACATAAACGCTCTTCGACACGTCTGGTATATTTCTGTGAGGAAGGAAAACCTCAGGACACCGCGAGATTGAGTGTGCCACCTTCTTTAAATCAGGCATTTTCATGCTATAGCTAGCAAGAAGCAATGGTTAAAATTCTAGTAATTGATGCAATCCCATTCAGCGGTATGCTAAGTGATTATCTAACTTCCTTTCTTTTAGCATATCCATTTAATACACAAAAACTGCCACTGCAGCCCGCCGCTGGCTTACCTGTTACCACTTGAGCCGTAAATCTTCGTTGGGGACATTAAATTAATTTTTTAATGAAATGTGTTAAATGGCAGCAGCTCTAGTGTTCCCCGCCGCCGGTGCTAACTATAACCATCAGCCGCACATAACAGAGTAATTCTCCTGGCTATGGCCGGACTGGTAATATAGAGGAGTGTAATATGCGTTTTGGTTACGGACATTAAAACACCTCGAGACCACTGTCTTTTAGGTGATTAGACGCGGATTTTATGTGGAGTAATTGTTTCATGAGCTCCACTTGTGATTAAAAGATTGGAAGGAAAATTTACGACTTTTGTTTTCAATTCGGGCCCGCAAATTTACATGTTAATTGGCTGAGATTTTCAAATTACGACGAACAAAGCGTGACAGAGAATCCTATGTGTTACAACAGTAACGAAAATGTGAAGGGAAATTAAAATTAGGAATGGAAATATTCCTTTCCCTCTTATGATTAGTGCAACGGATTTTTATTGACTAAAGGAAAGGTGCGCGATGTATTTGCATTTTACTATCGAAAGAGAAGTTGCTGACGGGATGCGAGATTTAAATGTCATGTGCCAAATACAGTTACTTTGATTAATGGTAATTGCAGGTATTTCGAGTGAAATTTGTAATAAAAACTTCTCTAAAATTCCTGTAACTATTTCCGGTTTTTATTTTTACTGAGTGTTTACTGATGTTGACATCTTCTGTTATTGTTATAATCATTATCACCCCCTAAGGAGCCGGAGGTCCGACCTCTAAGTACTGTGATCGAAAAGATTTTTTGTGATATACCCTTGTCGTATTGGGTCCAGTGAATGTTCATCCTTTTCAGAAAGGTTAAATATTATACCCTAGATGAAATCTAAATGGTATACTAAGTTTGTCATTCCTTTGTAACGCACAGAAATAATGCTAGAGAAAAATGAACGCATAATATTAAAAATCATTTCGATTTTTGCATGTCCGTCCATCTGTCCACCTGCCCGTTTGTCCGTCTGTGCGTCTGTCCGTCTGTCCGTCCTCACGATAACTCGAGAACGCGTTCAGTTCTGAAATATTGCACAAGGCAATTTTTAAGATAAAGTAAATTTAAGTTCGAAAATGGGACCAATCGTCGGGTTGCCATACAAAAATTTCATTATATTTGGATAATGACTGAGATCAGGAGGGTGATTCTCGTGAATTTTGACATATTTTGTCGTACTTTTTCTTTTAACACAGTTCATTTTGTGTCTTCACTATTATCTACCACAAAATGAACTATAATGAATTTTCGGTGAACAAACATCAAAAAACACGACTAAATATATGAGAAATTAGTCAACTGCTGTGACAAAATTTTTAAACTGGTAATTGGAAATTCTACACTAATTAGAGCATTAAAAGTGCTTAAATTCGAAATATTATTTTGAATTTGTAATGTTAACTGTCATTTTTAGTTCATTCTACGTCATGCAAGGCTTGCTGAACTGAATAAAAACACGAAAAAATCAGTAGAAAAGTTCATTTCATTTAGTCGTATATTTTGACATTCAAGTACGACAAAAGATCAGAATCACCGCCGTTTTCATAAAAATATAAAATTTGAAAAATGAACTAAGTCGGGTAATCCCTTCTTAGCGCTCCCATACAAAACTTTGAGTATTCACTTTATTTAGCGTTTGCTTTCATCTAGGGTATAATATTATTGGTCTTAGACCAATTGTGCCTTTTTCTCTTGTTACCTCATTAGGCTTAATTTTCTGGACATCTGATGGAGTTAAGAAATACTTACCCAGAAATTGGCGAACAAGTCATAGGCATTCCCAGTCTCCAGTTTCTACCTCTTCGTTGCAAAATCGACAGTTGTCGACTATGGTGTTGCCTATTTTCTTAAGCCCACAAATTGCCCAAGTAGTCAATGGCCAGTCATTATGCCAGTGAATAATCTGGTCTGGTGTTTACCTCACTTAAAGACTTTGTCTTTATACGAGTAGTTAATGAACTTCTTCGCGTGCCTTAGTCCAAAAAGGTTCTGCTATTGTATCTGTTTTGGACATTAATTCTCCTGCTAGGTGCATTTTTGTAAGGCCACAGAATGAGTCGGGTGCGATAAAAGAAGATTCTGTTCTGTTTCTAGCCAGATAGTTAGCAGTGTCGTTACGTTCATGCCCTCGTGTCCTGGCATCCACCTAAGAGTGTACTTTATTTGCATTTTATATTAAATCTATGACATCCCTACACTCGCAAACCAACTTTGAATGGAAGGAATTTGAATTTAGTATTTTTATTCCGGCTTGGCTGTCAGAGTATATAATAATACAGGGTGATTTTGAATTGTTGGTCCTAAATGAAACAGGAGATAGCTATACTACTCACTGACATATATCATATGGACTGACTACGTTCGCAGAAATGCACTGCGAAAAGTGGGCTCACTTCTATCTTGCTGACTCTTTCGGTCTAAGCACCAAGTACCAACTTAGGAGTACTGAAAACAACAAATAAATAAGTGGGTGCGTCGAGAAAAATGTTTTTAAAATTAATTATTTGGTTTAACTACAGATAAAATTGTTTTACCAAACGCAATATATTCATTAGATATGCAGTACAAATTCGAAACGTTTTATTATAATCGCTTTTCGAGCTGCGTGCTCATTTTTTCAACTTCCCGCCAATGATTTTTTTCAATGTTGGCACCGGCGTAAGAACTTTTTTTGACATTAGCAACTGAGCCCACATGAAATAGAAAGTTAATCAGTCCATATTATATATGTCAGTGATACTACTACAGGCGGGGAAAGAATTTTTTTTTTTATTCAACTAAGAGAGGATGTAAGAAGACTTTTTTCTTTCTTTCGGATGCAGATTTGATTTTAAACTGCAATCCTTTCTTTATGCAATGTATAAAGATCTCGGTTGGCTATCCCCCTGGGATATATTTCAAACAGAAATGCTTAATACGTGTAAAATGAACGTAATTGAAGTGTGATGCAGGGGGAACTCTATTGTCAAAATTGGAGCTTCTTTGTCAAATTTGATTTTGTTTTTAAAGAGAGTTTAAGGCAAAGAATAGTAATAGTGTTCGAATGTTTTTCTCGTGGGGGAGAACTTTCAATTTGTGATAAGTTGCTGGGATACTCACGTCGGCTCGGAATTGAATATCAGATATTTTCGGGTATGCTCTGAACAGTGAGACCTCGAAAGGAAAACGAATCCTTACAAGATCGCTAAGATGGACGCGTCTGTCTCTCTGTCACAGACGTTTTTCTTGAAAACGACTTGAGGTAGGAATTTGAAATTTGGCAGAATGTTAGACCTTTGAGACGCACACATATTTCGTTAGCCAGTGATATTTTTACCTCATATAATGCATTCAGTTTTGCATATCTTTACTGCTTGCTTGACAACATCATAATCTCCCATTTAATCAGTAAGGAATTTAACTGACCTCAAGCCTATAAAAGTATAATGCTATCTTTCAAAGGCCCTTGAGAAGATAATTTATTACCAAATTATAAAACTCTTGGAAAGCATAAACCTAGTAGCGGCTCCAGAGGGTAGGCCGGGTAGGCCCGGGCCTACCCAACTTTTTTATATTTATATATTAAAATCCTTGGTTATTGTGTATTTTTATACGTGCAACATTTTCATATGCGTTATAGTTACGAGTAATTAGTTGAAACCGTATGAAGTAGGGTGACAACACTGCTTGTTGAGCAGTCTGGCAGCTGCCAGTGTCAGTGACAACAAACGGAATTTTCATATCCTAAAACTACTGTTACGCTCAAGTTACACTTCTCGGCTTGGTTATGTTTCGTTCTTTTATAAATTAGTGCAAAGTTCTGTGTCATGGAAAAGCTTTTAATGAAGTTTCAAAAGGCTTCTTCAAAGACGTACTATGAACAATTAAATACATGTGGTAATTGTGAGTCTTCCAGTAGATTCAGTAGAAGATACTAATAGTCAAAAAAATTTAAAAGTAGATGAATCTTATACAACTAATCAACTGAAACGACCACTTGATCTTAGCGCATATAGATACTAATGATGGACCAAAGCAACGTAAGCTTAATTTTCCTAGGCGAAATATAGGAGAAAAGCAACGGTCTTTTCAGAGTAACTGCTATGATAAATATTGTTGGATAGAATACTCAGGTGGAAATGACGCTATATTTTGTTTCTTCTGCCGGCATTTCTCTATCACAAGGAAAGAAAGAAACCCTACTACTGCCGCCGGGTTTAATGACTGGAAAAATATAAGTAAAATGGCAGACAAACACGAAAATTCCAACTCTCACAAGCTTTGCTTATCCAAGTACAAGGGATGGTTGAATTCTAAGAAAACTGGCTTTGTTTCGATTAAAATCAACGAACACATGGCCCAAACAATAGACAAAAATAGAGAAACATTCAAGACACTTATTAGAAGCGTGTTATTTTGTGCCCGCCAAGACATTGCTTTGAGAGTATACAGGGAGGTTCAATTTCATAACGAAGATCAAGATGACAATTTAGGCGATAGTGATGACTCAGATGATGTAAGGGAACAATACCCAGAAGGTAGTAATCGTGGAAATTCAAGAATTAGTGAATTTACTTTGTTTGGAGAATACCCAGTTTAATACCAATCTTAAAAACATGACTGGAAATGCCAAGTATACATCTAAAGATATACAAAATGACCTTTTGGATGCAGTTTCAAACTTTTAGTCAGTCACGGCATAGTTGATGAAGCTCGAGATGAAGGACGAAAAGACCAAATGAGTATCTGTTGCCGTTACATTCATTCTTTTAAGAGAAAACAAAGGTTTGTTGGGTTTTGTTGAATTGCAAGAAGTCACCGTTAAATCTTTAGCTATCAAGATAAAACATTTCTTGGAATCAAGATTTAATGAGTTGCAGTCAGTAATCAGAGAAATGGCTAATAATCCTTGCCCGTACGTTCATTGCCATGCAGATAGACTGAACTTGGTCTTGGTTGACATAGCTAAGAATGTGCAAATATTTGGGAAACTATGGATCTTTTAGAAGCAATTTATGCTTTCCAACCTTGCTCTACGCTTCGCCATGAACTGTTGATTTTTTCCAAAGAGACTGAAAACGGGGAGAAAAGTCCTCGCAATACCTCAATACAGCGATACTAGATGGGTAGCAAAGTATAAAGGGGTTCAGTTCTTTTTAGAACCAACTTGGCTCTGTAATAAATACTTTGCAAAAAGATGCGCAAATTTCAAAGCCAAGAGAAGCTGTTGAGGCTAGACACCTTTTGACCCAAATCAAATCGTTTGACGTGGCTTTTACTCTTGTAAGCCTTGAGGGTATCTTAAAGATTGTTAATATCCTATTAAAATAACTGCAGCCCACCACCATAGATGTTGGGAAATGACTTAAGCTCGTAAGAGCAACAATAGATAAATTAGGTCAGTTACGAACGGATACAAAATTTGAAGAATTTATCCAAGAAACAGTACGATTATGCAAAAACTGTCAGATTGATCATGAAAGAGGCACTGGTCGCCGGATACAAAAGTCAACGGCAAACTTTGATGATTATTTCATCATTGAGACTACCTGCAACGAAAGATCTGATTCAGAGAGCGAAAGTGATCACCAGACAAAATTGCAAGCAGGGTATTTTAAAGTTCTCGAAAACATATTATATGAAATGGACAAAAGGTTTACCGATAATGACAACCAAATGGCTTGTCCCAGCCTGTGACCCAAAATAAAAAAATTTCTTAAATCTAGAAGTTTTGTGTCATTTTGCAGAGCTTCACGGGAACGATAGTGACTTTACATCTACCTTAAAAGTGCAGTATAGTTTAGGTAAACCAATGTTTAGCGTAGTATGGATATGTTGAAAGATTTAGCCGATTTCCCATCATTTGAAGAATTACAACATATTATGATAATTTTATTGACAATGCCTGTCTCTATAGCGACTGCTGAAAGGACATTCTCTACAATGAGGGGGATAAAATCAAACTTGAGGGCTACAATGACTGGGAAGAGGAGACTGAATAGTTTTGGAGTATTATCCATTAAAAGGGAAGCAAGCAATGAACTTTTCAACCGCCCTGATCCTGTTGCTGATGAATTCGCTTCCCAGAAGGGCTGAAGATTGCAGTTTGTCATGAAATAAACTGTTCATTTGAACTATCATACAATTACATATTACTGAAGTTGTATTACAGAGTTGTATGATTTATTTTGTTTTAAACATTATTTCTTCACAACTAGTTTTGTGACTCTTATAGGCAATAAAATGTATTCTCTTGAAATAAAAAAAAAAATATTTAATTCTCATAGTCTGAGCCCGGCTCCATACATTTAAAACTAACAGTGTGATATGCTTTTATGTTGGTTAATAATTTAGAAGAATAGATGCTGCATATCTAAAATTAAATTAAATGTTCATATGCACCAAGCAACAATGAAATATCAAATAATTACATTATTTATTATTTCGCTGCCTTGAGAGTAAAAATGCCCTCAAGAAGCCTTAAAACTCACAATTTTGCATTTTAATTTCAAACAAATTCCCGGGGAGGCTCCTCGGCCAACCTTTTTCCTGGGGTACCCCCAGGCCCTCCGGTAGTCACGACTCCCTTAACCTGTAACTACCCAAAAAATAAATCCTGGAGCCGCCCCTGATAAACCTCTTCTTAACTCGCTGGCAGTTGGGTGCTTTTCGCATTTGTGAAACCAGTGATATTGGGAAATTTTTGGATATTAATGACCTTGAGGTGTTGACCCCACTGGATTTTTCACAAACTTTCGATAGTGTCAACCATCCTAATTTACTAATAAAATTAACTTCAGTATTCAATTTTTCCACGACAACCATTTCTCTAATAGTTGAATTTTTGGCAAATAGATCCCCACAGGCGATTGCTGATGATCGTCTATCAGAAGTACTAAATTGGGAAGTATTTCAAGGATCTATTGTTTAGCTTGTACATTAACGACCTTATCATCCAGAATTGTAACATCCCATCTGTACGTAGATGATGTACATTCTATCTGAAGCGAATATTAAGATGGGCGTCTGATAACTAGCTTATATTAAATCCCAATCAATGGTCTTTTATAGACAACATCTTTATATTAGATAGTTGCGCCGGTCATTCTTGACGGAACTACCCTGCCTTATATGAATAAAATTAAAAATCTCTGCTTTACTCTGAACAATTCATCCTTAATGAGCTGCTGTGACCATATAAACGGAATAATTCGAAAAGTCTAAGTATACTAACAAAGTTTAAAACTCATTAAAACGCTTTTATTGTCATATTTTATTTCGACCTGTCAAGTTTTCCCTCGTTTTGATTCTTATTATGCTAGGAAATTGGTAGTCTCTTTCAATTATTTTACAAGGTTTTTGTTAGGGCTGAAACGATTTGATAATATTTCTCTTTTTCAGTTGCATATACTTGGATACTCTTTTCTACACTTTTCTTATTCGAAATCAGTTAAATATTCTTCATAGAATTAAACATAAAAACCGTGTACCTTCTTACTTACATGACGAGTTAATTTTTCTGCGTTCATCTAGAAATCTTAACATTTTAATTCCGCCACACAGATGTTCCATAATGGAGAACTCTTACTTTGTTCGAGTAATATGTTGATGGAATTCTATTCCTGCCAACATCCAGCGCGTTGGGGGCTTTCAGTGGGCTTTTATTCCAATACTCACCCATTATGGCAACTTATGATCACAACAATTATTTATCTTTGCACTGATTTGGCACTGTCAGAGATCTACGTTAATTTTTGTTTCAATCAATACAATTATTTTCTATTAACTGCTGAATTATGACTTTTTTTTTAATTTTTTATGGGATTGAGTTGGGCTTCTTCAAAAAACAATTTTTTTTTTGTATCACATTAAAGGGCTACTTTCAGCGGTATAAGTTTGCTTGTTAAATTAAATAAAAGTAGAGCATATTTAAAATTTTTTTTTTTATTTAAAAATTTATAAATTACCCCTCTCCGAATCTATCAGTTATGTAAGCCTGTACTGAACTTTCAACAACAAAAACAATAACAAGAATTTATTACACGAAATCGGGGTGACCTGTTTGCTATTAGAAAAGGCTGTCCCACTGGTACAGGAAATAGCTTAATACTTCAGGTAACCTAATTACATATCCAACAATAAATCAAAGACCTTGAGAACTCTACAGCTATGCGGTAGATGCTCTGTGATTGGTATATAAACTGTGAAATTAAAGGAAAACTGACTGAAAAAAAAAGAATGTTGATGAGGTGCTTTTGAAAAAAAAAATCAGTTAAATTGGAAGAAAAAATTTGAACCTCTATAATTTCGCTGAAGGAGGAAGGAGATAAAGATGTTGTTTGTAAGTTTTATGGAAAAGGAAGGATTCTTTCTTTGGAAGTTATGTTCGAAGTTTACCTACTATTTAAAAATTATAGCCACACCATTTATTTTTCCAAACCCGTTAGAGTTGCGTCATAATAAAGTTTCTTTTTCCTTTATTGGATGAGTACTGCAAGACGTTTGAATCTAAAGCATTCTGTATTATGCTGAAATCTCTACTACGGTTAATACAAAGATTTAAGACAATAAATTGCTCACGCTCACTTACCTGTATATGCTCGACCATACCCACCCTAAATGTAATGATGTAATGATGTTGCCGCAGAAATAATGCCCACCTAATTTGAAAGTGCAATAAATCAAGTATTTGATGATATAGAACTACAAAATATAAAAACTATAACAGAAGTGAATATTTGAAAAAATAATTCAGTTATATAAAACCTTTTCCAAGGTCTTCATTAAACTACCACAGTATAATATGGCCCAAAGCAAAAATTAACTTTTTCAAAATCTTAATCAACGGAATGATTCCCTTTTAACTTGCTTAAACTAAGAAAATCAACAAAATTCGGTTAGTTTTAATAATTTCGAATAAAAATAAAAATGGGCCTTTTTACCCTCTAGGGGGATAATAAGGCTCTCAATAGCTTTAGTTAGAAATTTCTTAACGCACAACAGAGTAAATCCAAACAGTCTTCTGTCTTTGGAACAAAAATAATGTCATAATCATAGGTGGGGTAATAAGGCCCACGGTCTACTCCAGTGGGCCTTATGAGACCTATGACAAGATTTTACAAATTTACTCATTAATCAAATAAACACAATGGTGGGCGAAAATAAACTACATTACTTAACATTCAAACTAAACAAGTTACTACATGTGGAAATAGCAATTAAACAACGAAATTTATGATTTTGTCTAGGCGAAAATTATAATTCCAAGCAGCCATACTCCTCTCGGTGACGTATGGTTCGCTACTGGCAAGATGGCGGTGCGAGCTGCCGGACGCGCCCTCGACGGCGTTCGTGTCGACTGAATGCATGTGCGCGCATAAAGTATGAAGTTGCTGCGATTCATTTTAGTAGGAGTTTTGAATGGTGGGCCTTATTACCCTGCGGGCTTTATTTTCCGTAAGTACCTGATAAAAACATAGGATCGAGGTTGTCATTTATAGCGATAATACAAAGTCCTCTCTCTACTCTTAGCTAAATCTCTAACTGCTCCTTTGGCCAATCGATGTTGATTCCTAGAAGAAGAGGTTTCTGTAAAATGTTCTGTTCGAAAGAAGAAAGCGGACATACTTTTCAAGAGCGACAGATGCAATTTAAATTACGAATTAACTTTTCAAAATTGTTTTATTAATTTAATTTTTTTTACTTATTTATTTCAGCAAGTGGCCACACCTACCGTAGTAAAGAAGATTCT
Source organism: Dioctria rufipes (assembly GCA_963924295.1). Taxonomy (NCBI): domain Eukaryota; kingdom Metazoa; phylum Arthropoda; class Insecta; order Diptera; family Asilidae; genus Dioctria; species Dioctria rufipes. The sequence goes on along the minus strand of OZ002740.1, from coordinate 337,957,020 downwards.
TCGTTTCAAGCAAGAAAATCCCGGAATGTTTGCTTGGGAAATAAGAGATCAGCTTCTCTCTCAAAGAATTTGTGATCCAAACTCGATACCATCTGTAAGTTCCGTGAATCGAATTTTACGAAACGGTGGCTTATGGACAGATGACATGACTTCCAGCGAGCAAAATGCTATTTTACACGACGTTCAAATGTCATCGGCATATTTAAAGCAGCAACTTCCTCACCTCTATGCAAATAGTCAACAAAATGGTGTTGACCATCATAATACCATGAGCATAGCACATAGTGTCACACCATTTAGATACACCAATACAGAAGGTATTAAAAATCCTCGACCAATTCATGCTAATTCTCAACAAGAAATGCCCATTAAACCATCACCAACACATCCGATAACATCAACGCCCAACAACAGCACATCAGTACCTAATACAGCCAGACAAATCGACACCCAAGATTTATCAGCATATTCGTTGCAGCAGCACAGCTCTCTGTCATCCTTTTCGAAACATTGGCCCTGGAATCCATCTCTTCTGTATTCATCACATCGCATTCATGAAACTGGCTTCCTTCCGTATGCATATGCTCAATTTTCAGGTTACTTTCATTCTGGTATTACCAAGTCCGAAAGTTCAATAGATTTAACAACAACAAGCGCTTCAGATCCTACTAGTGACTGTGATTCAGGAAAATCATCTCCATCGACATCAAGTACGGTGATGTCTTCAACGATGAATGCTGGATTGCTGGCTTCAACACCAACATCACGGAAACGTAATCCCTACTCAATTGAAGAATTATTGAAGAAACCTGAAAAGAGGTCCAAAGTAGATTCTGATGTGGAACAGAGTCCAACAGGAAAACTGAAAATTACGAAGGAAGATTTCTCCGAAGATACCGAAGACGCTTTAGAAAATGTTGAAGTTGTCGACTAGAATACTTCGCTTGTGTTGCTTTAGTTGTAAAGTTGTAATTATTTTTAGGTTAGAAATTGGTTGTTAATTTATTTTTTAAGCTCCTAGTAATGTAGCACAGCTGTAAGTAGATTTTAGTAGCAAGGAAAATAATTATTGTAAAAATTTTAAATTATAAATAAATTCTGTTCGCTAGTCATGTGCTGTTTACTTTATTTTTGTATTACCTTCATCTGCCGTATTATGCCTAAAGAGATATATTTACCTAATGAGTCTTTAATGAGCTCAAAGATATGTAATAGCCAGGCTTTAATATTTGAAAAGGTCGTATATGGTCAACTTTTTAACCATATGTACAAAGGCACTGATTTCTGAAAAACAGCATGATTTTTTGCGGGCCGCTCCACAGTAACGAACTTGACTTTATTCATCGGAGTTATTCCATCTTTTCTTGTTCAAAAGCGCTTGACAAAATTAACCATAATTATACTTTGGTAGATATGGCGCAGTTAGTCTTCCACCAAAATACAATTTAATAGTTTTCACCCTGTTTGTTTGCTAAGAAATGCATTGTAGTTTAGAGCTCGCTACTTTGCGGACAGTTATTTGATGTTCTTCAGGGTACAGTGCTTGTTCCTCTTATCTTTTTAAACTATATCAATAACATCATGTCACCTTAAGACAATTGAAGGGTTGAAAGTATAAAGGGTCTAAGTGCCAATTTTATTATTTAGAGATATAACAAAAAAACGTAATAAAATAAACAATTCAATGAAATAATTATTTATTTTTACTTAAATCAATTAAACATATCTTATAAATACAGGAAGTCGTTAAAAATCTAAAAGAATAGGAATCCAAGGAAGTAATACAAAATAAACATTCATTATTTAAGAATGTCTTAAGTGCCTTATGAATTAATATTGAAAATGGGCTAAGTGCCTTTATAACAGATATTAAAAAAGGTCTCAGGTTTCGGTTTGATTAATCAAATGTTCGTAGAATGCCTTATTTTCGGTGGGTATATATGGTAGCATGTCCTTGAGATCTTTCAATTTTTCTTTTGATATAATATTTCGAGCTTCTAATGCTGACAAAGTGTAATTTTTTAATTGGTTTGGAGACTTGCCTTTTTTGAAAATATTGACACTGTCCCACGGTATTGAGTCATTGTGCGATTCTATTAAATCAGCACGAGGTAACTTATCCTTGTCTATGCGGATCCAAGAAAAAGTTGATTTTTTTAATTTTGTAGTATTTAAAAAGTCCTTGGAAGTCTTATTCAGGTCTTTAAAATCATTTTGGTCAAAATTAACCACTTCAAATTGATTTTTGTGACAAGATTCTCGTATTATTTTTCCACATCCTTTGGTTCAAAACATTTAACTGCTTTTTTCTTTTTTCAATTTGAGAGAAATCTCGATCGCAGGGCATAAAAGAGTGACCACTGATTAAGTATTTATGATCAATAGTATCATAAATGCCATTAGCTACTAAATAAACCCAGGCAAAGAGGACCATTCTGTTCTTGTTCTGTCCTTTGCAATTATCACTCCAAATAACTGCATGCTTTTTTTAAAATTTTAGATGACATCATGTTTAGTACCTTTAATATGGAAGAGCCGACCTCGTTACCACCTCTTCCCGCAAATAACTCATCCCAGAGGACACTGAGATTCTATTGAATCAGCTTTCATTGCTTCTTGTGCACTCTCAGCTTTACGATGATGTATTTCTAGCTGTACAGTATATTTCGTTTTATGTGTTCCATCCGAGCTTTTTACTTTTGCGTGCAACAAATCGCACTTTGGGCAAGTGTCTGTTCTAAGACGTTCAAACTTCAAATTAGGAAACTTATCTTTGAAGGTTGAATAGTAATATCTGTAGTTTACAGGAGAATCAGGGTATTTTTCTTTAAATGCCATGAATAAACGGTTAATATTCAAGTCAGGGCTTAGATAGAACTTTTGGGTATCATGCCGACTATAATGACTTTCCTGATATGGGAATGATTTTATATGTTCTATTACAAGATTTTTTACATCGAAAGTAAATTTTTTCGGCTTTTTTCCTGATCCACGGTTGTCTTTATAATTATTTTTTCCACTCTTCTTTTTCTCTAACAAAGTCTGAAGGGATTTTAGTACAATAATGGATAGCCATTCGTGCAAAAGACGAAAATATATGACATTATTTGTTTCTTTCTAAATTTTGCTCGGCTGCTTCATATCTTCTTATTAGGTTATCTTTGAGCTCATCCTGCAGGCCAACAGGCACAGACACTTTTGATCAAAAACTCGTTGGCACTTAGACCCCGCCACAACTTTACCTGTGCGTGGGTAAAATTTTAAAAGAAAGAGGCATTTGAATCCATTTGGATATTATTAGGATTTGCACTTATATGGTATTTTTGTAAAAATCTTGACTTTTGATTTTTTGGCACTTAGACCCTATAGACTTACAACCCTTCAATTGTCTTCTGTACGCTGATGATGCCAAGATTTTCAATGTGATTTTGATACTCGTGATAATTATCATCGTCTACAAAGTGTCATATATGCCCCTGAAGACTACACTACTACTATGTTACTACTACACTGTTACACTATCAATAATTTCATGATCTCCCGAACCAACGAAATTAAAGACCTGGGTGTAATGTCCGATTCAAAGCTATTTTTTAATTCTTACATTCAGTTACATACCTCTAAAGCCAATCGTTCGATCGGGCTCATATTTCGTTTTGGTAAGTCCTTTAAGATCTCTTCCTCACATATTACACTATATAATTCACTGTCTAGAAGCATTTTAGAATATGCCTCCCATGGTATGGAATCCATATTCTGCTCATCGTAGGAGACACTGCGTACGGTTGTAACAATTTTATTTCAAGTGCTTGTAAAAACGTTGATATGATAGTTCGATCAAAACTGATTACTGTTCTATAAATCGTATTTATTTGACTACAAAATGACAATGCTTATGTTTCTTCAAACTACGATTAGGCTTCAGAAGAGAGGTATAAAAGGTAAAAATTAAAATAAAACAACTGAACCCATCATCAGGACGGTTGTAACACACATAAAAAAAATTAGTAGAAAAATAATGCTTATTAACACGAACATATAATCAGTCTTAGGAACTACAATTTAGGACTTTCTAACTTAGATGACTAAAATACATCTATTAACTTCAATAAAACACAAAGAAAGCAATAGTATAACTTTTCCGAAGCTGAGCAATAAAGTTGACGACTATGATTAGTTGGTATGACAATTATGCCACACATAATACCGATCTCAAGCAGTGCATGCCTCATATGAGCCCGGTTCTTACAAGACACAAGAAAGTGTTACAAACCGTCCCCAATCACTGTTTCTTTATTTATATTTTAAATTTTTGTAATAAATAGATAGTGATATCAAAACTAAACCTTAATATATTTATTCCCTAATATCCAACTATTGTTAGAAAGTAATGCACATATCTGTACCACGTACAGTAAGAGAAGAAAATAAAAAATTGTATAAAATCAAATGCTACTTCTAATCATAAAAACAAATATAAACAAATAAACAAAAAAAGAAAAATCCTCCTGAACACATTCAACACACGCGGCTGGCATGACACGGCCGACTAGTAAGCAAGCTGGTACATGCAAGGGTTTCACTACACCCATTTGGCCGGATTACATTAACAACGCCGACACTGGCGTGGTCGTCGTTTTATGTCACTAATATTTAGAGACAGTACTGCATATATGAAATGTATTACATTACCCACGCTGGCGTCGTCGTCGTCGTCGACCCATCTCTAATCCTAATTTTAACGCTGGCGCTCCGCTCCATTGCTGCCAATATGGAAGATCTAAATCTATTATGAAAAAACATGAAAAAATAAAAAAAAAATTGAATTTCTGAAAATAAATGATTTTATATTAAACAAATGTGTGCTTGAAGGAAAAGAAAACATATTTTTTATTATTATTTAATATTTTATTGCAAACCGGCAGAGATTACAAGCAAATAACTCAATTGTAAAATGTATAATGAATGGCGGTGCCGCCCAGTGATAATGTAACTTGCCCGGCGTTTTGTTCGGCGTTTGACAATGACGACGACGATCACGCCGGCGTCGGCGTTGTTAATGTAATTCAGCCATTAGTGTAATCCAACCATTTAAGGCTTAAACACAAATGCAACGAGGGACGATAAACGACGACAAAAATCCGCTGTAAAACTTCTAAAAGCACAGCACAGCGTTTTATGCGAATGCACCAAATTACGACGAACGACGGTAAAGTCTGAAACAGATTACACTTTAGAGCGCAACGCGACAACGCGGCAAATTGAACGGTGAAATCGTTCCGCCGCGCTGTGACACAGATTGCAATAAGAGCGCAGCAGAGTAGATACAGTGCTCTTTTATTGGCACTAAAGGGTTTTCAAATAAGTGGTGTTATTTTGATATTCAAAGAAAAATGCCATCTTTTGAGATAAATGATCGGATCTTTATTTCATTACAAAGAGGAAGGTATGCCGTTAATAATGGAAAATAACATCAGCCAAATAACCACCACGACCACGCTTACATAACCATATCCTTTTCATGAAATTTTCCATAACCAAATCGCAAAGTGGCTGCCCTATGTCCTCGATAGCCTCACGAATTCCAATTGTGATCACCTCTTCGAGAGATAACACGGTCCGGAAACTTTTCCCGTAAAAGATCAATGGTTTCGTTGCTTGTATGGCACGTAGCGCCGCTTGTTGAAAGTAAACGTTGTCCAGATCAATACCATCCAATTCCGGGAATAAAAAATCATTAATCATCTGTCATCTGCCAATTTCTGTATTGCGGTCCGAGACAAGGTGCTTCACGACGACCCAAAAATGTTCGAGTTTTACGAACCGTCTCTGCCACATTTTCACCATTTTTATAGTGAATTTTAATAATTTCAATGCGTTGTTGAATCGTATATCGTTCCATTTTTATTAATAGCGTAGTTTCTACTTGTCAAATGTCAAAAAATGACAGCTTCAAAAGTGACATCTAGCGAAATAGCGGGCTAATTAAAATAACACCTCTTATTGGAAAACCCTTTATAATAATTTATGATTTACACGACAGGCAGATTAGAGATGTGGACAAAAAAGACGTGGTTGGGATGGATTCCCAAATTCTCCATTCCACTGGTTAATTCTCCGGTGTTTTGAAAGTGGAAAAGTAAGTGGAAAAATTGAATTGTCTGCTTTTGTTGCGTTTTGTGAACGTTTCTAGGTACCTAGGAATTTCAAATTGAGTTATGTATTCACTGCGTATCCTGGCTATATTGTAAAAAACAAATTATTTTAATCCATGCAATACTAACAGAGGAAGAAGGATTTTGTCTCTCAAAGTACCCGCTAAAAATTACATATCACGCGAAATTGATCAATTTAGTCGTCGTCCAGTACAGAAGAGATGCTGTAAAATTTTTAAATATACACGGTAAAGATTGTGTGTAGGATGAAATCGCATCTACATTTTGTCCCCTACTTAAATATGTAAATAATTTTTGAATCCGATAAACAGTTTTGGAAATAACTGTAAAAGAAATGTAGCAGTCCTTTTTAAGATGAAAAATTGGCCGTTTTTGGTACAAAAATTGACATATTTTCATCTCATCATTGCGAAGAACTGGTAAGTCCTGGAAATTTACTTCCCATGACAGAAATGTTCACAACGGAGTACTAATGGATGTGAAATAAAGAACGGAAGAAATATATGCAAAATATGTTAAAAAATAGTTTTTCGGCGGTCAAAAGTCAGCTATCACGTTAAAACGATCAAAGACAAACTACACCACTCGATTACCCTCTCCTCCCTCTTTAATTTGGTACCAAACATGACGTAGTTTGAGCAACCCCCTATGAGGGGTGGTACGACCCCCAACCCCCAAAACACCCTACCCTCAAAATTGTTCACCTATATTCTTGTACTCTAAACCCTTAATCTATCAAAAAAATTCCAATACTCTACAGCCCTCCCACATAGAGTTAGGCGCCCGTGAATATTGCGATAGCAAAATTTACCGCCGAGGCCGCTCATATCTGCAAATTACCGTTAATCGAAATAAAATATAGCCTATAATACCCATGCATGGCTAATTACCAAAGTGAATTCTTACTTTTCTTTTATTGGGCTTAGAGATCCTGAGCTTACCCCTGCGAATTATTGCAGCTCCTGATATTGTCTTAATTTTTTTTAATTTCCCTTAATCAGCTCCCATTTCTACCCCGCACTCTCCCCGCCCCTTTTCCTAAACCTATCTTGTTCGCGCTGAGCTCCCATTTTTTTTTATACCACATACATTCTCCTTCTACTCTCCATTCTCTCGTTATCCCGGAAAAACTCGAGAAAACCTACCCTCCTACATCCCTCAAAAACTAACCCAACAAAAAAGAAATTTAAATTTATTTCGCCAGTGGAAGGTAATAGGCAGATGTACCTCACAACAAAAATTGATACCCATTTCTTACGTTTTCCCTAATTCTCCAACCATGTTAGTGAATTGGGAATGGAGAATTAGGGAATCAAAAATTCTAAGAAAACGCAATTCTCATCTCCCAAATTCCCAAATTCTCCGCGCTACAGAATCCGGCCCCAGTTCGCACCATACCAGAACACCATTAGAAGAAACCAGTGTACATATTTCTAATACTAATCTTCTTCTTTTCTCGTTACAGCATTACAATCACGTCAACGCTAGCTTTAAGTTAATTTGTATTATACTGTTTTGTTAAAAAATTAATTTGTTCAGTATTCTTTGTTGCTACAATAAAGCACATTTGTTTAAAATTGTTTGATTGGTCTACATATTTGAAATTGATCTTGCACCCCTGTTATTAGTTTAGGCAAACCAAGAGTTTGTACAGTCAGAATATATTACAAAAAGGATGACAAACTTTTTGAAACAGTTGCAAAGGTTGTGGCAAAAGTTTTCAACTATGGTTAGTGGTTATTCAAGAACTACTCATAGCATCGCAGGTCTATGTTAAAAATAAAATAATGTTTTTCACTTGTAATGCAAAATGTTATTTTCGGCATGCCAGCCTTGCTTAGCAGAAAACACAAAAGAAGCAGAAGAAAAGTTCATTCAATTTTGTCGTATTTTATTGAGTTTTATTTACATAATTATGTTTATTGGCCTCTAATTACATACAATAAAAAATCAGAATTGCCTTCCTATTCCAATTTATTTCCAGAGTTTCATATTTTACAAAGTCACCATACTTTGATTATTCAGAAAAAAATAAAACTTCGGCTGTTCTACATCAATGAGAAATCTTTAGTTTATAATTATTAATTAATTAGTTTTTACGTCGTATCTTAGAAACATTTTTCCAACGACGAAGTGTGGAGATGCTTAAACTAACACAGGATCGTTAACGAATCGAATTAAAATGAAGTTAGTAGAATTAGATTGGCTATATACTGCGACCGACGCTACAAGAACGAGGAAACATGCTCTTAGCTCGAATTCGGAGGTTCTTTGTGGAGAATAATTTTAACATTGCCCAGGAAGTCCTAGAATGAGTTGAAAGCGATAAAACAAAACGGGGTCTAACAGCCCTATGTCTCTGGAAAGATTAGGAGAGTTTGATGACGATCATTACGCTAACATGGTTAAGCTTGCTGCCAGAGATATGAATCAGTACAGAGCTTGACTGGTGGGCCGTAACAAACTGTTATAAAAGACGGAAGATGAAAGCAGAGGTACAAAGATTAGCAAGGTATGACCGAATCATATGTTAAATGGATTTACGTCATATGGCGACAAATTTGTTTGCTTCAATTTCAATCGTTCTTACGAATTTTCTAATTGTAAATTTCTTAGCTATTCCACTAGCACTTAATTACTTTTCCCCAAGTGATTTACACGAAGAAATATTTAACTGGTTGTTGCATTTGCAACTTAACTCTGCACAATTCAAAAGTTTTCTTCAAGAAAGAATTTTTTGGGATATCTCCGGTATATAGCAAAAGCTAAAAAATGTTCTAATTTGTTATTTCATCACACAATCCATTAATTTTTGGTGACAAGTTTCAAGTCTTGGTTTGACTCATCAACAGGTCCCAAATAGCGAAATTGGGTGATTAGATTAGATTCTTCATTTTTCAGCCCACTGCGTGGCGTATACAGGTTCGATTCGCTTTGAATGAATCTGTTTCTTTAAAATTTTTTAAATTTTTTAAATTTTTTTTAATAAATAAAAAAATTGTTTTTTTCTATTTTTCTTAAACTTTTCATTTCTTTCTTCTTTTTTCATTTTTTCATTTGTTTTTCTAATCACCCAATTTCGCTATTTGGGACCTGTTGATGAGTCAAACCAAGACTTGAAACTTGTCACCAAAAATTAATGGATTGTGTGATGAAATAACAAATTAGAACATTTTTTAGCTTTTGCTATATACCGGAGATATCCCAAAAAATTCTTTCTTGAAGAAAATTAAGTTTAACCCGGTAAAAAGTCCAAAAGAGTAATCTCTTTTTATTTACAATTCAAAAGGTGTTTCAGTCAATATAACAAGAACAACTCAAAACTTGATAATAAAACTTTGTCGCCAAATGACGTTTATCCCTTGATAATGGATTACATTTTGAGGCTGGTGGTTGCTAATGATTTCCCACGGAGGAAGAAGGTAACGAAAATTGCAAAGGGCTATTGCTATTTATTAATTAAATTGGAAATAATATTGCTATAAATATTACTCTTATATTGATATAACGGAATTTAAATGCTTGTTGCATAAACTAAAATGTTCAAATCCATCCCATATGAATTAAAAACCTAATATAGAACCACTAAGCATAAAGTTATGCTGGCAGCATATGTTATGAATTTGGTAGACGAACGATTATTTTATTCGATATAGTTACTAGCGCCATTAGTTCCCAATTCGGGAAAAAGCTTGAATTTATGGTGAGAATCTTCGGTGAAGTTTGGGGACACTAGCGCCATAGTTGCTTGACTCCACCATTGGAGCGCCCCCATGCGGAAAATAGCAAAGACAAATATCGCACTGCGTGCTCGACACTAGCGCCATAGTTGCTGCCATTCGGGAAAAAGCCATTTCGACTTAAGCCAATCCTCAATCCTCAACAATGTTGTGGCTCTGGGCTCAATTTGTCGCATAAAAAAATCATTGGTTCAAGTTTAAAAAGCGATTACAGATTATATTTCGAAGCACATCCACAGCTAAATATATTACCTTTGGTAAAACGATTTTATAATAACTAATAATAAGCAGGGTAAACAGTAAATTTTTATAATTCACTTTTATTTCTTATTACAAACAGATCCCATCACACGGTGCATGCTGTGTTGATACTGAGCCGATGCTGGCTTAAGACCACTTTTTGGCAGTGCATTTCCATTTCTAATTACCGCCACCAGTCAAAATGGCCGCCGTGTTCACAGCAACGTACTGTGAGGTAACGTGAGAATTTGGCATATATGCACCTAACAATTTCTTGGTTAACAGTTTTCGAACAATGAAAATTTTCTTCATTCCGAAGAACACTTTCTGAGGAACAGCATACGTTTTGGCGAAGAGCAATTTATTTTCTATCTCACTTCAATTTTTTCGCAAGTACCAAGTAACAATTCATGTACTACAATTTGGGATACATATCGACGATGAAAAGCATAAACGTCGTAACCGACCAAAATGAAACTTTTCACTAGAGCCCAAAAACTTTTTCAAAATCAGAAAAAAAATCATAACGTCTAAACTATTTGTGATAGAAGTGCTATTTTTGGACAGATTTTATTTTAAAATTATACCCACAATTTGCAATAAGTAGAATTACGCTAAAGTTAGTATAAGTATTAGTTTTGCTAGTTACAGCAATCCGTTTTTTGTTTTATGGACCTCAAGAATGCTGTATCTGAGTAGCTGTAATGTATGGAGCGATATGAATGTTAAAGAACTTATGGCAATTGAAATGCTGTATCAAATATACCTTATTTATTTGTATGATATATGTGAGCTATATCCAAGTTCTTTGTTTAAAACAGACGCTAAATTTTGATGTACACTAGCACAGAACAAGACAGGCAGTTTAAATAAAAGGCTGTAGTTACTATTAAGTTTTTGTTTAATACTCTTCTAACGTAGTAACACCATATTCTGAGTTATCTATTGGTTGAAAAGAATAGATTAACCTCATCTCTCATGCAAAACTAAGCAAGAACAAAATGCATTACACGCTATTTTTTCATAGACAACAAGTCATTTAAAATGTAGTAACTTTGAACAATATTGCGAGTTAATACAGAAGTCATCATTTTACGATCCGCAAAAATGGCGTAAGCCTCTCCAGCCATCAAACCTCGGATGCTGTATGTAACTCGCTTAAAAATTTGCAAACTTTAATTTGCTTTAAGCGACATGTGCTTAAAAAGTAGCGGATTTTGACTCTATTACTGCAAATCAAGTCGAAGTTACTGTAAAAAGTAGAGGTGTTTTCAATGGCGTAAATTATTTTGTTTTCATCGTAGAGATATGAGAACCACACCATTCAACGCAGTTTTTTTTTCTGATTCAAATTGTGTATATAACGTATTTTCGACATTTTGGTCGGTTACGACGTTTATGCTTTCTAGCGTCGATATATTGTTAATTAGTTTTTTCAGCAATTCAGTTTATTTGAAAAACCGGTTTCCAATTTGTAATTTATTTGAAAAACAAATTTGGCTTTCATTTCATATATTGTTGGTTTCAGCATAATGTCTTTTTGTTGCTGCGCCTACAAAAATTTTTTCGAGATATATATGAAGGGATCATCATCAACCTTTTCCTTGGTTCCGAACGATTACCGTAGAAGTGTTTGGTTGCGACATATTGGCAATTCGCAACAATTGGGTGGTAAGAAGAAAAGGCTTTGTGAAAAGCATTTTATGGCACGCACATCAAACAATATGGTGGTGGTCAAAGCTTTTTGAATAAATCCCAAAGCCATTTGATTCAAACATATGTTCCTGTTCAGAAACCAGCATGGACGAAGTATGTTTAGCAATGCTGGGTACTTCATATAGCCACACCGATCGCGCCGACCTAGTTGTTAATAAAATTGGGAATCCCAAAACATATGCGAGAAAATATAAAATTCAACAAGAAATTTTAGAATCTCAGTTTTAGAGTCCTATTTACAATTCCAATCAAGATTTGGAATACCTGCTCGAAAATAAAAGCGAGGATGTAAAGGCATTTGTATGCTCGCAACTTTTGTATAAAGATACGAGTAAGTGGACTGCTAAGGATACAGACTTCGCATTAAACTTTTATTATAAATCACCAGCATTGTATACAGAAATGTTGAACTCGGGATTTTTAATGCTTTCGGTAAACACCATCCTTGAACGGCATTCGATGGTGAGATTTGCCACTGGTGTTTCAAACGTCGTCCTGAATGTACTGAAACATAAAATTTCTGAATTATCAGAGGTTGATAGACGTTGTGTCTTACTTTTTTACGAAATGGTTATTTAACCTGAATTGGAGTTTAATGCCAAAGATGATATTATATATGGATTGACAGATACAGGTCCTTTAGGCCGTACAAAAAGCTTAGTTTCCAGTAGCCTCGTGTGATGGTAAGAGGATTAAATAAAAATTGGAGTCAAGTTGTAGGATACGTGGCGGGTTCTGTTTCCGGTGATGACTTAAGATTAATCATAAATGACTCAATTCCCAAATTATTTGATATAAGTTTGGATATTAAAGCAATCACTTGCGACCAGGGACCTAGCAATAGATTGTGATATAGGCTTTTAGGTTGTACGCGCGAAAATCCTTACTATTTTTTTAAAATTCAAGAAAATAGATGTACCACACCTCATCAAGAGTGTTAGGAATAATTTGTATAACAGCGATATTATTTCTAACGGAGGCGAAATATATTGTGATATAATTTGGAAGGCTTATGATATGGATAATGGAAACATTAAAGCTATATATCGGCTTACTGATATCCATATTGACCCCACATATTTTAACCGAGTACATGTGAAGCTTGCGACACAGGTATTTAGCCACTGGGTTGCTTCCGCGATTTTGGCAGCGGTAAGTTTTGATTGTTTCCCGCAATCAGCAGAAAAATTATGTGCAAGTAATACTGCAGAGTTTATTGCAAACATGAATACACTATTTGACCAGCTGAATAGTGTTGCACAATTCAGTAAGAATCCTGCAATAAATGCTATATCGCAGAGGAACATAAGTGCGATTGAAAATCTTGCTGCAGCAAAGTTATGGATCGACACATGGTTTCATACAGGAAGAATGAAACGTCCATCTGCTATGATGGACTATACAAACCATAAATGTGGTACGTATGCTATGGGATGATTAAAGAAAAGAGAAGCAGGACTATATAATTACTTCTCGGTTAAACCAAGACCCTCTGGAAGATCTATTTTTATTGATCAGAGGTTTCAAGACGTATGAGCAAAACCCGTTTGTATATGGATCATACACAAATTTGAAAAAAATTCTATTTTATTCCCATGATTCCAATGTATTGCCATCGGAGTGCTCTAGTCGGCACAATATCTCGAACAATTTATTGAGGTTCAATACCGAATTCATAAACTGCTTAAAGGATGTTGAAACAGTAGATTCACAAGAAACCCATTGAGAAGGTAGTGAAGCAGTTGCAGAGAGGTATATCTCTGATGATGATATACCTCAAGAAATTTTCGATAATTTAGAAAGTAGTATTTGCTTAGATTGTAGGTAGTAAATTTTTGTAATTTGTAATAATGCCAACTTGGTTTTGCCATAGAAAAGTTTTTGAGAGGGAGATATTGTATAATTCCAAATAAATAATAGATTCGGATTAATATTCCCACATGTAGCTCGTATTTGCATTAGCGCTCTAAGCTTTTTCAGTCAAGGGGGGTACCATACTCTGTAGCTGTAGAGATCCCATTTTCGGCTGACGCTACGATTTTTCTATTAGGACTTCTTTTATATTTATGATCGGCTGTCCAACTATGCGTTTTTCTAGTCCAGTGGATATTTAAGATGACAGAAAACAATAATTGACAAAAACTTGCACTTTGAAGATGTTATTCAGTCCTATTACTTTACACATATCTCCGCTCATCTCACTCTCCCACCATTTTCGTGCGCGCCCGCAAAAAGTACACCGTCTAAACTAGCCCTTATTGTTTACCTTTTTGGCAATAAGGACGAAGTTAAAGATACCAAAAGGCTGTCAAATCGGAAGTATAGGGAGAAGGTAGATACCTGGCTAATATCTTATATACAATAAAAAGTAGTCTAGATGAGTTTATATCAGTGGTTTGGTAAAGAAATTTAAATGGCTGTGAATTGGTGATTTTCGATACCGAAAATCTACAAAAATAAGTACAAATTGGCGTTGCGCTTTCCTTTCCTGTTTTATATGCTTTCGCGATTCCTGACAGAACGGTATCGCTACACACGCAGCCTTGTTCTTTTCTTAGTTAAAACAATCAGCAATATTTTAAATTTTCTTGGCGACTATTTAATATTGGTACCATAAATAACGAGTAATGGCAGGAACCCATTGCCAACCCAACACCAAATTTATGTTCGCCTCTTCCTCTCTGCAGTCCCCAGCAGTTTTGCCATTTTACTCCGATCGGAGTATTTGTACTCCCGTGCTCCATTCCGTTAAGTACTTCTTTTCAACATTCATAATAATTTCTGGCAAGGTTATTTATTCTTTAAAAACAACTTTAAAATTCAAAATATTTGAGTTATAAATACTCGAAAGTCTTGAGAGAAGAGAGTGTCAAAATTCACTTTATAGATGCACTCATACATCCATTCAGTTTCTGCAGCTGACTGCACAATTCAGCTTCATGTAGGGAATTTCTAAACTACGCTGTAGACTGCATATTTTGACTGCACCAGACTAACGCATGTCTAACTCGGGAGTTACACGAGATAGTACAGTTTGCATGCAAGCCTTCCTTCCAACTAGGGCTGCCATCCGTCCAGGTTTCTCCGGTTTTTCCTAATATGGAGGGTGTCTGGGGTGTCTCTGGACGGGGTGTTCTATATTGTCCGGGTTTAAAAATTTTGGAAAACAATTAAATAAAAATTTAATTTTTGTGTGTACTATACGTGTACGGTGTAGTTGATAATGCGGACAGTCAGACTCGACTCTCATTCAAGTTCTCTCTTTTGGTTCCAGCAAGTCTTAGCTAAGCTAGTAGTTAGACCATTGCTTGTGTAACTTGCGTTGGGTGCCTGTGTATTGTTTTATGTATTGCGCGCCCCCCAACCAATGTAAAATCTCTATACTACCGTACGTCAATTTAAGTAAGTAAAATAATTGTAAATGCCAGCGTGCAAATAGGGGCGTAACCCAAGTTGGCGGCATTTCACGACAGAAAAAGGTTACCCATAAAAAAGAGAACTCTATATTCATAAACATTTAAAAAACAACAAGAAAACCAAAAATTATGTAAGATAAACGGTGGGTATAACCACAGGTATAACTTAGTATAAAGTAAAACTCATGTTTAAAAGAGTGAATTTATATTTAGTCTCTAGAGATCTTCAGAGATCTGTGTGAATCGTCAAGAAAGAGATTGTTGAAAATAAAGTGAAACAGCTTTAAAAAAAATATATGCCTGAGAACTCGTCAACGTACATAGCTGAAATTTTGTACATGGCGTTTTCATAAAAATAGTAAACACAATTTCAAAAATCGGGCAACGTCTTGGTGTTGCATATAAAAATTTATGTTTTTTACGTACACTGTGAAAACCATCAGTCCTAGCTGTGTTATTGTACTGAAAAGTTCTTCAGAATATGCAATCCTATGAAATTGGCTATAATTATTTTACTGTCCGACAACATTTAGAAGTATAAGCGAAAAACCATTTCAAAAATCAAACTTGTAGAGATGGGTGACCATACGAAATTACATATGGGCTTTCATCTCCATTTCTAGCTTTTTTACTTATTTTTCTTATAAAAAACATTCTTTATATAACTTTCTCTGAAATAATTTAAAGACCATGCCTGTGTGATAGGTATTTGGATCCAGGTATTTGTAATTACTACACATATGTACCAACAATCGGAAAATTTTAAGTATTTCAAAGTAAAATTCAATTTAGTTTAAGAGGAGTCAGTACCAAGATTTGCAAGTTTCATACATTTTTCAATGCGAATTTCTGGCAAACTATTTGTAGCAGAATAATGATTTATACCTTAAATTAAAGATAACGAAGAGGTCTAGTAAATAACGTCGAGAAAAATAAAAAAAATGTGTTGGAATGGAGATATTAGCTCGGAAACTTGTAAAAAATGGTAAAAATTGATTTTTTTCAAATCAAATTCCTGTTAGTAGGTAGTCTCAGTTCTTTAGATTGTGACTACTTTAGAAAGATAAAGCCTAAATCTAGCAAATAACGTCGAGATTTTTCATTTTTAGCGGCGCTTTTATTTAATTATTTAACTCTAATAGTACTTGTTTTTTCTCTCGATATTTCACCGACGAGAAATTGTAATAATTCATTGAAAGTTGTAGAAATATAAAGCAAAATAGTATATTTAACAATTATGTGCAAAATAAAATTTAGGAGTTAATTGTCGTTAAAAATTTTCCATTTCTTTGAACTGTAAATTTTCATTTTCATCTTAAATTGTCGCATGTTGGGTTTCTGTCTTTTACGCTAGATGTCTCTAAAGTGACTTGTGGTCTATGTCTAGGCTAATTTTATATGAATTTTCATACTTTCAGGACAGAAACCTACGTATAGTAAATTTTATTGCCGACAGGCTCGCTGGTATCTAAATCGAAATTTTTTCTGAGTACTGACTCCTCTTAATTCAGGCACCATGCATCGCAGGACAAAAAAAAACGTAACTTTTAGCAAAAGAACGTTGGGAAAGTGCATATTTTGTTCTATATTTTATGGAATGACCCTATGATAAATTAAATAAAATTGAACAAAACACTTTTCCAAAGTCACTGCAGAGTGATAGAGGAGAACACACAAATAGTCTCCAGAAACCTGGAGACGAAAAATTGTGGCGGCAGTTGTCAATGAATGCCAAGCTACCTCCACATATCTAACCTGAGCTAGCCAGAATCAGAGTCAGACTACGTCCAGGTAGATAGGAGCTGTTTAGATCCAAGAACAGCACAATTTGCCGACTCGAGCTCATGGTATGGGGTGGGGGTATTTTCTTGGACCTGGTATGCCAGCTCTGGTGTGTGCTGATACTAGTATTGCTGATAGATTAACGTAGAGATCCCTTTCCCTCCAAACCTCCCCAAATCAGAGAAAAATAATATCAAACTAAATTTTGTACACGACGAGAAAAAAAAAAAAAAAAAAACCCCTGACGCCATTGCTTACATCGCCCGAATTCTCTACAGAGACTACAACCAAAACGCTAGAAGAATTATGTAAACATCTTAATTTTTATTCATTTAGTACGGTATATTGATAATACATAATATACAGGAAGACGGTATATGGACAGCATAAAAAAAAATAGAGCTAAATTATTTACTTAGCATTAGAATAACAAAACAAAAATAATTTCAAAAAAAATTCAATTAATCATTTCTAGATGTGAAAACCGGCCTAAAGAGATTCTACTTTGAATAACCTAAACGACCATGTATTTACATGTATGAGATAATTTAAAGTCCCGAGGACAAATTATATACCTATTTAATTACCCCACGAGTATTCCAGACATTCGTGGGTGAGAATTGCTATTATATATAAGCTCTTAAACTCTACAAGATTTAAAAGAAAAAAAAAAACCGGGGATAATTCTTTGAAATTTGAACAAGAAGTCTAAAACATCATTGCATTTTCTATCTTTCTTCTCCCCTTTCCAACACCTCACTACGGAGTCCAAGCGGATCTGACATTGATGAATATTCGTAGGCACATATCACTAATAATTAATATGTGTATATATATGTATTTAATTAATAATTAACTATGTATAGTTAAATTCACATAAACAGAGCAAAAAAAAAACTTTATCAACGAAAAAAAATAAGATTCTACTAATGTTATGTATAAGAAGCATAGATTTCTTACTCTAAAAGATTTAAACTTAAGTACTTACATAGTTTCCTTCCGGGTGAAGCTTCAGCCGCAGGTATCTGCTGTAACTAGGCATGCAGCAAAAGATAAAAATGTTATGCAAAAAACAAAAACCAAAAGGACATACCGCGAAGGTTGGAAGGAGTTCACAGCAATCAACACTTTATATTAACAAGTTATGCTACGCGAGAAAAATTTAGAGTTACAAAAAAAAAATTAATATATACTAATAGATTTCGGATGAATCGAGCGAATTAAACGGACTACTATCTTTACTTTTGATTAAGCTACAGATACCTTTACTGAAACCTAGGTTACTCTTAGAAATGCGGTGTTCCGCTGATTGGAAATGGCGAGCTGACTTGTCAGACCACCTGCACTGATCCTTCTCGAACCGCATATTATGCAAGGTATTGTTTGCAATCCGGTAACATGCTCCACTGCTTATCCGTTCGTTCTTATTCCACGAAATCGTCCTGATACCCCTCTCCGGGGTTCAAGGGCTCTGTAAAGCTCTGTCAGAAATCACGAGTAATCCCGCTTTAACCAATAAAAATTGCCACAACCTATACCTTTGGTATAAGGGTTTTCGTTTTTAAAGGATGTAGGCCACCCCGCATGCGTTCCACGCAAGAAATGAACTCAAACTCTTGGGATCACTTAATACCCCTTTTTAGGGAACACTCTTCCGCAGATAGCACTTATATTTACGCTTATCGCTTAGGAAATGACCAATTTAATAATATGTAGACTTTTCCTTTTTTTTTTTTTTTTTTTTTTTTAAAAAACACTATAATTAATATAATATGATTGTAAGATACTAGGCGTGACTGCCTCTCGCAAGATCAAAGATGAAATGATCTACACTACACTTTGAATTATTGGAATTATTGGTTTTTTCGTTACAATTAGAGCGGGATTTCACAAAAGAACTGTTGACCCTGATCATCCAATGATCTTTTCGCAAGCACGGCCACTTCGATCGATAAGCGCAATATTACCACCAGCCATAGATAGTGATGCCTATACTTGTTGCGTATGTATATATACATATTGGAAAAACAGATGAAATCTTATCTAGGGACCGTAAATAATTTCGGGTTTATGAAATTTTTGCATTTGCAATGCATTTGGACGAGTTCAAATTTTCAATTCGATGTGTAATTCAAG
Source organism: Dioctria rufipes (assembly GCA_963924295.1). Taxonomy (NCBI): domain Eukaryota; kingdom Metazoa; phylum Arthropoda; class Insecta; order Diptera; family Asilidae; genus Dioctria; species Dioctria rufipes. The sequence goes on along the minus strand of OZ002740.1, from coordinate 337,937,814 downwards.
CGGCACTTCTATTGTGCGTCAGAAATATTTTTTTTTTCACGCGATTGTTATCATGCTGGAGGATAACATCTGGGCCAGTTTTTGCTTTGGTCGAAATACCAGTGAGTTTTACGACCTGATCATTTTAAGCCATTGACCTATGTGTCTATATATATCGTGTATGTATGACCAATATTTCCTTATATTGCTCGTTACAGGGCAGCTTCGGTCCTTGCCAAAGTGCGAGAACGAAGCTGAGGTAGTACGGCAAGAGACCCAACGTGGGGACGTCTCACACCCTGAGATTTCATGCTCTACTGGATTACTCATAATCACCTGCATAGGTTTACGTCCTATTAGAAGAGATATTATGGAATACCGGTGTAGCAAGAATTTTATGCGGGACAATGTTAAAATACCTAGGATGCTCTGATTGGAATTTCATGTTCTAATGTCATTTGCATGGAAAATGCCTAATGGTTTACCGCCTAAAGCAACAACCTCGTAATGAACTGACCCAATCCTTGACTTAACCACTGCTTTAATGTATTTGTTTGCCAATTTTGCAGAAAATTTAGCTGCAGCCTTGCTCAGCACATGGTTACGCACAAAAACTGTTTGGCCAATTGTAAACGTCTTTAATCGTGCGCGCAAATTGTAAGATTTCTCATTCTTTTGGTACGCTTCCTTGAGATATTGCTTTATTTTATTATGAATTAATGGCATTTTGAGATTTGATGGGATAATTTCAAAATCTCCCTCGGTGACGGAGTCAATTTTCCGTAAGAGCGCGTAAGTGTCGCCATGCATGATCATGTTGTAGCCGTATAGTAGGTAGTAAGGAGTATTTTTGGTCGACTCGTGTACTGCATTTCTGAGAGCACAGGCTACATCGCTTAATTGTTCATCCCACCGAGAGTGGTCCGAGTTAGCATACGCTCGGATAGCTGCGACGATAGATCGATTCACTCGTTCGGCAGCATTGGATTGAGGCGAGTAGATGGCTGTTCGCGTATGTAGGATACCAAACCGCTGTAATAGGTGGGCGAATTCACCTGAGGTGAATTGTGAGCCATTGTCAGTGTGGATGGATTCTGGCACCCCATAGTGATGAAAGACATCATCCTCAAGATAGGTGATTAAACTACGAGTTTTAGCATTGCTAAAAGCCCTTATTAGTGGAAATTTTGAAAAGTGATCCACCAAGACCAATATAACCGTATTTCCCCTCTTCGAACGAGGCAGAGGACCTATATAGTCTAAGTAAATCCGTTGCCAGGGCCGGCACACCTCAAATTGCTTTCCGAACAGTGCCCTTTGTCTAGTATTCGGAGCCTTTGTTTGTTTACAGACATCGCATCTCCGGATATAATCGGATACTTGCTGACGCATCCGCGGCCAGAAAAAGTATCGTCGTATTCGCTCGAGTGTTTTTTTAATACCACCATGCGCAGCGGTTGATGACTCATGTTCTCTGCGAATAATTTCCGGTGTCAAAGATGTCGGCAACCAGAGCTTCCAAGCTGGTATGTCTGCAAACTCATCTTCTTCGCGAGGGTTAATATGGATAAAAACATGTTTTTCCAGGACCTTCATATTTGGGAAATTCTCAGCCCGTTCCTTAATGGTATCTCTCCACTTCCCATACTCAGCGCTCTGGAACGCCTCTGAGTTCATTTCTATCTGATAATCTATTTTCGTAAGTTCAGAGATCTCACCATCGATTGGTCCTTCGTATGCTCTGGAAAGTGCATCAGGAACCACATTGGCCGTACCTTTAACATGCTCAATTTTAAAATTAAAGGATTGCAGCTTCAGACTCCAGCGAGCTAGCCGTCCAGAGAGATCCCTTTGCGACATTAACCATTTTAAGCTTTGATGATCTGTCATAATGACAAATTCGTATCCTTCGATGTATGCCCGAAACTTTTTGACACTAAGAACTGCAGCGTAACATTCTAATTCCGTTATGCTATAATTTTTTTGAGCAGAGTTTAATTTTTGGGACATATATGCTATCGGCTTTTCGCATCCCTCATCTGATTTTTGGAAAAGAACGCTTCCCACGCCCACTTTACTCGCATCGCAGCGGATGAAGAACTGTTTGGAATAGTCAGGATTTGCTAAAAGCGGGGCTGATGAGAGAAGTACCTTCAATTGTTCAAAAGCCATCTGCGCTTCAAGAGTCCAGTGAAAACGCGAGTTTTTCTTCAGCAAATCTGTAATTGGTGCTGTTATTTCTGAGAAATTCGGAATAAACCGCCTATACCAGCCTGTCATACCCAACAGTCTTCGCGTCTGTTTCACCGTCACCGGTGATGGAAAATTAACTATGGCTGTTATCTTGTCCGGATCCGTTCGAAGGACACCCTCGCCAACTATATAACCCAAATACTTGATCTGTTTAAGCACAAATTTGCTTTTTTCTAGGTTGATGGTCAGCTTTGCCTGCCCAAGTAGACTAGCAACGGTGTGCAACAGCTTAATGTGCTCATCGAAAGTGACGGACGTGATTAGCAGATCATCCAAGTAAACAAATATTCGGTCATGCCATTGATGCGGAATAACTTTATCCATCAGACGACACATGGTCTGAGGAGCATTGCAAAGACCGAACGGCATGACCTTGAATTGATACAGGGGTCTCCCTGGCACAGTAAAAGCAGTTTTATCTTTAGAATCGTTCGACAATGGAATCTGCCAAAACGCATCCTTCAAATCTAAGCTGCTAATGTATCTTGTTTCCTGTAGTCTACCCAACAGCCCCTCTATCAATGGCAAGGGATATGCGTCTTTCTTAGTGAGCATATTCAGTTTACGAGAGTCTAGGCACAAGCGAACCTTTCCGTTCGACTTCTTAACTAAAACTACCGGAGAACTCCATGAACTTTGGCTCTCTTCAATGACACCAAGTTTTAACATTCTGTCTAGCTCTTCGTAAAGTAATTTCTGTATTGCGGGTGATACGGGGAAGTGCCGTTGTTTCACTGGAGGGTTATCGCCTATGTCGATATGATGTTCAAGTAGTGAGGTTCGACCTAATCCGTTCTTAGTACAAGAAGGAAACATAGCTTTTACAGCTTCTAGTTGGAGTTCTTGTGGTTTTGTGAGCTCATGCCTTAAAGGATCGGCACTTGTAGGTTTATCGATGGAGTTAACAATACGTGGGACAAAACCAAAGGCTTGCCAAAAATCAATCCCTAGGTATAGTTCATGCACTAGGCTGGGGACTACGTAAAATTTAATTTTTTCAGACCTCCCGTCATATTTAACAAGAAGATCAATATAGCCAACAATAGGGTTTCTAGACCCATCTGCGGTTCGAACATGTGATCGCAGCTGTTTATACTCGAGACCCGCCTCCTTCAGTAATTTTAGCGAGTTTGCACCCAAAATACTTATTGACGCTCCACTGTCTAGCAGTCCCTTTAAATTTTTATTGCCAATATCAATTGCTATGTGTGGTCTAGGATCGTTGTTATTATATATAATTGTGGATAGTATAGACTTCCGTAAACTACGTCTCATGTTAAAATAATGCCTACTTCGAGCTAACCGGGTTTTATACTTCGAGTGTTTGATTATGATGGGATTTTTCCAGCGATTGACATCATCGGTTTGAGTGCTTACACTGGTTTGTTGTGAAACTGAAAATGGCTTGAAAGGCTGGGAGTTAGTGAATGCCAAGATTTTGCTTGAAGGTAGCGCCCCTAGCGATGTAGGCTCGGCTCGGTATTTGTCGCCGCTTCTTCTGTCGCAACTCTGGGGCGCATCAAAGGCGGAACCGAACGCGTAGCCCCAGATTTCACTGCGTTCGGTCGCTGGTTTCCCGTTACACTAAAACAATGTTGGCAGTTCGGCTTAAGAACACCTGGTTGACCACATCCGTAACAAAAAATTCCCAAGTTACCTTTATTACAGTCATGATAACGGTGTCCCAAGTCTCGACAGTTCCAACAGACAATATAAGGACATTCTCCCTTGTCATATCGAGGCCGGCGGTCCATTGCATTCACTTCAAAACCGCCATCCCCTGTGATTGGCTCTTGGGTGTCGACGTCGGGCTCTACAGCGTGTATCATATTGTAAGCTCGACCTGGACGAGCTGTGGAATTGATTTGCCGGGGGTCATGCCCAGAACGAGACCAGAGCTTCTCGAGTCTTTGACAGATAATACGGAGATCCTCAGTCGACCTAAGGTGGGTGGTAATAGTCGCACTTTGTAGTGCCGGATCCATGTTGTCCTTCACGATTTCTAGAAGCTCCCATTCAGGAAAGGGACGTCGAAGTCGCCCATTCAGGCGTTCAACCTCAAGAAGGAAATTACTGAAGCTTTCCTTATGTGCTTGTTTCCGCACTTCAATTGCCCTACGGGTCTCTCGCTCGGTGATATGGCTGCCGAATCGTTCAATGAGAGCGTTCTTCAGAGGTACCCAGGTTACATCGGCGTACTTTCGCCGGTACACCCAGAACCAGTTTTCGGCGGTAGCCGTCAAGAAGTTCGGAATGATCTTAACCAGCCCTTCAAGCGGAACCAAGTCATTTGCAGCAAATGTTTCTAATCTAAAGACAAATTCTGTGACATCAAGACCTTCGTTAGTTCCACTAAATGAAATCTTCCATTTCGGGACCTTAGGCTGCCAGCTGTGGCTTGACGTAAACGAACGTTCATTCGAATGCTCTGCTGACCCATAAGGCTGTCTAGTCCTGAAAGTACTATTGTAACTCCATGGAATCTGGTTAGTAGCAGATTGACTTCCCGGTGCTGCAGAATGACTTCCCGGTGCTGCAGAGTGACTTCCCGGTGCTGCAGAGTGCCCGTCATTTCTCATGGCAAAAGTTGTACTAGCGGTGCCTTCCAAATTCCCTGGAGCAGAAGAAGGACCTGGTTCAAAAAAGCTTATCCTCCGCTTCGCTCCGGGTACAGTCAGAAGACTAGCATTGGAAGTTGGAGCATCCTCCCGAAGATGTGGAGTGCTCGATATTCTACTAACAGGAACCTGTATAGACAGATCCTTTTCAACCGGTTGTGTCAAAGACGGTTGAAGAACGGATAGTTTCGCGATTGCTTCACCGACTGTTTTGAGTTCAGTTTGAGCATCATTAGCATAAGTCGGCGAGGAATCTACCAGCCTTTGAAGACGACCCATATAGTGCCAAAGTCTCGCTTTTAATGTCTGGTAGTCGTTATAAGTTATGTTATCCTTAGCAGCATTGACTTGTTCCAGCAAATCTGTAACGCTAGCCTTGCATGCTTCTAAATCTCGCGCTGGCTGTTTGGGATCGTGTATCTTTGTAGGCCTATTACCCGGAATGAGAGCTTCGAGGCTTAAAGCTTCCTTCAAAACTTCTAACGCTGAAGGACTAGATGCATCTACGTCCCTTAGCTGAAATTCAATGGCTTGTTCTTCGGGTTTCAACCAAATTGGATCCATCGTAACAAACGGGATCGAGCAGTTTGAAAAAATATAGATTTCGAGTAGAGAGAGTATTCAGCTAATTGCCTGTTCTTTTATTTATTTATATTTTTTTTTTTTTTTTGTAAAGTAATTGCAATTTCGTATCCTGATGAATAACTAGGAGTTACTAGGGTATATATGGTATATATGTACCATTTAGTAGTATATGTAGTGTGTTAAGACTAATAAGATAAACCTAATATAAACAACGAAAGGTATGAGGACAACTTAAATAAGAATTCTCCTGCAGAAAAAAAAAGGAATAATCATAAGATGCGCAGTTTGGTTGCAGTCCACAGAGATAAGTGCGATGCGCCATGAACGTCGGGTAGAAATTTATTAGAGAGAAACGACGAAAAAGGGGAAAAAAATGGGAGAGGATCCAATCTATCTATTCCCGCCGGGATGTAGCAAATCAAACCAAGCTGAAGAGGAGAAGAGAGAGTTATTTGAATCAACCCACGTCAATTGCACCTTCCAGCTAGGTGATAACTATTTTCCCAAGCACGACCCTAACACAGGCTCTGATGATTTCCGTACTAGTGATCGACTAGTAGCTTTGTATCCTGTCCAACGTTAGCGAATCACCACTGATGATATCCAGCCACGCGAAAGATATGACATCACTGATATCCCTAGTACGGAAATTCGTTCGAGGAACCAGATAACAAAGATTGAAAGAGAATTAAAGATAAAATTAGCATACTATAAAGAAAAGGAGGGGTTAGATATTTTACAACTTATCAACTTATCGAAGACCTTTAATTGGGCGCCATTTTTTGTGGCGGCAGTTGTCAATGAATGCCAAGCTACCTCCACATATCTAACCTGAGCTAGCCAGAATCAGAGTCAGACTACGTCCAGGTAGATAGGAGCTGTTTAGATCCAAGAACAGCACAATTTGCCGACTCGAGCTCATGGTATGGGGTGGGGGTATTTTCTTGGACCTGGTATGCCAGCTCTGGTGTGTGCTGATACTAGTATTGCTGATAGATTAACGTAGAGATCCCTTTCCCTCCAAACCTCCCCAAATCAGAGAAAAATAATATCAAACTAAATTTTGTACACGACGAGAAAAAAAAAAAAAAAAAAACCCCTGACGCCATTGCTTACATCGCCCGAATTCTCTACAGAGACTACAACCAAAACGCTAGAAGAATTATGTAAACATCTTAATTTTTATTCATTTAGTACGGTATATTGATAATACATAATATACAGGAAGACGGTATATGGACAGCATAAAAAAAAATAGAGCTAAATTATTTACTTAGCATTAGAATAACAAAACAAAAATAATTTCAAAAAAAATTCAATTAATCATTTCTAGATGTGAAAACCGGCCTAAAGAGATTCTACTTTGAATAACCTAAACGACCATGTATTTACATGTATGAGATAATTTAAAGTCCCGAGGACAAATTATATACCTATTTAATTACCCCACGAGTATTCCAGACATTCGTGGGTGAGAATTGCTATTATATATAAGCTCTTAAACTCTACAAGATTTAAAAGAAAAAAAAAACCGGGGATAATTCTTTGAAATTTGAACAAGAAGTCTAAAACATCATTGCATTTTCTATCTTTCTTCTCCCCTTTCCAACACCTCACTACGGAGTCCAAGCGGATCTGACATTGATGAATATTCGTAGGCACATATCACTAATAATTAATATGTGTATATATATGTATTTAATTAATAATTAACTATGTATAGTTAAATTCACATAAACAGAGCAAAAAAAAAACTTTATCAACGAAAAAAAATAAGATTCTACTAATGTTATGTATAAGAAGCATAGATTTCTTACTCTAAAAGATTTAAACTTAAGTACTTACATAGTTTCCTTCCGGGTGAAGCTTCAGCCGCAGGTATCTGCTGTAACTAGGCATGCAGCAAAAGATAAAAATGTTATGCAAAAAACAAAAACCAAAAGGACATACCGCGAAGGTTGGAAGGAGTTCACAGCAATCAACACTTTATATTAACAAGTTATGCTACGCGAGAAAAATTTAGAGTTACAAAAAAAAAATTAATATATACTAATAGATTTCGGATGAATCGAGCGAATTAAACGGACTACTATCTTTACTTTTGATTAAGCTACAGATACCTTTACTGAAACCTAGGTTACTCTTAGAAATACGGTGTTCCGCTGATTGGAAATGGCGAGCTGACTTGTCAGACCACCTGCACTGATCCTTCTCGAACCGCATATTATGCAAGGTATTGTTTGCAATCCGGTAACATGCTCCACTGCTTATCCGTTCGTTCTTATTCCACGAAATCGTCCTGATACCCCTCTCCGGGGTTCAAGGGCTCTGTAAAGCTCTGTCAGAAATCACGAGTAATCCCGCTTTAACCAATAAAAATTGCCACAACCTATACCTTTGGTATAAGGGTTTTCGTTTTTAAAGGATGTAGGCCACCCCGCATGCGTTCCACGCAAGAAATGAACTCAAACTCTTGGGATCACTTAATACCCCTTTTTAGGGAACACTCTTCCGCAGATAGCACTTATATTTACGCTTATCGCTTAGGAAATGACCAATTTAATAATATGTAGACTTTTCCTTTTTTTTTTTTTTTTTTTTTTTTTTAAAAAACACTATAATTAATATAATATGATTGTAAGATACTAGGCGTGACTGCCTCTCGCAAGATCAAAGATGAAATGATCTACACTACACTTTGAATTATTGGAATTATTGGTTTTTTCGTTACAATTAGAGCGGGATTTCACAAAAGAACTGTTGACCCTGATCATCCAATGATCTTTTCGCAAGCACGGCCACTTCGATCGATAAGCGCAATATTACCACCAGCCATAGATAGTGATGCCTATACTTGTTGCGTATGTATATATACATATTGGAAAAACAGATGAAATCTTATCTAGGGACCGTAAATAATTTCGGGTTTATGAAATTTTTGCATTTGCAATGCATTTGGACGAGTTCAAATTTTCAATTCGATGTGTAATTCAAGCGGCACTTCTATTGTGCGTCAGAAATATTTTTTTTTTCACGCGATTGTTATCATGCTGGAGGATAACATCTGGGCCAGTTTTTGCTTTGGTCGAAATACCAGTGAGTTTTACGACCTGATCATTTTAAGCCATTGACCTATGTGTCTATATATATCGTGTATGTATGACCAATATTTCCTTATATTGCTCGTTACAAAATGAGCAAACTTCGAAGACCAGAGACCGTGCATGGAAACGCAATTGATTTGAAATACATGACGGGAGACCAGAGACCAAAAAGGTCTCTAGTGATTTGGTCTCTTGGGAGACTGCGCCTCCAGAGATCGAGAAAGCGGTCTCTGGAGCAGGGTTGCCACTCAAAATTACAGGGTTTCATTGCTGTCCTGATAAGATCGCCCTGCTACTTCTGATCGAAACACATTACACACAGTACCTATACTCTCAAAAAATTACTTTATGGAATTTTTTGATCTTCGGATTTGGGCCAGAAATTGATAGTACCTCGGTACTTGTCTCTGCTCATATGCAGTATGTTGAGCATTGCCTGTAGACTCGTATATTGTACGAGTCGCGAAAGAGTAGAAAACTCATTATCACTTTCAATTTATTTTTCCTCTGATTGTATCGATTAGTTTAAAATTTGATTCTAAAATGGTTATTTCTTTAGGACTAGACCCCTTTTTGAAGTAAAAAAAAGGATAATTATAATGCAATTATGCTGAATATATGTAGGTACGTTTTATCAGAAAATTTTCCAATTTTTTAAAATGTCCCCCTTTTTATATCCATGTTACCCCCGAATCCAAACAATTCTCAGAAATATTTATTTTGATAGTTTACTCCAGTTTACAAGATAAAATTACCGGAATCATAATACAAATCGCCCCAAATAAGAACAATTTAAAAGTGATGTTTCTTTAATGAAAGAATTTTGCTAGATGTTAAGTTTTCTCTATGCCAACATTAACTGTGCTCTCCTCTTTTATTTCATAGAGAATTTCCTTGCTTGCCTCATACCAGGAGGGCTACACCAGAGGAGATCCAGCTGTCTGACTTGCCATTCTTGTAGTTCGCCCCTAAAATAGCTTTAGACCAAATGTTAGATAAGGACCACCGGTATACGGACTGTTGGTTCCAATTTTAGCCAGATCGTTCGCTTTTTCGTTTCACTTCACTCCGTCATTTCATGTTCACGAATCCAAAGGAAAGTTCCCTAGTCGTCCCTATATAGCAACTGGAATTTCGTGACAGTTTCAGATGAGTTTTGATACAAAGGCAGGAATAAATTAAAGATCATAAATTAGAAAATTGTGTTTATACTTCATATGTAAATTTGATGTTCTTCAAGCTTTTTTGGATGCAAGTTACTAAGGCTAAATAGAAAAGAAGTCTCCTTCTTTCAGATTTGAAACAGAAATAAAAATTATTTCTCCTGAAAGGACCATGGGCGGAAAAGAGATAAAATGAAGACAAAGGACACGTATACCTGCTGTTACCTATTCAGTATTGAAAGCCGGCTGAGACCTTTTTAAATGAAAAAATCGAGGCTAGCACAGTAAAGATAAAATGGTCAAGGTCGTAAATTTGAAAAATTATTTTGATTGCTTTTAGTTGTCAATTATGAAAAGTTCATTGCCAGAGCAGGATGGGCACAAAATTTGTGGAATTAACTGTGTCCCACAATAAGAGAAATGAAAATTGACAAGATATGTATTTATATAACCGTAGTATGAATAAATTCACAACTGTCTGTGGTATTTGAATTACGCTCAAGATTTAAGCTTTAGTTTATTTTGTGCAGATTTGAGCTTAATTGTGTGTAGATGATAGATTGCAAAATAAGCTAATATCAGCATGAAAACTTGAACGGTAAAATTAGCTTCTGTAATAGTTTGACAATTGTATGTGTAAACGTCAAATTTATTTGTGGAAAAAATGTAAGGGGGAACTTATTTAAAGTAATCATGGCTACATTCTGATTATTCAATTTATTGTCACTTAACAAATAAAAACCGGTCTAAAAATCATTTGAATCTAACTCTTAAGGTATGCGCAAATATTTCTTTAGCAACCAGCGCTGCCAATAATTTTTTCTAAAATCGGCTAAATGTATCTGGAAAGTCGGCTAAAATCGACTATACAGGTTTTAAAAATACGCTAAAACGGCGAATTCCAAATTCTATTTTATACAAAATATACATGCAAGACCAGTAAAAAAAGATCTCGCCGAGAGTACTATCGAGTGGTGCACTCTTTCCCTGATTCAGAAAATTTTCTCAATACCATTGTCGCGGGAAACCCCATTTTCATTCACTAGAGTCACGTACACCCCAGTTACTACAGTTAGCATATATTTCTTTCCTTCTTTCTTTCAGGGACATTAATACTCTGTTGTGGAAATTTTACTCATAGAAAGCCATTTTCCACGACGCACCAATTTCGCACAATCACGAGCGGAAAGAAGATGTCTCGCCGAGAGTACTATGGTACTATCGAGTGGTGTACTCTTCCCAGTACCTACATTTCGGATGTATTTCTCCGTTCTTTCTTTCAGGGACATTAGTACTCTATTGTGAACATTTCTCTCATCGAAAGTAATTTTCCACGACACACCAATTTCCCACAATCACGAGTGGTGGTCCTCGCCGAGTACTTTCGAGTGGTGAACTCTTTTCATGATACAGAAAACTTTCTCGGGACGTTTTTGTCGCCGGAAAGCCCATTTTCAGACATTTGGATCACATGCACCCCGGTTACTACATTTCGCATATACATACATATTTCTTCCATTCTTTCTTTCAGGGACATTAGTGCTTTTTGTGTACATTTTTCTCATAGAAAGACATTTTCCACGATGCAACAATTTGATACAATCACCATCGAAAAGAACTGGTCTCGCCGAGGGTACTATCGAGTGGTGTACTTTTCCCAGTTACTACATTTCGCATATATTTTTCCGTTTTTTTCTTTCAGGGACATTAGTGCTCTGTTGTGAACATTTTTCTCATCGAAAGTCATTTTCTACTACACACCAATTTCCCACAATCACCTGGTGGCCTCGCCGAGAGTACTATCGAGTGGTGCACTATTTTCCTGCTTCAGAAAACTCTCTCGAGACGTTTTTATCGCCGGAAACCCCACTTTCATACACTCGGGACACGTACACCCCAGTTACTACATTTCGCATATATATTTCTTTCATTCTTTCTTTCAGGGACATTAATGCTCTGTTGTGGATATTTTTCTCATAGAAAGTCATTTTCCACGAAGCACCAATCTCGCACAATCACGAGCGGAGAGTACTATTGAGTGGTGTACTCTTCCCAGCTACTTCATTTCGGATATATTTTTCCGTTCTTTCTTTCAGGGGCATTAATGCTCTGTTGTGCACATTTTTCTCATAGAAAGTAATTTTCCACGACACACCAATTTCGCACAATCACGATCGGAAAAAGTAATTTTGCCGAGTACTATCTTTTCATGATACAGAAAACTTTCTCGGGACCTTTTTTGTCGGCGGAAAGCCCATTTTCATAGACTTGGGTCACATACACTCGAGTTACTACATTTCGCGTATAATTCTTACGTTCATTCTTTCAGGGACATTAGTGCTTTGTTGTGAATATTTTTCTCATAGATAGTCATTTTCCACGACGCACCAATTCTGCACAATCACGAGCGGAAAAATCCACTTTTCCATCCAAGAAAGTCGCACAAAATATGTACATCCGATCACCAATGCACCACACCAAACTAAATGAAGTTAGCGTTAATCTCAAAATCGGAAATTCGGCTAAGGTAAAATTTTTTCGGCTAATGAAGTTGAAAATCGGCCGAATTAGCTGATTTTCGGCTCAATTGGCAACGCTGTTAATAACTTTTAGCTTTGCAGAAAATAGCATTGGCCTAAGTAGGTAGGACCCAGGGGCAATAAAATTTACTATACGTAGGTTTGTGTCCTCTCTCAACACAGGCATATACCTAAATTGAAGTACGCATATAAATGAATTAAGCTCGATTGTTTGAACGGTAGACGAGTGTGATGTGTAGAAAAGCTTTGATTACTATATAAATTTCGTTATATAATATAAATATAGATAGACAGCTCGTTGAGATCGCTCGGGTGATTCGGCCCTTGACGAATAATGATCGGGAATTCTTGTGAATTTTCTTGTTTACTCGGGGTTACACCTGCAAGTACAGCTTGCATGCAAGCTGCACTGCCATACTTCTTGCACGTGTAACCTCTACTGCAATGCTGGCAGTACAGCTTTCAACGAACTTGCATTATGAAAAACCATGGCAGCTGAGGTGAGTAATTTGAAATTATGCAGTTTTCAAGATGGCGGAAAAGAAGTGCTTGAGAAAATTTTATAAATTTATTCTGGAAAAATGAGATTTTCTGGGATCATTTGCATTACATAATTTACCAACAACTTTCTCTTAACTTTTTCTTTGGTATTTATCATTCTGCTACTTCCTTTATTGCTATAATTTTCCAATATACGCATGACTTTACGCCTCAATGCCATTTTTTAAATGAACTTGCATGCAAGATGATAAGACATCAACCGAAGTGCCTTCTGCTGTCAAGTTAAAAATCTAGTTGGAAGGGAGGCTTGCATGCAAGCTGTACTATCTCGTGTAATCCCCGGGTTAGCTAGTTCATACAGCTCTTGCATTATTCTTCTTTCGACTTTAATTTTTGACCGACTTTTCTTTTCTATGGTCGCATGTCGCATAATATCGTACGGCGTGGACCGATATGGATGATTCTTTTTTCGGTGGATAGGGAATATTCCTTCATTGGTACCATGATTAATAAATAAATAAATAAATTAATTAATAATAAAATAATTTAAAACAAAATGTAACTGCCTTTAGAACAGCGTCGTTAAAAAGTGAAAAATATCTCTGAATTTTCACATATTTATGTATAGGGTAAGGGTTGGTAATATCGTTATAGTGGTAATTTCGTGTGTAGAGTTGTGTAACGGAAATACTTTTTGCACAATTAAAATATCAATAAATGTACTCAGTAAATTTTGTTAATTGCTGTACATTGATCCGCCCGCAGGCGGGTATTTATGTAATCAATATGCGTCCTTTTTTGAATTGCTGGCTAATTATTTTTAATTTTTTATAGTCGAAGATAATTTTTTTTTTCATTTTTTTTTTTTCAAAAATATAGATCAATTGCCGATTTATATTTTTTTTGATTAAAGATAATAATTATTTTTGATTTTGATATTTTTTGTCAAAAATAAAAATCATTTGGTATAATAAAAATACATAAAAATTGTTGTTATTAAGGTGTTTCGTTGATTGCGATGCAATCATCATTTAAAAATGACGAGAACTTAATTAAAAATCCACACACATTAAAGTGTGGAAAGAGCATTTTGTGAATTAAAGTTAATACTTTCACATCTTAGATGTAATCTATCGGATATCAATGTTTGAAAAACACTGTTTATAATAAATTAAATTCTTGTAATTTTCATAATCGTATTCCAATGAACCAAACATCTAAGTAACAGTAATTTTTATTTATTCATTTCAATAATAAAAACCATCAATAATTATTATTTTTATTATATCAAATGATTTTTATTTTTGACTAAAAAAATAAAACGAAATAAAAATAATTAATATCTTTGTTCAAATCAATTGAAAAATCAGCAATAATAATTATTTGCGGTACCTGCTTTTTATTGTCCAGTTGATTATTTTTTTAGATCCAGGATCACGTAGGTTAGAACTATATGTCAGAAATAACTAAAAAACGGTCTTGCAATTAGAACGTGATTGCATTTTGTGTTTTCTGTTTTTTTTTTGTTTTTGGCGATATCGGGTGAACTTCGAAAAAATAGATGTCTAAGGTCAACAATTATCATATACTTATGTACATATTACTAATGCAGACATTTCCACACCACCTTCGAGATAGAGTGCAAGGCGGTATCCCCTGTAGGCCTAATTCCGCGTATTATTATAGAAAATCTAATCACGAATTTTCATCCCTCTAGGATATCTTGGATCTACTATTTCTGGCAGTAAATGTTCATTATAAAACCAAGGAAGCTTTTCAGTCATTTTCGTTTCCAAAATATTACATCTTTTTCAATTTTTTCCACATAAAATGGTATACGCTCTGAAGTACAAACTACAAAGTAACAAACATTTTTCTTTGCAATGTTTAATTGACGCTGGATTTGGTAATAATATACCTATGTGATTTTTATTAATTCCAATAATTTTTTTCGTTTTTTTATCGACTGTTAAGAAAGGTAAGAGATGCTGACCTGATTTATTTTTCTTTAAAACGGCTTCTTGTATAGGTAAACCACAGGCAGAAAAGGGAAATTTTAGTTCGACAATAACATCTTCGCCTATCGTAGCATCTGGACTGCATTCTAGATACACATATTCATCATCTATAAAGAGTCCGCATTTTGCAACCCCTATACCAAGTTGGTTTTCTAACTGTTTTAAGGAAATTTGTTCGTTCTCATGCCCATAAGCAATAGCCCGTCTTGAAATATTATTTCTATAAATAATTTGTTCAACAAGTTCACCAAAATTTTTGTTTCTTTTGCAAACCACGCCAAAATTTGATGCTGTTAGCATATTTCGTCGAACTTCTCTCCATAAATTACAGGCAGACTGATCCCTTGTACTAAGCTCAATTGTTGCGCGGCGCGAATGGTTTTGTGTTAATACATTTTTCAATTTATGCTTTTCTATTTCAAAGGCTTCAGCATTTAAATCCGGCATTTCGCATGTTTCTATAATTACTAGCTCTTTTTAGAATTTTTCGTTGTTCTAACTTTTGAAGGCATTTATGTGGACTAGTTTTGTACACTTCTTTATGTAGCAATGTTAGAGGTGCTCCAGTATTAAAGCTAGCAACGGCATTCCTTACCCTAGATGTGTATGAATCAGCTAGAGAGTAATTTATTCGTTTTCCATCTATATATTTTGCAATAACAGAATTCCAATGCTCAACTGTATTAAAATCTACATCATTTATTAAGCTTTGCGTCTTATATCCCAGAAAATGTACAGCTGTAAGTTGGTTAAATATTTCATCACTTGTCATTAGTGGAACTCAGTTGGTTTCGTTCTCAGATTCACATTTACAAAAATAATTACTGCAGTTTTTATGTTCACCAAACACATGATAGGCAGAATTGTTTATGTCCTTTGCCAAATTAACGTGTTGTTGCGCAGAAGGAATATTAATCTCATTTTTTCTATATTTTATAGCTTTCAATATTCCGTAGGAAAGCCTTTGTAAACGTTGTCCCAGTATTTTTCTCCACTTAATATTAAAATTTTTATTTTTAATAATGTTACTTATTTTCTTTCGGAAATTTCTCAGTAAGTGATTCCTACATTTAATTTTTTTATAAAAAGGTTTCCGTAGGGTTTCGAATCTACCATTTTTTTGTACACATTGCAATCACCATCAGCAACTACTGCATTGTACCTTATACCATGATTTTCACTTTCTTTAAATAGTTCGACAAATAAAGCTAATTCCATTCCTGTAGAAAGGCCTTCATAGTTCTTGGAACAATCATGAGGTTGAACAGGAATTTACTCAATTTCAAATCGCTTGCAAATTATACAGTACTTATTTTTTATTCCATACCAAATTACTTTTTTTGTGTTAAACCCGACAATAGCTGCGGCTCCTGAAAGTGCTGTGTACTTGCTACCATAGGATCGTTTTGATCAGTATCCATCAGCAACAACTGGTATTAAAGCAAAACCATCAGCATCAATATTTCCTGCCTATATTGCAATCGACTTTTCTTGTTTCATTGCCTCCGGTGTACATAGTTTTATTGCAGATGCTCAGTTGATAATCGGTTTTGAATTTTGTTATATGTCCTAGAAGATATGCACGGAATATCTAGCGAACATGAAAATTCTTCCAAGTTTGAAAATCCACAGCCAATCGATGTAATTCCCATTATTGCAGCATAATCGACCTGCATTTGGAAGTACGGTTCTTTCTCATTTGTTTCTACTGAAACTTCCTCATTACACATATTACATTTAAAAAATATTTGGAACCGAAAACCTGAGTGCTCTTCTCGTTGAAATACTAAATTGGATAGTGCACAGCCAATAGAAGTATTATGAAGAGTACATAATTGACTCCAAAAGTATTTTATATCCACAATCCTTCTTCCAAGTAGATCATTACATGTCGATGAAGGTCTTTCCTTCTCAACTATAGCGATGTCATTTAAATTAACATTATTGTCGTCAATACTGACATCATCATCAATATTAGTTAACATTTCAATGTTACTATTCTTCTCTTTTTCTAGTTTCCTGGAAAATAAAGTTTTAATTCGTATTTTTAAAATTATAAGCATGCTCTTTTACGAAAATATTTTAAAGAGCAGAATTTTACATTAACGAAAACAATTTTATTTACTAATTTTATGCAAATGCAGTGTACAAAATTTCAGATCTCTACATGTCGACGCCTGCAGGGTCTAAATAGTAAAAAAGTGTTCAAACAGTAAAAAAACTAGTATTGGTAATACCAATTCTTACGATACTCTAGATGAATGCCTATTACATACGTATGGTCGGTCAACCATTTGTGCAAGTTTTATTTTTGAAATGCTTTTCCTATATATTTCTAGAACGGTTCATCGGACAGTAAAAATGATTATAACAAATTTCATAGTATTTCATATTCTGAAGAACTTTTCAGTACAATAAAAACGTGTAGAACTGACCCTTTTCACAGTATACGTAAAAATCCTAAATTTTTATATGACAACACCGAAAAGAGGTTGCCTGATTTAGCTCATTTTTTAAACTGTATTTATTATTTTCATAAAAAAGTCCGTGTATAAAATTTTAGCTACCTACGTTGATGCGTTCTTAGGTAGTGTCCAAATACATAGTGATCTATAAAATTTTTATATTGCAACCCAACGAAGGAGTCACCTGCTTTGTCCCATTTTCGAACTTTAAATTTACTTTATATTTTAAAATCTTGTGTAAAAAATTTCAGCTCTCTAAGTACACGATCTCGAGTTATCGTGAGGACGGACAGACAGACGGACGGACGGACAGATAGACGGAAATGCAAACATCAAACATTATACATGAGTGTCCAGTCCATTTTGCTCTACCAGCATCATTTCTGTGCCTCACAAACCGAAGAACAACCTTAGTATACCCCATATATTTCACCTAGGATATAATAAACTTTGATCTCTTTTTTTCACATTAACTATGTCGTTTTTAATTACTCACCCTCGTAAATTCAGCTTCTTTATAGCTCTGGAACGTTTATTTCGCCCTATATACTTGCTTTTGCGTCCCATATTAATTACTAAATTCACAAAAGAAAACACTAAATATACCACAGTAAGTTGATTTTATTAATAAAATTCGTTCGCACAAAAAATTTCTAAATTACTCACTTTTAAACTTTCACAAAAATCAAACCTAAATGTTAACGACAGTATCCTTCGTGAATTTAAAATTTCAGAACATAAACTCTATTAGCTTTAAAGTTTACCGAAGCGCGTCTAAAATCTTGGGCAGCCACCATATGAATTATGAGACATCTAGCGTAAAAGACAGAAACCCAACATGTGACAAACCATACAATTTAAGGCGAAAAATCAATTTTTGCAGTTCAAATAAATTGAAAATTTTTAACGAGAAATGACTCTCCTAAATTTTTTTTGCACATTATTCTAAACAATACTATCTTACTTTTCATTTTAACAACTTTCAATGAAATATTACAATTTCTCGTCGGAGAAAGAACAAGTACTATTAGAGTTAAATAATTAAAAAATACGCAACTAAAAATAAAAAACTCGACGTTATTTGCTAGGTCTAGGGTTTATCTTTCCAAAATAGTCATAATCTGAAAGAATGAGTATACCTATTAAGAGGAGTCAGTACTCAGCAAAAATTTCAATTTAGATACCAGCGAGCCTGTAGGCAATAAAACTTACTATACGTAGGTTTGTGTCCTGAAAGTATGAAAATGCATATAAAATTAGCCTAGACCTAGACCACAAGTCACATTAGAGACATCTAGGGTAAAAGACAGAAACCCAATATGCGAAAATTTAAGACGAAAATGAAAATTTGCTGTTCAAAGAAATTGAAAATTTTTAAAGAGATTTAACTCTCCTGAATTTTGTTTTGCACATAATTGTTAAATATACTATTTTGCTTTATATTTCTACAACTTTCAAACAAATATTGCAATTTCTCGTCGGTGAAATATCGAGAGAAAAAACAAATACTATTAGAGTTAAACCATTAAAAAATGCGCCACTAAAACTGAAAAAACTCGACGTTATTTGCTAGATCTAGGCTTTATCTCTCTAAAATAGTCACAATATAAAGAAATGAGAATACCTACTAAGAGGAATTTGATTTAAAAAAAAATCAATTTTTACCATTTTTTACAAGTTTCCGAGCTAATATCCCCATTCCAATACATTTTTTTTATTTTTCTCGACGTTATTTACTAGATCTCTTTAATTTAAGATATAAATCATTTGAAAAATGTATGAAACTTGCAAATCTTGGTACTGACTCCTCTTAAGGCTGAAACACAGTGAGGACGACACAACAAAGTCGCCGTAAATTGGTTGCTGTCAAAGATTCGAATATATGGAAGTCCCATAGACTTAACACAATGAGGGCGACGCGATAAGTTGCCAACAAAAAGTTTGGGAAAATCTCTAAATTAGTCGTCAACATAATTGACATTTCTGTGTGGATAGTGAATAATTGACATTCATGTTCTGTGGATTTGGATATTTTTATGAAACATAGTAAATAAACTAGTTATTAAAAACTTGTATGAAATTAATTTCATTTATTAGTTTGACAAATTATGGGTTTTGAGGAGGAATTAATAGAGAAAATTAGGGCAATAAGCTCATCCCATGTATAGAAATCTCTTCTTAGTCTTTTTTTTTAGTTTTTTCTTTAAGCTTTGCAATTTTAAGTATGCCGCATTAGCTATAATAGCGATTTTCCTTAATTTTTTCCTTTTTGCCATTTCTTTTATAATAAATAAAACAGAGATAGCTGTCAAAAACATTTGTCGAGTCGCGATCACTATCATATCTGTATTTTGTATAGAACTTGAGAATCCTGATTTATTTCCCTTAATAAGTACATCACTGAAGGAAAGGAGGGGAAGTGGAAAACAAAGGTTTCTGTTAAATGGCACAACACTTTTTTTTGTTTTTCTTTTAAAATAAAGGGTTTTCCAATAAGAGGTGTTATTTTGATATTCAAAGAAAAATGCTATTTTTTGAGATAAATGATCGGATCTTTATTTTATTATAAAGAGGAAGTTATGCCGTTAATAATAGAAAATAACATCAGCCAAATGACCACCACGACCACGCCTACAGGACCATATCCTTTTCATGAAATTTTCCATAACCAAATCGCAAAGTGGCTGCCCTATGTCATCGATAGCCTCACGAATTCCATCTTTGAGGTCTTGAATCGACGCTGGGCTGTTGGCGTAGACCTTCTCTTTCACGTGGCCCCAAAGGAAGAAGTCGCAAGGTGTTAAGTCAGAAGATCTCGGTGGCCAATTGTGATCACCTCTTCGAGAGATAACACGGTCCGGAAACTTTTCCCGTAAAAGATTAATGGTTTCGTTGCTTGTATGGCACGTAGCGCCGTCTTGTTGAAAGTAAACGTTGTCCAGATCAATACCATCCAATTCCGGCCATAAAAAATCATTAATCATCTGTCGATAGCGCAATCCATTCACCGTAACTGTTGCTCCAGCCTCATTTTCGAAAAAGTAAGGTCCAATGACCCCGCGGGACCATAAACCGCACCAAACAGTCACACGTTGAGGATAGAGAGGCTTTTCAACAATAACTCTTGGGTTTTCCGAGCCCCAGATGCGACAATTTTGCTTGTTGACGAAACCATCGAGGTGGAAATGGGCCTCATCACTCAAGATGAGTTTTCGATGGAATTCCGGATCATTTTCATGCATTTCAAGGACCCAATCAGCAAAGACTCGACTTTGTTGATGATCGGCCGGCTTGAGTTCTTGTGTTAACTGAATTTTATAAGCCTTAAGACCCAAATCTTTATGCAAAATACGGTGTAATGACGTTTGTGGAATGCCTAATTCCAAAGAACGACGAGGAATGGACAAACCTGGGTTTTCTTCAACACTTTCGGCTACAGCAGCAATATTCTCGGCTGTTCTTGAGCGACGTGCACGGGTTTTATTCTTCACATCACTAACTTGTCCCGACAGCTCGAATTTTTCTACCAATTTCTGTATTGCGGTCCGACTGTGCGGAATATATGATTTGGCTTCTTGGGATTAAAGAAAAGAATGCACTTTAACTTAGTTCGCCAATTACATTATGTATGTAAACTATTTACACATGAATTCGGTAGCTCGGTTGGTAAGCGCGCTAACTACCATTCCAGGGGTTGTGGGTTCGAATACCACCTCGCCATTGCCCTGCGCAATTTTCTCATACCTTAGTTTCCTGTCGACTTGTATAGCTTTATAGCTTCTCCTACTTAGCAGGTTAGCACAATGGATCGCCTTGGCCTCCGTGCTTGGATTCTTTCATTTTTTTATCCCTATGCCCCGAAAAAAATCTATTTACACAATAATTCAAATGTCCGATTAAGCTGAAATTTAACAAAAGAAAGGTAAGAAATCAAGTCTACTTTCGTAAATACTCGTCGCCGTTGATATCGATTTTGCAACGTCGACAAGTCTTCCGTATCTCAAAAGCTTTTCTTCACGCCTTCTTGCATTTGCAGTGGATTAAAAGTGCTGATCCTGTTGTGTTGCTTTCTTAAGAGTAGAGTTAAGGCTTCACATATGAAGACTAGAT
Organism: Dioctria rufipes; assembly: GCA_963924295.1. NCBI lineage: Eukaryota > Metazoa > Arthropoda > Insecta > Diptera > Asilidae > Dioctria > Dioctria rufipes. Next base: position 337,916,478 of record OZ002740.1, on the reverse strand, counting down.
ATTAAAATATAGATGCATTTTGAAATCCATCACCTATTTAGATATATGTAGATAGATAGTAAAAAAGGCAGAATTTGTCGAAGACCAATTATCTGATACCTACCTAGAATGCCCGTATGGTTTGATTTTTGAAGTTTGAATCAGTTTTTTTTTCTCTTAACTACTTTGGCTGAAAAAAGTTTTAGAATTTAGATTGTGTTTCTTGCGGGTTGTGTAACTTATAGACTTTAAGCAACTCAGCAATTTTCCCCCTCTTCTTTGATATACCAACATACTATCACATACCCTTCTATAGATCCAGTCTTAAGGGATGGCCTTCAGCTTACCCCAGAATCTAGTTAACTCGAATTGTGTCAAAATTGCTTTACCTTAAGTAATTTGATTCTTGTTTAATACTTTCCTTATGGTTCCTACCCGTTTTTGGTTTCACGTTTCCAGTATTTGGTCAATCAAAATTTGCAATCCTTTGTTACATCCTATAAACAAGATTATTGAAAGGGAGGACCTTTATATCTTTTTTCTTCACTAAATTACTTTATATGTAAGTCAGAAGATAAAAGATTCACCAAATCAGGCTTTCTTCTTCAAGTTTTACTCAAAATTCATATCGAAATTTCTGCTCTGATTACAGAATTCTCTACAGGATTATCAAAAATTAAACAATTACTTTCGAAATATAGTAACACATTTATTTAAATATAAAAATCGTTTCTTGTCTGAATCTTAAGAATCTAAAAGTGAAAACATGTTTTCGTACATAATTTTTATTTTTATTTTCCTAGTTTTTAGTTGCATTTTTATTTTTCCATTAACTATATACTTTGTGCCTGAATATTGCATAAAAGGACACTAAGATAAAAACATAAAAAAAAAGGAGAAACGTGTAAATGTTCAATAGGCGATGGATTATTCTCTATCGATTTATAATAATAAATAACAAAACAAACAAAATGCTTGCATATCAAAAAGTTAAAACAAATTTAATTTTCTTAACATTGAAAATCTTTTAAAGATTTTCCGTAAGAGAGTTTAAAGTAAAAATATAAAAAAAAAAGATAAGGTTGAATCCGTCGTCTATTGAACTTGGAAGAGAATGGCACGATGTTTCTAAGACCTCAGCACAAGAAGGAATTTTTACAATGTTTTTGTTTTTTTTCGTCATTTTCTTTGTTTTTATTAAAAACAAACAAAAAATAAAATTTAATATTACACCTTAGAACTAAATACATGTAAAACGTACATAATTATGTATCTAAGAAATATTTTTTGTTTTGTTTTTATTTTGTTTTTTGTTTTATATATTTTCTTATTTACATTTATATTATTACTCCCATTTTATGTATTAAAATGTTTTTAAGGTTTTTTTTTATTGTTTTATTTTCTATTCAAAAATTTCGTTAGGCAGAAGATAGCGGCATTGCGAATCCGCTTTCCTCACAGCTATTTTTCGGCAATAAATCGTTGCTTCTTACTCTTTTTCTTCACACAAACAAAAATAATTAAACCGTTAAAAATAAATACAAATTTCTAATTTTGTTTTTTTTTTTTCATTATAATCTTTTTGATTTTGCTTCTTTTTTCTTAAAAAAGTTTTTTAAAAAAAAAACTATTTATCACTCAAAGAATAGCATGCTTCAGTCGTCATCATCGTACAGCATGCCGTTCTCAGTCTCGCACACAGTTATACAACTAAGGTTCATATATCTACATATACGATGTACATAAAAAAAACACTTAAGCTAACTATCACAGATTTTGTTTAAATGTGTTTGCCTTTCTAAGTTTTGTTTTTTTTTTCGTTTTTTTGTTTTTTTCATTTATGCTTGATTTAGTAAAACTATTACGTGTAAAACTATCATTTAGGATCTAAGGGGCACACAGAGCCGTTTAACTGAGCTGTGGCTAAAACTATCTACGAATTCGATTATTTAGTTTTGCTTCTTTTTTTACGATCGCATAATTTTTACAGTTTTCTTTTTACATTTTGTAAGTACGAACTAAGATCCAAACATGAGTTCCTTTCCACACAATTCGAAATGAAAATATTTCCAAGATCAGGAATCTATTTTTTTTTTATTCAGTTCATGTATGTCATAAATATTGGGACAATTAGGACATATGATTACATAGAATTGAATGATGATTAAAGACCAATCAACCTCATAAAAAAAAAAAAAATACAATTATCGAACTGTGTGAAACCCGTATCTCTGGCTGGGGAACATCCACGTCCAAGTGAAGTTCATCTAGGCATTTTAAAAAATTGTAGCAAGCACAATTGCAATTTTTAAAATATAAACTAAAGTTAAAAGCTACTTTCCCAATAGGAGCAAAATTATTAACAATATTTAGAGTAAAAGTTTCATTTTAAGGCACTTCGAGTAATGCTAGGCTAGGGTCAGTAAGGCACTAGATAAGTAGAAAAAATCGGATGGAATTTACCTACATTATTATGGTAATGAGCCATAATCACACGGTAGTTTCACTACGATGCAACGGCTGTAGTTCTCTTTGCAGATCATTATAGTATTCATGATCGGAGCTTGTTTGTTCACCTTCAATGGGCACCGCTATAACAACTGGTATACCGATTGTCTGTGTTGGAATTGATGTTTCGGCGACATTATTTACGGGCTGACCATTACCCATCAGGTACTCTGGATTATCAACACTTGCTGGTACTCCGATTAAATCCATGTACCCGCTAGGCGCTGAATTGCTATTAGCCGTTTGACATGTCGGCATTAAATAATCATCTTCATCGACTGGCAAATCAAGTCGAAGATTACCAACACCAACTTCACGTGCATTTGAATCTGTTTCATCATCACCTGATGATGTTTTATTCATAGGATCACTACAGTAACGTATCGATTTGGGAGCTTCATCAGAAGGTTCATTACTTGGTCCAGGTCGTGCTGCTTTTGGTTGAAGATAATCTTCAGTTTCAGTAATTGGTTCTGGACTTTCAAAAGTCGGCGCTAATTTTCTTATTAAGTCCTTCTCATCTTGTCCAGTATATGATGGCAGTCTAGTGAATTTATCTCCTGCAATTACTAAATAACGACCAGGATCACGTGCAAATTCAGCAAAAATTGTAACTAATTGCTTAAAAGAAGGACGTATTTCAGCATCAAGATGCCAACATGATAAAAGTGTACAGTAAATATCTAAGGAGCATATTTCTGGTTGTTCTAATTTTAAGCCGACTTCAATAAGATCGGGAATATCTTTAGCTGGAATATTTTCGTGCGGTCTTTGACCGAATGTTAATAATTCCCAAATAGCGACTCCAAAGGCCCAAACATCTGATTTACTCGTAAATACTCTGTGTCTGATGCATTCTAGTGCTAACCACTTGATAGGCATCTTTCCTCCAGCGGCTTTATATTCATTCGAATCGCTAAGAAGTTTGGCAAGACCGAAATCAGTAATTTTCACGCAGGATGGTGTTTGTACTAGTACATTTCTGGCAGCTAAATCACGATGTACTAGCCTCCTTTCTTCTAGATATAACATTCCCTTGGCGATTTGTGTAGACCAATTGAGTAATGCTTTTGATCCAATTTTATCCTTGTTATTTCTCACGTAGTCTAAGAGACATCCTAAGGGCATAAGTTGAGTAATAAGCATCATTTGTGATGTCATACAGACGGCAAGCAATTTTAATAAATTCGGATGCTCGACAGATGCCATGATGTAAGCTTCTTCCAGAAATTCTTTGCTAGAATCCGATCCAGATACTTTTAGCAATTCTTTAATGGCTACAGGAATTTTTACATTTTCTCCTTCGGGTACCCATACACCTTTGAATACTTTACCAAATGCACCCATTCCTAGAATTCCTCCCCTTCGAAGCTCAGCTTCCTTAACTATTCGAAGTTTTGTAAGATTAGGACCAACATTTGAAGGTCTCAGGGGTTCTGAGTCTTCACAACCTGCCAAAACCATAGTCATTTTGACTGCTTCCTTCTTAGCTTTAGTCTTCTGCCGACAGGAGTATGCTAGGAATCCCAGAACACATAGAACAAGGAAAAGTATTACGAATGCAGATATAAGAAAAACTGATGACTCGGCAGAGGCATTTAATCGTGACCCAATAGCTGGCTGAATTGCACAAAATGGGCCGCTTAATTCTTGTCGGAAAATTCTGTACGGATGATCTGGTGGACAAACGGCTGTGCAATTGAACAAAGTTGTATTATCGTTAAGATCTCCTTCTCCAAACAGTTTATAATTGCGGCAGGAGATACAATCATCTGACCCAGGACCTGTGCAACCTCGACATTCTGGATGACACTCGAAACATTCACGCTTACTCTCATCAGCATAATGATCAGCAGAACATTCATCTTCACATTGTTCACCGCGCTTATAGCCAGCACACTTTTGACAAACCTGCTCATGAAAACCATAGCCAGTGCAACGTTCACAACGAGGATGGCATTTTCGACAGATCGCTCTACCAGCCAAAGGTTTCAGTGGTCCTTGCTCTTGGGGCACTACATACTCATAGTAATATCCGTCCGGACAGCTTTCATTTTTCTTCAAACATCGTTCAACACTCGCATCTCCATTAATGATTGCCTTATCACATGTTATGCATCCGTCCGGGGCAATTGTGTTTCTGGGTCCTCGACATCCATCACAAGTTTCATGACATAGCTTACAAAAACCATTGTCAGGATATTTTAATTCCGGACATTCGGGTAGACAATATCTGCCGTCCCGAACATGAATACACTCATCACAATTATCTGGACCAGGTCCGGTGCAGGATTTACACTCGGGGTGACATGTCAGGCAAGTCTTCACGTCCACTTGGTATGCACTAGAAAAGAGAAAGAGAAAACTGTTAGAATAACAAACAGTTCTTTTATATAATGTAATCACAACCAATTTAGCCTTACTTTGTTATGCTCTTGCAGTCCGCCAAGCAGGTTCCATTGTATTTGAAATTTTTACACTCCAGACATTGATCATTCCCCGCTCCCCAACAGCCCGCCGCATTACACTGATCCGAACAAAACAATCCATCTTTCTCTGTAAATAAAAAAAAAGAAAACATTTACAATCGTCCCAAAAACTTCCTTAAAATTCTGCTATAACTTACTGCAATCTTCTGGACTTTTATTTTTCGCTATCACCACGCCATGATCTAAAGATTTTTGTATCTTCGACCATGCTATGCCCTCAGCAAAGCACATGCTGAGATTTTCTTGTATCACCACCGCACCAGAGTTGATCTTTTTCAATGATTTTAGTTCGAAGGACTGCAAAGATGACTTGACTATTGAAAATGACGCAAAGTAGGTTTCCATTAATTGTCTGCCGTGAATGACCTCAAGATTACGGAAGTACGAGAGATTTTTGAAGTCTAGATGAACACCTTGAATATCCAAGAACCCTGTGATTTCTTTAACTGTTGAAAATACTTCTAAGCGGTCGGGATGCATTTTGCCATATCTCGGGCCGAATGAAAAGTTTTTGTAGACTTCTTGATATCCGGTAAATGTTTGATCTAGAATTCTTAAGGAACCTTCAATAATTGTGCAACCCTTAAATGCATCTATATTTCCGGAGTCTAAAACTTGAGCGCCTGGACATGTCTTTGGACAAGGTCCATTACACGGAACGCATTCTCCATTTTTAGCCATTTTAGTTGGAGGGCAGGTTCTAACACAAGCTCCATTATCTTTTAGTAAGTGTTCCGGGCAATTTTTTACGCAAGTCGCGCCATAGGCATATTTGCCATCTGGATTCGGTTCCCAGAGGTAATTTGTTGGATTGTATTTCTGCATTGGAGGGCATTCTTGTTTGCAAACACCATCATCGTAGAAATTACGGCAAGCTAAGCAGTCTTTTTGAGTAGGGCCCGTACATCCGCCGGCACAAAATAAGTGGCAGCATTCTCTTGGTTTTGGTCCAAAGCAACGACCCTGCGCACACTGTGGCGAGCAGTTTATTTTACTGAATTTTTGGCAATTTTGTGGTCCTTCACCCCAACATCCTCCCTCACAACTTTTATCACATTTGGGGCATTCACGTTCCGGTGTTGTAAAATTGTAAACATATCTAGAAGCTGCTCCTGGATCTGAAAGATGAAAAGTTTTCATTAGATATCAACTGCTTATGTAATAGTAGTGGTGTAAAGGTACATATTCTAAGTGGAAGAAAAGTCATTCAGAGATGAAAGGAGGACCATAGCCTTGGAAAGCAGCTAATGCGTGACTTTAATGTGGTGGTGAATGGAAGGTTTAAATAGGCACATCCATAGTAAATAGCTAAATTAAAGGGCAACCTGGGTTTAAGGATGAGAGCGAAAGGGTAGAAACTGCCAAGATTCAATTCAACACCGATATATCCCGGTGTTTAAAATATTTTCCGACCTCATCAAGTGATCAGAACAACTCCTCCTGCTAGCCATTTCGTTGATAACTAGGTACAAATACATAGTTACGAACTACCAAACGGAACCGCGAAACAGGACTAACTAAACGTTGATGACACTGGTTTTTCAGTCAAGAGCACGAACTAGATTTCGCAACACTGGAGCTATCCGCACGAACGATAAATTGCCCAAAATCGTCCAGATTGAAGAAGCCATCGAAAGGAATTGTGTGAGCTTTGTCACGTATGGTAACGATGACCTTTTTATCAACTTTGCTAACTCTCACCAACTTACAGTGAGTGAGATCGACTTCAACCATAAAATGATATACAAAGAAAATTGAATATTATCGTAGGAGGAGAAATATAATGGAAGACTTTCGAAATTCACTTTTGTTGAAATCAAACGAAGAGTGTCAGGCACCCCTACCAGGATAGAATCGGTGATGAATTCAAAAGAAGAAAATAAAATATGAGCTGAGTTATGAAACATTGACAATTGGATTGGAATTAGCATGGAAATAAACACATCGAAAAGTCAGGACCCATATGGTTTACATGGAACAGGACCATTTAAAAAATAGAAGCCATAAATATTTGGTAATTTTAAGTTTTACAGAACAGAGCCAGTTAGAATGCAAGGATTTCCACTCTAGGTCTCTGGAAGGAATCAAAATAGATGAACTCTGCTGATAATGATGAAGGATGTTGAACGGGATGACTTCAAGACTAATTTTTAATTTGTGTATTCAGGTTGAATTTCAATCTCTGTTGTAACTTTTACTAGTCCATCGAGTAATCTAAGTGTATAGGAGTGGAGAAAAATTTTAAATCCATTGTTCAGTTAGCTTTTATTAGGGCTTATACATAAGAATTGTTGGTGATCTTCCAAGAGATCTTATTCACCTTGGAGGAAACAGGATCTATAAGTTCATTCAGCTAGAATCTGCAGAAATATTGATCAAAGTGAAATTGAGCAATATTCTTTTTAAGGCTAGTGGGTCTATTATGCCTATTGAAATGATCTATTCCAAAGCTGTAGATATGAAGCATGATTTCTATTACCTAAATTATAGATTGAATTTTATGGGCAGAGCCAGGCCTGATCGAATAGAGTGCGATTTGCTAGCTCAACTGAGACTATTACCAAATCCAATGATAAATATAAATGCATAATCACAAATCGCATCTTACACTATCGAGCTCCAGACCGGGATCAGATTTGGCATTTTGTGACTTCTCTTCATAGCCAATCATTAAGAATAAAATGGATGGATTTATCTTTAACAAACACATTTTAGGTGGTGGTGGAAGCCTAGGTGTCTGAGTAACATAAATAAAAAGAGAAAACAAGGAATAAAGCCCAATTTAACAGTGAACTTTTTTACTTTTATACTGTTAACTAAAATTTCATGGTATTTTGAATGTAAATCAATAATTAGCGTAGACACAAACCAACTCAATCCAAGTAAACTGAAGCTCCTGTATTCCGCTTGCCTATTCAATAATGTTGCTCATTCAAACGTAAAGTGAAGGAAACCTATCTGAGAAGATTTTTGATATTAATTTGCCAATATCACCAACTTCACTACAGACAGTTCCACGAGCATCGATCACAACATCATAAAACATAGCAAAAAAAAAAACATCGCAACAAGTTCGCACTCAATTCGCATTTGGATTGTCATCCCCACCACATCAGAGCGCTATAAAAAGGCGAGCAGAATGCATACTTTTCTCTTCCATACAAGAACACAGCTTGCCGTCGCGCAACAAGCTGTAATAATTTCGACATCGCGTAACCTGAAGGTATTAATTATTCGAACAATTAAAGTATAAAGTGAATCAAAGACAAAAGTGAAATCTAGGCCAAAATTAAAGCCAGTACGTAAATATTTTCAAATATCCTGGGATATCGGTTCGGTTTATAATTTCGCCATAATTCGTTTTATTTCGTAAGGGAGGAACTCTTGACTCTTGATGCTTTTCTCTTTCGTGATCGAGATGTTAAAGTGTCAACATCAATTCTTCAATTCTTCCTTGTGTTGAGAGGTATTTTTGTATTTTGTCGTTTTGACGCCTTCTGTTGAGAAGCATTCTTAGCTGGGATTTGCGCCACTAAAAACTCATCCTTTTCACCTTTCTCATGCCTTGCGCTGAGAGGCATTCTTCCCTGGGCTTGGGACTGCCAAGCATTTCCTATTGTTGCCGTTTTGTGGCCTCCCGTTGTGAACCATCTGGGCTTTGGAACGCTAAGCACTCTTTTTGTCTCTCCAGCTTCGCGTTGAGAGGCATTTTGGCTGGGCTATAGACCGCCAAACACTTCCTATTGTTGTAGTGGCATTGTTGAGAGGCATTCTTAGCTGAGCTTTGCACCGTTAAGCATTCTTTCCCTCTATCCTGCCTTGCGTTCAGCGATGCTAGACATACGATAATTCTCGTACATGTACGCGAATTTCGACTCACGTACGATGTACGAGGCAAAATGTATTCTCGTACGCGAGAGTACGAGAATTTCTGTGTTAAATATTTTCCAAACAGAATTTTCACACCGTGGAAACAATTCTAGCAAAAGAGCAGTAAAATATAATTTAAGAAAAATAAGCAGAGGCGTAACCCCCGGAATACATACTTTTTGCCTTATCTTATTGTAGGAGTTTTTCACATAAAAGTAGCTTAGATTTGGTTCGAACACCATAATTTTCATAAATTTGTTCTACATCTACACCATTAGAAAGAAAACATGTTGGGCTGCAATTTGTTATAGCTTTATTTTTCTGTGGGAACGATAGTTTTAGGCTCAAGACTTGCTCTCATCATTTACTTCAGGGGAAACTGCCGAGAGTATTTGCAACAACTCTAAGCTAGCTACCCAAGGCAGACGGGTAAAACCAATGATCATTCGTCCGTAGAATTTTCAAAAATCGCATTACCTTTGAACTTTAATTTTAATTATTAAAAATGTGCTGTCAATTACATATAAAAATTGACATGACTTTCATTTTAATAATTAATTGACCACCTAGCAAGAAAATGGCGGGAGATTGTTTTTACAATCGGAGGAATTCCGAAAAATTTTGTAACATGAGGTGATTCATTGATTCATTGATTGATTCATTGCACCATTGGCGGTGAAAAATATTGTGTTGAAGAAATGTTCCAATGAGCTACAAAAAAGTAATGCGCAATTACTGTGCAACACATACGCAATAAAATTCAAGTATTCAAAATTCGCCAGTTGCCAAAAATCTAAGCATAATTGCTAAACGTTCTGTCGGTTCAACGGAATCCTTCAACATTCTTAATTTTGATGATGCAAATGCCTTTTCAACACTTGATAGTCGCATGGTGAAAACGTCTCCATTCTTGCGCAAATAGTTTCGGTAAACATCTGCATCCTGTATAGGTTTTAAAGCACGCTTTCTTTTCAAGGATGAATTATTGGTGGCATTGCCAGTTATAAAAGCAAAACACAACCCAGTAAGCAATTCAAATGGAACTCCGATCGTTTTACTTATCATTTTTGACGAGTTTATCTGGAAATCTGTACTATTTGTGCACGGATTTTCGGTTCTTTAGCCGTAGGGAACTTCGTCGAAACTCCAAGTCTTTGATTGTATTAGTAGTTGGAACTGAACGTAGAAATCTAACAGATTTCTATGTTTTATCCTTATTATTTTCGCAAAGATTTCTAAGACTTTTCCATGGCATTTCTATATGGAATTCCTAGGGATTTCAATAGTTTTTCTGCAATGACAATACCAACTTGAATTGTAGTCCAGAGTCAATATTTAAAATCGAGTTTCTACTTAGGCGCTCGAACAAATACACAGTTCTGCCTCAATTTACGCTATCAATTTTAACTCCTGCACATTCCAATGCCGATACCGAGAGGACTTTTATTAATAACAACCTAAAAAAATACAAAATTAAGGAACAAGCTCTCAACAAAGACCATAATAGGAGCCCTCCGTTCAGCTCAGTGTGTTAAAACACAGTCGAAAGATTGCTTCTTTTGGTTCAAACCAACCACCTAAATGATAAGTCGTACGACGAGGGCATCATGTGTGATGACCTGATGACCAAAATATTGACTCGGATCCAGATAAATTTAGCCTGATCTAGATGTCTTTTATTTTAAGAACAAGACTATACACAATTTTAATACAAAAATTGTTTTAAAAAAAATTATCAAATAAAACTTTTTTAAAGATATCCAATTGTTATAAAAAAATAATATGTTATTAAACAATCGCCAGTTTTAATTTTGCCGCCATTTCTCATAAATTTCGCGATAAATCTAGTGTACGAGAATTTTTCGTGACGTACGAGATTTTTGTAAAGTTGGTACGAGAATCCATTTGTTGCAGTCTAGCAACCCTGCTTGCGTTGAGAGGCATTCTTGGCTAGGCTTTGGACCGCTAAGCACATCCTATTTATGGCCTCGCGTTGAGAGGCAAACTTTGCTGGATCATTATAAATTTTATAAATATAGCATCTCAGTCCTAAATTAATTTTATATCTATATTTGTGAGTTAAATTAAATCTCAGATCTAAATTATACATAATTGGATTGTTACAGTAAAGTCCTATAAGAGGAGATTCTTCTTTTATTTAATGACCTTTCCCTTTACATATCACTGCTCATTAGAGCTGCATACAGCTCAAACACTAGGAAAATTTTGGTGGCGGGCTCTTCGAATTACACCATTTTGCTTTCCCAGTCACGAGCTGTTCTATTATAAGCAAGTAACGTTCGTAATGTGAGAATCATCAAAGAAATCATCTTTTGAAAATCTTTGAATTCACACGACTCAAACATTTTACGAAAGAAAAACCTTGACAGCTCTTGGTAAACATCTTATGTGTGTGTGACAAGGTTACGATTAACTTGTAACTCAAAGACACTTCAAAGCAACAAATCAAAGTTTATCATCGATCATTGAATTATAGGAATGCGACCTAAGAAAAATAAAACATACAAAATGAAAACCTGAAAACCCGGTAGCTCTTTTCAATTATGTTAACAAAGCAGGCGCAGATGAAGTAAACAGATGTTCTATCAAATTAATGAATGATGACGGTATGAGAATGCAATGTACAACTCACCTGTAATAATTTCATTCCAGTCGACAGTTTTAACATGACATAAATTAAAATTATTATAAAATCCTACAGATCCTTGTAGAATATCTCTCAATGCTGGCAACTCTAATGTATACATTTGAGAGTATGTCACAAATAAGGAAAACTGCTCTTCTTGAACGTTAAGTTTAAACAAAGTTCGTCCTCTGATTATTTGAAGTCTGGAAAGAAAAAATGAAATTTTCAATGTTACGCCTCCACATTTTGTTTTTTTTTTTATGAACAATTAAAAAACACTCACCTGGGGAGAACTATTTTCTGTATGTCAACATGACTAATTAGGATATATCCAGTTACTTCCCGAATATGCTGGAGGAAACTCAAATCCAAATTGGAGTCACGTAGCCATGTCAGCTCCAGATTTCCATCAACGTAGGTACAATTTGTATATCTATCACGCAAGTTCCGGTAGTGATGTTCCTTGTTGGACGGCACTGATAGCCGACTTTTTGTGCCGATGCATACTGAAATAAGGAAACGGAAATTGATTTTTAGAAAAACCTTTTTAATAACCTGAAAACATGATATAGATAAGAAAATTAATATTAATTTATTTATTTTGGTTCCAGTTCTACGATGACAGATGATAACGAAGTGGAAAAGTGGATCCGGTGGTTTGTCAAAACAATAAAAAAAACAAAAAATAAAAATAAGAAAAACATCAAAACTTCCTTCGAACAACCTTGCAATGTGGACAGGCGCCGTGCGTGGGTCTATCTTTCTACATAGTATATATATTCCACAGAGAGAGAATGGTGAGTAGAGTGACCGGCACAGCACAATAATCGCGTTATAGGCGTTAAAGGTAATTCAAGTTTCGAATTACCATTACTACTACTACTACTACTACTACTACTACTATCACAAACCTATTGCCGGACTACATTCGAGGCGATTATTAATTTGCTCGGAATTTTGAATTCCGGTTTCTCGACTAAATCTTGACTATAGATCTTGGTTAGATCTTGACTATAGTTATAAGAAAAAAAGAGTTAAAAAAGTGTTGAGTAATTAAACATGCGAGCCACATCTATATATGAATGTGTTACTGAAAGCTTTGACTACTGACCATTTATGGAAATGAGCAGAGAGCTGTATGGTGCCCCTATATTACTGCAACAGCGCTGGAGCACGAAGATGAGCTTCGAGGAAATGGTTTCTCCATAAATCGCGTATATAATTTTAAATAGATTTGTGATGCTGCCGCCATTACCGGGAACATCATCGATTTGCATAATCTATTTGATATGAACGGGCGGACGATGCGACGACGGTAGTATAGTGTATATATATAGAGTAAGAAGGTCTTTAAGAGTAGGATGATAGGGGCCAGAGATTGTCTGCATCATAATTAATTGATGCGAGATTTGAATATTATAAGAAGAAAAAAGAAAAAAATCATCTCGAAATTCGGATGCTGAGCTGAGGTATATCAATGTGTGGACCATGACAAATTGCTTTGAAAGTTCACTGATGAAGTAATTACGATACGGGGATGTCAGATAATGAGCTCTTCCTCCATTTTATATGGGTGGCCATCGTCATAATATCAATTTTCGTGAAAAGTAAACGCTCACCTGTTTGAAGTTTTCAGGTCAATTACTATAGCTGTGTATGAGATTTTTGTTCGATTTTTATTTATTCCCATTTTATTTTCGGTGACTGAAGGTGTTAATTGGAAATTAAGCAATTAAGGTGAAACGAGAGCTAATTGCACTTAAAGACGAAGTCTGTATATAAGAATTGTAATGTTCGAAGCCCTCATTTATTTAAACTTTTATAGAGTTTTCATTCATTACATCATTTAAGGAGCGGAGCACCCAGGCATTGAGTATAATGGATTCTATACATATAGAAGTTAGACGGAACGCATCGTAAGATTGATGCAATTTTTAGATCATCAAGAGTACAAAATTAAACAGTTACAGGTTGACTGTCAGTTGGTAAAGTAATGTTTAGCAATATACCTAACTAATCGTTACCGAGTGGAAAAAACTAAATTATGCCACCAGACGTAGTGCAATTTAATGTTAGATGACATGGAAATTAATATCGGGACTATTATATAGCTATAAATGTATATGTACCAGGTGCGCCTGCGTAATTGCAGTAATAACAAAATTAGACAGCACCTGACGTCATTTATGAATAAACCAGCAATTTATTATTACGACAGTTTATATACTATTAGTTTACCTTTCGCGTTCGAGTTTCTATAGTTTAATTTTTTGCCTTGCAGCTTACTAAACAGTACGCAGTGCCAGTTATTGCCGTGCACTATAGACACTATAGAAATTAGATGGAGATTAAATATTATTTAGTGCAGTTTAATAAAGCGTGTAAGTTTGTACTTATATATTGGGTTAAGTATAAGCAAACCCTAGGGGAGACGGAGAATTTTTAATTCCTGTTGATTTAAGTATTGTTAGACCATTTAAGAGATAGCCAGCGAACAGGTATGTGTAGTTAGTTCTAACTGAGATAAGAGAAAATTTATGTGGTAAGGTGTGGATACGTCCTTGAGAAGCATGTTTTAATAGTTTTCATTAAGCAAATATCACTCAAACTAAGACTTTAATAGTAGAAATCATGAAATACATATTTCTTTAAAATGTTCTGCAATTCTCTGTATTCATAAAGCATATTTTCAATAAAATTATTATGTTCCTTAATTTGATGTGATCGGTAAATAAGTAGCATCGAACATGGCAATGGTTTTTTTTGCAGTGTGCTGATCACATTTTTGCTATAGACCCACCCTCTAAAATCACTCTTTCCCCTAAAAGGGGAACGCCAATATTCCACACAACTTTAAGCACGAACCTCCAGCCATGAGAGATGATATTCTAAAGAAATTTTATTAACAGTGTTTATTTCAATTAAGCGGGGGAAAGCTTTGACGATCGAATGTAGCTTGAGCGACTTTCTTGGATGAAAAAGTGTTGTTTTCTACTTCTCGTGATTGTGCGGAATTGATGCGTTGTGGAAAATGACTAAGAAAAATGTTCACTACACTATGTGCGAAATGTAGTAATGGGTTGTTCAAAAAGTCAATGCGTTTTTCCCGGTAATTGTCCTCATCAGCGTTTGTCTGTGCCATAGTTTTACTGTTTACACTTGAATGAAAAGTTAAAAAGCAGTTTAATGTGATTCGCTCGAGATGTGCTTAAAAGTGAAGTTCAAGGATGGAGAATTTGGTGCAGGCAAATAAGTATTCAACCGTTTGGGAGCTTGCTAGCGTTCTAAACGTATCCATTGGAAGCGTTCATGGCCATCTGAAATCAGCTGGCTTCGTAAAGAAGCTCGATATTTGTGTGCCGCATGAGTTAAAGGAAATTCATAAGGTGAATCGTATAAACGTTTGTGACCAACTCATCAAGCGCGAAGAAAACGATCCTTTTTTGAAACGTATGATTACGGGTGATGAAAAGTGGAATGTGGTCCAAAAAAGATGAAGCATCAGAAAGGCAAGCAAAAGCAGGCATCCACTAAAAAAAGGTTATGCTGTCAATGTGGTGGTATTGGAGGGGGTCTGTCTACTAAGAGTTGCTTCCATTGAACAGAACAATCAATTCCGAAGTCTTCTGTGAGCAGGTACGAAAATTGAATGATGCTATCAAACAGAAACGTCCTGAACTGGTCAATCGGAAGGGTGTGGTCCTTCACCACGACAATGCAAAGCCCCATACAAGTTTGGCCACGGATGGGATGTCTTACCACATCCACGGTATAGCCCAGACTTTGCGCCATCGGACTTTCATTTGTTTCGTTCATTACAGAACTTTTTGAATGGTAAAACGTTTGCTAACGTAGACCTCATCAAACAGCACCTTGACAAGTTCCTCGCTAATAAAGATCCGACGTTCTACGAACGTGGTATTATGCAGCTACCTGCAATATGGAAAAAGGTGATTGAACAAAATGGACAATACATAATTGATTAATGTTCATTCTTTATATAAAATAAACGTACTTGATTATCACTAGTAAAAAACGCAATGACGTTTTGAAGAACCCAATAGGGCATGAAAATGGGTTTTCCGGCGACAAAACTGTCATGAGGAAGTTTTCTAAATCGAAAAAAAGTACACCACCCAATAGTACTCGGTGAAACCTTTAATTTGATATGCAACATGCCGTATTGAAACCAGTCCCCCTCCGGCGGAGGGGTGGGGTCCTAGCCCGCACCCTAAAAGTATGCAGAGAAAAATTTTCTTCCATGAATTTTAGATGGTAATGAGATGAAGTGAGCAGTGAACCCTACCGAGTTAGAGCCTATCTAAGGTGCGAAAAACCTAGTACCTCATTTCGAATAAAAAAGAGGGAATTACTAAAAAAGTGAGTATAGGGATGACAATTGAAGCCTCCGAGTATAGGAGTGTGGGTACTCAAACTTCTTCTCAGGACCTAACGAATTTGTATTCTGTGCTAAACTTTTCAAAATATACTACATACTTTGCCCCTCCACCTCAAGCTTTCCCTCCTTAATTTAAATAAACATTGTTAATAAAATATGTTCAGCGTATCGTAATGCATCGTTTAAGACATCTCTCATGTCTGGAGGTGTCGGGCCTAAAATGGGCATTCCCCTTTACGTTTAACATTTTTTTAATTTTTCAAGTCTTTTAATGATATTCCAGAGTTAAACTTGTCCGCTTATTTGAAAGAACCCCTTTCGACCTTTCTAACTATATCCAACATGTTAGATAAAATGGTTAAATGCCTCAGTTATTGAGGTTTAAAATTGAATTCTCGAACAAAATGTCATACAAAAGAGTTGTATTATCCTTGATCTCATGAAATTTTTACACCAACGGTGTACTTTTTTCTTTTAAAATATGACCCGTTGGTAGTCCTTTAAAACATAGAAAGAAAGAAAGTAAGGATTTTGACAATTAAGAATCAAGATACAGAGCACCTGAAAGTATGGTTTGAGCATAATTAACATAAATTAGAGATATTACCGTAGAAAGCGAAATAGTGTCGATGCGTGGCTCCGTAGATTAAAAATAATTAATTAATAAATAATTAATCCCCTGTAAAAATAAAAGCGTGTTTTTTCTTGTCCTATAATTTCTGAATACTTTTTAAACTAAAGGATTTATGGAATATTGAGAGCAAGAGATTTTGGCACTACGGAATTTTGAAAACTCAGTATTCTGTCAACAAGGGATTACCAACAATGTCATTTCTATAGAATTTGTGAGATTTTGGAGAAAGATCTTCTTGCACAGCAAATTTAGTATGGGTTCCATTGAATGACTCAAGTAATGGGTTATAACATTTATTTACAGTATACAGACTAACAAGAAATAATCAACATTTCATTACATGTAAATCATATAAAAACACAGTGTCTATACAGCATTAGATTATCCTATGCTGTGTATCTGGCTATAGAAATATGGAGGGCTATGAGGTAGCGGATGAGCTAGTAAACAAGTTTGAAAAATGGACAGATTCGATACAATATGGTATGTGAGAATTCTGATCAGGTCCCAAAAAAGCGACATCACCAACTATAGCTAAGAGGAAGGCTAATCATCGGTGATTTAATTGGGATACCTGCTGTATTGCGAGGCAATTGTGGCCTATATATAATAGGAAGAAAACAATAGGTCTCCTTAAGGGGAGTAGAATGGACAATAACGAACAAGAGAAGAAGGATATGTGGTAGACATTACTTTTAGGAGCCAGGCTTAGGATCAATCCCGAGATTTTTTAGGTAAGAGATTGGATCTAGAGTTGATTTTAGAAGTATAGATTCTCATATGAGCCACATTGAAACCGGCTGTGGTCTAAATGAAGCAGGCTAGGAATCATCCTTATTGGCAACCCTGCAACCCAACCTACATGTAAATCATGATGTCACAATGGGAACACCTTACATCTTTCAGAACAAATTTTCGGGAAAAGTTTTTGTCCCGTGACAATTGCAGTAAGATTCCGCTCATCATTACAGTTCCTTTTTACCAGAGCTCCTGTCTTCCTTGGACATATGTTGGGCCATAGATAGTTGTCTTGAAATCATACATAAGGTTAGTTCTACCCATTTGCGATTATCCAACCTACAGGCCTGTAAATATAGAATTCTCTTCACTGATTCTAGAGGCCTGCCTATGTAGATTCCTCTGCTAAGTATATATTCGTAGTTGAACCCTTTCCGGCCAGATCATCAGCTGCCTCGTTTCCTGGTACATCACTATGATAAGGTAAACAGCAGAAAATAGATCTTTGGTTAACACCAAGTCGCCCGGAAATACTTCGACAACGCTGACTAGGCGAGATCTAAGAATGCTCTTCGATCCAGACCATTGATTGCCGGTTGATGGTCAATTTAAATCCTGATATTTCGATCACTAGGTACGTTATAAGCTGCCTCAAGCAGCCTTTACTGCATTACTTACGCTTACAAGAAACTACAATAGTCTGGTTTCTTGCATTTGAAAGGATGCTGAGTATACCATGGTTCTTACTCCCACATAAATTTTCGAAACATCTGTAAAGACATATATATATCCGAGTCATTTGTCACGCCGATCATGCTCCTACTCATTTATAAAGGGTTTTCCAATAAGAGGTGTTATTTTGATATTCAAAGAAAATGCCATTTTTTGAGATAAATGATCGGATTTTTATTTCATTATAAAGAGGAAGTTATGCCGTTAATAATGGAAAATAACATCAGCCAAATGACCACCACGACCACGCCTACAGGACCATATCCTTTTCATGAAATTTTCCATAACCAAATCGCAAAGTGGCAAGTGTCCTCGATAGCCTCACGAATTCCATCTTTGAGGTCTTGAATCCACACTGGGCTGTTGGCGTAGACCTTCTCTTTCACGGGCCCCAAAGGAAGAAGTCGCAAGGTGTTAAGTCACAAGATCTCGGTGGCCAATTGTGATCACCTCTTCGAGAGATGACACGGTCCGGAAACTTTTCCCGTAAAAGATCAATGGTTTCGTTGCTTGTATGGCACGTAGCGCCGTCTTGTTGAAAGTAAACGTTGTCCAGATCAATACCATCCAATTCCGGCCATAAAAAATCATTAATCATCTGTCGATAGCGCAATCCATTCACCGTAACTGTTGCTCCAGCCTCATTTTCGAAAAAGTAAGGTCCAATGACCCCGCGGGACCATAAACCGCACCAAACAGTCACACGTTGAGGATAGAGAAGCTTTTCAACAAAAACTCTTGGGTTTTCCGAGCCCCAGATGCGACAATTTTGCTTGGTGACGAAGCCATCGAGGTGGAAATGGGCCTCATCACTCAAGATGAGTTTTCGATGGAATTCCGGATCATTTTCATGCATTTCAAGGACCCAATCAGCAAAGACTCGACGTTGTTGATGATCGGCCGGCTTGATTTCTTGTGTTAACTGAACTTTATAAGCCTTAAGACCCAAATCTTTATGCAAAATACGGTGTAATGACGTTTGTGGAATGCCTAATTCCAAAGAACGACGAGGAATGGACAAACCTGGGTTTTCTTCAACACTTTCGGCTACAGCAGCAATATTCTCGGCTGTTCTTGAACGACATGCACGGGTTTTATTCTTCACATCACTAACTTGTCCCTACAGCTCGAATTTTTCTACCAATTTCTGTATTGCGGTCCGACAAGGTGCTTCACGACGACCCAAAAATGTTCGAGTTTTACGAACCGTCTCTGCCACATTTTCACCATTTTTATAGTGAATTTTAATAATTTCAATGCGTTGTTGAATCGTGTATCGGTCCATTTTTATTAATGGCGTAGTTTCTACTTGTCAAATGTCAAAAAATGACAGCTCCAAAAGTGACATCTACCGAAATAGCGGGCTAATTAAAATAACACCTCTTATTGGAAAACCCTTTATTATCAACTACATAAAATGCTCTTTTGAAGCTTTCTTTTGTTTTCCTCCTTGTTACACTCTGACCCTCGAACAAAAAAGAACATAACTATTTCAAATAAACCGAGCAAATTTTCATTTAAGATTAATTCAGGTTTTATAATCATACAATTAGTGTGTATATTGGTGGTGGAAGTATTTAAAAGGCCACATTAAGTATAAAAAAGAAAATTTAATAAATTCTTCATGAAGAACATTATGAATCGCATCGATAACTTTTTTTAACCCTTCCTTTACAAAGAGCTCCGCTAAGGATGGCTACCTTTTATATACTTAATTAATTTACCCTTTTTTTTTTGTTATCTTTCAGTAAAGTTTACATTCATTCTGCTGTGCTGACTGTTTACTGGCTATAAAAATAATTAAACGGTTACTAGCGCCAGTATTTCTAATTAATCGGTGAATATACCTTCAATTTAGTTTAATTGAGTTTCTAAGTAAGTTGCGCACGCGCATGTTATTCCCGGCGTTCTTGTGCTTGTTGAAAATATTCTGTTTGAGTTTAATACCTCACGGCATCTCAGTCAATTCTCTGTTCTAGTAGATACCTCAAGCACAGAAGACCTTAACGGCAGGAATGGTAAAGGGAAGTATTCTGTTCATGAATCACACTTCAAACCGTTTGCTCCCAAAGAAGATAGCTCTGGTCAAGTCAAGACGGCAACAAGTTAAATTTGTTGAAGGGAAAATTTCATCTCAGACATTTCTTCTTCTTTTAAAGAAGACTTTCGCGCGCTGTTGATTACATTAATTTGTTGTTCGAAGACTGAAAAGCTGTTTCTGCTCGTTGCACTCTTTGATACCATTACGGACGCATACAAAGCTTCCCGTTATATAATAAACGAGCACTCATGCGCAGAGCATTTAACTTACATATAGTAGTAGGTAGGTAGGTAGGTACACGTAAAAGTAGTTTGCGCAGTTTAATATTCTATGTCTATCGTA
Source organism: Dioctria rufipes (assembly GCA_963924295.1). Taxonomy (NCBI): domain Eukaryota; kingdom Metazoa; phylum Arthropoda; class Insecta; order Diptera; family Asilidae; genus Dioctria; species Dioctria rufipes. Next base: position 337,896,099 of record OZ002740.1, on the reverse strand, counting down.
TTTTGTTATGTTGTGATCCCTTTTCTGACTTAATTTTATTGCTGTTTTTTTTTACAGATTTCTTGAGTACACATCATGTAGTGGGGTCAAAGCAAGCTTGGATTCGCACGATTCACCTGAGAATTTCTCTATTTTATAAATATATAAAAAAAAAAAAAAAAACAAAATAAAAAACAAAAATTCCCATTTCGGATGCTGTTCATATTACCAGAAATGGATGTGTTTGTCGCCTCTATTCTGATAATTATTATTAGTAACATTTGGCGCGGCGCTAATTTTAGCGCGATATCATGTCTAAAAATAAAAATCTTAAACGGAATGGGATTGGTTTAAATTGACCAATTCCAGTAAAAAGCCTATAAGCTTTTGCAATTATACAACTCAAATTAACGAGACTCGAAGTGTTCACTTTTTAATTTCAATTTCGATATGAGAAACTCGTCTCCAGCAGAAACATTTAATAGAAATAAAAGCAAAGAGTGAACTCCCCCCAGAGGCAAAGAGTTGTGGCAAAACATTGACGCAAGATTCTTGAGCGTGGGTGAAACAGCCCGTCACAGTTATCCACATTTAAGGTCTCGTTCATGCCTAGCTATAGCATTAATACACACAAAACCGGCTGCGCAACAGCTGTACTATATTTGCAGAAGACGCGCGCAGCTATTTTTCTACTGCTCATTAGTGTTGCATGCGAAGGCGTCGTCGTCATCATCATCCAGGTTTGATAATAAGTACCTACTTGGTTAGAGCATGTCACTGTCACCTGAAGCTATATAGGTGGATTAGTCGTGAGCAAACCGTAAGTCCAAAGGTCAGATCTTATATGTGTATATACTTATGTACAACATTGGTACCTATCATGTATATTATTATACAGCTATAAATTTTGATGCCCTTAAAGTGGGCGGATAGAACTTGTGTCCTGTCCATCACATCGTGCATTGTCGCGTTGTTATAAGAGATTCGATAAACATGCAAAGGTAAGCGCGTGCCGATTAAGCTTTCATCGAAACGCATTTAGTGCGGGTGTTAAAGCGCGTGCGCATCTTTGACTCTTGACAAATAAATATTTATTTTTTTGGGCGGCCGCATCTTGCATCTTGTTTTGAAGATGTCTCAACTCGCGGCGGTGGTCAATTTCTTGTGGTATAAAGCAGCAGTTGTGGGAGGTATCTTATCGCTTTAATTCGTATCTTTTGTCCGAAAGTGGAGATTTATTTATTCGTTAAATCGAAGTTTCTTCGAAGTCGTTAAATAATGCGTCAGTTGTATTCATTTATTCACTGGAAATAATTTGTGATTTTATAAATTTTTCTTAAAAAAAAAAAACAAATTTCTTTTAACATTTTGAATGCGTAGGAAGTGAAGGTGAGGTCATTTGGTCAACTAGGAACGGAAGAAAATTTTTGTGAATGAAAACCTCAACCTCAACCTAAGCAGCAAATAACAAATCTGCATCTTAAAGTTGCTTCGATTTTAATGCCTCCATTAAAGAAAAAAAAAAAAATTAAAAACAAAAAAAAAACCTAAAAACAGTTGAGTAGGCTTGTTACCGTGAAACGATTGAAGTCAAACTTGTGCATGGTCGTGTAGGATGTTGCCAAAGCTGTGCTAGTCTTGCATTTTCAATGTATCTAGGCTGTGAATTAGACGTCATCATTGAAAGTGCTCGAAAAATGGCACAGACCGGAGGCGTCATTGACTTATTATGAAACGCTTAGTGGTTTTTTCTCATGGCCAAATCTGCTCTTGGATGCAGTCGAAATGTGTTTTTTTTTTTGTTTTTTAATTACAATAATTTTTATGTTTTTACATTTTTTTTTTTTTTTTTTTACTAGCAATGCAGCAATACCTTTGACCATATGGCAATAGAATTGATGCTAATATGAATTGAAGACAGTCGTCTCCTTGTGAGTATTTTAATGAGAATTTCTTTGAATGGTGGACGAAGATTAATCATTTCGTGATTTGCTTCAATCAGATATCGTCTGTGCATCTTGGGAGTAAAGAGCATAGTTAATATTTGTAATCAAGGTCGTAGATGAAGATAATCGAGGTATTACCTATATGATGTAAGCAATAATAGAAGATGTTTATTGCTGTTGATGTGCTTGAAACCGAGGGTGGTATACTGACTGTACCACAACTAACTTCAGTGAAAGACTTATTCTTACTAATGGTTTTTGTGTTTAGTCGGACAAGGATGTAATTTGGGTTCCTAGATGAAATGACGGCAAGTTTGAAAATTCTGGATTACATACGTAAACTAATAAATTTGGTCATTAAGGTAGATAGTAAAATTGCAGAATTCAGTTCATGCGGATGCAAGCCAGGTGCATGGAACCATATTAAAGGAACTTTGTTTAGAAATCTTTGGTTGATTTGTTAGAACAGGAGGAATGATAAGTATAGGCTTCAATTCGAGCAGCGCTCTCCATTCCTTTTTACTTGTCATGAATTGTGGTGTATGAGCTCTTGGTACAATTCAATATGAAAAATTTCTCCTATTAGGGCGACTATTATAAGTCCGACGAAATACTTATACTGTGCCATTGAAATCTATACTTAGTTAGACTGCTATAAATATAATCGTTGAGAGAGAGGTTATTTTGCTTCTGCTGTATAGCCGGCAGAGCGAGATGGGGCTTCAAATCTAGATATATATACTAAAAATATAGGGTTGTTCTAAAAAAAATCCATAGTGGAATAGGGCGAATCTAAAATTGATTAAAGGTAAATTGAGCAGTATATATCTAAATGGAATACAATGAAAAATATTTTTGAGTTTAAAAAATCACTGGTATCATGCGCATAGAACTGGAGGTAAACAGTTCGGCAGTCAATGCTGCATACAGGAAGGACGTTATAGGTCTTCTTAAAACAAAAACAAAAAAAAAACATTGGTAAAGGTAATACTTTTATAGTAGAGATTCTCGAGGAACTTCCTAAAATGTTAATATCATGAAATCATATGCCGGTGAAACTCTCATCCTTCGAAATATCCAATATAGTGTTGGAGAGCATAGAAAGTGAGAAATCTGTAAATACATGACATGCCTGTACTGAAAATGGAAAAACTACTACATTCTTTCAATGAATACTATTCTGTGTACTCAACAGCAAACAAATCTGTATCTTTTTCGATAGTTTTACATTATTTAAGACTATTTTATGAAAAAAAAATTTATGAGAAGTCCTGAACCATATGCATTGGTGTCACGTCATCAAGAAGACAAGATTATAGACAGATGTTCCTACCAAATATAGGCATAACCATAACTACATGGCTACTGAAAAGCGATTAAAAAATAAGCAAAAGTGACATGGCGACTCATTTATTTGCAGTTCTAGAATAGGAAATGAAACTAGTGAGTTTCGCTACATGAAGCAAACGTTTAGTGGATCACTCCGGGAAATTATTTTAAAGAGTTGCCAAATTTTTGACTCTGAGGCATGCACAATGCTCCCCTGCTATCTAGGTGCAGAGGAACATAAATCAATATACTCAGGCTTTCTGCAATTTACATTTATAAAGCTATATCTCCAAAACTAGCACCAATAAGCTCCTAATGAACTCGGTGATCCATGTATGAGCTTGATCTCGATATCTTTGTACCAAATCTTCGATGGCAATGAAAATTTAGATAAGTTTGCTGAGCTAAACTTGAGGGCACAGACTATACAGCAACGTAAATTGTAGACTCTTTTAACTGATATCAACACCAGCTACTTGCAACTGAGGAAGGATCTTGTTACTATTGGCAGAGTCACTGATTATATCTGAGGATTTTATCAAGCGGATGATGCCAAGAAATATAGTTAGTAGGAAATTTTCTGACTTTTATTGATGAGTTCGATTTTGATATACTGTCGAAATTCTTTATTAGAGGTCGTAGGGTAAAATAAAATAATTAGCGTTCGAAAATAAATAGTTTTCTGGTATACATCTTATACCCCATCCAGTTTTAGTTGATAGTATTTCCGTTCCGGTAGACCATTTGCTGAACAGAATTCTCGACCTATGTAAACCTTGAACACGATAGAGTCTTAACCCATATACGGCATTTGAGGAGTCTGCTTAACATAGTAAGTAATGATGTTAATGTTAAGAGTAGGGGCGACTAGGCCTCCAAGACCTTGCGGACACCGCGACCATAGTTGATCTATTGTGCCTTCCCCTAGAGTGGTTAGGCAAAATCGAGTCTTTTAACGAGCTCGATTATTACTTTTGGGGTTAGATTGCAGACAACATCTGGAGAGATAAGTTCTCTTCCAGTGATTTGCAGCCTTAGACCTGCATGTGCTGGGTACTCACATATAACGTGCATCGAGGTTTCATCTTCCTCTTCGCACAGTCAACACAGTTCACTGTCGCATTTGCCTATGTTCTTCAGGAAGTGACGGAAGGGGCCATGACTAGTAGGGTTTCTGAAACAGTTTAAACCGAAACCGAAACCGCGGTTTTTGAGTCACAAAACCGTAACCGAAACCGCACAAGTATTTTTTCGGGTTTTCGGTTATTAATTTTTCCTCTTAGCAACAATATAAAGTCTATTTTTTATGGTTGGTTGCTAAGTACAAACCTAACGAAATTGAAAAGAACTTAAATTATCGCAGCAATCTTTGAAAAATTTACTATAAGTTGTTTCTTTCGATAGTTCCAAAACTTCGATAGCTGATTTAGTTTAAATTCTTTTCTTGTCATAAGCATAACAAAGAGGTAAATATAACTTTATTAGATTTAAATTTAAACATCATATAATTATAGTTTTCCAACCAAATCCTTTTTTACAGAATATATAATGCCAGGGAATGATATGCAATCACCAGTTTGGCAATATTTTAACAAGATGTCCAACGATTTGACTAAAACGCAATGCACAATTTATAAAAATACTTTTACATACTCACGTGGATCCACAGGTGCAATGATAACTCACCTCAAAACTATACATAGGATTATATTGAAAAAGAATGTGACATCGGAATCAGACGAAACTTTATTATGCCAAAAAAAAACTAAAACTATTATGGATTTTGTAAAAAAAGATTCTTTAGAAGTAACAGTTTCCAAACTAGCTGCGATAGATGGGTTTTCAATTCGTGGAATAACACGATCAAGGTTTATAAGAGATTCAATGAATGTCCGTGGATTTAAGCTTCCAAAAAATGAAACGGATGTCATGAAATTAATCCTGACAGATTATGGAAATAAAAAAGGTGAGTTGAAAAACAAATTGCAAAATGCTAAATCTACTGGAGAAAAATTTAGTCTTACGATGGATGAATGGACCAGCACCAAGATGAGGAGATATTTTAATATTAACTTACATGATGCTAGTGGAAAGTTTAATAATTTGGGATTGGCGCGCATAAATGGTTCTTGCAACTCAGAAAAAATTCAACAAGTTCTTCGAAATCATTTGTTACAATTTGGTATTTCATTTGACACAGACATCGTCGCTTGTACTACAGATGGTGCTGCTGTTAATGTAAAATTTGGTGGAGAAAGTCCTACAGAATTTCAACTATGCCTTGCTCATGGCGCTCATCTTGCTGTTATGGATGTAATTTGTGATAAAGGAGATTCCGAAGAACAATTTTGTGGAGCTGATATTGGTAGTGAAGAATCAGAAGACGATGATGATTGTTTCATTGAAGATGAGGAAAATAATATTGTTTGTTCCCAAACAAGAAACCTTAATCCAAATCTTCATCAGAATCTTGAGTCACTAAGAAAAGTAGTGAAATTTTTTCGAAATTCTAGTGTTAGAAATAATATATTACAAGGTCATGTAAAGAAAATGCATAATCACGAACTTGAATTACTTTTGGATTGTAATACTCGATGGAACTCAATCGTTCCAATGATTGAAAGAGCTTTACTCTTAAAAGAATGCATTTTTGATAGTTCGAAAGATTTATGCGCTTTACATTTATTTAATGCTGTGGATTTTGAGTTATTGGAAAAATTAAAAGCAGCATTAGTGCTAATAAAATTAACTGTGGATGCATTTTGTAGAAGTGACGCCAATATTATACAGGCCGAAGGAGCCATTAATTTTCTTTATACTAAACTGGAAGAATTGAATACCGAAATTAGTCGAAAACTCTTAGTATCAATGCAAAATCGAATTGAACACAGAAGAAATAAAAATTTAATTAATTTGGCTAAATTTATCCTGACTCCAACTATTCAACCATCCAAACAGATTTTAAGTTATGCAAGTGAGATGCTAAAAAGATTATACACTGAAAATGCTGAAATTTCAACTGACATCGAAAATTTGGATGAAGAAGACGATGATTGCATTGAAAACCCAGCTAAGCTCTCATTAAAAGATGAGTTAGATTTAGCAATTGGGAAAGCCTTGTTGGAACCAGAGCCAAAATGTGATTTTGATTTATTGAAGCAAGAGTTCGCTTTGTATAAAAGAACAAATAATAAAACTAAAAACATAACTTTATTATACAATGCAATAAAAACCATTAAACCTACGTCTACAGAAAGTGAGAGAGCTTTCTCTATAGCTGCAAACTTTTGCACAAAAATAAGATCCAGATTGTCCGATTCTTCTTTGAATGCTTTAACCTTTTTAAAATTTTATTACTTAAATAATAAAAATAATTAAAGCATTTTGATTCAATAAAAAAAATTAAAATTGAATTTGTATTTGTACCTGTTTTCATTTATTTTTTAACTATATTTTTTAGGAAACCGCATGAACCGCAAAAACCGCGGTTATCAATTTTCACAAAACCGAAAACCGCGGTTTTAAATTATGCGGTTTTTCAGAAACCCTAATGACTAGTGACTGCGTTAGAAGATAGTCTGAGCGACTGTCTGCTAAGTCCAATAAGCTACGCGACAGGAAATGAGAAGGACTGAAGAATTTCTTCACCTGCCTCATACCGGGCGCGCTACGTCAAAGGAGATCCAGTTGCCTATTTTCCCACTTAAGCAGTTCCCCCCTAAAGTGGCTTTTTGGTAGGCCAAATATCGGATAGGGACCAGTATACGGACATTCAGCCAGTTCATCCGCTTTTTCATTGCCGTCCACTCCTTCGTGTCCAGGGACCCAAACCAAGATTACTTGGTTATCCCTAGACAGTAGTTGGAGTTTCGAGTAGTAGCTCCAAACTAGTTTCGACTCAAAGCTGTCTGAACAGATGTAGATGTTGGAATTCTTACAGCCCTCATTTAGGCTTTCCGGGCGCCTCGGTCACAAAGTTGCAGATTGAGAAGTGCGTTTTGAGAAGAATTTCTAGCGTTCCCTTGGTATTGACGGAAAGGCTTCGATCACAGTGTTTGAGGGAACCAATGCCGTTGGTATGATTCTTGGAAAAGGCTTTTTGGAGTTTCGCAGCTTTTGAGGTACTCTCAATTTCTTCGCAAAATTTTTTCCAGCTCTCTCTTTTGGATCTTCTGAGCTCTTTGTTGTATTCTGTGAGAGCTGTTTTTTTATGCCTCCCATTGTTGAGTGGCCTTAGCTCTGTTGAATTGCTTCCTCCGGCTTTTCCTTAATTTACCAAGGAACGTCCTTTTTCCTTTGAATGGTGGTAATAGGGCAGCTCTCTTCATAAGCTCGAATGGGCGTTGTATGAAGTTGATCTTCTATGAGATCCACTCGTTCGATGTATTTGATCCTTTTTGGAAGGCTTTTTAGTTAGTAAGTATTTTTGAAGAGATATGTTTCTCTACTCTGCGAATAATCCAGGCTTTTGCTGAACATTCTTGGTAAGGTAGGTAGGTATGCAATTCGCCTCTTACAATAAGCAAGGGATACAGTGCGATATTCTATTTGTCATTCTTGCACATAATTGCAGACAAAATTTGAAAAACGAGTGAAATTGTTGTCATTTAAAATTTAGTACCAAAAATTTATCTATGAAATTTTAACTCTTCTTCTTGTGAAATAGAAAATGAAAACTAAAAGAAGTATTTTCATCAAGCTGAAAAATAATTGTTACACATAAATACTATACACAACAGGTTCAAGGACTTATTGTTATAAGCTTTGAAAGTTTTCGAAAGAAGCAAAAAGTAGAAAACCTCGTAAATTGCACATTATAAAACTTCTCTCCCTACTTTACATATCAGTCATACTGGCATAATGACTAAGTACAATAGGAATGCATCTGTATCTCTTCGGTCTGTAAATACACATTCCATGTGCCACTTGTTGTTCATTTATTAAAAGCATTAGCGAACCTGTTACTACTACTACTAGTAGTAGTAGTAGTAGTAGTAGTAAATAGATTTCAATAAAAATCCACACAGAAAATAACTCAGCACGATGGAAATCGTTAACATTTTCAAGTGTTTTCCAAGTACCAAACAAATCATTTTGCTGTGGTCTTATTAAATAATCATCATCATACATAGTAGCAGCAACAAAAACCAAAACAACAACATCTTAGACAATCTCAAGTATGCCGTTGTCGTTCGTCATTATACGGCACTACTTAATCGAGAAGAGTACTAAGCAAAATTACAAAAACAACAACAACAACAAAAGTAGTCAGAGAAAAAGAACTTCGTCAATAAATAAAGGTCAAACATCATTACAAAGCTTGATGATTGCTTACAGCTAGAGCTAGCTAGCTAGCTAGCGTAGTAGAGGCCGGCTACGTAGGGTACCACGAACATATAAACAGATGAAGTCACCTTAGAAATTGAAATACACGAAAAAGAGCAAAAACGACAAAATGCGACAAGCACGAAAAATGCCAACTAGTCGTCTTCGAGTTAATTTAAAGTTTCCACGTTCGCCATTTTAAGGTTATATGCATGCCATTCTCGCTAAAAAGAGTTAACTTATTGCAAAAGTCTTCAGGGGAGGACGACTATTAGATGATGATGGCTAAGAAAGGCTTCAACTTTGGAGTGCTTTGTTAGCGATAAGTTAAGATGGGAGCGAAAATCTGAATTTCTGCTATTGGAACTTAATTTTCTGCAACATTGGGGATAACTTATGCTATGCAAGCATAGATAGAAGAGTGCAAAGTAGTATAGGTAGTGTGACCAAGTTGATGGGTATAGAGACCAATATTAAGCGCCTTTAAGGCACTTTTGCATATATAATCACGAGAAAAATATGCAGATTCGCCTGTGATTGTTTTGGAATGTCTAAAATTGCAGTTGCTTGGATAAAATTTACTGTTTTAAGAGTCCTTCAATATACTATAGGTATATGTACATACATATAAGTAGAGTCGAAAAATTCGAACGAGATTGGTATCGCACAGCCCTGTAATTTGTGATGCTCATGCCCGCCAGTCACTCTACACAAACCTTACACCGGTTTGTGAGAAAAGAACATTAACAAAAGTATTAGATAACAAGCCAAGATAAAATGATGCAGGTAAAATGAAAACAAAAACGACACCATAAAGCAAATTCAAGGGCCAACACATTCACAGCCACCAACACTAGACTCGGTTATGGATGCCTGGATGGACGGTAGGTACCTACATATATACAACCTGGAGCATTTCTTGTTCGGTGGTTTCGCTTTGGGATAATATTTGAATGCACTCGATCGTGAGTTCCATGAAAAATGTCCGAACTCAGAGTATAGTAGGTAGATAGATACCTGAATGTGGTGTAGTCTTTTATCTCTTGATGGTCTTCTTCTATATACTCATAGCAGTTATACTCCTCAACCTTTGTTGGTATGTTGTCCAAATAGACAAAAGAAGATCAACATGGCGTCTGTAAATCTACTCGAAGAGGTCGAGTTCGTGATGCGCAAGAAATATAAGAGGTAAATATCCGATGAAAATGTGAAGGCTCTAACTAACTATAACCATCACCTGGCTGCTGGCACTTTCTGGCGATTGATTTAAAGAATTCCAAAACTTAGACATAGTCTCGCGATCTCCCCATCAAGATCTGTGTATACTATAGTAAGAGAAGACCTTTCATAAAGTGTTAATGAATTTTATGGATAACCACAGCAGACTCTTAGTACAAAGTTCGTTTTGATCGCGCGATGCATACCCTTCCTCTATACTGGATGATTTCGCGTTTTCCTATACAACAATCAAAATCGTTACCTCACGAAAAACGTGATATCATTCCTGCATTAGATTTGCTCTTGGCTTCTTTCTTGACATGTGTGTAATTCTTGAAAATATTTGTGAAATCAATATTGCTATATTATAGACTTGTGACATAGAAAGGTATCTATAGTATTTCACAAGTGGGGAGCGGGCGTAATGATCTCTGAGCAAAGTAAGTATAGCTGCACGGTGCAAATATACTGCATACGGCTGCAAATACAAAAACTGAACGGAATATGCGCGCGCTCTAATTAAATCTGTAAAGCTTTTAACGAGTTGTTGTGACAAATTAATTAGTAGAAGTCGCTGATTATAAGAAATTTTGTTTTCCGAAGAAGAAAATTGATTTTAAAATTCCGCGGTTGTGAATTGCCACTAAGTGGATATAGAGTTTTTCAAGAACATCTGAATGTATTTATTGTATTACCATGCTTATGGCGGTTATTTAATACTTGAGGTGAAATGTGCAGTTATTTTTAGGTATATTTTACTGTTCCAATACTTTTAAGTTAATTATAATGGCAATTGTATGTATCTATTCTTAGGACATTGGGAAAGGTGATTAACATTTAGATGCTAATAAAATTCTGAAAAGTAACTTGATGTAGACCGATTTTGAGTCTAACACACAAATCATAAGTTCGAATTCTATTCGCAACTAAAAATTTACGATAAACTCTGCTGATAACAGCCATATTAACAATAAATTCACTGGAGTTTTTAGATTAGTCTTTCTAAGTCAGAGACAACCCTTCTTAATGTTACGAATGATATACGTATCTCGCTTGATATGGACCATTTGTGTGTCTCTGCCCTGCTTGATTTCTCTAAAGCATTTGACATGGTCAATCATTCCAATCTGCTTGAAAAGTTGACCTCAAACTTTCTTTTTCATCCCTCTGCTGTGTCCTTAATCCGCGGCTTTCTCTCCAAAAGATTACAGCGGTTTAAGGTAAAGGATTGTGTGTCCGGTGTTTAGCCTCTAAATTGTGGTGTCCCTCAAGGCTCTATTCTTGGCCCTTTGCTCTTCAGCCTGTATATAAATGACCTCCCCAATATTGTTGCAGACTGTAAAATTTACTTGTATGCCGATGATGTGCAAGTGTATCTCAGTCGACCAATAGGACTGGTTGGGGATTGCATTGATAGGCTAAATTCCGGCTTGTGTAGTATTGCACAGTGGGCTGATAACAATCTTTTATTGCTTAATGCTGGAAAATCACAGTGCATTGCCTTCTATCGCAGAGCAGTTGAGGTATTTGATCTTCCATCTGTTTTTTTTTTAAATAACACAGTTCTACCATTTTCGAGTCGTGTAAAAAATCTTGGTACTTTCCTCAATTCCAGAATGCAATGCTGTGATCATGTCAATAATATGATTGGTAGGATTTATGGTGGGCTTCGTCAGCTGTTGTTGTCTTCGAGAACCTTGTCTACGAACACACATTCGATGCTAATCAAATCTGCGATTCTCCCGTACTTTTCCTATGGCAGTCTCCTTTTCTCTCAATTGTGTTCATCCTGTTCCACTAAGCTAAATATGGCGTTTAACGACTGAATAAGATTCATCTTCTGCTGAAGAACATTCGATCATATTTCGCAACATCGTAATCATCTACTTGGTTGCTCCTTAAATCTATATCTTTTACGCAGGCTTTTTGCATCTCTTTATAAGCTCATCTACTCTAGAGAGCCAAGCTATTTATTTAATAATTTGGCATTTTTAAACTCCTCAAGGCGTTTCGACTTGCTAATACCAAATTTTCCATATTCAGTACTGGAAAATTCTTACTTTATTCGTGCTGTTCGAGCTTGGAATAATTTACCATACGAAATTCAGTGTACGAGCTCGACTCGAGGGTTTATGGAGCGAATAACGCGCTGCAGTACCGTCGTGGGATAGACTTTTGGGTGTGTTTTAGGTGGTCTAGGCTCTGTGTTTTCTAGTTATTAGTTGTTATATATTTGTAATCTGATGTTTTGAGTAATATTTTAGTATTTTATTTCACGTTGCTAGTAGCATATTTACATACTAACACATTCTTGGAATACATCGAGGTTTTGACAAATGTGTTTAGAGGCATTACATACGTGGTAACACCAGCATTATACATATATTTTTACACGTGGTAAAGACAAAATAAAAAGAAAAGCCATCTTTCAATAACTGGGGGCATTTAGGCACTGGTTTCCAGATTAATTGATTACATATACACACAGGCAGAGACAATACACAGTAGAATATAGGGATCTATACTTAATGTAAGTTGTATATACAGTATTATTTTTATTTTATTCTTATAGTGCCAATTTTTGCTAAACTTTGTCGCGAATTGGGGGAAATCTCAGATTCGGATTAGGGGATGTATTGAGGTTCATTAACTATTGTGGGCTGGTCCTGATGCACCTGATGGGGTGGAATCACAATGGATCATCGGTGCTCTAAGTGTAGCTGATCGTAGATTTTTTGATAGCCGTCACCCTAAGCTAAGCTAGTGTGGAGATATTTTCAAAATTATCTAATTTATAATCAAATCAGTTTACATACTTTTTATAATTAGAATAAATTCTCATAAGGAATAAAGTTTAAAAGAAGGTCGACTGAGGAAAAGTTTCATATGAGATAAAAGAGCAGGAAATGGTATACATATGCTGGCGAAAAAACAAGGGGGAAATTATTTATTTTATTGCATCATTTTTAAAATGAGAATAGGATTCGTAAACAAAAGAGGTAAAGTAGAAGCCTAAGCTTAAAGATGCACAAAAAGCCCTCCAACTGGAAAGCATCATTGACGATTGTACGAAATAAAAAAAATATATATATTTATATATTCGACTAAGGGTCTATAATCCAAAAAATTTGAGACAAGCACTTTGCTAAGTCGAGTACGGAGATTGGTGTTGAAAGCTTGAATTGGTTAAAGCTATACAATAACAAAAATTAAATAAAAGTTTTAAAGAAAATTGTTGATGTTGAAATTCTAAAATCTTGAAGGGGAGTTGGGCTGCTTCCAGTTCTTTGTAAGCTTGTCTTTTGTCATAGGGAATATCCACGCACGCAAACTAAGTATGTTTTTTTTTCATTTTAAGTGTTGAATATTTAATAAAAAAGACATCTTCCATTGTGTTAATTACAAGTGTTTTTTTAAAGATTTCTTTTCTTCTGAGATTTACTACGAAACTCAATCTATCCAAAAATAACTACGAGACGCTGAAAAATAGGAACCACCTTTTACGTGAACAAAATTTCATCCAAACCGTTATTTAACATATTTAGTAAATACTGGCTGCCTAACAAAGTTGTCACCCAACGTGGGGCATGATACTAAAGCGATTTCTAAAGAAACATATATGTATGTATCTTCGAAAGTAAACAGAAAAAATCTTGAGATTTTTCGAAATCATATTCTTTCTAAGAACATAAGAAATATAATGTCATTACTAAAAAGTGACTATTGTATGCCGATTCAAGACATACTAAAATAATTCGAAATTGACTTGTGTAACTAATCTCGAGCTGCAAAATATATCAATATCAAATAAAAGTGCACTAGAATTTTATTGATATAATTAAATCAATTAAAATTGGTAAAATCAGCAACAAAAAATCAAGCAAAACGTACTTAGCTTAGAATATGTTAAATATTATAAGCGTTTGCATTTTTTATACAAAATTTGTAAAAACAAATCAAGGAATAAAACGGATGTTCGGAGTAAATTTTAGATGATACTCAATTATTTGAAAATCTAAAGTGTACTTATTCCGAAGAATTTCTTCGCATTAAACTGATGAATGTGCACATATACAAACAATAAGTCAAACTATGAAAATTTTGTATAAATGTAGAAATTATCGTATTTGATTTTAAAGCAAAGCACATAAATGTTCGTTATTTATTCACGCACTTAACACTTTTGAATCTGAATGAAAAAAAAAAATAATTTTCTGGACAACAATTTATCACAAAACCCACAAATTTAAAAAACAAAAAGAGTTTGAGTAAAACCTCTTGACAGGTAGATACAACATTTATCATAAATCGTACCTTTTTTACTTTAACTTATCTTGAAGTTCACATCTCTTTGGTTTTATGACGTTTTACCTTTATTACCCAATCCCCATGGTTTTTGTTTCTTTTCTTCATTTCATTTAGTTAAGCCAACAGCTGGAGGTTCCACGAAAAATGTATCTCTACATTCACAAAAAAAAAAAAAAAAACAAAAAAATAAGACATACGCTCGGAACTACAGATTCGAAAGAAGCATCAAAAATAGTTCTTAATCACAAATTCATAAAAACAAGTGAAAAAAACACAACTGAGATAAAGAGAAAAATATATATGCACACATGTATACAACAAAAATATTTCAAGGTAACTTATATACATACATGTCGATATTATAAGAACAAGCAACAGAAAAGATTCTTATGAGGAAGTTTCTACGTATGTGGACACATCTCTGATTCTTTTAATCTTTTCATTTTCTTTACACACTTCTACTGCGGTCAAGATGCCCATTAAAAATGATATTTGAGAAGAATGGGCAAGGTTACATGGAAAGGCTATACGAAAAGGGTTAATAATTTTTTTTTTTTTTTGGATTTGGAAAGAATTTGTAGAGTCAATTGTTCGCGCAGTAAAAATTAACTAACTTGTTCTGTAAAACGTAATTAAAGAACGGATTTTAACTGAATAGATTTTCTGTATAGTAGCTTTCATCACTATCCCAGTAACATTATAGTTAATGGAAACTTGCTTTGAAATTGCTATGCTTACACAGCTTTCATAAATAAATCAGTCAAACTAGTTCCCTTCTGAATGTTGCAAAAAGTATGCGCAATAGAAAGCAGAAAATATTGCAGAAAGCTGAAATAGTCAAGAAGATTATTTCTGGAAATTAAAGTGATTACCTCCACAACAGTATTGTACCGATGATGTGAAGTGTATAATTAAAAAGTAACAAGCAAGTTCGTCGCTTAAGTCTTTTGTTTTTCTTCACATCAGATTTTTTTGTTTGGAGTCGTAAAAAGATATATCTGTATGCCACAGCGGGATTGAGTTTTTTTTTCAATTTTTAATTTTATAGCTAAGCATGATTTTAACAAATTATTATAATTATATGGTGGTGTATCCAGCCAAATCTTTACGCTTTTTGTTTATTATGGGTAGTTTTATTTCAAGCCTAAAATTTAGCTAAACAAAAAAACAATAAAAATACTTTGAGATTCGGATACCGAATTTGAGTAGTTTTTTTTGTTTGTGAGGCATACAAATGTGAGTAAAAACTGATGAATTTAAAAATATTATAAACTTGCTCTGATAAAAAAAAATATTTATACATACATATGTGCAATCAGAAAAAAATTATAAGAAAATATTTCTCACACTTTATTTGTATGCTGAGAAGTGTTTCTAATGGGGATAGTTTTTTTAATAAAATACATTATTTGAAGATATCCTTACTATTCTTTCTTCAATATTAATTATGGACACGCTCAACGAATAATAACAAATTCTAATGAATCGTTGAGAGTAAATGATAAAAATCGCAAGGGGGGGGGGGGGGGTCCAAATACTTATTCTTTTAACAAATCTTTTAATCAGCGGTTTTAATCTGTGTTGTGTTGTTTGTATATGAGCTGCATACACATAAATTTGTTACGGATTTATGCAAATATCATGTGAGTAATTCGCTTGTCTTTTATTACACATTGGATGAATACAATCATTGCAGATATGCAATTTCGTACGATAATTGATTACTTTTTCTTTGTCATGTATGGAAAATAAATATATACATAACTTGTTGAGATATTAATGAGGAGGTAGAGCAATTAAAGTATCTCTTTTTTTTTGTGTCATTGACGCGGTAATCTAAAAGGTAATGGGAACAGAAACATTTAAATTATTTAAAATAAAATTTCGGTAGAAAAATTTTTATTATTCTTATTATTAGTTGGAGACATTTTTTGCAATTGGAAGCTATTATTGGAGATTCTTTTCATAAACGCAAAGCCAAATATACATAAACTAACTACTGCAACAAAGCTAAAGGAATGAAATAACAAGAATTTGGGCATAAGATATGAATGTGATTACAGTGGTAGGCTGTCTGGTTAAAAGACTCAAATAATTAAAAAAAGAAAGGTGAATTCCAAAAATAACCAAATATCAAGATGTTGAGAAATCAACGAAATAGAATTTACTTATTTCACTTGACATAAAAGATAAATTTTCATATTAATCCAAGTTAAGCGAACTGAAGTCTAAAGTTTTTCAATAAAAATGAGAAATCTTTAAAAATTTTACATGCTGATGTTTATGGCTATTAACATGGAACACAATGACATGGCGCTTATTCATAATATACAACTTTCATACAGAAAATTTTTTAGAAAAGCTTTTTCTTATTTTTACGAAAAAAATGCATTTTTGCATGTTTATAAAAGTCTCACGGGAATAGTTTAGGTACGTTGTGTAAAAAATTTAGGTCACATTTGCAAATTTTCTTTATATATAAGTGGTCTGAAATGATCCATATTGTAGGATATACAGGGTGTTTATTAAATAGTTAGCAATCTGTCAGTTATAGATCTCGGCAAGATATTTAAATATATGTAAAATATGTTTTACAACTATCGACTAGATGATATCGGAGGGTTATATATACGAAAATGCGGCATAAACTATATAAAATCTCATACCTAATCTGCAATGAACCAACTTATCAGTCAACTGAATTCAAACCAGAGATAGGCAGCTCTGTATTTGTTAACATAAGATCAACTTGTAAATATATGTCTGTTAAAACATTGTAAGAATAAATAATAAATTTAGTAATTTTAGTATTATAAAAATATTTCGCAGAACCCAGAAAGAGAAGAGAATGTCGAAACTATCACGGTAATTGTTTCATTGCTTTATTCCACTTCGATGATATATTTTTAAAGGCAAGCAAAAGATCTTGCATTGGTTTAACAATATGACAGCCGGTTCCGAGTTTTAAATAGTTGCAAAGTTTGCTTATGTGAACTCAACTACTGTAAAAGCTATACAAAGAAATGTTTTGCTTATCCCGAATTTTATTTTATGTGCTATGTCTTAATATTCAGACATAATTTGTGCAAGATTCTTTTGTAGATCTCTTCAAAACAACCTTAATAGAAAAATCAACCGTTTAATCCTTCAGAAACTATTAGATATGTCCTGGATAACTTCAGCTACAATTACAAATACAGTATCAGGTTTTCACGAAGCTGATTTTTATCCATTTAATCCAAATGCCATTCCAGACTACGCCGTATTTATACACAGTGCTGTTACAGTCGCAGTTTCTACTAAAACTAGTAAACTCATTGAGTAACCAGTCGAATTCAACCCGATGAATAGTCTTGTTAAATCCAACTGTAACTGACAATATGTACTTCACCTGAGCAATATTATACAGGGTGTTTCATAATTGGTGCACATAACTCAAGGTTTTGATAGCGAGGTGGAGGCAAGCAAAATATTATAACGTGAAGGGACGGGGCGGGGACGCATCTTCCACTTTACACCCTGTAACTTTCTTGATTACACTCCATCAAGGTGGGAATCATCTCATGATAGTAAACCGTCTCAGTTTTCAAATGAATACCCAATCAGCCTTCCTGGTCATCTTCCGTCAGAAGTTGCAAAACGTCAAAGTCAAAAAATTGGAAAAAAAATTTAACGCTTTTCCCACCAAATTGCATGATAACTATACAGAGTCTTTTTTACAAGATTTAGAGACCTCTGAATGTTATCTTTAATTTGACTATGCACGCGAACCTACCCAAAATGCAACCGTTTTTGTGATATTCCTGTTTTTAGGATTAATAATTTCATTAAGATGAAATCTTTTTCTAGGTTGTCCAAAATTAGCGCATAGCTAAGACCCTTTGATTCTAGATATTTTCTTGAATGCGGGCCAAAGGAAAGGGGAAGATAACTTACAGCTCAGAGCATCACCATAATTGCTTCTGTTTGGAAACGCTTCCGATTATTTCTATCCCTACTATCCTTCACCAGGATTCAACTTTTAACAGCGCTTATGAAAAATTTTGTGCTGTGTGGGGTCTAAATTGTTAATTTGCTATGGTTTTAATTTTTTATCCACATCTATTGGTGATATACTCCTAAGGTCTGGTCTAGTCATATAAATTTCTTTTTTTGAGTATTACAAAAAAAAAAAAAAAAAAAAAATTGATCTTCGTTCGAACTGCCTGATAACTGAAGTTGAATTTTAAACGCAATTAAATCTTAAAGCGGTAAAACTGACCAACGAATACTCAAAGAATACTTAACAAAAAAAAAATATTAAAAATTTCATCTGTAGATTAAAAGAAGACAAAGAAACTTCATTCCAACATCATAAGAACTACCTGTCAGTCAAGTTAATTGCCGAAGTCCCTCATTAATAATCGAAAGAGGAGGGAAAAAAAAAATCTGAAAAAATGCCAAGTTCATCCAGAGATACAGATATACACGAAATCAGATACCTGTTGCTGTAAATACTTGCTCACTGGAAATATGAAAATTAATGTTTCTACTTTACGGTTAGGAATTCCGACAGCTAAGAAAAATCTCAGAAAAGAGATTTTTTCCACTGAAGCTATTAGCTCCTGCTGTGACCTCTGTGTTTGATGCTTAAGAGTTTCATGGTTGGCCAATAAGTCAAAATTCCGGCGCATTTCAGTCAACTTGGTCTGACAAGAATTTTGCACGCGGTTCCTGCTGCTGCTGCTGCTGCTGCTGTCATTCTTCTTATACCCCGAACTTTAATTAGTAGATCTGCATGAGGATGCTCAAGTCGTGATCCTGCCCATGATCTAGCTGGAAGCATTCGATGTCGATGGCATTGTGGTTTCAAGTATCACGGATCTGCTATCATCGTGTGTTACAAGAATCTCAGTACAACCGCGGTTGCCGTAAGGCTCTCGTGCATTTCTTAGGAGTCAGAGTCGTGCCCATATCCGTTCACCAATTTTGTACACACAACATAAATAGGGACTGGTCATGTTTCAAAAGATTTTCTCAGATCGATTACGAGAAAGAAAAAAACAAAAATCTTTTCCCCATCACATATTTGAAAATTTTCCTAGCTCTCCGATATACCAACGCAAAAGCGACCTTTATTCATTTTCTGTTTTGTTGTTGTTTTTGTTGTTTTTATTGAAAGAAACTAAAAATTTTCGTTCGATTAAAGGCGGCACAATTGAGAAGAAGGAAAGCAACTTTTATACCAGTTGTACAAAAAGACGGGAATTTCTGTTGTACAACAATTCAGAGATGGGAATCGAGTTGTCTTTTCGATTGTGAAACAATAGGATAAGCTTGTTCGACAAACGACTAACCACCAGCCGCAATGGAGACCAGCAATCAGGAGAAAAACAACTTTTAAAACGAGGTCCATTGGTATATATTGGTTGTTGGTATGAACAGAATTCGGTCGGATTCAGATAGATTTTCTCTCGAAGGGATAATTTTTAAAAAAGAAAAAAAAAAAAAGAAAAGAAACACGCGGGAATTCATTCGTTTGCATTGTTCGGTTAAGTTTAGTTCTCAAGTTACCATTCTCTTTGAAGACTACTACAGACCGACTCCTTTTTGTGGATAATCTTCATATATTGATCTTTCTGTTTCTTCTTGCTTTACATTTATGAATGTTCTCCATCGTTCCAGAGGACAATTTATACGCGTATATACAGGAAATAAAAAATATTCGGTATACCAAAAATATTTTATTAAACGTTGATCGTTAACCTTTTTAGTGGTTTTGGTGAAGATCGTGTCGCATTCTCCATGACCATTCTAATTTCGCAAAGTTTTTGTGTAAAAAAAAACGGGCCAATAAATTCCTGGGGGTAAAAAAAAAAACGCGGATACATCAAGACTGACTAATTTAAGGGAAAGACTTCAGATATAATTCCTTTTTTTCTTTGTCCTTTATTTACTTCCAGTTTGCTACCGCTGAATTTTTATGCATTCTAATAGATGCTCGAAATTATGAACAACAAGAATTAAAACTTTATTATGGCGTGCAATAAGACATGGGTCGTTAAACATTGCACGAGTAAAAGCTAAATAATTTGGCAGAATAAAGAAGATGTTAATTGAAAAACAAAAGTTTTAAGCACTACTTTTTAAATGTGAAAATAAAGCACGAAAATAAAGAGTTACGCTTCATTAATTATACCTGTTGTGAGTGGTAGCCGAACACCAAGGCTAATGTTTCTAACGAAGGACTAGCGAGCATACATAGGATGGTTTACCTGGATGTTAAGATTAATAAATTACTTATCCTGACTCCCCTAGATTTGGCCATTGCGAAGGCCGAAAATGTTTTTGGAACATGTGATCATCAAGGGGTTAGAGGCGGATGACATGGGTATAAACATGGTATAAGTAGTTATCTCCGAGCATTTTCATGTTTTTTTTATAGATTCATTATAGCACATAACATCATCACAATTAACAAGGTGAAAATCAGTTATACGCAGAAGTTCGAATACAGTTTCATAGAAACATAAACAAGTGTGAATTACATTAGCGACACCTTAATAGGTCTGCCAGCCATCAGATAGCTTCTAAGTTACAGTAATCTAGTAACTTAGAGGTTATCTGACGGCTAGTACAGTCGTTAAGTTATAATATCGAAGTATCTCATAAATTAAAAGTGAAGTTGGTATTGATTATGGATAGCCTCTTTGAATTACAAACCTTTGGGTTGACTTTGTTTCAAAGGTTTTGAAATCGTCTACGATTCACAAGGTGTTCTATGATTTGTTGGAAACCTGCGGGTATAAAATAAATGACAGTGTTGGGAGGGGACTGATGATTAAAGACTTGAAGTTAAGTGTAAAAAGAGAGAAGAATAATAAGCTTAAAGATGTTTTCCTTATTATTTATGAGCTAATTTATAACTTCAAACTGACAAACTGTTATTAATGTTGTAATTTTTTAGCCGTTCGTGCAAAATTATGAGTTTTTTTTTTAAGTTAGTTTTTGAACCATCTAAATGATCTGAAGACCCTTGCAATAAACCCGAGGTGACAAGTACCAGGTAATCAATGGAATCGAAGGTGTAGACAACCAGCCTTTTTTGAATCCGAACGTTTCTACGTAGATTAATCAGTAATTACTTCAGCAAAAAATCGAACTATGGGAAGTTAGGAAGAAATCATGATACTGATAGTAAAGATAGCGAAGGGAGAATGGTCATTATTCTTAAATGAGATCAAAAGAACTCATAACTTTTTACTAACAAATGTACAAGCTTTTAACTGATCATGTAATTAGATACATTTAATTATAAGATAAACTGATTATGAAAATTACTGCTTTTATGTGCTGTATAGACTGAAGATGTTATTCTCCCTGAAGGAATTGTTACAGTAGATAGGATAGATCGTACGTAATCGTATAATTTTCCTTTTACATGCTTAACTGCATCTACCAAATTCTCCTATCCTCTACAGAATTTTAAGATGTTTCGTGGAATTTATGACTTTGCATGAATTTCTCACTGATTGAGACTTTTACGAAAACAGAAGAACAGATATATAATTGTGTATTCTTCAATATTACTTTTAGTTGTCATTTTCAAATGTAAAAATAAATACAGTTTATGATAGAAAAATTCCAGATCAGAAGTTCATATAAATCATGATATCATTGTCAATCTCATTCTCCCTACAGTAAATTATCATATTACATGATTTATTAAAAAAAAAACCGCAGAGCTTCGCTTTTAACCACCAACTTGAGTGAATATTTTTAGAATTACTTCCACTCCAGTCTATTTACCTGGATATATTCTATCACATCATAATTAAGAAAAAAACGTGCAAAATTCCTTTTATTTGATTTATATTCTTGTTATAATATTTCGAAGCCCACATGTCAAACAGAAAACTTAACAAGTTGGAAATAATGCATAGGGACAAACTATGTATAGACATAATGAGAGTTTGTGTATTATCAGCGCCCAGCATCCATCATCACAACGTTTCGAGATTGGTCCAAGCCAGGCAAGTCTTTTAAATACATAGTAGGTATGTGATCCTTCTTAGCCGCCACAATCCCAGAGAGTGGTCAAACCGCATTACCAACGATCTTCATCATTGTGGTATACAGAAATATTGAAGAAATAAAACTGTCGCAGGAACAATAATAAAAACAACAACAACAACAACGAACCAACAAAAGCAATAATCATAACAAAACAACTGCGCACGCAGCTTAAAACTGTCACGGATCGAATGACATGCGCGTTGAAAACAACGGGTACAACCGCAGAAGAAATGTCGTAAGTTTTTAGCACGGATTTCTCTTCAACATGCATCCATCCCCATACATACATACATACCTACAAACATGCATACATACTTACATCAGCGTCTTAATGCGCCGTCTTACTTGGAATTTTGCAGCAAGCAAATTCTGTGTCAACCACAGAAAAATTTGTGTGCACACCTCGTCGGTCGGGGAGCGTGAGTTAATACTTCTCGAGCTGAGCTCATATATTCATGGGATTTAGATTATTTCGTTTAGGTAGTGAAAGAGGAAAGGGGACTGGATATACATGGTACCAACATATCTACATAATATGTAGACTTCGATTGTTCGCTGAAATGGTTTAACTCAATTCGGTTGGCGTTTCTTCAAGGCATAAGTGATCGATAAGAAATGTCAGGCACACCCCTAATTCCTAGAGGTTCAGACCTCATATAATATCCACTGAGAGAAAATGAAAATAAAACCACAGTTGCGCCGCCACTGTTTACGAGTATTCATGAAAGAAAATCTTTATAGCTATGACTATTAGGCACATACCTATAGGTGACTTGTAGGAATGCACAACTGCACAACTTGCCTATGCTAACACTCTACAAATGTTGCTTGAAAATTTATCAAAATTCTATGAGCGAAGGGTCAAAAACCTTGAAACGAGGATAACCACGGGCACCATCAGACTATGCAGCAAAATTCCCATCGCATCGGCGGTAAATACTTATAATCGAATGTTCACGTTCGGTCAATTAACGCAAAATCATACAAGAGTCAGATTGTTGCCAACAGAGCAATAACGCGGCGATTAAATAGCAACAACTGAGTGTAAAGCAGCCCAAAGTAATTAGAAAAAGTACTAAGAAAGCCTCATTCGAACACCGAAGTCAACAGAGACGGATCGCGCGGCTTCAGTACATGATTAAAGAAATTCCAATCGATCTCCGCCACCAGTCTCTTGACGATCAACCCAGAACGATATGCTATGGAATTGTCCGATACTTTACAGCCTTCAAAGCATTGTTACCAATGGCCACTTGCTGCTGACTATTTATTGTTGTTGGTATTAAACGGACAAATTGTAAAAGTTATTAATTACAGCATCGACAAAAGAAAACTCATGAAGAATTTCTTGCTGGTCATTTGGCGTGGTCAGTGATGGTTGCTTGAGAGGAGACATCGAAAGGTCCCCAAAAACACTCAGCTCAGCTCGATACGATGATGTTGGCAGAAAATCAGTCAAAGGTATGAATGTGAACACATGACGTTTTGATGGATGGCCTAAAAAATGTGTGAGTGGAATGGCCCAAGCATCCGAGTGTACTTCTTTTGGGTATATCATAAAAGGTAACAAAAAGTGTTTTGAGGGCAAAGTTATGTATGTGGTGTTGAGCGGTGTAATAGCGTAAATCAAAGCTATTCAGAGCAACATATTTATCTTGTAACAAAAAAGAAAACTTCAAAGCGTCAAAAGTTTGTGCGTACTACGTATACAGTATTCGAATCCGACCTTAAGAGGTAAAATCAAAAACAGTCATCGGAGATATATCGTTCTCTTTCTCACCTCAATCTCTCAAATTTCCATAAAAGTCAATCGATTAATGCGAGTTTTCGAGAGAAGTCATAAATTGTGAAGCACCACACCAACCGTGCGGCACCCCGAACGCTGTTTACTAATTACTTGGACTTTTGTTTTTAAATGAATACGCGTGGAATTGTTGCACCAAATGTCGAGAAAGGTTATTAAAAAGCTGCATATAATATGACAACGACGACGATTACAACGACGCCTACCTGTATTCAGGGAAGATCATTAAGCTCTTTTCTAGCTCTGCATCTGTATGATAATTACCTGTTCGATATATGTTCATAGGTTTGGATCTGGGGGGAATAAGGAGAGTCAGACCTTAATTTATTCATTTTTTTCTCTAGTGACTGAAACAAAGTCGTGCGCTTAAGAAAGTTAAAGAGGAGAAAAAAATAAAAATAAAAATGAAGAGAGCACTTTTTTCGGAAGATGAACAACCCACACATTTTACCGAATATTCCATTTAAGCTTATACCAAGGGGAGTTGAATATCGTAAAAAAAACGTATTCACGCATATTTTAGTTGTAGGCGAAATTTAAATTTAATTTTTTCCGTTTTTTTTTACATCTTTATAGCTACTAAAATGACGGAGTGTAAAGGGAAAATAAATTATATAAACCCATGTGGATTTCCGTTAAGTTATACTGCCATATAAAAAACATTTTTTAGTAGTTCCTAATTTTCAGGGCCATCATACAAACAGTTTCCTATGCAGGTGTACTTCACAGAAAAAAAAAAAATACTTCTAACAGGACTTTGTAAAGAACTTTAATTAAAATTTTTGAATTTTTCTTATGCTTTGTTTTTCATCGATTTTTCAAAGGAAAAAAAATTCATAAAAAATTAAAACTAGAATTTCGAAAATTTTCGAAAATCAAAAATATGAAATGAAATGGTATAAATCTGTGAAAATTCCATCTCCTCTCCTTCGGAATCGAATTACTCAAGTTATAAGAAAAAACCAAAAAGACCTCGAAGTACATTTTCCAAGCTATTCCTGATTCCTGGCTATTTGGCCGTATATCTTAAAATTAAAACGAACGAGATTTGTTTTTAATTTAAGACATATAACCCAGAATATACATTTTCGAAAGTTGAGTTCGAAAAACCTATTTTCGAACTCGAATATTGAACTCAGCAAAGTTTAGTTTTAATGATCTAAAAAAATTTTTGTTGTTTTTCTTTCTTTTTTCATAAAACTTCATTTTTGGAAAGTATCATAAAAAGTTCAGCACTAGCAGAAGATTTTTACTTTAGGACTTGTCGTGGGAGAACGAAATGGCCTCCGTTGGGACAAGGAGTGCCCCGTGCGTGATTTTTCAAATCATTAAGAATTTAATGGTAAAGTTATTTCAAAAAAGAAAAGTTAAAGCTAAAATTAAATTAAAAGTGATTCTGGCAAGGATAAATAAAGAAAGGATTACCCACAAGGGCATTCCATACACAGAAAATTTTAAGACAGGAAGGAGCTGCGCAGACCTCAAACCAGCGCCCAATAGGGCGGGTTTAGAGGTAAAGATGACTTGGAGAAGAATATTATCATCGGATTTGGCAGTAGATCCCGATGAAGCTAATATTGATGGAATTGAACAAAAGTGCGGTTATGAACACAGGCACGCTACTTGGACGGCCTGTACATTAAGCGGAACGGAAAATACTGAGAAGACAACAGCAGCGGAACAAAACAGTACAAGATTGGCAGCTATGAATATGTCAAAAGTAGTTTTGTGAGCTGGATACCTCAGGCTTTTATTTCCCTAGTTTATAAGTTTAAATATAATAAAAAAATAACACCAACAGGTCCAGATAATATCTATTCACACCGGTCGCAAGTGTGAGTTGTAATCAGGTTATACATTAGTGACATTGTCAATTAATCTTACGCCATTTGCTCGTCTGTATGAAAATAAAATCATTAAGCTCAAAGCTGTTGAGCAATACATTTCAGCTCATAACTTGTATATACAGTTAAGAATTATAAGTTAAAAATTAATATGTATTACTTCTGAAATCGAATAAAAGAAATTGATGTTTACTTTAGTAGTAAGATAGTTACTCGCAAGTTTAGCACCTTTTCCACATGTTATTACGAATCATTGAAATGCTCATATTAGCTCGTTGTATTGTAAAATCGGAATTGACTCTATCGACCTTAATAACAGTGCCTTAACAAAATATCCTGAACCTAAATATATTATCAGGAAATCTCAATCTGGAGTTTGCTTGGCTAGAACTGTTTTCACCATAACTTTAGTGAGCCGAGAATTATGTTAACAAGAAGAATTTCTCATTCTAAAGTGTGAGTGGCCATACACTTAAAGTTTTACATCTATAGATCCTTTCTTATTTATACTGAATGGATATTTTTTTATTAACTCGTTTAATTTTAGATGACACTACCTAAGATGTCAATAATTAAGGAAGTAGTTACATATGTTGTCGGTCCCCATGACACAACTAATTTAAAAAAATATAATTTCGGATGAAGACGAGAGAGAGAGAGAGGGCAGATCAATAGTTAGTCAGAAGACTCAAATGACAAGATACATAATTACAAAATCTAAAATTGTTATCACTCATTCCATAAAATTTTTGGTTATATCATCTAGACTGGATGGCCATATCTTATCATAGAATGAAGACAGATCCTAGAACAGACTTCTCATTTATCTTCTGTATTATTGTGCGCATCAAACTACAGAAGCAAATTTCGGTTAAGTTGTTGGAATAAAGTTTATTCCTCCATCCACTTTGTTAATATAAACCTCAAAATTTGGGATAACAAATCGAAGGTGTCTCTTCAAACTCTATTGAATGGCATCATCCAATCCATTATACTTAGTATTTTAGTAAACTTTTTCATTCTCGCAATTATCTATATGGCTGTAGAATATATAAAGACATTCCATCTAACTTCAAAGCTCAAAGATAACATTATACATATATGCAAACGAATCAGTTAAAATTTTCTCTCAGAGACATAAAAAAGTAGACCGCTTGCACGTATCTTCTGCTGTCAATAAAAACTATTTCGTATCCAAATTTATGAACATTCCGGGTAACTTCTCAGCATAAGTGGCACTCTCGACTTGCAATCAATTGTATCAAAACCTTTCGATGAGTGGTACTCAATGCCCGCAATCCCAAGAAGAAATTGATCCACAGATTTTCCTTCTACAAGATCATCGTGAAATACCTTTCGCTTATTTATTCTCCCTGTAATCATCTTTCGAAGTGCACGTTTCATTGTACACGACGAAAATCTTGATCTCAACTCGGAACTCGGACTTCTTTCGACCGGGCGCAGAAGATGCCCTGCAGTATCTCACTTTATTTTACTGAGCTGATGTTGCATGGACATGAAGGATGCATTCAGCTTTGCTGCATTGCCATTTCACGGTAAATGCAAATGCATGATAATTGTCCACCAACTGCTTCATGATCACTTGAGGTTTCGCGGGAAGGTGTATACGGGTAAGGGAATATGCTGAGAAAGATATAAGGCGGTGCAGTGGTTATCTTTGAAAAAGCGTCATTTTCTCTTCTTTTTCTTCTTCTTTCCTTGGTCGCAATTATTCGACTTTATCCCTCACTATCGATTTATGCGCAATCGTAATATATACGAGTATGTATAGAAAGTGCGCGTGCACCTTATGGAAGATTTCTAAACGTTTCGTAATTGTAAAATTATTATTGGAACGGAACACTCTGTGAGAAAGGAGCGCACTTTATACAATATATTCGATGTTAGTTGGCAATCCAGAAAAATTGGTGTTTTTTATTTTGTTTTTTTTTTTTTCTTTAGTTGGGCATTAATTTTGCGAGGCCAGAGGCGAAAAGTTATCCTTCCTTTGCATCGAATCAAGCGCAAATTATAGACTTCGCGCCAGCATAATAGTTCATGCTGTGAGCAAAATTTTTCGTTATGCGATGACCAAAATTTATTTGAGGTTTGTTGGCGCCCTGTGGCTATCGAAATGATGTAGTCTAAGCTTAAAAGTGAAGGTGAAGGATAACAAAAGTCTCTCAGACTTAATGATTATCTGTGAGAAAAGTTTTATTCAAGCGGGATACGCCTTCATGCTCAAGATGAAGGGTTTTACGAAAGAACAACAATTTATATCGACGAAGCGGAATTGTTTTTTTTTTTTCAATTTTATTGTGACAGCGTGCGGCGACTCAAATACTTTGAAACGCTCTATAATCAATTAAACCGACTAACTTAAGTATCTAACGGAAGCTAGTTATTTCTACAATTAAAAGAATTCAATGAAGCATTTACACAGGGAGACTGACAAAAAAAAAAAAAACTGCGGCTCGGTGATTAGCTCGTGCTACAAGAGAAAGTACCATAGTTTGCGCGTGCTGAATCTGTTTCTGACAATCTTCTCGTATATCTCGTTTAGTCTATAACTGCATGATCCGGACAACGTTAGTTAAACTCTTTTCATTCGTGTATAGTTTATCGTGTCATAAATTATTCATTAATAAATAAAAATTCTGCAGAACCGTGATAGACATGACATACCTGCATGATTATTGCCAGCCGATTGCTAAGAAGAATTCAATCATTGCAATTAACGCGGCAATAATTGGATTTTCTGTCATATTTGCTCATGCTGTGCCATTGGTCAAAAATGAGTTGGACATTTTGACAGAGGGATAAGGTCTCTTACACTTTAACCACAGGTCCTAAATCTTTGTCATATGGTGGCCTGGCCATAATAATGGCGCGGTATAGATAGAACGTCCGAGATTTATTCTCGTAAGTTAACCGGTGTGATATATCGCAATTCTTCAATCACGACGACACCGAATTGTCGTATTGTCTCAGGGTATATAAATGTAAGAAGCAACAAAAAAAAAACAGAAAACAAAAAAAAATGGCAGCAGCGACAATATGATACCCATCAGCTTCGGAGTTCAGAACGTAACCATCTCAAATTCAAGACGATGATGATGCAGACTCCATTGGAGTCAGACTTACGCCAGCATGAACAAGAGCGGAATCTAATCAGGAATTCAGTTGGGACATAAATTGCACGTCTGAACGGAATGACGGCGCTCGCTGGCTTAAGGTGAACGAGTATCTTACGTGAATCGATCATGTAC
This sequence comes from Dioctria rufipes, assembly GCA_963924295.1. NCBI lineage: Eukaryota > Metazoa > Arthropoda > Insecta > Diptera > Asilidae > Dioctria > Dioctria rufipes. The sequence continues at coordinate 337,867,022 of OZ002740.1, read as the reverse complement.
ACGTATAGCGATGAGTGTCAGATGGATGCGGTTTTCTCGGATAACTTCTATCCCCCAGTGGTTTACTACTCTTCACCTCGCACTATTGCGATAATAAAATGAAGAGAAAAAATAAAAATAAAGAAAAAATAAAGAAAACTATCGCCGTATAAAAGGAATAAGACGTTGAGGTTATGTGGAAGCAGAACTAAACAATTGAAGACAAATCGGCCATGCGGCGCCACAAACTAGTTCTGCACTGATATTACCTTAAAAAGCTCTGAAATGTTGCGCTTCTGTTCGATCAGCTATAGTTACATAGTTACTGCGTAAAACAATTGCACTCACTATTCCGACCGATCCCGGGCTCTGATATTACCTTTGCAATTCTGGTCGAGATGAAATTACGATTCCATGTATATCCAGCGATTTCAACTATTAAGCGGAAATCTTTCCTAAGTACTGCGTATAGACTTGCCTTCTTTGGTGTGCAATTTTAACTTGCAGTGAAATGATGGCCAATTTATCTCAGTTATTTTTCTCTTTAGTTTTGTTTTTTGTTTTTTTTTTTTTTTTTTTTTTCAAATGTTAAGAACTGCTACAGGGCGGAATTTAGAATTTTTGTTGGAAAGAATCAGGCCTTGATATAAAATGTATAAATTCTCTAAGGCTAAGATACTGCAGTTTAACCGCGCTAAGTTGAATGAAGTTTAATTGCTTTGATAAGGACAGGAGTGGTGGCTAGAAAGGATTATGGCAAGATCAGGGAAGGATAATCACATTTCTCTAAAGTTATTGTTGGCTAGTTTCCTGATATCTTTGATCTAACTTCTGCCGAAATATTAAAGTATCGCTCTCTCTCTCTCTCTCTCTCTCTCTCTCTCTCTCTCGCAAAGGTGATTGAAGTTTAACTGATATGATAAGGTTACCTTGAAGGTTAAAAAGGATCGTGGCAAGATCAGGGAATAAAGTTCTTGTTAGATAGTTTGCTGATATCTTTGATCTAAAGTCTGCCGAAATCTTAAACTATCGCTCTCCCTCTGGCCAAGGTGATTGAAGTTTAACTGATCGTGGCAAGATCAGGAAAGAATAATCACATTTTGTTGATGAAATATTAATGTATCGCTCTCTCTCTCTCTCTCTCTCTCTCTCTCTCTCTCTTTAAAAGTGAACTTTAAATTGAAGCAACTTTAGGTTAGAAGGAATCAAGGCAATCTACCACTGCAAAATCAGCATGTTCGGACTGGGGAAGTAAAGATTCCAAGACTAAATACAGGCAATATTAGGCCATATTAGGTTTGATATTAAAGTTTCCTAATTGCAAAGGAAGGAGGTAAGATTTCTACGACTTACTGACAACTGCTCACACAGGAAATATATCATAGTGGGTATAGAAGGATCCACTTCAGAGAACATATTATAGCAGGATCGGCCTACAAAAAAACTAACGCCAGTTACCTTAGAATGAAGCGGGAGGACACAGTAAAGTTGTTCCTTCAAACACACTTATCCGATTCAACAATAACAAAAAATGTTAAGATTAGAATGTAAAAACCTTTAAATGGAGTTAAAAGCCTCTGTGGTACATTTACCCTAAGGAAAGATAAATGACAAATAGATCTTTCAAGCCATTCCAATCATCGGAGATGATGGTTTCATCCCTACTAATTTATGGGAGCTGTATATCAAGGTGAAAGGGGTACTGCTCGTTTTGCTAGATTGTTGTTAGTCATTGAATCTAAATTTATCCGTTTTAATCCATTTTGTGATCATCAAGTTAGATTTTAGGAGAACAGAATCAAATCGTTATTTTAAGCAAACATTCTTGGACTGACACAGGCGAAGAGATTTATCCTATATTTACAACAGAGGGCAAGACATACACTCGCTCTACATCATACCTTCACTCGAAAATGGCTAACGCCTTTATGCTGTAATTTCGTTGTAGTATAGATAAAAAATGCATTCATGAATTGATGATAATTATTTATTCATGAAATACGTGAACACTTTTTTGGATTTGTACAACCGCTAACAGACAGGTATTGTACCTATAGAAATACTAATTCGTGCCTCTATTGAAAGTGCAACTCACATGGAAATGTATGAGTTTCTACGTTCAATGTGACATAAATATAAGAAAGCTGAGAAAGGCGGATAAAATATGGAAGTGGATACCGAAAAACAAAAAACATCTATGATCCAGGATATTACCTAATAAAAGCATTGGTCAAAACGATAACCCTCTTTGAAGCAGAAATGCATGCCAGTGATGCATTTTAATTACAAAAAAAAAAAAAAAATCCAAACCCTAAGCGATATTAAACAAACGTGAGGGGTTGAATTTTTAAAAATATCAACATTAAATCCATGTAAGGGTAATTAAAATATGGATCATTTAGGTTGTAGTAGAAATAAACACTAATTAATTTTCTGGTCTACATTATCTGAATCATTATTCTCAGAGTAACAACCCCCACGTTTCTGAGCCACTACGACAATCATTGAAAAATACTTTCTACATGGATACCGAGAATTACAAGAAAATTAAAGATCGATCGTTTGCCTAGGAAGAATTGGTTTCAGCTTTCTTTGATTAATCTTTGAATAACGCATTGGAAACAGTATCCAAAATGATGTCCATATAGAGCATCAATAGTTCGATAGAAGTCTTACGAAGTTTTGTTTTCGCAGAAAATAATCTATACAGGGTGTTTTCCACTAGGATGTCAATAGAGCAGGAGGTGATAGTACTCACCTAGACGAACCAAAAATCGTATGGCAGGGGAGGGGGGGCATATCAACCGTTTAGGAGTTACAGGGTGATTAAGAAAAAAACCTAGTTTTTCATAAAACACCCTGTATCTTAAAAACTACAGGGCGTACGGTCACAGTTAAGACCTCATTATATACAGAACTTCATGGCCTTTTCAACGACTGCTCCATACCCAGCTCCCATCAAGAATTATGGTTGGCTAAACTAAAAATTTCGGATTTTCTAACCTTTTGTTTTTTAATTTAACCTCTATTATTTTTGCAAAACGGTCGTTAACATAACTTTTTTGTATAAAAACTGTAAACTGTAGACTCTCCGCTTTAAGTTGACCTAATTACACCCGATGTATTAACTGTAGCCGTTAAACAGTTATAACCTCATAACCTATTCAGGTCACACTGAAATTAGACAATATTTTTTTAAAATGACGTGCTAAGGGAGCAAATTATCGTTGAGAATAGGTTTGAAAATAGGTTTGAGAACAAGTTTAGAGCTAATAACTCTTAAAGGGTTTCAGATAGCACATTGGGTATAATAGGTCAACTTAAAGTGGAGAGTCTACAGTTTATAGTTTTTATAAAAAAAAAGTTATGTTAGTGACTGTTTTGCAAAAATAATAGAGGTTAAATTAAAAAAAAAGGGTAAGAAAATCCGAAATTTTTAGTTTATGTTTTTTATTTAAGAGTATAGGCTCACCTTAGCTATTGATGTAAGCATGTGCAACTTGAAATTTTTGAATGAAAATTAACTGAAAATTAATTTTCATTAGAAATTCTGGGCTATAATCTTAAATTCGTATTTCTATCAAAATTACAATGAACGTATTTTAAGCAATCGTATTTGCTATTTTCCTCTTCTAAAAATGTTGCTTTTTCATTAATACGTAAAAATCCCAGAGTCGTAATAACATCTATCAATACAGCAAATATTTGCCATAAGTCCAATATTCCAAGCTATTCTCCCATGTGTATATATAAGCAGTCCTCACACCTCTATCAAAAATTTAAAAAATGTCGAAATATGTAAACTGACACGTTTTGAGAATTAAAGAAAAAAAAACTTAACTCCAACGAATTACGATTGTGTATTATTTGACGATAAGACGAATTTTCTTTTTTAAAACCTGGTAAACAGAGTAATCAGTCTCGGGAAGGTGATAAAACCATCAGAGTACTGTAGAAAACTATCATGGAACGCATATAGTGAATAGTATTATACTACGGTATCGTCTTCATAAAACATCGTCCAGGTGAACTATTGACACAAGTGGCATTGATATTGCTATAGACGAGCTTAGAGGAATGAGCATATCTGAGATATTAGAGAATCGATATCGCGCACCCATGTTATGGTATGTTGTCTTGAAAGTCTGTATACAAAATTCCCATAAGAAATGCAAACATCTTGAGTAAATATTGCAAGAAACTACCGTCCGCGTTCCCACCGATCGAATCTGTCCAATCAAAAGTATCACCGATCCTATCTATAGCCGTGAATTTGAATTTGCAGATTGAACTGACACAAATTGTCAGTTTGTTATCACACGCTATGTTATCGATTTATGGATTTTTGTATTTGTTTTTTTTTTTTTTTTTTTACTTAATCCTCTCTCGTGTTCTGAAAATGGGTTTTATTGTGGCAGCAATTCAATTTGAATACGACAATCATTAAAATTCGTTAAAATCTATCCGTGTAATGGAAAAGGATCGTAAAAGAGGCGCCAAATAATCGTATGCTAAACAAATTCAAGCTTTATTGAGGTTAAAAACCAGTTGAGCTTGTTAAAGGAATTTGCAAATTGTTTTTTTATTTATTTTTTTTATTCTGTTTTGTTTAATCCGATTTTGCATTTTTAATAAGAAACCTGGTAATTCTATAATTAGCATTGTTAAATGTGTGTTTTTTTTTATATTTTCTTTTATTTGAAATTATGATTTGCATGCATGAAAGTCGTTAAATTAGAAAGTTGAATTTTAAATATAAGACCGGGGTTAATCTATGGATTGCGATTTTGGAATTTCGTTCATAACTTTTGTCAATTTTATTATTATTATTATGTGTACATATTGCTTAAAATTTAAATGTTGAAAACTCATCTTAGCTGTGGCGTATTGTCTTTAGCTTTACATATGTAACATGGTGTCTCGTATGTGGTCTAAGACCCGAATGCTATGAATGATAGGTCAAGCTTTGGACAAGCAAAAAATAACTTCAACTAATATAGTTTATATTTACACAAGTTTAAGTTTTCTACCAGCATCTTCGTCTCACTCATATGCCAAGAATTTCAAAACGTTGTATGTTCAAATATTACTAATCACCAAGACAAGCAGCCGATAATGCTAAACAACTGTATACAAATCGACCCGAAATCGTATTATTACTATTGCAGTGATATGTTGAAGTTTAATCATAATTTACCGACGAGAAATCTTAGAAAAAATCTCAAGATAGATAACGCATTTTATACAGAATAATATATAAGTATGTCCTTCCCGTGAAAATCCTGTATTGTTAATTTCGATGAGATAATTTTCTTCCTTACATCCTCCTTAACAATTATTTCTCACTTAAAACAAAACCACTCTTTACATTCGTTGAGTGTGCCTATGTTTACGATTTTCCTTCCATGAAACTGTTAAAGTAATCTATAAGGGTACTCTACGATTAGTTGCCGACTGAACAACTACAGGGTGGGCCAAAAGTCACCATGGGGTTTAAAAATTTAATAACTTTTTCGTTTAAATTATTTTTTTATTTTTTTTTAGATTATATAAATAACATCTGGAGAATAAATAATGAAAAAAAAAAATAAAAAAAATATATAAACGAAAAAGTTATTAAATTTTTAAACCCCATGGTGACTTTTGGCCCCCATGGTGACTTTTGGCCCACCCTGTACAATTGAAAAGCTTGCAGTCTTATGGAAGGTGGATGGTAAATCTTAAAAGGTTTGGCTTAGATAAAGTTCGAACGAATCTTGTACTACTAAATTTGGTATGACAAAATGAATTGGACAACCAATCATTATATTTAAAAACACTTCCTTCTATCTGTAGGTATATAAATCTCCATGATTACTCGAGAATGTCTTGACTTAGAGAGCTGTACACTGAATTTTTATACAAATTCTAGATCATATTTCTAAAATGGGTGGAGTTGGACATTTCTTTCGTACGGTTGCCATATAAAAAAAATTATTATTTTGCGCAAACCTACATATATAGTTAAGAACGCATCGACATAGAGACCTTAGATTTCTGGTGCAGTGAGTACCTACGTTAAAATATCAGGTGAAATTTTAAAGGTGCACTAAATTGGAACACGGAATAATAACAAGGCAAGAAGTAATTTTGCTCAGTTGTCCTCCATAGACCATATGCATACCTACTCCAATTGAATCTCAGTTACATTAAATTGTTGACTAATGATAAATTTGATTTGCTATGCATTTGCGCAACTGGACAAGGTACTCAGGTCATAACATGCAGTTTGCGAACATTTGCAAATAAATATCTATATCTAAAACTTAATAATATGTTGCAGAGTGATCGAGTACGGAATGAAAAACAAAACAATAACATGTCAAACTGGCTCCCCGGTTGGAACCGATAAGGTACCTATAGGTTGAAGTTCCTTATTTTGATCTCAGCGCCATTATAGTTCTTCGTTGAGTAGATACTTAATACACATCTTGCAATCATAGAGGAGAACAGTACTTAGGTATATTGTAGTTGACATATACCCATACTAAATTCCATGACTCCTTTCATTCAAGGGTTCAAAAGTTTGAGTTAACTCGATCCTCAGATAGCTTCTATATATTAGCTGCCTAATAATTTGTCTAACATTATCAATTAACCTACTCCTTGACTCTGATTCCTTCTCCTATTATAAGAGATAAAATTTAATTCCTCACAACTTTCACGCTGTCAATTTTAAGCACATATCCGGAAATCAGTATTATTAAGTTCATCCCATGTTAAACTAATTAAGAAAGTCGTCTGAATTTTACATCTATACGACGTAAAATTGAATGTTAATATAAACATATTAATTTTACGATGCTTATATCCGGTTGAAAGAACTAAAGCTTGCAGTTAAAATATATATGTTAAGTTAAGCAACTCGTTATATTAAAAACAATCAAATTGCATTTCTATAATTTAAGTTAATAATACTCACAGCAGTGGAGTTTTCCACCAGTAAGATTTCCATTATCTTTAAAATCAACCATTCAAAATTCTTATTACCTTCCCTATCCCCTTCGAATCATAAGTCACAAATTAAATCCCACTGAATACTTTAAATTGTGAAGAAAAAAATAGCTTTTACGATGTAATCAATTAAAATGAAGCCAAAAAATCGCTTAATTCCCAAAAACGGAAATACCTCAACAGCGAAAAAAAAACTTCGTAAGCTCATCCCTCTTAACACCTACGTTTCCACTTTCTTCAGCCTCGACTGTGTAATCCAATAAGATCAAGATGGCGCGATCATTTTAAATAACGAAAAATTTACATTTGTAGCCGTGTATAATCGACAAAATATCAACAAAAATATTTTCCGCCCGCCCGTTTCTGCTCCGTGTGGAATACAGCCTCCTTCTCATCATTATGCTTCTCGATCTTGTGTACCACTTCTGCTTAGTCTTCTTCTTCTTCTTCATCATCTTATCAACTAACGTGGGGCAACCAGTCCAATTCGAAAATTCTTGTTGAGTGTCTTGAGATTATTTTTATTAACTTTTTGACTCTTTAAGCTGATCCATACCGTGGTCCGAAGGAACTATATGTATGCCTGCTACCTGTGATTGTGGTGTCTACCACTTAATCTTCGTAAAACACCTGAGTATGGAACGTCCACATACTATTCGCCCAAGTGTAAACAATAACACAAAGAAAGTGTAAGGTGAGCGCAACATAAACACATACATATACATGGTAAGTTTACAGGTAAAATGTTGGGACGAGTATCGAACACAAACACTAATCCAATTATGCTGAATGTGGTACAGGAAAGCTTTGTTTAGAGTGTGTGCTGCAAAATGGATGCTGTATGAATCTGATTTTTATCTCAAAATGCATTGGGGAAAATTCTTTAAAAAAAATTGGCACATAATGCATTTTACAGGGAAAAAACGAGTTGTATAGAAAATGTTATTCAGTTCATGCCTTGGAATATTTGATTACAGTTAAAGTTACAAGCCTTCATAAAATAGGTGGCATAAAGAAATAAAACGCGAAGAAAAGGGTATAAAGACGTCAATTTATTGACACATGATCAGTTTCAATATATATATAGGTTTTTTTTTATTCGTTAGTCTACCTATGCAACCATAAGAATACGGTCAAGCTGAAGATGAAATCGAGCACCTCAAGACAAATGTTATCTGATCAAGGCGACTGATCGGTGATCGTTCTGTAATGATTTTGACAGATCTATGCAATCCGCAGGAAATTTATGAGCATTTTCACGATCTTTATTGCTTCTCATATCTACACAAAATTGAAATTCATTAAACGTTGTTCGACTAGTTTTCTACTGCAAATGGATTAAGATGATACTCCACTTCAGTTATGAAGATATTAAATGGCTCGTTTTATTCCAATTTTATTGAAAATTTCAATGTGGATCTTAAACAATTTTTTTTTATGGAATTAAGTCAGCTAGTTTGGATGGCTTAGGGATCTAGATGGCTTTTGAAATTATTTAAAATTGTTATGTTCTTTGGGATTTAAGTTACTTATGAAAATTTATTTATAAGCTGAATTTTTAAGCAGTTAAAATCAAAAACTATTAACAGCTTTAAGGATTAGTTGTTTATAGCTAATGGGGAGGTTAAAAGAAATTTTACAAATGATCATTTTTTCTTAATAGGAATCGTTCTTTTTAGCAATATCTACAAAATTATAGGTAAACTAAGAAATCTGAGTTGAATTTATTGATTTTTAAATGGGTTTTTCAAAAGGTTTCAAGGCCTAAATAAATACATTTAACAAAAAGATAAAAAAAAAAAAACTAACCGAAAGTGGATATTTAAAATTTGCCGGGTAATGTGAACTATTAGATAGTGGGTAAAGTAGAATGATGTTCCACATTGACCGATGTCTGAATTATAAAATTTGAGTGACTCCGAGGATTAGTTGGAACATGTAAATGTCTGTACCTTTCTCCTAACTTATTTTTTTTCTTCTTTCGTATAACAGTTGGATTTTGCTTTCTAGACTTTCTTGCTATAATCAAAATTGTTTTGTTTTTATTTTCAAATTATTTTAAAGTTGTACAGGAATGTACACATAGGTGAAATTTTTCAACGAGACATAGAAAACTATAACCTACTGGGACTTAGAATCAGTTCATTTGATGCTACAGTTCAAAGTAATCTGGAAGGTAGCTTCATTTCTTTGTAATTTATGCTCCTAGGAAATCTTCTCTGTTGAAAATATTCCAATCAATTGGATTAATTCCAGTATATTTTAAAAATATCTACTATTTACGTTTTCAAATACGTTTTCGGAAAGAGTTCTGCAATGTCATAATGAGTGCTTTCTACCTAATTAATGTGCGTTATTTTTTTTTTTTCGCTTTTATACACTTTCAAAGATTCCATGAATATTTTATTCCGTGATTGAATTTTATGCATGGAATGATGGCGGTAATAAAAATATATTGACGAGATTCTTCCTTGCTAAATCAGTAGCATCAAAGGTTTGCATGTTTCTGTAGTTACTATATCACTTAGAGTCGTAGAATAGCTGGAAAATTCTCAAAATGTATCCAGCTTTAGAACCTGATGGAGTCTATCTTCGCTTTGGGAAAAAATAAAATAGCAAGATGCAAATTGTTCTGTTAGCACTTATACAGGGTGGGCCAAAATTAACCATGGGGTTTAAAAATAACTAACGTTTTCGTTTGTACATTGCTCCACACCCTGTTGACCGTTTCTCTTCATTCCTTTTTTACATGATAGCCAACTGTCTGTTCTTCATAGGTAAGCATGTTTCCCCACCCCACCTTACCCCTCCTTTTTTTCATCCTACCATATGTTACCAATTTAATTTTTAAACCCCATGGTGACTTTTGGCCCACCCTGTATAAATGATATCGAACATTAAGGAATCGTGATTCAGTTGTGTCGTTTTCCTTTTTTAGTGATATTAATTCTGCTTGCTTACTCTGCTCACTGTACTTAGCCCATTTCTATCTATATATGCATTGAAATTTCTAGAAGCTGGTTAATTTGTGCTCGTAATAGACTTAATCTAATTTTGTACAAAAATTCTGCACATTTTTATGTTAAAATCCTTTCGTACGATCTATAGAGCTTTCTGTTGGCATTCGAAAATTTCAAGTTTCTTTCCTACTATTCTAAAAATTAACTAAAATTAATTAGAGAAAACGGGCTTTCTATATTATTTCGCTTTGCAATTTGGAATTTTTTATCGTTTCTAATCAGATCAAAGAATTTAACTTTCATTTCTACAAGACATTTTACCTGATCAACTTACGTAAATTTACTTTTCTTTTTCTTTATATTATTAAGCCAAGTCAGGGGATAGCTTATAATGCAAAGCACAGAATGGTAGGACGGATATGGGATAGGGAAAGGATTAAAAAAGAAGAAAGCATTACGGAATTTTACTGTACGAGTGAGTATGAGTAGTGCGTACAGGAATTAATCTACAAGGGATTAGACTAGATATTTCATCCTAACTATGGCCATGCATTTAGCGATAAAGGAGCGTAAAACATCCGGCATTGCGGCGATGTTCGATATGATAAGTAATTACCATTTCGCCAATGAGCTTAAAGGCTCTCTTTTGGACAATAGCTAATGAGGCTAAGGCTGTGCTACCAGCCCTGGGCTGAAAACTATGTTTCGGAAATCAGTACTCCATCAAAAGAAGCGAGAATATTGTCAAGATTGTTATTCAATGATTAATCATAGAATCTCGTTTGACACATGCTTCATTCCCTCTGGAGTCAACAAGAGTGTCAATGGAGTAAGGGAAATCGAGGGTACTGTTATCAGCAAAACTATGGATGGGATTGAAAGTATAAAAAAAAAGCAGATCATTAATGAAATTTAAAAAGAGAGACGGAAATATAGCACAGCCCTAGGGCACACTGGCATTAATAAGATGAGGTTCAGATGTAAAGACATCTAGCATAACCTGTATTTGGTGACTAGATAAAAAATCAAATTTCAAACCATAATAGAAGAGGAGGGAAGAAACCAAGTAAAGTTTGGCTAAAAGGGCTGGATGCCTTTGAAATATCCAGGGTAACGATTTTGGACTTATCAAAATTTTGAAGACTATGGTTCCAATGTCCCGTAAGAAGATTCAACAAGCCTACAGATGAGCGTTGAGAACGGAAGCTATATCTTTGAGTAATTGATTAGATTTTACATACTTTATTAACATGGAGTTAATAACAGATGCAAAAACTTTCGACAGAATCGAAGTGCATACAATTGGGCGATAATTTGAGCGATCGCCACTTTTAGATTTTTGAGAATAAGCTGAACATGGGCTACTTTTCATGCATTTGGAAAGTTTTCTGTCGAATCAGACAAATGGAATAGTTTGCTAAGAGGTTAATGTTAATTAACAGAAAGAGAGAAAACATCATGTCCTTCAGCTTTGAGACGTCGATCCTCTTAAGAACATTGAACACATCTCTCGTACGGATCTGGTTTCTGTGAAGTGGGTAAAAAACGAAATGTTTAAGTGAGTCTAGCAGCGAAAATATTAGCTTTATGCAGGGAGTCAACAACCACTTAACCGCTGTTAAGTAGTGAAGGTATAGAAGAACTGGTCATGTTGCTACTGATATTTCTGAAGAGATACCAGAAAACTTTGCTACCTTTGCGACTTGCCAAGAAACTCTGATCAAAAAAATTTTTTTCTCTCTGGATATGTAGTCTTGTAGAGCAGACTCTTTCGAATCCAAAAAAAGCAAGTAAGTATCCTCGTCCAAAAGATGTTATCTTACTAAACAGATTACGCAAGAGCAACCTTATACTCGCATGAAGCAATTACCGTTATTACTTTGAAAATTGTTGCTTACATTAATAAATTTAGTGTCGGTAGTTTACTGTTATTGGGAAATATGTTGATATCCCACATTACCCCATTACCCCATAACCAACATTATCCAAAACTTTACGCTATCAATAATGGTGTCTTGGGTTTTTACTAGGTATTTTCGAATAATTATTATTTGAAATTTATAACCGGATTGACAAACCTTATGTTTGCCATTCCTAAATCTGGTATGTACCTACCTATATTAACTACCATCATATAAAGCACAGGATATAAACAGTCTTTAACTGGTGGTTCGAACTGAAAAGTTTATTCAAACCCAAAGTTTCCCTTAGATTTAGTCTTAGATTTATATATATAGTGGGGCGAGTGGCCTTTGCACTGCAGCCATTATTGTGAACCAATTACTTTATAGTTCCTCCAGTAAGCCCACTCTTCCCAGGAAGAGCAGTATTTTTTTTTTTGAAGAGATTTCTTCGAAGTCGACAGCTTTAAGAAGTACGAGCCAAAAGCCTGGAATCTACATTGCGCAATGGCTTCGCATACACATAGAACGTGCTCCGTTTCATCCTCTTTGAGACATAGTCTACATACATCAGTGGGTGAGATGCCTATCCAATGCATGTGTTTGTTGAGTTTACAGTGCCCCGTTAGGACTCCTGTAATGACTCTGAGTTGATTTCTAGATAGCCCTAAAAGATCTAGGCTCTTGTTTGAGGAATATTTTGGCTTGTCTGGATCCTGTTAATGAAGTCCATTTCTGGTCCATTTGGTTCTGGATCCAGTTTTGCCTGGTAAGCTTCACAGTATTGTAGGAAATACCGCAAAAGGGTTCTAGTCCTATGAGGGGCATGGATGCTCCTTTTTTGGCCAGTAAGTCTGCAGTTTCCCTTAGCAGGAATATGTTTTTTTTTTTTTACTATTAGGTGGATGAACTAAATCTGGCTTTTTTGCTTCTTTTGCAATAATTAGAATTTCGAAAGAACAATAATTCCAATGTCTTAAAATTATTGGAGGGCCTACAATTACTTATTGGACAATTTCGACATTACAATCTTATGCTCTTGCGTATCTTTGAATTTTTTTACAATCTATCCAATTAGAAGATTTGGCGTGAATTGTTACTGGGGGTTAACCAAGAAAATTTGGAATCTCAGAATCGTACAAAGACATGGAAGAAGAATTCGGTATAGAAAATAATATCGAGCTTGAAGATTTGTTTTATTAATTGTTTTCGGTTAATTTATTCCATTGCTCTTGACCAATTAATTCTTTACTGTTTCGGTGTATTTAAAAAACTGTTTTTTTTTTATTTTTCTGTTGTGTTGCAATAATATCTACTGACTAAATATTGTTTGTTTGTTGCACAACTATGTCCAAGTAAGGTAGAATAATAGAGGTAACAAAAGTACGCAATATGGCAGTGTAGTATGGTAATTAATTTCGTAGCTAATTCTGATAATTCCAACAATGAGGCACTCATCTATTTTGATATTTCCATATTTGTGGTTACAGTTTTGGTTTGAATACCAAAAAGGCAAAAATCAATTTGTAATGTGTAGATATTTTTAGATTGTTGCTTTTTTAGACATATTATGGTTTCAATAATCTGGATTTTATGAAAAAAAAAAAGAAAAAACAATATTGACATATACATATAGAATTGGTTAAACAAAGTGTAACATTATAGTAACCGTAACTTGGTAGCAGTTACGACACAATGTGTAAAGTGGTAAAAATATGTGTATGAATATATGCGCCTGCATTGCATCCGAATCAAACCAAAACGAACCAATCAGAATCGAACCGAATAAAATCAGTCTGGTTTGTTGTATCTTCGGAACATCGCTGCAAATTAAATTCCTATCAATTGACTGTATTCAAGTGGACTGTGAAGTAAAAGAACAGAAAAATTCGATTCGGAACAATTCGGATATCATGCTGCTAAATATGGCCACTAGACAGGATGTAACTGCACATCTTCAAACATCTTTGAAAGTGCTGGGGAATTGATAGAGAACTTGAAAACAATGGAAAAAGTTCAAACAAAAGTTGTGGTCTAATGATAATCAAGTCATATACAATTTTGTAGTTGATGGTTTGTTCTAGTTTATTGTCAACGTTGCCAATTATCTAATGACATAATTAACATAGTAAAATAAGAGAGCAAACAAACTATGCAAACTGGAAACAAAACACCAACAACAGATAAAATTTGTGTTGGAATAATTGTCGACACATTAATCGATCCTTTCATTTTACTTGCAAAATTGACAGCAGCATCATTTAAACAAATTGTTGGAAGAAATGTCAGTAAACTTAATTCGACGCCAAATGATGTAGCATCACCTCATTTTACTACTGCTGCTAGAGTGATTTGAGATTAGCAATTTCTAAGCACATGCATGTCATAAGAGACTGATATCTTGGTCTGCACGTTCCTCTGACCTCATATCCATTAGAATTTTGTTTATGAAGTCATTTAAATGGGAGTGTATATTCCATAGTTATTCATACCGTGGAAATCCTTCTCTAGAGTGCTAAAGAAAGGTAAGACAGACACCTAGAAAACAGTCCAAGATGCGATGCTTCGAAGCCTTTATTACAGCTCATGGTAGTGATTTTGTGAAATTTCTATAGAGGGTCGACAATAATGGTGTGTTCAAGAAAAAGCATTGTAAGTTATCAATTATATTTTATCATAACAGATATTATAGCCTATGTAAATTGACGATATATATATACCCACTTTTTACTTAGTTTTAGACTGTTTATATCAATTCCAATAGCTTTCCGACATATTAGGTTACAGCTTGTATATAATGAACCAAAACTGTGGCTGAATTACTAAAAGCCCGAGCGTCGATGCAAAGTAACTTATTGTGGTATCTACAGAAAGAAGCTGCTCAATTTAGCTTACTTTCTATTACTTATAACGACTGTACAAAATAAAAATCTCCTAAGTCAATGCAAATATATAGAGAAAAAACGATTAGATGATAATCCTTTGAAGGAATTCCCTGATTTCATTAATGTACGATCTTCTGCGAGAAGACCATTTACAAATTTCAGGTTTTACCTCAACGCCTTCTTCAGTAGTGTCAAAAATATAAAAAATACAAATAACAATTTGTATATGGTAATACTACAAAAGAGGTGCCTGATTTTATTGAATTTACTTTCTTTATAAAAATTACTGTGTATGTAATTTAAGTTTAACAGGTATATCGCTTTCAAGTTATTGTTCGGACGGACAGATGGACAGGTATGCAAAAGCCAAAATATTTCATGGTTCTATGTATACGTGTGTATGTAATTAATTTTTTATACCATCATTATTTTTATGAATTAAAAAAAACATATTTCACCCTAAGATTTCATCAAGTTATAAAAAGCTTGGGAGATAAAACTGAACCCTGCGGAACTTCAATCTATAGGAATACGAACATATTATTAAGTGTATGCACATAATATCAATTAATGTCAATTAAGATAAGAAAATATTGTCAATGCATCATTCTTATACAAACATGGCATAATTGAATACCTTAAGCTATTATTTAACAACCTATATATAGAGGTACTAGCAACCATTAATAATGCTGAAGGATAATTGAAG
Organism: Dioctria rufipes; assembly: GCA_963924295.1. NCBI lineage: Eukaryota > Metazoa > Arthropoda > Insecta > Diptera > Asilidae > Dioctria > Dioctria rufipes. The sequence continues at coordinate 337,851,595 of OZ002740.1, read as the reverse complement.
AAATTAAAAGCGATTATTAAAATAATCAACTCGTTCAGTTAATTGGTAATACAAAATATGTAGTAGAACAAGAAAACTACTCGACATTTTAAATAATGAACAAAAGTTGAAATTTCAGGAATGTGATTAGTTTTAGGAGACCAAATTTTGACATCAAGAATAATAATCAAAAATAACTCGTAACCACACGAAATACGCGAGTAAATTTTGGAATGTAACAGACAATTTAGACATAGGTATGTTATGGAGTCTGGACGAAATATAACTCAAACTTGTTTCATAGCAACATAAAGGTATGCATAGAAGTAGCTAAGTAACAGCAGAGTAATATATCTCCAATGACAGAAAAGTTAAAGCCACACAATAAACAGAGATGTGGTGAAAATACTGGTTAATGACTTATATATTATCATTCCTGTTTGTTTATACTTAAAAACGTATATAGACGTATAGCGTTTTACGTCTTGTTTTTCTTTCTATTTTTCATACAATCAATCTGAACGTAACCAGTTTTCGCTGGACAGTCTTTTATATTGAAGGAAGAGTATGCTTTGCTTATACTTATTCTGTGTAACTTAAAGGGCTATACAAGCACAATGCATTCCCTCTGCATGCACTTAAGAATATAAACAAACAGTAGAAAATAATCTTACTTTTTCCTTTAACGAATTCCGTGTGATTATCCTCTGTCTGTTGATTTTGTTGTGAACGTATGCGATCCTGTCGTCGTCTGGACTCATGATTTCGTAGCAATAGTTCACCATTGTTGCGAACGTACCGGTCTCTGGCTGCCTGGGACTGAGCAACTAAATACAGCAATAGAAGTCCCACCGATAGTAATCCTTTCATCATGAGCACATTATAATCCCAAGGGAAAGATCATGTTAGCTGTTCTCTGACTTATATAGATCACAAGTGAAAAAATAAACACTTTGGCAATTGATCTAAATATCTTTCACAAAAGTGAACGAGCACAAATTTTTCTAATGATGATGCTGATTGCAAAACACTATTTCAATGATATTGCCAGAAAAAAAAAATCTAAAAAGCTGTTGTTATCGGAGTAAAACTGCAAAAATGACGTAAGTGCCAGATTTAATTTACAAACTGTAGTTAGTTAAAAGCACGAACTTCTGATAAAATTGATTGATTTGCTATAGTACAGTTGCGCAGAATCACACGATACACAAGAAAACCCACATATCACCTTACTATTATCAACATCATCAACATCATCAAGTATTCAGCATAAATATTGGACAATGGAAGGTAACTTATGACAGTTAAACTTGCCGAACGGGTTTAGAAAGTTTTCGCACAGTCAGCAGATCACATCAGATCAAAGACCATCCGCCAAGTACTAAATCAGTTATTAAACTGCACATCGTATAACGAGCATTTGTTGCCAGTGCGGTAAAATTTCTTCCTCAAAGCACTTTCTTCTTATTGGACAAAAAGATCATCAAGTCTCAGCGACATTATTTTTACCTCACGACTTGAAGGTTTCTCGACCACACCAACCGAAAACAACAAACAAAAAAAAACGAGGAAATAAACAAAAATTTTTAGCAAAACTCGAAATGACAACACTTGTTGAGGCACCGTATCGCGCGCTATAATTATGCATATAAGTAAAGCAGCCGTTTTTTAGTTGCACGAACTCACGAATAACACTTTCAGCTGTTGTAGCCCCGAAGGCTTTATTTTGAGAAACACATCACCTTACGATGGTAAATTTAGGTAAATTTAGGTAAATTCAGGTGTTATCCGATGCAATGTCAATGGGTTACACACGCAATAATTAACGAAATCAATTAACTTGCTTCGCCATCCAATGTCAAATTAAAGAAAATTTCAATTCGCGCCTGGGGTCAGAAATGTTAAAGAATTTCAGGGAGAATTTATTTGTATTTTTTTAAAAACAACAACAACACGGCGCCTGCGCAACACGTTTAACGAATCAACTCGAACTGAGAGACCACAAAACGTGACGGAGTCACACGAACCATAGAGTGGGCTTCTTGATTCCGACTTGACTGCCTTTCTTAAGACCTCTGATTCTGGTTAGGTTAGTGCAACGGAACGAGACGACGAATGTTAGGAGCTAACCAAGCAGTTTTCGTTATTATAACCACACATAGGTACATATATGTGTCACCTTTTCCTATAACAATTCTTACGTAAGGTAGTTTTAGTCTCTCACCATTATACTTACGAGTATATCGCGATCGGCTAGCTACCAAGATCCAAAGCAAGCATCCAACTTCAAGTCTGGATTTGATAGTTTACTATAAGAGAGTAGAGCGATATCTCAAATCGACTACTATACATACATTGAAACCTCATCTGGTTTGTGGCATGGAGCTCCGCATGCTCGATCACCTGCGAAAGTATAAAATATAAACCTGGGCACGTCGCGTCGCAATCTTAGGAAAGTGTTCGTTTTTACCTTTACAGGTAAACTGCAATGTGGGATTGAAAAGAACTTTTGTGCCGACTCTTTATTTTACCATGGCTGTTATGTTTGGTATTCGGATCGGACCAAAACCAAAAAAAAAAAATGAGTCAAACAAAACATCTCTCTCTCTCTCTCTCTGAGATTTTCAGATTCTTGTGGATGCTTCACCTTTTGGAACTTGGTTTTATCTTGCTTTTGGACCTGGACGATGTACTTTCTTCCTTGGGTTGGGTTTTATTTGTTGGCTGGTTGGTTGGCTGGTTAGTTTTGATTTGGATAAGTCTTAAGGTAAAATCTCCCCTGGTATCCCCGCAAGTGTTAATGGCTTGTCGGTGATTCCATCGTTGTTTACCGCAAGTCAACTAGTTGTTTTACTCTTTTTCAGACGTGTGCCCGCGCTAAAGACAAAAACGTTAGGCAAACACGGGTTTTCTGGTGTTCAACAAATTTTTATAACATTTCGCTTGATTGGAGGAAATTATTCATTTTTGAGAAATTTTTGGTGTCATGCCGATTGTTTGTTGCAAAATTCCGGTCAAGACGACGACGACTGACGGTTGGACCCAATGCTCGCTGCTCTTTGAAATGGTGAAATGTTGTTTGGATTATGACTTTAATTTTGTTTTTTTTTTATTTTCTTACTTTTATTTTATGAAAGCAATTTTTATAGGTAGGAAAAGTATATGTTCACAGAGAGAACACTTCGAATGTAACCGGTTCCTTTTTGCTATCTCTGATAAAAATTTTATTGAGGGCTGCGGGGAAACCATGAACCAGTCCTTTTTGTAAAGAGTTGAAACTTTTAAAAGCAAATTACCATTATAAAAGATGATCGAATTTCAACATATTAAATGCTATAATTTGCAACATTTTAACATAAATTTATTGTGATGGGCGGTAAAAACAAAAGTAAACTAATATGTCCACACGATTTTTATGATGCATAATTTGGATGAAAAGAAGATTTGCAAAAAAAAAACAAAATCGAAGGCCACAGTTATCTCGTGTGCTTAAGTTTAACTGGCTTGGGTAGGTACAATGCTTCTATGGTTCTGGGTTCGAGTCCGATGTACTCTATTGATAACAGGGTAAATATTGACTGAGTCGTTGTAAAATGAATAAAATTCTATACAGTCGTTTAGAATACATCTAAAAGTTTCATGTCTAAGTACAAAATTTGTCTGTCTAGATAGAAATGAATTTCATCCTTTAGCGTTATATTCTATGAGAGATTTAAAGGAATTATTAGACTGATTAACTTAGTAGTTTCGAATATGTTTCGGCTGGTTAATCCACCAATAAATTCGGCTGCAAAAGTTTTTACTTAGTGCCTAGATGAACACTAATGCAGAGTGTTTACTCCATGGTGGTCAGCAGAGCAGGTGGTGATAATACTCACCTAGTTAGGCAAAAAAAATTCTGGCATGGGTGGAGGGGTTCATATAAATCATTTCGGTGTAACAGCGTAATTAAGAAAAAAATTCAGTTTTACAAGACATATGGTCACAGGTAAGAGCTCATTGTATGCAGAGCTTTATGGCCTTTCCAACAACTGCTCAACCAGCTTAGTAACTACTCCTCTTATCTCAGGAGTTATTGTGGTCTTAACCACTTAAAGGAGAGGGGTACGGGACTGGTTGAGCAGTTATTGGAAAGGTCATGAAATTCTGTATATAATGAGGTCTTAACTGTGACCGTACTCCCTGTAATTTTTAAGATAGATGGTGTTTTGTGAAAATCTAACCGTTTTTCTTAATCACCCTGAAACTCCGAAACGGTTGGTATGCCCCCACCCTCCCAACAACCATACAATGTTTTGCTTATCTAAGTGAGTACTATCACCTCCTGCTCTGCTGACTACCATAGAAGAAACATCCTGTAGATTATACCAATTCTCTTATATATGCTGAACGAGGATGCCAGCCAAAGAATCGAACCATAAGTCTAACGAAGCACACGCTCCATGCACTGATTTTTAAGTTTTATTAAATCTGTCAATCGACAGGATTCGAGATTCAGACCTAAGTTAAATGTACTGAGAAGGTAAATTCATTACAAATAGTTTGAGGATAGTTAGGGCAAACTTGGGCTAGACTTAGCCTAACTATCCTAGCGGAGTACACAGCAGAGCAATTTTGGTCGCTGTGTCTGGACGTAGTGGCCTAATCGCCCTTACTCTTAATCTAATCTATCCGTAAGGTGAACTTTTTTCACCAATCATTTCTGAGATGGGAAGATAAAATCCTTTCCCCGTATGTCAAATTGTGGCACAGAAACTGCAATTCAAATTGAGTCAGTAATTCTCGCTAAGGTAAGTATACTACTAACAGACATACACAGTGTGTCGCAAAAATAACCGAATTTTTAGTTTAGATCATAGAACACATAGGCCATCTATTGAACGTTAGCGTTATTAGAAATATACGTTTTTGTTCTTTCAAACCCAGTCAAGTTTATGCAAATTGGATTACAGGTTTCTAAGCTACACACATTTTAATGACAGTATGTTTGGTGATCATGTCGTAAATTCGAGTTTCCACCCTACCTCATTTCATTAGTATACAACTTCCTTAGTTACCGTTTCTTTCAAACTTATATAGGTTCAGAGCACTCTGAACTCCGCAGAGCGATCGCGGGTGTCCCCCAGGGATCTATCCTAGGACCTACACTCTACACTATTTTTACAGCTGACTTTCCAACTTTAGAAAATTGTCATGTTTCTTTGTTCGCGGACAATACTGCCATCTAAGTGTCAGATAAAAATATGACTTATCTTTTAAATTCCTTGCAAAACAATCTCCATATGGTACATGAGTACTACCATAAATGGAAAATTAAACTGAATTATAGTAAAGCGCAAGCAATGTTTTTTACGCGTAAAAGAAAACAAAATATCCTGCCAAGCATAAACCTGTCAATTAATAACCATGACATAGCTTGGACTAATAATGTAAAATATCTAGGAATCATCCTGGATAAAACTCTTACCTTTAATCTCCACATATCTCAAACCATACATAAAATTAGCATGCTTACAAAAATCCTATATCCTTTTATAAACAGGAAGTGTAGCTTAAATATTGACAACAAATTAATAATATTCAAATGTGTCATGCAAGCTGTATTATTCTATGGTGCGCCAGTATAGAACAATTGCGCGAAATCACACAAAGCTAAGCTACAGAGAACACAAAACAAACTACTTAAGATGATTTTTAATTTGCCATGGTTCTATTCTACCACCCGACTGCATAATAAGGCAAACATTGACCTGGTTGAAATAAAAGCAGGAAATATTTCTAATAAATTCTTTAATACTTGCACATATTCCGCAAATCCACTAATACGGCAACTCATGCCAAACTAGTGTCCCCACGTCTAGTCACATAGTGTAGGAAACTTTAGGGTATAGAAAGTAGGTTAAGGAAGGATTAAGGTTAAAATAGCTTAAGGGTTTTAGTATAATTTTTCCTAAAAAAACACAAATTGTTCTAGCAGTAACTATGTAATTAAAGGAAAAAAACAAATCATAAGAAACGCTTAAGTTGTACGGAAGAGAAATTACTCTCCATAACTCTTAAATAAGTTAAATTAAATAACAAATTATATGTTAAATTATAAAAAAAGTTTTACTGAGACCTACGAATTGTTACAAAAAGTTTATGTAAGTGATAGTATGAGTCGTACACAAGTTTATATGTGGTTTAAACGATTTAAAGATGGTCGTGAAGATTTAAATGATGATCCAGAAGCTGCAAATCGTCCTGAATTAATTGAAAAATTACGTGAAATCATTGCTATCGATGGAAATTTTACTTTTAGAATGTTGGCAGAAGAATTAAATACAAGTAACGACACTATTTGGAGAATTTTAACTGAATATTTGAGAAAACAAAAGGTCTTTGCACGAATATCCAGCTGAATAACAGCTGTTTGTATTACACGATAATGCACCACAACATGAGTTCTTAAAATTTCATAAATTTTCAAAATATCTATTTACTATTCCGTAAACTGAAAATTGCAATGAACGGAGCATTTTATGAAGATGTTCCATTCCTGCATACAGCCGTGACACAGGAACTGAATAACATTCCGGAAACTGACATAAAAAAATCTATGTATGCATTGCTTGATCGTTGTAAACAATGTATTGAGTCAAATGTGAACATAAATTTGGGGAGAATACCTTCGGGCTATTTATTTATTCATTTTTAGATTATGCATACTGAATTCTTGCTATTACAATAGCAACTAAATTAGCGCTTATATAGTTAAGCCGCCTTAATGGATCTAATTAGACAACTTCCAAATTGAAGACATTGGATATGGTATGTGTATACAATATAGTTTCTAGGAAAATATTTTATGTATAGTATGTGACTTGTATACTATGCATAAGAAAATGGTCTACTTCATTTTAAATGTCTGTCACAAATAATATTCCAATTGCATTTAAAATAAACATACTAATTGTTGTCGTTGGTTTACAGGAGAAATCCACAATTCTGTTATATTCTGTTATACTACGTAGCTAAACTCAGTTAGTTTCTACAAAATTGTGTGGAATAGAGTTATCTCTGACAAACAGTGAGACTAATAAAATAGGTTTTTCAACCTAAGTCCTCAGATGACTCTAAGAAACTTCTATGAATAACCTGCGAAGACTGGGATGTATAGGTGCGGAATTTCTTCTACTAGATGTAGAGATTTAAAAATTATGATTCCAATTGTATCTAATATTTTAATGCATACTTTCAACATGTTTTTAACTACCTACCTTAAAACTTCTATAGCTTTTAGAAAAATAAAAACAATTAGTCTTTCGTCCACTGCTAATATTTCTCATAAAGAATGTCCTCCTTGTCGCAGTTAGTCAGTCAGCAATTTCCCTTGCTCCATACTTTGGTATACCTCAGAGCAGGGTTGGCAGACTGCAACAAATGGATTCTCGTACCAACTTTACAAAAATCTCGTAAGTCATAACAAATTCTCGTACATTATAGGCTTATGGCGAAATTAATGAGAAATGGCGACTTAATTAAAACTGGGGATTATTTAGTAACATTTCATTTCATTTTTTTTTATATTAAAAATAATGGGTATCTTTAAAAAAGTTTTATTTGATAAATTTTTAAACCGATTTTTATATTAAAATTATCTATAGTTTTGTTCTTGAAATAAAAGACATCTAGATTAGGCTAGGATTATCTGGGTCCGAGCTAATATTTTGGTCGAAATTACCATCATCAGGTCGCACTGCAGTAGCAGGTTTATTCTATTATATGATGCCGACGTCGTGCGACTTATCATTCGGATATAGTAGGTTTCTTTCGGCTGTATTTTAACACATTGAGCTGAAGAAGGGCTTGTTAATTTTCTTAATTTTCATCTTGTTAGGTTGATCTTGCTAAAAACCCTCTTAGTATTGGCCATTGGAATGTGCAAGAGTTAAAACGCATAGCGTAGATTGAGGTACAACTATATATTTGTGGTCTTCATCAGCAGTACGGATTCGGGAAAGCTTGTGTCAAAATATGTCAACTTCCTTTTCTTTGGTAAATGTTTGGAGGAAGTTGGTCCAACTCTCGTCATCGAGTTGCTGCAGTTTCTTATACCCTAGACAGACTGTCTCCATAATGACTTAATTTGTAATTAAATGGAGTCAAATGTGCAGTGTGTCACACAAATGAATTCCATCAAGGACCCATTTGCAACATTTCGTTTCATTTTCAAATGGATCAAATTTTACTCCATTTAATGAAATTGCAGTAAAAGTGCCACCTACCGTCATTAAATTGAACTGAATTTATTGGAGAGTGAAAAAGTTTTTCCAATAAAGTTAGCAGTGATAGCCATCAGTTGATTATGAAAGAAATTTCTTTTTGGTCTCTTTCAACAACAAAAATTTTCTTCTAGTCAAAATACTTTGCAACTACAGTAAATACTAGCAAATTCTCTTGTTAGCATTTAATTAAATTATTGAACTCTGCAATGATCTTTACTCACATTGCGGAACTGACATTCCAAATGAAATAATGTTCATCCATAGTCTGTCACCTGTTCATCCATAGTCTGTCACCTGTATTTCAAATTACGTCATTATGGGCACAGTCTGTCTAGAGTATTAGGATCTGGCGGCTTTGCCATAAGACACAGGCTACATAAAACCATGAGTAATGAGCCTGAAACTATCGCTCCCACAGAAAAATAATCTTATGACAAATTATAGCCCAATATGTTTTCTTTCTAATAGTGTTTAAAAAAATTACATGTAAGGCCAATTTATGGAAATTATGGTGTTTGACCAAATTTAAGCTATTTTTATAAGAAAAACTCCTGTAATAAGACAAGGCAAAAACTGTGTAGTGTCGCCCGCTATGCTCTTTAAAAAAAAAAAATAAGCAGAACCGTAACCGCCGGATACATTCCGCGGGTTACGGATCTGCTTACTTTTCTTAAATAATCTTTTACTCCACTTTTGTTAGAAGTTTTTCACAGTGTAAAAATTCTGGTTGGAAAATATTTGATGTCCAAATTCTCGTACTTTCGCGTACAAGAATACATTTTGCCTCATACATCGTACCTGAGTAGAAATTCGTGTACATGTACGAGAATTATCGTACGTCTAGCATCGCTGCCTCAGAGCTCAACTCTGGGACTTCTTTTCTTCTCTGTGTACATTATTTTCTATGATAATCCTATGCATATTTATTTAGATAGATCTATCGGATTAATTGAGGATGGCGTTGTCGAGTTGGCTGTAATCTACGATTGCCCTTATTATGTAATATTAACATCAAGCATGTCGACTTGTTTATTTAAAAGTAGCTATATAACTGATCTACCAACAGTTATAATTAATAATAATGCCATACTATACACAAGAATGAAAGTTATGAATCTAAACGTAATTTAAGGGAAAAGAAAACAAAAGCAAAAACTGTCAGTATATTAGATAAAGCAGTGCCGGATCTAGGAAAGTTTTGAAGGGTGGCAAAGATGTTAGTTACCGCCCCCTCTAACAACGTTCTTTTTTGGGGCAAATTTTGCTACAGTTCCAGGGTAGACTAGGCATCATAATATGTATACGATAGATGACCTATTTATACTGCATACAGTGAAACTAGAACCAGAATTGTTAAAAACAATTTAAATTTGAAACAAATGATTGTTAAATAAAAAGAATTTGAAATTTAAACAAAAATTAAGTTTATTTTATACCAGAGACAGACTTGCAATTTCAATATAAATATATTGATAATGCAATTATGTCAATTGCAATATAAAATTTCAGAGACACACTTGCAGTTTACGATACTAAGAATTTAATTAGAGAACTTACATTTGATTTATCACTTGATTTGTCATTTGACTTAAGAAAGTTCCGTGCATGTACAAAACGCGAGCAAATATTGTGAAATTACTTTTCTAGATGAAAAATAAAAATGAAATTGGCACATTAATTTGACAAGTGTTAAATATTAAATGTCAAAAAAGTTGTACCAACATTGCAGTATAAAATTCGGTTCTAAAAGGTTCGTTTATTAAATGATTATGGTTTATAACTGGGGTCATATTGCAATAAACTCGTATACCGCGTACATTTTTCGCAATTTTTATATTTAGTTCCAATGTACTACATACTAAGTGTATACCGAGCATATACCGAGCTGTTTCTCAGTATATAGAGACAGATTTGCGGTTGAACGCAAAATGCAATATTGAAATTGCAAAGTCCGCCTCCAGTATTATTAACGCAAGGATAACAAATTAAAAATTTAATTATGTTAGAGATTAGTTTTTGATTTTTGCCAATTTTCAATATGAATCTTCTGGACTAAAACTACTAAAATTTGAGACGGTTTCAAAAAAACTCTGGCAAACTGTCGTTCAGGTTGACAGGATTTCTTAAATTTTTTATCGGACTCAAAGGCCTTAACTCCGGTTTGAATTCATTTTATCTATGATAGATACAAAGTTGCAATTTGAGAATTTAGTGGAATTTTTAATTTGAATAAGCCTCTGTTTACAGACTTAAATTTGATAGACAGTATATTGATTGGCTGTATAAGTATAACCACAATTGAAAGTGTGTGATATCAGCAAAGGAGCTTCTAGATTCCGGAAAGAAGACTAAAGTGTTAAGTATGGTCTAAAAAAATTGTCCATTTTTTGTAATTAAAATTTTTCTCGTTTAGTTATGGGTTCAGAAGTCCGACGTATTGCGGCCTCCTTTTAAACTAGTGCCCGGGACAAGTGCCCCTTCGTGCCCCCTCCCCAATAGATCCGGCCTTGAGATAAAGTCAGTTTTCAAAGAAATACAGCTTCCATAAAAAAAACCATTTCTCTGTGAAAATAATGTAATTTCTGTCGAAAATAATGTAGTTTCTGTAGTTTCATCAAACAAAAGCAGTTGTTGTTTAACAAAATTATAGATTCTGCCAAATAAAAGCAGTTTCTGTCACAGGAAATATAGTTTCTATTAAAAATAAGTATTTTTGTAAAAAACAAACGCAGCCAGCGAAATTCAAAAGTGGCTCTTAATAATGCAATTCGATTCATACATGGCTTGTCCAGGATTCAAATATATCTTCTATCTAGAACCCAATTTTACTTTCCTCTGTTTTTACACAGACTAGTAGTTTTCTCTATTTGAGAGACTAAGTTAAACTCAAAGTCAACGAAGAAAAGCCATATGTACCATCTAAGACTATATCGTATTGAATTTTATCAAAATCCTTAAACAAATCAGTGTACTGAAGTCCACTAGTTTACGCTTATATCTGCATATATAAAAAAAACATTTTTTTCAATAAAATAGTGAAAAGATGTTAGATTAGATTAATAATAGGGGCGACTAGGCCACTAAGGATGCGGGTTCCGTGACTAGAGTTGATATGTTGTGTCCTCCGATAAGTTATTAGAACCAGACTTAAATGTTGATGTAACAAGACATATATTTTAAAAATTTCCGTACGATTAATTAATAACATTAATTAATTAATAAAGTTCACTAATGACCTATTCAGATTGGAGAAGTTACCTGCACCACTACGTTGCTATATAAATGTAAGAAATTCATATTTACGTTTATCAATTGCTTTGGGCGTATTTTTTCCTGATGTGGAACTAAAATGGAAAGTACGAGCATATCAAGCAAATGATCTGCCGTTGTCAAGTATAAACTGAAATATTTGCTTGAGCATACGATTTCTAATAAATTTTATTTATTTTGTTCATAATTTTAATCCATAAATCACAAATACTAAAGACATTAATTCCACAATAAATTTGTATCAAGCGCCATCATCGGATCCAAAAGAAGGATGCCATTTGCTCTAATAAGAAGCCATGATTGGAACAAAGTTCACAGCTTGCCATAAGGTTATGAAAATGGTTAAGCGGAATGTGACTCCTATGAATGTTGCTAAAGTAAGTTGGCCTAACTTGATCACCGCTGCGATCTCCAATTGATGTGGCTTCTGCTAAAATTATTATTCTCCCAAGTGATTCTTAATCTTCCCGAGCATACTCTAGTTTCAATTTTTTTCCATTTCATTTAATAAATTCTACAAGTAAAATAATCAAACAAAATTCTACTCATCTTCTACTGTCTGTAGAGGTAAAAGGAGTTATAATGCCGAGTAACTGTTAATGCCAAACATAATAAATTAACGTTCAGTTTGCAGACAAGTATGCTTTGGTATTATTAGTTAATATGTTCTGCTTGGAGTTATGGAATGAAATTTCTCATATACATAAATTGCATGTTTCCCCCAGGTGAATAAGCTTACGTGTAATTATGCATGGTCGAGACGAGGTCATTCCAGTGATTGACTTCACATGAGGGTGAGGTTGATATGATCAAATCTTCTCAATTTGTGAACAAAACGAATACAAGAATGCAAGTTTTCAGTGAGAAGTAAGCATCCAAATAGAAACAGACATATTCAATAACATCTATAATCTCTGTTGTCTGTCATACACCTTACCAACCATAACAATTTGTTCACTTCTATTACCGATCTTCAGTATGCGCGAATGTTGTGAGTATAACACCATCACGAGGAAAGAATTTAAGATTGAATACGATAGCATCGACATGCATTAATTGTGGGTTTACATTGGCAAGTGTAAGATTATCCTAAACGGTTATAAATCTTTATCGGGTTGCAGTTGAAGAATTCATGGCAATTATAAAATTATGGAATAGTTCCTAATCCCCAAAAATCTAAGACAGATGTGGTCATAATTTGTTTAATCTGCCTCAAAACATCGAAGTGCAGAAGTAAAATTATTCTTGCTACGTACTATTTAAATACACTAAATAGAAGCATAAGTATGCATGGTTACGTTGACGATATGGACTTGGAGGAACTGATATAATAGAAGTGATTGTAAAGCTGAATGATTCTGATTCTGGGACTGCAACATTAATATAGAGGAAGACAAAATCTTACGATGAATGATTGGGACTTTGCATGTATTGCTACGTATATTTCAGAACACATCTTAATTTCATCAAAACTATAAAGTTTGTAAGGAATCTACATTCATCACACAAAATAACATAGCCTTTGATTCGGTAAAATACCTAGTTACAATAAAGGGTAGCATACCTATGGAGTAGAAAGTATAGGGACTCGCAGCAATTTTAATCTATTCAAAGAAGAACAATAATTTTTCACAGATATCATCTAGAAATTTCTCTGGTTTGCAAGGCTGCCACAAATTTGAACTAATTTTTAACATAAGCTTTTTGAAGCTAATAAGCAGAAAATAACGTTTCCCGATTTTTAAAATTCTATTTATATCTACGACAATTTGACGCAATAGAATGCTTTACCTGCATTTTACCCATTAAGAAAGCTATCTATTGCATAAAATTTTCATAAAAATAAGTAGAATTTCAAAAACCGGAAAGCTTTACTTTCTGCTTATTAACTTCAAAAAGCTTATGTTAAAAATATATTTAATTTATTTCAAATTTGTGGCAGTCCCGCTCCACAAACCAGAGAAATTAAAAAAAATATTGAATTTTCATTTTTAAATCAATTTCAATAAAAATTGGAGGACAAAATTAAAAATTAGAAAACGTTATTTTGTTGCCTTAGGTGTTTAAATAAATATTCCATTAATCAATTTGAGATTTATTCAAAAATCTTAACGCCCCGCCCCATCTTGCGAATTGTGCACCGAGCTGTCCTATTTATGACAGCGACCCAGCCTTAAGTTAACAACGAAATTTTTGTATGGCAACCCTACGAAGGAGTTACCCAATTTCTCCCATTTTCGAACTTAATTTTACTTTTTTTTTTTAAAGGCAATATGCAAAATGTCAGCTCTCTAGGTACACTCGTTTTCGAGTTATCGTGCGGACGGTCGGACGGATGCACAGATGGATGGACAGACGGATGGACGGACATGCAAAAATCAAAATAACTTTTAATTTTATGCATAGGGTATCTAATCCATTCTGTTCTACCATAATTATTTCTTTAGATTTCATCTAGGATATAAAAATCATAATCTCGAAATATGTGCGTGGCACGAAGACTTAACATTTGGCCAAATTTTAAATTCCAACGTCACGTCGTTTTCGAGAAAAATATCTGTAACAGATGGACGGACGGATGCAAGAGTGATCCTACAAGGGTTCCGTTTTTTTTTCCTTTTGAAATACTTAACTTTCAAAATAATAAAAATTTTACAGAAATCGTTAAAAAAATTTCCGTTCACATCACAGTAAAATAGTTCGTGATGTCCTATTGAAATAATTTGTTAAATTAACTAACATGGAGTGGATCCCTACTCGTCATCACCGATTTCGTCCAAATTCACAGTCTAAGAAGGGCTTGACTAGAAATGAAAATAACGCAAGTTTGAACTCCAGATGACCAAGGGATTCCGAAATAATGCATAATGCAGGCGAGCTCGGGGTTAAAATTAACACTTTTCAGAAAACATTGATAATTACCATTTTGCAGGTACATATTCGCAACATTTAAGCCACTTTTTTTTCGTTACAATTATCTAGAATCTGTTATCTTTCATATACAAACAACCAGAAGTCATTACCCCAATTAGTTTAGGAGCATTTTCCAAAATAAAATTGCGAGGTTTGCTAAATTACTTTTAACTTATTTAATTAGCAGCATATACTGTAAAGCTACCACCTAAAGGCCAAATTCAAACCGATTTTCAAAACTCTTTCTGCTAAGTTCATTACGAGTTTTTATGATTTTTTGAAACTGTTACGAGATTCGCAAGGCAGCGGGTTACAAAGTGGTAACCAGTGGTGAGTTACATATTATTATAATAAAAAATAAATAAAATTAAAACAAAATTATTTTTCCAGGGTTGGGGGTATTTATTTTCTACTCTACCATCTGTGTAGGATATTCGTAGGCAATGCCATCAAAATCGGATAAAAAGTTCAATGTCCAAAGGTCATTCATATACACCAATGGGAAAAAGTTTCTCATTTCCCGAATTCGGGTGTTCTGAGGAAGGTGTGGTAAATATTATTCGATTTGAATAATTCCTTTTGCTAGTATTTTGTGACTTTTTTTTTATTTTTTAAACATATTTTCCCTTCGCTTCTGATTAAGTTGCGAAATTTAATTTTCGACGGCCAAAATTCTGTCTGAAAAATTCATTTTGAAATTTTTTTCTACAACTTATCAATTAATCTAATTTTTTGCTACTTTACTAAGAGATTATCTGTACAAAATTTCAGGAAGATCGGATGTCATTTACCTATTTAAAAAAAAATTAAATCTATAAAAATTGTGCATACCCACTTTTCGTCATTTACTAGCGATTTTTGAAAACGTACGGAATTGCCACTTACAGAATCGAAAATCTACATACCTCCTCTATGGTTGGCATTTTACCCGAATGAATTTGGCACTTTCGTTCAAATTCTGTTGCAATTTAACCGCGACAACTCCAGCGAAAAATTGCAAATTTGGGCATTTTTCAACAAAACCATTATGCATTATTTCGGTTTCGTTTGGTTATCTGGAGTTCCCACTTGCGTCACTTTCATTTCTAGTCAAGCCCTCCTTAGACTGTGAATTTGGACGAAATCGATGATGACGAGTAGGGACCCTCTTCTTGTAAGAGATTTTATCGAATCGTCAAATTATGGAGATATAGATATACAAGTAGTTGACCATGATTTTTTTTTCGAGAAAATCATCTTCAGCAATGAATCCTATTTCCATTTCAGGGGCTACCATCAGCCACGTAAATTGTCACATTTCAGGGATCTAAAAATCTAAAGATTAATGAAATAGCATTCAAGAACAGTGACAGCTTGGTGGATTTTTTTTTCTGCTGGGGGTGTTATCTGACTGTATTTTTGTTTAAGGATGATGCTAAAAATATTGTTACAGTAAATGGGCAATACAATCATAACATGATAAATATTTTTTTATAAACTAAATTAAAATATATATGAACTTGGACTTCTTCCACCTTTCCAAGACTATCGATTTATTGCATTCAATCAAAATTGTATTGTGCTTCGAAATAACGACACCAATAATTGCACGCCAAGATCGGACGACTTGACATTAATAGATTTATAGGCTATGTTAAGGAGAAAATCTACACTAACGATATTCAACGGATTCATGACCTTAACGATAATATTTGAACTGTTATTGGTGAAATTTAGGCAGTTACTCGAAAACGTAATGGAAAAAATCATTGAAAAATGGACATTTACCAAAAGAGCTAAATCGGATATTTGGGCGATATTAAATTCCACACATACCTACTAATAATGTTGTAATGTAAAAGTGGTTACCGTTAAGTGCTGATCAGTTATTGCAAAATATGTAACCCAGAAAAGCAATTGCAAGGCAATTGAATTCTTTAGGGTACCGACCTATAAGGTATCGATTATTTACTTTCGCAATAGCTGATCAACTTTAAATTTCTAAAAATACGCTAATTCCGCTGATCCTACAATATGAAGCAACAAATGCAAGTAGGTCAGTCTGAAAGCTTGAAGAAAGGTTTTTGGAAGACCTGAGGGCGAGTGATTGAATACGGGCGATTGAAAACGGACGAAAAAAGATACATCGGGCAAGTGATAAAACGGAGAGGATTTAATTTGAGATCGAAAGCGTGTAACTGGAATAGATCAAATAAGTGCGTAAAGTTATGGAAAATATTAATGAATAAAACAAATAAGTGAAAAAAGTTGTAGAAGATATTAATTAAATGGAAAAAAACTTATAGGAAAATAAAGTGATAAGATAGAAAAATCGTTTGTTAATAAAATAAGTGAAAAAGCCTGATAAATACACGTATATAAAATTAAAAACTTTTCGGTTGTTTTTTCTAAAACCATTCCCATCCTAAAAGAAATATACCTACCTCTACAATGTCTTTGGAATCAAGATGATTAAAAAATAAATATATTGGATAAAAAAAATTTTTATTATTGGACAACCCTGTTTCTATATATGTAGGACTCTGATAGATGATTATTATTGTCAACGGGCGCGTTGCTCTCAATATTCAAAACTAAAATTTTATCTAAATAGTTGTCAGAAAATTTTAACGAATAAATTTGAAGCAAGTATAAATAAATCTGTCAATTTTTTAAGTGTCCAGCTCCACTCTAATGATTATTTAACCAACAGCCATTGGGCCATATGAGACCATGCTAGAAGACTGGGAATATCGGCAAATGGTTTCTGTAGCAATTTCTAAAGGATTCGGATGAATCCGTACAACATATATTTTGCAAGTGCTCCACTCTGACGAATAAGACAGTTAGGCTATTAGGTAGCTAATTCTTTTCAAGTCTGGGGGAGTTCCAACGTAAAAAGTTCAGATGTATCCTGAGATTAATAATAGAAAAATAATGAATCTAGGCGGCTTTAAAGATTATCCCATAAGATCAAGGGGAACAATGGACCCACTGGAGGTCTGAGTGATGCCGGTTGGTCTTCTAGCGGCACTCGTCCATTGAAATATTACTATTAGATGCATGAAATCAAAATAACGTAATCTCAAGCTGACGGAAAATTAATCTTAGCTTTATAAAAACAATGTGAAAACAAAAAAAACCATCTCAATTCGACAATTCTATAGAAATGCGCCATTATCTATTTGTAAGGATTTTAAATGATCGAAATTGGATAGAGATTTTTTCATAGGTCCAGTGCTGTCATCCTAATTACAAAAAAACAACCAGGAGAATACAAATGGCTTTACATTTCATCTGAAAGAGTCTTTTAAAATCAATTTTATTGACAAATATTTCATTAGAATGCATAAAAACAAGTTTGTAATTTACCACTAAAAACATTCATAAAACAACACGGCGAACAAAAGACGAAACGGCTTCTAGTAAGACTTTCTCACAGTATAAAGCGACCTTCAGATTCAAATCCATCTTTCTTCTGGCATTTGTGGTGACCTCCCAGAGACCACAGACACAGCGTGTACAAAAGTTACATGTAAGTGGACATAGAAAGCCGCTTGTTAATATCAAGTAGACATTAAGAAGTAAAAGGTGACAGGGAAAGACAACAGACGCTACTAAATACATATGCACAACGTACAACAATCTTCTAAGGAGATTTTAATTAGCAAAGTGGTAACTAGTAAGCCACAAAGTTTGAAATTAAAATCAACAGAAAGTTGCAGAGTCGTCACTGTAGCACGTTTTTTTTTTATTTTTTCATTTATTGCGGTAGTTATTTTTGTTGTTTATTATTTTTTTTTGCTTGAATTTTCTAAATATCTAAATTCCTGCGTTTTCTCATCATTACTAGCCGCGCTAGGCTATTCGCTGCGTGCTGCTTACTATCTGCGCGGTGTGTAATTTTATTCTTAGTTTTATCTCATCGTAAGTCGTAGAATTATGGAAATTCTTAGAATTCATTTGACATAAAAATTTCTTGTTTCTTGTGTCATTAAGAGAATTGCTGGACAAAAACCCAGCTCGTGGCCGTTGGGTCACATATCATGTGAGATAAATACTAGGAGAAAAAAAAACGACAATGCTCTGTCCGCTTTCAACAGCTATCTACTGTGTAAACGGCTTAAAATTTGAATGTTTCAAGCTGAAGCCGTTAAATCGTGTTAAGAAATTAATTTCTGGAGAGAAAAAAAATCGAGTTTTTGTTTTTTGTTTTTTTTTCTTCTTTTTTAATTCTTCACTCATACCGGCATAACAAGGTAGGGAAAATACTAACGCGAGAGAATGAGCCTCGACTTAAAGGCAGCCGCAAAAATTAATTTTTGTTGTTACGACTGTTATAATCTTGGCGAGTAATAATCATAATTTTTGAATTTAATGACTATCACTAAGAAGCAGAAGGAGGTAACTTTTTCTGATGAATACTGTACGATTTGGAGTAGGACTATGCATTGCAGGTGCATGTTGAATGGATGAAATATTATGGAACAAGATTTCTGGAGGGCTCATCATAAACCCGGCGCCTATTTATGGATTTTGTAGATTAGGAGTTAAACATTATTTAGGTAAGGAATTAAGAGTTCTGGCCTTCTTATATTAGAATGTAGCTCTTTATAGAGTACTTCTTAAAGATCATTAGCGTGAACACAATTTATATAAAATGGCCCTTCAATAAGTGCTTTTCCAGCTATGAAAGTTTACAGAGTTCTTACTCAAAATAAAGCTATGAAGTATTACTATATGGTTGTAAGACGTAAAGGTCACCCATTTAATATAATATAATAATTAAAAATTCTCTAGCATTATCACTCGAAAAACTGTGAAGTCATACAGAGATATACGAGGGCATGGAATCACATCAATAGGACACGTAACTCTTGGAAACTGTAGGAAGTGTATAATATATTCTGTTAAATAAATTCAAACAAAAATTTCAAATTTGTCCGTTGAACATAACCTTCGAGGAGAGATGTGGTCATAATTGCGTACGACTTGCAGATGAATTTGATGCAGTCGTTAAATATCTAATGCTTTATTTGCAAGGCTGGCCGGGTAAACTACTCAACTACCAAGGCATATAGGCTAATAAGCTTAACTTCTGTCCTACTTAGAATACTAAAACACACCTGCGACTGGGAATTGAGGTGCCCCATTCCCAGAAACTGATTGTCACAACACCAGCACGCATACTTAAAGGGAAAATCAGTTGAGACGGCCCTCCACGAGGTTATTCACTCAATTGAAACGGGCTTCTTCTTCAAATAATCTACGCTAGCTATTTTCATCGATGTAGATAAGTTCATTAAAACGCTAACAAAACATGGAGTAAACTAGTCCCTAAAGCATTGGATCGCACACATGTTGAACAATATAACTGTCTTTGCTGAACTGGGCGGGGTAAGAAGAATAAAAAGAGTCCAGAAGGGCACCCCTCAAGGCGGTATTCTATCACCTTTGTTGTGGGTATTCATTATGGATGATCTTCTGCTTACACTCACCCAGATAGGATATAAAGCGGTATGTTACGCAGGCGACCTGGTGATCTTAGTCATCGGTAGCTACGAATCTGAACTCTGCGGACATGCAAAACGCAGTCCGACTAGTCACAGACTCGGCTACGGATTTTGGACTATGCGTCAATCCGTTAAAAACAGATCTATGCCTCTTCACCAAGAAAAGGAACATTCCCAGATTGAATCTGTTTCTTATCGGCTCCACACGCCTGGAACAGGGTAAAATATCTAGGTATCATATTAGATAGAAAATTAACCTTGAAACCACACCTTGAGAACAGAGAGAATAAAGTTCTTAGAACCTTCGCGATATGCCGCAGCTCTCCAATCATCGCAAGATATTGGAGAAGATCCAACGATTGTGACTCCTTAGTGTAAGCGGCGCTCTCAATTCAACCAGCTCTCGTGAGGTTAAGCGCAACATACAACCCTAGCATATATATGTCAACAAGGAGGCATCAATCGCTGCGCTAATGCTGCACTTTAATCGGAGCTGGATTCATACTGATACAAGAGTCCCAATGAGTCTATCTTTGAATTCGTGCAGTTCATAGTACTTGACATGCAGGAACCTTATCGAGACTATGCTGAAGAGCAATTTTAAAACAAAAATTCCAGATAGTGCAGAAAGGGAATCACATTCCGTGCTTCAGCCATTAACAAACCATATCGTAAGAAAACACTGGAGCCATACACCTTGAAAGCCATGTTACGGTTTTCCAGGCGGAAGTCAAAATCATCCCTGAAGCAAGAATCTATCTCCTTAATTCAGACATTGAGGACAAGGAGATTGAAATCTGCTCGGATAGCCAAGCAGCTATCAAGGCCTTATCAAAACCCTTTACAAACTCCCAACTTGTATTGGAATGTAAAACAACTCTGAGCTCCCTTTCTCGGAACAACAGGACTGGTACTTTGGGTGCCAGGTCACAGCGACATTATCAGAAATGAAAAGGAGGGTTGGGAGCCAATACTTAAATTTGTAAGAGCATTCGGTTGAGATCTATGAACAATTGCTCATTAGTTTGGAGGGTGAATAATGGGCCTTTTATGGCCTACGTTCCAGCGCCCCTCTAAGGGGCGTTAACCTTAATTTTCAATCAATCAATCAAATGTTTCATGCGTTATAACAAAATATAAGCGAATGAATACCAAAGAAATATTTTAAGAAATGAATTTTTATCAACTTTAGACTTATGTAAAAATAAAATACTGGCAGATAACTGTGTAAAGCGTCGCAAACCAAGGCACTAATCATAAGACTCGTCGCAGACGTCAAAATATTACAGGGTGTCCCGTAAGTGGTGTCATATTCAAAGACTATGGATAGGTCATGTTTACAGGAGCAAAAAATTGTATGGTGAGGGGGGGAATAATAACGGTTTCCGAGATAACAGGACTTAAAGATATATTCTTATAGACTACCCCATAGCTTCTTTAACTTCTGAACGTTACACCCTATGATGATGGTTTAACCTTTTGTAGATAGACAGACAATCGTTGGACCTTTTTAACGGTCTCTAATTTTTTTCCATCCTTTTGTCCATTTTGAAGTTATACCTCAACAAGGTTGAAATTTCGGAACTAGTTTTTTTTTTATTTAATTATACTATTTTTATCAAAAAACATGTCATGAATACCAAATTTTCATATTGGATTTCAGAAGCCCAATATCTTAGCTTTAAAATGACCTATCTTACTCTGTACCGAAAATGTAACCCTTTCTGTGTTCTTAAGCATCTTCAGTTGAAATGCCAGAAAGTAGGCAATTATCTTTTGGATTTGGAACTTTGTCAGTCATTTTCGCTGGATATGCTTAAGAAAAAGTGCAAAAAACGCAGAAAGGGTTACATTTTCGGTACAGAGTGTGATAGGTCATTTTAAAGCTAAGATTGTTTGTTTTGTTTTTTGATCAAAATAGTAGTAAAAGAAAAAAACAAACGAGCTCCGAAATTTCAACTTTGTTGAGCCTTAACTTCAAAACGGAAGAGAGAAGAGGAAAAAGTTATAGACTACTGGAAAGGTCCAACAATTATCAATCGAAGAAGTTTTAAATAATTATCACAGGTTATAACATTCCGAAGTTACAGGGTGATTTATAAAAACATACCAATATATCTTAAAGTCCCATTATCTCAAAAATCATTATAATCCCCCCCCCCCCCCCTCCGACACTTACAATATTTTGCTCGTCTAAGCATGACCTATCCGTAGTCTTCCGATATAACACCACTTGTGGGACACCCTGTATAAAAATAACATATTAATTCAGACGTTTTGCCTCGTTCGACTTTTGCGATTAGAAAATTTCACAAAGCGAAACATTAATGTGGGCAGTATTCCATACGACCGATAAGGATAAACACTTGATTTTATACCTACCTCATCAAGTTGAAGAGGGGGAGGAGGTAAAGCCATAACTGAGACTTCCCATCATTTAGTTTAAATTTTTTTCCTAGATTATGTATACCACTAAAAAATTCTATTGTCTAGATATGCTACAGCTTGTATACTCAAATAGATTTGTACATCAGTAAACAAAAGAGGGTCAAGGATAGAACTCTGTGGATATCATACGCAGACGCACAACACTGTAAGCTGAGAGTAGCGAGAAAGTATAAATCAAAAATCGTCTGAAGAACAGATGAAGAGAATTTAAAAGAAATCAAGTAAAGTTGTCTGAAGGTCGAGGAAAATTTAAACTTCTAATTTGTTAAAAAAAAAAACAAAAATGCGAAAAGTTGTAAACTACTATCCATACAGGAAAATAGTCTTCTGGTAACTTTAAGCTTTGCTCCTTAACTTCCCAAAGCTACCTTTACTACATATATACCTTACTTAACAAAATAATAAAACAGTTTTGATATAAGGCTGAACTACAATAGAAGTAAATAACTTTACGAAATTAAATGAGACGGAGGTTTACGTACGAAAAATTGATATTTTTAGCCTAAATATATATCACATTCCGTAAGAGTTATTATATTGATATTTAATGTTTTCAATTTTAAAAAGTGGTAAAAGTGAAAAAATTAACAAATGGAAGTTGATTTAATTGAAGATTTATGGCTTCTATTAATTCGCAGTACCATTTCTTACGGAATGAGCGATTCTTAGCGCACTATACTTACGGAAAATTGGATATTTAAATTTAACGAAAGTTCCCCTCTCACGAGTTAAAGTTAATTTGTGTGCGCCTGTTAAATTAAAGGGAACGTTCGCTTTACGTAAGTAAATGTACTTATGTATACTTCTATTCTAGTTCAGCCTATAAAAGTAACCTAACGATTTTACGCTCAATAACTCTCAGCTCAGTAATAGTTGCAGTAGTGTATGTGCGGCCGGAGTCCGAATCTGTACTCAGCTGAGAATTTTTGTTTAAGGAATCGTAGTCATTTGGTTCAGATAAATTTTTCCACATAATTTTGTTAGAAATGGTGTAAAAAGTTTATTTCGGTTCGAAAGATAAGATAGCAAACTTAAGATTATCAGAACACCATTTTTCTGTATGAATGATTTTGTCAGTTTTACATAAGAATACTGCAAATATTTTAGAATGTACGACTCAGTTGGGGCTCTCATGATGTGGTAGTGAGGGAGTCTCCTTCATAGCTTGGGAAGTATATCTCGAGTGTTTGACCGTGATGAACAGAATTTGGCAACCGTGAAACTACGTGGCACTGGTGCGAGAAGATTTTATTAAATACTCACGAAACTTCTCGTTCGGTGATTTGTGCCCAAGTGGATATTCAACAAAGATTTTTTGTTAATACTTTTATGAATAAAGAATACAAAAATGGCAATAGTAATGCCAATCTAGTAAATGGCAAACGTCACCTTGCTCCAAGGCGATAAGTATGTATGTGTGTTTGTATAAGTTTTTAAAAGCATTCGAAGGTTTTGAGAGATTGGTCACAGGTGCACACAACGATTAAATACCGGCCTAGGTTGTAATCCTGTTTCAATTACTCAGATTGAAGGTGCGATTCGATTCAATATCTGAACTGAAATATCAATCGTCAACAGCACAAATCCTCTTCAATTCAAGACCGCTTGAATAGAACGGTCGGATAAGAAATTTTTAATAAAAAAGAGCAAAAGTTTATCACTGTAAAAATCTTTAAGTTTGGCTAAAAGAACAGAACGTCAGATTGTATCAACTGTAACATCCAGAGCCACTATTTTCGGTTCATTAAAATTATGACGGCAAAGTTTCCAGCGCTCGATGAAATATTGGAATAGGTCATATGTTGAACGTCCAGAACGGATTGCACTAGCGGTCGCTAATCAGGTGGTTGGCATGAAGGTAATTCGTTAGCGATGTATTAATGTGTACTTCAAAAACTTTTCATAGCATCGAAATTAGGGCGATTGGCGGCCGACAGTTTTGCTGGTTATGCGAAGCTGTAATTTTTTGGGAATAGGCGGGTCATGGGTAAGTTTACAAGTGGTTGAAAGATTCCTACCTGAGACAACTTACAACTAGATCTGAAAATTTCCATATAAACGCAGATCTCTTTTTGAAAGCTCTTTAATTTTTTTTTTTCAACCAAAGAAAGATATCATTGCGAAGAATTTATGTGGCATAATACAGCTCTCTCTAGCTAGAGAATGTGCAGACCTTTCTATTAGAGGGCCATTAGCTCGTTTTAGTTGGACCGCGTTTATGTGAGGTTTTGCACATCTAAATGTAAGTTATTTCAGCCAAGCCAAGTTTTTTAAGCACCTTAAAAATACTTCTTAAGCGAAAACGAACCTTGAAAGTTCTGTAGAACATATATGAGATCAGGTTATCTAGAACACAATGGCGTTGGTGAGGATGGCCAGGTGCATGCATTCTTTACGGAAAGAAATGTAAGAAAGATTTGTTTAAAAAATTTGGAAAAATTATTTACACTCAAAACTTATCCCTCCTGTAGGAAAATTTTTACAAAATAACTGGAATTCCCAAGCTAACAGCACAATTAACTACTATCAATTAAAAGCTGTTAAAGTTAGTATTGTGAGTTGCAAAAGTTGGCAGAGTTTACAAGGTTGAGGTTCCTAAAGTTTTACTGAGGTCGAGGTTGGTTCCCTTAACAATTCCAGACCATGACACATGATATAGAGGAAAAATATGTATAGCGGAGCTCTGAAACGTATGACAAAACGGCTGTTTGCGTTAAATCAGACAGGCTAGAAACGTGGATAATAAATGAATACATTTCAATATTCAAGATGTTAGTAAATACCATATTTTTAATAATCAACGTTCAACGCGACATAAGAGGGTACTCAGTTAGCCTCCCTTAATCATAATGTAGGAGTTTTTGCCTCATATAATTCACACCCAGAATTTATTCTGAGTTTATATGAGATGAGATCAATTTGATCTGTTTCAAGCGCCTACGGCAGGCAGAAAACCAAGCCGTGCCGATGAGTGTAAGGTTTTCTGCTAACACGAAACGCTTCTTTTTCTTCCTTTTTTTTCTATTTTCAGCCCACTGCGGGCGTACACAAGTTCATTTCGTTTTCAATTAATCTGGTTTTTAATTTTTTTTTTCTATTTTTCTCAATTTTTTGGCTTTTTTTCATTTATTTTCTTTGTTCTATTTTCTCATTTGTTTTTCAAGTCAATCAATTTCGCTATTTGGGACCTGTTGATGAGTCAAAACCAAGACTAGAAACTTGTCACCAAAAATCAAATAGGTTGTGTGATTTTTTTAGCTTTTGCTATGTACCAGAGAATCCAAAAAAATGCCTTCTTGAACAAATACAATTTTGCCACGGTAAAAAATCTGAAAGAGTAATCTCCAATTTTGTTTAATCAACAAAATTTTAGTGCCATCACTGTACTAATCTTTTGGTGTAAGGCAGATTAGGGGTGTAAAAGCACTGGTGAAATATTGGACTGATATTATGCAGTGATCTGAGTACCAAAAGGAGGTTGAACGGTTTTGTTATTAGTAATTTGAAGAAAAAAAGATTAACCGAAGATAATTTCCAACTGGTTGGAGAGGAGAACCCGCACCAATGGTGGTAAATTAAATGAATCGTAAAAGTGACCAACTCTGAGTTTTGTTAGATCTAAAAGCATTTTTCTTTATTTCATTCCTATCAAAGCTATATAAATTCATTACAGTATATCCCTGGGCGTATTGACAATATCACATAAAACAAAACAAAAATTGCGAGGAAATTGTTCGTTAAAGGCGGTAAATCAATACTTATGGCTAGTAATATAAAGTATGCAACTTTCGAAAATGTTTTCAATTCTAACTAAAGCCTATTGGAGAACTAGCCTAATGTATATGTCGTAGACATTTAACGTATCTTACCACTTTATGAAAAGTCTAGGCACTTCATGAAGTGTATGCAGATAGTGTAATAGTTTACGACTTTTCACACTAAGCGTCTGAAATTTTTAGTCATTTCATGAAGTGGTAGGAGCCATTACGCTGATATTGTAATACCAACTGATTACACCATCGGTCCAATATTCATGAAGTGGTAAGATACGTCAAGTGTTTATGACAATTATATAGATGTTATAATGGTTTCCTCACAATATATCCTTATGGGACACAGTGACAAGAGTTACTCTATAATTTAATAAGTCTGTCATCAAAAGAAACATTCAGGTCTATACTGCAATATATACTTTTATCTTTTAATAAAAACAAAAAATATCCTTATAGGTTCAGAGAGTATCCTATTACAAAAATGAATGTCATAAAATAATATAAATTTATCGTTTATCACATTTCTACAAAAAATAAAAATAAAAACTGGAAATAAAAATTTAAAAATTAGCAAATATCTTACCCCTACCATATGACATAACCTTTTAAATATTCCTTGATCACGCAGCTTACCTGAAAAATATATAAAAAAAAAAAAAAACAAATTAGAATTTATCTTCGAACCGAAAAGCAAAAATAATTATAAAACACAGCTTGAAACTAAAAACCCAAAATATTTCAGAAAATTTATGATAAAGAGCTCGATTCTCTGCAAGATATATACCTAATACACGAATGATGGCACATACAATCCACTCTCTGGAGAAGATGTACAACATGATAAAGAAAAAATAATTTTTCATATTAAAATATGGAAGGTAATCCGTGAGAAACAAAAACAAAAAAAAAAAAAACACCAAAACAACAATAAAAAACACAAGAAAAGAAACTCCAGGACCAAAAAAGCGCGGCACGTTTTTACTTAATTTTAATGCACCTGCATCAAAACTTTACCTGAGGCATGTGAATGCATACCTATATATGCATACAACAACCGCGAAGAGTGCCCCCTGCTGCACTGTGAATTATCGATATTTTCAAAAGAGACTAATGCATGGACCACTTTGTAAAGATCCTGAGAACAGATGAAGTAATTCCTAGAAGTCCTGGTAAGAGGTGATTGTCTCAATGGTATTGTCTTGTCAGTTCGTTTTCGGACCATTTTGTTTTAGACTTAGGAATCCTATGCAAAGGTGAACATAAAACTGATTCCTTTTGTGCAAAAAGTGTTTTTGATGACTTTTGTGCAAAAAGTGTTTTTGATGACTTTTGTATGAAAAGTGATTGGTTTTGAGCATTTTTTGTTGGAACTTTTGGTTTTGCACTTCAAACCTATTATATAAAAGAAGCGCCAACTTCATGCCTCTTCATATAGAAATCAGGTAGGCAGTCTAGTGCTGCTTTTGTTTTTTTTTTTTTTAAAAAATTGTGGAAGCTTTCTTTAAATGAGAAGAAAAAAAAAACCTAGCAAAAAAACAAATTCCAAGCAAAATGTTGGGCTCGTGTGATCTAAATTCCAAATTAGAAAATCAAATGGTGTCTCATAAGGGAAAAAAAATTAATTTACATTGGCCATAAACATAACAACGACAAACGACGAAGACGACAATTCGAAAATCGACCGACGGCGACGGCAGCGGTCAAATGAGAAAAACAAACAATCGCCAAAAATTCTTTGGAGTTGGGACTTTTTACGCGTAGAGAAAAATAAATGAAAACAAAAAAAAACAACACACGAAAGAAAAACAAATTTCAAATGTTCTAAGGCAAATGGCAAATGGCTGTGAGCCGAATGGGTAATTTGAGTTTTGGACTCATACATTTCTCATTCGAGTGTAAATAATATTTCCACTTGGCCCAAATCAATTTTTCCAACAACTATTCAAGCGCACCCTTTACAGCGGGGCGTCAAGGGAATCGCTGAGCTTTATGGGGCTTTTATGCGGCTGCGCGTCTGGAAATTAATTAGCTTTTTAATGTGTGACTTGTGAGTTGTGTGAGATCATTCGGGTCTTTAAAAAAAAATCTTAAATTTAAATCCTAGCTTCGTATTAAGCGAACTTATTTTTTAAGGTGCTGCTTAACGCCAGTTGTATTTAAAATTTTCTGCTAAGTTGTTTTGGCTTTTGTTTTATTGTTCTCATATTCAACCGTCATCAACAGTCAGCAGATACACTTTGATAAGGTATCGTTGGAAGTTCTTCCCTTTCCTGACAATTAGCAATATTGAAGATTTATAGGCAATTTTCAGATAATTGCTTCACATTATTTGAGGCCTTTTACATTTACTTTAACCCCGTCTAGATTTTCAGATCTATTAATTGTGTTTAAAATGTTTATAGGATTCCCGAAAAAATTCGATAAATTAGATTAGATTTTAGATTTGGTTGGCCCTTGTTCTGCAGCCAATTGTATTGGCTATATTATCGATGGTTGACATGCTACGATTTGTGTCAATTAAATGTGTACTACTACCTCGACTTATACTGCTTCGACTTATTTTTTCAATTTGAAAAAGTTTGTCATACTGACCATCGTTGATATCGAATATAAGTTTTTATATATCGACGTTCAAAGGTATGGTAAAAGTAGTGACGCAGGTGCTTTAAATTTTTCGACTATAGAGATGAAATCTAAATACAGTTTGTTCGAAGAATACCACCAAATGTTTGCCTGATCAATATCAAAGAACACCTCGTACCTAGATTATCGATAAAGGATTCGCATTAAAATTTTACTTGATGCATCAGAACAATACTTAAATTTACACAGCCTTATAAGTAGATAATTGAAAACGCGTTGCAACATAGCCTGAAACAACTATTAAAAATGTTCAAGCCCCATAGTCTCTTGATATTTTTTTACAAACCGCGAATGATTTAGAGCCCTCTTGATAAAAAATGGGGGGTTTAATAAATTTTGAAGTTAATGGAAGAAGACTAACGGAAGAAATTTTCCAAATGCAACAACGTTTTTGTACTTGTACTATAACCACACACAAGAAATACCAAGGTATCGACGGTAGTAAAGGGTTTTCCAATAAGAGATGTTATTTTAATTAGCCCGCTATTTCTGTAGATGTCACTTTTGGAGCTGTCATTTTTAGACATTTGACAAGTAGAAACCACGCCATTAATAAAAATGGAACGATACACGATTCAACAACGCATTGAAATTATTAAAATTCACTATAAAAATGGTGAAAATGTGGCAGAGACGGTTCGTAAAACTCGAACATTTTTGGGTCGTCGTGAAGCACCTTGTCGGACCGCAATACAGAAATTGGTAGAAAAATTCGAGCTGTCGAGGCAAGTTAGTGATGTGAAGAATAAAGCCCGTGCACGTCGCCCAAGAACAGCCGAGAATATTACTACTGTAGCCGAAAGTGTTGAAGAAAACCCAGGTTTGTCCATTCCTCGTCGTTCTTTGGAATTAGGCATTCCACAAACGTCATTACACCGTATTTTGCATAAAGATTTGGGTCTTGAGGCTTATAAAGCTCAGTTAACACAAGAACTCAAGCCGGCCGATCATCAACAACGTCGAGTGTTTGCTGATTGGGTCCTTGAAATGCATGAAAATGATCCGGAATTCCATCGAAAACTCATCTTGAGTGATGAGGACCATTTCCACCTCGATGGCTTCGTCAACAAGCAAAATTGACGAATCTGGGGCTCGAAAAACCCAAGAGTTATTGTTGAAAAGCCTCTCTATCCTCAACGTGTGACTGTTTGGTGCGGTTTATGGTCCCGCGGGGTCATTGGACCTTAATTTTTCGAAAATGAGGCTGGAGCAACAGTTATGGTGGATTGCGCTATTGACAGATGATTATTGATTTTTTATGGCCGGAATTGGATGGTATTGATCTGGACAACGTTAACTTTCAACAAGATGGCGCTGCGTGCCATACAAGCAACGAAACCATTGATCTTTTACGGGAAAAGTTTCCGGACCGTGTTATTTCTCGAAGAGGTGACCACAACTGGCCACCGAGATCTTGTGACTTAACACCTTGCGACTTCTTCCTTTGAGGCCACGTGAAAGAGAAGGTCTACGCCAACAGCCCAGCGTCGATTCAAGACCTCAAAGATGGAATTCGTGAGGCTATCGAGGACATAGGGCAGCCACTTTGCGATTTGGTTATGGAAAATTTCATGAAAAGGATATGGTCCTGTAGGCGTGGTCGTGGTGGTCATTTGGCTGATGTTATTTTCCATTATTAATGGCATACCTTCCTCTTTATAATGAAATAAAGATCCGATCATTTATCTCAAAAAATGGCATTTTCTTTGAATATCAAAATAACACCTCTTATTGGAAAACCCGTTACTAAGAAAGTGATGTATGGAAGAGCTCATAGCAAACCTCAATAACTCACTGATCTCGGCTAAATATATCATGGGCACGAACCAAAAATGTTTTTCAATATAGGCGAAAATTCATTTCTTTCTTAGAATTTAAATCGACTATATTTCTTCAGAATTCGTGTGGTTTATTGGTGGCTACAGACGATCCGAACAAATTCTGCATTTCGTCTTTCTGGATGAACAGGGTGTCAGCGAAGGAGCGGGGGGGGGGGGTTAGATAAATACATTAGTGTTTTCAATAACTTGCATTCTATACAATGTAACAAAAACTTTTTGCTCTTACTCTGAATCCCGCCCCGATATTTATTTTCATACTTCACGACTACTCAGGCAGCCGAAACCGCTGAGAGTTCTTGAAATTATTCGTTATTTGACTGTACTTAAACTTACGCACTGTCGTTCTTTGCATTCCACGAACTGAATTTATTGGAGTAAGTTGAAATGTCACTGTGCACTCGCTTCTTATCATCGATTTGCATTAACTTCCTACTACTGGTATGCCGTACATTTTACCTACTCACAATTTTAATGCGATTTCAATGAAATTTTTGACTCAATAAATACTTTATCTTATTTAAAACATTTCTGATGTGCGAAGCAATACCTTTCGAGTTCATTTTTTGTTAAAATTTGCACTTTTCTTAAATACGGAAACCAAAAAATGCAAAATCTAATTTGATTGTGGCGATTAGTGATAGCCGTTTAGGCGTTATTTCCCTAGATGGGCGATTTGTACCCATGGCAATAAATTTCGTTAAAGTTTGTAATTTTGTAGCTTATCCAACTCTTAAAAGAAATAAATCTTTCACTAATGTTTACCTCCACCCACCCACCCCTCACAACATCCCGTAAGATGGTAGACAGAATTTGCTTGGAACGTCTACAGCCACCAATAAACCACACGTATTCTGAAGAAATATGGTCGATTTTAATTCTAGAAAAACATATCTAAGGTGGATTGTGCAAACTTTTGTTGTTTTTCTCTAAACAACATTTGGTAGCATTGCTGCGCTCATCTACATAATAAGCCTAGACACCTTGAAACTTCTATCATAAGCAAGGTCGTTTTCTGAAATATACAGGGTGCTTCCGCCATGGTGGTGCATAGGGAAGGAGGTGATAATACTCACCTAGGCAAACAGCAAACAAAAAATTGTATGGAAGGGGGGAAGGGAGGCGGCATATCAACCGCTTCTGAGTTACAGGGTGATTAAGAAAACATGCTAGTTTTTCACAAAATACTCTATGTATATCTTAAAAAATACAGGGTGTACGGTCACCGTCAAGAGTTCGTTGTATGCAGAACTTTATGGTCTTCTCAACGAGCACAGTTCTCCTCTCCTCTCAGGAGTTATGGTGGTCTAAACTAAAAATTTCGGATTTTCTTACCTTTTTGTTTTTTTAATTTGACCTCTTTTTGTTTTTTACAAAAAGGTGGTTAACATAACTTTGAATTTATAAAAACTGTAAACTGTGAATTCTTCTCTTTAATTTCACCTATCGCACTTATTTGCTAACTGTAGCCGTTATAGAGTTATTTTTTTTTATATATATATTTCAAATTCGGTTGGTGAAATCAGCTAATTCCATGGTCAATGGAGATTTTTCCGAATATGAAGATTTCTTTCTTGTTATAATCGTTGTACTCTGGGAATAGCCGAAAAATTAATTGCAACTTATTAGTTATAGCGGTACCACGCTTTCTCCAACTTTCGGGAACTAATAGGTTGCGCAATTGATATCTTGTTCCAGATAAAACCAATTAAAAAGTTAAAAAATTAAGACCAATTTAAAAAATTATTATAAAGTACCACCAAAAACTGTTTAGTTTTCATTGTTTTCCCGTCATATTTTTACACATATGTAAGAACGGAAATTTTTTATTTCATTTCATTTGTTAATCATCAAATAATACTCCTATTTGTGTAGCCTACAACAATTTTTAATCGCCGATATAAAAATTTGCCGTTAATGCTCGTTATTATAATACACTTAAAAACGAAATTAATGTGGGAATTCATTCAAGCATTACCGAACCTTGGCACATAACATTTCAGTGGGTGCCAGGACACTCAGGTTTTGATGGAAATGAAAATGCAGACTTACTGGCCAAAAAAAGGAACATCCATGCCCTTCATAGAACCAGAACTCGTTAGCGGTATTTCCTACAATACCGTGAAGCTTACTATGCAAAATTGGATCCAAAACCAAATGGACTAGAGATGGACTTCAATGACAAGATCCATACAAGTCTAAAGGTTCATCAAAAGACCATCCTCAGAGAAGAGCCTATATCTTTTAGGGCTATTTAGAAGTCCTAACCGGCAACTGTAGACTTAACAAACACATGCATCGGATATGCATCTCATCCACTGATGAAGTAGTTATAGTGTACAATAATATGTAGAAATCTTATCCGGGTTATGAACAGGTCCCATTCACATTTTTAACAAACTATCAAATTAGGAGTTAAAACAATAAGTAATCCAACAATTTAACATAATAGTTGCAAATTGAAAATGGTAACTATATCGTTACATATTGCAACCGATTTATTACAGTGTCGAAATCAGGTTACAACTGTAAGGAGTTCCAACTAAACTAATTTATAACATTAAATAGTACTTTATAAGAGGTTATTTTTGTAACTATAAAGTTGCAAGTTCATATCAAATAGATATTGAATATAAGAAAACTATAGTTGTCAATAACATATTATTCTACAAAAACGTCGAGCTGCAAATTTGTTTTCCTATACATTTCCATGTTGCTCCAATAACTAAAGAGTTCCGAAAAGTGATAAAAATTTATACATTTCCATGTTGCTCCAATAACTAAAGAGTACTGAATATGGATAAAAATGTATAATTCATAGCAAATTGAAATTATCTATGCTGTCTGCATACAGATAATCATTTTAACAGAAGCCACATCAACATCTTGCAGTAAACTGACAACTTTCTAGTGAAAGAGGATTCAATGTAGTGCTACCGATTCTAATTTTACAATTATGCAAAGTAATTAGACACCATTTAATGCACGCTTATTGTGGTAAAGTAAAATTTTGAAAAAAAAAATTAGTTGGATGACAACTAGAAAACCTAAATGAATAAAACCACTCTTGGCAACTGCAGCCGTATTAGGACTTAACCGGTCGGAACTCAATACACAGGAAACTGATAGAATAAAGATATTTAAAAATCAAAAACAAATTAAAAAATTAATTCTGAGTGTTTGCGTATTATTTATACGATTCAGTCGTCTTAACAGAACCAAACCAAGAGAATAGGGACAACTAACCGAGACCTAATAATACCAACATTATGTATACCACCAACAGAATTAATTTAATTGGCATTTATTTAAAATTAAACTTTTCCAAAGTAAATTAATACTATAACTAGGAAGTAGAATTGAGAATTCCTCTTTTTGTTTTCAAAAAACACGACTATACGCACATATAATCTCACAATAAATGGACGCGTATTAATTGGTGCCGGACCTGATGCGGCATTGGGAATTAACATAATCGG
Source organism: Dioctria rufipes (assembly GCA_963924295.1). Classification (NCBI taxonomy): domain Eukaryota; kingdom Metazoa; phylum Arthropoda; class Insecta; order Diptera; family Asilidae; genus Dioctria; species Dioctria rufipes. The sequence goes on along the minus strand of OZ002740.1, from coordinate 337,817,493 downwards.
TAGAGCGGTGAAAATTTATGACCTGTCAGCGGTTGCCGTTCATATAAGAAGAACTCACGTCTCAGGGAAGACAAGAATACCTGTCTATATATGTTCATCGTATATGTACATTGATATGAAGGGTCCCAGCATACAACACAAAACTGAATATTATGTCACATAGGCTAAGCAAAACAAACATAAAACACACAAGATATCTGCCATCAAAGCATTTTTTTGTGTAGAGTTCTTGCGTTTGCTTCAATACAAAATAGAGTCATCTTGAAATGACTTAGACTTTTGTTTTGCCATCAAAAGAACAAATTGCCAACAAATGAGCGAGAGTGTGTGTGTCTGAAAATTTCGCCGCTAGAACAAATAATTATAGGCACTGTGGACGGCCAGCATCTGGGTATACCCCCGTGATATTCTTCGCCATTTAAGCAGCGAAGGTGTGACTTCTACGAAAAAAAAAAAAGAAAACTTTAAATAAGCGTCAAAGAGCTAATTAAGCGCGAATTCATTGGAACTGCTTTATATAAGATTCATGAAAACTGAAAGAATATAATCCCCGAACTAGAAACCTATTTTAGATTGGTCGCAAATGTGAGTATGTTTGTATGTACATATATGTAGTCGAGTCCACACACAAAATGTTAAGGTGATTTAGATGAAAAATGCAAACAGGTAAACATCGTGCGCTTAATTATTGTGCGGACTCTCTTTAATGTGGCAGGCGCGATTCTATTTGATCAGTGAACCCAGTTGTTTGAACAGCAATTAAAATAGCGGCCAGGTAAGATTTGCGCAGCCTCACAGCACTTTCACGGCGCGGCACCAAAGTGCTCATGCTCTCTTGTGTTTTTTGAAATTATCGAATCGAGTTTGCCGAGTCTATTTGCAGCGAACGTTCAGGTATGCTACATGTATTCAGATAACATGTATGTACATCAGAAATGTTTTCAGGGTCAGCGATCGTATTTCTTATGTATTCGCGCAATTACCCTGAATGTTGATCTTTTAGTAAAACTATCGAAATCACTTCACACCGGTAATATCTGACTTATTGGAAATTCTAGGTATCTTCCAAGGTAAGTTAGTGGATATATAACAGTTCTAGGAAAAAACCGGAAACAGCAAGAATTTTAGTGCACCTGAAATTGAACCACAACAGACTTGCAAAAATAGCTGATTAGCTTAGCTAAAAAGCATAACCGCATAACACTGTTATCTGATATCGGCCGATCTGCATCCCAGAGTTTTTCCTGATATTCCTGAAAGTAGTAAGACTACAGTGGGAATTGACATGCTAAGAACTCACTAAATCAAAACTGTGTTACCATAATGAATTTTCTGATGGAACAAGGAGTTGGTTTTTGTGACACATTCCGAGCAATCGTTAGCAGTTTTCATCGAATACCGAATGGAGTTCGAACATTGGGTATTCCTGTAGCATGTCTCCACCTCCCAAAATTTTTTTTATAAATTTCACCCCGTACCTGTAGCATGTCTCCACCTTTCTAAGGATGGATTTTTTTCGTTTCGGCCAATATACTTTCGGTGCACTCCTCTTTCGATGCCGATACTTACTTTTGCAGTACTAGAGTTTTTCAATTTTTCAAATGAAGTACTAGAGCTTTTTTCAGAAAATCGCCATAACCCGGCCTGGTTATGTCCGATCGAAAAACGAATTTCACTGTTCGCCTCAACTATTTGGCAGCTACAATTTATGGAAGAAAAGTTTTTTCTCCTAGGGTACTTTAGGGTGATGGGTAGGTACCCTGGCAGGTGGGGGGTAATTTTTCGATATGGCATGATGCATCTCAAATTAAAGATCTCGCCGAGTACTATCGACTGGTATACTTCGTTTCTCGATTTCCTTAAATACAAATTACAACAAAAACAAATAGGACCGTACTCTGGGTCATTTAAACCCCAATTACTATATTACGCACTTATTTTCGGAGTAACTTATTCCCCCTAAAATCTATGTACACCCCGTGGGCTATTATCTGCAAAAAAACCCATGTCATTATCTCAAATCGTTCTCCAGCATTATGTAAAAGAAAATCGCATACACTGATTAGTGCGGCACGAAGTAAAGATCTTAACCTTCCTCCCCGCTTCCCCCTCCATCGCGTTGCGTAGCGAGCTTCAAATATAAAATTGTCAAACATTTTTGTGATGTTGGATACATGCTATAGATACGGGGTGAATTATTTAGATAGGTGGAGACATGTTACAGGTACGGGGTGAAATTCGTAAATTCTTTTTTGAAGGGTGGAGACATGCTACAAGAATACCCGGACATTGTTGGCATAAGAAAATAGCGATGAGAATCACCTGGGAAGTACAGGTAGGCCTATAATTTATATCATTGGATGGAAAAACTATAAACCTGGTATGTATTGCACAGATTACTTTCAAGGTTGGTCACTACATATACCTTTCCTATAGTCTCTATCAATCAGTTGGAATTGGTATATAATGTCAATTTCCACCACACATGGATTGATTTTGAAAAGTAACTTAAGCATGTAAAGAGAGGCGAGAGAGAAGTCCCGACCTTCTCAAATTTTCGTAGGTTGGTCCTAAATTTCATTGTATTGACTAACATTTATATGTTAGAACTGGTAGTTAAAAATCTAGTAGGCATTTACTTCATAATACTTTTAAAAGAGCGTTCCATTTTTAGAAGTCTTGTTCACTATTTTGGTTTCCGACTGTTAATCCAAATATCATTTTAAATGTAAACACAGAATTTTTAGCTAATTTTGCAGTCAGTAGAATACTCGTAGAACCATCTTCGGTGTCTAGGGTAGTTTCTTAAATATTCCGTATCTTGCATAAAAGTAGTTCATCTAATACACGACGTGTTGTAGAGTTTCTGGGCGATTCTACAAATGTATAGCAGAATAATGTTCTTGGAAGCTTTGCTAAGGAGCAATCGTATTTTCGTGTGCAAGTTCACTGCAATCATCACGATGCATTGCTAGTTTTACAATGTCCGAGAAAATAGGAGAGAAAGATTTGGTAAAGGGTAAAGTGATCTAGTAAGGCTAATTATTTATTGTGTTTGCTTCTTAGTGCGGTATCGGAAGAGATCACTGGAAGATTGAAGCATAGCTGGTCGTAAGAAAGTCGATTAGGTAAGAGGGATGCCGTTAGAGACAACTAGTCTGCCTCACTTTAATCTCCAATGCAGTACATGTTTAACGAAATCGATTTCTTCTGAATTCTTACAGCTCCTGGTATCAGTTCTTTTACTCTTAATGACTTCTTTTGTTCTCTTCCTTCATATGCAGGCCATAATTGCCGCGTAATTCGGCAGGTTTCTATGTTTGGTAGGCGGCGCCCTGATGATCTCCTCTTTTAAAGCTCTGATTGGATATTCACAAAACCTATCGCTGCGTAGCTATCCAGAGCCCTTTTTGGCCAACTCATCAGCAATCTCGTTGCCTTGGATATCCTTATGGCCAGGCTTTCAGCATAGGGTTACCTTGTGCCGCGTAGTTAATCTTAAGGCTGATCTTGCATAACTGCACCAATTGCAATTTGACCAATACAACATCCAACGCCTTGAGAACTGTCTGGCTGTCAGTGTAATATGCAGATGGGCTGTACGGACTCTCTGCACATAGATACCAGTGCCGCCTGGTAAATAGCTGCAAACTAAAAAACATTGCATTTATCCGACAGTCTATAAGGGTGGTGCCAGTAGCAGTCTCTTCTCTGGAGAACACACGCCTTGAAGACATCCGTAAAGATATATATGTTAACTTAATTTAAATAATCTAGCCTAGAAATGTTGTCGACTCGCTTGAAATTCTTTTATAACTGGAATGTTAATAAGATTTTGATTTTTATAGTTCTGTCTGTTCGTCAAATTTATCGACCGCTATTTCGATTTTGGGTCAAATCAAATGCTTGCCTGTGGACAGTATAAAAATATTCCTGTAAAAGTTTTTGTGTTTCCATAAGGGAATACTAGACTATAGACTAAACAGACTTTAACTTGCCTTCGAATCAACTGGAAGTTGCATAAATAATCAAAATGAAATGTATTTAAATGGAAGCTGTCATACTAAGGGCGACTGTGACGAAACTTTCAATGGTCATTCGACAGTTGTTAATCTAATGGATCAGTTCGACTTATTTTCCAGTTGCTTGTCGACTATTGCGGTTAATTCAATTTTCAAAAGTGTGTGCTGGATTAATAGAATTTATTTTAAATGGTTGATAGCGAAATGGACGACGAAATTCAAAACAAGTATAATCTTAATTGATGCTATTCAAAAGTATGAATACTTATTCAATCTAAAGCATCCGGATTATTCTAGACGGAAAGAATCTGAGAAATCATAGAGTGAAGATAGCGAAGAAAGTAAAGAGAAAAAAAAACGTTAGTAACTGAAAATACTTTTGTTCATTTAATACAATAATTTCATTGCCAAGGTAAACTACCTAACTAAGTTGTTATTTAGGAAAAAATTCAGTATATGCAAAACAGTTAGGTAAGAAATGTAGCATATAGGAGTATGTACTATGGGCCCTTTTAATTCACATTTCGGTGTCGGGATCTGGCATACACCTAATGTGGTTATAAAACAATCCAGAAAGGAAGTCTCTATTTCTACTGGCATTAAAAGAAAAATTTCTGATAACTATGAAATTCTTAATGAATTAATTAATAACTTTTCTTCTGGCGGTATTTATTTTATAAAAATAATTAATATTCATTTTCGTTATTTGTAGACCAAATAATTCCATTAACAAATTTAAATATTTCTTATTCATTCTGTAGGAAATTTTTAAATTAAACTATGAGGGAAAATGGATGAATGAAAAAAAAAACCACTCTTTTTTCATCGAAAAATCTTTGAAAAAGAAATTTCTTTGCAAAAGAGGGCGTTTCGTATCGGCAGAAACCATATACACATCAGTACGGCTTGGTTTCTGCCTGCCTCTCTATGAAATACTAGTGCCGCATAGGGCTTCATGTCAGCTTGCCTCTTCACTTTGGAATATACGGCTGGCAGGAACCAAGCCGTACTGATAAGTATATAGTTCCTGCCGATACGTAACTCCCTCTTTAGCAAAGAAATGTATTTTTCAAAAAATTTTCGATGTAAAAAGAGCGTTTTTTTCACTCAATTCTCGAGCTGTGATTTAGCAGCAAACTCGGTCAATTTTATATTGAGCAAATTCGATATGAATTTATTTCTTAGCAAAACTCTCTATAAAATGGATGAGCCATAAATTTCCTCCACGCTATTTTGTTCAGATATTTACTACAATTGACATTTAAGACGTTGTTCGGGATTCATAAGAATCCCGATATTAGCAAAACCAATAAGAACTTATATGTTTGGCGGTTACACCAATGTTGTTATGAACAGTAGATCTTGTTGTAACTGCGTATTCCGCTTGTTATAGTATCAGCAGAAGCGATAGAAATACACGTACCGATGGCTATTGTACAGGGAACTGTCTCGATGTGTTGTTGAATAGGGAAGCATTATGATGAATTAAGCCAACTCTCACTGGTAGCGACGTCTTCTGATATCTTCGAAAACAGTGCCAAGGAGGGATAGTTAGCACAAATTCTCATAGCGGTCTCGAACACTGAGGTTAACCAGAAAAGTAATCCGATTGATGCACTCTGGGTTCAAGCACCCACTCAGAAGGGTAGAGGTCAGATTGTCCCAATGACAACCTGCCTAGTTAGCTTCTCCTACGGCCAGCAATAGCGATGACATGCACGCAATAGCTTGAACTCAGGCTGTCACAATTGAAGCCTGAGTCAGGCCGTGTTGAAGTTTGTTTCTAGAGAATAAGATTACCTGGTGTATCGAGGAGTGTTCGAGAGGATGAATCCAGAAAGGATTGAGCCAGCTGAATTACTGGAATGCTGATGTTGTCTAGATGGATTGAACCAGCCAGGATTGTGATAAGTTGGTCTTCTCCAATATCGTTAATTGTAACGGACGTGGTCAATATTAAAGCGGAACCACGCATGTCACCTCTAACGTCTAATAATCTTGATTATTAGTCTGGTTACCAGCGAACTAAATTGAGGTTTGGTCTTTTCAAGAAAATCTAATATTATTAGTAGACATGAAAAGAAAAAATTATTGACTTTAACTATCGCTCTAATTACTACCACAGTGTTCGCTCTAACTAACGAGCAGAATAGACGAAGTTGCATTGTAAAACCGATCAGACTCTAGATAGATGCTACTTCCAGTTGCGGTCCCTTCCGACTATAGTGTGGCATCTTCATAATATGAATGTAACCTCAGAACAGAAGAAACATCTACTGTAGTACATCTAAATAATAAAATAATGCTTCAGGAGTGCACCACTTTTGATAGCTTGAAAACATTGAAATTAATCCATTAAACAAAACTATTTGGATAAAAATATTCCGGAAAGATAACTAATCGAAAAACTGTTCTTAAAATAAAAACAAAGAATCTCTTGACAGTATGTACAACGCCTTCGGTATCTAGCTACTTAGTAAATTAATTCAAATTTAAGATATATAGATACTTAAAATTCCTAATACTCAAGCATCAACAAAAATTCTTTAATACAATTCCCCGCTTGATTAACTCGTTACAACATCGCCCAAAATGAAGGCAATATATATCCCTGCATAAAACTATTAAGAACGTTCCTCCTAACCCCCCTTAATCCTAAAACAAATGACAAAATCTAAATTTCTGATTAAGCGTTTTGTTCTTAACTAATGAACATAAATCTCTTTCTTAGTTGGTTCGAAGCCCCCGTGCAGCGAGCCAGATCCTCCACACGAAATCAATCATTTTGAGCCCTGCACTAACTGAAACTCTTGATGATGCACCATTTGTACAAGTTTAAAACCGAATCAGATTCCATCCAAGTTGTTGCGCTAACAACTCACCTCTCCAGTACCACAGGATCGTGTCGAACAAGAAATCCGATCGATGTTCATCATCTCAACTTCTGACATTTCTATAATTGATCACCTTTTGACTTTTCTGAGCTGTCGGTCCCTTTCCCTTCACAGTGGAATCAACCGACCTAGGTCATAAATGTATACCTGCGCAGAACCGGTGCGAAGGTGTCTTCTTTACCAAAAAAAAAAAAAAAATGATCCGAACATCATGAATAGCATGAAGAGAGAATAGCCCCGCAAGAAGAATGGCCTAAGAAGAATGGCTCGATTGGATTTGAAGTGGAGATCATGCAACACTAGACAAAAGCAGCCAGATCGAGATCGTTCGTTTTGCCTTTATATCCAAAAGATGAAGAAAAAAAATGTTTTCGGCATTGTTGAGATTTTTTTGTTTTGTTTTTGTTTTTTTATTTATTTTTATCTAAACCCTTGTCTAGTCGACTAGAGCAAATCTGTTTGGAAAATCAGTTACAGATGGCATGTGGCATTTTACCTGTCCATAAATGGCTTATAAAATACAGTAAAGGTCTTCAAGGTGCACTGTCCGAATGTTAAGGAGAAATTCACTCTCGTACTCATTGCACATACAAGTGAAAGAATCTGAAAGTACTCTGAGTGCAGTCAGACTTGGCACTTAATATTCAAGCCGCAAGTGAACTCATTATGTAATTCTTGCCGTAGACTATGAATTCTTAATAACGTTCTCCGTGCGGTTCCCTCACAATAAGCACCGAAAACCAATGAACCGTTGGCATTCCAGCGTCAATCTGCAATGATTTCAACTTTTCGACTGCACCGCATCGAACTTTCTTCATCTGTTGCTCTTTGAAAAGATTGGCCGCCACTCCATTACGGCCCCTGCGGTCATCGCTTTCCCACTTTTGACGGGTTATGAAGAGCTGACTTAATGGAGCTGGGCTTTTGGAATGGGAGGTCCACAAGGCATCATAAGATATGAAAAAGTGCACAACAACAATATAACTGACGTGAAGATGCTTTCAGATTTGTCCGTCACGTCTCGAGTGCACGAACTTATTAGTGGGAGGACGAGGAAGAGCAACAGATAGCCGCTTAAAAAGATAATCGCTAAGTGCTGCTTTTAGGTAACCGTGCCGCTGATATTGGCTTCTCTCACCTCTAAAATTTGGCCAAATGATCACACTAAAAAGATTTGAGTTCGACTCTTCGAGTCTCGATCACTCGATCTTGTGGTTGAATAATTGAAAAGCTGATTAGTAGTTGTGTCGATTTTAAAGCATTTCGCACAACATTTGCGGTGATGATCATTTATAGGTCAGTGCCATACCTGTGTTATTTATTTCAGGTGAACATGAGTTCTATTGAGTTTGAGACGCGATGTCTTCTTTTTAGTATAATCTGAATGTGAGTATTTACATAAGTATAGGTATAAGATATAAGACAGCATTTTCAAGTGAGCATCATCCCACATTCACTCCCTTTTCTGTCTTGTTGTGGTTTATAATCTATGCGCAATCCTAGACAGTTCCGATTCTTGCAAATCCGCCCCTTTGTTTGTTTACATGGATTTATGGGCGAACGGAACGCTAACTGAAGGAACATGGTTATGAATTTTAAATTTTGGTAGAAGACTTTCGTCGGGTATAATGGAATTATTTTAAGAAGTTCTAAAAAGTGCCTGAATTTGATTTTTGACGAAGTACCATGAATACTTCACTGCAGCTTTGTTCATTGGATTTTTTCTATTCAGATGGGGAGCAGAATACGTGATTTACATAAGAGGTCAGCCGTTTAGGTAATATTACTGGAATTAACACAAAAATACATGCATGTCTAATTGAAGTCTGGATGATGGTTAAGGATAATTTAATGTCGATTTTCTTTCACTCTTAGAAGGCTTACTATCCTCTTGATAAAGCTCAATTGGCTTTGATTAGGTATGTTTTTTAACCAATATATTCTTCAATTAAAAGGCTAGAAAAACATATATGCAGAATTTAGGCGTCATAGTCATTCCCTTTTCCGGATATAGAAATATTTCGGATTATGAAGGACATTCAATTTACATTCAATGTACGTAAAGCACACTGACCAGGAAATGATACTGAAAACAGATCTGCATTGTTTTCTTAATAGTTCCACATGAACGTCCTTGGTCATCCTTGTTTGCTGTGGAACAACAACAGCAACAGAATATTCTTCCAAAGGTCACCTTGCCTAAATATAATGGCGATTATGACGGCAGGCGTTCCTTCCACGACCCCAATTACTAATGAAGATTAACTACCCGCATGGAATAAATTAAAAGCGAGCTATGAAATCAAAAAGATCTTAGTAAATCATCAGTTGAAGTTATTAACAAATAAACCAAAGTTAAACACAGAAACAGCTGCTGGTTTAAAATCACTGATTGATACGACAGAAGAGTGTATGCAGCGATTACGGAGCCTACAAGTAGACATATCATCATGGGACGTTCTACTCATTTATCTAATTGTACAAAAGCTACCTTTTATACCGTTAGGGTTATGAGAAGAACGTCAAGGAGCATCACAAGAGCTTCCTACATATGAAGACTTCAACTCATTTTTAGACACTAGATTGAAAGTACTAGAAGCGATTACTGATACATTGGTACGCAAGTCAAATCAAACCAAAAGTATCTCCAAACCGACTACTACAACTAAGACATATCACGTTGTAAGTTCCACAAAATGTTCTGCATGCAATGAAGATCATTTTCTACAACATTGCAATAAATTCCAAAGAATGGATATACAGAGCAAACGGAAGCTAGTTACAACAAACAAACATTGTTATAACTGTCTATCAAAAAAAACATTCAGTAGCTGAATGTCCAAGCAGGTATAAATGTCTTAAATGCAAGAAAAGGCATCATACCACACTTCATGAGGATGTAAATGCAATTAATTTACAACCCAAAACAGTAGGGGCAATCAATCTACATCAAGGACTTGAAGTTGGAAACAAGTCACATACAAAACGACTTCAACAACGTAACAAAGATAGTAATGAGATCAGGCAAACAAAGCCAACGTCCAGTAACAATACTGAATCTTCACAAATGACTTAGATCTATATGAATAGGGAAAGATCATATGCTTTACTATCGACAGCTTTAGTCAAAGTTAAAGCTGGATTAGGAAAATCACAAATACTTCGATGTCTTATTGACTCAGGATCGGAGTGCTCATTCATTACTTAGGCTGCATGTCACAAGTTACAAGCCAACTGCCAATCTACAGCGGTAGTGGTAACAGGACTAAATAAAAGTTCAATGAGCAACCTTGACAAACAAACCAAGCTATGGTTACAATCCTGTGGTCCAAACAAGACACAGATCGAAGAAAACTTTCTAGTAATAAACAACATTACTGATAACTTGCCAACCAGAACAATTTCCAAGGAAAGTTATCGACATATAGAAAAACTAAAACTCACAGATCCCAGCTAGTGGAAGCCTGGCAAAATAGATGCTCTTTTGGGTGCCAAGGTGTACGGAAAAATTGTACAAGAAAGCGTTGTACAAGGTACAGACAAGTCCAACAGCGATAAAAACAATTTTCGGTTGGATATTACTCGGGACTGCAGATAACGCAACTTACGAAACCCATGTTAACACTTTCATGGCTACTACCAATGAGCTAGACATGCAGCTCAGACAATTTTAGGAAACGGAGGAAGTTTCCACTGGTCGCATTCTAACAAACGATGAACAGCTGTGTCAAACACTATATAAGGACACATGCATCAGGTTAGACACTGGAAGGTATCAAGTGAAGTTACTTTTTGTCGACAACACGATACCCATACTAGGCAATTTTAGACAACAGGAAATCAGGCGTTTTGAGAATCTACAACGGAAATTCTCAAAAAACTCAAAGCAGATTACGAAAAGTGTCTAGATGAATACATACAATTAAATCACATGGAGGAAGTAGATTTACCATAGGACCAAGAGCAGCATTATTATATTCCACACCATGCTGTCCTTAAAGATAGCACCACAACTAAATTACGCGTTGTGTTTGATGCCTCTGCAAAAAGTACGAACGGAAGGTCGCTTAACAAGTTTCTGCTAAATGGATCAACCCTTCAGCCTACGTTGTTTACAACACTATTAAATTGGAGAAAATACAAAATTGTAATGAACGCAGATATTGAGGTATTGCATGATTCAAGTACATCCGGAACATCAAACGTATGAATGAATTGTATGGCGGCACCCAAAAACGGGCATGCTAACAGATTACAAATTGAAAACAGTGACCTTTGGTACCACGTCAGCTCCATATACTTACCTATCAGGACACTCCAACAACTAGCTGAAGATGAACGTCACAAGTGGCCTCTAGCAGCAGAAGCAGTATATCAAAACTTCTACGTGGACGATTTGTTAGCTGGAGCTGATAACTTGGATCATGCAAGGATTTTACAACATGAACTCATTCAAATGTTGAAATCTGCAGGATTCAATCTACGTAAATGGTCCAGCAATGATAATAGGCTGCTACACGATCTTCCTCCAGAACACAGAGATCTAAAAAACTCATTGATGTTTTCAGACACTGAGTCAATAAAGACATTGGGAATTAAATGGCATCCTAAACGTGTGATGCACCTTTACACTTTTAGCTCTGCCAAATTCTGCTTATTTGTCCCGTAAACAAACTGTTTTATGTTGGAACAAACCTTTCAGGTGGCAGCACTTTCTATTGGCTTTGTCCACTTAGTTCCGTGGTGTCTATGTTCACATTGTAGAAACACTATATTGTAAATATTGAGAGATACGTACTGTGTCTTTGCATTTCCCCACCCCAAGCTCATATTTATAAGAAAAACGTCCATATCAGGCGCGGAAATTAGGGGTAGGGGGGGGGGGGGTCTTCCTGCAATTATATTTAGCAAAAAACATTAAATGGGGCACCACTTATCCAGCGCCGTAAGTCGCTGAGTTTAGCACTCCAACCGCAGTACTACAGTGAGGTACTATAGGAAGGTTTTCGCATTAAGCGGTGTGGATGATGTGCCATTTTTTAATATAATTTTTTTACAAAAACTCATTTTTTAATAGAATAGTAGTTTAGGGCGCCAAACTGCAGGAGTCATTTAAACCAAACTCCTCGATATGCTATTTCATGCGAGTACAATTTGTTGTGTCAAAAATAGTTCTAACGTCGCACAGTGGGGTATTTGATGGAAAAAGTTGGCCAAACGCTATAATCAGCTTATTTCAAACATCCAAATTACACGCTTCTCAGGAAAATTTCTGTGAATAATTGAGTCTGTATGCTCTCAAATGTTTGTTTCGAGCTTCTGTAGTTTCTTGTGAAACATCTATTTTTTCAGCTGGCAATGCTTTTCAAGTGACGCGGTCAACTGCAATGAACTGTTAGATTGGGAAGACAGTTTTGTAAGCAGCGAGCCTGTTCATAAGGTTTTTGCGCACATGTCAAATTGAGTTTGATAGTCAAAAGACCACTTTCACATTGGACAAAATAATAAATACAGTGTTTTTAAATAAGTATTTTCGAGCCACTTTTTAATTTTTTTTTCCAAATTTATTTTCATTCGAGTAAGTTTAGTGATAACTTTCAAATAAGTTCAATTTATGTGATTTCGTCAATAATTCTCTAGTTCCAACATGGGCCAAAATAAGCACTGTTCCCCAGAAAAGAGGATCGAAATTCAACGCTTAAGGGACGACGGCTACTCTCTCCGACAGATTGCACAAATTTCTCACTGCTCTTTGGGAATGGTCCAGAATGCTATGAAGGAGAAAAATGATAAAGAAAATCGCGGCCGGCCACGGAAAACCACTCCATCATTGGATCGAAAAATTGTGCGCGTCTCTAAAAAGAACCCTTTCGCGTCTTCGGTCATGATTTTGCTGGAAACAAATGCTAGCGTGAGTGCTAGAGCAATTCGTAGAAGATTATTGAATGCAGGCTTACCAGCCCGATCACCAAGAAAAGTGCCTCTCCTAAGTAAAAAAAAATATACGGAACCGACTAAACTTTGCAAGGGCCCATTTAGATTGGAGCGGAGAAGAAGGCACGAAAAAATGGCGAAATATTCTCTGGAGTGACGAGTGTAAATTCAACATCTTCGGATCGGACGGAAAAGAATATGTTAGGCGTCCTCTCAACAAACCATTTGATCCACAATATACCAAAAAGACCGTTAAGCATGGAGGAGGTAACATAATGGTGTGGGCAGCATTTTCTTGGTACGGTGTAGGCCCAATTCAGTTGATTGACGGGATTATGACCAAAGAAAGTTATTTAGACATACTAAAGGACATAATGCTACCATTTGCAGAGGAAGACATGCCGCTTCGATGGACATTTCAACACGATAATGATCCGAAGCACTCTGCAAAAATAGTGAAGGGTTGGTTGCAGCGCAAAAAAATTTCGGTTCTCGATTGGCCGGCGCAGTCACCGGACTGCAATCCTATTGAGAACTTGTGGAAGCAAATCAAGGATAAGGTTTATGTACATAGGCCCAAAAATAAGTTTGAATTGTGGACTGCAGTAAAAAGAGAGTGGCACCTGATTTCAAAAGAAAGCTGTGAACGTTTAGTGGATTCGATGCCGGCTCGTTGCAAACAAAGTTGAAATTATAAAAAATAAATAAAACTTAAAACTTCTCTTGAAAAGAATTGAATTTTTCTATAAAAGTTCTCATACTGTATTTATTTTTTTGTCCACCCTATAATTAGGATAATGAATCCAAATCGGAATATATTAAAAGCCCTTAACAGGTAAGACGCTTGTTTTGCTACTAATATGTTCTACACATTCCAACGTATCGTTTGAATAGACTGGCTTAACTTGCAAGGTATTGAAAGCTGAAAAAACAGATGTTTTCCAAAAAACGCAGAGGTGTATTTATTATTTTGACCTATATTAAATTTAAATCTATTCCAGTAATAAATGAAGGAAAAAATTGCCTACTACTGTACTCTTTCATTAGTGATAAAATTGGCTTTGGGGATGTTTACTATCAAGCCCATCTCACTCCTAAATCGTTCTTGGATTTCTTTTCTTCTCTGCTGGACAGAATCTTGATCGGATTTCGTTCTTATTTGCCATTTTGTACAGGAAGTATCGAAACGTCAAATTTCAATGACTCTTTTCTAACGTCTCAATTTTTAGTTTAATCATTAAATTCTTTGACAGTGTGTCTTCTTCTTCTGTGCTGTTTCCCATCGAACTTTGAATTGATGCTTTATCATTGACAATTTATGCTTCAAATGTTGTCGCCGTTCTTTATCATCAGAATACAAATCAATAATATTTTTTCCATAAAATCAAGTTTTTTATCGAAACCTACTACTCATTGGAACTTTCCAAAATGGAATAAATGTCTTTTCTTATCATAAACTTTACGCTCGAAGGTCCTAAATAATTTCTATTTCGTATTGTTCATAAAATGGGACATGTTATATAAGAAAAATTACAAAAAAATACATCTGCGGCATTCTGCGTCAATTTTGTTAGTAGTTTTCTTTTACGATAAATTTAAATTTATTATTAGCATAACTATTGTACAATGAAGACATAAATCTTTTTTATTTGTAGTAGTATATACTAATGGAAGAGAGACAGAAAGCTCAAACAATTAGAGCATAATTAACTAAAAATATAAAACAAAAAAATAACCTTATAAAGTAAAAGAAAACAAGCAATACTAACGACTAGGATTAAGAAAAATAAAAACACTACTTCTAATTGTAGTTAAAGTGTTGGACTTAATAGTTTTTATTAAGTAAATTACTGAGCAGTAATCAAGATAAACAGAAATATAGCACCCCAAAATTGAATTCTTAAATTGAGAAACATGACCAAATCTCCTGAGACTATGCACGTTTCGGATGATAGAATTAAAGGAAATCTCAACTTTTCTTCTATTATTGTAATCAAGCTTTCCAAATATTTCACATTCATAAGTCATAATAGGTATAATAGCACCCATAGAGAACGAAGTCCTTCATAACCTCCACTCACAACAGAATTTATATGCAGATCCCATGTAAGTGTTTTATTGAAAATCACCCCTAGAATTTAAACTGAATCAACAATAGGAATAGCAGTGTTGTTAACGGAAACTGACGGAAAATCATCCATATTTAGTACACGCCTCTGTATCAGCAAACATTTAGATTTTGAGGGATTAAGCCTTAGTTTATTATTACAGGACCACAATTAAATAGCCTCCAAATCCTCATTTACCCTAGAAATACAATCCTCAATCAGGCCAAGTACACTAGATCTATACAATTGAACATCATCAGCATATAAGTGCAGATTAGAATACTTGACGTGAGGAAATATATAATTTATAAACATGGAAAATACCAGGGGCCCAAGTATGGATCCCTGAGGTATACCAGACACCACTGGTAAAAAAGATGATTGAGAACCATTTGAAAAAACTGCTTGTGACCTGTTGCTCAAGTAGTCATAAATTAAGTTAAAATTCCTTATAAGCTTCGTATGAAGAAGTCTATGATTAACGGTATCAAAGGCCTTGGAGTAATCTAAAAAAAACTAGTACCGTTAGTTCATCTTTATCGACTGCATGCGAGAAATCATTGCTCACTTTTAGGAGAGTAAATGTACAGCTATGCCCAGGACGAAAACCAGATTGATACTTGTGCATAAGACCATTCAAAAATAAATAATGAGAGAATTTGTAAGTTCGTAATTTTCTCAATTACCTTAGAGAGAAATGGTAATAGACCGAAACTCACTACAATGCGAGCTGGTGTTTTTAGGTAGTGGAATTACTTTAGCGGCCTTCCATGGCAGAAGAAAGATACTAGTAGTAAAGCACGAGTTGCAAATATGTGTGAGAGCAGGAAGAATATTGGGCAAGCATATCTTAATGAATCGAGGGTTGAGGTTATCAGCCCCAATTGCACAGGATTTGATAATAACCCGAGAAAATTAAAAATTGGAGCTGAAGAAGAATAGTTCACAACTTCATGAGATTGAAATAATGGCACGTCACCAATATCATCTACACAAGACAGAAGAAATTCATTGTTAGCTGAATTGGGATCAATGGTATAATTATTTTTACGAAATGAACTAATGCTACTCATCCGCAAGTTTTTCCAAAGGATTTTTGAAGGAAGTTTAGAATTAAATTTAGATTCATAAAAATGCTTTTTAGCTTTGCGAATAGTTGAAATAGTACCATTGCGTAAGGTTTTATATTCCTCAAGGGAAACAATAAGTTTGAACTTCTTCCATTTAAGATATGCAATATCACGAGCTGATATCATATCCCTGATTCGAGGAGAAAACCAAGGGCACAGAGGGTTAGTGATGGTCCTCGTGACCAAAGGAACATGAATTTCATGTAAGAGATGCAGAGAGTTGTTAAGGAAATTCACTTGATCATCCAAAGAATGCATAAAAAAACACCTTATTCCAATCCCAGGACTCCGCATCACTACACAGAGCATCTAAGTTAACAGCCCCATAATTGTAATAAAAGTAAGTAGTACCATAGATGACACAAGAGCTAGATGCCGCATGCAGTACCAAAAAAGTATACAAATTTTGTATGGCTGGGTGGTCCATTCCGGAATGGACCACATCATTTGAAATGATGTATACGACGAGTGATTCATATTTTTTCGTATCTGAAGTGTTGGGGAAGTCGATCAAATGTATACAAAACTACTATTATAAAATCATTTGCATTCGTCACAATCTCAAACATATTATGGTCCATTTCAGAATGCACTACTCATTTCACAATGTGTATACTCTGCTTTAGTATGGCATGCGACATCTAGTTCTTGTGCCATCTATGGTAGTACCTACCCTCACGAGGAACTTCAGTTTGAAATTCATAGGTTAGCAAAATCATGTCATGATCAGATATACCCGGAAGAGATTAAAAAATAATACCTTCGACATTTCAGCAGTGAGAAAAATGTCAAGAAGTGAGGGAGAGGTACATGCATAGTATGTGGGCAGATCATTAAACCGATACAAATCAAGAGCGTCCAAATTAAACAAAAATGAGTTGGACAATCCGGAGGGAACAAGGAAATTAAGATTGAAGTCACTTTCGATAATTATGTTCCTATACTGGGGAGCTAAGTTCATGAATACCTCGTTGATAGGATCTAAGCAATTACTCCAACTAAGCGTTTAATGTTATTACATAGCAATTCGCAAAAAATATATTCAACATTTATGCCAGTCTGACAGGAAGAAACAATTTTTTTACAATTTATAGAAGATCTTATGAACAAGGCAACTCCACCACCCCTACGATCCCTTTAATTTGTAATATAAAGAACTGCATAGAAAAGCTTAGAAGTAAATTAAAACGCTAAGAGTTTGTAATGATAATTATAAAAATTATGTGTTTTATCCTATGTTTGTTTCTTGTTTCATTATTTCTTGGATTTAAGATTGATTTCAGTAAATATAAAGTATAAAATATAAGAGCATACCTGGTATCGAATTAGCTATAGTAGGAGATTCACACATTGGCTCACAAAACAAAATTTGAACAATTTTTATAGGAGTAAACTTAAAAATCACACGTACTACTATCTGGAAACGGTAACATTTGACTGACGGCATTGCACAACGCGAGACCCGAGTGAACAAAAAATGGCTGCCTGCCATGAATCCACATTTTCGAAAAACATTTTAGGCCAGACTTTTGCGTCAAATACCACACTGTGCGTCGGTGCCAACATTGAAAAAACCATTGGCGGGAAGTTGAAAAGTGATTTTAATAAAACCTTTCGAATTTCTGTTGAGTATCTTTGAATATATTGCCTTTGGTAAAACAATTTTTATCACTAATTAAACTCAACTAATTAATTTAAAAACATTTATTTCAACGAACCCACTTATTAATTTGTAGTTTACAGCTCTCTGTCAGGTGGTACTTGGTGCTTAGACCGAAAGGGAACGCTATATAGAAGTAAATCCACTTTCTGCATTGTATTTCCTATGGACTTAGTCAGTCGATATTATACATGTCAGTGGTTTCACATAAGAACGCTGCAAATATTTTAGAATGTTGGGAGTTAGGACTAAGTTAGTGGTCTGATGTGGTAATTAGGGTGTCTGTTTCGTGGCTTGAGAAGTGTTTCTCGAGGGTTTTGGAGCACCCAAAGTTGGGGTCCCAAACTCAAATTTTGAGAAAAACCTATACACATATATCACATGCATACAATAATATTCATTTAAATAAATTTTTATTTTTTTAAGTTTTGGAATAAAATTATTTTCTATAATATTTTAAAGTTGAATTATATAAATAAAAAGAATATAAAATAAAAATAACTCAATTAATCAAATATTTTTATTTTTATTTTTTAGGGGTGGGAGAAAGGCGGTCTTGAACAACCCCCCCCCCCCAACCCTGGCCGCCTCTGGATCCGCCACTGGTCCATATAGACCGATTCACTACAGTTTTTCCCTTTTAAGAGGACCAGAAAGATCGCATCTATTATCGGAACATATGCTAAGAGGGACTATTATTTAATTTAATATGTACTTGCGACATTGACAGCAGTGCTCTGGTGTTACTCGGTACCGCACGTTCAAATTCAGAGGTTCTTATTTCTGATCACCGGACCGGCCAAGTTACTCAACATCGGAAGTTTTTAGACATTTTCAGCCACGTCAGGTAAAACCTTTGATCAGCGCACATAGCTTAACAGTGGGATCGTAAAAACTCATTAAGGTCTGCCTTAAATTGCACCTCAAAAAGAAAAGTAAAAACTAAAAAGCTATCAATTTTCACTTTTATTTTTTTATTTTAATTTAATTTGTTAAGGTTTTTAATTTTTAATTTAATTTTTTAATTTTTTTAATATATTTTTCATTAAAAAAATCATGCTGGGATTCGTCCGTATTACAGACAGACTCTGGGCTTTTCTATATACATTTATTATAATGACGAAAATGTATCTTGCGCATTTTCCACGAAATGGCAGTTTTTCCACAAAGTTTCTTATAAGATTCATATTCCATTTCGGAAAGTATTAATAATTAAACGATCCAGAAGAACTTCGAGAAGGATGGCGTACAGTAATAATAAAATTCCCAATTTCAATTAATAAAAGACAGGAAAAATACTGGCTTACTTTACTTAAAGTAAGAAATCTACTACCTAACTATAACCTAGAAAAAAAATTTCTGGAATTAAATGTAGTCATCCATCCTGTTTGGATAAAGTTACCTAGAATTTCAGTAAGCTACCATAGTTAGAAATGTACATATCTCCTCAAATGTGAGGGTAGTGTTCAGTGTTGATAACAGCTTACTTCATTGATGTTTAACTGCCTTAAATCAACCCTCAAAGTTGGGAGCCCATGAAGGAATAAGATTCATTGCAGTTGCATCTTTAGCTAGTAAGGCTGCAAGTTGTTCAGATGTTGGAAAAAAGAATTGTGTAGCTAGCTTTCGGTTAACCTCAACAAAGTTTTAGTTATTGTCGCTATAACTCCTTCTCTACAGGTCAAGTATGGCAGTGTAAACCATTGTAAATAATTCGGCATACTTAGACTTGACAAAAGTTCTAGTAAAATAATTTTGTAGGCATGCATACAAACAGGGAGATGTAAGCTTTATATGAAGATCGATCTCTTCCTGGTCCATGACGACTTTATGTTAGTCTAGAGTACTACATATGCTAGAGTGTAGGAATACACTTCATAAATTGACGTGATTTTATAGCGTCCTTTTGAATTTTTCAAAGATTTGGCTTGGCTTGGCTTGCGATAAACGATGAAATTCAAATGGAAATTAAAGTTGCTGTCATTAATAAAATGTAGTCCATATTAAACGGTCTAGAAGATTTCATAGTTATAGTTGACAAGCAGTAGTTACAGATTCAAACATTGATTGTCTTGCTACTAAGTAAGTATGTCTTCACGGTAAGAATTCTTACCACTTCGATTATTAATTATAAGATGGAAAAATGGAAAGTTCCAAGTAAGTTTGCTAGATGGGAAGATCTTATACCTGCCTGGATTTGAAGTATCTGGAGCATATGTACTACACAATCTATGAAATAGTAAACAGGTAGAGTTTCCAGCTGTAGTAAAGACAATACGGCATTTAATTTAATTTAGAAATGCTCAAGAAAATTCTAAGCGCCGCAATATCGATATTTCCTAATATGAGCTAGTGTTGTCTTCGTGCAATGATACTAAATTTGTGAAATATTATTCAATTCGAAGCATCTGCAAAAGCAAAAGCAAAAGGAATACCTTGAAGTATACCAATCAATTCACCTTGAAATCAAGATGATCTTAGTTTTTGTCAAAGTGAAAACCAGCCGTTCAACTATATTATCCGGTACTGAATTGACGCCCAACGGCTAGGCAATTGACTAGAGGCTCAACCTTGTATAGGGGGGCCTCGCCAGCGGCCAAAATGGGTTAAATGGAGGACATACGACATCCGACATTTAAAAACAAAATTTAGTTAACTTTATTGTTCCTGCATACAGGGACGGATTAACCAGGATAGGTTTGTGCTCTTCGTTTATGACTTCGTGGGAAATGAAATGATTGTTTGTGTAGAAATTCCTATAAAATACTTTTATATATGTAGCATTTTTTCTTGCTTTTTCGTGCGTATCTACGGTAGGTGAAGTAGATGTTTTAGCGACTGCCGATGTTTGCGAGATGTTAAATGTCCTACTCTTCCTGTTTGGTACACAATATACTATTGTTGAGTAATTATTGGAATGGTGTCGTCCAGAGCTGAGCAATACTTAAGTAAAAAAAGACTTAAGTACTACTTAAAGTACATTTTCGTTATTTAAGACTTATTATTGAATACTTTTGAAATGCCCTACTTAATATTTGAACATATGTACTTGCTTCTATTTACTTGTACTTAAGTACCAAGATTTAGTATTTATGAGGCTATTAAGTACCTACAAATATATAACTCTTCGTAGAAAAGCCAACACAATCTGTAGCGAAATTCCTTTTTTGTTGAGCACGCAATGAACTGTCAAAGCATGCACAGCACTCACGCGTCAAGGCAGAACCTTATACAAAGTAACCCAGGAATTTCACGGGTCAGTAGAACTGACATTGACAGCGTTTGACAATTACACAGGCTCATGTGAGCCACTACTGAGTACTCTTTTTGACTGATTAGTCTGTACTGACAAGATTTCTGACCAGTCAGTACAGACTAGCCAATAAACTGTCAAATATAAAATCAAGATGGTGGAAATTGAAAATAAAAGGTAGATGCTAGTGGAAACTTGTGTTTATATTTCTAATCTTCTCTCTTTTGAGTGGGAAATGACTGAAAAGATTTTAATCTTTATTTTGTAGAGAAAAATGACGGATTAAGGAAGAAATTGTTAGATATGCATATAGAATATGAATGTTTGCACCGCTTGATGACATTTTATTATTGACTGACTAGTCAGTTGATAGAACGGAAATCGTTTTTTGTCAGTAAAATTGACAGACAATATCAGGACTGTCCATTAGCTCTATTGATTCGTGTAATCGTCGCGTAATAACATACAAACAAGACTGGGCCCAAGTAGAACAAAAACCAATAACGTCTCGCTCGAATATAAAATAGACGATGCGTCGACTTGATGACATAACCAAGGGTAAGAAAGCAATGTAGCGCTCCATTATAAAATCAACGATGCCTCGACTTAATGTAGGGAAGGCCTCAATTTTTTCTTAGAAATTTACTGGAAATTTTTTCCTTAGAAGTTTCATGCATTATTGGAGGCGACAATGGATGTTTGGGCGGACCTCTAATAGCTTTTATGAGTGTAGCAATGAAATGTGAAAGTTTTACTCTACGTGCGATGAAGAAATAATAGGTGAATTATTGTTATAGCTGAAATGATAACAGGTAAAATAAAATGAAAACAGAAGAATTGAGTTAATGTAGCATTAAATACTGTAAGTCCTCCTCATACTCATTGAACTAAGTCTATCCCTAAATAAGGAATGGCAGATAATAAATTAGTAATTACAGTTGCACCTCAGAAAGATTTGTATATAGTAGAAGCGCTGTTTTGAAATGGTTTAGAAAAGCTTTTGAACAACATTGCATGCAAAGGTATCTCGATGTTCATGAAAAATTAAGTTAGTGACTCACTACATTTGTACATTTGCTTCCATATCAATTTCATTTCGATCCGAGTGGAATGTTTTAGTTTTTTACTAGTAAGTATATATATTTTCAAACGATTCGATTTTATATTCTACACATTTTTGCATACGCTTTGAACCAAACCTCAAAGCATTGAGTCCACTCCTTCAAGATCAATTTAGACACAAGATTTTCATAAGTACCGGCGCGTTTGAGAGATATTCAAAGTTAATCCGCGTATTTTATCCATTATGAAATGAAATAAAAGAAAATATTCCAAAAGGTCCCAAATCCTGACTGTAGGATAAATGAGTCATCAATTTCACATTTACCATATGGTAATGTTCCAATGGAATTGTAGCAACATCAGTCATACATCTGAAGAATGAAGCAACAATTTACTTGCCAATGTTCCATACGTTTGCGTTTTGCGTAAAACGTATACCAGAAAATTTAAGTTTCGTCAGTTGTCACTATTGCCTTGGTTGAATTTCTTGAGCATTTTTTTTTCTGCTTTTTCTTCAGTCAACTAGCGACATCTTTTGGACATTGACCAAATTATGCGGTATCCAGCGATAGTTTCTGGGTTGACGACAGTGGCAGTATATTTCTCGTGGCTTACCTCCTTGGGTGAACTGCGCTCACGTTGACACTCATTGAATAATCACTAACTGATCTGAATGCTGACGAGAGGATGTAGACTTGTCTTAACAGGCTTTGCATTATGGGAAGCTCCCGTGATGGGGCAAAGGAAGCCTCATAAGGTGAGTGTGTTAATTGTCAATTTTTTTCATGATTAAATGAACCAGAAATGGATCCCAAGCGTATGTTTTTCAAGCCTAGGATGCACTCCTTTGCTATATCATGCAGACCTTTGATTGTACTTGTTGAGTGACTTTGTATAGTTGGTTGATCTAGAACCTGGTTGAAGACGGCTATCACTAACAAGCGTTTGTTGTTGTAACGCACAGTCAATATTGCTTCTGCTGAGCAGTTATATTATCATAAATATTAAGATGTTGAATTAACGATTTCACCTCTCCTCTGAGATTGTTCATTAAATAGAACATTTTCCGCGAATCACTGATCTCTTGTGATGGGATCAACCGAATAAATAAATCAGAGAAGTCAGTCCAATTATTGTAGTTGCTGTCAAAGGTAGGGGCAGAGTTATTTGAGGTAGCTGAGGAAAGCTTGTGTGTGTCCACTGCCCAATCTGTCATTTAAATCATAAAAAAACCATGGTTTGAAAATTGCTGAACATTAATTATATTTTTTAACGAAATGATTTTTTGTACCCCATAGATAAAAACGAAGACAACCATTTTATTT
The DNA here is from genome assembly GCA_963924295.1 of Dioctria rufipes. Taxonomy (NCBI): domain Eukaryota; kingdom Metazoa; phylum Arthropoda; class Insecta; order Diptera; family Asilidae; genus Dioctria; species Dioctria rufipes. The sequence goes on along the minus strand of OZ002740.1, from coordinate 337,794,105 downwards.
TATCTGTCAAAAATCTGGCAAAACATGAAAAAAAAAATCAGAAAATAACATTTCTAAAAGCAACATATTGCAGGAAGTAGCCTTATCGCAAAACTTAAGTTGTCAGTAGAATGCCTCTGTGACGATGTGCCCATGCTGGGTGGGACATTTTTGAACTCTGGACCAACCACTTTGTAAACCTGGCAAAATGTATTTCTAAATTCGCATTTAATAATGCTTTGCTGAATGTAGGAAGGTTTAGTTAGGTAGACTTTTACTTTAGTGTATATAAAAAAACATGTTGAAAATATTTATTCTTATATCCAACCGGCAATTAAGCCACATGAGAGAAAAATAAAACAAAAAAGAGTAAAAAATATAAGCATGTTCAAGAATAGTATCAATATAAAAAAGAAAAATCCACAGAGGACCTCATAACTACTAGGCGATGTTTCATTTTATGACTCCCAAAAATGTTTTCTTTCAGAATCCCGAAGTTCTAACATCACAAATGTTATGTCCAAGATCATCACATTTACATAGGGTCGACTTGGTCCAGACTGCCAGAATCAAAACTGCAGACAATACCAGTGTTGTTACTCCTCCTCGTCCCCAAGACGACATAGGGTCAGCTTGATTCCAGTGCACGTTCAGACTGTCATAGTGACAGTTTGAACTGAAGAAGTCACTAGCACGACAAATTGACCTAGTGTGAACTTCTAGTGTCACTCAAGCGGACTCGGAACATTCACACTTTTTTCAGGTCCCGAAGTTTATCATCATTAATGTTGTTGCTGATTGAATATTCGATTAACCAGTAATCAGACATCCAGGACGCACTATTGCATGCAGCGCAGCGAATAGTCAAGATACCAGCTGCATGCGTTAAGTGAACTTGCAAGACATCGCTACTAAACAAGTCCTTAAAAGACTTTGCAGTTACCCTTCAAGTCATTTCGGACATAGTTCTTACAACAGGATCTGGAATTACGCCAAACCCATATTATTGGTGGGTGTCGATGAGATTTGAATTCACGACGTATGAAACAATATGTCAACTGGTCCATTGTCGACACATATTAATCTCCAATTACTCCCCTACATCAAATCTCAGCCGCACAATTTTATATTTCTTAATGATACAATGTACAGTGTCCTAAAGCAGGACGGAATCGACTCATCTAAGGACTTTGTATTCTACTAGCCTAGCAGGTCTGCAATATATATGAATCGAAAACTGAAGAGTTAAGATTTCAGTGCATTCTTAAAGAGTGCTTTTAAGTGCAACAGTTAAAATGATAATAAGCAGCCCATAAACCCTTGTACAAAAGCACCTAATTGCAGAAGCGCTTCCTGCAGGATGAACGACTGTACATTCTGTCATTAAGCTTAAGAGTAAAATCATTACAATGCCACATTTATGTAACTGCCAATTACTGGAATTTATAATCCGATGGCATTTACTTTTTGTTGTTGCGGGCAGGAATAACTCCAAGGTCAATTCAATGAGGAGGGAAACAATAATAAAATCTAAGCGTTTAATTCAAAAGAACTTTTGCAATAACAATTTATACCCCACACGATCACATCGGGATAGATAAATGGAAAAATAATAGCAAACTAAAGAGAATATGCCCCTTCAAAGCAGCTAGAGAATCTTCAATAAACCAAATCGAATCTATAAAAAATCGCCGTCTTAAATTGCCGTTCGTTTCGAAGAAATTAATGTCCAAGATGTCGACGACCGCGAACTTTACTGATCACCGTAGAAATCCGTGGAAAATTATTAATCTTAGTGCAAGATTTTAACAAATCGCCCGAACGTTCTTGAAAACCAGTAAAACACGTTGAGGCATCTCCTTAAGGATGCCACCATCGATCCCGATGACGACGGTACTGATCCTCTCCCAGCTCCTCGTTTGCATGCCCAACAATAGCAATTTTTGCATGTTCTCAGTCAGGTTTTGTGTGTGGCTTAATACTTCATATGGCCCCATAGCAGATAATGGCGGCGTTACCATCATGCATTTTGCAGCAGTTCACAGTTGGACTGAAGTGAAGGGAGCCTCCCAGGTACATTCGACACATCTGATAAGAGAGCAGAAGAACGTAAGCAAGTTTGCATTGAACAAATGGACTGAAGGGAACAGGAATTATATTCGAAGCGATATCTTATATAGTATATACCTTTTTGAGGAATGCGCACGAATTCATGATCGAACTGGCTATTGGGAGAGGATCGGTCGTGATTAGACATTTTGGACCAGGTCGATTAAAATGGTTGCAGCTTTGGCCCCCCCAAAGAATCCTCCAACAGTGCGGCGGCAGATTAAAAAGAGATTTCAACTATAAGTTAGACTCCACTCGAAGCTTGTTTAAAAGGCCTCTGCAAGCAATAAAAGACATCACCGAGCACAGAAGAAAATGAGATTTTACCTTAAAGAGTAGCATCATGAGCTCGCCAAATCCGTTTGACCTCTCTTGTTCCGCTTGTAATAATGCTTTTGTAAAATAATTTTCCCCATCAGAACAGTTGAGAGAAACTGTCCGAACGTTTATTTTATGATAAAGTGTTGACCCGCGGTGGATCGTCGACTAGCGGCCATTATTAATGTCGCCGTGAGGTTTTTATTCAAATTTTCAATTCTCTACCTTTTCTTCCCTCTCGACTCGCCATCTTGTCTCAAGGGTCCAACCAAACGTTTTTAATTGTTTTTCTCGACTTACAAGAGTTTTTTTTTCATGTTTACGAGTGTCACGAGGTCTGCGGTTATTTGTTTCGGCTCTTGTATGTAAGTTGTGAGATGGTTGGCATTTCGCTTTATGCCACGATCTCGTTTAGGTTTGAGATTTCAAAACAAAAGCCGTCGGCCGCAACCATTGTTTCAATGATGCCGATGCTTGGTTTTAGTTGGATTTAGTCAACACTTGAGAAGTTCTTTGTTGTTGTTATTATTGTGGGTTTTGCTGTTGTTACTTCTGGCTCTGTGATGCTAACTGCAAGGATTTTTGCTTATACTACCTATATATAAATTTAGGTCGCAGTATATATGTATATCTACCTAGTACGAATCAATTTCGAGTAGTAACCACATAAAAATATTTCAAGATATTTAAGAGGAGAATGTTTCTTGAGAAAAATTTGTTTCTTTCTATTAACAGGGCTCTAAATTCCCCTAAATGTTTCGTTTACATATCTGCAAAATACTTTTGGACTTATAAAATGTCCGCAGCAACTGATAGACTTTAGAGGTATCTCTACAAGGAATTTAAGCCTGGAATTCTTATGAGAAAGTATTGTGTACTAGCTAGGTCAATCCCGAAAAGTACTGAACTAAACTAGATTGGACGAATGGCAAGTATCCTCTGGGCATGGGCATATCATATACAATACTCTCGTTGCCCATGCGTTAAAATAAGTTTGACTGTACTGTGATGTCCATGCCAGTCTTACCAGTGAGACTTGACTAAATGACTGTATACCATCTATGCTAGTTTCGATACCTGGTTACACCTTAATGCGCAACAATAGAATATATTGAATCTATGAGCGTATGCTTACACTAAGTTCGTGTTAGTGGCAAATACAAGTATTTTTAACATCCTCCGACCGGGCGATTGAACTGATACTTCAGCTCAAGAGGATAAATATGCTTCGTAAAATTGATCCATTGGAAAAGCGTAGTTCACAAGCTCGAATCTTTCCATCACGGCCAGGGAACACGTTTGCTATTACAGCAAGCTTCCAAAACAAACGAGGAGTTGATTGGTCATACATAATTACGATATCACCAGTTTCTATCTTCGTTGAAAACTGCTGATTGGAGTGATGTGCAGATCGAAGTTGCTGGATGTATTCTGTCTTAAACCGTTTCATGAAGAGATTGGAAAGGCGTACACGTGCCTTCCATTTCAATCGAATGCCGTTGTCCGATGATTGACCAGGAGATGATATGATCTTTGAGCAAGACCGCTTTAAGAAATGATTTTGCGTTAATGGCGAAAGATCTACAGGGCCATTACTAATGTAAGTTAATGGTCTGAAATTTATTGTAGATTCAGCTTCTACTAAAAAGGTTTGAAGTTGTTCCCGTTGTAAGAACTGCTCGGCTTATCGTTATTTTAAGGATGTCCTTCACTGTTTTTACGAGGCACTCCCAGAATCCGCCCCACCAAGCGGCTCGTTCCACAATGAAATTCCAGGAAATTCCTTCATTGCTGATAAAACCCTGAAAATTCTCCGAATCAATTATGGGTCCCAAATGACGTAACTCCAAAGAAGCCCTTTTAAGGGTCCGAGCGTTGTCTGACAATATGCGCTTTGGAACACCGCGGCGTGTAAAAACACGTCGTAAAGCCAATAGACAACTGTCACATGTTAAGCTAGGCACAAGTTCGAGGTGAACCGCGCGCACTACTGCACAAGTCAGTACCATTATATATACCTTGTTGGTATCGTTTTCGTTATTCGAGATCCTTACATAGAGTGGGCCTGCAAAATCCACCCCCGTTGTTTCAAAAGGCTTAGCTGTGTGTAGTCTTTGCTTCGGTCAGGGTGCAATAGGCTGAGATGCTGGTAAACCCTTTAGACGATGGCATACCTTGCAACGTTTTATAATATTCTTGACTAGCTGACGGGACTTAACGATCCAGAACTTGTCTCTTAGCCGAGTTAAGACGACATTCACACCTCTGTGCAATGTTCGCTCGTGAGCATCTTGGACCAGTAGTTCAGTACAGTATGTTGACTTCGAAAGCAAAATTGGGTAAATTTCATCAGAATATGATATATTTAGGAACGCAGGCCCTAGTTCGCACCTTGGTTTACCCTCCAATTTAGGTCATGGTGGTTGAATCCTATAGAGAAAACAGAAATCGCGGATACTTGTAGCTGAGCGTCGCTTTGCTCGGGGTGTTTCAAGCAGGACAGAGTCTATTTATGTAAAAGCGATGGAAGGTTTATTTTATTGAAAACAGCTGTCAAATGGTCTTTGATGTAAAAATGGCTTCTTATAATATTATCGTCGTGACGTGGCAAAACAACAATTTAGAGAAACAATTACAACTCGTAATTGGAGAAATTCAGCGAAATTACACAACGGCGAACAAGTCATTATGCATTGTTGTAATGAGTGTTATTACATTCAAAGCAAGAGATTAATTTTGAAATACCTTTTTTTTTTATTATTTCGTAAAATGCAATAGTTTTAATAGAATACTTAGCCCAAACGTTACATAAAAACAAAATAAATCTGCAGATTGAAAAAGTCTCAATGAGTATCCTAGAGAATTTGATCGGTCGGTCTGTTTTGCTTCAAGGGATGTTGATGAATGCACATTTGAATTTAGTAGAATTATAGTTTTTCCATGTGTGAATACATTCAGTATTTATACAGCAGGTCTTAACAACAGCAAAATCGCTCTAGGTTTAACGAGAAAATAAAAGGGAAATAGTCAGCTTTTCGCACCTATCAATTGCATCCATGTCAAGAACTGAAAGAAAATAAATTTCTTTTTGACCAGAACGTTAGAATATTGGCAAGACGCAAAAACGGCAAAGGTTTCTCGTCCCAAATCAAAACTAGGATTAATTTAAGCAGTTCCTACTTTACAATGAAGTGATTGTTGACTCCCTGAATAAAATTAATATTTAGACTGTTAGATTCACTTCAAATTCTCCTTTTCCACCCACTTCACATTCTCCCTTGTGGATGTGTACAAGAGCCAATACACATCCGTACGAGAGATATGGTTAAGGTGCTTAAGGAGATCAACGCCTCCATAGCTGCAAGTCCTGATAGTTTCAAGTCCCAGTTAAATAAAACCTGTGCCTCGTTCTTGGCTAAAGCTCTGCGAAAACTATTCTACTTGCCTCATTCGGCAGAAAAATTTCCAATTGCTTGAAAACTAGCTCACGTTCAGCCTATTTGCAAAAAAGGAAAGGGTAGCGATCCCTCAAATTATCGACCAATTACAATCACTTAGATTCTCTCAAAGGTTTTTGCTTTAATCATTAGCTCCAAATTAATGAAGTATCTAGAAACTAATCAAACCCTCAACAATCGTCAATATGGCTTTTCTATTTCTGACTCTTCTTACTTTTCTTATGGAACCTTGAAACCATAGTTCTCACAATTTCGGTGAGTCCAAAATCGTTGCCCTAGATATTGCAAAGGCCTTTGATAGTGTTTGGTATTCAGCCCTTTTATCCAAACTTAAAGCATTTGGCCTCTCCCATCCTCTTCTATTATGGATGTAAAGTGTTTTATCTGGTCGCTTAATACGGATTATATTAGATGGCGTTACATCTGAATCTCAGCCAATAAATGTGGGGGTGCCTCAGGGCTCTGTTTTCTCTCCATTTCTCTTCTCAATTTTCATTAATGATCTGATTTCCCTTACTTTCAACCACAACCATTTTTTTCGCATGACAGTACCCATGCAATTTGGGTGCTATCCCTTAGAATTGATCAGCAAACAACAGAAAAGAACTTAGGATTAAGTGGATTAAGCAGTCAGCAAGAAACAGGTTCGTTTTAAATAATACTGCTCCTATATAGATCAAATTAAGACCTTACAGATCATTCCAAAGCAAAGCAAAAATTAAAGTTTTCTCTCATACAGTAAACAGGCTTTATACTATTACGTGCAATAGAAAAGCACAACCGACATGTATTGGAAATAGATACTTTGCGTGAAAAGACTAATTAAGCACGAACATGAACAACTTTCCGAGAATCGTATTACATGCCATAAAAGAAGACAAGCGAGAGCGACATCTATAAAGTTCGGACATGAACAACTTTAGGTTCGGAGAATCGATATTCCTAGAATGAAATCTTCGGGAAGGTTTGTACGGCAATTGTCACCCCCAGGAGGGAGTCTTGTCGCCAGCAGTGAAGTGAGCGTAGTTGCGATAATTAAAGTAGAGTTGATTGGTAATTGGTTTTGAATTTTACAAAAGTAAACAGTAGAGTGTAATAAAAAGAACTTGCGAGTTATATCTGAAATATTGTTTTTTGAACAAAGGCCCCGCTCGTAACAGTGTTCAATTCTTCACAATGTTAAACGCAGCATGAACAGCCTTTATAAAAGATATTGATCGTTTCATCAATTTGAATTCACACTTCGCAGCATGCATTTAGTGAATGAGTGTTTACGTCGAATCCTTAATGGCCGGTGTCACAGTCCAGACTTAAGCCACAGTGATGGCTTAAGCCAAGGCTTAATGAACATTCCAGTTTTCAGTCAAGGCTTAAGTTACATCACTGGCTTAAACCAAGCTTAACTTAAGCCTCAGATGTTGCTGTGAGACACATATGAAGAAATTTGAAATTATCCAAGCGAAAAATAGTTCTCTAGTTACCAATTTTCAGTGCTGTCAGATAGCTATTGTCAGCATTCTTAGGTAGAAACCAAACAGCTTGAGACAAAAATTAATTATTCATCTGCGGCAGAGGATATGTATAAGTGACGAAGAAATGCATAATATAATATCTCGAAGTGTAACCCGTGAAAAAATTATAAGACGCCCGCAAGATTTTGGGAAATGGGATGACTTTGATTTTTATTCTCTTTTTCGACTGTCGAAACATTTGGCTATGATAGTTTGTGGCTACTCGGCTGATCTGGTTCCGTTGTTTCCAAACTCCGGTCAAGCCATCGTATAAACTTGGTAAATTTTTTTCCTAAATTCGCGTTAGTCATACCTTGCTGAACGTAGGGAGCCTTAGCTAGGTAGGCTGTGATTTTTGTTTAACTTTAAGAAAATAAAATTTTGTCATTCTAATGTCAGAAAAGCTTGGGAGAACAACTCCAAAATTATAATTTGTTATTTTCTTTACGCCTAAAATATTGTTCCTCAACAGAATTTGCTCGCCTTCCGCAATAGATAAACAGAAGACGATCTCCCTTGACTGTTTACGCTGTCACTAATCATCCGTAGAAGACCTCCTCCATCCTCCATCTAGTGTTACTAGTGATGTGGTAACACATTAGGTCTGTAAGCGTACTCAGTTTTGGTATAATGCATTGCAATGAATTTGCACGAACTTACACATTTTCCGTTCGTTTACTTTCTTGTACGCACAAAATTACACGAATTTTGCAGACGTCACAGCTTCCCCTCTCACATGAATTTACCCGAAGTTTTTAGTTACTGCACCATTCTTGCAAGAAAAATTGACAGCTGTCATAGGAGAGTTAATTTTTTTAATTTTCGGAAAAGTTTTTAAAGCGCAATCAAAATGTCGAATGAAAATAGTTTGACTATTCAATGTTCTCGTGGGACTTTGTAAGAGTGCAACAAGTTTAGAAAAATAAAACAATACACAATTCAAAATTGTTATTCCACATTTCTTCTTTTTGTTTTTCAAGAAGTTGCATGAAAAGCGTTCGTTTACTTTTTCATGCATTTTACATTTTTCCGCCACCACACGAGTAAGTTTTTACCCAGAAAGTTTTTACACGAAAAGTACGTGAACAGACCTACTAACACAAGAGTAGTTGAAGGGTGAACACTGAACACCGCTGCCGTTTCACCCATACTTCCGGAACTGGATGGATTAAATATTGTTTCGGATACCGCCGATATTCTCCTCATGCCTGCGCCCTTGAGCGGATTAAATATTGCTTTATTTTCAGCCTAAGTGGTCCTGTCTTATACCAGTGAATGTCGTTAGCTACCTATCAAGAGCTATTCGTACATTGGCTCATATAGCACCGCTACAATTCTGGTATAGTGGATACAACTAAGGACTTGTAGCTATTGAATTCGAACATCTGCAGTCGTTACTATGGCAATGCTTCAATCTTAGACTGAACTGCGTCTAGTTCTAAGCGCAACTAGCATGTCGATATTGGGTCAAATGTGATACAACGTCACTCACCCTGAGTGCAAATTCACCCACCTGACCGCCAGGATCAGCGGTGAACAGCTATCGGCCAGTTCACTGTGAAACAGTTTTTTTCTGTATTTCAGCTTCTTCCGCAGATTGTTGTGGAAAAGGAGAGGTTAAGCTATATCTTAGTCCTATCGCCGCCACGCTTCCAGCGCTGAATCGTATCCTCAGACCTACAAGAAGAAACGCCTACTATATAAGCATCTTTCTACTTTGACAAGATTTCATCTTATAGTGCGGATATCTACTTAAATGTCCTCAAATAGTCCAGCCTAGATTACATCTACTACATCAAGACTCGATCGTGAACTTAACACGTATACTTCTTCTGCCCCTGTTACTCGACTGGATTCGAAATCAAATGGTAACTAATACGCTAATACACAGCCTCGGTGGACCAGTGGTAAGCGCATTGGTCCACCATTCTAGTGGTTATGGAATCGAGACCCACTTCGACTCAGCTCTGCATGTTTTCCTATATATTCTCCTTTCGCATTTTCTAAGACTTCCCATTACATATCCTCACTCCAATGATCTCTTTTAACAGCAAAAACAACCGGGAATATGGACTCTATGGGAGACAAAGAACATTTGAAAGGTTTACTGCACAACATGAAGGCATCTTACGTCAACCAGAACATCTGGGACAAAAACCAACATAGTGTGCTTTTCCTAACACAGATGGCAGGGCCAACAATAGGATATAGTTACTGCGGCCCAATCATTTGGGATATCGAAAATAGACGCCTTCGAGATTGACCCAGTTTACTCAGGTCAATATACTGACTCTGCGTGCGGCAGAGGAAACTTACTGACTCGTCTAAACTGGATCTATGTGGAGGCCCTATGCGCCTGCTTAGATGGGTCAGTATGCTGACTCTGCCGCACAAAACATATTGGTAAGGTGATGGTTGGCGCAGAAATGGAATGCACAGACAGCTCTGGAGGCAGCACGTATTTTTATTTATTTATTATGAATCACGTGATCATTCCAGTTTCAAGCATTGCAGTGTATAGCTGTTACTCTACATAATTTGTCGAGGTATTTGTTCGACCGACTGAAAGGCAGCAAGTGCACCAAGTTGACTGATGTAATAATTTTGAAGCACCTCAAAGCGCACCTTATAGTGACCCGTCTAAACTGGGTCTGTGCTCCCAAGGGCACAGCAAATATGAATACAAAATATATAAAAATGTCATGTGGCAAATATGTGTCTTCATCGCTTCTTTCGTATTTGGAAAGTGATCTATCGGGAGCGCTGAGTTAACATACTCCACCGATTTGTTCAAACGAGTCTCATTGAATCTCCTCTACCGATGAAAGATGACTAACATTGTTTTGGTAGCAAGCTTTAATCTAAAATAAAAATTGTCTTGGGAAAAATTGTTAATGAATCCAGTTAGGACTAACAGCTCTGTTCTCAAGAAAAGTTTCCCTTTCGAACACATACAAATAACATTTTCCAACTTTGAACGTATATTCCTACAAATATACTTCAACTCTATCGTCTCTTTTAACATTTCCTGTCATACTTTCATTTTTCAACTACTTGACGACCTTTATGTGTTCATCATACTTTTCCCAACAATTTACATAAAGAATTATTGACTGGAGTTCAGTCGGGAATACTCTAGATCTACAACCACTATTTCAGAAAACCACAGTCTTGACTCTAGCTATAACATCATTGAGTAGCAACAGTTCCAGGACAGACTTAACCATATTTACGCTAACTTTGTGTAATACAGAAATATATTTCTATGTTGAGTTGATGGCCACTCACAGGCAAAACTCAAGAAATATTAATAATTATTGATGAAAAAACCCAGTTGATAAAAAAAAATCAAAGACAGGTTGCAAGCTATTAATCTGGGTTCATAGCAAAATTCTACAAAATTTCCCTAGAAAGTTCTAGGCAATTACCTACGCTTGGCTAAAGAGAAAACCAAGAGGATTGACTTTTAGTACCCCTTCAAAAGCAATACTCCAACAGATTTCTAAATTTCAACTGACTTTCTAATTCGGTCCATCAAAGAACACAAAGTAGAGTAGCCTTTTGTTAATGTCCCAAGGTTTATCATTCGAAAACTGCCATATTTGGTAACTGACGTACTCACAGTAATCATCAAAAATTGTATAAAAAAAAAACATTTTTGTAACTTCCTCTTGCAGTAACAAAGTGTCAAAAATTATTCGTTCACTGAGAACTACATCAAATATGTATAATTCAGAGAAATCTCTCTAATTTCTACTTATACATAGATAGGGGTCAAGCAACGTGAGAGAATAGTGAGACAATCCGTCGAGAGTACAAGTAGCTAAAAGGTGATTATACAAAGTCAGCCCTAACCAAAAACAAAACCTCGTGGCCTGTCGAGAAACTTTTCGACTCTATTTAGAGAAAAGACATAATTTCCAAAAATTTGAATCTTCAATTTCCTTTCAAATGCTATAAATAGGTTTCTATCAGAAAGGAAATTCTTTGTAGAAGATAAAAGAATGTGTTCCACAAGGGTCAGTATTCAGACCTTTGCTCTTGCCCTTCAATATCTTGACCTATGATCCAGCCACAAAATTATGGAAAACTCCAGCCTAACCTCGATAGTATTAGTAGTGTACTTTTTAATAATTTCAATGTACCGCTGCTAGCGCTACCATTAGCTTATGTAGGATAGGAATTTATGTACCTACATCCAAAAGTATGTTTAAAGAAGAAGTAAAGAGCTTAATCAAAGTAAAGTTAAAAGAAAAGTTCATCGAACTTAGTTTGAAAATTTGCACCCCCAATTAACCTCCAATCCAAGCGCTTTGTCGAAAATATTAACGAATTTTGGTTACTATGGAAAAATTCAACACCAGCATGCACTTTCCTCGAACTAAAATTACTTTCGCCAATCTTCTTAAGGAAAAACGTATCGTAAATTTTCATTGTATTAATTTTTCTCTAAAGCTTAAATTTCTATGCAATATACAACCATTATCACCCTAAAGCAAACATCTTTGATTTCATATGAGACAAGCTGCTCGTGCTCCATTAGGTTTTATTTTTCAATTTCCAATAACTTTAAGAAAAATGTTATGCCATAAACCTAAAAGATACGCAGATAAATCATAAAAAGTAAACAGCCCGGAATCAATTCTAGAATATTCTCAAAGATGCGCGCAGCACCATATGTGAGTAAGTATATTACACACAGAGATGAATCTTTTAAGCTATCGAACATGTCCACATCGAAATTTCCAAATTGAGCTCAGATGGATGCCTAAAAACACTACGAAGCTAAAAGCCGATTATTCGACCATCAATTAACCAAGCCTGGACACACTGGACGTTCCATAAACGATAAACAAAACGCCTGCTGCTGCCCGTGCTAATGGGTACTAAGTCATCAACCTCCGTGTAGCCCGTACTCCACGGAAACATCTCTCAAACAAGGCGTAAGTGGAAAAGTGAGGAGAATCCCATCAAAATTAAGGTAATGGTGCGAAAAATTTATTTCAGAAATGATAAATCGAAGCATTCGATTCGTTGGAATTAATTTGAAACCGCAGTGGTTCGCCCGTTCGATTTTAGTATAAGCTGAAGAAGATTCGAGGTCAAAGAATTCCCAGTGGACGACACTAGGGTCCCCATCAGATCGGACCCTAGGGAGCCGATGAACACCATGACTAACAGAGTTTTCGGTGATCATAAGAAGCACTTGTTCGTTACACAATTGATCTTGTGGTACAAGGATCGTAAGCGCATCAGGCACGTTCCGTTCTACCATGTCTCTCTCTCTGTCTCTTTCTCTTTATGTATCAACTTTTGCAGATATACATAATTTCAGACCCAAAGTCCAATAAATTTAAAATTTTCAGTTGGTGGTTGGTGCGCTGTACAAGCTGCCAGACACTTCTCAAATCTCAAAATCTAAGGAGAACCGGTTTCATAAGACAAAAATTCCAGGTACCTTTACCTGTGTTTGTGTCTCTTGATCCGCGTCTGATATGATTACTACACCACAACCATAGCTCGTCGCATGTTGTATACCATAATGTGATGCATGCTGAGCCTGATGCTGCTTTTGGAGCCGTTCCTCTTTGAGTTTCGTTGTTGGTACTTAGCTGGGTCCATTCGGATGCTGGCTGGTGGTTGTGCAGAGAAGGGGCTTAGTAGACGAAAGTAATTTCGAAAAGAAAAAACAACAAAAACAGAAACAAGCACAGCACAGCCAAGAAAAATAAACATCCGAACGAACATAAGCTTTCCAGCACCACAATCCACAACACGCTGATCGACCGCAGTGATTATATTTTCTTTGAATTACACAGTTTTGAACTTCTGTCGCAGCCAAACATGATCTTGAAGTACCCTGGATCAATGCTGGTATTGATTTTGATCTGCAAAAAAAGCCCGCTGGCTGATAACATATGCACGATTTCATGGAAAATTCTCGATTGTTTGTTGTTTTTTTTTGCTCGTTGCTAAAAGTTTACAAATAACTGAGCACAGCCATAAAGTGTTTCTTGTTTATTGGAGGAAAGTCTTGCAAACTTTGAATGAGAATTTCATTGATAAGCAAGCCAAATCGGCAGCTGATTTGCAAAACATAAGGGGAACGGGAAAATATTTGCAATGAATGACATCTTTTTGCCGCATGAATGATAAAATGTTTCCGATAATTATTTATTTGAGCTTGCCCGTTTAAGCGCACCCATCATCAGGTAGAATTAAGTTCATCCGGTCGTTGTTACGGAACTGACCCCATAGTGTAACAGGGAAAATTTCGAAATTTGTTATTAAAAATAAGTTTGTGTATATGAATGAAATAGTTTTGGTTTACGGTTGTTGTAGAAACTTAACGAACTTTATGGTGAGAATCTTCGGTGAAGTTTGGCAGACACTAGCGCCATAGTTGCTGGACTCCTCCGTTGGAACGCCCCCATGTGGAAAATAGCAAAGACAAATATCGCACTGCTGCGCGACACTAGCGCCATAGTTGCTGGACTCCCTGATTTCGGAAAAAAGCATTGGCGCTAGTGATTTGAAACTCTTGGCGCTAGTGGCGTTTGGTTTGGAACTTTGGAGTTTTTTTTTCGATATTCAAAATTAAATAAAAGCTTTTCTCGTGTATTGACTGAACGAAAGGGTAAAAGTTGACTTACAGGGCTGTGCATGATTGTTTTCGTGTCGAAAAATATTTTTTGCCTACTCCAACCGGGTGTTGGCGGCTTGCTCCTCGCAGGCATGCTGCCCTATTGGAAATCTCATTCGGATGCTTAGGCAAATTTTTAATTTCCTTGTCCGAAAGGATTAGAAGAAAAAAAGAGATAAATAACAAAACTGTTCCGTAAGATTTTATGTTGTGAGAGAAACTGAAATTCTCGTGTTGTTGGACTGTTACTGCCAGTGGGGCTTAATAGTGGTTACCACAATAAATTAACAGCAACTGCTACCTTATTTATATTCACGCAAGATATCTTTAGTAATCTTATCTTCATGCAGGAAAAATCTTTTGGTAGGGTCTCATTCAATTACGATTAACCTTCTCTTTTAAAAATCCGGAGGAAGAAGCGATGGAGAGGGTCCCTTCTCGTCATCACCGATTTCGTTCATTCATAGTATTATAAGTAGCGCTTGACTAGAAATGAAAGTCACGTAAATGGGAGCTCCTGTAGACCAAACGGAACCGAAATAATACATAATGTAGGGTAGTTTGTAGGCTTACCCCTCGGAAAATTGCTGAAATTTGCAAATTTTCGCGGGAGTTGTCTCGCTTAAATTACAACAGAATTTGAACAAAAGTGCCCAATTCATTCGGGTTAAATGTCGACCACAGAGGAGGTATGTAGATCTTAGATTCTGTAAGTGGCATTTCCGTGCATTTTTAAAGATTACCGGCAAATGGTGGAAGTTTTATAGATTTAATTTTTTTTAAATAGGTAAATGACATCCGATCTTCCTGGAATTTGAACGGGTAATCTCTTAGTAAAAGCGCATCCATAAAAAACGAAACAAAAAAATGAATTAATCGACAAGTTGTAGAAAAACATTTTGATATGAGTTTTTCAGACAAAACTTTGGCCGTAGATAATTAAATTTCGCAACTTAATCAGATAAGGACAGAAAATAATGTTCAAGAAATCACAAAAAGCTAGCAAAAGCAATTTTGCAAATCGGATATTATTTACCCCACCTCTCTCAGAACACCCGAATTCGGGAAATGAGAAACTTTTTCCCATTTGGGTATATAAATGACCTTTTGACATTGAATTTATCTTCCGATTTTTATGAGATTGTGTATGAATATTCTACACAGATAGTAGAATATAAAATAAATACCCCCACCCCTGTAAAAATACTTTTTTTTATTATAACAATATATAAGTAACCCACCACGGGTTACCACTCTGTAACCCGTTACCGTACGTATTTCGTTATAGTTTAAAAAAATCGTAAAAACCTCACAATGAACTTAGCAAAAAGAATTTTGAAAATCGGTTGGAATTTACATATAACATATAATATAAGTTGAAAGTAATCTAGCAAACCTCGCAATCTTATTTTAGAAAATGCTCCTAAACTTATTGGGGTAATGACTTCTGGTTTTCTGTATATGAAAGATAACAGATTATAGATAATTCTAACGAATTATCAAAGTTTTCCGAAAAGTGGTAATATTAACCCCGGGTTCACCAACATAATGCATTATTTCGGTTTTGCTTGGCCATCTGAAGCTCATACTTGCGTCACTTTCATTTCTAGTCAATCCCAACATATACTGTGAATTTGGACGAAATCGGTGATGGCGAGTAGGGACCTTCTCCTTGTTAGTATTTTGTTTGGATGTGATGATGCCAAATTGCCATTCAATTCGGGGAAGCTCGATGATCAACCAAGGAGGTGCGTGCAGAGCAACTGTTTAAGTTTACTAGTCAAAAACAGCCGATTCAATTGAATCAGGGTAGCTAACAATTCTTTTTCCATATTAGAAGGCAGGAGATCATGGATGTAACATTTGGACCCAATTATACATTGTAGGATATTGTAAAAAGAGTTGCTCCAAAATCACTACTACAAAATGTTCAGTATGTTGATTGAATGTGGATTATTCCATTAAGAATTCATAATGGCCATTGCAAACTGACTACTTGAGCACTAAAAGTGATCCGACTGCAGACCTTAGAGTTAAGGATGAAGAAGCTTGCAGGTCTGTCCGAATTACTATGGCTGCAGGTTCACGGATTTAAGTGAATTGATACCAAAATTCGCACAGTTCATACCAGCGGATTGTTCCGCTGCTTCCAAGATGGCTTATATTAAGCTCTATTCATTCTAAATGCGGGCTTGCAAGATATTACAGGATCTACCATATGAGCTCAACGGGTTGGAGTAGGATATTCTTCTGGTCTGCATACCATACGATAATACGCTTCGGTCATCTTCTATCGGCGTCCTTTAAATATAACCACCGGGCCTCGGTCAGCCTCACAGATAAAGGGGTTCGTGCGAATATTTCATGTCTGAAATTGATTGAGGAAAACTAAGCCATGTATCCACTTGCAATGCATCGTTGTTTTCCAGGGTAAGGATTTTACTATTGTGATGGTTCTTAATATGAATATTAAGGAGATGTTTATCGTAATACCGTTGACACACAGCTAGTATAGGTAGCAGGTTCGGATACCATTGTATTTTCTTTACTATGCTAGGTGACACATCGCATAATAGTTACATTAAACTAATAAATATAATTTTATAATTTCCAAAAAGGTTTGCTCAGCTTGTATTATACTGGTATGCCAGGACACACACGTGGTTTATGCCATGTACTATGGTATCTATACTATAGCTAGGTGTGACAGGTATTATACTCCTAAAATTCAGGGCACTTTAATACCTTTAAGTGATCTTGAAATAAACCCTAAGTTACTTTTCTGAAAGGTAGTAGATCGGCACTACAAAAAAATATTTCTATGACTGGCGTGTATCGTTTTTCTTTCTGTAGATCGAACAGATTTTTCAAAAAGTTCAGAGCACTCTGGAAAAAAGATGCAAATTCAGAGTTCGTTTGTTTTTTTTTTATATTGGTAACACTTGTAATTTGTGAAATATCTATTGATAATGCAAGATTATTTATAAAAATAAATAAATAAATAAATAATAATAATAAAGTTATGAAAATAAATAAGATATGAAGGAAAAGAAGGAAATATGGCATTTAAAAAAGTATTCACATTTTCAATCGGACTTTTTCCGCTCTATTGGTAATACTGACGGATTGCTTTAAATGCTCAGAGATATACCTATGATTTGTTTGAGCGCTCTGAGAAATAATAAGAAGATACACGACCAGAACGCTCAGAGTACTCTGAAAGGAAATAAGTTACAAGAAATCAGTGTTCAGAGCAATGGGAGTGCTCTGAGCAGAATAAAGATACATGCCCAGTATCACTTCATATTCCGAAAGCTGTTTATCATAGGTTGGGTATATCCATTTATTTTGTATTCAACAGCACGTTCTGCTAATAAATACGATATCTTCAAGTGCAAATTTGGGGTGCATCGATACATGGATGTTTCTTAAAAAATATCCGATGTTTTTGCATCGATTTTCGTCTTCAGAAACATCGCCAACAACATCGATATTTTATATTCGATACATCGAGAAATGAGTCTGAATTTAAATTTTTGAACTGACAGCTAATAACAGTGGAAGAGTAGTTCGAGGTGACATCCTGGCTGATCTTGCGATAAACAAAGCGGACACATATGTCCATGTTCAACTTTAAAAGCAAGAGCCAGTAAAATGGACAATAATTTTTTCCCACTAAGCTTTTCAGTTTTTAGCTAAATTACTTTTGCAAAAGTTGTTTACATTAAGTATTAAAAACATTCGGATTGGTTCAATTCAACCTAATAATTTTTACCGCATTAATGCCTCCCTAAATATGGTTGTACGCATTTATGATGTGATTAATCATGCGAAATTCTTCGAAAAGGAATGTAAAATGATTACGTCCCTCTTTCATTTTTACAATTTACATGGAATGTTATTGGAAAACATGTTTTGTTTTTCTAATGTAAATATGTTTAGTTTTTAGAATTTTATTTGATTTTGAAAGTACACACCTATTCCCTTTCAATGAGTAATCCCGTTCTCTTGCGGGGACACCTTTCCTTATAATTTCTGTTCGTTATTTTATTTTATAGGCAAGGAACAATTCGATCTGTGGAGTGATTATCACCGAACTGTTAAAAACGTTTTACTTTCGCGGGAACAAGAAGCGGAGGCGCAAACATCGGAGATATCTCGGTATCTTAAAATTCCAATCACTAAAAACCTATCACTGGAAACTTATCCTAATTTGCCAAAAATAGCACCAAAATATTTGTCCATCGTAGCAACCTCTGATGGAACAGAAAGACTCTTCTCAAAAACGGGCCAAATACTTTGAGAGCAGAGTAATCGCCTAAAGGGAAAGAAGTTGTCCAAACTTCTATTCATGAACAGTCTCGATGAAAATTATTGGCATATTTGAAGTAAAGGGTTTTCCAATAAGAGGTGTTATTTTGATATTCAAAGAAAAATGCCATTTTTTGAGATAAATGATCGGATCTTTATTTCATTATAAAGAGAAAGGTATGCCGTTAATAATGGAAAATAACATCAGCCAAATGACCACCATGACCACACCTACAGGACCATATCCTTTTCATGAAATTTTCCATAACCAAATCGCAAAGTGGCTGCCCTATGTCCTCGATAGCCTCACGAATTCCATCTTTGAGGTCTTGAATCGACGCTGGGCTGTTGGCGTAGACCTTCTTTTTCACGTGGCCCCAAAGGAAGAAGTCGCAAGGTGTTAAGTCACAAGATCTCGGTGGCCAATTGTGATCACCTCTTCGAGAGATAACACGGTCCGGAAACTTTTCCCGTAAAAGATCAATGGTTTCGTTGCTTGTATGGCACGTAGCGCCGTCTTGTTGAAAGTAAACGTTGTCCAGATCAATACCATCCAATTCCGGCCATAAAAAATCATTAATCATCTGTCGATAGCGCAATCCATTCATCGTAACTGTTGCTCCAGCCTCATTTTCGAAAAAGTAAGGTCCAATGACCCCGCGGGACCATAAACCGCACCAAACAGTCACACGTTGACGATAGAGAGGCTTTTCAACAATAACTCTTGGGTTTTCTGAGCCCCAGATGCGACAATTTTGCTTGTTGACGAAGCCATCGAGGTGGAAATGGGTCTCATCACTCAAGATGAGTTTTCGATGGAATTCCGGATCATTTTCATGCATTTCAAGGACCCAATCAGCAAAGACTCGACGTTGTTGATGATCGGCCGGCTTGAGTTCTTGTGTTAACTGAACTTTATAAGCCTTAAAACCCAAATATTTATGCAAAATACGGTGTAATGACGTTTGTGGAATGCCTAATTCCAAAGAACGACGAGGAATGGACAAACCTGGGTTTTTTTCAACACTTTCGGCTACAGCAGCAATATTCTCGGCTGTTCTTGAGCGACGTGCACGGGTTTTATTCTTCACATCACTAACTTGTCCCGACAGCTCGAATTTTTCTACCAATTTCTGTATTGCGGTCCGACAAGTTGCTTCACGACGACCCAAAAATGTTCGAGTTTTACGAACCGTCTCTGCCACATTTTCACCATTTTTATAGTGAATTTTAATAATTTCAATGCGTTGTTGAATCGTGTTCCATTTTTATTAATGGCGTAGTTTCTACTTGTCAAATGTCAAAAAGTGACAGCTCCAAAAGTGACATCTACCGAAATAGCGGGCTAATTAAAATAACACCTCTTATTGGAAAACCCTTTATTATACATGTTTGCAGAAGTGAAATATTTTCTCATTTTCGAAAATTTTTACTTTCGTTCCATCGATGTATCAAAACATCGATGTTTTTTGTTTTAACAACATCGAGGTTTTCCTTTCAATGTATCATTTCATTACTACATCGATGTTTTCAAAATTTTGTGCATCCCTAGTGCAAATATATATCAGAGGTTTAGTAGAGTTAGCAGTGTTAGAATTGCATTACTATTTTTCATATACCTACTGCTCAATTTGGACTTAACAAAAGGTAGTTTTTCTTTGTACCACATAATTTCTCATTATGGACATTTCGTTCATTCTACAACAAACCAAAAAAGGGGTTCGAAGCTTCTTTCCTCCGCGTTGCTATTCATAGTTATAAATTCTAACATTATTCTGAGATAGTTTTAATCCTAGAAGATTAGCAGCTTTTCTCTTTCCCGAAAGAGTTTGTTAGGGTTAACCTTAATATTAACCATATCATAACAACTGGCGATCACATCCGTATCTTTATCAAGAGGTCTTAAAAATACTGTAACCAAGCCGACAATGGTTATGTAAGAAACATCATGAGGGTAGGTTTGTGCTAAAAAGGTCTCCGTGTGGAAGAGCATTAGGATTTCGTTGAATAAAAGGCACCAAAGCTATAATACCACACCCTGAAGAAATTTTATGGTAACAGCACCTTTGCATGCACCACTAAGAAGATTTTATAACAAACTAATCGATTCTACTAAGCTCCCGGTGCTCTTTTCCAGAGCTCTCTCTTTTTAGCGTTAGTCGACTGATCCTCAAAAACCGACGGAAATGTGTGCACACGATCCGTGAGGTTCCCTCTTGACCGAACTTAAGTCGCCACCATGACTTAAATTAAGTCAGATGAATTAACGAACGATTCTTTTAGATATATGTAAGTGTAACCCTCTGCACTAGCCCTTGCACACAAATAGAATTCACCTTTAGTAATTTACGCATTCCACATATCCCCATCGGCCGAAGTGATTAAAGTCTGTACGCAGCTGTAAGCAATGCAATTACAACTAATTAAAGTGAAATTAAATTAGAAAATAATTAGAAGACGAGCTCTCGTGAAGCACTGGGGGATCACATGAATAATCCCAAAAAAAAAATCCGAGCTATGGAACAATCGCTAACAAATTAATGACACCCATTGGCGCGATGCGAGTTTTCCTTGTTATAATACCCGAAAGCGACGCACTTATTAATTTGGACTCCTCCTCCACTATGATCAATTCCCATCTCTCACAAGGAAAGTGAACCGAGCACGGAACGCTTAATTTTCCGATATTACCGCGCCGGGCGGAGGTTAATCACATTTTAGCACGCACCCACCATAATTAATTGAACACAAAAATTTCGAAACAAAATTGCCTCCCATGTGTGAACATATTTCATCGTGGCGGAATGTTGTGATGATTTTCTCCCCCCAGGAGGGGTTGCGGAGAGTGGCATGTGGATGCATTACTTGTAAAGCATTCAGAAAACCTCATAAAATACGCAATATTGGCGTAAAACTCTTTGGGAGCGATAATACTCACCATAAAATCGGCCATAGATAAATAAACAATGCCCCAGCTAACGACAAGTCATTAACACAAGTGCAGTAGTGCGCATATGAATATCGTCAACAGGTGACCTGAGGCGCCACCACCGAGTGTTTGCGGCCTATTTTTAGCACGAAAATAGGTTGACGAACGGCGAGCTTGATTCCTACACGAAATCAAGAGCTTGTCGTCTTTTGAGCAATAATTCCCGTCGTCTGTCCCCGATAATAATTTACGGATCGCTAAATATATGACAGCAACCGATCACCGCATATAGATGTCGCTATTTTTAGCTTTTGATGGTCGCAGGAATTTTGCGTAAGATGCAGCGTCGAACAAAACCAAAGGTGAGAGTCGATAGTGTTCTCTGTTTCCTGCTATTTTTGTTTTTGTTGTTGTTATTGTTGTGGTCAACTTTTAGAAAGTGTATTGAATGCAAGCGCGTGACAATTATGCAACTATATAGTCGCGGACACGCGCTAAACGGCGATACGCTTCATGTACATAGATAGATTTGAAAACAGTGGGTGCTCCTCTGAGCAGCAGGCACAGCTTTATCAAGCTTGGAGGAAGCTACATAGATGAATGATTGAATGAATGAATGCAAGCGGCAAGTTCTGTGTAAGTTTGGAGAACGTTTAATCTCTTTTAATTGCACGTTTAGTCAGTTCAGTCAGTCGTAGCGGAGGCCTAGTCATAAGCTTGGTATTTGTGTGCCCTGGGAGAGGCTAGATTCTGACACTAATTACTGAAGATGTTAATTCTGTAAGAGTGAGGAGGTGCCATGTGAACTGATCTTTGAGAAAACCTCGATCGAACAATTGCTTCGTAGACAATTGATTCAATGAAGAAATTATGAGTAATTATTCGTCGGAGTATGCAATGGGAACAAGGACGGCCGACAAAAACGTCGAATATACTTTCGATTATTGGAAAATGAATTTTCTTAGATTTACGGGAATTTTAAAAATAAAATCTGAATTTCTAGCTATTTTGGATATAAGCACTTCTAGGTAAAAACTCACAAAATGGAAAAAGTTGTTTTGATGGTTAAGGCGAACTGCAGATTTTTATGGATCTAACTAGCGGATTATGACGATAAAAGTCTGGTCAAGCTTGGACATCAACCATCGACATGTTGGAGTTCATTACTTCATTGGCGTAAGAGATGCATCCCATATTGTTTTACATATTTTCACTGGATGGAAAGTATCTCTCTGATCACCGCAGCAATATCAGATCTGTGATGTGTGACCGATTTAGATTCAGAACGGTTCACACATTAATTAGGTCCAGTTGGATTAGAAGAGGTTTGACATGAAGCTATGCTGTAAAACTGTACAGTCTATAGTAATTGGTTTATTTGAAAGTCCTGTCGCATTACCGTAACAAAAAAAAAGTCTATCCCGGTAACAACAGTATTATCAAACCTCAGCAGACCTCAAGACACGGAAGAACTATCAAGTACTTATCCAAAAATTCAAAAGGTAGGAAACCTATATAAATTTCTGTGACAAATTTGATGGATATCGCGAACTAGTTAAGCTGAAATGAATGAACATGAGCCTAAGCTTGTTGAACTTTCTTTCTAACTAAACGCGATAGT
The DNA here is from genome assembly GCA_963924295.1 of Dioctria rufipes. Lineage (NCBI taxonomy): Eukaryota > Metazoa > Arthropoda > Insecta > Diptera > Asilidae > Dioctria > Dioctria rufipes. The sequence continues at coordinate 337,771,226 of OZ002740.1, read as the reverse complement.
TCAAATAGGCAGGCTATGAAAAACGTTGTTGACTTTAGACCCAGGGTTCAAATTGGAAGAAGAAAGTTGTTGCAGTTGAGTGGTGAATCTGTACGAGAATCCTGTTCAACAAATTACTGATCGAATTTTGTGAGGAGATATACTTGTCCCATACCTCAACGCTCAAGGAGGGAAGAAACATATGACTAGGATCTGTGAACCAGAGGAGGAAAGAAGTATCTCTTGCATCACTAAAGTATCTTTTGCATTCTATTAAAACTCTCATCTCATTTTTGATTTTTTGACAGTTTTTACACCCAAGTGTTTTTAGAGGCACGAGGTTGGAACGACAAAGAATGGTGAACATGTAGTTGGGTGAAATATCTGCAGGCAAGATGCTTACTTTGACTGTACTGTCTTTTCATGTTGGTTGATTTTCTTATCGCGGTGATGCAAAATGTGGAATTGTCATAAAAAGATATCTGTCTGCTTATAAGTAAAAGTAGCATGGCTGATGGTTGTACATTTGCATGCCTTAAAATAACAACTGAGCCCAAATTATTGATTTTAATGATGAAACTGGATAATCAACTGCATCTGCATGTCATGTAATGCTGAATTTTTAGATTTAAGATATGCTCTGAAATTTTCGATGAGAGTTCCTAACAGGGAAATGTAGATTCACAGCATAACCCCTAAGACCTCCTTTGTATACCTACCTCCGCAAGTAAGAAATTGTAAGAAATTAGGGTTTCTTAAACGGATGGAAGAGGAGATTAACATAATTCATTTTGGCGTTGTAGATTATCACAGCTTAGGTAATAATTTTTTTTCTAAACTCGAGTGTTGTTTGAAGCACAAAACATATTGGTTCATTGATAGAAACGAAGAGACCACACTACCTCTGCGTTTCCCTTGACTCCGTCACACATCTAACTAGAACGTACTGAAGTTCATCATTGGCGGACGGCACGGTATGTAAGAATGGCGATACAGTGTGGCCTACCTACCTGCTACAAGCCATTGCCACAAAGAGGGTGATGACATGACTGAGCGACACCTGTATTATAGATGTATATGTCTAAAATGACCTGACGGATATTGCACTTGGTCATTACCTAATCAATATTGTACTTAAGTACACACCGGCTATTTCAAGCCACTAACTAAACATTCCTGATGACTACTTTGGCAGGGACGAAACCTGGTCCAATGAGAATAACTAAGTCTGCGCGACTGGCCTTAATCTCCTTCTGACATATACAACTGGCAGACAGAATACAGTTCCTCAAATATTTTAACACAATTTCCTATTTACTTAAGATGATTTAAGTACATCCGAATATGGAGTTGCTTATATCGGAAATTCACCACATAAAATGTAAAACGTGATTGGGAGTAATGCCACAGCACGGTTTTTAACTCTTATCATATATATTTCTGAAAAGGAATATAGTATGGACTTAGGCTGAGCATATCTAAAAACATATAGATGGCTGGCTCACAGTTCTTGGAACTCTGCTTCACTTGTGCTTCAAACAAACGTTCATATAGGATTCTAGATAAACTGACTTAGTGGGCAGTTATTATGCTTAATAATAAGAAAATGGATGTCCTATAATAATAGCAAAGTGATGTTGTTTTTAGGAAGACTATGGCCTTCATAAACAAATTTTTATAGACAACAGCTGTTAAAGTAAACATCTTCTGCGTGCGCAATCGGCATGCCTTGCCAATTTATATTACTTCCGAAAAATGATTTTGTTAGAAAAAGAAATCAACAATTTCTTATATTCCCTAGATCTTTCAAATGCAGCTTTGCTTAGTTCGATATTCGAAATGGAAAATAGATTTTTTTCTACTCAATTTTCGGAAATGTCTATTCGAATTTGAAAGGAACATTTTTTGAGATATGGGTCTTAATTGAAAGGAAATTTTTTCAAGAAAAACATGTTTTGTTTTTATTTCTGGAAATATATCCAAGGAGCAGAGATAGAGGACAATATATTCATTTAACTTTATTTCGTGTGTCGTCTCTAGTAAATTAAAGTAATTCATGAACAATTGGAGATGAATGTTTAGAATTTTGAATTCTACATATTTTCGAAATTCGAAACTTAATTTCGACTTTTGAGGAATTTTATGAAAAAATACAGTTCAATTATTTGATTGTTAAGAAGCAAAATATAGGAGTAAGTACAAAACGTGTAGCGAGTTTGCTCTGGAAATTTACCAAACCAAAGAGGGTAGTTTTTCTACAAGAGTAACCTAAAACCTAAAAAATTGGTTGCCCTAACATATATAGTATACAGAGCTGGGTAATACTTAAGTAAAAAAAGACCTAAGTACTACTTAAAGTACATTTTTGTTACTTAAGACTTATTACTCAATACTTTTGAAATGACCCTACTTAGTACTTGAACATAAGTACTTGCTTCTATTTACTTCTACTTAAAACTTAGTTTTGTACTTAAGTACCAAGATTTTTACTTAGGTATTTCTGAGTCTATTAAGTACCTACAAATATCTAACTCTTCGCAGAAAAGCAAACACAATCTCTAGCGCAACTCCTTTTTTGTTGAGTTTTAAAGTACGCAAAGAACTGTGAAAGAATGTGCCTCACTCACGCGGCAAGGCAGAAACTTAGACAAACTAATAACATACACAAAAGACTGGGCAAGTAGAACAAAAACCAGTAACGTCTCGCTCGAATATAAAATCGACGATGCCTCGACTTGATGATATAACCGCTGACATGTTTAATATGGGGTGACTACGTTTATAGAAATATAGTACATTGCAAAAAGTGGGCTCACTTCTATATTGCTGACTCTTTCAGTCTAAGCACCAAGTACCACCTGAGAGAGAACTGAAAACAACAAATAAATTAGTGGATTCGTCGAAATAAATGTTTTTAAATTAATCATTTAGGATTATTACAGATAAAAACTATCTTACCAAAGACAATATATTCATTAGATACGTAGAAGAAATTCTAAATGTTTTATTAAAATCACTTCCCGAGTTGCGTGCACACTTTTTTAACTTCCCGCCAATGATTTTTTCAATGTTGGCACCGACGTGAGAACTCTTTTTGATACAAGCAATTGTGCCCACGTGAAATAGAAACGTAAGCAGTCAATATTATATACATCAGTGGACATAACCAAGGATAAGCAAGCAATGCCTCGCTCCAATATAAAATCAACGATGCCTCGACCTGTTGTAGGGAAGGCCTCAATTTTTTCATAGAAATTCACTGGAAATTTTTTCCTTAGAATTGTTATGCATTATTGGAGGGGATAATGGGTGCTTGGGCGGAACTCTAATAGTTTTTGTGAGTGTACCAAGGAGAGGTGAAAGTTTTACTCTACTTGCAGCACCGAAAACTATAAAAAACTATAAATAGTAGCAACTCGATAAACTTCATTATATTACTGCCAACGTACAAAGATTCTAAAAAAGTACTTTAAGAAGTACTTCAAAATGTACTCAGTACCTTTTATAGACTTAGTACTTAGTTACAAGTACTTTTCATACATGCGGCACTTGTACTTACTCTGAAGAAATCAGGCCTTCGGTACTTGTACTTGTACTTGTACTTAAGTACTTTTTCTTTGGTACTTGCCCAGCTCTGCATATGTACATATATTTACTGACCGCCGCTATTGCTACCTTTATATGAATGTATTACCAACGTTATTAGAATGACTTTTTTATAGTTGACGAGCTGAGTAACTATTATATAAGTGTATTTTTGTTTTATTCTATAGAGGCATTCATTCGGATCGGTCAGAGGCTTCAGAGGTATTCATATTTAAAATATGTTTAGAATATACATCAGGCTCCTCATTTGCCCATACAGATACGACACTATTGCAGAGATTAGATAGATATTTCTGGATCACTATACTCTTTACTATAATAGGATACGAGAATAACAACTGCTAACTACTGTGCCATTAATATTTACGATTTCTGTTGAAAATACATTTCAGTAATCCGGCAATCGATGATCATTCCTCGTCAATTATAACTCATATACGAAAACTGATTTTTCTAACGCGATATTAATTTCACTATCTTCTCACTGCTCTCTCTATATTTTGGTGAATGATGTTAAGACGTTGTGGGTAAGGTAATTCATAGCATGCTGTTTATGAAATCATTTGCAATAGATTTTTGCTGTTCACATCCTAAAATACACCTCTGTTTTGGGTCTTGATCAATGATAAAAATGAAATCTTTGTCTGAAAAACGTTTAGTCAAATAGCTATCGCTTTATGAAATTCAAGCTGTGCGATTTGACATGAACTCAACTATTTATATAAAAATTCTCACCAATCTTCGCCAAGCCTACATATATCCCAAGCATATGTATGCATATAACTTAGAAATCAGAGCCGGTCCCATATAATTTGCATACTAGAAATCTTGCAATAAATCTGGAAAAAAATAGAAATGTTCAAGAAAACTTCATATATACAAGCTCTCCACCTGCACCATAACAAACACTGCACAAACGGTGCAGCAATATTCCTCTGTGGAATACTAATCGTTTCTAGTTTGATCATCGCGTAAAATTTTCATAATCATTGGAGCGATCTGTTCGATGACATACGATCGAATTACCTGTCCTGGCGAGTTCGGAGGCCTAATGACGTCGGGCGGTCGTCTATCGCAATATCCATAAAACTTCGAGGAAAACGTAAAAATGCTCCATCAACGACTGACTCTTTTTAAGTTGTAAACGTATCAGAGCTGCAGTTTTCTTTTTTACCGTGGTAAAGTTAAGGTATCTGCGCGGAATAATAATGAACTCGGATCGCATACTTAATCTTGGGATTGTACTCTTAGAGTCTAAGATCCCCGCGCTCTGCTGCACCATGCCGCCAAGATAAAGGTGCGTTACGTTTGTATATCTGAATGCAAAGAAGGCCGTCAAGTAAGTAACAATATGAGCCCCATTCGAACGTTCACATAATATGACAATTCACAGTGGGGTTAGACTGTTGGAGTCCATATACCTATACTTGGCTCAAGTGAATGATATAGCTTACGTGAAACTGGTTTCGCGGGTCTTGAAATCTGATTGCATGGGAAACGGGAAAATATTTGTCGATATTTTTCAAAAGAACATGCATGCTGTTGTATAGCAGTATCAGCAGCAGTAGCAGTAGCAGCAGCAGCAGCAGCATCATCACTAGGGCAAACCTGCTAGTTATACAGCAGCTATTGCGTGCATCTTGTTGTTATTTTACAATTTGCATAATCGATCATGGCACAGGATAATCGTTTCTAATTGGCGATGAGACGATCCCTGAAGCGAAATTTGAGCGAATTTTCTGATCAGATGCGACAAATCTAAGAAGGCGATCTATTAAAAGCGGAATTAACGTTTTACCTCAAGAAGTTCTAATTAATTGCTATAAGAAGCTGCGAGTTCGATTATGCTTCTTGGGAACATCATAACTATGAAGGAAATAGCCATATTATATGCACTATCCGTCTAGATGGAAGTGGGCGTGAGTTTCCTTATATTAATTGCAACTTCCAGCGTTACATTGCATGATTGACATGTTCGTGAAGGTAATAATTAAAGTGACAAAACCGGTTCGGATTTTTTTTTCGTGTCCATTTTTTAGTCATGCTTTTGATGTTTACCTATAGTATAACCATCAAATTCTTAGTACCAGTATGAATTTGGAAAAGGTCTTGTGACTTGTTGTTGTGTTTTTCAGTGCATGTCCATTGAGAGCTGCGAGGAATAACTTTTACGAATTAAGATGGCTTTTTTAAGAAGGTCTGATGGATCTAATATTCCTTTTACAGACTTGCAATGTTTAAGATTTAACTACAATGTGATCATGTGACTTTGAGAAAATGCATATGATTGTCAAAATCAATTTTGAGCACAAAGAAATTCAGGGACTTATAGAAAAGAAAAGTCCAAATTGACTGAAGATAGCTTCGAGAACTTTCGCATCACACTAAATTCAGCAAAAGTTAGCGAATATTCATTTCGCCACTTCCTTTGAAAAACCGGTGGTAGATTGGATTGAAAAAGTGTGAAAGAAAGGGAAAATACGAAGAAGAATTCTCGTCTAACAGACTGAAATTTACAAAATGCATTTAAGTGCAAAAAAAAAAATGATTGAACTTTTCGACCCAGCGATCAGAGAGGTCTCATCGGTATGGTTATCTCTGATCGGGAAAAGTATGGTAGAAAAGATAATAGCGAACTGTATCACATATTAGAGATTTTATTTCTAATAAGAACAGTATTCAGTATAAGTATTAATTTTACCCATGATTATTGGTCATCTGGTCTATGTTCTGAATTCATGTCTGACTTGTTCTACATTTCCGCGTGTATGGAATGTGGCCACTGTTCTCGCACTTCCCAAGACATCGTCTCCTAAAGAATTGAGCGATTTCCGCCCCATTAGTATCCTTTGTTTCTTTTCCAAAGTTCTGGAAAGATTGGTGCATACTCAAATGCTCGAACATTTGGGTGCAAACAAACTACTAACAGAATGGCAGTCTGGATTTCGCTCCCAGCATAGCTGTGAAACTGCCCTGATAAAAGTAACTAATGATCTGCGATTAGCTCTAGATAATAATCATGTAGGCGTCCTTGTGTTGCTCGATTTTTCAAAGGCATTTGAGAGAGTAAATCATCAAATTCTGCTGTCTAAGTTATCTGCTCGCTTTGGTTTTTCGTCTTCAGCTACCGAATTGCTATCTAGCTTTTTATGGGACAGATGTCAGCAAGTTAAAGTGAATAATGTTATCTCTAGCCTTCTACCCGTCCTGTGTGGAGTTCCACAAGGCTCTATATTGGGACCTCTATTATTCAGCACTTTTATAAATGACCTTCCTAATATTGTTGAAGATGTGAAAATTCACTTGTATGCTGATGATGTGCAGCTTTATCTCAGTAGACCAATTGGACTGATGGAGGATTGCCTAGCACGCATAAATGATGACCTTAATAGCATATGCCATTGGTCAATGAGAAATCAACTCTCGTTGAATCCTGGCAAGTCCAAATACATAGTCCTGCATAACAACGCTATTTCCAACATTGATGACTTTCCTGGGGTTACACTAAATGGTTCTACTCTCTCTAAAGTGCAGAGGGTCAAAATTCTGGGAGTAATAATCAACTCTACTATGAGTTGTTGTGACCACATCAACCTCATGCTGAGGAAAATATATGGAGGCCTTCGTCAACTCTGGTTATCAGCTGATATTTTATCGAGAGATATGCGTACGAGACTAGTCAAAGCACTTCTTCTTCCTCATTTTAATTTTGGTAGCTTAATATATCCCAAGCTTGATAGCTCATGCTCTCATAGGCTCAACGTCGCTTTTAACGACTGTATACGTTTTATTTTCGGACTTCGACGCTTTGATCACGTCCAACACCTGAGATCCCATCTGGTGGGATGCTCTCTAGATGACCATCGTACGTTGAGGATGCTGGTCTTTCTGTATACTCTGATGCACTCTAGAACCCCACGTTATCTCTATGATGAATTGGAGTTTTTAAATACTCCTCGAAATAACAACCTACTCATTCCACGTTTCCATAGGTCCATTCTAGAGCGCTCTTATTTCGTTCAGGCTGCTCGCTCATGGAATGAGCTACCTGTAGCCATTCAAGGTGCCGGTTCCCTCGAAAAGTTCAAATCACTGTTAAAATACCGTTTCTCTGGTGTATATTAAATTGAATTAAATAATTAAATAATTGAATGTCATTCAGTTTTCGGCTACGTTCGTCACGACATATGCGACTTGGCAATGAATTGGGTTTTTTTTTATAATTTTTATTTATATTGCAATTTTTGCTCATGTTTTTGTTTCTTTTGGATTTTAATTTAATTTGATTTTTCATTTAAGTTTGGTTTCTTTTTGTTGATTATGTATTTATATTTTTATTTATTTTTAATTAATTCCTTTGCAAGTAAGCTCGCGATTTGTATTTTGAACTCTTTTATCTTTATGTGCTGAGCTTTCACATTTGTTTGTTCATTTTTTTTTCCTTTTTTTCTAGTCTAAGTTATTTTTTGTTAGTTTTTAGTTTATTAGTTATTAGTTTTAGTTTGTTTACTTGTTTTATGTACCTTAGTTTATTTAGGATATAGATTTTTTTGTTTTTTTTTAAATAATGCCATCTCTTTTGCTCGCTTTGATTTTGTTTCATGCCTATATACTAACTTTGTCCTTTCTATTAATGTACTTATATATAAGATATAATATCTTGTGTACATTCAATAAATGTTAATTCTATTCTATTCTATTCTAACAGTAATAAAAAATACATATTCCAAAAAGAGAAAACAAAACAGAAACCAAAAAAATATTCATATAAGTCACAAAATTACCAAAATTTCCAATTATGTAAAAATAAAAAATAGATCAGTAGTAACCGAAAGATATTTACCGTCTACAAACTTAAAGCTTTTGTAAAACTTAATTAATTGTAATGGCTGCTCAAAAATAGTTGTTCCTTCGTGCATTTCTTTACAAAATATTATACATTCTACGGGTTTTATTTCCAAATGATTTTTTTGTTGGTTTTTTATTTCATTTAAGGAAGAAAATATCCTTTCAGCAGTAGCACTACTATATGAGGTAAGGATGCCAAAATACACGAACATGAATTCTTTTACTAAATCTCTTTCAAAATTTTCTTGGATTTTATTTTTTGAAAAAATTTATAAAGACCTCCATTGATGGTTCAGTATTTCTGAGGAGGCTTCATTAAACGGACATTACTTCCAAAATGGGAAGAACAGTAGGAAGTTCTACTTTTTGAATTTTTTTAGGATCTATGTACTCTAGCAGACGCAGCCTGGCTATCTGCAAAACCAAATCGTCCCTTTAACTCGTCACACAGTTTAATGTATTTCTACTGAAGAAGATTCTGTTTAATTTTACCAACATTTAATTCATCTGGGTATTTTTTAATATACTCCTTCAACTCTAATCCAAAGAACATGTTTGAAAATGGTAGATGAACATTTGAATCTTTGTAATTAACAGAAAGATTGACGTTTTCACATATTTTTCAAAATATTCAAAAACGTGTATGTAATCGAAGAAGATTGTAAAAGAATCACGGACAGAGGCAATCCACAAACATTCATGTAATAAATTACAGAAAAACAAAGTGTGGTAGATTTTTACCGTCCACAATTGTGGAGGAGTGGCAACGCTTTACAAAGACCTTCTGAGTGTTTTAGTAATCAAATTTCTGTTTTCTTTACGTCGTTTAATGAATGATTATAGTTAGGCCTTTAACGGCCAAGGTCTTTCCATTCGTTGTACATATGCTTCACAGATTCTAGTTGTTCGTTACAGAAATCAGTAGTTATCGTGAGTGATAACTTATAACTGGACAGTAAACCAGTATACTGCGTAATTTATTTTTATATTATTAGGGATTCGCAAGACAAGAAATCTGCCTCTCATCTAATACCTGCCAAGGTTGATAGCTAATCTAGAGTATGTATACATATGTATAGGAAGTTACCAACAATTAATCACTCACTAGTTAGCGAATTATCAATTTATTTGTTCTTTGATAAGTATAACTATAATTAGAATTGCATGATAACACTGATAAATTTCTGCCAAGTAAAGATTATAAGTATTGCACCAAAATTTAAAATTATTTATCACAAAATGACAAGTTTTATGAATTGATAAGTTGGTAATAACAGGAATAAACCGTTTGCTAAAAATTCGATAATTATTATTCATTATTATTTTTACGAGTTGATGATAGTGAGTAGTTAGTTATAACAAGCTGAAAAAATTAGCTGCATTTTCAATTGGTGTCGAAAAAAAGGCGAGTTAAATTTGTTTTGTAATCTTTTAAATAATTTCATTTAACTTTTTTTTTCTAGAATGTATTATTTGGCTCTTTTCAAAATAGTACTGTTAGCAAAGTGGTCTTGAAAAAGCCATAATCTCTTGGGATGGTCTCAAATAGCCGAGCGTGGACTTATGTTCGTAACCACATTTTTGGACTGTTGAAAAGTCGGACTTTATTAAGTTTTTTTATAAATTTGATACAAATAAACCAACAATCCGATATATCACACTTCTAAGTTCGGCTTATTGTAAAAAAAAAATTATTCAACATATTTTAGCACAAATAACTAAAGGAATGGGCAGACTCTGTAAAATTCTTGTACGTGAATTCCTTTTTTACATTTTTAATTATTTGACCACGACGATATTGCCTTGTCAAATCGTATGGTGACGTTTGATTTTTTTTCTTTACATGTTGCCTTGGTCTTCAGTGCCTGTCCCAAGAAGTAGCTACGACTACTGCCCTGGCGAAACCAAATACAAATCTTCACCCCTACTACATTGAAAATATGCTAGCATTTCTCTTGCTCGCAACCATTCCTGTTAGTTATTTGTTCTAAGGTCAAAATAAAGTTCAAACTGCCGATATTAAAATTAAATTGCTTTCCCAAAAAAACAACTTTTTTTTTATAAATGTAGTAACCATAAGGTTTGCATTAGCAAATTATATAACTTGAGTTATATAGACTCGTACTCGAAACCTCTTTGTAACCACTATAAACACCGTATAGAGCTTAAATGGGGGATCTTATAAAGGTTACCGTGACTTGATTTAGGTAACGATATATAACTAAACTAAAAGCTTTATAAAATGAGTAACATAAATATTCTGGTTACCTTAATAAAACTTCTTATATAACCCAGGGTGTTCTCGATTAATTTATTTTGGTCAGAGCAGTGGTTGCAGTAATGTTTCGGTTACCTTTATAAACTTTATTTATGATGGTGATGGTAACGTTTCCACAAGGCTTGGAATTTTCTCAGACTGAGTACTTTTCGTGATTGCAATGTTAGGGAAATTACTTTTCGTTACCTTTATAAAACAGAATAATGCAAATATTTACGCAGCCTATTTTGACATAGAATTTCGATATTTTTTTTTGTATTGCATTTTTATGATGTAAAGGTTTAATATTTTTACATCTTAGAATTACAAATTTTCAGCATGTACGTGGTGAAATTCAGTCAGTTGCAATTAAAATTTTAGTGTAAATATCATCATAGATACTTCTAAAAAATACAGGTCGCTCCAAAAATAAGCAATATTTAAAATTTTAATTAAATATGACAAAATTTTCACTTAGGTGACATTAATTGGTAAAAGTAACATTAAATAATTTAGAAATGTTATATACCTAAAAAGACGTATTTTCTTTATATAAAAACAATGCAATTTAAGAAATTGGTTTAACTGACATTTTCTTTTTTATCTGCAACCCACAAATAAAAAAATGGCGGCTTGTACTTAACTGAACAAATTAAAATTAGAAAACTTCTACTTTTATAAAAACTCTGGCTCTATTATATAAACAGAATGACCCTTATAAAGCTTCTAGAAATATTATGTAAACTAAAGGAACTACCATGCCTGGAAAATAGTCCTTATATACCTTTTAGTCATAATATGTAAAATGTAATTTTTATAACAGTCATCTTCGTTACTAAAGCGCCATAAATAAATGAAAGCAGTTTTATAATGGCTCCATTCGACACTAAAAGTCTTTTGATTTACTAAAGGGGCTCCAAAAAATGTTACGATATTTTATAGTGGGTATATGTGTTACCGAAAGCTCCCTATTTTTATTAAAGTCACCTACATTACTGAATGTCGAGTTATATAAGGGTAACCATGGATATCGCAATAAATATTTATTACCAATTAGTTATATAACGTGGTGATGAAAACAATTATAAAACTTTCTTATGTACTTTCTAGTAATGGTTACTTTAAGTTATATAGACCAGTGATTGAAACATCTCCATCACCAACTTATAAAACCTTTAATAATTTACTTCCACGATAACCATTAGTAACCTTAATAAACTCTAATATAACTACGTCACCAATTGGTTATATTATATAACTCTTTAATACCCATCAAAATCTTATATAATCGAGTAACCATTATATATCCGTTATAAAACTACCCATCACCTTCAGGCACCAAAAATTGGAAAATATGTTACTTGGGTTGGATTTACATAATAGGCAAAAGAGATAATATTAAAAACCGGGTACTGGTTGTGCAAAGTCAGTAATATTGGATGAAATGGGGATGAAGCAATTCTAGACTATCTAGGTACCGACTCCCCACTCGTAGAAGGCTTAGGATTGCTAAAATCAGATGGTGTTGCTATCAACACCACAGAATCCATCTTCGATGGAGCTATAGCCAATAAGACGTAAAAGTAGAAGTGCCATCAAAATAAAATTGCATAGTACTGATTTCATCGAAATGCTTAAAAAAAAAACAAGTATTGGAGTCAGAGCTATAAAAAAATAGAAATTCTCGAGCTGGAAAGAGAGTTGGGACTATCACCTTTCAAGTTTACTGAAGACCCCTAGTTGCATAGTGTAGAAGTGGAGAAAAATTTGGACGCTACAGAGTTTGATATTGAGGAAGCAAGAATTCTAATTTTACCAAATTTTGAATATTTTTAATATATTTTTTGAGTTATTTTTAATTTGTTTGAAAATGTTTTTATTTTTAAATTATTTTATTTATTATAATTATTGTTAAATTTTATTATTTATCTTAATTTAAAAAAAATTGCCGAATATAATTTTCTTTTAATTGATACTTCTGGAATATTGTCAATATCATCCTATCTTCCGCCGAATATTCATCATCAAGTTCGATGTTTTTAATGTTTCATTTTCTCTTATCCTTATTGCAACATTGTGGAGAGTGTAGCACATTAATACCACTTATGCAGCAAATTTGGGATTCAACCGAAGATGATTCAAGTAGGGAAATTTCTCTTTCAGCATTCCTGAAGAAAACTTTTGATACAATTCACCTAGGGTGGCCGAGTAAATAAATCCCTGCAAACAGTTGCTTAGAGAGAGAGAGAGAGAGAGAGAGAGAGAGATCCATATAAGAAGATATATTTTTTTTTTACATATCCTCCAAAAAGAGGAAACTTTTGCTTATGGATGAATGACTCCAGAAATACATTAACCAAATTAATAGCGATTTGATATTCTATGCTTCCACACTATTCAATGAAATACGCATCATTTACATAATTTTTTGAATTCATAATTTTGTTATCATATATTAAGGTGGATTTCAAAAATATTTGCCATTCCGAAAAATGGATTCCCTTCCTTATATGAGACCGTTACTAAAAGAAGTACCTTATATACCATGTTCAGAATTTATACAGAAATAAAACTGAAATATGAAATATATAACAGGAGAAAAGAAAATTGTGCGAAAAACATTCCGACAACCAGAGTTGTAAATACTCAGTATTTAATGGATTTAATACCTGTTAATTACCAATACCAAGTATTTAAGAATTGGTAATTCCCAGTACTAATACTTATGTAATGGAATTACAGTTTTACAGTCCCATTCCCGGAATTGCAAATTATACTTTAAAATACCGGAAAGTAATTGAATTTGCGTTTCCATTAAAAAAAATACTTATAGAAATATTCAAAAGTATTTGCACATTACTATATATTTCCTTTCAATTCTTTTCAAATACTTTCAACTACTTTTAATTACTTCAAAAACGTCAGCATACTAAACATGATATTATACTTAATTATGAAATGAACTAGATCAATTGTCTTTTATTGTATAAAAACTTTTTCCTGTTTTCGAGGTGCAATAAAATTAAGAGGTCTAGACAAGTACATTTGCTATAAAAAAAATCGTATTTGAAAGGAATTGAAAGGAATTATAAAGTAATGCCCAAATACTTTTTCAATACTTTTGGATATTTCTAAGTATTTTTGTAATGGAATCGCAAATTCAATTACTTTCCGGTATTTTAAAGTATTATTTGGAATTCCGGGAATGGGACTGTAAATTTTTAATTACAATACAAGAGTATTAGTACTGGGAATTATAAATTCTTAAATACTTGGTATTGGTAATGATAATGGTAATTGTACTTGAATTTTACAGCTCTGCCGGGAACTACCCCACAGCGGGGGGGGGGGGCAGCAAATATATTTTAGGTATCTAGTGAAGAGGGCTAATTTGTTTGTTCGCATTGTTTTTTACTGTTTACAAACAAAAAGAAACTAATTTTTTAGAAAATCATAAGTTTTGTGAAAAGAACTTCCGAAATTCGAAGTTTCTGGAATAAAAACAAATTTATTCAAATTTCATCAAAATCGCATTCAAAATAGCAGATATATGCGTATCTTAGTCGCTTTGTTGGATGTATACACCCCTTTTAGCTTTCCGTGTGATAAATATCAACACACAGCGCTAGTTAAGTTAATTTTTGTTGAGAAGTATACAGCCATATATCAATCTGGTAGTAATTTAGGAATTGAAAAGTTGTAGAACAAAAATTAAGATATTTGAAAAACCAATTTTCAAATTACGATAGATATGGAATTTATTTGATATTTATTTAGTACATTAATCAAGCACCTATCTAATGAGCTATCATAAATGTCTGTACGATAAACGAGGGCGGAGAGAGACGAAGGAGATAGAGTTGCACAAAAAACCACGAAATCAGTGTGGAGTGTCGACTATCAAAAAAAAATCCATACCAATTTAGCTAAGGTATCTCCAGAATTAAGGACCCTGATGCGCTTCTTTAAAAGGACAGGAAGGTTTTGGTGAATGGCCATCTAGCAGGACAGCACAATGGGTCGCTATGGCCTCTGTGCATGGGATAGGGTCTCCTGTCCCCTGCCTTTAAATAAAAAAAAGGACCCTTATATAAAAAAAAATCTTTATATCTCCATAGATTAAGGCTTGATTCCCTTCCCTTCCTTCCAGAGCTTGTTTGGATTGATGAACACGATGTACCACATGAGAGATTATAACAAATGAATGGCTATGGATACCCATATTTTCTATAACAGTTTTTATAAAAATGTAGTATTATTTGGATATTGATATTGAAAAATTTGACAGCAATTTTCGGTTCATATTTTTAATTTTCCTTTGATAAAGTATCTACATTGAAATAATTTTCCGAGAAGGAAAATTATGACATTATCATCAAAAATTAAACTCAAAATAGGTGTGTTCAAGTTGCAAAGTCCAAAGTAATAAAAAACTTGTTATTTTTGCTTGCTTTTAATCGATTGTTTTTGTTTTTCAAGATTTTAAAATAGCTAATGTAATTACTCGCAAGACAGACCATGTGCAAGAATGCACCTATAGATAAATGAATAAATTAACGTATTTGTGTGTTTGTAATGTCAGTGCCTTTATTTATACTAAAAGGTACATTCCCAAGTGATAATTAAGATAAATAACTAATTTAAAAATTATGAATATATAGTTATAATATAATTATATTCAAGAAAAGAAATATACTGATACTACTCAGACTCGATTAATTATGCAAATTTATAGCAGGTATAAATGAATGCATAAGTGGATATGAGAGATTATGAGATATTGCATACAACCTTAAATTGGACTATTAATACTCCAATCGGTTTTATAGTAAACGTTATGCTGAAAAAGAGTTGCAAATAATTACATATTCAAAAAGATTTTTAATAAAATTAAATTTCTAACTGTAAATATGGGTAGTTGGCACAGGGAGCGATAGGTAAATATATTTTTACATTATGGATATATTACATACCAAAGTAACACAAAACAGTAGTTATTCTCTTGTCTTAGAAGCTGTTTATTACTTTAAAGAAATTTATGTAGTCACTGTGATATGGTTTTGCTTTCGAAGCAACTATAGCGAAGATCTTGAACACACCCAAAAATGACATTATTCTTAAAACGAAATTATGATATATTATCTGGTATAAATTTAGAAAACATGATGTGTTTTATTTTGTGGCTTAGCTGTTTGAAACCAAATCTTCGTCTTGTGATAACAGCCAGTGACGTCACACAACAAGCTGAACTAATAAGAATTAGACAATGACGAAGCTAACTTGAAAACAAGTAAAAAAGCTAAAATTGGTCTAAGACCAATTTTTATGACACCCTAGATGAATGCCCGTATGAAATTTCGTATGAGCAATTTTGATTTTTGCAGTGGTTTTTCGCATATATTTCTAGAACGGTTCGTTGGATAGAAAAATTTATTGTAACCAATTTTATGGGATTTCGTATTCTGAAGAAGTTTTTAGTACAATAAAAATGTCTTGGACTGATCGTTTTCACAGCATACGTAAAAAACCTAAATTTTTATATGGCAACATCAAGAAGGAGTTGCCCGATTTAGTTCAAATTTAGTACAAATTTTATTTGATAGTACAACGAAAATACCATATACCAAATTTCAGCTCTATATGTCAACGCGTTCTCAGGCAGTGTCTAAATATATAGTGGAAAACGAAATTTTTGTATGGCAACCCAATAAAGGAGTTGACTGATTTGTCTCATTTTCGAACTTAATTTTACTTTTTTTTTTTTTCAAAGTCCGTGTACAAAATTTCAGCTCTCTAAATACACACGTTCTTGAGTTATCGTGCGCACGCACGGACGGACAGACGGGCATGCAAAAATCAAAATAACTTTTAATTTTATGCCTGGGTGTCCGATCCATTTTTCTCTACTAGCATTATTTCTGTGCGTTACAAACGGAATGACAAACTTAGTACATATAACCTTTAGATTTCATCTAGGGTATAACAAGCTCTCTTGTTCCAGAAATACAAAATATGTTAGGGTTATATTCACAAAGCAGTCATCTAAATCTTGACCATCATAATTGCAGTTAAATTCATCTCTTACTTTTTACTTAGTAAGCTTAAGCTATAATGTAAAGGATAAGGACTAATTTTATTTCAGCCACAAGTCATAATTTGCTTTATGAATCTAAGCCTAGTTAAAACAATAAAAAGCCTATGCAATATTTATGTTTCATTTTGTCAGCGTTTGCAATTTTTCCATCAAGCTCAAGGCGTAGCTAACCTGTCCGAATTCGTTTGCTTAGCTTGATTTCGTAGACAGCAAACAAACATAACCTCACAATATCTGTGTTATTTTCTGTCCGCAGAACAGGACAGAACAAAAGATATACAAACGCCTCATACATTTTCATAGAAGATTTATAAATGAAGCGAACAGTATAAATAGTTCACCTCAATTGACAGAACAATTTGTTCTCTCCGGTATATGGGAGTTCTAGAACAAGGTACACAAAAACTCACAGCTAATATGTTGTCATTATGAATAAGTCAACTCGATTCTTGATTCGGCGAACAAGCTAACCAAATGTCTAAACTGTTATACAAAGTAGCAAAGCTCGGTGGATTCGGACAGATCTTGACTCGGTGTTGCGTCGCTAGCTGTTACAACAAGAAAAAGATACGAAAACGAAGATGAAGACTTAGATTCGGGTCCTAAGTCCTCAACCAACTACTTTTATATCTTATCCACAATTGTCAACATTTTCTTTTTTATAATAACGTAAATTTATATTTTATCTCTCGCATTGAGTTATGACTTTCACAATCGAGACCATTAAAGATATATAAAAAAAAATCTTATAGAGTAACTCGTGAAAATGCGTCCAACACCTGAATTAAAACTATTGCTGTTGCTGGTTAGATAAAGGATTAGCGCCATAGTTTCATTAATATAAACCAGGAACGCTAGTGGTGTTCCGAGCTATTTTTGAATAGCTCTGTTTGTTGCTTGAATTGTTTGTCGACACGTTTAAAAAATTAGCAATTCACTCGTGGTATCTCATATTTGCCGACTTTATGATATCTGAAGAGTAATTAAGTAAAAAAAAAAAAACAAGTCTTACCTTAGAAGAAACTTATTTATGTTCAAAACTTTGGCTTACCTGTAAGAAAAAAGAGGAAAATATTTAGTAAATTTATTTTAAAAATAATTTCAACAATAATGCAATTATATTTAAAAAGGTAACTTATTACAAATGTTCATACTTTTATACAATGTCAGAATCTGTATTGTGTACACATGCTGTTGTTGAAGGACCAAAGACAGTAATTTGCAAATTTATGATTTTGGGCTTTTTGTAAGTTTTGTATTTTTATGATTTTTGCATGATTATTTGTTCTCTTACGAAAATAATGAAAAGTAATAAAAAATAAAAGCCCAAGATATGTATAAACAAAACTGTAAAAAACTAATTTACACAGTGATAATAAACAAAGAAATAGAGTTAAATTTACAATTAAGGAACATGCTGGAAAAACTGTGATGTCATTTTTTATATCAAAATGAAACTTATTGCAAGCCTGATAATTTGATGCCAAAACGTTTTATTGTGAAGCAAATTCGATGGCCTAACTTAAGAATTTAAAATACTCATCCAGTGCGAAATTAACACAAAAACGAAACAAGTCCAGAATTATTTCAGTTTTTCACCAATTAGTAGTTGACATAGAATTTAAACAAAACCTTGCGAAAATTTATCTTAAAATGATCTAACATGATTCTTTCACGCAATACATTGGCTATCAAAGGATTACATGCAGACAAACATCTCAACAATTTTTTTGGAGTTACAGAGCGATAGGTATAGGGTGTACGGTTACCGTTAAGAACTAGTTGTACGATTGCTCAACCAAAAAACTACTCTCTTCTCCGGAGTTATGACGGTTTAATTTAAAGGATTCAGATTTTATTACTTTTCTCATTTTGACAGTTTTTTTGTTTTGCTTTTTTTTTACAAAAAGTTGATGAACATAACTTTTTGTAAACTGTGATTTTTATTTTAGACTGCCATAACTCCAGAGAGGAGAACAGGGCTGGTTGAACAGTCGTTGCAAAGGCCATGAGGTTTTTCATACAATGAGTTCTTAACGGTAACCGTACATTCTGTACTTTTTGAGATACAGGGTGTTTTGTGAAAAATTATCATATTTTGTTAATCAGCCGGTAACTTCGAAACTGTTGTTCCCTAAATGTTTTTAAATGTACTTTACCAGCAAAAAATTAATATCAACTAATATTTTTATGTGCAATAAATATTATTTACTATTCTTCTCATCATCAATTGTTGCTCAACTTTGTTCAGTCAGTTGATAGACCACGTCAGAATAGTTAAAGTTAAATAAGGTTATGTTATACGTTTGCTTCAGGCACCAAAAAGAGTTGTTATGGTGCTGCGTGAAGCAACTGAAGAAAGAAGTGAACTCTTAACTCATTCTTCTATACTTTTTGTTTTTAGAATCGTTTGGTAATCGCTTAGAAATTTAATCGTTCCTAATATTTTCTAATATTTATGTACTTTCTAACACGGGAAATTTGTCATTTAAGTCAAAACTGACCCTGACCATGTATATACTCTACTTCAAAATTGATTTACATGAAATAAAATTACTTGTTTTTTTAAAGATTAGAAAATAAAAACAAAATTTAAAACTTGTTTTTATACTTGTTCTTCGAATTTTTTTTTAAAAGTACACATAGGTATAGCACACCTTTGAAAGCCTTGTTAAACCCTCCTGGTAAAAAACACATTTTCCGTGCATTTTTCGAATTAAAAATGATATGATGCATAAAATAATAAAAAAATGTTTTACAAAAAAGTGAATGAATTTGAAGCTACGAGAATGCCAAATTTGATATACATGATGCTATCTTGGCAACATCTACTAGGTTCCGCGTCCTGTCATTGTTTATAAGTTGTGGGACATTTCTGAGTATTTTTAACTCATAACTCTCCTCTTCCCAGATAGCCTCGTGGTCGTGGGCCAATTAGCTGCATTGTATTAGGCTTTTAGGTTATGCAATGAGGTACTTTTTAAATTTCAATTCACTTTCATAGCTCTCCTCCCATCGCACCCGCAACATTCGTCCAGAGTACATGATAAATACGGGTGGTCGCGTTGACATGGAGAGTATCGGCCCAACGACCGCCGGCCCATCGGGCTAGCGCCCGATCGCCCGTACTGCCAGTCCGGCTCTGGTGGGGAGTAATAAAATCAAATTTACTTACTTGTTTCTACCTACAGCTTTCATAAAGCACAAATAACGCTATGCGTTTAGGTCATCTTGTATAACTGAAGCGCCATACACAGAAAGGTTTGAATTCCATCCGAAGAATTGATTCTCCAAAAAGTTCAGAGCTGAAGTTTTCTTTTTATGAAAAAGAGCAAAAATTGTGTCACATTCAGTGAAAGCGTAGAAAGAAGTAGAAGATGATCCCTTATGTCTTCGTGCTCGTTGAAACTTCGAGAAGAGTAAAGTTTTCGCTCGACTTTTCCCTTGCCCTTGGATCAAGATGTTTTCATCAATCGGAGTACGATCACCCAAAATTACCAAGAAATCCACACTTTCCCAACAATAATCGTTCTAATTGTACGTGAACATTCCAAAGCTGTTTCAATTATTAAAACGTCAAAAGATACCATACAGAAATAAAACTCGATTTCGATCATTACATGCAACTAAATATCCATAAAAAATTTTTATTGAAGTTTCAATGCCGGATTACGGGAAAACTATTAGTGTTATCAATAAACTTTATTCTACCTTTTTTGTAGAGAATTTCTCGCTCTTTCTTTTTTATATGTATAGCCGTAAGACCGACAGGAGCGAAGATATTCCAAAAAAAACCGATAAATGGTAATTTTTTTCCCTGTTTTTTGCTGCTACAAGTTAAGCGGACAACCGAATTCCGGGGAATTTTCACACCTTATTTGGAGAGCTAAAAGGTAAGTGTATGTAGCATGGTTGGATTTTTTCTGAAAATGAGCCAATTTTTTACCTAAAGTTCCTGGACTATTATACATATTTTCACAATTGCAATTCTCTCTTCCTACTTCAATTGTTATATAATAAAATTAGCTGAACTTTCTTAAGGATCAATCGCAAGATTTTTCATTGCTAATTACTGTATACACAGTCATGCTTACAATCTAAATGATTATTCTTCGATCATCCTGTCCTATAATGGAATGTTCTTCATCTTGAACTATCACCTATATATCTACTATATTTCGAGACATACTCTAAACTTTTAACCTTGGGTTGTAAAAATTCTTTAATATCGAAATAAAAAAAAAAACCAAACTTCATTAATTTGCTGTGATACATATCCGTAGTACATACATATATTGGGCTAAATACTTTAGGAATTCCTTGAACCTCAACATTGAGTGCAATCATGCAGGAAAAATGAATTTCGAGGCACATCCTGTAATTTGATCACAGTCCTCAAAGATTCATGAAATATTAACAGAGACAAAAAAAGTCTCAGCACATCCTCACCTTAAGTGGTAGAAGGGAAATATGGGCACTATGAGTGTTTCCCTTTAAGATAAAAAGTTGGGGTGGATAAAAAAAATGAGAACAAAATATTTAAGACGCATTTAGTATAAAAAATATATAGTCTGTACCAGTGTGGTCTGTAAATAGATATTTAAAAATTTCAAATTTCAAAAAAAATATACATAATTAAAAAAGCTAATTATGTGTGATTGATCGACCGTTTAAAATGAGTGAGATATTGACAAAACTTTACTGTTTTTCTATAACACCTTATTTGAGTCTTTGCTAGCTGCATTCCAATTTCTACGTTTATAGAAAAGCATTTATTTTTGTAGCCTTGCTTTACTGACTATTTGAAACATTTAAAGAATTGAAAAATAAAAATAAGCCTTGGAAGAGATTCTGCATCTCTGAGAGTGATGAAGACGACTAAATATGTACTAATTATCGTAATTAGTTTATTTCCAGCTTCAAGCATTATTCTTCTGAATATATTAACAAATTCGAGCTTAATTTGTCCTCTGAGTCTAAACGATTCTAGAATTTTGAAAATTCTAAGCTGAAGTTCGATGGCTATCAACCTACTGTAAGTTTCGGGTATGTGGAAAAAAATTATGTCTTCATGATTTTCAATATTTTTGATGACTTTTCTAGAACCGTCTTTTCCAAGACTGGCACTTGAAAAAATTACCATCTTTCTTCCTCTGTCGATATGAAGAATCTTCTATTTGACCAAGGAACAATACTCCAGCAAGCATAGAAATTGATAGCCAAATATTCTTGAGTCGTCAAGTTATCGTTGAGTTTTTCTTTTGTTGGTGAAATATCTAATCAGAAAAGTAAAACTTTTGTGACTTTTTTAATTATACTTAGATCGAAGCTATTTGAGTGAATCAAAAATCTCTGTTTATTTAAAAATTCAAACAATTGGGAACAAATAAAGATGAATCAGATGAAGAAAAGAATATGCTTTCTTGGGAGCTTTCTTTTGTAGACATTCTAATGTTAAAATCAGGCAAGTTGGGCCACAAAGTCAGCACTCTTCACTTTCTACTCTCCGAAAGTGCAGAAAAATTGAGACCTTTCGAATATAGTGTAAATTGTAAAGATAGGAAATAATTTTTCGTTATGGTGGATAAGTACACATCCAATGAAAATTCCAAAAATTCCTTTTAGTCCATCAATATGAGTCCAATATAATTCACTGAATCGAACATACAGTTTTTTGTGACACACAAATGGTATTCAAATGTTGAAAGGCAGTATTATTACTGGTAAAATGTGGTAAGAGTAGTAGTTTCACCAATCTCAAGCATATGGTGGTTAATAAAATAAAATAAAATTACTGAGCGACTATAGGACTGAATCTTACGGATGATTGGAATTATGAAACCCATCCACGCAACAAAGCTTGCTCGAGTTCTTTTTAGGAATTATAAATTTTCAGCAACGGTAAAATTTGTGTATAAGAAAATATTTTCAGCTGCTTTTTTTTGAACTGGTTAACACTAACTACATTTTTTAACAAATATTACTTAAAATCAACTAAACTGCAACTTAATAGTGACGAAATCAACCTTTAATAAACTAATTTGCAACTTAATAATTGAGTTTTCTTATATTCTTCAGTTGTAAGCTGTTACATGCCAAGTAAAAATTACTAACATTACTGTAAAATAAAAACAAAAAAGTTTTTGGTTCTATTTAATAAATCCTTTTTAACTGGGCCTAGAACATTTATTATTCAGATACCTTTATCAACCTATATTTGAACCTAGATACTCGTATAACAACTGCGCAACTAATTAGTTATTATTACTACCTACCGGTATTATTTAAATTTTATTTCGCAATTCTAATAACTTTTTGTTTAATTTCCACATATTGTAAAGCGTACATAATTTCTCAAAAGTACGACAACCTTAAACACCAATGTAACTGAAAGGTTACAAGTTGTATGCAACCAAAAAGTAACAAAACTGACGTTTATCAATCTTGTTCTTCTTACAAACATAATCTTGAATAAAATGTAATGTGTTCTTATTCATAGATATTTAAAAGCTATTAAGGGATACGTTGGAAAGTGGGAAGGGTGGTATGGGAGGTAGAAGTTTACTTTGGGAATGGAGGCCGATGAAAATGAAATGGAATGGTCTGCTGTAAATTTAAAAATTTGGTGGAAATTTGGTGATTAGGGGAGGGGTTTGTGGAAGGGGTTAGGAGAGGAATCTGAATTGGGGAAGAGGGATCGGGAGAAAGAAGAGAGGATGAAAACAAAAAAAAAAGGATGAAGAGGTTAGAAAAGAAAAGTGAAGTGTGGAGGGATGTAGTGAAGATGGAAAGAAAAGATTCGATTGAAACAGTAGAGGACATCTAGCGGACAGATTAGAGGGTATCAATCGTCCTTATCAGTTTCCGCAACACAGAAAGTCTTTTGTAAAAAAATAAAATACCATAATACTTTACATTTGTAAATTATGCGAAAAAATTCATGGATCTACGGGGTTTCACTGTATATAAACAATTGCCATAAAAACTATTCTTATCGCTACACATATCAAAATTTTTATTTTTTCTTTGTTTACTGCCTCAAATTATTACGTGCTTACAAACAAGTATACTGCGCAATTCTAAAGATTACGCTAACACTATAGAAGTATTGGACTTGCGCGATAAAAATGCAACCACTTCAAACTGACTTTAATCAAACAATTTGATAAAAATTCCAAAGTAGCAATGTCCTTTATCACTTTTAAATCGCTCAGTTTACTGTCGTCGATTAGTCAACATCAACACAAAAAGTTCTCTCACACCATGGGGCATATACCTCTATATGCTTTGTTTATTGACACTATTTTTCCTGGATCTGTTTATATTTATTCATATCACGTTTTAGTGTTAACAGATATTTTATTGTTGACCACTGCGATGTCAGCAATAATTTTATTGAAAGCGAACTGAACGCTTTTGTTGAATTTCTAAGCAGCTTACGCCGCCGCCGCTTGACCATTTTATAATACAGAGAGCCGCAGTTTGCAAATTTTGTAATCTGAAAATTTCTGTCCTCAATTTTTATACATTTTCTTAGAAATATTTTCGTAAAATAGTGGTGATTTTTTAGTAGACATTTCATGGAGGAGAGCATAATTAAGTAACATAAGTCGTCGACTCTTTTGTATTGAGCACAATAAAATTAAATTTAAATTTCAGGTCTTCAGGTCCTATAATATATCACGACAGTAATCGAAAATGAAAAAAAAAAAACACAACGTAGGTAGGTAATGATGGTCTTTATCGTATCGTCCATGCTTTTTAGCTCGAACCCAAGAATCAAATTAATTCACCAAAAGGCGGTCAAATACTGAAAATATGACCTAATGGTAAAGCATTTGATTTTAATAAGCTCTTGTGAGAATTTGATATTTCTCACGAAGATAAAAATTTCTAAAATCCTAGAATAATTTACTCATAACACATTAGAAAGAATCGAAAAGCAGACTTGAAAGACATGTCTTATGAATACTGAACTTGTTTTGTGGAAATCATAAATTACGTAAATTTCATCATGAATTAATTAAGAGCGATTAGTTCAAACTGTCCTCAGAATTTCAAAGTTTAGCAAAATGAAAGAGAATTTATGATACGATCACTTTGTGAGGTCGCAGCCTATAATCAGGATCAGCATCCATGGTTTGAGCAACTTTTCTTGTAGATACAAATTGATGTTGATACTTAAGCGCAAATCTATACAATTGATATGCGCATATTATAATCTTCTTTATAAATTGTAGCCTGCTTTAAGAAGAAGGAAAATGTAATAAACATACGAGAAAGAGTTAATTTAAAAAAATAAATTAGGCAGATATCTGTGCAATATGTGGATATTTATAGTGATTGAAAATCAATGGTAATTCAGTAGTGGTAGGTAATTAAAAAAAAATATTTTAACAGATATACATATACCAGTATATTGTTCTATATTTATGTAGATAAAAGTCACCTGTGTACTGATTCTGATCATTTGCCGTATATTTGTATCAAATTATTTTGACATTCCACCATTACTTTGTCGTATTTTGGATTTCGCGATGGTTTATTTTAATTTCATATGTATTTACCATAATTAATTAAAATGAGTCTAGAGACAGAAGTGTTAGACAAAAACGAAAACAAATTTTTCAACTACTTCTGAGGTAATGACTTAAGTTTTGACCTATGGTAAGTGAATATTAACTTAGAGCATCATCCCATGTGCTTAAATTTTAGATTACATATCAAATCAGGATAGGCTATAAAAATTCGTGAAGGGTGCTCAGTATTTATAATTGCAGACAAGTTTAATTGTTTCAATAATATATTATAGTAAATATTGTAAATAAAATACGAGTGAAAAAGTTATAAAAGTAAACAGCTGGGACAAAAAAAAATTATCATTTTTCAATTTGTTTAAAATTATCTTGTAATTGTTTGTTTACGGCGCTTTAAATTATGTCAGCTATACAATGGCAACACCAGGAAATATTAAGTTTCAATCACACTATAATATTGTTGCCACAAAGCTTAGGTATTTTTCCCTAAAATGTTGGGAATATTCTCCAAAAAGTAGTGAATATTCCCAACATTTTTGGGAATATTCCCTACATTTTAAGAACTATTTCCTAAATTTTAAGTAAAATAAAAAATTGTGAGAAATATTTTGGATAACCTAAATGATAATAATAATAAATAATAAATAAATATATATTTCAGAATTGCGTACACAAGATTGTATAGTCTTCTAGATTACAATTAAGTAGATGGAGCTAGAGAGTATTCTAACAAATTTATTTAAACTGAATTCAAAACTAAAAAGAGAGAAGATAAAAAAATGAAATCCTGTGATGTTGAAAAAATATTTAACTAATAGTATTGAATTGTTCTGTAGCCTCAATTGTGGAGAAACATGGTAAGAGATTAAAAAAAGAACAAATGAAAGACTTAATTCGTGTGTGCCTTAATGAACCGTCTGAGCATTATGACGGAGAGCATTCCATAAACGGGTTATTTGAACAGGATAAGAACACTTCATTATCGACCTATTAAAGCGAGGCATTATTAGATTCCTACCTCTTTATGACGCGCTGAATTGAAATATCGCGGCTTATTAGTCTGTAATTAGACATATAGGAAAATTAAGGCCCTTTGCTTTAGGTAGCTAGAAAGAAATTCAGCCCAACAGGTTAGTCCTGAAGAGCCAAACATGGTCAAATTGCTTCAATCCAAATATAAATCGTATGCAATCGTTAAATGCAAACCCTAGCTTGCGAGCACAAAGGCTATCCAGCTTAGGATAGATGATGCTGTCGAATGTGAAATCAGGTAAAATGAGCGACTTTATAAGCTTAGATCTCATACCTCTCGATAAGATGTGAGCAGAAAGCCATAGTCGCCTCATTCCTGCATAAATCTTGCTGAGAGTAAAACTGACATAGTCACAGCACTTCATACGCTAACTTAATACAATTCCTAGGCTGGTTACTTTGTTTGAAATAGATAACGAGTACCCATTTAAGAACACGGGAGGGGCTCCGATAATACTTCGTCATTGTTATAGAAAGTGAGATGCATTCAGTAGAAGTCTGTTGTGTAAGGCTCATGAGCGGTTTCTATCTAGGTGTCATTTAGGCGAGCTATGCAGTCCTCAATAAGCCCAATAGGCCGACTTATGTACAGTTGTACGTCATCTGCGTATAGGTGAATGCTCACATCTTGCATAACATTCGGCAAGTCGTTCATGTATAAACTGAAGAGTAATGGATCTAAAATAGATCCTTGTGGTACCCTACACAGCAAGGGTAGACTATTTGATACTAAATTTTTAATTCTCACAGACTGACTACGCATCTTCATAAAGCTTTCAATAATCGAAATTGCGCTGAAACTAAAAGAGTTGCATAGCTTTTGAAGGAGGATGCGATGGTGTACACTGTGAAAAGCCTTTGAGAAATCCAGTAGTGTCAACACAACAAAATTTTGAATATCCATGGTGATTCTGATGTCAGAGCACTCACACCTGTGCGACGCACGAAAACCAGATTACCAACGTGTTCGAAGATTGTTGGTTTCGACGTACTCAAGTATTTGCCTGTGCATAAACTTCTCTAGCACCTTCGACAAGAAATATATTATGCTTATTGGCCGAAAATCAGCGGGTTATTCTGGAGATGATATCTTGAGTATAGGTAGAACTATAACTGATTTCCAGTTACTCGGGAAATAGGAGGATGTGAGGCAACAGTTAACAATGTGAAGAAGGTACTTACTAATAAAGGGTAACAATAATTTGAGAAAACGCGGTGGTACACTGTCAGGGCCAATAGACTCTGATTTGATAGAGAAAATGGAGGAAACAAATTCATCAGTTTAGACCCCACGGAAATAAAATGTCCAGTCGGTATGACCAAGTACCCGTGTACTATCCAGATTGCTAACTAGATTCGAGTTCGGGGAATGTAAATGGGGGGAAGTTCTGCTGATGGAAGTGAAGTGTACGTTGAGTTCATCTGGGTCAAAATTGGAATCAGCCTTATTCTTACTAAATACTCCGGTTTGGCGTAGATTACGCCACAATTCCTTAGGCTGGAGCTACACATTGAACTTAGAGCTATAGTATTGTCGTTTCGCAGACCGAATGGCAGTATTGGCTCTGTTACGCGCAGCTGTATACATCATCCGAGATACATTAGATATAAGGCGCCTATGTTGTTGATACAAGAACTCTCGCTCTGCAATTAAAGACCGCACACTAGGCGAAAATCACGGGCACCCATTGGTAGATACGTTCATCCTTTTTACGGGAACATAATTTTGAAATAATGAGGGAGCTGAGGATAGCACCTTGGTCATTTACGGATGCGCTATTAAATATAGCGCTCCACGGCAACCGGTGGTATTCATGATAAAACGCATTTTCATCAATATGCTTGTAATCACGATATGTGAAGCTATTACGAGCGGAACTCAAATCCAATGTGAAGTTGTAGTCAAGGAACAAAATATCATGGTCAATAGTACTAAAATGACATATACAAGAAAATTTTTGGAAAAAAATCTGATAGCTTTGTAATATGAAGACCATCTGATTTCATAAAATACCGGGTAAATCGCAAATCTGCTTTTCTCGAAGTGGACTCCCTCGAAAAAAAAAAATATTTTTATTTAAGTTTTGATGGTTGGGAGTTCATAAGGATCCACTATGACCAAATTTAGCTTAATGACAAAAAACGGCCTTTGGGATAAAAAAAAAAAACGGAAAACATGGTAAGCTGTGCGCGCTACTAACGAAACTCAACTGCGTTAAATAAAATTAACAGCTAATATGAGCTTTGTTAATACTCCCTTGAAGAACGAAATACTCCTTGAAAATACGAATTTAAATCCTTAGTAAACGGCAGCATTTGTTTGAGTGTTTTGTTTCGTCATACATAACTATATCATATTTTCTATTTTGAATACTTTTATTTTTTAATTCTACGGGGGAGGCTATTTGCTCTTTGTAGCCCATTCGGGCACCAATGCTCATACACATCCAAAGATAGGAACGGAAATCTATTAAAAGCGAGGAGAAAGCCGAAGTTGCAAGCAGGTTTTCCTTATCGTTGTCGTCGGAAATCAAATTGGAAGACCGTAGCGAAGAGAAAAATTTAGAATAATTATGTAAATCAGTAATTGAAATTAGAAATAGTTGTAGGGGTTTTTCAAAATACTTGTAGTAGCAGGTATTATAATTATTTGTTGGCTATCGAAGCAGGCCCGTGCGCAGGATTTTTCACAAAGAGGGGGGTTTTGGTGATAGAAAACTACAAAGAAAATTATTTTATTTGTGGATAGTTAAATAGTTTAATTAATATCACGGTTCCTCTTACTGACAAATTTGTTCGAAGAATATGTTCAATACATATACATATTCTTTCCTTCACTGTTGTAAAAAATTTATACGTCAAGGTACAATTCAAAAATCATTAGGAATTGCATCGACTTCTCTGCTTATGTCTCGATGTATGTTTAGAGCAGCTAATCCGTTTAAACGATCTTCTCCCATTGTGGACCTTAAATAGATTTTCAGATGATACAAATTGGAAAATGAACGCCCATTCCGGAGTTGTGGTCACAGGTAACAATGCTATAATATTAAAAAGTTTCTGGACATTTGGGAATACATCCTCGCTGCAGATATCAAGAGAATCGAGATAATTATTAAATATTTTATTTACAAGTGCGTACCGCTAGATTTTGACTTCATTGAACCATACTTCAGATGAATTGTCGTGTAAAATTAAAGTGCAAATTTCAAAGAAATGTTAACACGCTGTCTTATATAAAATTTTCATATACTCTGGAAAAGCCTTGAAAAGCTTGACGGTCCTCTAGATGAGTAATGAATAGATCAAGGTATGGTATGAGGATCGACACACGGTAATAGTATTTTCAATTGTATCAGTCATTGCATTACGTCCCATTTGATTTGACGAATTGCACGCGCCTTTGCTTCGCAACGGTTATATCCTACATTTCGAAAATAGTTTTCACTTTTTGAAATATCATCCTGAAACTCTTTTCTTCTATACTCAAGTTTATCCTTTGCTGCGTCTGCCAGTGTGAAGAACCAGTATCGATATATGAAAATTCACGGTTTTGATGATCGAGAATAATTGAAAATTAGGAGATGACATGGTTGCATATTTTCAAGTCGAAATAATTTCTATAGCATCAATGACCAAGGGCTGTAAATCAACGTAAGTTGCCACGGACTCATTCCACCTTTTAGCTTTTTTCTTCTTCCTTCTTCTTCACAAAATTCAAAATTTGTTAGGATTGCAGCGCTAAATAATGTTCTGTTGGGTACGCGCCTTTACCAAGAAATACCGGATCGAGTTTCGTTGTCATTTATGAATGTATGCACTTCAAAATTAAATTCCAAAAAAGTAAAGTCTAAATTTTCACTGCATGCTTGATAACATAATTTTAATTTATACAGGTACTTTCCAAACGTGGTCTTTTACAAAAAACGGATATCCATTTAGATTAACTAAATTAATGCGCGTTTACATGGAACAATTTGCTTGGGGAGGGGAGAGGGAAGGGGTTCAACATCCCCTGCACACGGGCCTGCTTCCAAGTCATCTAACCACTCATTATCTTCAATTTACTTTTACTTATAGAAAATTTGTCTTCTGTTTATTTTTATTATATGAAAGAGGTAATAACGAAAATGATTGTGTACCAATCCATTAAAGGAAAATCCAGGTGTCCCAAAGCAATATTTAAAATAAAAACCAACAAAACCACAAATAAAAGATAAAATAATCAGAAATGCGCAACTAAATAATATAATAACCTTTAATTACATTTTTTCCAACATCAGATAACATGGAAAACAAGTCTAAAGTAAAAGTCTCGTCCGTTTTTTTGAGTCCACCAGACAGGTCAAATATGTTGTGGGAAGTAAAAGTGAAATTTTTCAAAAAGTTTAATTAAAATACAAGCACTAAGTATAGCGAAGTTGAAAGTCAAGAATAAATTGATTAAGGCCAAATCATTTAACAAGGAAAAATTTATTGTGAAATTGAGCAGACCAATACGAAACACGTGGTTGTTCCTAAGTCGATCAAATATAAATTAGGAGTCTGGCTAAAATGAATAAAGGACGATGAAGATGTTTTTCTTTTGTTTTTGTCTTACTATGACTGGCTTGTATCGCAATTATAGTTTTTAGCTTTATGTGTTATCCGCCAAATGTACTCTTGATCTCTTCAACAATGAACCTATTTCCTAAGTAAGACTACCAAGTACGAAAAATACTTTTTGGAGCTCAACATTTCAAAATGGTACATTTTCGAGTATGCATTTTATGTGAATGACAATTCAGCGCAGGATATATGTCCAGGGGCCGGATTCACTAACACGGAGAGCTGTGGGCTTATGGAGATGACAGTTCTTTTGACACTTAACTCTTCACTTGAAATTCTGTGTAACTCGGAGAATTATCATTGAGAATTACCAAACTCTTATATTCCACTCGTAAAACTCTCGGCGATTATAGTTGTGTAGAAGTAAGAAGAATATTTCTCATCTGACAGTATTATTGGTTTTTGTTGTATTTTGTGAAGGTAGCTAGGTACCTAGGATTTTTTAAGTTAATTTAATGATTCACCGCATATCCTGGTTATATTTACAAAAACAAAGTATGGAAATCCTTGCAATACTTACAGAGAGTAGTATGGATTTGGGTATCTCAAGGTACCCGTTAAAATTTAATATCACGTGAAAATGATCAACTTGGTCATCTTTCAGTACAAATTTTTAATATGCACATTAAAGCTTGTGTGTATAGAATGAAATCACATCTACATTTTGTTCCCTAATTAGATATGTAATTAGTTTTTGAGTCCGGTAAAAAATTTTGGAGAAAACTGCAAAAGAAGTGAATCAGTTCTTCTTAAGATGAAAATATGGCCGTTTTTTGGTACAAAAATTTAGGTACATAAACTCATCATTATGAAGAACTGGTAAGTCGTAAAAATTCACTTTCCATGAGAAAAATGTTCACAAAAGAGTACTAATGGATATGAAATAAAGAACGCTGAAATATATGCAAAATATAGGAACTGGGGTGTATATGAGCCAGTGTTGGGCGTATTCTGATTGCAGTGTAATTTAATTAATAATTCCATTACAGTTTAGTCAAATTACAAAGTAATCTAATTAAATTGTATTCGATTACATATCAATCAGATTACTTATGAGAGAATATGTAATCTATCAAATGTGTAATCTGTTTTGTAATCTAATTACATTGTAACAGATTACTTTGTAGATTACTTAAAAGTAATTAATAATATAATGAAAATAGTATTATTCTCGTACGAAATTAGTTTTAGAGAGTTTTATGAAGAATTAGAATACAAATATCTTAAATGTCTTAAATGTAATCACATTAATTAGATTAACATGTAGTGGGATTAACTTGTAATCGATTAATGTGTAATCAGATTAACTTGTAATCACATTACACGTTAATCGATTACATTATGTAATTATGGAAATGGATTACATTAGTAATCTGTTACAAAGTAATCTGATTACAGATTACATGGTTAATTGTAATTGTTAATCATTAATCAGATTACATTTTGCCCAACACTGATATGAGCCAAGTGCAAAAAAACTCGTCTTTCGGCGGTAAAAGTCAGTCTCCCTCTTTAATTTGATATAAAGCATGACGTATTTTGGACAACCCCCAATGAGGAATAGTACGACCCCCCATCCAGGAATGATGCGACCTCCCAGCGAGGGGTGGTACGATCCTCTATCCAGGGTGGTCCAAAAAGTAAACAAAGTTTTTGTTCGGATCATCTGCGGTAAAAAATGTTCTTTTTCTACTTTATTTTGAAATAATTAACATATTTAATTTATATAAATCTTTGCTTTTATTAACAAAAAAGATAATTTAGAAAGTGCACTTGCCTGAAACACGATTTCCCTAGTCTATAATCCGATTTATATTTGCAAGTACTGACCGAACACTTGAATTCTGTTTTTTAATTTATATGTGAAGGTTTGGAACTAGTGGCGCTATAAAATTTTGCACAAAATAAACTTCAAAAATAAATAGTTTTGAAAAGAATTCATTCCATACTTTTGTTGAATTTCACAAAAGAATTATAAATTGAGTAAATCTGTTCACAAAACAAAATCACATTTGACAATCATGCACTCAGCTTTGACAAATGTTCATTCCGGCATCTCACTTACTCCTACGTATAATATCCTGCTCTTGACAAATTACGCTCATGTACACTAATTATACACGATTCAGCCATTCATGTTTGCTATATATTCTAAGGTACAGTACTAGCGATAACTAAAGAGTTGATTTGATAATTGTTTGTGAATTTGTGAGAGTAAACAGTAAAGTTAAATAAAAAGAAGAACTTGTTAATGACAATTGAAATATTGTGTTTAAAGAACAAACTACGGCCACGCACGTAACAATATTTTTCAGTAATCACAGGCGAATTTGGATTAGATTTAAATATTCTTAAAATCCCCAAAATATCACATTTCGTTTGAGATGTATATCTTATTTTTTATCGCTTTCGACGTAAGTATCTGTTAATTAATGTTACTAATATTTGTGAAAATGATAAATTAACATCCGATTTTTTTACTTTATCCCTGCGTGAGTAGAGTATTTGAATTGGCGTTTCAATTGTTTCAAAAATGCGGTAATACTTTTTGAACTTAACTGAAATTTCATTCACTGAGAATTCTTAAATCTTAAATTATTCTTATTTATATGGGTAAATGTATCATCCAAAAGTTATAGGATAATTTTTACGAAATTTGAAAATCCATATCTTCTAAAACATTGATTATCAATCTATAAATTATAAACGGCAGCATGAACACAGCCAAATAGGCATAAAAAGGTGAGACAGAGATAAATTATTAGAGAATACCATTATTAATGAATTGAAAAAATTTACGTAGAAACTGACTCATTAGGATTGATATATATGCAACTTCCTAGTTCTTAGATGAATTAATATGAAATAAATCTTCCACGAGAACCAGTATATACATTGTAAAGTTTTTTATTATGTATGAGTATACAAGTACATAATTCTATATATAAAAAAAAAAAGATGATTTCCTCCCCCAGCCTTCAGATTCATTATATTTACCAGAAATTTTACCTTAATTTTATCTGATACCGGCTCAACAGAGTTTATGTATATAAGGCAAGGCATTCACATTAGTCGATTCTTGAGTCATTCAAGTATGCTGGGTGCTTGTTTCATGCTTGGCTGATTTTTTAACGACTTTGCCTAAAAAGTGAAAAATTCACATGTACAAAGACGCTCCACGCTGGTGAAGTACTACATACATACGTCTTACTATGAAATAAATTTATAAATTGGATCGCAGAAAACAACTCAGATCAGATCGAAAACAGAATTTAAACAACCTAATATCCAGCTTTTGGTTGATTTTTCTAGTCAGCAAATAATTCTGTTGTCATATTAAAGATTCAACAAGTCATGGGTGCGTTAAGTTAAAAAATGTTATGTAATGATGATACTGATAGGTGGACAACCAAAAGTAAGAACTTATTATACAGTCACAAAAGTTATTTCGGATGAAGCTATCACCGCTTCGACTCGTACAGTGAACCTATTATGATTTGTCACCTTAATACCTGAAACAGACCTGACATATCCTCTTAATATCATCTGAAATTGGATCTACATAATCCACAATTTCAGATTTTCATAGAATTTTATTGTACTGGATTGGCCGGCAAATCAATGTTGTGCACGTTTTGACGGGAATTTGCCTACTTCTGAGCAAATATTGAGTAGAATACTAATCAAATTACACAGCAGTAGTAGTACATGAATAAAGTGAATTTGCCTTCAACCGAGTTAGTATAAGAACCTGTGGGGAATCTGCATTGTGACAAGTTAGTACACAAACTGAATGGAAAGTTATCCAATCGGCACAGCAGGAATATACAGGGTGAGAGGGTAATCTGTCTTCCTTAGAGATAGTTTAGGTAGTACACATATTAAATGAAAGATGGAAAGAAGCCTAGATTGTTTTATATTAGGTTAGTTTAGGATAGGGTGGAGTATGTACGTCCCGAAACATTAAGAACTATTATTATTAGATGGAAATACTAGGATTATGGTATTAGAAGTCTGGCTAGAAAGGGAATCAAGTTGCATCTGTGAATCTCTCTCTTAGTATACCAACCTATTGAAAAACCGAAGTCCTCAGAAAAATTCATTAAAACGATATACATAATTCTCAAAAAAATTCTCAAAAAAAAAAACCTTCGAGAAAAAGTAAGAAAAAAATCCTGAAAATAAAAAAAACATCCGAATAAGATAAAAAATAAATCGAGGCTTCTTGCACAATTTTTCAAGTGTGGGAAGAATTCCCTACAGATTTTTAAATACTCGACTAATGACAAATTGTGCCTAAATCCTGCCTTCATGTCCTTCATTTCAAAGAAAGAAAAGAAGAAATTCTAAGAAATTTTGAGAATAATGATTATTACCAAATATGTAAGAAATATATATAAAAAAAAAGTTAGAAAATTTGCTGTCATCACATCATCAGATATAACCTAATTTATAGTATAGTTTATAGTTTACTTTCGTAATTTTATCTCAGAATTTTTTGAGGAATAAATTTTCGTGATTACGCTTTTCGCATTTTTTGATTTATCAAGATTTTATTTTTCGGCATTTCGATTTCTATATTTTCTATCAGACTTACTAAAACCGATGTTTGCGAAAGAAAAAATCTCTGAATCTCTCGCTTATCAGTTGCAACTAATCAGAGATTTTGTAAATGCAGCAATGGACTCCTGTAGTTTTATTTTACACCATAAACTCTGCGACACAAATTTTCCAACAAAGACTACCACCCTTCACAATTCATTTGTTTGCCATCAAATCTATTTATTCTTTAGGTCTTGTCTGATATTATTTCATCTGCTGATATAGGCAGCGTTCATAAAAAAATAAGGTGAAAAATGTTTACGGTTGGAGCCAAGAGAGAGCAATGACAGTACTAATAATACAACAATAGATTAATCAAACAGGCAGAGATGAAGGCGATTCACATAGCAATAAATCAGTCCAACAAAAAACAGGAAGAAACATCTCAAAATAGTTGCTGGAAATAGGTAAGACTCAAATCACTATATCTTGGAAGTCGGGACAAGCCATTGGAAAAATAAGCAACATTTGTGGCGAAACACTGGAAGCAGATATTCCCACCAAAACACAAACTTGATTACCTGAGATGGCAAGTTTCAAGTGCTACTTTGAACGGGTCACATCTGACAGACCCATTCTTATTATACGGGTGTCCCATACGTACCGCATTTCCTTTATACACCGGATTCCTCACTCAATTTCGAGAAAAAAGTTGTATGGGAGGAGAGTCGGAAATGCACGGTGAGAGCGGTAGGGGGGTTTTGTGAATTTTGTTCTTTCTATCCTAATACCATGTAACTTTCGTGTAACTTTCTTATTATACACCCTATGAAGGTGACTTGCATCTCAGGTGAGAGTAAACCCTCTACGGTTTCCAACAAATGTCTAACCACCTCTCTATTCCTTTTCCGTCGGCAGTTATAGGATGTCAAAATCAAAAAATGTGGAAAATTTTGCAATTTGTTTTTCAATTTCAACGATTTTCCCGCTAGAAGGCAAGATAAGGATAGCACTTTCTTGCACGATTTCGAGACCTCCGAATGTTACCTTTCATTTGATCCTACCGACATAAATGCTACCGTTTTTGAGATTTTCCCGTTTTTATGATGCATAATTTCATTAATTTTGCTAATAACAATAGAAATCGCGTCTCAATTTATGCAATTCCACGCAAATTAGCAAAAAATTCATGAATTTATGAATCATAGAAACGGGAATATCTCAAAAACGATTGCATTTAGGTAGGTACGTGTGCATAGTCAAATTAAAGATAACATTCCGGGGTCTCTAAATCTTGTAAATAAACTGTATATTTATTATGTATTTTGGCGGGAAAATCGTTAAAATTTGAAAAAATATGATGTTTTTTCCAATTTTTGGACTTCGACGTACTACAACTTAAGATTGAAGGTGACAGTAGGGCTAGTTGTACATTCATTGCAAAGCTTAGATGGTTTTCTATCACCTGAGATAAATCTTGCCTTGATAGGGAGTATATCAAGAAATTTACAAGGTGTAAAGTGGAAACAGTATTAAATATCGTAAACCCGCCCTACCGCCCACACCGTGCATTTTCCGGCTCTCTTACCATACAATTTATTTCTCGAAATTGAGTGAGTAATCCGGGGTATAAAGGAAATGCGGTACGTATGGGACACCCTGTATAACAAGGACCCACAGGTTGTGAATGTCGAATACTACTGACAAAGGAACACATACTCATGACATGCACGAAAACACTACGGACATCTCTTACAATTTCCTGAATTAGTATCTTCGATCCCCACCTCAAACTCCTTAACCTTATGTAGCTACAACAAGTACAAAGTCAAAGTCTCCTACATCCTCATACAATATTTAATCACTTTTTCGTCCGTATTATTGTGTATTATGTTATTCGTGTTCTGTTCCCCACAGGGGATTAGCAAAAGGATCGCAAGAAAACAAGAAGATATCGGTGATCGATACTGGTAGAAGACCTACAAATACGTAGATTACATATAATAAATAATAAAAAATAATGTATATATACGAATAAAAGATAAAAAACAAATAGCCATCAACAATAGGCATAGTTAAGATTAGTTAAGATAAGAATAAACTTAAGTAAAATATATTAAAGAAGTGTAAATAATAAGGAAATTGGACTATTAAATAATAAATAAATAAGTAGTC
Source organism: Dioctria rufipes (assembly GCA_963924295.1). Lineage (NCBI taxonomy): Eukaryota > Metazoa > Arthropoda > Insecta > Diptera > Asilidae > Dioctria > Dioctria rufipes. Next base: position 337,733,548 of record OZ002740.1, on the reverse strand, counting down.
TAAGAAAGAGTAAATCTATTAGCATTAGATTACATAAAGAATAAAATATAATAATAATAAAGAAAAACCATATTTAAAAAATAAAATAATAATAAGATTAAAATGATATAAAATATATTTATAATAAATATTAAGAAATAAGCAAAAAAATGTAAGCTATTTCCAAAGTAAGCAAAAACGACCATATGGGCATTCTACCCAAATGCATGGAATCATGTATGTGTAGTATAGCTGTACATTGTACATTATATAGAATATGCTGGATTAAATAAATAAATAAAATAAATAAGATCAATTAAATATGTTGAAATGGTATACAAAAAACCAAAAAAGGAATTTACGAATTTCTCTTTCGTTCATTTCATTTGGGACGATAGCTGGCATCGATTATAACATGAATCTAAATAATGTAGAAAGCTATGAACGATAATGTTCGAAGAGATGCATTATCTTTAATTTAATGCAATAGGTAGCGTCCGATTTATGAGCATTTAATCTAGAACATTTCTTGTGAATTGATTAGAGCTTATCAGCTAACAGCTAACAATTTGAAAACTGTCTCGAAGGTATACGATTACCGCTCTTACTCAATATTTTATTGATGACTGATGCAGAGTGTAACCCTCTAGAAACTTGTAATTGCGTCTTGAACGAAAAACCAATTAAGGATTGACGTGGATATGAATAAAAAAAAACATTATTTGAATTAGCAACAAGTAATACAAAATTGTCATCCACTTTACTTCCTAAGAAACACAGCTCAAACATGTTTTCAGAATCAGAGGTATTAACTGAAATTTTAAAGGAACTCAAAAACATCATCAGCCCAGAATATGGTTTGCCTTATATTTGAAATAGTGATGGCAAGAATTTTTCACGAGATCAAGCGATTTATAAAGCTCCTAACATAATATCTGTACACAAATTAATATAAGAACACTTTTGATTGTCGAATAAAAAATAAAAATGAAGAAATATAAAATTCAAGGAAAGCTAGGAGTATTTAGTAAATTCTTCACGATTTTAATCTTAATCTTTCTGACGCAACATTAAAATATTTAATATTCTGCATAATTTTCAAAAATCTCTAAGCTCTAATTTCGCAGCAACTATGTATACTTACTTAGATTATTTAAAAAATTTGCTTAGCCAGCATGTTCTTATCATCAGTCCAGTCTACTCTGCCAGCAATTCTTTTTACACACCGCCGCCATGTATGATGAAAACGTAAACAACTGCCAGAGAATATCATCGCGCGGCCATAAATCAACAAATAATGCGCCATCATATCGCTAAATATTTTGATCGAAGACAAGTTAAGAAGGCTTCCCTTTGGAAACAAAGAATTTCTACATCACAGAGGAGAAAGAATAGATCAATCTCCTTCAATGAGGCAATCTGTCGGAGCCTCCGTTCACCTAGCTTCTACATACATATATTTGTGTTTATACAAAGATTTTTTGCGGTCAAAACAGTAGCACCAACAGCAGCAGTAGCAGCAGCAAAATAACTTCAGACTTGAGATTGGATAGGATGATGAAGGTGATGAAGCTGCTGCTGATGATGATGCTACACAACTCAGCTACTACCTTTGCGCACAGTGAATTCTGTTGAACTGCTCCCATGGCATAACTCTTTCGTTTTACTACCATTTATGGAAGCCATTTCGATGCATGTTGCACAAATATGGACCTATCCGGCTTTATCTTTTGGTGCGATCACTGCTGCAACATGTGGTCATTATTCCCCTGGCCATCCTTGATATATGTGCAGTTTTCAAATTTGGTTAGATCAAGAATACCACTTCAGGGTAGCTTTCTATCCTTTTGTGAAGCTTCGATCGGCCTCTAAAAGGAAATCAGTTACAAGTACAAGAAACGCAGTTTATCAAGTCGCCATTATCATCATCATCACCATGATCACTGATCATTTCGATCACTGATGTTTAACGGATGACTACGCATTCGATAAAAAGCCGCAATAATTCAAAAGCATTTTTTCTTTTTAAATAACGAACGAAAATTTTTATTTAACCAAGGAATAAGTGAATTATTGTTGAACTTTGCCTCATCCGATTGCACTATAAGATGGAAGATCGCCATCACTTGAGCCCAAGATTAAGTTCAATAGTCTTAACCGTCTGAAAGGTTTCATTCTCTTTGGACTGACTGAAGTGCTACCAAGAAGCACTTGTTCCATTTTGTTGCTGTGGCTTTGAGGCTAATCTGAGAGATCGTTTTATTTTTACTTTTGTTTCATCTCATTTTCTTTAGTGTTTTTGTTAAAAAGAAAGATGAAAAATTTTCAGGTCGCAGAATGAAGTTCCCACGTCACACTGCGACTCTTATTTCAAATAGTTATGTGTATACGTGTGTATATGATGTATATGTTTGTATTGTATGCCATGGATACTCGACTCCGTATACCTTTTATTTTGATACTAAATATAATTGCTAAACTGAAAGAACTTTGTTGAGAATGCATTAATGTCGATCATAAAATTTTATTATCTATCTTGAAATTTATGTAAACAGAAGTTAATTTCTCGAATAATGGCCTAATTGGAAACTTCACAAACTACGAAATTCGAGTTTTATCAAATGTTTGTGCATTTTTAATTTAATGGGTTTTAAAAAAGTAAAATTTTATACTAATTCATAAGATGGACGGAGATTATTTCAGTTGAAAATAAAATTATTGTTGCAAAATTATTTAGTAAATATTCCATGATGTTTGTTGGTATTTATTTTCAGGAGGACTGCAATCTTTTGAATCTTCAGAAAAGTGAAACTAGTTACACGAGACGGTTATAAGGGGCTTTAGGCTAGAAGAGCTATACAGATCGGCTGCACTAAGGAAAAACACAGTAACTATCAAATTTTTAAAAAATGAGTTAGACATGCATTTACTGTGCTGATATCTACCTTATTGTATCTTCCTTTTCGCCTAAAAGCGGTCCAATTACGAGATTTTTCATTCGCTAAAAACAGTAACTGATTTTCTAGAACACAACCACAGTAAATGGTTACAACTACAATAAAACACAGTATGTGCATGGCATATACTGTGTTTTGTCATAGTTATCGTTGTTATTGTGTTTTAAAAATTGGTCTGATGATCTCACTTCTAAAAAGATCAGGTATACTATAATATACTTACGATTTGTTTGTTAAGAATACATATATAATTTATCACTTAATAATTTTGTGATAATTTCAGTGTTTTGATAATAGCTTCGTTTGTCCTCCGGCAAATTACGAGACTAGTTTGTATTTTCTCGGAAATACAGAAAGCAAGGAGGAGTTAAGTAGATACATATATTGATGAAATAAAATCGAAGTTACTGGAGTCTGAAGGAGATATTTATTATGACGACTTACTAAGTCCTTTTTGATGATAGTGTCGCAGATAAAGATTATTTTCCATCAGAAAGTAACGACTCCCACAAAAGCGATTATTCTTCTACTGCCTTACCTAGGAATAAAAAATCAGCAGTTAGACTATTTAGGTCACTACCAGAGAATGGAAATGGAGGATGTGAGGTAATGCACAATTTGGAATAAGCTATTGTTATCCATTATGAATAAAATATTTTACCAGTTACAGATGCAGAGAATAGAAAATGATCAGCCAAATAGTCTAGATATCTGTGAGATTTGTGGGACTATAATCATTAATGAGAATGAAAATGACAATTATAAGAATAATTCGACAAGTGACTCTGAAAACCATCGCCTAAATGTCAAAAAGTCTATCAGAGAGTATAGGTTGGATGTTGAAAAATCCGTGACCGCTGAAAAAAAAAAAGATGAAAATATACGGATTTTTTCAATGGACTTTCAAAAAGCTATGCTGCTTCCGATGATGCCACAAATTAAAAGTAGTTTCTTTATTAGCAGATTGGTTGTTTTCAATGAGACTTTTGCTAATCTAAACAAAAATAGCACAAGAAAAAGCTATTGTGTTTTATGGCATTAAGGGTTGGCTGGAATGAAAGCTGAGAACATTACCGACTCCATGCTACGAGTGATTTCTGAAGAAAGAGATACCAAAGATTTCATATTTTGGCGTGATAATTGCACAGCTAAAAAAAAAATTGGATACTTTTCATTACGCTTGTTATTGCGGTGAATCAACCAGCTAGTCCAAACCAGATAAATATAAAATATTTGACAAAGGGACGTACACATATATCTGCAGATGGGGTTCACGGAAACATCGAAAAAAAAATTGGTATTAAAAGGAATATTTATGATTTCCAGGAGTTGTGTGAAGTCGTTGAGAGTTCACGTAAAAATCTGCATGTACTCGAACTTAGTGGATTTCACCAATGGAAAAGTGAGAAACTAAATACTGTAAAAAGCGCTGATCCACTGTAGAAATTCACATTGAGATGACTTGTCGAAGTTAAATTCTCTAAAGGATCCAGGAAACTGGAATACAGGAATGATTTTGATGAAGATTTTAAAGAAATTGAATCTATGAAAAAGAAATTCACTGTGCCTTATATGGCCGAATATAGCAAAAATCGTGGTACGACATCTTCAAAAAAAAAAAAAAAAGAAACAATTTTGAATCAACTGATTCTACTGATGCCAATTAATAGAAAATTATTCTGGGAAAGTATCGATTCTTCGGACACTACGGAGGATCTAGTCTGTACAAGAGAATAAACGTGTTCTGCATATCAAAATAAGTATTACTTTTGGAATTTTTTCTTTTCTTTTTCAATGTGTCTTTCCATGTATTTCTTCCTTTGTAAAATATAAAAAAATATAAAATATATATATAAAATTCTAGAAAAATGTTATGTCTCAAAATTACAACTTCCTTATTTAAAACACAGCAGGAGACATTACTGTGGTTATCTATGGAAATATTATCATTTGATTACTACTATGTTTACTGTAAAACACAGTAATATTTCTTAATGTGTTTTATCTAGAAAATTAAACTGAATAATTCAAAACCTTTATAGCAAAAACCAAAATCATGCTGCCAAGTGGATTATTTTTACGTCTACAAGTCTATTATTTTGTTCAGAAGAAAGCCCAAGATAAGCATAACTTACGACAAAAAAATTAAAACTCTGTTGCTATTAGTTTTTTGAGTCAGGAAAATTTCACAAAATTTTGTTTATCTCGAAAAGTAAAAAACAACAGTTACGGTGTTTTTACTTTGAGCAGCCGAGATATATTTGGACGAAGCAGAGTTCTGCTTTGTTTAGTGTTAAAAAATCGCAAATTTCTCACATATATTAGGAAAAAGGTAAGTATCAAGCATTTTTAATTATTACACTGAAGCATTCTTCAAAATATAAAATCTCATTAAATTGGCTACAACCAATTCTACTGTCCTACAAACTGTTGTAAATAGAAATTCAAACCTACTTTAACGATCTATGTAACTTGAATATATATACATATATACTCGTATATACATATATATAAAAAAGGGTTGGATCTATATTTAGGTAAATTCATCCATAATTTTATAGCATATCACCAAATTCAGTCTAAGACCAATTATAGATTTTTTTCTAGTTAATTTAGACAAATTTCAATCAGACATTAAGAACTGATTCTTTTATAATTGGATGATATTTACCGCACATATTAAATGCAGATGACTTTAATTTTGGTCTTCTTCAAGCTTTTGTAATCTACGAATTACAGAGTAGCTCATCGAAGACGTAAAAAAAAGAAACACGGAAGGATCCAGAATTACAGAAACTAATTCATATCATTGAGAAAGGATGCAAATTTGATCGATGTCTTGAAGATAGATAGAATTATTATCCCTAAAAGTGTGCTATCAACAATATTTAATTAAAATCACCAGGTTATGAAAGCATGTATCAAGAAATTCATTGTAGTTTTATGACCAACTATATTTTCTTAACAGTAAAAGGTGCAGAACAATATTTAACTAATAGTGTCAATCAGAAAATTTCGATATTACAATTACTAGGCTTAGGCACCGTTTCAGTGAATCGAACTTGACGTCTTCGAACTTACTTAAGGAAATTGTAAAACGATCTATTTTATAACATTTACACATTTTTTAATTGAAGACAGGAATCCTTAACTTGTTGGAACAGATGTAAAAACATCCTTCACAAAATTTCATTAGAAATTCAATCACACCATCAACATCAACTGATAGTAAACCAAAATTTACTGTGAAAGTAGTCAAGAGCATATGGTAAAGAAAGCGGTCCATACTAGAAATTGTTTTTGAATATGTTATTAGATCAACGAAATCTCGTCAACAACATCGGCTTCATTCCCGTACAACAACAGGTGTCAAAAAGAATCATATGCTTAAAATAAAAAGGGATTCAACATAAAACACGGAACATAACATTTTTAAAAATATGCGAGCTACCAAGATGATATACAGAGTTTTAAGTTACCTCCACAGGAAAACGGCTAGAGTATGTTATCGAAAATAAAAAAAAATTAAGGACGTGGATGACTGGCTTGGAAATAGGTTGAGAGCCCTAAGGGACTCTAAAACTTAAGCCACTACAAGGCTTATTATTTACCCTGAAGATTTATAAGTCAATGCTTATAAACCTAGCCTAGTTTAGAATTTACTCTCTATAACTATTTCTTCCAGCTACATTCAGTTCGTTTAGGAGGTGTGAGCCGAAGGAATCTGCATTGCTTCCTGAAGATAGCATGTAGTGACAGAGAAAGTGAATCACCATTTCCTCTCCGCATCTTTTGTATACAGGGTTGTTAATAAGTCCTACCCTATGTACAAATTAATGCCCAATAAGAATGAAAATGAGGGTTCTCAGAGACGTAGAAACTTATCATCAATCCATTCATAGATTGATTGCAAATAGGCAACAAAGACTACTATTTATCAGTATTATCACTACCATCACTGATGTCAAACAAAGGAAGACGTAACGCTGTAGCTCAAGCAGCAGCAACAAGATCAAAAATAGAAGAAACTCATCAAATCAAAACAGATTTCAATGACACCTTCTTAAACTGAAGAGGTACATTCGAAAACCAGATTGCTGGAATACAAGAACTCAGTGTCAAGATCCCAGATTTGGCATAATAAATCCTCAATTCGAGAGTGCTTTGCTTTTACGCATATTTCTACCCCACGGAATTTACACTGCGAGATGATACAGACAGAAGCTTTTAAGGCAAGCCTCTTTATATGGTCATCTACAACCCATTTTAAGAAACTTAGTCCCAGTCCATGTCGAACGTGTTGATAACATTGGGATTTAAGTAAATGTGAGTAAATTTTGCACAGAACAGGGTCATATACCAATAAGATACAAGCTCTGATGATAAAAGTCATTTTAATTGGACATTTTAACATTATCGACGATTACCATATTGGCAACATTTTCACCATGGGCACAAATGGATAATTCAAATTTTTCCACTCTGTAGGATGGTAACTGAATCGACTTCAGAAACCTTCTTTTGACCCTATATAAAAAACACCCAACTACAGAAATATTCTTCACTGGAACATTAGGTACCCACTAGGTCATGATATCGAGTCAAAAAAAGCCTATTCCTACTAAAAGTGTATATGTGTGTGTTTTAAGGAAAATCTCTTAAGGACCAGAAAACTTAAAAAGTTTCAGCCTATGGAGTACGAGAGAAAGGACGGTGTATTCAAAATGATGCCTTCTATGAGGATACTTATTGCGCTAATACATTTCTATATGAGTTGTGCATTTCGATTATTTTCAATGATACTGATGAAGCCAATAAAAATTCCCAACGGATAAATTTTTTCGTGCATAATCGTAGCTTTTTATCACTCCACAAGCATCTACTTTTCCTAAGACATAACAAGTAAGTAAAAATAGGCAAAAAAATTTGCAAACTCTACTTGAGAAGTAATAGAAGAGATCACTTTAGAATGGAAATAGTTTCTCATTAAGAACCCCGCAGAGTCTTAAAATCTTTTCAACAAGCATCACATCGCTGTGCTTGTGCCCATAAAATTCATGTCACGTTCAAACACCTCTTCTTCACCTGGCCTAACTATTATTTAGTTTTAGATTCCATTAAGGAGCCCCTCTGAGTGAGATCCAACATGGAATCTCCAAATTGTCTTTTTTTGTGCTCCGCTATATGTTGGGTTTCTTTTTTTTTTTGTTTTTGTTTTTTTGTTAAGACTCCCAGAAACAAGGCACCTTTAATGCAAAGAAATGGCCAATAGCGATGATGGCGTGTAGAACGCGATCGAATCTTTAACGCAACATTTTCAATTTTTTCCACTTGATCGTTCCTCCTTGAAAAAAGTTAACATAAAAAAAAAAAAGTAAATTCCAAAAGGTAAGCACGAAATCGTAATCAAACGTCGAAAATTTACTCTCATAGACTCTGATGTACATGCCAAGACTTTTGAATCTTTTAATGGACTTTTGGATGTCGGGGGAGATTTATATGCTCCTATACATCTACATATACCTACATATTTAACTATATACGACCGACGACCTATGACTAGTTATAGGGTTAAGCTGTAGCGAATTTTCAATTTCAACCTAGAGCTTATAGTGAATATATTTCATGATTCCGTCCATCCAACGCGCCAATCCTCACACCCATGATGGGAACTAAAGAAGAGGTAATTACTATTTTCATTCGCGCGGCTGACGGTTTGCCTATTTGTCTTCACGTTTGAAGTTGATTAACATGATCACGGTCGCCTATATTTCATCGGGCTAAATGGATGAAGATCAGTCTAAGAAGGTCATCGACATTATCAGATTATCAGACATTTCAAAATTTTATTCCCCCTAAGATGACTGTCCAGTCGGGAGACAGAAGAAGGATCAGCAGCCATCGTTCACATTCATATCAAGGTGAATAAAATCTCCCTCGACAATGGACTTGAATTTCAATTTGAATAGGGCGGAGGTACTTTCAGAGCATATCTTAATCCTTCGTGAATGTCTACCAAAGACTTTTGCTTCAAAAAGAACGCAGCTTTGTATAGAGACAAGCGATCTTTTTTGTCTGTCGCGGATTTCCGATACTTTCTTAACTATGGATGCCTATGAAGACTACATATATATGTAAATTAAAAGTGTTAAGAAAAATTTGCATTTTAAAAGTGGACAGTGGATATAAGGTAATTAACTGCTATGTACGGATGTTTTCAAATGCTCAGCAGCCAAGTTTACGGATGGAGAGTTACCTTAACCGTGAGACATTCAATGGGAAACCGGAAGAGTCTGTATAATATCATAGCTCCGGCCAGCTGTTGTATGTTATATGTAGAATTAATTGTAAGAATGTGAGAGCATTAAACTGCTTCGTTCTTAACAATAAAACTTTTGAATTTTTACAGATTAAAGTCCAAACATAGTCGAGAGATGAAATTCCGAACCACTTAAAGAAATGCATCTGAATCAATAAACATAGCCTTGTTGAATTGATTTATATTCACTAATTGAATACAAGCGCAATAAATCAGTCCGATTCAACTAATGTAGGATGGCATAAAAGTTTTTAATTGGAGACGTCCAAAATATGAAGCGCGTCAGCCAGCACTTGAAAAATTGCATCGGCTGCAATATTAAAAAATATTTTGAGGATTTATTCCGTTTACGATTATGTATTACGATTTGAATTTTGAAAGCATAAAAATGCTTGATAAAGTTCAACATGACATTATCAGCAAATTTTTTTATGTTATTCCAGAACCAAACTTTATCGCAAGGAAATCTGTCGGCATTCGATAAACAACATGCTTTTAAAACCTACATATCTGCACCACTGTACTTTCCATTTCCCACACTTTCAAGATATCCCAAAAAGGAGAATCCATAACAAATCACTCCGTCGACAGTTCTTGAAAAAAATAAATAAAAATAAAAATAAAAAACAAAAAATCGCTTTCCTTAAATGCCGCAAGTTTTTTACCGTGTTCTTTCAAGAAAGAAAGAAAGAAGCAAGCAGAAAAAATATAGAACCACTTGCACATGCGCGCACACATTTTACGCGCTTCTTACGCTGAAGTGGACTTGAACTTGTATTTATAAAGGTTCCGAAGGCTTCCAGCGAGTTAGGCCCTGGCTGGATGGGATAGAGCCCCGGGATGGAGGATGTTGATACTATCAAAATTTTAGCCTCTACTAGCCATATGTTGCCTGATGTGTTTCTATCAACAATTTTTCATTTATTCTCACGAGAGATGTTTTTTTTTAGTATGATTTCTTTTGTCTGCTATGATGTTGATGATGATGACGTTACCATAAAATTATGGATGCAAGCTGTTCTTGGTACTATTAATTAAGCCGATGGGTACTCTCATAGACTATTAAAACTCATGTTTACTTTAGAATTTGGTTTTGATTTGTTTATAATCAAACAAAACTATTCTTCAGATGGAACAGATGCAAAAATTTGGTTTGCACCGCAATTGTTTTCTTTGGATAAAATTACAAATATTTCATTATAGACTGGAAAATTTTTTTTAAATCAGTATATATGTATGTATGTATGCATGTACATATATATATTTTAAATGTTTTGTGTGGACTGGCCGATGGACTAAGAATATGTTACTAAATGCGCAGAGCCTTTATACCAAGCATAATGACTTCATCTCTATATCAATTGTTGGTATTTTATGGATGTTATTGGTTTATCTGAGACATGGTTGAGACCGAACTTATGTAATGATTTTTTTTATAATATTTACCAGACAAATTAGAAAAAATAGACCAAATAACTGGTAAAAAGCTATAAATTGGAAGAGACCTTTATTTTGGCATACTTTTGAAGATAGTAAAAGTCCTGGACCATTACCTCCAAGGCTCGATCTGTCATTTTGAAAAAAAACAAAAAGGTGCTCCAATCCAGTTTTTTCAGTATATCTCGGTAATCGTTAATCTGATCGCAATGAAAGTTATTATAAAAATTAAAGCTCATTAAATTCTACAAATAACTATGTATTTACATTTGAAGATTACTTGTTGTAAAATAGTTGTAAGATAAAAAAAAAAATAAAATATAAAAAATAAAGTAAAATAATAAAAACTAAAAACAGATACAAAAAGTGCTAAATTAAGAAAAGAGTAAAATAAAATGAAAACAGGTAAAACAGATAGAATTGGTCTAAGAACCATGAATGCATGTATTAATTTCGTATGGTGATCAATCAGTGGAATTTTGATTTTTGAAGTGGTTTTTTTTTATATTTCTAGTACGGTACGTCGGACAGCAAAAATTATTATAACAAATTTCATAGGATTTCATATTCTGAAGAACTCTTCAGTACAATAAAAACGTCTAGGACTGATCGTTCTCACAGTATACGTAAAAAACCTAAATTTTTATATAGCAACACGAAGGGTTGCCCAACATAGTCCATTTTTGAAGCTTTATTTACTACTACTATGAAAACACCATGTACCAAATTTGAGCTCGCTAGGTCTACGCGTTCTTAGGCAATGCCCAAATATAAAGTAAAAATAGAGAGATGGGCGAACGGACGGACGGACAGACGGATGGACGGACAGATGGACGAACGGATAGACAGACAGACAGACGGACGAATGGAAAGAATGAACGAACGGACAGACGGAGATGCAAAAATCAAAATAACTTTTAAGGCAAATAAGTAGCGGTAGAGGGTGGCGGTGAGATGCACAATATTGAAATGATTTCGAGCGTTCACACCAAGCGCGGTGGCTGTGGCGGTGACCAAAGTTTGAGTTGCTGCATCTTGTATTCTCACGGCCACCGCGATAGCGAGATTCATTTCAGTTCAAACATTGCTGTCAACGCAACGAGTGAAGAACTGAAGGGTGATTCTGATCTTTTGTCGTACTATAATGTCAAAATAGACGCCTAAATGAAATGAACTTTTCTACTGATTTTTTTTTGTGTTTTTTTTTCAGTTCAGCAAGCCTTGTATTACGTAGAATGAACTGAAAAAGACACTTCACATTACAAATTCAAAATATTATTTTGAATTTTAACACTTTTATTGCTCTAATTAGGTGTAGAATATCCATTTACCACAGTATAAAATTTTTGTCACCACATCGGAAGCAGTTGAATAATTTGTCGTACTTTTAGGCGTGTATTTTGACAATAATTCGTTGCAAATTCATTTTAGTTTATTTTGTAGTTGATGAAAAGGATAAATCAAAATGAATATGGTAAATATTAAAGTACGACAAATTTGTGGTGAAATGTCAAAATATGTGACAAAAATATACGCCTAAGCTACGACAAAGAGATCAGAATCACAGCCCTGATTTGAGTAGTAAATTTAAACAAAATTCTGTATGACTTATCACATCCAGAATACCGGGATATTAAAAAAAAATTAAATAATATTTTGCAATGTTCCATCAACATCCAATCCATTTTACTCTACCATCATTTTTTCTGTGTGTTACAAACGGAATGACCCTATAGATCTCATAGGGTATAAAAAGAGATAATGCAAAATAATAATAATTATAAATATAAAATATATGAAGTGAAATATAATAATTAAAATTCAATATTTAATTTCTACTCCTGATTATGATTATGAGTATAAAATATATGTTAATTTCTTTAGTTAGTTCCACTTATTTATAAGACTTTTGCTTTTTTAACTCTGCAAATAACATTATGTTTCTTTATCTATATCTTGTATACTAGTTATCTGATAGAATTACAGTTAGAATTAAAAATTATCTCCTTAAAAAAATGCAATAATATGAGATCGTACAACCAAATTTCACCATCAACAAAATACTTCAAACTCAATTGAAATAAAATTAACGTTTCAAACCAATTTTCCTATGAAATACTTTGTTTAATCATAAAATATGACAGCGGAGACTCAGAGAAAAAAATAAAAAATATTTTGCAATTTTTTTTACGGAAATACAACGTGCGGTCATAATATTTCTAAAAACAGGCTGGAAATATTAAAAATTAAAATAATATGTATAATGTATTCAATAAAAAACAAAATTAACAGTGATAGCGAGAAGAAATCGAATTCATCCATACTTACAGCAAAGACATAAAAAAAACTACGTTAACTACAAAAATCCAGTCAATAAATTTATGAAATGTCAGAACTCTGACAATAAATATTTTTAGCTAGCTAAAGAACGACCCGAGCGGATAAATTCAAGCTAAATGTTTTGGAGACTTACTGGTGGTGCCATCTCTAATCAAAATTCAAAAGCCAAACTTAGCGCGTTGACCTTAGTATTGCTCTTGCTAAAATTTAGGATAAATTTTCGCTAATAACTAAATTTTCATATAAAATTTAGCTTAGCGCGGATATTAGTACTAGGCTTAAGAACAAAATAAATGCACTAAATTAAATTTTTCCATTTTAATGTAAACAACTTGTTGAAGTGCAACTAACATACATCCACAATCCCTTGTACATTCTTTGACTCTGTATTCTATATGTTGGGCCCTACCGCACAAAGATTCTTTTCTTCACTTATATTTCTCATAAGGACATTTGAGACTCTGAAAAGAACTTAAATTTCATGGTGGTGGTGTTCCCATATATATCTGAGATCTCATCCATAAAATGGTTCAGATTTCACATGATCGCATCAGTGCAGCTACAACTGGGTCGGATTGAGGAAGCGCAGTTTGGGACAGTTGTCCAACCTGTGTACACATGTGTATAGTTGAAAAAGAATATTATGTTTATTATGCATAACGTAAGTAAGTGTATGTATGTACCAAAAAGATACCTGACCTGACACCAGCAACAGCTTGTGATCAGTGGTGCTGCATTGATCTTTTTCTGACTGTTTTGTATTTGCTTTTTTTTTTTTGCTTACTTACATAGTCTGAAAGAAGTAAGTAAGAAGAGAAGATAAATGATGGGGCTGGGAATGTGCACGCAGTTGGTGCAGCTTAATCAGAAATGTGCTATAGAATGAAATTTGATACTTTGATCGATTAGCCCGAGACGAGATATCCAAGACACAAATTCAGTCAAGTATAGAGTGAAAAAGAGAAAATTTTCTCCGAATTTTGTAAATTCATACAAAGGATAATTTGTTCAGTTTACGGGTGTTATACTATATGCTGTTGTGCTTATAGACACCACAGAAACCCTTTCCTTTTGATACAATTATATTATTTTATATTTATCCATTTAGTATTGGATGGGAATTCATTGCATTCATTGCAAGTAACCGATTTCTAGGGAATTCTTCTAAATCACTTTAAATTCTGTCCACTCATCTGAACCGTTCTTTGTCCCCTCGTAAAGTAGAGAATACCACAAGCCGCAGTATTTCTTGTACATAAGACCATCGGACCGAAACAAAGCGCCCCAACAACCAACAGTCTACAGTAGTTTACACAGCGACAATAAAATGAATTTTCGCGGGGAATGAAAATAACCATGCGAACATAACGTCGCTCTCTACTCTAGGTAAAACGTAAATATACGACGCATGCATGACCGATTGTGTTGCGTTCGCCTCGTTTGAAGCATTTGACACAGAGGAGAATGCCCCAAAAAAGGTATAAACCAAACCGAACCGACCAACAACAGAACAATCGCGTAGCTCTTTGCGCCTGCTTAGATTCAAGTACCTAGTCTCAAGTCCCGTTGGAAAATATATTGTAGATGTTTGTTGTTGGCCCTCTCACCCACAACAACGTGAGTTATAATAGAAAAGAAAAGTCCATGGTCGCAGCACTCGCCCCAGCGCAGTACGGCCATAGATATCTGTAATATGGGAAACTCATGGAAGTGAGTTTTTTAAGTTCATGCAGAGGAGAAATCAGCAAAAAAAAATGGAATGAAATTGGAGTCAGATCGGTCTGGCGTCAATAATTCGAAGATCGCTTAAATTTTAGGACTCAAGGAAGCAGATGTCGTTTCCAACTTTTATACATACATAGGAAATTTCGTTAGTTTTGATTTATGGCTGCTTCCTTTATATGGTTTGGGATAGAAATTTTTTTATGAAATTAAAAATGGAAATTTTTCGTCAAAAAACTGAACTCATGCACGCAGAATAAGTGAGCGTGTCTGTATACTACACATATTTATATTTCCGTAATAAAATCAGATCTAAAGCGGAAGTAAAGGTCGAACTGGTAATTCATAAGCCGACCAAGAAATTATGATATCCAAGAAGGCGAGAAATGAATGGTAAACATTGTTATTAACATAGTAACTGCTTTTAGGTGTAGGTGGATATTATTTGTTATCGACAATCGAAAATTGAGAATGATATCGCAGTTTTAATTGAAAATTATTGGATCACAGGAGCTTAGAAAGATAACTATAAAAAATTTATTTAAGTAATTTGATCATATGTTAATCGTTTCGTATTATATCTTACATTCTATCCGGTGAATAGGTATACGTATATATATATTACACTTTTACCTACAATGGAAAGGTTTATGAAGTAAGCAACATTAATATGTTGTCATCCTACATTACTATTCAATTTCATATATGTATCTTTGGATACTTGGATTGAGCAATCATAATTGTTATAATTGGTACTATTGAGGCCAAGAGCATCATAACATTTGTGACTAATTAATGGATAAAAAAAATCTCATTTTGTGGACACTCATACAGCGATTCCACAAGAAAACCATCAAAATCGGCTTGTTTTAGATCCGACCATTTCCAATTTGGATGAAACCGATTTTTCCCGATTCAAATACCAAAAGAAGCTTAAAGTCTGATTTACACCACCGCGATAGCGATAGATAGTTACACATAGTTTTCAATACAAATGCAAGCAGCAGAGCCTTAAAAATCCACCACAAACCTTTCTGAAAAATAGCTTTGATGTGATAACAACAGGATAAAAGGCTATTTAAGTTAGCATCCAAATTAGTCTATGAAAGACAGAGAGAAATCGTTAAGAAAAATCACAGATAAATCCTTAATTGATAGTATTGAGATAGCACAAAAGTTACTGCATTGTGATTTGAAAGCATTTCGTCACAGGCGATTGTCATCAGATGAGGTATAAATACTGGAACACATTTCTCCATGTAACTTAACATCACGAAATAAAAGAGGTAAGATCATTAATATAAAGACTTAACAAGAAGAGACCAAGAAAAGATCCTTGAGATATTCCACAAAACAGTGGCAGTTAAACACAGCTCTAAAGGAAGCTACTGACTAACCCTACAGCCATAGTACAAAGGTGAAAATGGGGAAGTCTTACACTATACAGTTCAAAAACCAAAGTATAGGTAGATTAGTAATTAATGTTGGTCTATGGAATTTCAATATTCATTGTCATTATTTTCTCCACCACCTTAGCTGTAATATTTAGAATGATGATGGAACGATAATCAGAGTGATTGGCAATAAATGATTTCTTCGAAAGGAAACAAAATAGACAATCTTCGAGTTGTTCGGGAAGCAGGATCATGTTAGGACTATATTTATAATATATAGAAAAATTGGACAGGTAGTGCGTAATATATTTACAAATAATTGTAAAATAATTCCATCTAAGCATGTAGGTGTAGTAGGGGAGTAACATACTTCTTCCTTATTTTTTATGAACCATCCTATGAGTTTGTGACGATATACCCTATGATGATAATTTTAAATTTATTACATAGACATAATCATTGCAGTTTTTTCTAATGCCTAAAATATGTTTCACTTCTTTCCCTCCGTTTCATAGAGTTGAACAAAATCAATATTTCGGAATTTTAACTCGGGTGTTTTCGTTTAACTACTATTTTTTTTTAATTCGTCAGCCTATGACTATGTAGATTGGATAATAGAATAAATCAAAAGAAAGTTTAGTGCTAAGATATTTATGTTTAACCTTTTACCGAACCATGCACCCGTATTCCATTTTTTGCACCTTATTTTAATCACATCTAGCAAAAATCGCTTGAATAATTAAGTCACAGAACTAACTCTTAGCAATTTACTGGTTTTTGGGTTAGATTTAGATGACCAAAATCTAAGAAACAGCTGAAAAGGAGTTGCATTTTGGATACAGCGTGTGATAGGTAATTTTAAACGGAATAAGACATTGGTCATTTACCGTTTGATGTGAGAAGCTGGTGTCGAAGACCTATTTAAAACAAAATAAAATAGCTGAATAAAAAAACAATGAGTTAAAATTTCGAAATTTCAATTTTTTCTAGCTCTATGTACGAAACGGAAGAGTGGCGGAGAAAAATATAATTAGAGCATGGAAAATCTTCAGCAGGGTTGTATCGGTCAGAAATTTAGTGATACATGAAAAAATCAAAATCTTATAATCTTTTGACTGCTCACACCTAGACCTATCCAAAACTGGTCGATTGACAACTATTCGTAGAATGAGAAGAGATACTAGTTCGTTGCTTGCAATATGTTCTAAGCCATTAAACCATACATCCTCAATGAAGACCACGTTAGGTGAGGATAAACCATTACAATGAAAAGGACGTTAAGAAACATTATTCTTACAAACCCATATTTTTTTTTAGTTTAACTCATTAAATAAATCAGAATATTCAAAATTTATATAAGTATTCACGTTTAGCTTTGCTGAGTTACCCCGTGTTATGAACAGTCTTATATGTATAATGAATGACTATAATCCATTCGGAGTTTAGAGGTGAGTCATTCGTTTTGATCACTTAAACCTAGGGGCTCATGCATTGTTTTAAAAATGAGCTTTAAGATTAGAGACTGCTGATGAAAGTATTCTGCATTGTAAACGACGAAATATGAACCTAGTAAGCAGGCAGATGGTGTAATTTTGGAACATTTTGGTTAGAATAACACCATAATTTATGAGCCAGTGAGAGTCGTAGTGACGTAAGTCAATAATTTCCAAGACAAATTCTTACTTCTTAACCATCACCTTGCGAAGCATCATTGGGAAGTAGGTAAGTCAAAAGTTACAGATACAACTACTGATGGTAGTGAGTCATTGTCATTGTCAAAAAAAAGATGTCTATACTTTTTATGGACGACCGGAGTGCGAAATATGAATTTACTCTAAACTATGGAAACTTGACTTACGCCACTCTGATTCTTACCGGCTGGAGCAAATTTTTGATTTCAATTTTCTGATGGTATCAAAAAAACGTTGAGCTGGTAACACGTGATGTTGACTTTCAATCTACGGAAATATTCCAGTTGATGTTACAAAATACATCAGTGCTATGTACATAGTGTTATTGTACATTACCAATAAATAAATCATTGCAACTACTAGCTCTTTTTTTTTTTTTTATGTATTAAGCCAAATTCAGGAGTACCCTATGATGCAAAGCACAGCATGGTAGGAAGGACATGAGGAAAGTTGCGGTGGTGCTGATGTATATCACTCTTGAATTTTCACTGATTGTAAGCCGGAGGAATGCCAGAAAATGGTAGACTGTTCCACATTCGCACAATTCGGGATAAAAAAGCATCATTACTAGATAAAGTCCTTATTATGAGAAAAAATGTAATTATGTAGATGGACGCTATATCCGACAGAGAATTCTCTTCACTGTAATACAACGCAATACTTCGATAAATTATTAGAAAATTTGTTTGAAATTACCAAGAAATTTCCATTTAACTTTTAAGGAGCGTTTACAAAGGCAGAGTAAAGTGGAGTCACCAGATTGCATTGTCTCTCCTTGTCTCAAGCTTGCACTCTAATATAAGTTCTTCGCGCTTCCCACCAGAGTGGATTTCACAGAGTAGTGTCAGATTTGAAAAATTCTTAATCTCACATTGATGAGATAATGAGAGAAAATGCAATCTGGTGACTTCACTCTCCTACCATTGTACACGCTCCTTTACACACACTACTATACAAAACTTCGCTTCCATATAAAATCCTTCAACATGAATACCTTAGCAAAGATGTTTTAAATAGTTTTCCCATAAAGGTCCAAAGATCATCACCAGTAAGGAATGCATGAGATTTCAACAAACAAGAGGACAATCTTTTCATTGTTTCACACAATTAACCCACTCAATTGACAGCAATTAATGGAATCCACTTGTTCCCTGATAGCGCAAATAAAACGGAAAATATATTCTTCACATCTTATAACTCGACAGCATCACACACATACATACATACATACATGCAACGAAGGATGCAATCAACATCAGCAAAAGATACATCCCAGGAGATACTATATTTATAGTAATACTAATGTTGGCCATAGTATGAAGCAATCAAGTTGATATAACTGCTGGCCTGCCAGTGGTAAGGTTATAAAACCACAGCGGGCGAGATTTGCAGAAGTTGTATGTAGAAAACCACGCTGCTTCTGATGGTAACTCTAATAAAGGTGCACAGTACGATGACCAGTTTTCCTTACGTTTTATTTTTGTTTTTTAATTCATTTACTTTTTCGTTTATACCCTGTGTGGACTTTTAACAACAGGAAACCGAACCGGCTCAGAAAAGTGCTCACGCACACTATTTGCGGTTGTTGCATACGTTTGCCCGCAATCGAAGGTAATATATTAAGAAAAGAACGTGCTGTTGTCGAAAAAAAATATGCAAAAATCGCTATAAAATTTGACGCACCACCATACCAGTATCGAATTTATATGCAATCGACGCAAAATTTTTACCCGAATATAGGGAACAACGACATCGTTACCCCTAACCAACCAAAGTCAAATAAAAATCGATTTTTCACTAAGTAAGCATGCGCTGCTGCACTCTGCACTTTTTCTATAGTTTGCGCAACGTTTTTCGTGTATATATGTTAGGTGTATTTGTGCGCGTTAATCTCAATTAACAGCAATTAAAGTCGATTCTCGAGTTCCATGTAAGCAAGCGTTCGCCTTAGAGGCTTAGGAGACACATTCGCACAGCTGAAATTCTTGGCCAAGCAACATTTTGACCCCAAGCGTCTTGGCCTCTAATTGTGACCACAGAAGAAGCCCCAGTTGCCGGATTCTCATGATGGCGATGATGTTGATGTTGATGATGATGATGATGATGATGACGATAATGGGAGAGAAATATATTGAGGTTAGGTTTTCAATTTAAGAATTCCGAGTTTATATTATCTTCTGAAAAGATCGGTCAAGTAATCGTATGTAAGTAAGTAGATATATATGTACTTCCAATTTAACAATTTCTGGCAATTATTGTATGTAGTTAAGTAGAAATAAGGGAGATACATATATATACATAGATATATACGGGCGAATGTATGTAAGTATAACAATGAAACATAAAAGCTAACGCGCGCGCTTCTATATGCCTTTAGCTATTGCCGCAGCGGGTGATGCTTTTCAGATTCCTCACGCTCACCGAATTCAATTGGCTCTAATTAATTGATAAAAAATTGATTGGTTCGAGGATGATTCATGATTTTCTCCTAACTATACTTGACGGTACTGTTGTCAATTAATGACGTCACATTCAAGAATTATCTCGATAAAACAGAATTAAACCGATTTCTAATATGGGTGCAGTAAACAGAAAGAATTTTATTTTATTTATTTTTTTTATGATAAGATAAGATAGCGATTTTTGTCGACATACCTAGAAACCTTTGTAGTATGGAGGAAAATTTAACTTTTTGCGCAATTTCATTATGGACTTGACTCAATTGTATTTTTCGTCTACCTTTGTTATTTGAAACGGCTTTAACAAAGAAGTAAATGAATTGCTTTATCTTTATAGTTGAATTGTGTATGCACCTAAATTATTTACAAACTATAATAAAATATAAGATAGAAATAATAAGAAAAGTCAAGTTTAACAGGGAATTAAAGTAATAAGTTGACAGAAGGGCGTTATGAGGTAAATGTCATACAAGCGTTTAATAGAAATAATAAATAGAAAATAAATTTTAAAAAATTAACTCAAAATAGATATTTACGTCAATACGAGCAATAATTCTACAACATATATGTAAATATAATGTTTGAAAGAATTTATAAAAAAACGCATACGGAAGCCAAACTATGATCTGTAGATGGTAGAATAATTCAAAGATACTGGAAATTTGAATACAGTAAAAACCCTTCTAAGCAAGAAGGTGATATCGGAATTATGTGAAAGGTCACAATGTCACAAGTGTATATGTGATCTATGATATAAAAGGAACCTACAGACCGTTATCAGAATTGTAGAGAAAACTAGAGCTCTAAACTATAAGAATTAGTTCAGAGATAAATCCAAAAAAAATTGAAGCTAAATTGAAGCTAAATTATTCTATTTTTGTAAATCATAGAAGAATCTTATGCAGTCATTGAAAGCCAAATTAGTTTTATTAAGGCAGATATTATATAATTTTGGGAAACTTATATTACATATGTAGGGGAATGTCGTAAAGTTTGGTCACTTTTTTTTTACTTTTTAAAGAAGAATTTGGTCAATTCAAGTACATACATCTTTGTAAAGTTCTAGGAAAAAGAAACACCCTATGATGCAAAGCTAAACATTGCAAATTAATTGGGTGAAAAATGAAAAAAATATTGACATTAAAAGAAAAAATGTGAAATGGCCAATCGACGAAATATGTGCTGAAATGATTGAAAATAAATTAAATGATATAAAAAGCCGAATTTGTTGTATTTTTTTTTTTTTTTTTTGTAGTAAAATATGAATGCATGTAATAGTTTGTCGTTTTAACTGGTGATTATTTGGCGACCTGTATTGCTATTGGGCGTCTGCGAAGCACATAATCACAGTGGACCAACCCTGACACAAAGTGGACAACCTTGACGACAAGCACCATTGCTATATCGCGTCACACCACAATCAAATATGTTACAGAACTGAATTTTCCTCTTGATTTATTTTCAAGCATGAACTATAAAACACATGCTCCACCTTGACGATTGCACTATTCTGCTCACTATCTGACCGTATTCACTGTTGATAAAAAAAAAAACTTTTTTCCGAATTTCAAACCACTTAGTGCACAGTACATATTTTGCCCTGACGCTCCAAATCTGTAATGTCACGAAAAGTTTGCTGTCACTGACAGAAGTTTGACCGTGCTCGCATATTGGTGGAACTAGTGGTCAAAACTAAAAAAATTACAGTTTGCCGACCTAGACGACAGGCCAATCTTTACGAAATTCCCCTACATATACCATAGAAGATCACACATCAAAAGAATGACTTTAGCCAGTTAGGAATACATTTGTAATGAAATAACATAAGCATGCTATTATGCACATTATTCTTCAGGTTAGACTATTTTCTAGATCAGCAAGGACATTGTCTGAGTCTCAAGAAGTACATCTACATCTGAAATAAAAGTTTAAATTAAGCATGTTAAACTAACTGAGATTTACCAGGAATAAATGTAAGCTGATTGCATAATGACCAGGAATAAATTCTAGCTAAGCCATCATTTATTAATTAAAATTTTCAATGCGAACATCTTGTGGTGTAGCAAGTAAATCATTTATAAACAATCTAAATAATAGCGGACCTAATATTTATCCTTGCGGAACTCCACATAAAAGAGACAGTAGGCTATATAACTCCTCACTCGTCACACACTGGTTGCATTGTATTTATGATGGTATGATTGAGTACCGTTAGACGAAGTGATACAGTGAAAACTGGAAGAGCAATGAATGACTAATGCTAGTAAGTCTTCAGGAAAATGTAAGCCTCATCATTGTTCAGACTATCACTCAGGTAAATGATAACTTTAGTTAAGAAGGTTACACATTTAAATTCTAAAGTGCAAGCCAGATTTCCAAAGTGTCGTCCAGTACAAACGTAATAATCTGCTTGCACATTAACTTCTTAATAGCTTTACCTGAATTACAGAGAATATTGATATGACGGAAATCTGAAACCAAATTAATTAAATCTTTTAATAGGATAAGTAATACAGCAGCAATGCTCTTCTTTTCTATGATATAGGTGACAGTAAAAATTCTTCTTCTTTCGGAATTTAGAAATCTTGGAACTAATTATTATCTGTAAATAATATGAGACTAGAGGTTTATAAATATCCAGATCTACAGTCTTCGAAGTCTACTTACACAATAGCCAAAGCTATATAGGAATAGGAGAAAATACACCGGCAATTCTATAGGATTTCACTTTTGTAGTGAGTGAGTATTTTCAAATTTTGCGTGTTTTGATTTTCAATTGAGTCCATGTTATAGTTTGTGGTTTTTTAGTATTTAGCCATGATTTAAAAATACGAAAAAAATAACGAAGCAAAGAAGCATCGCAAACGACTCCCAGAATTACTAAAAAAAAGTTCTATTAAATGCCATAGTTCTTTTGATAGTTTTCTTAGTACAGCTCCTGGGCTTTTTCACCAGTATAACGCTCCAGCTCTACCACCAAATCGTAAACTTTTGACTAATACCAACACTGTAGAGGTGTCTTCCTACTTTTTGATAAAAATGAGAATTCTCTTTTCTTTTATAAAACCTCGTATAATGCTGTGGCGTTAATTATGACCTTCAGGGGAACTAATATGGATTGCGTTAATTATATTCCTATTCAATAGCATTTCATTTAAAATTATGAGGTGGACTTCATTATCGAAAAATTCAAATCCAAAGCAGAACGAGATCGAATCTAAACAACATCCTACATATAAACCTCACAGTCGTAAAATTGAAATTTTTGACCAATTTCGACATGATCATTAATTTACGTACATCGTACATACCTACATTCTAAATAACAGGGAACCCAATATCGAACCTCGTAATAGGTACACCAAAAACGAAACATTCTCGACCTTAGATTCAACTGAATTTATTCCATTGAGAGCTTTGAGAATATCAAAGAAGCCAGAAATGAAAGATGATTATAGTGAATCTGATTTATTTGAGTGGAATAGTAGATCGGTTTATACATCGAAAACCATACAAGAAGAAACTCAGAAAAACAGAGATAGGATTTGAGACAGCCACAGCTAGCCCCAGCCACATCTGGTTTTCTACGTTTCTAGTATATCTATTGGTTTCCATCGGGAAAATCTCGACCTCATTCTCGCAAATTAGTAATTTCGAATATACATAATAAGCTTTCCAGCCATCACAATTGAGCCCTATATTCGTTAATGGATATGCCCGAAATATTGATCCTAGAAACATCTTTAAGACACCTAAATCTACCAAATGTTTTATAGAGGCTGCTCTATGTAACTATTCATAGAGCATTAGGTTGTGCGGAGATTAAATATGTTTCCTTTTTTTTATGAATCACCCTATGATGATCATTATAAATTTATTAGATAGATAATTGTTGATGCTTTTCCCAATGTCATAAAATAGTTTTTTTTCTAACTCCCCTGCTACGTTTCGAAGTCATGGAGTAACAGTCAATATTTTTGAATTTTTACTAATTTTTTTATTTTTTCATTTAAGCATGATTTTCTATAAACAAAAAAAAAAATACGGCATCAACACCATTTGGCATATTGACTTTAAAAGGTCCAAAGTTTTTAGTTTAAAATAACCTCAGTACCCAAAAATAAACCGTTTTTTGAGTTTTTTACACCTTTTTGTCGTTTAAATCTACAAAAAATAAATAAATTCGTGTGGATATTTATTTCTTTCAATAATACATTTTCGCTCTTGAAAAGAGGTAGAAAAAATCAAAATGAATCGCTTTAAAGAACACATGATATGGGAAAAACTAGTGTTAATAACGTGTTTTTTAAAAGCAAAGTGAAACAAAAAAAAACTGCATTAAAAACCTAAGACATTGGCTTTGTTGAGTCCTAACTTAAGAAGATAGGAGAGAAGGGGAAAAGCATTTAAGATAAAAAAGAAAAGAAAAGAAAGATATCTAATAGAACTTTTATTTAATCATCATCTGTGTCTTTCAGAAAATATAGGGTGGTTCATAATAAGATTCTTATTTCTTAAAGGCCTCTCACTAATGGGCCAGTTATTAATTATTGGAACATAAATATTTCACAATACTGGAAAACTCGTTGATCAGATGTTAAACTCCTGTCCCACCAGCCTATGTATAGCCTTGATGTTTATTACGAAGAACCCGCATTAATCCATTGATCGCGAAGATCTGCTAACACAGTACGACGACATAAATTAAAAAAATTTACTAAGATTTTACGGATAGATCAAAAAGTTCAAATGAGCCAAGAAATTTATGCGAATACCTTTCACAAGTGACGATTTCCAAACGTTTTCATCCTTCGATTCAAACATCGAATTTTTACACGAAGTCAATAATTGCCTATTTTCTGAAGGTAGAAAAATCTCTATAATTGACCAATTACATTAGAAGTTAACCGATTACTTCAATCAATTGCAAAATTATTTACCAGCTTCTTACAACATCCACACTTGACGCATCATCTTTAGAGGCAATGAGATTTATTCAATTTGGTCTCAGTCATAATAAATGATGTTTTACGCGTTCCCAGGAATTTTCAATTTAAAACTAATAATACAATTTGATTGTACCCACAAAAGAAAACCGTATAATTTTGTTTAATTTCATTTAATTATCAATTATTCTTGGACAACAACATTATTAGAGAAGAGGAACGATTTCCACAAACAAAAGTCATCAAAGTTTTTGAAGTGAAAAAGATTCTCTTGGCCTCCTCGTTTCTCACAACTTTTCAAATTTGCAGCATCCATGAAAAATTTACACCGTCGCGTCGCGTCCGTTCGTCTGTCCATGTTGTCATGTCACCACCGGTATAAAATCCCATTCCATCTCCAATTTACGAGTGTATCTGTGAGATAAAAAAAAAGCAAAAGTACACAAACTTCTCAGGTCTCTTCTGAATCTCTGATAACCATCTTCGTTTTTAAGTAGCGCGAGCGATTTAAGATATTCCCACATTTCTCTTACATCAGAAAACAGCAAAAAAAGTAGACCTAAAGCGCCGAAAGGTTAACACTTCTAAAATCCTCAACATCGCATAGTTGTTTTACCATGCGACGATATCTAATCATAATCTCTTGGTGGCAATTGCAGTGGAAGTAGACTATCATTTAATTTCTAGAGCTGAGGAAATGCATTTCTCACGTGATGCAATTAGGGCGACAGAAGACACGTTGAGGAGAAGAAAAAAACCGTGTATTATCCCAAAGAAGAAGAAAAAAAAACTGTTGATTTTCCAGATCCGGAAAAGCAATCAAAACCGGAAAGAGAAAAATACTCGAGGGCTGATGACCTTTTCAAAGTGGGATCCATTTGCGCATCTTTGGATTGTTCGCGTAGGGCGTCGCCAACGTATAGGTACGCACAGGATGGAAGGGTTGAACTGAATAAATAAAATTTTAGATGTACGATTTTTTTCTATAAGACGGAAGGATATCCTTTGTGTATAATTTCGTGTACATCTTCCAGTTGCTCTGAGTTCTATTGTGATATCATTTCGCGCTGTGAACTATCTGCTATTTTGTAAGAAGGTTTAAAAATCGTTGTTTTGTTTGAATCACAATAACATTATCAGAGAAACATTTTTATATAAAAATCGAGATAAATTAGGGAGTTCAAATAAAATGCTTGGGATTAGGGTGTTATTCATTAAACTTGTATTTCTATCATAAAATTTTAGATTTAGCTTATCGTAATGAACGTTTAGTCAAACATTTTCCCTTAATTCATCCATCATAGAGCCCATGAAGATCAGAGGGGAATACAAATGAGATTCATCCCGAAGTAGAGTTCTTGCAAGACAGGAACGCTAACCGTGCTTGAGATTGAAATTTTGGTTAAATATCGTTCTAACCTGTCTCACTGGAGTTTCGGTATATTGTCTATAAAATCGACAATGGCCGACTTGATATATATATTGAAGAATGACATTAACAATGGTTTAAAAAAGTTGAATAGGCAGCTAACAATTTTAATAAGCAGAGACGAGTGCGTCGGAATATTCATTTATTTGGACCCTTTTCGCCATCCGGCAGAAAAAATTTCTAGTAAATTCTTAAGAGGAGTCAGTACCAAGATTTGCAAGTTTCATACATTTTTGAATGCAAATTTCTGGCAAACTATTTGTACCAGAATAATGACTTATATTGTAAATTAAAGGTAACGAAGAGGTCTAGTAAATAACATTTAGAAAAAAAAAATGTGTTGGAATGGAGATATTAGCTCGGAAACTTGTAAAAAATGGTAAAAATAGATTTACTTCAAATCAAATTCCTGTTAGTAGGCATTCTCATTTCTTTAGATTGTGACTATTTTAGAAAGATAAAGTTTTTTCATTTTAGTGGCGCTTTTTTTAATTGTTTAACTCTAATAGTACTTGTTTTTTCTCTCGATATTTCACCGACGAGAAATTGCAATATTTCGTTGAAAGTTGTGGAAATATAAAGCAAAATAGCATATTTAATAATTATGTGCAAAATGAAATTTAGGAGAGTTAATTCTCATTAAAAATTTTCAATTTCTTTGAACTGAAAATTCTCATTTTAGTTTTAAAATGTCGCATGTTGGGTTTCTGTCTTTTACGCTAGATGTCTCTAATGTGACTTGTTGTCTAGGTCTAAGCTAATTTTGTATGAATTTCATACTTTCAGGACACAAACCTAGGAATAGTAAGCTTTATTTCCTACAGGCTTGCTGAATTTTTCTCTAAACTGTTTTCGGACTGCTGTTAGCCCGCCATCAATAAGGCATATCCGATTTTCTGTTCGAGCAAAACTGTGCTGGTTTGCGCTTTTATCATGTTATCAAGTCGAGATATCAGACATTTTAAATTGGAACGATACGTTGCTACACTATAAGCCTTTGTCAGTTATTGAATCTATGACATGAGTTTTAATAAACCAAAAATGTATAATTTTTTTAAACTCTTCTGTGACCTTATGTAAATTCATAATTTTTCTCTATAAAAGATTTTTTTTGTTGACAAAATGGAAACATCAAGCATTCCCAAAAAATAATTTTAAAAATCAGCGTCTTCACATTTTATGCATTACAATTTTACGATATGAATTTTATGAAATCACTAAGCACATATTATGCCTAAGAAAGAAAAGTTGAAATTTGACTTCATAGCAATCCCGATTAGATCACGTCCACCGGAAATTTCGAGGAATTTTTTCAGCCTCACTTAGAATTGCGTATACTTCAAAATAAAATGAAAAAAAAAATTCTACAGCTACTCAGTAGAAAAAACAACACTGCAATCCCCTAAGTGCAGTACGCCAAAGCTACGTTACTTTGGGTATATAATAACTTTAAAAATTCATATCTCAAAAAGGATACCAAAAGGATACCGATACCGAATACCATGTTTTGCACATTCATACATACATCGGAGATATTGATGAAAAAAAAAAAACAAATTCTTGAGGTCCCCAGTTGAGAAAAAACACAATTCATTCTCCTAAGTGCAGTGCTCTCATGCTGCCTTACCTTGGATATATGGTGATTTTAAAAATTTTTATCTCAAAAACGAAGCCGAACACCATCGAAATTTTTTGTACAGATGTTGATAAGGCTTATCAGCTTCAAAATAAAAACGGACGAAAAAAATACTAGAAGTCCTCAGTATACTAAATAATAACATTTTTTTTTAAATAAAAAACACTATTACTTACAAAAATGTTTTTTCGTTCAGTACTGCTATAATTTTGTTTTATTTGTGAAAATTATAAAGCATTAAGCTTCATTTGAAATTTGAATCAGAAAGATCGGTTGCTCCTTTCTCAAGATCTCAAGATATAATTTTGTGAAAATGGCGCTTTTTTATTTAATTCTTTAAAAATATTGTCGGCCCTGGCAAAGTTTAACTGCGCAGACGTTCGGCCATTGAAGTGTTAATAGATACTAAATCATGAAACTGCGCATACGCCAAAAACGCCTTTCTTCAGAAGAACAGGAATTCCAAATATTCGTATAACCATGATTTTTAACCTGCCGCAACAATGAAACATTTTTCATGTTGTAGATTTAGGTGTTGCATAGAGATAAGGATGCATATGACTATTCAAATAATTAGGTACATCCCGCTATATGCTCGACCCACATTCCTGCTAAAGAATTTTCAACTGATGAAACCCTTAAGACCTCTTGGATTGCAAATTCTCTTGATTTCTCCACAACCAAGACTTTCAATTTTGGTTTTTACTGACCAGGCAAAGGACTGATTTAAAAAAGGAATTGATACAATTGATTGACCTAAAATTTTCTTATATGTATTGTGTTTCATTGGGCTACAACGGAGAAGAGGTGCGTTGACTTTTTTAATGTAGGTCTGAACAGGTGCCGTGGAAGAGAGAAAATGTGGCACAGTCTTGTCTCATCTCCCTGGGCAAACCCGTTTTTTAGTACTTCATTGTTATACGAGTAAATACTCTAGCTGATGAAATGAAATTTTTTCATTGTCCATCCGTCTGTCCGTACGATAACGTGAGAACACGGTAAAACACCAAGATAAAATTGTGTACACAGTAATCTTATGAAAAAAATAGTGACATTTTTTACAGAATAATTTTATGAAATTAAGAAGGTTATTTTTGTAGATAGCTGAGATCTGGCAACTACTTTATAGGTTGTTTGGTTTTCACTATATGTGAACTTTATCTGACATGGCGGTGAGCTATAGAACTGAGAATTTGTGCACGGTATTCTTGTAATAGTTAATGAGGTGAAATTGGGTAGCTTTCTCGTATGATTTCAATAGAAATAACCAACTTAACATCTGACTTGCATATTTTCAAAACAGAAGGGTGGCTATATTTACGGGCATTCATTTAAGCTATCGCTGAAATTGATCGTAGAATTATTAGTTGGAAAGATTTCCCAAATAAAGCTATGTATGTACATATGTATTTTATGTTAAGTAAAAAATGTATTCACTTTCTGTATTTCTTAGTACTTGCCTCACCTCCCCAATCAGTATTCGATTATTTCAATATATTTCAAAATGACCAAATATAAATTATTTATCATCCCCAACATAATCAAGAGGAAGATTGAATATTATCAAAATTCCTCATTTTGTTCTGAAAACCTCTATGACTCCCGTTGGAAAATATTGAAATCAATGTCAGTATATCATATCGTAAAAATATATGTGGAATATGAAAAAAAATATTTGGTCAGCATCATCGATCCAGATTCGAACCTTGAAACCAATGATTTGCGCTTTCATATCTGCACAGTGGATCAGGACCTTTTTTTCTGATTCACAAATAGGATAGCTTATCGAGGTTTATCCAAATGAATTAAAGAGAAGAATAAAAGAGATCCTTGTGAACTAGTGGGTAATGCAGAAAAATATAAATCAGAAAATTGTCGGCCACAAAATATTTTTTTCGATTCCCATATTCAATCAGGATACATAATTATGCATCATATCAGCAGATTATTTCAATACAATTCCACGCATCCAACTTCTGCAAATGGTAAAAGTAAAACGAATGTTAGTATAATTCAAAATAAAAAAAGGAAATGAAGGAACAAGAGTTATTATTTTTTCACAAGTCCATACTTCAAAGTTTTTCTAAAAATCCAAACCGTATAGCGGTCATCCGCAAGAAAAAATAAATAATAAATTTTACAGTTTCACATAACTTAAAAATTTGAATGAATTTTTAACTTTACTCAGATATAAATAACTTCAATTATCGTCCTAAATAATTGTTATATTTAAATATTCCCAAAATATATCTTAAAACACAATTTTTTTAAATAAAAACCAGGTGGAGGTTTTGATTTTTTATACGACCCAGCTCCAACCCTTACCAACTCGATTAAAATTCGTTTAAGTAAACTATCAATTGAAACACACTTTTTATCCACCAATTGCTGACAACGAATTATATTTTTAACAGAAAACACTTAGAAAATATTCTTATCAACGATTATCATTTTTAAATTTACTAGCTTTGGTTGTCACAACGGAATAATTGTTTTTATCAATTTCACAATTGAGATTCGTCACATTTAAATTTTATTATATCCCGCATCATTCTGGACATCGCAGATACCAACTGATGACATTCTTCGGCAGTGAATCATTTCCACGTAGTCAATTATTGTGCTTCTAAGTAATCTTTTGTCCTGGGTGATTTATGGCGGAGTGTCTCCAGTCAATCTACCACATAAAGTTTCTAAGGGAGGGAGATATCGGGACTGCTGGGATGTGACATGTGAGGCCAGTCAAGGAGATTGATATTGTGGTTCTCAACCCATGCTTTTATTGACTTATAGCTATGTGGCATGTTGCACCATCTTGCTACAGGTTCTGGAAACTTTAAAATACGCCTTAAGCAGTCAGGATTACCCCGATCGTGTTCTAAGGACTCTGCTCCTGGTATCTCTAATTCATCACTTTATATTATGGAACTGCATTGGCGTTGAGTTTGATTAATGTGTTCCTTGATCCATGTTCTCAGTCTGTTTTTTTTTTGGGTTTGAGTAATTAATGGTTTTTGTTTCGCCTGATAAAAATACAAATTAAAGTGATTTTTACTTTATAAAATTTACATCCGGATTTTTTCAATACCCTTGGTCAGATTCTCCTCGACACATTTTTCTAATAACAAATCGTCATTTGATCACCGATAACGTTTCTCTGCTGTTTTTTTCTCCCAAGTCTGCACAAAATCCTGTTATCTTTGGATGTCATTACATGTAAACATCCTGTTTTCTGAGGCACATAAAAGTTTTACTTTTTTTTTTAATATTAAAATAATTCCTTAAACAATAGACCTTCCAATGAGATTTCGAGGAATTTCACAATGCGACAACCCCCTATTTTTCTGTTTAGTTATGTAATTTCGCATATTCATATACTTAAGGCCGAATTCCCGCGATCATACTGCTTGAATAAAATGCCGAACTGTACTGAACTACCGAATTTAATCGTTCTTTATCCAACCAAAGTAACTTCAGTGAATTGATAACGGTGAATTTTCCATATTTTCAGTTCTAAACGCTAATCCGAGTATACCTACTTTTACTCATTAAAATAGAGAGGCTTCAACAGATTAAAAAAAACAAGTAGAAAAGCTAGAATTGATCTAAGACCAATTTTTTAATACCCTAGATGAATGCCCGTATGAAATTACCCATTTGAGCAATTTTGATTTTTACAGTGGTTTTTCGCATATATTTCTAGAACGGTTCGTCGGAAGAAAAATGATTCTTACCAATTTTATAGGATTTCATATTCTGAGGAAGTTTTTAGTACAATAAAAATGTCTAGGACTGATCATTTTCACAGCATCCGTAAAAAACCGAAATTTTTATATGGTATCACTAATAAAGAGTTGCCCGATTCATTCAATTTTTTAAATTTTATTTTCTATTACTATAAAAACAGCATGTACCAAATTTCAGTTCTCTATGTCAACGCGTTCTCAGGCAGTGTTCAAATATATTGTGGAAAACGAAATTTTTGTGTGGCAACCCCACGAACACGTTGCCCGATTTGTCTTATTTTCGAACTTAATTTTACCTTTTTTTTTTAAAGTCTGCGTACAATATTTCAGCTCTCTAAGTAAACGCGCTCTCGCGTTGTCGTGCGCACGGACTTACAGACGGACATGCAAAGATCAAAATAACTTATAATTTTATGTGTGGGTGTCCAATCTATTTTGTTCTACCATTATTATTTCTGTGCGTTACAAACGGAATGACAAACTTAGTATACCCTTTATGGCTGGAACAGGATGAACGGATCAATGCCGGAGTAAACACGCAGCTAACTGTCAAACAACGCAAGAAATGAAGTGCTGCCCAGAACGAAATTGCCGCGACTGCGTTTAATGACAATTCAATGCAATTCTCAAATTTTCAATATTGTGCTTGTGGATATTTTTATATTGTTAAAATTTGTGCGAATAATAAGAGTAACATTTGAAACATCCCGCAGCTCAATAATTAATTTTACATTACAAATATCATTAAAAAAAAAACGTTTGGTTCAGTTGTCAAAAATTTTCAATCCAGCATTTGCGTAAAAGTTGAAAGTTGACCAACTTTCTTGCGGCAAATACGGTAACTGTGTTCACTGTGTGCGCATTAATATATTTCAAATGCATTCAACTTTTGCGTGACATTTCCATCCGGAATTGATCCGTTCATTCTGTTTCAGCGGTTAGATTTCATCTAGGGTATAAAAATTTTGTAGGTAGGTATATGAATCCCATTTTAAAAGAGACGGTAAAGTTCATAATAAAATTTGATTTTCAGAAATATGTACAATTTTATTTTTCAGTGGTAAAGCCTAAGGCCGCTCTCAGATTGACGAGCGGTGAGCGATGTACTGTGAGTGTTGAGCGGTCCGCGACAAGCGGCAAAGTTTTCACATTGATCCGCTTTAGATTTTAGTTGCATCGTACTTTTTAGTGCATAATGGTGTCAAGGGTTATAAGAAAAATGGTATTACTCGATAATTTACGGTTAAAGAGATTGATTTTAGCAAGAAAACGGAAAAGGCTAGCAATTTTTAAAATAAATAAAAACCGGTTGGAGTCTTGAATTTAACATATTATATGAAGAAATTCTGACAAATTTTTTTGGATTTCTATACGAATGTCAAATAAAAACTTTCGATTATATTTTAATAAAAGAGATAAACTTCATAAAGCCAATAAGTCCAGAGGAAGACTTTATATAATAAATTACACCACAACTAATGGGCAACGCGCACAGGTACAGCAACCGCTCATCACTTAGTTGAGATCACTGACTTATAACAATGGACTGAGCGTATTGCCATTTTCCTATAGGAAAGAATGGCACAAGTTGTACAGTTCTCTCTTTCGCCCTATGGCAGAGTTGGAGCTACCAACACAAAATATTGCTTACCGAACGTTTACTTATGCCATTCGATGTTTTTATGTTGGCTGCAGATGCAATCACCGCAGAAAGAATAAGGTAAAGATAGTGTCTACCATGCGCCGTCTTTCTTGCCCATACGCAGGATTCAGTTAAGAATAACTTTTGAAAATTAAAGTCAGAATTAGTTTAATTTCTTATAAGAGTGCTTATAAGCGATTAAAATATCACTTGGACATAAGAAGATAATGTTTTTTAATTTAATTCAATTTACGGGTGTAAAATTTCATCTGATTGGTTGAGTTTTACATATTTTTATGTAGTAAACGTTTTATAAGGTGCTCTAACGGTGATATACAGAAACACAATATTTTTTGTGCCACATGAGATAGCAAATCGCTCAGTCCATTGTTATAAGTCAGTGGTTGAGATGAACTGTGTAAACACCGCTCGGGGACACAGCTCAACGCTCTTCAATGTGAAATCTTTCTAAGCGGTATTTTACCTATCACAGCTCATCGCTCATCGCTCACCAATATGAAAGCGACCTAAGACTCATGTTAAATTGAAGGTGGACGAACACTTTGGGACCTGGGCAAGTAAATGTCAAAATATACGACAGAATTTAGCTTCAGCTTCTTTTGTGTTCTGCAATGTTTGTAATACATGTAAAATACTCACTTACCTACCGTAGTTCAATACTTTTGTCACATTGTATGTATTTTCTGACATTTATTCAATGCAATTACAAAACACAAATGATAAATGAAAATGAAGTCTATAGAAAATGTTACAAAAATATACGATGAAAAATACAACAACAAAATCAGAATCGACACCCTAGTTCGGTCCACCAAAGCATTTTAATACTAAAATTCAATCAAATACCGAATTACTCTTTTTGAAAACTCAAATTGCAGGCAACTTTCATCGTCCCAATGATCATAATTATACACATTACGACACACATCATAATTACAAGAATAATTAAAAATTTACATGCATATCTACAAAGCATAAAATTATTACATACAACAACAACAACAAGTTAATAAATTCCAATCATTTCCTCTATTCAATTCTCCATAATTCATTAACCAAAACTCTGGATTTAACGAGCATCGATCGTATGTAAATGACGGCAGCAGCATCCAAATAGCAGCTGTATCAACTATTCATGATCAGTCATCTATTTTCGTGGTGATTTCACTTGAATTCTCCGAAATTCAGATGTAAAATTCGTTGTCAGTTTTTGAGAGCTTTTCATTTTCAAGTCGTATAATCAAAGTTCCAAGTATATTTTTCTCCAATTATTGAGCCTTCCTCAAACTATCTTCTCCAGATTAATAATAATTGGAAACAGCTCTGGCGTTGCATGAGAGGAGTACAATTTTACAATTCAACAAAGAAAAGTCGTTTATTGTCTTATATAACTCAAAGTACCTAATAAAATTATTAACAAAAACAACTTAAAACAAAGGTGGTTTGGGGTTTTATCATAAGTACACATGTTCGATTTTTTGCAAGTAGCTATAAGCTACGTAATACCACCTTTAGAGTATATTTACACACATAGTTATTGCGCCATGCAGAACAGGCTTAAGAATATTATTTATAAGTGTGGCGTTAGACAAGTACTTGCGTGGTGCACAAATAAAAGCTTCATGAAAAAACTATTACGCGTCGTTATAGTAGAGCCTTCTGGTAAAACATAACTATTTGGCTGCTACCCTGATGTGTGTGGGTGGACTTGAGTTGAAATCATTAACATAATTATTATCGGGGTTTTTCGCTCGAAAATCACCTGTCTTGCGAATATTTAGTGTTTGTTGTTTATGGGTCAGCTCTTGTGAATTTCATAAGAGTTTGCTTTTTTTTTGTGGTTTAGTTTGTAATTTGCATTGCGGAGGAGATAAAAATTCCATGTATGTATGTATTTAGGTTATTTTAATACGACACGTCTCATGTACATGGTTACTAGTTGTCAGAATCAATGTCATTATGTAATTGGATAACACAATTATGCTAAAAATTGGATTGGTAGAATTGTTTTCACAAAACAAAGGACGATTTTAGGAACAAAAAACTATAGTTGAATGCTCAATTACATTGTAGTTAATTCATATCTTATTATATAATAGGCAATCTAAAATGTTAGAACCAGTTCTTTGCAAAGTTAATAGACGATTTTTTATTTAATTGTATAATCAAAATAATAAAAGATTTATAATGCCCACAGACAGAACTTTTATCCAATTCAGTATGAGGGCCTAAAAAGAGAATTTACCTTGTCTAAAGAAAATAGCCAATAAGTAAGTATTTTATAGATTAATAGATTTTTCGTTTCGAAAATATTTTTTTTTTTTTATATTTTGCAGTTGTAAAAGTTGCACCCAGTATTAATGCACATGTGGTTTTATACAGCCTAATCAACCCTGTTGCTGTTAGATCATACATCACACCTATAAAACTATAACAGCACATAAAAGCTGTATACACAATCCATCCATGATCTACAGAATAACAAAATTTGTGCGATATGAAAATGTCAAGTACAATGTCCGACGTCGATTGGTCCGAAAAATTGAACTTGTATAATGTATAAGGTACGTTTATACTTTGATAGTAATATCAGAATTTGTATCGGAACTTGTACCTACATTTGTATCGCCAGTGGTGTCGATGTGAATTTTTAAAAAATTTGAAACTCAAGGGGCATATATTCTTGTAAATGATTTAACTTTAGAAGGTAAAAACTATTTAAAAAAAAAAACGCTTTAGAAATTCTATATTACCAGCCAATCAGCTACCGATTATATTAGATTTCTTTTGCATCTTTGATTTACATGCTTTGAATTACTAAAAGTTCAATAGATGACATACTGAGAAATGTATCTGAGGCTATTTAAATTATAATTAATTTTTTTTTTATTAAAATCTTTATATTATTTTGATCTGACATCTCAAATACCTATCACTTTTTCTTATTTTTTCTATATATTTTTGACCACGATAATATGATTTTTATTTTAAACAATCAACCGCAATGCAGAACGAACTGAACGCATGTAAACTGCACTTCAGAATGAAACGCAAAAGTATCACAATAAGAGCAAAATCGACGCCATACACAAAATATGTGAGCATTTGTATGAGCAATTGTATCGCGATTTGACGACTTTATTTGTGCCTCATACAAATCCCGATACAAGTATCTAAGTGGATCAGGTGTTGTTCGTGGGTGAATTTAATTCGATCTATCGTAACAGTTTGACACAATTTCAATAAATCAAAAATTAGTGTCCACGGACGATATTAGACTCAAATTATTTGCCTTTATGTAAAGAATACCAAAACCGATCTACATGTAGGAGTCAAATTTAATTACAAGTCGATCTTCTTTGCGTACGACATTTTTATCATAAACAATTAAGTCACTCAACTTAGCAAATACTTTTTATGTATAATTATTATCAAATATTTCCAGTACAAAAGTCTTTTCCTACATTAAAATAGAATTTAAATGTTATATTTCCGTAACTTTTATTGTTGGTTCAAATGGAAAAGTCCGATTGGCAGATTGTGCACTAATAATAATAATAATAATTTATTGCTAATAAATGTACACACGAATTACAATCTTTTATAGTACGAAATAGTAAGTCGATGCTAGATAAATTTGTGAAAAAAGAACCGAGCTATAAATAAAAAATAATCTGCATTGAGTTAATACTTCAGAAAAAATAAATGAGTTATTGTTTCAAAGCCAAAAAAGGATACAAATTAAGTATTTAATGCATTTTATAAATTAGTTTAAATTTAGTTTACATTTAGTTCAAATATAGTTTAAATACTGCCTCGTAGCCTAGAAGAGAATAGGAACTATTATCTATAAAGAGGTTATTCTAAATGAATCCGAACTTGTATTCTAAACACATCGTCGGTGTTTGAAGTTCGTTTGGCAACGGATAAATTATTACACAATCTGATAGACTGGACGGGATAAAAATTTTCCATAACTGATCTATAGAAAAGCGGCATTATCAGATTGGTAACCTTATTCATGATGGGTAGTGTAGAACGGTTTAGGTTCACTGGTAGGACGTCAAACACATTGAAAGCGTTATTCTCAAAACTTATAGAAAGTGATTTTACGGGAATTATGGTGCAGACCATTATCTATAGACCAGGCATATATTCTATCCAGATCACTATTAATGCGTGATTAGCAGTCCTCGAGAAGACCTATAGGCTGGGATCAGATAAACCTGACCATCATTTCGCCAGAAGATGTAGTTCTACATCACGAACTGCTTTCGGCAAATCATTAATGAATAAGCTGAATAACAGTGGACCCAATATCGATCCTTGGGGAACTCCATACATGCTTCTACCAACAATGCAGAATAAACATTGCTGACCTTAAATCGCTGGCCATGCTCACTCAGAATGCCATGCAGTATGTGCGCTGCTGAACTACCAAATTTAGAAGAGGAACAGGGCTTCTGTATAAGGGTTCCATAATCTACAATATCAATAGTCTTTGAGAAATCTAAAAAGACTTGAGTAGTGAATTTTTCACTATCCATTGAGCTTTAAATATCGACTGTTATCTTTAATAAGTCCGTTTCACAACTGTGAAAATCTAGAAAGCCTAATTGCCATCGAGTTAGTTACGAGTACATTACTGACCAATTTGGCGAAAATTGGTTTTCTATAAGTTGTGGGACCCCACGAAGACAATGGCGTAATTTCTTGCTGATCTGACTGATCTTACCTGTACAGAAAATTGGTTTTCAAATGATGGCCATCGCGTTTTCTTAATTATTATAATATACAAAATTGACGCCGTAAGCCGTTTGAATAGTTTTTAGAAAGGGGGTATTATAATAAGCCCAAAAAGACCTTAATTAACCTATTATTGCACTCATCTCTCTATTTTTTCTTAGTTCCTTGTTCTAGGCGTAAATATTTAAAAAAAATCGATTTTTAAAAGGATCACAAAATATGTTTTTACCATTTTTAAATAATTTTATTATAGTATTGTATTTAGAAAAACAGAATTATTACATATTTCACAATCGGAACACTTGTGGACGTTTTCAATTCTAATAGTTTTTTTTTTGACATAAATATCTATTGTTTAAGAAAATCATTAGTAAAATTTTCATATCTCATTTTGACGATGGAAGAGAAAGAAAATTCCTAAAATCCCTTCAACTATATTACAGTGAAACATAAATATAAAAAAAAAACGTTATAGAAAAAAATGTAAAGATAAACATGTATTTTAAGACAAAACGGTTCGAAAACTGTCAATGATTCAAAGTTCCTGCCTGTTCTTACTACTCATTTAAAAATTAATTTCTTTTCTTTAAGAAATTTAAAATACTTCAAGCTTTTGAACACTTTTTCTTATCCTATAGCCTGCTATTTTTCGTTAATATTTCATTTATTTCAAGTTGAACAAAAACATTAATTCAAACAAAATTATCTTCTACAAATTATTGCCAAAATTTTCGGCCCAACCGGCAGCAAATATGATGTAGATTGAAATTAGTTCACAGATCTTTTGTAATCTTTATGTAGACCATGTGTCCACAGTCAAATTGTAGACGCAACTTTTCGGGTTTAAACTCATACTGGATTGGTACGACTTCTTCGCCTGCAGGAACCCCGGAGGAGCTGACGCTGTTGATGTTTTTTTTTTAGAGCTATGAAGAAAGATGTCTATTCCATTGAAATAACGTCCCGAGAGCATTTAATTAAAAGAATAACGCAGGCGACGAAGAAAATGAAAGTAAAGCTCCAGATAATAGACATTCCAAATGAAATTAGGAAACGAATACATTACTTATGGAAGCCATTATACATTGAACAATTAATTCAATTAAATACTGATAAATTATTAATGTATTTTAATAACCCCCCCCCCCCGGTGGAGGCTCCTACCATAAAGTTCGAATAAAAAGAGAGAAATACTATAAAAGTCATTATGGGGATGACTATAAATAGCTATTTAAGACTCCGAGTATAGGAGTGTGGGTACTCAAACTCCTTCTCAGGATCTACGGAATTCTATTCTGTACTGGATTTGCAATAGATCAAAATTGAGCCCCCCCCAAGGCCTCCGCCGCTTAATTGAAATAAACATACTTAATAAAATATGTTCAGAGTATTATGGTGCATCATTTAAGGCATCTCTCATGTCTGAAGTTGTCGGGCCTAAAATAAGCACTCCCCTTTGATTTTGAATACGTGCTATTCTGTATCTACATGCTTTCTGTGTAATAATTTTCTAACCTATACCCTTTAAAAACGGCTGTAAACTCTTTACAAAATTGCAGTTAAACATATCCATAAAAAAATATTCTTCTAATATCAAAATTAAATGCATTCTGTATAAATTATATCATATCCATCCGAAGCCGCGTTCAAAATTTATGATCTGAGCTTATTTAAGCTATCCTCTGGAGGCCGTAACTTACTTGTTTGCAAGAAAAATAATACACAAAATTTTCCTAAAGCTACTTTTTAGCTCCAGTGCCCAACCATAACTTAAAGTAGCTTAAATTATGCTCTCGAGAAATGTCAAAAAATAGATCTGACTTTGCAGAAAATAGCTTATTTGAGAAATCTTGAACAGCAGAGAGTTAAATGAATGGTGCTACTACTTTTTAACTTCTACAAACCGCCATTAGACAAAGAACGGAATAATGGAGTGAATTACACCGTGCAGTAACTTGTCTCGTAGCTAACTGCGACATAAATAAAAAAATGATAAGAAAACTAAAATTACCTTCCGAAATAAACACACAAAAGATATTTTCCGAGAATCTTAAAATTTTCGCCTAGGATATAAATACACAAGGTAAAAGGACAACAGGAAAAGGACTTGAAGATTTCAAGTGGCGGCAATCACTCGAGTAAATTCTTCAGGAATATTACCTTTTTTTTTTTTTGTCATAACAAAACTACATAGAAAAACTTAAAGGTATTGAAGATGTCCTTAGGATAAGGACATGGTCTAGTATCATAAAACAATTGATTGTAATGGAATTTTAAAATGGTTCCGACAATCATTTCAAGCATTTCCAATATTTCCTCAGATTAGAACAAGTGCAGTGGTTGAAAGTCGGAATTACAAAAACAAAACAAACAAAAAACACAGACAACTTATCTCAATTTGGTACTGAAATATGTAGTAGGTACTAGTATCACTGTAGTAGTCCCACTGCTTGATTGTGATGTGCACAAGAAATTTTAATTTGGAGACCCAAAAGACGCTCAATGTATTCATAAATTCTTGAATTCTTCTGACTGAGCATTGGCTGCTCCTTTTGCGGCCCCTTCAATTGAATTGCCTGATTGGATTCGTCGCCAATTTTGATTGTCAAGCGTTCATCTTGTTCATGGCGCTGCTGCTTTATAATGAAAAGAACAACATCATGAGGTTGAGGAGTATAATAAATTTAGATTCAAAGAAATGATTTACGGTCCTAACTAATACATATGTAGGCGCAAGTGGGTTTGGTTTTTGCTGGGAACGATCACCAATTGGGTACAAACCTACAATAATTGTATGATTGGGAGGAGATATAGTATGTAATGTTTGGAATTCATCCATTAGCGCAGTTTATACATACTTTATAAGACACACAAAAAAAAATCAGACAATAGATATACCGACAAATTTAGATAGTATACTAATTCTGACAGCAATAGACTTAACCAATTATGAAGAGTCATTAAGAATTGGCGCAACTCAGGCTCGAAAATTATTGTTATTGTATTAAGCCTGAAAAAACCACTTGTGTTGTGCGATTGGGTTTCTGTCAAATCTTTTATCTGTCTCTCATTTTTATGCAATAGGATTGTTTTTGTCGCCATCAAATTTGAAGCTAGGTCCCAAGTAGAAGGACATGCAACGAAGCCCTTACCAAGTCAGTTATTTTGACTTGTTACCTTTATCGAAACAAATAATTTTTCAATTTCTTTTGATTTTTGCTAGGTAGGTAATTTAGGTACACACAAGAGGTTTTCGGAAAGTCCTTCATTCTAATTATTGCTTTTATGACTAATTTGCAATAAAAAAAAAAACTGTGTTTAAAGGATTAGTAAGATGTGATATTTGCTAATTTTTTGATTAATATCCTATTACTTTAGTTTATGAAGATAGTTCAGGTATTATATATAAATTGTAGTAGCCGTAGTATTGAGCTTCATATCCGGACTAATTAAGAAAGAACGCTTCTCTATTTGTTTATACAGAACACTACATTCTTCTATAGGTACCTATTATTACCAGTTTCAGTAATAATGTTACCAAAATAAAAGAAATTCCAGATAACGTTGTTGTTCTCGATGATGACAGTTCGCGATGTGAGGTTCAGGTTAATCGGCATTTTATTACTTTTTATCAAATTAATTATTCTAGGTAAACTGAACTACTACCTGACACAAGGTTTTAGAATTATGGTGTTGATGGGCCAGTTATCAGTTAGCGTAATCCAGATTTGTAAGATACTCTAAAATTCGCTATTATATTCTGTCTGATGAAGATGAAGGAATTAGTCAAACAATGTACTATTATTATTATTTTTTGAATAAGTATTATTAAGCCAAACTCGAGAGATACGCTATTATGCAAAGCACAGTATGGCAGGAGATTGGCGGAGGTGCTGACGTATGTAATGCCTAATCTACAATGCATGGTAAAACCACGTCGTCAAAAGAGATGGATTTTAGTGTTTGCTTTCCACTCTTGCATTTAAAAATTCATGCTTGCAAAAATGTCTCTTCTCTTTCATTCATTTGACGACATAAGCACCTCAGGTGTGCTCAGCATAATTTAGAACCATGTAGGGGAATTTAGAACAAAACAGCTGTAAACTGTAACTTGTACTTTCAGTCTTGAAAATAAAGTTTTATATAATTTGTCTTGTTTCACTGCACTGTACACCACTTCTTAGTTTGCTATCTTAATATATAAAAATCCAGTGTGACTGTGTTTTTACACACTAATCTCCGAAACCGCACAACCGATTTCAATGAAATTTTTTAAATGTGTTTGGTGGTTCCAGCTTGAGAAATAGGATAGTCTTGGAGGCGATAGGTGGCGCCGTTGTCGAGACGTAAAAAACTGCCTGACAACGCGTAGATGTGGAAAGGTGAAATTTTGTACACGGCGTTTACATAAAAATTGAAAGTACATGTTCAAAAATGGATTAAATCGGGTAACTCCTTCGTAGGGTTGCAATACAAACATTTCGTTTTTTAGTACATATTTGTCTGACAACGAGTGCACGTAGAGCGCTGAAATTTGGTACGCTGTGTTTTCATAGCAATAGAAAATAGAATTTTAAAAACAGATTAAATCAGGCAA
Organism: Dioctria rufipes; assembly: GCA_963924295.1. Lineage (NCBI taxonomy): Eukaryota > Metazoa > Arthropoda > Insecta > Diptera > Asilidae > Dioctria > Dioctria rufipes. The sequence goes on along the minus strand of OZ002740.1, from coordinate 337,690,487 downwards.
CCCCTTCTTGGTGTTGCCATACAAAATTTTGGTTTTTCACTGTATATTTGGGAACTGTCTGAGAACGCATCGACGTGGATAGCTTAAATTGTATGCACGGCCTTTTTAAAAAAAATCTAAAGTTATGTTCAAAAATGGAACAAATCGGGCAATTATTTCGTTGGGTTGCCATACAAAAATTTCTTTTTTAACTATATATTTGGGCACTGTCTGGGAACGGGTTGACGTTCAGAAATAAAATTTTGTAAATGGTGTTTATATAGCAATAGTTAATAAAATTACAAAAATGGTCGAAATCGGGCGACCCCTTCTTGATGTTGCCATACAAAACTTTAGTTTTTCACTATATATTTGGACGCTGCTTGACGCATCGACGTAGAAAGCTGAAATTTTGTACACGGGCCTTTTTTAAAAAAGTGTAAATTAAGTGCAAATATGGGACCAATTGGGCAACTCCTTTGTATGGTTGCCGTACAAAATTTCATGTTTTCCTAAATACTTGGGTACTCCCCCACATATGATGTATGTACGCACACTCATACATGCACACCCACACAGTGAAAACTTAGAGTACGGAATCGCGCGATCGTATCAGATAAATGCTTAGATATTATGCATCCATGAACACCCCACCCCCACCCCAACCCATCTATAGGGTATACTAAGTTTGTCATTCCGTTTGTAACGCACAGAAATAATGATGGTAGAGCAAAATGGATTCGACACACACGCATAGTATTAAAAGTTATTTTGATTTTTTCATGTTTGTCTGTCTGTGCGCACGATAACTCGAGAACGCGTTCACTTAGAAAGCTGATATTTTGTACGCGGACTTTAAAAAAAAAAGTAAAATTAAGTTCGAAAATGAGACAAATCGGGCAACTCTTTCGTGGGGTTTCCATACAAACATTTCATTTTCCACTATTTATTTGGACGTTGCTTGAGAACGTGTTGACATAGAGAGCTAAAATTTGGTACATGGTGTTTTCATAGTAATAGCAAATGATATTTTTAAAATGGAATAAATCGGGCAACCCCTTCTTGGTGTTGCTATAGAAAAGTTTTTACGGATATTGTGAAAACGATCAGTCCAAGACATTTTTATTGTACTAAAAACTTTTTCAGAATATGAAATCCTATAAAATTGGTTACATTTTTTCTGTCCGACGAGCCGTTCTAGAAATATATGCGAAAAACCACTGCACTTCCTTAAAACAACATACATATCAGTACAATACAACACTGGAACCATCATCCATTGCTGTATTGTACTGATATGTTAGTGTGTGTATCGGTCGTTTGGAACACTCAACTCAGTGGTATTGCAGAAGAAATACTAATTTATTCATTCGATCTTAAAAGCAGTTATTTATGACAACGTTGGGATCACGTCCAATATCTGCTCTTCTAAAATTTCAACCGTCTTCCATTATATGTAATTCTCCATCTTCGACTAATAGCCATTATATGGTTAATCTAGCTGGAGGTTTACATTCAGTGATCATTCCAGTATTATTTTATGATTAAAATGAGTCATATCTACAGTATTCTTACGAATACTGCAAATGTTGATAAAGATGTAACCTTTGCTTTTAGTGACTCAGCTCATGCCTTACCATCCAATAAGGTCTGGAAGGCCGGTGTTACCGGGTCCGATTTAATAATTTAGGTCACTAATTAAAAAAAATTACATATCTTATCTCGAAAAGAATTAAGCACCTTATTTGGTTGTATGTATTGTCCTTAGTATATATTTTTCAAATTCTTTAACGGAAGAGAGCATACTATTGCATAATAGTCATGTTTTTTTGTAGTTAGGTATGGTTCCTAGGCGGGTAATAAAACATTGGTGATCAACTAATTTTTAGTCAGTCTCATTAGCTCTCAAGCTTCTTTAGAGGGTGTTACACCGACAGCATTTTTATAATCTATATTAAAGTCCATGAAACCATAATTGCATCTATAAATTCGAAGAATTTCAAAACAGTGATGTTTTATCCGTTAATTTCGGTTAAGACTATACATTCATTTTATTACTCGTACGCAGAGGACTTATATGTCAAGATTCAATTCCGATAGCTAGGAGTGATAACGTTGGGTCAGTCTTATTCTGCGGGATTCTTTACTGGTCCGAATAAGATTTTTCTAACATCTATCCTAATCTTACATAGGAGAGAGGACTTTGATTACGAATTATTATATGCAACGTTAAAAGACAACACGATGGAGTAAATTGAAAACTTAGTTAAGACTTGTGCCAATACTTACATACCTGGGCATCTTTGAAATTTTGGAAATGAAAAACTCTATTTAATCTTTGAAATTTTTCATATTTTTCATTAATCACTTTAATTATCCTTAAGTGCTCTATTTGTATCTGTATAGAAGTAATGCTAGGATTTAGGTATTCGCACTGAAATAAAACTCAACCGATCTCTTGAATGCTTTAAACTTTATTAAAAACTAAAAACTCAGTCAGCAGATGTGAGGTACAATGATCTCAAAATTTAACGGTTAGGAATTTATACAAAGCAAAGAGATAAGCAAATTTTTACAATGTAAAGAGATAAGCAAAGTAAATGAGTATGAATGACAATAAGCATGATGAGTATTAGAAAATTACAATGCCAATGTTATATGAACATTTCTAAATAAATTAAAAATTTGTTTAGGTGTCGACAGTATCTAATATTGCTTTAAAAATTTTCAAAAAAAATTCTTTGGTTCCTCTGAAAATAGAATTATAAATATATACGTTACCAAACTGAATGCAAAAATAAAAACCGGTTTCAAATATGAAAATTTATACTTAAAAGAAATACATAAACAAATTCACCCTGATATCCTCGAATAACTTAATTCCGACCATTAACAATTATCTTACCTACAAGTTCTGTAAGACACATGCAGTACGCACTCACCTTTCGGAGCAGGATCAATCATGTAAGTAAATTCACAGGAATTGTGTGACTACATTTTCTTCTTATAGGTGTATAAAGCAGGATAATTAGACAGTTCCACAGAAATATACGTAACTATGATTACACTTATGAGTTCGGTTTAAGTCAATTCAGTTATCAATTGACACAAGGATTAAGTCGGTAAATAAGTAAATCACTGGCATGTGTGAAATTACATCCCATTCAGTATCTACCTCTTCTTATAAAGCAAGATTTTAAATTACTTCTATGTTTTAGCATTTTCCTGTTAAGTTTTAAAAATTTTTAATATTTGAGACGATTTTGGCATATTCCAATTATCCTGCCATTTCATGAATCATATTCATTTTCTAATATGTATAGTACACTTTGAACTCCCCCCCAATCGCAACTTTATAAAACCTGGGTAACCTATAAAAGTTTTATAGATAAGAAAATACAATAAAAAAGGCTAGACATAATGATTCACCCGCCTTTGTTAGACATTTGAAAGTCCACATTTAATGCGAAAGGATATTTTTACCGGTAGTTACTCAGGCACACGTCAGTTTTATTTACTTCTGCTACCTATCTAACACTTATACTTAATACATATGTGAGTCATGCAATTTCTAATCAATAAATGAATCCTAATTAGATTTAACCCTTGTTGTCCTGTTAAATGAGTCAGAAACTATCATCATTTTTTTAGGGTTGAAAGCGAGTAATAGTAATTAAAAAAAAACTTCGACATGACTTAACGGTCCTCACAATATGACTAAATGTGACTTTTTCTTACAAAAAAAAAAAAAAAATACAATCACCCCCAATATAATGGATATTCTCATCGTAAAAGGAAATGGTGCTCTCAGTTTGAAGAGGGAATTGTAAAACAATAAAAAGGCTATCACTGCACCACTTCTAAAAACAATAAAATCCTTTTCACACTTACAAATGATACTTAGACGTTTCCGTCATTAAGGAAAAGTGCTTAGCATAGACGGGGATACAATTTCATTACAATCTTTCTAAGAACCACGACTTAAACCTGTCTCAATTTTCGAGTGGAAATTGTTTCTACATTTAAGTCCACACCACCCTTGTTAACTTGCTGTGCTTGTTGTTTTCCAATAAATTTTAAGACACTTCAAAAGATTTAGTCAAAGGGTGGCTCCAACTGCGGGTAGATAAAAATAGCAAAGCAAAGCAAAGCGAGTCTGGCACGAGATAAACATGAAGCGGTATGAGCCCATTTGGCGGATGGATAATGGCTCATAACTATAGCATTAAGCATTGTCTCTTCATGTTACGGGATAAAAGATAAACAATAACAAATTAAAGCGGTTCCTGCTTTGCTTAGTCGGCTAGATTCCAGAGTTGTAAATATAACTTCTGTCGACTCTTATTATACGCGCGAGTATTTATGAATTTCAAAAGATGCGTTCAGTCCATGGTAGAACTTGAATTACATTTTAGTATAAGAAGAAAAAAATTAAAAAAAAAAAACAAAACTAGAGAGCAGGAAAAACCTATTCGAAATAACATTGGTCTTGTACACGATAAAGAATGGACCCTAACAACGATGAATGACCGTCTTTTGTGTCCATGATTCGGGGAGGAAATCCTTCAATGGAAGCCAGCCACATTACACTGAGCTCTGATTGTATACTGTAGTATTGCATCTGCTCTACCATTTCGAATGGATGTGTTCAGGTACAGAATCAGAATCAGTAGGAGCAGGTAAGTTGGAAGTTGATTGAAAAATTGATTTTACCTGCGCTGCATACCTGTCCTGTTATAATGTATAAAAAACATTCGATGAGCGTTAGTGTATAGGTCCTTTCATATTTATATGGATGTATAGACACCCCTGGTGTAGATGTATTTGTGAATATATTCAGATATGGATTTAGGTTATCTGTCTGACTGACATGATCAATTTATGTCGGCGTTTTTTTTTTTTTTTTTTTGGAAATGAATTGATCGCTGAGAGTACAATCACAGATATTATGCATTTTTTTGACAAAAGGTTGCATCACAACGGCTATCAATAGTCGTAAACAGTTTGGACAACATCTTAAAGGCAGATCATCCAGAGGCAGCAGGTAGATATATGAAGGTGCATATCTAAAGAAGAAGTTTTTCTCATTCATTCGAGCATCCTTAATTGACCAAAGAAAATTTGATGGTGTGGGAAATTTGTAAAATTTTGCAAGGCAATTAGGTATTATATATATGAGAAAGCAGATAGTTTTGAGAGTTTTTAGGGATTTTAATAATCTACCCTTGAATAGAGTGAAAAAAATGAGTTTGAGCCTTATGCGGGATTGATAAACATACTTACATGCGCAGGTTGTTTAGCATAAAGAAATTGACGCAGTTGTGGGAAATATGTCTTAATGAGAAAATCATATATGGGGCTATTTCCGAAATGAATAGGTAAAACTCACCAATATAACAGAGACTATATTATAGGTAGGTACTCTTTTTTGGCGGATATATCATTTAGAGGTCAACAATGTCAAATTGGAAACAAATTCATTAATGGTACCTACATGGGTACCTTAATCATTCTTTAGTCACAGACAAACGGCAACCTTTTATTTAATCCCTGATTTATTATTTTGTTGTCAAATCTAAAACCTTTTTAATTTTGGTCCATGGATGATTTAAGTCTAGTAATTAGCCTACTGCTAATATTAAATTTATATCACTCCAGTTTATATGTGACATTTCGAGCTGCAGGTAGGTATGTAAATTAAATTAATTTTAACACATTACCTGTATATAATGCATAATATACAAGCGACACTAATGGCACTAAATTAATTTAAAACTGGCTCAATTGCTAGAACTAGATCAAATTTAGGATCATAGTTTCAGTTCTTGTTAGTATGTAGACAGACTACTATAAATTCGGAAAGTAGTTCGAGGAAAGATAACAGCCCCTTTAACATTATTGTAAATATATTTATGCTTCATATGTATATAGGGCCAACTATAGGTGCTTTTTATACCCTAGATGAAATCATAGGGGTATACTAAGTTTGTCATTCCGTTTGTACCACCTCGAAATAATGATGGTAGAGCAAAATGGATTGGACACCCATTCATAATATTAAAAGTTATTTCGATTTTTGCATGTCCGTCCGTCCGTCCGTCTGTCCGTCCGTCCGTCCGTCCGTCCGTCCGTCCGTCCGTCTGTGCGCACGATAACTTGAGAACGCGAACACGTAGAGAGCTGAAATTTTGTACACAGACTTTAAAAAAAAAAGTAAAATTAAGTTCGAAAATGAGCCAAATCGGGCAACTCCTTCGTGGGGTTGCCATATAAAAATTTCGTTTTCCGCTATATATTTGGTCACTGCCTGAGAACGCGTCGACGTAGAGAGCTGAAATTTCGCACATGATGTTTTTACTACATTAGGAAATAAAATGTCAAAAATGGACTAAATCGGGCAACTCTTTCTTGGTGTTGCCATATAAAAATTTCGGTTTTTTACGTATACTTTGAAAACGATCAGTCCAAGACATTTTTATGGTACTAAAAACTTCTGCAGAATACGAAATCCTATAAAATTGGTTATAATCATTTTGTCTGTGCGACAAACCGTTCTAGAAATATATGCGAAAAACAACTTCAAAATCAATACTTGAATAGATCGGTGACCATACGAAATTTAATACGGGCATTCATCTAGGGTATCCTAAGAATTGGTCTTAGACCAATTCTAGCTTTTTTACTTGTTATTAATTAAATTATGTTGTAGTATTCCATAAAATGACAAAACATAGAATAAGTTAAAACTGATTTTGAATTTTTTATGTAAAATATGGTAGCATTGGAAATTATTTTTTTTTTATCCTTCCGGGAAGGAGTGTTTTTTTTTCTTTAACAGATGTTTGGTAGGTATAAAGCTGAGCAACGAGATATGTTAATATTATTAAAACGCCAGAACCATAAAACTTATTATAGGTATTATGATAAGTATTTTAAATTTGTTATGTAGATAGATAATTCTTGGAGCGTCATAACTTCTCCTTCCGTTCAATTGAGAATTTTCTTCGCTGAATGAGATTTTTAAGCCACTTCCACTAGATGTTTGAGAAAAAATGTAAAGAAGCATAAAAAGTGATATGAAAAAAATTGCATTGATGACGTATTTGGTGCACCGGCTTAACTAGCCTTTGCGGGACCCAATGCCAAAAAATGGAAGCCCCCCCCCCCTCCGCTTTACCTATGTAAACGAATGTAGACTGTCAAGCGTTGGACGAGAAATCGGCTAGTCGGGAGTAGACACTTGAAAGTTGGGTGGGTTTTATTATAAATGAATTAAAACCGAAATTGCAATTCTTTTTTAATCTCAAGTCACAGTTTATATAGAAAATAATATAGAGCCTGTGGTAGAAAAGTTAATTTTAAATAGTAACATAGCTTACTACGTAACATACAACTGGGCAGTACTTTTAAAAAGTTCGCTTTTGAGATTTAGCGCTCGCGAAGTCATCGATGATCGATGAGTTTCGAAACATCCATCCTTTCTGCTTTTCCTACCTCTATGCTCAGTAGCGTTAACTGCGATAGACGCTCTTGGCCCATAGGATTTCGAAGATAGTCTTTTATTATTTTTAGAATGACCGTTGCGTGGATGCAACGATGACGAGAACCTGAACCTAAAGTGGAAACGCTTGCGATATATCGGTTGGATATTGTGGTTGCACCCTTAGAGCATTTGTCGTCGTTTGTGTGCCGGTCGCGGATAGTAATCACGCGAGTGTTACGAACGAAAACCGTTCGGCTACTCGAAAAAAAGTTTCGAAATTAAAGAATCGTTTCTGGCTCGCGGGGCCCCAGCGATCGCATTTGTTGCACACGATCGCATTTGTTGCATTAGTATAGCTACGCCACTGATTTGGTGTTAAAAAACAATACTTCCATGAAAACACTGAGTTAAGATTACAAAATTTTTGACTTTGTTGTGCATTAACAGCATCAATACGAAAGAATGGAGGACCATTGGAAAGCTCCAAAGAAGAATATCTAATAACTTTAAAATCATCAGGATAGGGTTTTTCGTTCAACAATTATAGGGTGATTCATAAAATTAAAAAAAAAAATCTTTTTAAACCATTCTACTTTTCAAACGAAATATTTAATACCCCCGTCCCCTTCATTGCATTAAGTATACCTAGTTCGAGGTCCACCAAAAGTTGAAGATTCAACTACAGAAAACGTTAGCTGTGTTCTTCTGTGTACCTTGTTCTAGAACTCCCCCCATATACTGGAGAGAACAAATTGTTCTGTAGATTGAAGCGAACTATTTATATTGCTCGCTTCATTTATAAATCTTCTATGAACATCTATGCGGCGTTCTTTTGTGTATCTTTTGTTCTGCTCTACGGACATAAAAGAACACAGCTTTAAGTTCGTATTGATTTCAGTTATACCGAAATATATACCGAAATCAAACTAAAATTGAGTGAGGCCTCGATGGCTTGCCTAGATTCCGTAAAATATTTTTGAATTTTTGTAGTTACAGTAACAGAGTCACAAGGAAACTAAAAAGCTGGCATTTATCTACCAGTCATTCAAAATATCTACTGAAATATTTTGGTTTTAGGAAGCATTTAAAAAAAAATTAACAGAGCTAAGTCACCTTCTGCTGTTTTTGCTTAAAATCTACAGCAACCGCCTACCATCTAAATACTCTGTCAATACGTGGCAGTGGCAAGACGCATATATCTAGAGCTAATTTCTTCCATCGCCTAACTTGGTATACTCATTTCAAGAAAATTTTGAGTTTCGTCAGGAAACTAATCATGAGAGATTCACAAAAATTCGATTTGGATACAAGGATTGCGAAGTACTTCAGCAAAATATAGAGCAATTTAATATAAATTCGCTTCGGGATTCCATAGTATAATAGAATCAATCTTACAAACTAATGCAGTCTTCATTTCAATATTCAAATGCAGTAAAAAATGTCGATATAATATTAACGCGGAATGTGACAAGGGCATAAGATGGTAGGAATGGGGTCGGTAAGAATGGACAAAATCGATTAATGAACTTCCATTACGAGCGGTAATCACTGGAGAATTGTAAAGTTGGAAGAATAAACAAAACAATGAGTTGCTGAAAGTGGGTACAAACATAAAAGCATTTCAGGCATAGTACACCTCGCAATCATGTAGGAAAATACTAGTGTAGCACCTGTATTTTTCTTCATAATTGCGAAACGCGTAATGCTCATACTAAAATTTATCTCCCATCAACTACAAACCTTTATAAATAGAGGCTTACGCCAAATTTTAATATTTCCTTGGAGTGATGAAGTTTAAAATGAAAAACCTTGGAGACAATATACCCAAAACAGAAGGATTTCCGCAAAAATATTAAAAAAGAAATGGAATAGAATCAAAATAAATGATACCAAATTACGTAGAAATATCGAAATTCCAAAGCAGGCCCTGAATTTAATCTTTCCACTAGAAAACTAAAGAACACCACATCTATGAAACCAATTTTTCCAGATGCCATATCAATTGGGCAGATAATGGATATCACAAAAAACAGAGTCCAGCGGAGAGCTAAGCGTATCTACTTTATTTCTCTTCATATGATTATATAGTTTGATCTACAATGGAACTCCTGAGGTTACATAACAGGAAGCGCCCGAAATGGATGATATATAAAAAGAGACGCTATAGTAGAAGGCAGCTTCAAATAAGATCATGCAGAGGCATTTATAGATAGCGATGCCATGAAGACTACTAAAATAATTTTTGTTTTAATCAAAATACTTGCTGAAACATTGAAAAAATATATGCTTCTAAAAGTTGTTGACATAGCGACTACATATCTTTCACAAGAAAATTAGATTAAAAGCAAAACTTAAGTGGTTTCAATCAACTTCAAAGCAAGAACCTTGCAAAAATTTATGATAACAGGAAATACAAAAAAAATACAAAAAAATTAAATAAATTTCTTTAATCACCTTCATATACAGGTACACAGTCCCACATAGATAAAAATAATAAAAGCAGAGAAACTTTCTACTTAGCAATGAATTTGATTCTTTGCTTCCTCTTTCATTCGAAACGACGACGCCAAACGGAAAAACCTCCGATAAGTTCATACCAAGACCAACTTATAACAAGTTTTGTAAAATTTTTGCAATTTCCCAAAATACATACGATGAAAATAAACAAAGAATAGAAAAAGAGCAACAAACTCACCTTTCATATCGCCAGTTTCCGCGTATCCAGAACTACCAGAGTTTATTCCATTCGAAAGGGCTGGCAACAAGCTTCCCAAGCATATAAAAATCCAGAAAGTCCAGTAATCCATTTTTTTTTTGTGAATAATTTAATTGGCTGGATTCACACAAACACACTTGCACTGAATGGAACAAATTTTGTTTTGCTCAATTATAAAACTGAGAATCATTAGAAGAATTCCACAAAAAAATTTAACGATCGAGTTTTGCTGTTAACGGATATCACTAAACTACAAGGTAAAAAAAAAAAAAACAACAACAAAAACGCAAAAATATTTCTTCACAAATCTTCAAGATCCACAGATCGATGGCCGAGGAAATCTTCCATCTTTTGCAACAAGATCCATGGATGATCGTTAATCGAAATATATACAACTCGTCGCGGACACCTGAACCACTCCCACATGCAAATCTGATGAGAGTCTTCTCCTCGCGCGCGCGCGCACGCGAATTTCTTATGAATGGAAACGCGATTTTATCATTGCCGCCAGTATACAGAGTTTTAACCGCTGTGCCTCGCTATTGTCCACCTTTAACACTATCACTTTATGCGTTCACCTCTTGTCCGATCAGATAATTTCTTCCTCACTGGGTAGCTGGTATTATGAAAAAAAACCCTAGATGACTTGGAAGATTTTCCTAAGTGATCCGCGCAAATTCTATAAACAAGGTGCTGCCCTGGGCAAAAGGCTATAGAAAACCACCACCAATTCTCACCGCACTTGATTCACTTCAATAGATTGCTCGCTTGTTATACATAGGCTGCTGCTCACCTGCTGCAATTGCAGACTAAAAGAAATTAATTTATTTAGACTCTCAGTCAGTGCGGCGGCGCGCACGGAGACTTTTCGAAACTTTTCTCACTGTTATGCCACCAACCACCAGAAACGAGTTTTTATGCAAATTTCGCTGATTTTTGATACTTCACTGAATCTACTGGCCCCGGTGGCCGTTAATTAGACGTCATAAACACCGCCAATTCGTTCTTGCAAAACAGTTTCGAGAGCCGAAAGAACACTTTCGTTGTGGCTGAAGGCCTGACTAAAGATAAAATTCAAAAAACGAAATTCGAACAACAGAAACACGAAGAACTCACATCCGTTCTCAACTACTGTCCGTAAACAAATGGCGTCGCCTCGTCATATATGAAACAGTGCAGTCTGATGCCAATGTTTGATGGCAGTTGAGAACTATTATACTTATACTCATGCAGGTTATGTGGAACTTGAAAGAAAATCTGTTGATTGAAGTATGAGAGGAAGTTGGTTGGATAACGATATATGCGTTGGTTTAAGAATGCGGTAGCGGGATCAGATAAACATTTTAAATGTTTTTAAAATTCGTAAAAATGTGAAAACTTTATTACAATATAACCAACTGGGTGTAGTGAGGTTTATAAAGTTTATAAAAATAATTGAAAAAATTAATTATGTTTTTTTAAGGTGTATTCATTCTAGAATTAAGAGATTAAAGCCATTTAAAACTATTCAACAGTTCAGCAAATCATTTAAGTCTATAGACCTGTGTGCATATATTTAGGAGTTACAAAACTGTTATACAAAGAATTTTATAAATTTAAAAAGCTTTTTGCAATAATTTTGTAAGTACCAATTTGCTTGTGAATAACCAATGAAACAGTCATTTGTTAAAATAATTAGATACAGTTCACAGTGCCAAAGCATTTAAAAATTTTATAATATTTTACTTGTGTTGCCATCTGTAGATTCACCAAACAAATGTTTCAATTATCCCATAAAACATGGAAACGCATATTGTGGGGTGATAAGCGCCTAAAAAGCTGTTAAAGATATTTTCGTTGATGAAATAATTAATTTAAAATCTCAGTTATCAGTTAGGAGAGAAAAATGCCTATGAATAACTAACCTATGAGTGCAAGAGGTAAGTACACCTGAATTACGTTTGATATCCCAGAATTACAGCTAGGCAGGTACTGCATTGTCCTGATTGTCCACTATTTAGAAAAACCATTAGTGCAAATTTGTAAAATATAATATCGATCTGAGAAACCTGAAACTGCAAGTGGATTGAAATTCTGAAACTCACTATATGTTCCCTATTTTCTTAATATTTATTCGGCAGAAAATGTTTATAAAAAAATAATCGTAGCATTTATAATATTGATTGATTGTTAATATGAACGTCGGCTTATAGAAAAAAAAAATAAGATTCTAGAATCGGGACATTTTTCGGGTTTCGGTAGATGGTAAAAATCTGCTGATCTATCATAGTCACTTACTAGGGGATTACGAGCGTTAGTAGAACTGACACTGACTGGTGTAAACCTATATGAACTAGTTTTTTTTTTTTTTAGATAGAAGAATTTTAAGAACTTTTATATTTAACGATTCTAAATCAAATCATAAACGCAAGAAGAAAAACAACCGCCTCGTCCGGGGTTTGAAACCGGGTTTGGATTTAGAATCGTTAAAAATAAAAGTTCTTAAGATTTTTCTATTCTCTATTATTGACCGATTCTAACAAGTGTAGTTTCGATTCCAGTCCGGGAAAAAATAAATAGTTTTTTTTTGCTGACTAGTTTCTATTAAAAGTAAAATTAAAATGGCGGTAACTGAAAATAAAGGCTACGATGTTAGTGAAAATTTGTGTTTATATTTCTGATCTTCTCTCTTTTGAGTGGGAAATGAGGAAAAAAGTTTAATATTACATTGTAAAAGTGGCGCAAACGAGTTCGAATAAGGAAGAGATCATTAGCAAGGCATACAGAAGAGGAATGTCTGCACCGTTTGAAGAGATTTTTATACCCTAGATGAAATCATAGGGGTATACTAAGTTTGTCATTCCGTTTGTAACACCTCGAAATAATGATGGTAGAGCAAAATGGATTGGACACCTATTCATAATATTAAAAGTTATTTTGATTTTTACATGTCCGTCCGTCCGTCCGTCTGTGCGCACGATAACTCGAGAACGCGTATACTTAGAGAGCTGAAATTTTGTACACGGACTTTAAACAAAAAAGTAAAATTAAGTTCGAAAATGAGACAAATCGGGCAACTCCTTCGTGGGATTGCCATACAAAAATTTCGTTTTCCGCTATATATTTGGACACTGCCTGAGAACGCGTCGACGTGGAGTGCTGAAATTTCGTACATGATGTTTTTACTATATTAGCAAATAAAATGTCAAAAATGGACTAGATCGGGCAACTCCTTCTTGGTTTTGCCATATAAAAATTTAGGTTTTTTACGTATACTTTGAAAACGATCCGTCCAAGACATTTTCATTGTACCAAGAGCTTCTGCAGAATACGAAATCCTATAAAATTGGTTATAATCATTTTTTCTGTGCGACAAACCGTTCTAGAAATATATGCGAAAAACGACTTCAAAATCAAACTTGAATAGATTGGTGACCATACGAAATTTAATACGGGCATTCATCTAGGGTATCATAAGAATTGGTCTTAGACCAATTCTAGCTTTTTTACTTGTTAATATGAACTTACTAGTCAGTTGATCGAGCGCAATTTGTTTGTAGTTAGTAAAATATACAAACGAAGTCTATACGTACCGTCAGTTTTACTGACGCTTATAACCGCCGTGTTACATTGATGAGAAACGTGAAATTTTTTGTGATGGTGGTGCGTATGTATTTTTTGTATGGGAGACGTGGCTAATGCTTATGACAGACATGGGGTATCAATATCTAGATATTCGGCCGCTTATACACCATGTGTGTCATCAAATACTCCTAATATACCCAGAAAAACTAGTGGGTATAGACTCGATATCTAGATATCAATATCCTCAAAACTTAGTGGGTATAGCCTGATCAACGGCCCTTCTTACTTTGCGCAGCGCCATCTTTTTGTTGATAATAATATGATAATGTGTCTAATTAAGCAAAATTGTGTCTGTGCTTACCCAAAAATTCGAATAAGAGGAAGAAGATCCAACTGTTTTCTGGGAAAAGTAATATAAAAAGGCAAATATTAAACTCCGCAGAGTTAATAAATTATTCCATTACATTTTTTTTATTTTTAAACAAACCGTCGACCACACTTTTCTTTGTTTGACACAAATTTGTAAATTGAGACACCACATCCGCCGATACATTTTATACCTCAACCAGGAGCTTATTGAAAAATAACGCAATTTTTTCTTTTTTCGTTCCAATTCTTGAATTTATCGTATATGTATTAAAAGTTAATTGTTGCCGTTTAGCCTGCGTTAAAACTCATATATTTGTCACTTCCATTCCCAAATTTGTTACGCTTAAAGATCTGTGAACTGATTTGAAATGTCAAGTACAGTTTGTTACATTAACCCCCTTTTATGTCTGTCAGGGGTGCTTTGATATCTAGATATTCGGAATATCTACATATGAATATCTAGATATCGATGCCCCATGCCTGTCATAAGCATAAGGCCTAATATTAGTACACAGCTAGTTGATATTGTTACGTGCAATAGAAAGAGACAACTGGTGATATCTACTGGCAATGGAGAGTAAACGACTTCAGGTTCGGAGAATTGATTATGGAATCTACAGGAAGGTTCAGGAATAGAATGAATAGAACAGTCAAGAAGCTTCTGGAATAGAACAATCGAGAATAATCTGGAGAGTTTCTAGGGTATAAATATAACAGTTGTCATAGCCAGAACAAGAGTCTTGTCTTAGACGTTGCAGTGTTAACAAGCGAAAGTAATAAACGCGCGAAAGTGTTGTAATTAAAGTGTAGTTGATTGATTGAAAGTTTGTGAATTGTATAAGATTAGAGTGAAATAAAGAACTTGTATATTAAATATTCAATATTGTGTTTTAAATAACGAACCAGAAGCCCCCGCTCGCAACAATATGTCTGGTTTACAAGGATAGTTCTCTACTCTACTCCAAGGTGGCGGAGTTTCTATACACATACACTCTGGTATACATATATTGCAGATGGTTGATAATTAGTGGTGACACTAATTTCGATGCTAAATACCTCTTTTGTGAGTTGGGACAAGGATTGAACAAATGCTTGACCATTTGTGTTTATAAACCACTGAACGCAGATTAAATAAATCAACGATCTGACACATATCATTTCAGAATATAATAATATCAAAATTGGTGGTGATTTTAATATTAATTTTCTCAGTGGAGATAGTGCTACAAACCGACTTAAATTCGTGTTGAGTTCGTTTGATATGCATCGACTTAATGAAAATCCCACTCACTTTTCAATACACTCTTCCTCTTTTCTTGATATATTTCTTTGACATTTGATTTTCAACCTCATTAGAGGATATTCCATCGACCCTGGTAGCTATTCCAGATTTTAATGCTTTCCGACTTGATCGTAGGAACAGAGTGGGTGGTGGTGTGGCGGTCTTTGTTAGAGATAACTTTAAGGCTAGAGTGGCTGCGCATTCTAGTTCCGGGCCCCTTGAATTTCTCTGTGTTGAGGTAAACACAGGTCGCTAAAAGTGTATCTTATGTAGAGTGTTTTGTACGCCTGGCTGCAGTGCTAGCTCAGCACTATTCTAAAGTTATAATTGGCGGCAACTTTAATGTTAAGTTGCTTAGAAACGGTGCTCAAACTGAGCTATTTCTGTCAACTCTCCAGTCTTTCCATCTACACGTAGTCAACTCTCAGAGCACATTTTTCAATACTCTTAACCCCTCATTGCTAGGCCTGTTTTTCGCATCTGATCACTCTTCTACTTTGTTTTTCAATCAACTAAGCCCTAGTATACTTGATCATGACCTGTTGTTCCTGTCCTTCAATGTGTTGATCAATAAATATAGCACATTAAAAACTATTTCCTTTCGCGACTATTCTCGTGTTAATATTGAGGTTCTGTCTGAAGAATGTCAATTGCTGCATCGGGAAGACATCTACAGTATTAAATCAGTCGACAGACAAGTCGAGCTTCCTTCATTCATAATCTTTTTTGCAGATATGAGTTTCTGCGCCATAGAGTAATTAGGTCCAAGGGCTGCTCCTGGTTTACCGCCGAAATAAGGTCTCTCATCGCTAAACGGGAATATATCTAGTCGAGATATCGTCGCTGCAGAACCAGTGAGTGACGTAGGCTGTATGCTTCAATCAGGAATAAAGTTAATACCAAGATACGGGCTGCCAAAAAAACCTTACTATCGTCAAAAATTTGATTGTAACTTACCATCTAAAACATTATTGCAAAGTCTGTGTAATGCGGGGGTTTATAGGGGTGATGTTACCGGGTAGTGATAATCTTCAATCATGGGCGCCTCGTCATTTGACTGATTCTGAGAACTCTGATTGTTTCAGTTTTCGTTGTGTAGATAGTGAACAAGTGATAAAGGCGGTTTTTTCTGTCAAATCTAATGCATCTGGTAATGATCAAGTATCGCCGAAATTTCTCAAATTAATCTTGCCAATAATTATAAGGCCCCTTCAGCATATCCTTAATGCGTATCTAGCATCGTCCTCTTTTCCAACGACTTTGAAAATATCCAATGTTTTACCTATTCCTAAATACGTCTCACCTACATTCCCAGCCGACTTTAGACCGATTAGTCTATTATGCTTCCTCTCTAAGATCCTGGAGAAATTAATTTACGAATACTTGTGTGTAAACAATTTAATCAGCTCGTGTCAATCAGGCTTTCACTCGCATTACAGCTGCGAAACAGCTCCACTCAAAGTATCTACTGATATTTTTTGTTCGGTAGATCCCAACGTGTCTTATTGAACAATGGTCATTCCTCCGATCTTTTGACTCTTTCTTGTGGTGTGCCCCAGGGATCTATTTTTGGCCCTTTATTATTCAGTTTATGACCTGCCATTGGTGACACATGACGTGAAACCCCACCTATATGCAGATGATGTCCAGCTTTATTTGAGTCGTCCCATAGATCTTATCGAAGATTGTGTAAGCCGCATTAACTGTGACCTTCAAAGAATTTACAGCTCGTCCATTGACAATATTCGTAGTCTTAACCCTAGTAAATCCCAGTGCATTGCATTGTATCCACGATAAATTGATCTGTCTGCATTGCCAGAAATTCTGCTTAATGGCATCAATATCCCATATGTTAGTAGGGCTCGAAATCTTGGAGTTTATCTTAATTTCTGGTTGAGCTGCAGTGATCACATAAGTGCCATACTGTCTAAAATCTATGCAAGCCTTCGCTCATCTTGTTGGTGTGTCATACATATTCCGTGCCTCATTTGCGTCGCTTTTGGCTATATACTAGTATCCTGCCACTAAGCTTACGTATGACTTTGGTCAAACTACTTTTTGCTCCCTCATTTCACTAATGGTTGCCTTATTTTCCCAGCTTTAGATTCTGTGTGATCTAGAAAACTTAGAGTGGCATTCAATGATTGTATTAGGTTTATTTATGTTTCTTATTACAGTCTTTCATTGCTGGGCTGTTCTCTAGATACGTATTTGAAACGTGGGAACCTGTTTTTGCTTTATAGAGTATTGCAATTGGGCCAGCCTCCTTATCTACTTGGTTTTTTGAAACCGTTTAATTCCACCAGTTGTCGTACTTCTAATCTCACTGGTTCTTATTTTGTTCAGGTTATTCGCCTCTGGAACAGTTTACCTTCCCGGGTTCAATGCGCGGGCTCGGTCGGCACTTTCAGGCGACTTCTTCTCAATTGTGCCATTTAGCTGCTCTCCATTTAAGCCCGAGATCTGTATTCATTCATTTGCATGTAATTTTTTTTAATTTTTCTTACTTTCATCTTCATGGGAAGTGTGTTCCATTGATTACTAAAACTACTCATATATATGTATAACCCTGACTGTCCATGGTTTTCTCGCAGGAATAGAGCATATGACATGTGGAAAAGATATAGAGCTATTACACTCCGCGATGACTATCCCGTTCTTCCTAATAGAACATTCGGAATTAAAATGGCCAAAAAGAGATATTTTTATTCATTGCTTAATACGGAACTATGCGCAACTACTATGCCAGAGTAGTTTGTTCCACTAAAAATAATATCGACATCGATCCGGAAGAACTCAACAAGAAAATGCAGACTATCGACTACATAAATAAGAACGGCTATTTGACTACCTGGCAATTTGAATTTCGTCCAAATCATAGCTGTGAAAATGCTATGCTTAAAGTTTCGTCCGATTTTCACGAAGCTTTAGATAATGACAATCTTAAAATTCTCGTATTGCTCGATTTAACCAAAGCATTTGATTCTATTTATCGTTCTAAGCTGCTGAAAAAGCTATCTCAGGGGTTCTTTTCCTTTTCATCTGCTGTTCAAATTTTCCAGAGCTTCATAAGCGGACGTAGCCAACTTGTAAAAGTACAGAGCACAATTTCTGACTTGGCATTTCTATATTGTGGTGTCACTCAAGGATCAATACTTGGTCCCCTTTTGTTCAGTCTTTATATAACTGACTGTCGATGACATACAGATATGTATCCTAGCAGATCAATTGGCTTAACGGAGGATTGCGTATGCTGACTGAAAGAAGATCTCC
This sequence comes from Dioctria rufipes, assembly GCA_963924295.1. Taxonomy (NCBI): domain Eukaryota; kingdom Metazoa; phylum Arthropoda; class Insecta; order Diptera; family Asilidae; genus Dioctria; species Dioctria rufipes. The sequence goes on along the minus strand of OZ002740.1, from coordinate 337,671,821 downwards.
AGCGTGTTTATGATTGGTCTCTACAAAACAGTTTAGAACTAAATACTGGCGATCTGCTACAATTGGAAAAACGAAAAACATATGGGTGTCTACGGCACCTGTGGTTGAGTTCTAGTTTACTTTCGTTTCATATGTTTCATTTTACTTATGTTTGCATAATATTCTCATCTTTGGACTCAGTTTGTCGTAGACGGCTCTTGGTTGCATATAATGATGCGTTACGCTATGTATTCAAGCTGCCTCGGACCAGTCACATCTTTCCAATGGTCTATAAATTTGTTTCGTGTTCCTTTCCGTCTTGAAGTTATGGCACAGTAAGTTCAAAATTTCAGAGTTTTAAACTGTCTTTTTATTTTTTTATTTAAGTACTATTTTTATCAAAGAACTCGTCATCAACACCAATTTGTCATACTGGTTTTAAGAACTCGAAAGACTTTCCTTTAAATAGACCTATCACACTCTGTACCCAAAATTTCTGCGTTTTTTGCACTTTTTCTTAAGCATATTCAGCAAAAATGGTTCATCATAGGGTGTGACGTTCAGAAGTTATAGGATGATCTATAAGTACATACCTAAATATCTTTAAATCCAATTATCTCTGAAACCTTTAGGATCCCCCCTCCACCAATACAATTTTTTGTTCGTGTAAGCATGACCTATCCATAGCCTTCGGGTTTCACACCATTTACGGGACACCCTGTATATCAACCTTGCTTGGTTGCCCTCTAGAATAAGTAGGCAACGCAGATTAAAAGCTCTACATAAAATGATATACAATCGGAAGCCATTGTATCTTTTCGAGAAAATGAACTTCTTGCAATCGACTAGACATAACAAACTCTTAAGCCCTCTTTGCAGGTCGCGTTATAGGCCGTACTTTTTCCAAAGCATTCCCAAGTGGAATATTTCGGAAGTCCTTTTGCAGGGCTTATAAAATCATTTGCAGTTTGAGTGTTTCGATTTTAGTCTATATCTCTTTTCCTTCTATCTTCTCTCTGTACAATATTACTCTCTTATTTTTCTAATTGTATTAGTCTTTTTATTTTATTTCCATATTCACTTTGTATAAAATAAGATGTTGTAATCTTTGTACTTAAATAAATAATTATTGTTATTGGTACTGTTGAATTCTTAATGGTACCTGCAATAACTTCGAGCTCATCTTCGAAACAGTGGACGTTCTCAAAAGTCTTACCTTTTCTGAAAATACTTCTAATACCGATTTCAGACCTATTATTATCTCATCCTTTTTATCTAAAGTAAGTAATTGAAAATTTTTTATCGTTTTTTATGATATACAGATTGCTATTGAAAGGAAAGAGCTCTCTGATAATGGAATTCAATCTCTCTACCCCTAGGCTGCAAACCTTATCGGCAGAGATCGGTTTCAGTCTGTGTATTCTAAATATTTATTTTCCACTTTTGAACTTGTAACTTCAGGAGTACCGCAAGGATCTATCTTAGGTCCTTTATTTTTCCCTCTTTTCATTAATGACTTATTTAGTTGGATTAAATACAGAAAACTGCGCATATTTCTGCTGATGATATTCAATTGTACATCTCAAGACCAATGGGATTAGCTGAAAATGGTGTTTTTTACATAAATGATGATCTCTATTCTATGTATATATTTGAAGACCATTGACAACATGCTACACTTGAACCATGCGTAAATACTTAATTATATGCAAAATAATTTTAGATACATCTTATTTCTCATCTGTTGTAATCAATCAAACCCATATCCAAGTTTGTCGATCCCATTTCTAACTGGGGAATTATCTTCAATAGAACTCTTTCCTGGGGCCAGCTACTTGTATGACATACCACAGATTATGATATCAAGTCGAGGTACTACTTTAATAGTGTCTAGACATAATTGTCTAACATCTAGGAATCAATTCTTCATCCAGTCTATTATTATTTGGAATTCTTTACCAATAGATTTAAGATTGTTGTTTGAGTCAGGTAGGTATGTTTGGTGATTTTAAATGCAAAGTTCTCGAGCACTTGAAATCAGTCTAGTTTTTAGTTTTGCATTGCAAGTAAGTATAATTTTCATTTTTTCTCTTCTGTATTTTAGTTCTAATTATTTAATATCTTATTAGTCTAATTTTTCTTAATATTAATTTTTGGATACTGTACCTACACATTAATCTTGTTACCTAAACCAAGATTTTATATCTTTTTGTACAATGCCACATATAAATAAATAAAAGCACATAGGCATTAGGTCTTTCGTGGCCTTTGTCATCTAGTTCTATCAGCACTCCACCACACTGTATTCAGGCGCGTATCCAGACCTGTTGCCTAAGGGGAGGAAAAAGTCGGAAGAAGTCGCTTTTAATATTTTTTTTTTTAACCATATTTACGTTATATGACAAAATCCAATTTTCGATTTGATTAGGAAAATCTATGGATATTATTATCCACATCAATGGTCTTACCAGTCTTCCGCTTTACACTTTCGCTACTATTTCTATCTCCATCGCTAACTAATCTAGCAAGTTTGTCATTCTTCTACAAATTAAAAGTAATCGTGAAATTAAATTAAACAACACTACTTGAATTAATACGACAGTACAAGCGAAGCAACGCCAACCACCCCAGAGGAATGTGAATGAATTTTAGTCTTATAGTTTTGCAGTAAAAGTTCTGAAGAAAAATTGTAGAATCAATCAAACTGGTGGTTTTTATTTTAGCCACCAATAGTGTATAAAAATTCAAAAGAAAAATTTCAAGTAAATTTCTAAGAACAAAATGTATGCATGCCAACGCTCATAAATATCTTTAGCGAGCCATGCAGCCAAGCCACCTGAATGAATATAACACTTTGGAACCATTTGGAACCCATGTCTGCCACCAATAGTGCATGAAAAATCTAAAGAAAAATATTCAAATATTTCTAAGAAAACTGAATGCTTGTGCCCTTGTCCGAAAGAGTGAACCACCAGAATCAATCCATCAATACGTTGGTGGACCGTTGTCGGTGAATAGTTATTCATTAAAATTCTTAAGAACAATTTGCAAGTATATTTCTAAGAAAAATGTAGGCTTCCCTACGAACGTGTCACTATGAAAAATTAACGGGCGGCTATACGTTGATGATTGAATGGAAATAGGGTTCTACTGGAAGAACCCTAAATCAGAACTCGTTAAGTCAGTTTTTATGCTTCTGTTGCGAGCTCCCCACCAAGTTCTCCTGTCATTGATTTTATGTCGGAAAATAGGATAGGCAAAAAAAATGTATGATTGCTGACCAATTTCTTGGAAACAATGACACTTTCAAATCTCGAAATTGTGTGCTTTTTCATGTGTATAATCGCTAAGCATTTCGTAACATTTTCTAAACAATCAAATACTAAAATAAATATGCATTCCAAAATTACTTACCATCCTGTGATAGGTATGACAGATGACTTTTCGACACAATAGCTATGTTCTTTTGCGTACCTTGTTGTAGAACTCCCATATACTGTAGAAAACAAATTGTCCTGTCGATTGAAACGAATTATTTGTACTGTTCGCTTCATTTATAAATCTTCTATACAAATGTATGTGGCGTTCTTTTGTGTATCTTTTGTTCTACCCTGTTCTTAGGACACAAAATAACGCAGTTATATAAAACACAAGAAAATTCTAAAAAAATCGTACACGTTTCAAAGATGAAGAGCTAGGAGCGAATGACTAGTATATCCACTCCAGACTCCACTGTTACTACTAAAAAGAAGACAAACAAATGCCCAAACCAGAGCTAGCTGTCGCCGTAGATTGGAAAAGTGCGTTACAGTACCAGCAATAATCGTCCGTACCATTCGAAAATCGTCCTGTTAAACTTTTACAACTCACTATACACACTGTATACGTGCCTGACTATATTATGACCAGATTAATGAAGTCCGAACGGATCCGAAGTAAGTTTTTGCTTAGCTGTTCAAAAGATGTTTGGGCTTCGGGTGTCGACTTGAACTGACTAGAGTTCTACAAAACAAAGTGTCAGTAATGGAATTGTCAGCAGAGTTTAGTATAAATTGATGATACCATCCAGCCATATCTAGTAAGCATCGGACCTGCTGAACATTTTTAGGTGGTGGTTTTTATACCTCCTGACCCGACAATAAAACCAAAAGATTTAGTCGCTGTTATGCAAAATGTGCTCTTCTGTACGTTGATAGTGAGGCCAGCTTCCCTCAAACAATCCGAGTCAAAATCTTGACACAAAATTAAAAGATCGTCAAGATATACTAGGATGTTATCACGGAGATCGAATGACTATGTCCATAAGGCAGGACATAGTCCGAATGGCATTACCGTGTATTGATAGAGAGGGTAACCAGGAACTGTAATTCCGATCTTCTTTCGGGACTCTTTGTCTAGTGAGATCTGCCAAATCCAGTCTTTTGATATAGTTTTCCGGAAGAAGTCGACCCAGAATTCCGTCTCTCTGCGGTAGCGGATAGGCTTCTTTTTTTCGCGACTGTGTTTACCTTCTTAGCGTCAAAACATAACCGAACTTTTCCTGGCTTTCTGACTAATACTACTGAAGAGCTCCAAGGATTCTAACTCTCCTCTATCACACTCAGTGACAGGTTGTGCTCTAATTCGGCGTCCATCAAACTCTGCATTGCCGGTGAAATGGGATAAAATCACTGTTTTATCGTTTGGTGGCTTCCAGATGTTTAAACTCAGTTTCACTTTCGCAACTGCACCTAGAATATCTGCAGCCAAGTTAAAAAGACTCCAAAAGTCTACTCCCAATTAAAGAGCTTGAATGAGACCAGGAACCACGTAAAAACGTGCCTTCTTGTTAGTGGCACCATTTTCTAGTAACCCAGACTCGTTTGCCCGAGTAGCTGCTTTTCAGTATGCGACCTTATGTCATCTGGTCCTGACACTGTAATGTAGGCTAAATTCTTTCTTTCAATTCTAATGCTCTTACAATGAGCGTGCTACGGAACAGTAGATATTGTTGTTGCTCGATATATGTCAATAACAGTGATAGTTACTTCTGCGGATTCCACTGCTGACAGGAAAATTCAGTTTCTCATTTTTTGGTAATTATGTAGACGCGTATGATACGGCATTGGAAGATATAGATCTGGCTCACGGCTACTCGTCATCCCATAGTTTGATGGCCGTCTCAATATCTTGTATATTGGAGACTGAACTTCCTCCCCAGATATGCCAGAAAGTGTTGTCGCAATTGGTATTAGAGGTACGCAAGAGATTAAGGACACGTCAGATGGAATGTTCAGTAAATGCTCAACTCGAGAGTTTGTATTCACAAAGTGACTTTTAGGTCTCCGGTCTCAACCTGCGAGCTGTGTGTGCAGTCCGTTTGATCAAAAGTATGGACAATATCGAGTGAGTTTTCCAATTATATCAGGTCAGTTTCTAAGGTATTGACTGGCTTTCTGTAGTCGTAGTTTGGGTGACACTGTGACACTGTCACCTGTGTTGGTATAGTTCGCGGATACTGCACTGTTTCTGGTCGAAAGCAGATGTTGTTGCTCCCGACCCGTGGCAGGTTTTTTGGACCAATTTCGGCAGTTTGATTATGCATTTTTAACCACATACTCATACATAACAGAAAAAGGCTATCGGCGTTCTAGACAATCTGTATAAAGATGACCTGCCTGGATCATAATTCTAACAAATAATGGGTACTCGAGCCGGGACTCGTGGGTTTAATTCAGCCACAGAGAAAGGTGTAATTTTCTGGTTCTAAGTCAATGGCGTTTAGTTTATGGACCCGATTACGTGAGCTTCTCATCAGGAGTCCATAGGAATAGGAAAAGGTACAGTGAGGGACCTGCTCATGCATGACCAAAATAGGTTTTTGCAGTTAATTTTTCAACTCGATCATAGCTTGATTGTATAAATTAAAATTAAACAGAAAATTAAAAGACAAGAACCGAGGTATTGTCAGTTTGTTGACTTAAAGGCGAAAATCAAAATTTAATAAAGAAATTTTGAGAGTATACTGTGTGTTTCGATCAATATAGGGCGATCTCATCAGGACAGCAATTAGACCTTGAACTGCTTGCTGTCTACACTACAGTGAACTCAGATGCCCACACGTTGATGGTGCATCATATACAGATTTTTTTTTTCTTCAAATCTAACTATGAATCATTTGCTGTCCTGATGTCCGGTGCTGATGATCCAAACACACTATAGTCTCAAAATTTCTACATGAAATTTTGATTTTCGGCTTTAAGCCAATAAACTGACAGTATTTCGGTACTTGTCTTTTAATTTTCTGCCTAATGCAGTAGATTGAAAAATTGCCTGTAGACTCTAGATGTGTCTCGAAAGAGTGAAATCCAATCCTCCTTCTAAATAAATTAAAATTTTATGCGACCTCTTTTTGTAGGTTCATCATTTGGCAACATACTCGGATGCCATCGTTCGGATCACCCCATTCAGCTAGTAAGGCAGTGAGGATTTGTTCCCAAGTGGGAGTTTAATTGTTTCTCAGAAGTGACAAGTACCAGTTAGTAGCTCTATAGGCTGGATCACAATTTGCCGTATTCGTAAGTAAATTTACTTAAGTGTGGTGAAAGCGCCTTTTAAATTTAACAGACGTATCCAAAATAATCTTAAGCGTCGGTAAGCAAGTTTCGTTAAATTAAAATGTCAAATTGTCGTAAGTAATGGTGCGGTAAAGATCGCTCATTCTGTAAATTCCGTAAGAACGCGATGTGTCAAACAATTAAATTATTACTAAATGATTAAAAGTGTAATGTAAAAATTAAAATGGAATATAAATGGTACTGCGAATTAATAGAAAGCACAAATATTCAATTAAATCAACTTCCATTTGTTATTTTTTGTTTGTTTTTACCACTTTTTAAAATTGAAAAGTTAATAACCCTTACGTAATGTAATATCGATTAAGGGCAGAAAGTATCTTAAGTATCTTAAAACAGATATGCTTCGAGCAAATGACGACAATATCTGATATAATCACACCCAGGGTGGATTTTGTAAGACCATTCCAAGTGGCTCTTGGAGACAGACAACAATGACGTTCCACTAAACCGTCCTTCCAACAAGGATCGATTGTTTGGTATACAGACGGTTCAAAACGAAGAGTGGGTTCGGACTGGGTGTATACGGCCCCAAATGCCATATATCAAAGGCTATAGGCTCTACCCCTACCATATTCCAAGCCGAGGTATTGGCCATAGAGGAATGCGCCAATACCTTCATTAAAAGAGCCATAAATGGCTCAACTATTAATATCCTCTCGGACAGTCAAGCTGCCCTCAAGGCCTTAAAGTCCTCACTGTCAAGTCAGGGATAGTCTGGGAATGTCTACAAATCCTCAAAAATTTATCAAGGAGAAACAAAGTGATCCTCATGTGGGTACCTGGATATAAGGCTTAGCCAAAAGAGGAGCGGAAATTCAGTTTGTCGGACCAGAGCCATTTTGTGGCACTTCAAAGTGTTACTTCAAAGCTGCCCTAAATAAGTGGGAGAATAAACAAAAATCCCTGAATTGGGAAAGGCTACAAGGACTTCGTCAGGCAAAAAAGTTTATCGACACCTGTGGCGAAAACACAAAAGAACTCCTACTCCTTAGAAGAACAGAGCTCTTCTCAGGCCATTGCCCCTTGAGGTATCACCTAAACAAGCTGGATTTGGCTGAGACTTCATCCGGCCGAGTCTGTCAGGATGCTCACGAAACCTCGGAGCACTTGCTCTGCAACTACGAAGCATTGGCCAGGCGGAGACTACTCCACCTTGAACATGCTTTTCGTCCACCAGACTACGTGTGGAACCTCAATCCCAGAATGGTTCTAGACTTTATTAACAGCCTGAACCTAGAAAGGGAGTAAATTCAACGGGGATCGCAGTGATTGCGAGGCTAACGCCTATACACCCCTTCACAAATCTAATCTAAAGGACAGAAATTCGGACGTAAATCTCAGTCTCGTTAAAATCTTAAATTTCTTTATGGCAATTGTGGTCCAGCCTTATTTTTGAACAGAGGTTGCATGTGCCTAATCAAGAGATCGAAACCGCTATGCAGCCTAGTATTAGATGCAGACTGTGCTCAGTGTCAGCATATAAACAAGGACAAATGAAGTTGGATTACCCCATTTCTCGACCTACCATAGTGCCTGCAGAGACGACTGAAATTGATTTAATTTTTTATCTCTACAACGTAACTATTAAAAATAAAACTCTTAAAAAATTACTTTTTCGGATCAAAACTTCAAAAAAAAAAAATTGTTGAAATAATTTTTACTTTATACCAGTAGTAAGATATGTAAAAAGAAAATTTATTACCCAACTTTTACTTCAAAATACCTTTTTTAAGGAAAAAGGCAATTGATTTGCAATTTTCATCCGTTTGATTGTGCTTTTAATCCTCTTTAAAAAAATCAAAATATCCCGATTAAATAATATTTCAATAAATTGTTGTTGTTTTTGGTCTAATTCGACTGGACTAGTAGGGGAGACTGGCCTAATATGACATAGTAGGGTAAAATGACACATTCCATGAATCTCCAATTCTAAATTAAATTTTGTCTTTCGTAGTCCATCAATGAAAACAAACGTGTCAACCAGCTTTCCTGTGAAAATTTCAGTAAGATCCGTTGGTTTTTGTAAGAGCAATGCTGGACATAGTATTTCAGTGATAGCTGATATATGAAGATAAGAGAAAGGAGTGTGTCTATATAGAACACCCAAAAGTTTTTCAGAGGAACTTAATACAAAAGGCAAGAGAGAAGTTTTTGACAGTGTTTGTGTGAGCGTAAGTTTTAGTTCTCTGTTGGTTGGAAGTAATATATTTAAAAAAAATGTAATGTTACGTTTGAGGGTAAAATGACATATTACATATGTGGGCAAAATGAAACAGTATGTCATTTTACTCACAAACGTAATGAATAAACACGGTTGGTTTTTCTTTTTTCAAAAGATATATTCCCAAGCAAGCAAATTTTACGATCAGCTACTCAGAGAGCGTCGGCTGAGCGGGCAAAGATCAACTTAAGGTTTGAGTGCACTGAGACTCTGGGAGATTTCGATGGTGATGACGATGAAACTGACGTACCTTGCCTTTACTGCAATGATTTATTTAGTAGATCCAGATCTGGAGAGAACTGGATCCAATGCACCTAATATGGGAAATGGGCGAACAACGAATGTGCCGGATTAATTAAAGGTGCAAAGGAGTTTGTTTGTGATGTGTGCAAATAATATGTGAGCACGAAAAATCAATATTTAACATCATACCATAGGTATGTCATTTTACCTTCATATGCTAGGCTAAAATGACACACAAGGACTGTTTTGTTATTAAATTTTCAGCCACAGAGCAAGATTATTTAATTTTAATTTTTATATATAATATGTATAATAGTTTAAGGTTTATTTTCGTTGAAGAACATTTTATTTTTTGTCAAAGGATGTGGTAATAAATGAATTTAAGCTTGTCATATGTCATTTTAGACCAACCTCCCCTACTCTGTTTTGTTTGTCACTTGAAGGCGAGCTACGTAAGTTAGTTTTTGTTTTTCGTTACATTTTTGTTTGTAACATTCCGAAATTGCAATATTTAATCATTACAACAAATACATAAGTACAATATTTTAAAAACATCATCTCCATATTGTTCAGTTGTATTCCGGAGTATAAATATAGTAAAGGACCTATCATTTCTCTAACGACTTAATCTAATTCTAACAATCAACGATGATTGGTGAAGCGTTCGAAATGAACGATATATTGACAGGGCTCTTCTTCTATGATACCTAAGTTTAGAGCTATGTATTCTTGTCAGCCTTGGTTTAATGGCTATCTGAAGAATTTGAAGAATAAAAAAATAAAAACCTTGAAAAAAGCTTTGTGTTTCGGGGAGTGATGAGGACTTTTTAACATATTCCAATCTTCATTATGAACTTTTTGCGCGCTTACGTTGATTATGTTGACAAAACGAAACTATTCCTGTGTCTTGAGCGTAAGAATCATGGTTATCCCTCCCACTACTCTGTGTCTTGGGTTGGGGTTGTGAAAAGTAATGATCCCTCTACGATTGCCAATCTTTTCGGTGACTTTTTTTTATAACAACCTTTTCTAAGATTGACTGGTTAGTTTTAATAATTTTAATCATTTGAGGAAATTTTGAGAGGGGGACTTTGTACTTGACGAGGAAAAAATTCTGAAACGCATTTCGGGCTTGTCGGAGAGATTTTCTAGTGCTCCTGATGGTGTTCCTGCATCTGTTTTGTAAAAATGCTAAAAAACATATAATTTAAGAAAACACTTGGGTGGAAATTCAAAGACCTATCAAATTTCATATTCATATTCATCTTTATTAAAAAAATTGTACACAAGATATTTATCTTATATAGTACTTTCTTATAAATTAATAAACCAAAAAAAAAAAAAAAAAAATAAATAATTCTAAAATTAATTATTATTGAACTTATACTACTTATAGACTAAATAAATAAATTTAATTCACTTTATAAATAATTTAATTCACTTTATAAATAATTTAATTCAGCTTAAAAGAAGAAATCATAAAAGTAAGGATAGAAGAAAAGAAAAACAAAAAGAGAAAAGAAAATTTAGCAAACGAAAACAAAGAATTATTAAAATATAAAAAAAAAAAAAAACAAAAAGAAATGAAAGGAATAATAAAAGACTAAAGATTATGTGACCGGAGTAACCTTCTAAAAGTATGCATGCTTTCCGCCCCCTGGATATGTGTGGGTAAATTTTTGCAAAGACGAATCAACTGAACAAGGCAAGAACCCTCCATGACTCGTTTAGAGAATCTGGGAACAAGGATTTTTCGGTGTCTTGCTGAACGCAGAAATTGTAAGCGATCATATAGATATCTAGGTTTGCGTGAGGTAATAAGGCCGAACAGGAAGGTCAACCCTCTGCGATGCAAGTATGTCTGCAATATACAGCATAACAACGATGTTCTATATTGCGTGATGTGGTCATAACGTCGCAGTCCATGGATAAACCGAAGACAATGATTAAAGGCTACTTCCATTCTACGTTCACTTATAGTATCTAGCTTAGGGTAAACAAAGTTTCCAAAGCAGAAGTGAGGCAAGAGGAGAACCTTGACAAGTCTTTCACGAGTGCGGAGTGGTAGTATATCAGCACACAACCACAACATCCGCAGACCAGAATAAATTTTCCGCAATTGTACGCTGATATAATCTGTGCATTTATCATAACTCCAAGGCTCTTAACCTTATCTACATACGGAAGGGTAACAGAGTCGATACAAACTGGAGGAAGCTGCTCGGGGTCAAAGCCTGGGTTGTGTATTGCGATTGCAGAGCATTTCGCAGGGTTTAGCCTTATATCATTTTCACGAGCCCACTCAAATAGGTTTACTAGATCCTCGTTAATGCACAATTTGATGAGAACACAATTTTTTCCAACTTAATTTTGCAATGAACTTAAATTTGAACACATGAGACGCTATTACCTGAATAACAGATGGTTGCTGATGTTAGCTTCTCTTTTACTGTGTAAGCGAAGTCGACTTAATCCTGCACAAATCACAGAATTAATGCCATCGGTTGGCAATCTCATGTAATTAACGCTTCTTCATCTTGCCCGACTTGTCATCTTACCCTCTCTTCCACCACACATTTCAGAACAATTATTTACATTTTTATTAAGGAGTTAAATCGATACCTACCTATAGTTAAAGCCCATATAGGCTTTATTTTACGGGTTTTTTTTCCTGCAAATCTATTATTGAATATTTTAATTGCGCACTAATTATTTCTTCCTTATAACGATCATCAGCCTTAATATTGAATCCGTTGAGATCGGAATCGAAAAAATTTAAAAAAGCCTTTTTTCCGGAAAACCGTTTTTGTCAAAATTTAGTAGAATCAGAGTAGTCTCAGAACAGTTTTTAAAAATTTTAAAAAGATTTGAATAGATTTTCTTACCCCCCGTCTACACTGGCCATAAATTATGGTATACATTATGTTATTGCTACTGAATTGCCAGTGTAGACCGTGTAGTCATGGCAATAATCCATGGTATGCAATATATGGTATACCATATTGCCTACCATATATTGCCAAAAAAATTGCTTGCAATAAATTTGACGTTTATCATCAAAATGGCTGAAATGAAGCTAACGCGTGCGGAATTAATTAAATTAATTAATTTTTACGAACTAAAGGAGTGCTTGTGGAACTATAAAGGTGCATATTCGTTTTCTTAATCTTTTCATCCCTTCTAACTCGGCGAACACCAAATTGTTTATTGCAAATCTTTTGATCGCAGTCTTTTTCGGTTTTGATAACGCCATCGGCCAGCCAAAAATGAAATGTTATAAAATAATTTGCCCACACCAAAATTTTTTTTTCAAGATGGACATTACCATAAAATATGGTAAGCAATTTTTCATGGCCAGTGTAGACAGGGGGTTAAAGAAAAAAAAATCGTTTAAGCCTTTTCGATTCCGATTCGAACCGATTCAATTTAATTAGGCCTATGATTGTACGAATAGACGAATATTTTTTAGGAATTCTTATTATTTCCTTGGGGGGGGGGGGGGCGGCAGCCCCACCCAGGCCCTAGCTAGTTACGTCAATGACCATAGGCTATAAAATAAAAAACATTCAATAAATAAAATAAAATAAATGAAACAACCACAATAAAATACGGGTTGCAACCCTATGTTTTATTTAAATTTTATATTTTTGTTACAAAAAGCAAAACTTAATATTTTTACTGCACATTTCTCACCTTAAATTATATAAGAACTTTTAAAATATTTATTCGTTTCTCATTCCACCCCCCCCTACAGCGACAAATTTGAGTACCTTTTATGATTATGCGCAAATTTTATTTAAAGCTGCTCCGAGCCGGTAATCTTCCACAAATCTTTATAGCGCCATTTCATTTTAATTTCTTCTTAAAAACAAAAAAAAACAAAATTATAGCACACTGTCCACTTATACATATATGTATATATGTATGTTTTTATCTGTATAAATTAGAAATTTTTTTATTATCTTTATTTATACTTATTACAAATATTTTGATTTTGCTTTGTAACTTAACATCATTTTTGTTTTTATTTTGTTTTTTTCTTGTGAATTTGTGTGGTGTACTTAGCTATAAACAATTGTACGAAATTTCAACAATATTCATTTTGTTCGTTATTTTTGGATTGGATTGTATTTTTTATTTTTATTTTATCTTATTAGTTTTATCATTCATCCTCGAACAGTGAGTATATTTAAAATTAATCAACAACAACAATTTTCTTCGGTTTTTGGTACTTTTGAGGCACAAAGTGACATAAATGAATTCATTTTAAGCTTAAAACATATTTTTTGTTGGTTCTTTGGTGTGAAAAAAGTAATTTATTTTGCTTAAAGAAGTAAATTTGCTTACAGATGATAATCAATTTGTTTTTATATGCTTAAATTTTTATGCAGCTAAATAATTTGTTTTTTTTTTTTTTATTCATTGAATGTGAAACATTGAGCCGTACGTTGAATGGTTAATTTTTTTTTTATTTTTTTTCAAAACTAGGTCAAAACTAGGTTTTTATCGTTAAGTATTTCTACAAACTAAAATCTACACATTTTGTCTACACTTTATGTGGTACTACTTAATAGTTTTCTCAAAACTAAAGGTATATGATTAAGTATACATATAGAGATTAAGAAATTAACTTTAGCTGCATGTTTTTCTTCACTTAAAAACTTTATTCCTTTTTTGATATGTTTAAATCAAATTACAGAGAGAAATTGATTTTTTTAATTATATTTTATATAAATAAAAATCTTTCTTGTTAGTCTTGTACGTAAACAAAAGAAATGTATATTTTTACTTAAACTATGTATATATATGTTTTACCTACAAAGCTCTAATTATTGTAACTAGTTTTATTTACCTCTTTCTTTCTATATAATCAAGTTTTTTTTTGTTATTTCTATTGTAAAAATTAAAAAAAAAATATTTAACATTTTTCCATATTGCATAGCTGACTGAAGGTCGGCAACGTACAGCGATTTGGCATGCTTATGGTAAGTTAGAGCTTCTGTTACTGATTTTAATTGAAATATTTCGACGGCTTAGGATTTTTCACTTCTTTCATATATCTATTTCTTGATGAACCTGGATGAGGCATAACTCACCTCATTAAATATTTATTTATGATAAGAACTGAGTGCCTGTTAACCAACAGAATTTTAGACGATATTGATTTGCCGAAGAGCCGTCAACATTTTAATCAATTTCTTTAACTTTTGGTTTTGAAATCTTTACCTTTTTATTATTAAAATAATCTTAGTACTGGTGCTGTGCGGTACGTTAATAATAATTAGAAGACTTTTCCATAATCATAAGCAGTAATTTTTGTCTGACTCACTTCAGAACTACTAAATCAAATAATTAATATTCATTCTAAGTACTTAAGACAATTACTTTGAAAGCTACGCGTAGAGGAATTATATTTTTAGCTTAAACGAATATATTGATGTTTATCTTTTATTATAGGGGTCTTGAAAATGTATGCAGTACCTTCTCTTGTAAATAAATTTGAGTGGCAGTGTTGTTAGCATATATGTAATACACTTTCTGAAGATTTGTTGCATATATTATTATATTTATATATGTATATAAAAAAAAAAAGTCGAAATCTTCTCATCGGAAATATTATCGCTAAATCGGGATGTAGACCACCCTGAGGGAGTTCAGTTTTTTTTTCGATCCATGGGTCTACATCTAATCGGATTTAGTTGATCCTTTTTAGAACTGCATTCTACACCCCTATAGTAACATGCATCTTTTGAAGTTCCACAAGGCAGTCATTTAGAGCCATTTCTTCTATGTTTTATTTGTAGTGTAGCTAAGAAAACACCAGGATTTTTTAGTAGTGCAGATCAGATTAAGTGTTTTATAATGAAATCTCTTAATCACTATATACATAGATAAAACCGAATGAATGTCGAACTGTACTGCCATGCGCGATTAGATTGTTTTTTTTTTGTAACAATTGTAAGTAATAAAACTTTTATGTAGAGCCCATGTGCAACAAGACATAAATTCGGATGCAGTTATAAAGTGGGTCTTTTCTACTTGGACTTGTTTTAAAAGAAAGCAAAGCAAACTCGATGGTGGATTTGCTTTAGAACTGACAGGGATGTTTTTTGTTTTTTTACCGGGGGCGTTATCATGGTGTTGAAGTTGGTCGACTTGTTTTTTCGCTTTATATAATTGAAATTAAATTCTTTCAGCTTACACAATTAAGTTTGAGTATAATCAAATAAATTAAGTATATGTGAATAATTGAGTTGTGTTCGAATTTTGACTAGAGTCGGCTACAGCTCAGATATACACAGCTCTTTTGAGATTCTAATTTTCAATAAACTCTTTTTAAATAATGACAACTACAAAACAGCCTGCTTACTTGCAAATTCACTAATTTTACTCTTACCCATTTTTTTTAAACATTTGATTACAGAAGAGTATAGATATATCGATGTAATGTGTAATAACTGTTAGAATTTTGTAATAAAATAAAATTAACCTTAAGCCTTTCAACATAGTTCTGCGATTAAAACTGCAAGGATGAAATTCACACTTGGAAAACATTACCGATAAAAACACTATGGTCAAACAGGTAGAAGAAATTTTATACCAAAGCTTTGAAACCGGCATGTACCATCAGAAACTGTAATATAGAGACCATAAAAAATGTTAATGCAAGATAGTGCTTGGTTAGGTCTTGAAGAATATCTACAGAGCGTGCTTGGCCCTCTGGCCCAGAAAAGTGGTGAGAGTACAATTTCACACATTTTCCAAACTCCAGTTATGTATTACTAAAAATACAAAGATTTCCCAACCTATATGAGCCTTATAACCTTCATGTTAAATTTATTGGAGAATATATTGGAAAAAACATTGCGCTTATCAGAAAGGCAAATCTACCGACGTCGATGATTTGATCTGATGAGTCTTTTACTCTTCAAACAAAATATTGAAAAAAAAAAAAGAAAATAACTGAAGACAGGACTGTGCTATCAAAAGTATAGACACAATCAATTTGAAAGATTTTTCGCGTTAGAACCACCATTGATTTTGTACAAATGAAGCTTATGATATCTTTTTAAGGCTTGTCAGTCACTGTGATTCTCAGCCTGACTTGACCTTTTTTTGAATTTGTGGCTGTTTTTCTCGAAACAGTAAAAAATATGTTTTCATGATTTCAGGCTGAATTTTGAATCTGTCCATTTCTAATGAATTATATAATGGACAATCGTATATATTTGATGCTGAGGAAAATTCTTAAGCAAGACATTCTTGCATATATACCCACTTACAACACCTTGCCCATTACTAAAGTGGGTTACAAATTTATAATGTGTTTTTTACATAACATAGCTGTTACTTTCAAGGAAACAATGGGTTAATACCCTTTGGGAACCTAGCATATAACAAGTAAAAAAGCTAGAATTGGTCTAAGCCCGATTCTTATGATACCATAGATGAATGCCCGTGTGAAATTTCGTATGGTCACCCATCCGAGCAAGTTTGATTTTTGAAGTGGTTTTTCGCATATATTTCTAGAACGGTTCATCTGACAGAAAAAATGATTATAACCAAATTTATAGGATTTCGTATTTTGAAGAAGTTTTTAGTACAATAAAAATGTCTAGAACTGATCGTTTTCACAGAATACGTAAAAATCCTAAATTTTTATATGGCAACACCAAGAACGGGTTGCCCGATTTTGTCCATTTGTGAAATTTGAAAATTTTTCCTCTCTACGTCGGCGCGTTCTCAGCCATTGCCCAAATATATAGTGGAAAACGAAATTTTTGTATGGCAACCCCACGAAGGACTTGTCTCATTTTCGAACTTAATTTTACTTTATTTTTAAAGTCTGTGTTCAAAATTTCAGCTTTCTAAGTGAACGCGTTTTCGAGTTATCGTGCGCACAGACGGACAGACGGACGGACATGCAAAAATCAAAATAACTTTTTATATTATGCCTGGATATCCCACCCATTTTGCTCTACCGTCTTATTTCTGTGCGTTACAAACGGAATGACAAACTTAGAATACCTTATGGATTTCATCTAGAGTATAAAAATAGGTGAGCAAGGTATGGTTTTAGGCCTCCTGGGGAACCTATCATATAAAAATAAGGTAACGAACCCAAATTCATTCAGGGGTGGTTTAGAAGAAAAAATTATAATAACGCCTTATTATTTAAAAAGAGGTTTTTTATTTCGATTTTTTTTTATATAATAAATCGCTACGATTGGTATAAAGATTAGCAAATATTGAATATTGTAGAATATTTCTTACAGCGAGTCTTTGGTCCAGGGCGAAACCCGAAGGGCTGAGCGCTGGGTATGTTGAAGACCGGGAGCGTCTTTTATAGTTTATAGTGACACCCCGGGTGATGGTAAATTTCGTAGGGCTAAGCGCTGGGTATTTTAAAGACCTGGAGCGTCTTTATGGCTTAACTGCCAAACACATGCTGCAGAATGAATTTTTCCAATCCATGTCATTCTTTTTCTCGGGCCGAATGATTTAGTTTCAATCTGTCATCGCTTTTTTCGGACTCCGAATCGTTCTGAATGCACCTGAGTTTTTCCCGGATTCAAGCAGAACAATTTTAATTTGTATTCGTGAATGTGTTGTTTACAATTTGGACGAAGTGGTATTAGTTGAGTTTACGTTGTATTTGTTGGAAAATAGCTTCATTTTTCATAAACAACAATCTTTACGAATTTATACTTTTATCAATTTGAAGAAATGTCAAACACTTGAAATGGTTCTATTTCGAATTAAATTATGACATCGTTCTGTCGATTCCTACAGAATTATTCAGAACAAGAAAATGAACGCAGTAACAATTTCGACGTTTCGATCCGATTCGATCCAACCCATTCCGATCTAACGGATGCTAGAGCACAATTGTTCCGTTCGGTTTAAAACACTTTACTTTAAAATTTTGCCAGATTTTGTCTTTCCGCTTTACATTCATCCATGAAAACATTCTTTTTTTGTCATGTAATTCAGGTTTTTTTTTATTTCCTCAACAAAAACCTTTTCATGCATCTTTGAATATAATACAAATCTTTACGGATGATTTTTCTAGGTTATGTCATCCGTAAAAGTTGAGATTTGCTCAATGTCTCCGTTTCGATTCGATCCATTTCGGTGTAATGTGTCCAATTGCACGTATGTCTCATATAAGTAAATTTGACATTTGTACGAATCGGATCGAAACGGTGGAATTGTGTTTCCCCCTTTATACTGAATTCCTTGCTCAGGATAGAGCACGGAGGTCAGAGCTAAGTGGTGGGTAGGGTTAAGAGTGGGAGTTTCTTTATATCATATCTTGGCTATTCCTTCTCCGATTCTCTTCCTATATTTTTTAAATTAAATCACGTTACTACACCACAGCATACACCCTCCCCACTATTTAGAAAGATATGAAAAAAAATAAAAAAAAAAAACATTTTTTCCCTCTCTCTTATCCGTTTCTCTGCATTCTTCTTTTATATAATAGCAAATATTTCTTTTATTCGGTAGACTGATTCAATAAATGAATATTCTAAAGCAAACAGACACATACAACCCTTTTTCTTACTGATAAAGGCAACTGAGTTCTTTATACTACACTGATTGATTGAAAAATTGAGGTTGAGACCCCTGACAGGGGCTTTGGAACGTAGGCCTTAAAAGGCCCATTGTTCACCCTCCAGACTTTTGCATATATAAAGGTAATTGCACATAGGTCCCAAACAGACGCTCTTACGAATTTGAGTACTTGCTCCCAGCCCTCCTTGCCAGCTTCGTTCTACACTGATTTAGTTAAACCTCTAAAAAAATCGTCCAGTTCTTCTGATTCTAATAAATATTTACACAAAATTCTGTTATTTTTCCATTAAATTAAAAACAAATTTAAAAAAATATTAAATAAGAGGCATCTATACGTGAAAAATGAAATTAAAATCTGGTTCTTTTAGTGAGAGCTATAACATTACATGATTCACTCGTTTTTTTATTTTTTTTTATGTAAAATTGAACAGTTCAGATCCAAAAGGTTCATACAGAGCACGGCCAATATTGTTAGCAATTTTCACAAATAATTAGAATACGAATACCTACTTTCCCCAGCATGCCAAACAACAGATGAAACTGGAAGCGATATATAACCGTAATACGGCGACCAATAATAATAGAATATTTAAAAATGACCAAAATACCAGTAACTCACACCATTACGTAAATTGTTAATGTTTTTATTAATTATAATAAAATAAATTTATTTTTTTATTTGTTTGTTTGTTTTGTGATTATTGGCTGCACCGAAAACATATTTTTTCTTATAGTGTTAGAGAAAGAGATGCTTTCAATTTTTGCAAGTTGCATGATTTTTTTGCTTCCAACTACAATTAATAAAAATTTCATATTTTTGACTACATTTACTTATATATGTATGAAGTTTTTTAACACCACAACCAAGCAACAATTTCTACAAATTGATAGTACCTACATTTTTTGTCGGTTTAACACTGAATTTTTAGTAATTAATTATATTAAAAAAAAGAAAATACTTAACTCCATGCATGCATACTCTTATGGCTGTTTTCTTTTTAATCAAGTTCATTTCTGATGAAAATAAATTCCTATGGCAGTACTAAATTTGATATTTCATAGTTTGTTTTTAGTCTAAATGATATCGTTGTTTTTGTTTTTATTTTATTGGGGTTAATTTATATTTTATATTCTTATTTATTAATTGAGAATGACTAAAATATTCGTCTTATAGCCTTAATTTTTGGAACTTGCAGTGTTTTTTTGTATTTTATTCATTTTTTTCTGTAAAGAAATAGCATAATGCATGCATGTATGTATGTAGGTCATTTATCTTTTAAATAGTACCAGTTTAACCACTTTTTTTTTATTACATATCCTGCATTAATGGTTCAAGATAATTTTTGTTTAGTAAAAAATATAAATAAGAGGAAACAAAAATTTAATTTTCTATATGATTTCGGTTCATTTGTTTCCATGGTTAGGCTTTTCATACTTTTCATATTGAGATAAAGATGGCAGTGATTCTGCTCCAGAGAAAACGCCTAGGGCAGGTATATAACTAATATAAGTATCTGAGATGAATAATATCCAGTTTTTCACTACCATGTTTTATCAGCAACAATCATGCTAGAACAAACAGCTTCAAACTTCAAAGAAGAAGAGTATTACTAGGATTTCGAGATAGCCATAAATGACTGAAATTTTATTAAGATGTCACACTGTTGATAAGGAAGCTAAGTATAAGCGTGTTTCCTTGGAATTGTTTTATCCATAAAGCCTGGTATTGTGTTCATTTCGCGGATAAATTTTGTATGGAAATTTAGCGGTGAAATTTAGTTGCGAAATATTTAGCCAAATCGCTGAAGAAAGTGGTATTGTACTTTATCAGCTAAAAGTTTGTTTAGTTTTGACAAGTAGATGGCAGTAATTTCCAAAAAAATATATATAGCATCAGATTTATCCGCTCAATACCTTTTTTCCACGCTAAAATTTTGACGTTGGAAGTTGAAAGAAATTGGAATGCAATAGTGTCATTGTATTTTTATTATTTATTTCTGATAAAAAAATTCCGTCTTCATTTAGACAATTCTTTTGAAAAAAATTAAAATAGTAAGTATAAATATAATTTTCCTTACTATTTCGAACACGAAATAAAATGACAAATTCACGACAGCTGATTGTCAAAAGCAGCCACCTATAGTTCAAAACAATGAACAATTTTAGCCGTGAAAAGGTCCCTGTTCGATTGCTGCTACAGTGCGGTATGCTAGAGCCAAGGAATTCGGTCAAGGAATTTTGGCACTTATTTCTTAAAGTAAAATTGACATTAGGTCAAGGAATTTTTGACAATTTGGATTTGTCAATTGTGTGATATTTCTTACAATAAAGAAATAATAAAGAAAGTGAAGAAATGGATAATTCCCAATGAAAAATGAAGATACACGTAAAACAGTTTTTATTCGTCCATTTGTCATTTTAAAATTGATTCACCTCGTGCAAAATTGTCTTTCCTTCCATCAATTTTTCAATTATTCCACCAACGTCAAAATTCCTTACAGAAATAAGTATATTAGTACTTATTTCTTCAAGAAATATTGACATCAATTGATTTTTCGAAAAACAACGACCTCTTTTTGTCAATCGAGAAGTAGGGTTTTTCTTTTCGAATTACTTTTCTCTAGCATACTGCTCCAAGGAATCGGCAAAGAAAAAAAATCCTTGAGCATTCCATGACTTTTTTTTACATAGTTTTTGTATAGGAACAAAAATTCCTTGGCTCTAGCATACCGGGCTTAAATATTTATCCGCTAAATGAACACAATACCGGGCTTAACAAAAAAAAAACATATTCCGAAAAAGTTGGGTGCACCTTTACTAGGAGCTAGAAAGTGGTTAAAAAAAACAACAAAGCTGCTAGCTACAATAGTATGTATGTATATACAATACTTGTTCACACATGACGAAAGTAACATTAAATAATGTTTCTACAGATTGCTTTCTAGAATCCTGTTCATCGAAGGATTGCCTTAAAGATATGTATCCACTGAGGTGTGCACAAAGCGTACGAGCTGCACTCGACTTCTGCGGACACACTTCACATTCAGCCGACGAGCTTCTCGGAAGCTGGGGAGTAACAACGTTTCATTCTGAGTGTTTCCACCGAAACCGAAAGGAGAAAAAACAAAATTGCCATGAAATGTACACGTAACTCACAAGCTACCATTTTGGTAATAGATACACCACGGATTGTACGACCAAGAAGAGCTGCATGCAGTCTGCTCCCTTGAACGTCCCTGACTACATGAATAAGAAAGAAGAATATGAAAAACGTCAGAAAACTATTCGGAACGTGCATTTGTTTCCTATTTCATATGGGAAGCATAAAATTTGCGCTCATCCGGTACTCTGGTGACTTTTTCATGTCTCTACCAAGCTTATCTGCGTCCAAGTACCTCCTAGCACGCTGAGAAGCATATCGAACGAATGCGCGCGAGTTAGCAAGATGCAGAAGCGTGCTGCTTCTTTTGATGTAGACACTTACGTTATGCAGGTTTTGCGTCAGAAATATGCTTAAAGACTTCAATCAGTTAAAACTAACTGTTTAAGATTAATTGTCATATTCCTTTTTTTGCTTTACTTATGAACTACTGGAGAGTTTTCTGTACAAAAGGACTGATTCTGTAATAATAGAGGCTGATCCTTATGAGCAAGTAGGGTTTAGGTCGAGACGGAAATGACCAAGCTATGGATCTAACTAGTTGGTTTCAGAGGCACATCAAAACATCAGAAGCATTTGTTGATCTAAGCAATAGTAGCTGAGTGCATATGAAAAAAGAAAAAATAGGTATAGATAACTGAGCCCTGTGGTGGTCCATTGTTTCAGTTCTACCACATTAATTGTCAAAACTTTGGGCCTACCGGACATTCAACGACCTAGCAACTTTCATTTAGCTGGTTTTAACCCCAAACCTTAACATAATTGGGATTAACTGTGGATCTCATGCTATAATATTGTCAACATCTTATGAACAGCAGCGAATCTATAAATATGTAAATGTGTAAAATGTACAGAAGGTGATGAAATAGCCAGGTGTCTTATATTCACCATCGAGATCTCTTCCTGCAGAGCCAACAGTAGTAGATCTTGATACCTTATCAATATTAATCTATCCGATTCCATTACTGAAGAAGTTTAGTTCAAAGAGTAGATAATGAATGAACATTCAACGTAGTCCTGTGCGCTTCTCTAATAATCTTATTGAATCACATTCATTCGAAACATTATTTTAACCAAAAACCAACACTGCGTTACCCGGAACAAAAGTTTGAAATACCTTTCAATGCTATTTGAACATGTTGTGCAGCTATTCTCCACATTTTGATCACCATGGTATCTACAAGGAGTTCATCAAATCTACTAGAATCATAGTTCTTTTCACCATGACATTTAAGCCACTCTTATAGCTGAATGTAGGCTCAGTTAACCCTCTAAATTACTGAAGAACTGCAAACTTACAAAACAGTGTACTTATTGAACACCAAAAATCAATGAGCAATGCGAGAGCTGACATTCATTCAAGGCACATTTGGTTCTGGAACTGCTTCCTCAGTGATTTACTCTGAGGAAACATCAAACAGTATTGTGCTGATATAAGAACTTATAGATACAAGAAAATTTTCATTGATGAAGCAAAGAACAGGTTCAAGAACTTTATTTTGGAACAAATGTCGTTCATAATCGTTGTGCTAGGACGACAGAGCAGTCACTATGAATGCGATTCGTTTAAATAGACAGGATGCCTCTAGTGTACACATTAAAAAGCATAACAGATTGAGTCGTTTCACACCTGGCGCCTTAACTTCACCAATGATTTAAAACCACTATAATTTGCAAAATTGTGAGCACATCTTAACTTCACCAATGTCATAAAACCACTACAAACGCTCAAGCGAATCGTACAGTTTGGTATGAACAAGTCAAGTCATACGATTCACATGAGCGTGTGTAGCGAAAGTCTGAGCTTGAGTTGAAACTGAAGTTTGACATGAATGAAATCGACCGAAACTATTGTGTACAAAAGTTAACATCCGATTTTGTCTAGTTCAATTTTATAGCAAAATCGTAAGATTTGCTTATACGAAATAGTTTCGGCCGATTTCATTCATAAATCGCAAATCGTACGATTAGGCCATACACAAGTCATACGATTTGATTGAACTTGTGTAGCGCTCTTTAAACACAGATATAAATGGATATTGATCGATATCAGAAAGAAATCCCAAAAAAAAAAGGTAACTGGATGACGCGTTCATGATCTTCAGATGAATCATATTGAACTGTCGACTATGGGGAAACGAGTTTATGTATCTCCATTCTTCAAAACTGCTTTTACGTATTTAAATTAATATAAAAAAGCACATCGCTCAGCTTAAGAAAAGTGTTGCTTGAGAGGCAGGAGATTGAAGAAGGCCGCAATGTACTTAATTGTAGATCGGCACAAAAAGGTATGTGATGAGTAAATTTTTGTTTTTCACTTAAGAGGAGTCAGTACCAAGATTTGCAAGTTTCATACATTTTTCAATGCGAATTTCTAGCAAACTATTTGTAGCAGAAAAATGATTTATATCTTAAATTAAAGGTAACGAAGAGGTCTAGTAAATAACGTCGAGAAAAATAAAAAAAAAAATGTATTGGAATGGAGATATTAGCTCGGAAACTTGTAAAAAATGGTAAAAATTGATTTTTTTCAAATCAAATTCCTCTTAGTAGGTATTCTCATTTCTTTATATTGTGACTATTTTAGAGAGATAAAACCTAGATCTAGTAAATAACGTCGAGTTTTTTCAGTTGTAGTGG
The DNA here is from genome assembly GCA_963924295.1 of Dioctria rufipes. NCBI lineage: Eukaryota > Metazoa > Arthropoda > Insecta > Diptera > Asilidae > Dioctria > Dioctria rufipes. Next base: position 337,647,382 of record OZ002740.1, on the reverse strand, counting down.
CGCATTTTTTAATGGTTTAACTCTAATAGTACTTGTTTTTTCTCTCGATATTTCACCGACGAGAAATTGGAATATTTCGTTGAAAGTTTTAGAAATATAAAGCAAAATAGTATATTTAGCAATTATGTGCAAAATAAAATTCAGGAGAGTTAAATCTCTTTAAAAATTTTCAATTTCTTTGAACTGCAAATTTTCATTTTCGTTTTAAATTTTCGCATATTGGGTTTCTGTCTTTCACCCTAGATGTCTCTAATGTGACTTGTGGTCTAGGTCTAGGCTAATTTTATATGCATTTTCATACTTTCAGGACACAAACCTACGTATAGTAAGTTTTATTGCCTACAGGTTCGCTGGTATCTAAATTGAAATTTTTGCTGAGTACTGACTGAGTTCTAATAAAGCGTTAAGTCAAAAATGAAAGGTCACCATGGCACTGTCCTAGAAAGTAACGCACGGTTTTCAAAACCTATCTATATCAATACGAATGTGTAAAAAAAACAAATTTTTATTTTTGTTTTTTTATTAGTACTATTGTATAAAAAACTATGTTTTTGCCGGGAGAACAATCGGACTTTTTTCTTAATTGGAGTCGCCAGCTTTTGCACAGTGGAATCACTCACTTTTCTACTAGCTAATTTCCATAAACTAGAAAAATTTTGTAGTGTTGTAGCACTTTTGCCTTGTTTCCTCAAGTAATTTTTGACGGAAGCCCAGTACCACTCAATAGGCCGAAGTTGGGGGACGATGGGGGGGATTTATTGCCTTTTCTACAAAATTCACTTTATTTTCTCGGTACCAGCTAAAAGTTTTTTCAGCATAGTGACAAGTTGCTAAGTCTGACCAAAATAGTGTAGACTTCTTATGCAATCTGAGAAACGGCAATAATCTTTTTTCATGCACTGGTTTATGTATACGTCAGTCAGTGTTAATAGAGCCCTCAAAGAAAAGGGGCCGACTGCGCTGACCACACTGACAAATGGCTTGCCAAACAAGAACTTTGCGGCCTAATTTTTCTATAAAAATTGATTTCTCAACATCAGAAACATTGTCTTTATCTCTTGCATTATAAAACTGAGGTCCAGCAAGAGTACTAAAATCATATTTAAAGTACGATTTATCGTCCATTACTATGCAGCTTTCGCTCAACTGACACAATTTTTCATACAACTTTCTGGACCGTGTAATGGCAGTGTTTTGTTTTTTTTTTCTTTTTGCACATTTGTTTTTTGAAGTTTTAATGTTATTTCTTTTTTTTTAATTTGTTCGACATTTGATTTAGAAGTGTTAAATTTTTTTGCAATATCACGCACTGACACTGTTAAGTATGTTTTTCTCAATAAACCTCACTATCTTTTTTTCTGTCACTTGTCACTTGCACCTTTCGGCCTACCACCTTTTGTTTTTTCTGATATTGTCTGACTTTTACGAAAGCGATCTAATGTTCTTTTTACAACCCATCGATTACTTTTAGCCTTTTTAGCAATCCATGAATACGATTCTTGTTTATTTTCTACCCAAACGCGCAAAATTTCATGCTGCACTTCTTCTCGCTCGGAAGACATTTCGAACAATATGACAGAAAACCGGGTTACTACAATTATTTTACAAAGTATATGAGTCATTTAACGGTTTCTATTAATTTTTTTATAGTCGGGTCCATAAAATCATGACCTACAGTAGGCTACAAAAACGTGCATTACTTTCTAGGACAGTCCTTGGTTGGAAATTCGAGATTCCGCCAAATTTTATAAAATCCATTGAGAATTTATGACATGGACACGATAAAATATCCTTCATTAACGTGCGAATCCGTTGACGCATATGGCAGTGAATTAGTCAGAACCTGTAAAATAGCAGAGATGAAAGAATCAAATGGAAAAACATTAAAAATATATCAACAATAAAGCAAAAATTATCTTGCAATTAATACATAATCCATACATAAATACATATCCATACACATCCACCCCAAAACTAATATAACTTATTTTACATGAAATATTCACCAATAACCAACTTAACGTCCGCGTAACATTTTATACACATACATATTTCCCTGGCTCTGTACTATAATTAAAAATTATCTGATCATTTCTATATAGCATACACACACGTACACATTCCTAGCAGCTCACTGTTTCTGGTAATGGATTTTCTGTAATTCGAATTGCGCCAATTGTCGTTGTTGAATTAATACCAATACCAGAGCTGTTACGATTCTCATCCTTATTAATGCTGTTGAATACGCTGACATTTTCTAAAGTTGGAAAATTCCCATTGGTCAAATCACAATCTGTAGAATTCATCAATCGTTGATGTTGTTGCTGTGGATAGTTATGCTCTTGCTGTATCATAGCACGATTGGTGAAAATCTTAGTAGCTCCACTCAATATCGGTGTTGTTGGTGGTGATGACAATGTCGGTACTAATTTATTTCCAAACGCAAGGATATTGTTATTATTGACCATCTTCATGGTGGATTGAAGAGTTGGTATTGGTGGTGGTGGTATTGTTGGTGGCAGTTGAACAACAACAGCTGACTTTTTGCTTAGCTGATCATGATTGATGAACGTGGTTGTGGCTGTTGTATTGTTGTTGATGATATTTGTGCTAAACTTTGTATTTAAGGATGATTGCTTTTCGTGTAGTACTAGTATTGGTTTTGAATTGATTTTTATCAAATCCATGCTGATGGCTGTTTCTTGTGTTGATGATGATAGTGGTGATGATGATGATGATGATGCTAATAATGGTGGTGATGGTAGCAATCGTTGTTGTTGTTGTTGTAGATAATTTTTTGATGTCAGCGGTGACGATGACAACAGCAATGAAGATGAACGTAAGCAATGCCGTGATGACGATAAGTTGATGATACGCAAATGAGCTAAGTTGATTATAAGTGGTCGTTTGGTTTTATATTTTCTCTGTTATGGAAAAAGATGGATGAAAAGGAAAATAATAATAAAAAAGAAAAAAAGTAAAACAAGAAAAGATTTCTCTGAGTTTTTCTATGTTTTCTTTGTTAAAATTTTTTTTTTTTTCTTAATTTTCTGAGTATAAAAATTGCCGGTTTTCTGGGGTAGGCATGTCTTCTATTGCCAAAGGGACGTTGTTATAGGAAATTTAGGGTTTAATATTTTCTACTTATTTACAAGTGCAAAGTAACGGAAATTATTTAAAATTAGAATAAAAATAATAACAACTAATTTAACATTCCCGCAACATAAAACTGTATGCAAAATATAATCAGTTTTATTCATTTATTATTTACATTTTTATTTTAAGCACGTTTAATTCAAGTTGTCAGACCTTGGCTTGATTCGAATTCGTAATCTTGTACAGATTTGCTATAGATGCGTGAAAATGTTTTTTTGGTTATAGAAAAATATTTTCACAACACAAAAAAAAATATCTTAAGCTCTTGTTATTTGGATTTTTTTAAAACAATTTTAAAAACTTCAGTAATTACCACAAAATTGTCAAATTTTATACATTTTAGAAGTATTTCGTAAGCACAAATTGTACATTTGTCCTGCTCCCGTGATAGCCTCATATCTTGGGTGACAATTAAAAATCGAATCAAAATAATATTTCAATTTATACGTATTGAAGTTTTCATAATATTTTACGGCTATGTAACTTTAAAAGAACTCAGTTGACTTTTAATATTGAATAAAATTGAATTAGGTGAAAAAATAGATATTTTCTAAATTGGTATCTTTCACACGTGCCTCTCCCTAACAGGTAAATAAATATCACATTAAAAAAGAGAGTATCTGTTATTTAACAGAGTTCTTCTGCAGAGCACTATAAATATATTGAGACTGGTGTTTTAGTGCATGCTTAATGAAAATTAGTTTGGAAGACTCTAACGAAAGCCTACCAAAGAACCAAGTCAATTTTTATTTTGTATAACTCAACGAACGAGTTTATCGATTTGGTTTGCTTTTGTTATTCTTCAAATCGATTGGGTGCATAAAAAACGGTATCTATTCAAAATTAGGTGACTCAATGTCATTAAATATGGTAGGTAGAGAGATAGGCAGCCTTATTATCGTTGTCATTTTAAGTGAGAAATGGCGTTACGACACAAAAATGGTATTATGATTGTCGTTTAAAGTGACATTTGTCGAAAACATACGACTTTGGACGTATTCCTGTTGTCGTATTAAGTAGACATAAATGTCGATGTAAGTGATAATTAAGTGACAATTTCACTCATTTGATTTTTTTAAGTGACAGATTTTAGATGTGTGTAAGGAAAAGGAAAATGCAAGCGGAAAAAGATAAATTTTTTGATGGCTTTATAAGTTGTTCATTAAAACATAAAATTCAATAATTTTTTCTAATTTTGTTTTTTTTTGAAGTCATGATAAAAGGGCTGAAATACATCGCGTTTATGATTTTTTTTTCTTTTAAACACTTTCAAAAATAACAACAATACCCCGAAATAAGACAAACCTCACTTTTGTCTACAAATATAATTCAAATCTTGACGCCACGGTATAGAGATACAAGGTATTCTCATTACGAACCACGTTCCGCCATTTGTGTGCGAATGTATAGGAAAGTACGGTACAGAGAACACAATATTATCTCTCCTCTCTCTGTCTTTTCAATAGAAATGTCACAGCTCTAATGTCAAAATTTTAATGAGAATACTTGTATTCTATATACCTTGTCCTGACGCATGCCCTCATGCATCTGTCACTTTAAGTGACAATGATAATAAGGCTTCGAAGAAAAATCTGACGTCACACCGTTCCACAACGACAATACAAAAAGTGAAATGAGAGTGACTGCGGAGCTTATCACTTTGGTGTCGACATAAGGGTGAAAGAGTAGATGAATCTGTTACGTTCGTTTCTATCTCTGAAGAAGATGCATCAAACATTAAACGTTTTTCATTCCATCCACAATTACAATTTCCTACCAAAGGTGGAAGGAAAGTGTTCGTTTTTCTTCTAAGACATTTTTCAATATCTCCCCATTATTTACACAACTTTTATGGTCGATGGAAAATTTATTATTTATTAATTTTTAAATCACAAATCGTAGTCCGTGGATACATTTAACCAAGTTTCATTCCTCAATGTAAATAAATAAAAATATACGAAGGAGGACCAAACAAAATGGTCTACATGACAATAACGACTCCACAGAAGTCATTAGAAAACTATTTAAATGGCTCATTTCAAGTCACTGTATGAAAAAAGCTAAAGCGATGCTGCGTTCCTTCCGTAATTGGCAATTAATAGTGCATGGTCTGCGGGGAGATGCGGGAGAGAGGCCGCGATCGCATTGCCATGCCAGTTGGACTATTTATTTATTTAAGGGTACGAGAGCTTCCAAGCACAGAGGCTAAGGAGGCCTATTGTGCTATCCATAGATCGGACGGCAGACCCAAACGTATCCAGCCTGCTCGGGGCAAAGGTCAGACAAGCACGCATAAAGTGTTAGGTTGTATAAGGCTCTACTTCCAGGCATGACAGGGCTCAGGGCTGTCAACAACTCACATCTTTGTTATATGAGCGTGAAGTGAGTTGTGGCCGGTAATGTTTCCATTCACAGTTTTGCATTCCTATTAGGCACATTAGGAAAAACTTTTGTATACCTGCAATTGCGCAGGTTCGCCGATCGCTGCTAATGTTTCATATGAACATTCGCCCTGATGAGAGACCTGATCATCGGGGTGGCAACGTCTACAGCAGGTTCCTGTCCAAGGAAGAGAGAACTAGAGCCGGATCTGCCTAGCAAGTCAGCGCTCTCATTTCGTATGATCAGCATGTGCCCGACAGCCCACTGTAGGGACATCTTGTTGTGGATACACATGCTTATACACAGCTATCCTGCAGTCTCCCAGTATCTTAGATGTTATTCGAGCGCCACACAGAGCTTCATCAAGGCTGCCTGACGATTCGAGAGAACAGCAATGTCCTTTCCCTTGATTTTCATATCAAGGACTATACGATGGCGAAAACCTCTGAATAGTAGACAATGTTGTGCTTCCAATCCAATGTCAGGTTCAAGAAAGAAAACACCAACATCGGCTCCCTTATTAGTGAGAAAGCCGTCAGTGAAAAGTTTTAACAGGGATAGGGCTCTTCCCTCAGCTCACAACTCTTTTTCAGGAAAACCCACAGAGAAGCGACGTCCAAAATGAGGTTTCAGTAACATCGCATCAAATGGCAATGTGGGCCAGAGGGTAATGCGAAGAACCAGTCCAGTCATATAGTTTGCACAAATACGAAAATTTATTGAAGCTGATAGATATATCATTGACGTTTTAGGGAATTTCCCTACTGCTACGTCAGACGCAACTATTATGCCACATATGTAATGAGGACGGCGTATTTAACTGGTCTTTCAAAGAAAATGACGTAGTGATTCTTGACAGTATGTCTGTGATTCTGTACCTGATTTTGAATAATGCCGATATTAGATGGAAATCCCGCCCACAAAATGAAGGGGCGCGAAACACAATTAACTACCGAACTAACCAACAAGTCTAGGTTGGGTAACTATATGTCGTTTTGGTCGTGAAAGTGGTTACTGGGCGAGTTATTCGTGACTAAAATTTGTTACGCCAAAATTATTTTAATATCACCTAACGGATGTCATGTACTTTATCGAAATATATCAAGATAATGCACTCACCGACTTACATCGTTACAATATGCCACAAACTGTATGGCTATTGGGCCCTCCCAGACGAGTATTCTTGATGCAGTATGCATACCGATTTTCTAGGGAAGAGATAAAAGAAGCAGAGAGAAATTTCTACAATTGTGCTGCACTTTGGAGAGAAATTTTGCATCAAAAATCAAACAGTATTCACTTGTTGTGCCGCACTAATACAACCGCAACAAAATATTTCTTCACGTCTCTCAACTCGAAATGAAATAATGCACGCACACATTGTCCCCTATTCCTATATGAATGAAAGCCTGCAGCAAGAATACCCGTTTGGAGGCGCCTACTCTGTTGTTAAACCGGTGAGCAAGAGTACGTATACAGTCGAAACAGGACAAAAAATAAGAAAATAATACAGTTATATTTTAGTCGACAGAGATCGAGATCTGCGCCGTACATAATATGTCAGTATTATTGCAGTTATTTGACTGAGCGAAGCACAGTAGGCAGCTGTGCATATACATGAATTGTAGGGTGCATAGAAGTGGAAAAGAATTTTAAAGTATAGAGAAAATAATCAAGGTGTCATGACTACAATTCTTATACCGATTTCCATTGATCACGTTTTCTAGCAGAAGTGTTACACTTTTCACTGAAATTGTTCCATTGACATGAACTGCTGGAAAAAGTGTACGCCAAAATGACCCTGGTGCTACACTCGAAAAATCGGCAGTCTTACACCGAAATCGACATTACAAAGCGCTAAACCTGCTAAACTTTGTCCCAATGCTTATCGAGTTCTATTTTGACATTTTTCTAGGATTCAAGTCATGACAATTTGAATATTTTCTTAATACTTTCAAAACCTATTCTATGTACCCTACACTCCTGATACCTCGACATCAGGGGTCACCATTGCAATTATAATTCTTTTATTCTATAGGTGAAACTGCATGTACTTCAGCCCGAAAAAAAATTTACTGAATCACTACGGAAAATTCCGGGAATAAAATGAAACAACACGAAAATCGAGATATGGTCACTCTCGCTCATTATTTTAGCATCCCTTCAAAGTACTTACAAAGCGGTTTTGTTCAGTATTCATATAGAGATAAATTATATTGATAGATTTGTCTCAATCTAACTGGCTTATATCTTTTCAGTTCAGGGCTTATAAAGTAGTTTTGAAGTACATTACATTGTTATATAGGTTGACAAATTAAAGAGAATGCTAGGAATGTGCACCGATATTTAGAATTAGTGCATCAACTTTGTGTTAATGCTGCTGAAAGTAAAGATGCAATAGAACCGTGGAAAAATATGGCTATGGTAAACTCTTTGTTTATAATATTCCCTATATTTCATATATGTCTGCGGAGCAGTAATGGGAACTTTGGATTTCGAGTGGAAGATGAAGCACAACAGATATTACAAGATAAAAGCCAAAGATTAATCTGATCAAAGTATTAAATATAATAAAAGAAAAGAAATGTTTTTATTTGAGAAAAAATCTATCTCCTGAAATATGTCTGAATGGTGCGCTTATCTTCATTGGTTCAAAACTACTGAAATATATACCTGAATGGTGTGCTTCTTTTCATTGTTTAAAAAGTACCGAATACATCCCACAAATGTTATAGCATAAAGTAATAATAATAAACTGATGCTTCCCTCTTGAAACTGCGGTTTTTAATGTTTAGTAGCGCTACCTGTTCTGCATTTACATACACAAATAATGCATTTAAAAATGCGACAGTGGTCATATGTGTTCATGTTTACACGTGAATTTTTTCCCAACTGCCTATCTTTTCACTGGAGCAGGAAAGCTTTCGTCCAGGTCTCACGAAACATATTTTCAGTATTTGTGTGCTATCACGGACATAAATTCAATTTGTTATCTACTGTGTCCTGCAGAACACTGCACGGAACGAAAAGAACACAGCTCTAATATCCGTAGGGTGATATTTAGGATTTTAGCAGACATCGTCCTTTCAGGGGTCCTGTAGCCAATTCAATAGATGTGATTGTGGATGATGACAATGTTTTATATACAATAATAATAATAATTACACAGTTTTTTTTACTTAATCTACTTGCTTTTTACTTCCTGAGAAATATAGTAAAAAAAAAAATAAAAATAATAACCAAACCTATGTAACATCGCCATAACTTTTTTCATAGATCGATTTGAAATGAGCCGCTAAAATAGTTATTGTAGTACATTTTAATAGCTATCTAATAACATGTCGGGTCTTTATTGATTCCTGGACCATACACCTCCACTTTTTTCCCGATTGTCCTTTGAGAAAAATAAAGGAAAATAAAAATAAAATACAAAACTATTAAACATTTAGGTGTATTTCTGTGTAATATTAACAATAATTACAAACAGTGCATAAAATATGAAAGGTACATAACTTATGAGTAAAAAAATACATAAAAATAAATTAAAGTGATATTCCCTACAATCTAGTATAATAATACGGAGTTTGTTCAACATTAACTACATCATCGATAACAAACGAGTGCTAACAGTGCAGTAGAAAATACATAAAGCAAAAATCTCTTTTCGAATGAACGAACTTCTTAAAATAAAACTGCAAGCATATAAGTATGTATATATATATGATGACAAGTATGTAATTGTAAATAAAAAATATATATCATATACGTGGTAAAAAAATACTAAACTCATGCTTCATTTATTTATTTTATTAGGCTTTTAACTATAATTAACTTTAAAATTGGTACACTTACGACAGCTACAAGTTAGTTATCTTGTTCTCTTAAAAACAAAATATTAAAATCATTTTAAAAGAGACACCTAGCCTACGAATTACGCGTTAAATGTATAAAAAAACAAAAAAAAAAAACGAAAAAACAGTAAATATTTATATTCGAGCATAACAAATATAATATGTTCGAAGGATTTAGAAATATAAAAAGTTCTGGATAAAAATAATAATTATGAAACGTATTTTTTTTTCTTTCTCTTTATTCTAGATTTTTTCCATTTTCAGTGGTGCGAATGAATTTATTGAAATTGCCTGTTTCAGCAAATTCTGTCGACATAACCTTTGAAGTGCTCCAACGGCTAGAAATTAAAAAAATCATAATAAATAAAGGAAAAAATAATAATAAATTCTAAATAGAGGATAAAACTAGGTGCTACTAAGTAATAAGAGAAAGCTGCAATTAACCAAAAAAAAAAAAACAAAAAAAATTCCCAACACCAAGCGGATTAGGTACTAAAAGTTGTTTATAATTAATGCAATCTTCATCCACCAAATAATTTCAGAGATTCCCACAGAATGGTCGAGATACAATTCACTTTTGGATAGAATTAGAAAAAAAAAATATAATAAAAAAAATAATGGAAATACGATATGCTGCACGAAAATAGCATACTACGCTCTTACCTTGTGAATTTTGCCCAAATTTTTTTTTTATCCGCAAACACTTATCTATCACGAGGGGCGAAGAATAGTAGAAAAGATTTTCACTCTAAATGTACTATATTTAACGTGTTTATATAATGTGAATGGTCAACCTATTGTAATAGTTCACCAGAGGTGCAGAACTGTCAATTCGCTTCTTCCGCTGAAGATATCAGCATCAGCACAGAACAATTGGAAACTTAGTAATATTAATGTCAGTGTGGTTCTTCAAAAAGAAGCCTATTACTAGAAACGTAAGACAATGGCCCTATCTACTTGGTTGCGATCTCGATAATGGGCTTCAAAATCGCAAGCATAATATGTACATGCCGAAGATGCAGCGGAATTTATTAGGCCTTCACATACACCTTTCAAACTTGACCAATTTAACCTACATAATATTGATATTTGACGAAACAAAGTTAAAATCCTTTCCATTTATGTAAGTTATTGGCGGAAGGACTCTAACCCTAATTTATCTAGTAGGTATGGGTATCTAGAGCGAATTCTAACAGATTTATTGCTTATAAAGGGTTTTCCAATAAGAGGTGTTATTTTAGCCCGCTATTTCGGTAATGCCACTTTTGGAGCTGTCATTTTTTGACATTTGACAAGTAGAAACTACGCCAACAAATGGAACGATACACGATTCAACAACGCATTGAAATTATTAAAATTCACTATAAAAATGGTGAAAATGTGGCAGAGACGGTTCGTAAAACTCGAGCATTTTTGGGTCGTCGTGAAGCAACTTATCACAATACAGAAATTGGTAGAAAAATTCGAGCTGTCGGGACAAGTTAGTGATGTGAAGAATAAAACCCGTGCACGTCGCTCAAGAACAGCCGAGAATATTGCTGCTGTAGCCAAAAGTGTTGAAGAAAACCCAGGTTTGTCCATTCCTCGTCATTATTTGGAATTAGGCATTCCACAAACGTCATTACACCGTATTTTGCATAAAGATTTGGGTCTTAAGGCTTATAAAGTTCAGTTAACACAAGAATTCAAGCCGGCCGATCATCAACAACGTCGAGTCTTTGCTGATTGGGTCCTTGAAATACATGAAAATGATCCGGAATTCCATCGAAAACTCATCTTGAGTGATGAGGCCCATTTCCACCTCGATGGCTTCGTCAAAAAGAAAAATTGTCGCATCTGGGGCTCGGAAAACCCAAGAGTTATTGTTGAAAAGCCTCTCTATCCTCAACGTGTGACTGTTTGGTGCGGTTTATGGTCCCGCGGGGTCATTGGACCTTACTTTTTCGAAAATGAGGCTGCAGCAACTGTTACGGTGAATGGATTGTGCTATCGACAGATGATTAATGATTTTTTATGGCCGGAATTGGATGGTATTGATCTGGACAACGTTTACTTTCAACAAGACGGCGCTACGTATGGCAAGCAACGAAACCATTGATAGTTTACGGGAAAAGTTTCCGGACCGTGTTATCTCTCGAAGAGATGATCGCAATTGGCCACCGAGATCTTGTGACTTAACACCTTGCGACTTCTTCCTTTGGGGCCACGTGAAAGAGAAGGTCTACGCCAACAGCCCAGCGTCGATTCAAGACCTCAAAGATGGAATTCGTGAGGCCATCGAGGACATAGGGCAGCCACTTTGCGATTTGGTTATGGAAAATTTCATGAAAAGGGTATGGTCCTGTAGGCGTGGTCGTGGTGGTCATTTGGCTAATGTTATTTTCCATTATTAACGGCATACCTTCCTCTTTATAATGAAATAATGATCCGATCATTTATCTCAAAAAATGGCATTTTTCTTTGAATATCAAAATAACACCTCTTATTGCAAAACCCTTTAGCTAACAACGATTTGTGGCGTTAGAAATCGGTATATATATATACGTTTACCTTAGATGAACCTTCAATAAAGAGATTTGGAAAAAATTTCTTCTGAAAGTAAGGCTCCATTTCCAGTTGGGTAGAACTACAGTAGGTTTCTAGGTGTAACTTTCTCGATCGAGTAAAGAACAGATCGCTCAGATCAATCCTTAGCCACTAAAATACACATACGTAGGTTACACCATAAGTTTTTCAATCTGACATTTCCATCGTAAGCTTGACATTTTGTAGCATAAACGCACTCAGAACGTTTTGACATATGAACGCTATTTCTTTACTTTCTGCTGACTTGAAAATTTCATCTTGGCCAAAAAATGGAATTAAATCGTAAACATTTTTGTATAATGATTTTTTATGATTTTCGAAGCGCTGATAAAATTCAGTGTGCTGTTAAAATTCAATCTGTGTTTGGTGATGAAGCCCCATATACCACTGTGTAATGAATTCAATCGTGGCCATACTTCCTGGTGGATGAAATTCGTGAAAGTCTTCCAAAATTGGTTCATAGGCCAGAAAACATCAATGCTGTGCAGAAGAAAATACTACTAGATCATCATGTGACTTATCTTGAGTTAGAGGGGACCCTAGGCATTGGCATGACAAGTTTGCAAGGGATCCGCATAACTTGACAATCGCTTAAAAAAAAACTCGTGTCGATTGGTGGAAAGAAATGTTCACAAAAAAAAAAAATACAATCGCATCGCATCAAAATACGTGTATAACATCTACACAGGTGACGTGACGAATCTTGGATATATTCGTATGAGCCCGAAACATCAGCCGACCTATGGGTGTGTCAAGATGAACCAAATCCGACGAAAGTTGATCGCGCACGAAACACTTTGAAGAAAATGGCAGCTTGTTTCGTCGATATAAATGGACATATAGCTACCGTTGCTTTGGAGAATCGTAGAACCGTTAATTTTAAGTGGTACACCACCATTCGTTTCTTCAACATGACAATGTGAGCTCTCACGTCAGCTCAAACAACAGCATATTTGAGCACTCCAAACGTCAAATTAATTGATCATCCGCCGTACATTCCTGATTTGGCACCTAATGATTTTTTTTTGTTCCCATCCGTAAAGAGCAAACTGCACGGACAACTATTTTCGATGCCAGAAGAAGCGGTTGAAACGTTCAAAAACCATGTTTCTGAGATACCTCAATCGGAGTGGAAAAATGCTTTGGAAATTTGGTTTAAACGTATGCAAATGTGTGTAGATCATCATAGCGAATAGTTTGAAAAACAACAAAGTCGTTTGCAGACTTTAACTACTGTTATTACTACTCTGTTGCAAAACTTATGGTACAACCCTCGTATTAAAGGTGATTTCAAAAAGTAAATTGTAAGTTTAAATTAAGAGCATTGAAAGGAAACCAAACTGATTACCATAAGGCTCAGTTATAGCCTAACTCATTTCCAATCTATTCATACACTTATAAGAAACTATGTCTGAAAAATATCATCAGTACGTCGATGATCATTTAGTGCTACGTCATTCTTCTAGTTATACTTCCATTTGAACAATAATAGGATATAAGTGCCATTAGAAACATTGTTCTTTGATTTATCACTGGATATACGTCTCTCATTTAAATAACAAATCCAAAATATTGCTGTCAAGCCAAGAACAAACTGGTAGACAAGCTATCATCATCTTCTCACTCCATACCTGAATCATTTGGAAAACTTACGGCCCAAGCTAAATCGAGTAAGATCTAATCTGCTGTCTAGAAGAAAACTCAAAATGACTAAGTGGACGAGTGTGGACAAGTTTTCGCGAAGAGCTGATTTCAGTTCCTCAATGGCTTGGAATAAATTCGTCACAACTATTTTTTGATTTTCACGGATTTGCTGATATTTCATGACGCAGCGATGGTTTACAGTGTTGTATATAAGTAGATGGAACTATCTATTGACGACGAAATGTAATGGTGTTTCAATGAAAACTGCGTACATTCCCTGGATTGAAATTTGTGGAGCATTTATTAAAAATCTCACAAAAGGGACATGTTCCTATGTGAGACCTACTATCTGCTCAACTCTACCAGATTTGCACCTCTGGATGTTTAACATAATTGTCAATGCTAATTTTTGCATACTTTATAGAACAATTCAATAGACACTAATGTTCACCTGAACTGAACCGCTTTTTTCACAACAGTGACACAAAACTGGTTCCGAACGTATGTTTTTTTTTCACGCAACTCTATTTTCAGTTTCTGCATCGGTTTTAAGGTTTCTTGTTCCATTAAAATTTGTGGTTACGGTTTGAAACTAAACGTCAAATTAAATTATTTGTAATCAAAATGTGGATGTGTGGCTATTTTGTTAAAGTGGTTTATTTTTTTTATTAAAATAATAAAGAACGAACATTTTCTTTACATTCTTTTCAGTTTATCCCCGTTCGGGACAGGGCTAAGTTCGGTGTAGATCTGACAGCTTCTGGTTCAGTTCAGTGCCTTTTTTGGTTTTGTTGAAAAGAATTCACCATAAGTTTCTTACGACGAATATATTGAATTATGGATAGAAAAAAGCATCAAAAACTTCATCCATCGTGGTGTAATTTGTTTTTGACATGCTCAAATTGTAAAAATCCAGGTCACAAGCGACCTTTTTGACTGAATAGAGTTCGATCTTCCTAACCATTCCAGTACATAGGGGTCGATTATGCGGACCCAATATTATAAAAACTGTTTAAGGGTAGAGAATATAAATCTCAAAAGGGATAAATTTGCCTATTCGTCTGTTTTAATACTATACCAAAGTTGGATGACTATATGGCCTTTACTTCATCATATCACTTTTTAATTGGGTCCTATATAAACACTATTCCGGATCCGTCTCTTTTACCGATTAAAGAAATTTTTCTCTCTAGCCAGATGGTAACCCACTTCCATGACATCTGGAAGAACTTTGGTCAACTGAATACCTGCAAATATTGCAGGGATGAAATGAATGGAAGGAGCGTCATCCTTAGTTACAGGCCGTATGTTTGATACCAGATGAGCTAGTATACGCGTCTCCACTGCAGCTAAAATATAAATCAGTAATGAAATCCATATAATGAAGCTTGCCGTATTTTTTGCTTCTATTACCTTTTGATTAAAACTTTTCAACTACTCCAAATACCTACGTCGTTTATAAAGTCAAGCTAAATTTAATACATATACTTCAGACCTCCTTCAGCATATAGTTTTTTTAATCAAAAAACAAGGCGACCGAACCAAACAAAACTTTCTTGGTTACGAGACTGGCGGATTGTTTGTTGTCCCTCTCTCTTCATTACAGATTACTCTTTCCGTTATGGTCTCGTCCTTTGCATTCTTCTCACCGTTCGATATCTTAGTCAGTTAGTATCAATAGACTTGCATTTATTTTTACATGATTACATTTTCTTGGACGCTATATATGTAAATTAGTCTAACGAATCTAACGTTTTTGCCAATTATATCAAAATAAATGGAGAAAAATGAACTCGGACTTTTAACTTCAAGGAACATATCGTATACCCTAGTAGTTCTACAGGTATAGCTAAATCGGTTAATATAGAAAATCTAAAAAAGAAAATGACTTAAAAATACAAGTACCATTTTTTTATTATAGATGGCGTTGTTGTAAAAAAAAGAACTACAATTTTTGTAACTACTGTGCTTGACTATACAGGTTATTCAAAAATTCATAAAAATTGAATTACAGAATTATTCGGAACTTCAACCCATTTTAAGAAAGCCGTATTCAATTCCATCATGGAAATATTGTCAACGGCTTCATAAGGTCCTGCATAAGCATTAAAAGTAATTCGAAATGAGAAAATAATTATTTCTTAAGAACTATTAAGAGCAAAAGTAACTAGCTACATAATGTTGATATAATTATTTACAAAAAATAAAGAGGAACACATTCTATGCTTGGAGGGTATCTAAAACAAAAACAACAAAAAACTCTAAAATCAGCACTGGGTTCTAATGTAAAAATTTTAACAAGCGAACAAAAATTGAAAGCATGTAAAAAAAATAATTAAAAGAAAAACAATCAGTGGTGATCCACTCAACTAACTTTTATTTGAAAAAAGTCTAGAAAGAAATATTTACCATTATCACTATATTCCGGCTGTAAAAGTCTCCAAAAACGAAAGGCGTCGGCGTCGTAATACAATTTAAGAAAAATTAACTTTTCGCGCGCGCAATATACTAAAATTACGTTCGTAAGGTGCATTGCATTCGCTTAAAATAAACTTTTCGCTTCACAACTACCAAAAGTCAATTAACTACAGGAACAGTAACGCTATTATCATAGTTATATGTATAGTAAAAAAGAAAAATTAGAAAACAGGTGGTGGTTGTAGTGATGGTTGGGTAGATTACATTGCTTTCTTGTCTACTACCAAGGAATCGGAATTATCGGTTCGAAGTGTCGTTGTAATTCAAAAATTCCAAATATGTGTGTATTTTTGTGTATATTTTATGATTATAAAAAAACCACATATGCTCGTTCAATGAACATTTTATTAAATGAAAATGATAAATGAATAAGTGATGTGTCAATGGGTGCGTTCGATTCGTGATAATTACAAGATGATGGGCATGAACAATGAAAGTGGTCCAGATATTTTCAAATGTTTGATATCAATGGGAAGGAAAGAAAAGAAAAAAATACTCAAATTACTCGATTCAGTTTTATGCTTATTTTAAAGTTTTTTTTTCTTCGTAAATTATTAGTAAATTACTAATATTAATAATATATTTTGTGCGTGTGTTTGTGTTTGAGTGTGCATGTGTTTTTTGATGATGATTACAAATTATACATATATTAAGAGGACGTGAGACATGATAAAGCAGTGGGGGAGAAGAATAAATATAGCAACTTAAAAAATTGGACAGCTCTTTTGGCTTTTAGTTCATAATTATTGTTATTGGCTAATGGTATAAAATTGTTGAACTAATATAATCTTGATATAATAACAATGGATGCATACAGAATTGATTATAAAACAATGTGACTGATCAATAAACTTACTTTTCGTTTTAAATTCGTAGATACAGAATAACAACTTAATAAGTGACTCAAGATATAGAAAAGGAAAACATAAACATCCAGTCGACCCCGGAGAAAACTTGTAATTCCCAAACAACAGTTGCATCGATTACATAATCTTCAATAAACGGAATCAAAAGCAATCAAACTCCAATGGGAGTAATTGGTATATGTGGTTGCAATTCTCAAAGTGTAGAAACAATTATTAATAATTTAAGTCTTTAGCAAGTAGTAGATGTCTTTATTACAATATTAAGGAAGCTACCCTATATAGCAAGTAAATCAAGTAAGCAGCTACCAAAAAACTATAATAAATTTGTCCTACTAGAAGACCTGATGGATATAAAGACTGACATGAGCATCTCTACAAGCCCTCGGACCTTAGAATATAGAGAATACAGGAAATGTTGATACCTGTAAAATTCATGTGCATGAGCGTGGCATTTTTCAGAGGATCTTAAAGTAGGAAACGCTGTTTTGCATAATTTGAAGAATTTGAATCTTGTGATAATAACTAAAAAGTGAAAGAAAATTGGTTAAAAACTACTGCTAAATAAAGTAAAGACTGTAGGTAGGAATTATTTGTTGCCATTAAAGTGATAAATTTCTAAGTGATGTTCATGTATTTTCAGCATGAAGTGTTCGGTGAAAAATTGTCACAAAAATACCAATCTACGACGTGGGAAATCATTTTTCAGACAAGTATAGTTATGAAATATTTTTTATGTGCTTTACACACATATTTATATTAAATTAAATCGAAATCAAGAACGAAAACGATGAAATATCGAAGATTTGTTTACTTTTTTGACAGCTGAGAAACTCATGAGGTTCTTGGAATAGTGACAGCGAGTAAAAAAAATTTCGGTGGGAGCAAGCGCAATATTTTAAACCATATATTTTGTTACCCCGGTCTCTATATTGATTCTACTACACGGCTGTACTGAGCTTTCACTACAACGGCAATAGATACTAACTTAAACAGAATTTGACTACGCTAAATTTGGCTTATCACACTTCCTGTATACTCTATATTCTAAGCCTCGGACAGACACATAGACGGTAGTGTGCCTAATAATAGAAATGATAATACTAACAATATCAATGGAGTAGGTAAGCCACTAAAATTGTGCCCGCTTAGCGCACTAACAGATATTATCAAAAGTAATATTTGTGAAAAATTTTTAGAAAATGTAGAATTTTATTTTCGTGATATTGATTATCTTAAGATAAAAATATTTGTAAATCACGTCGGTTTACACATAGAATTGGTGGAAATGTTCAAAGATTCACCAATACAAGGATTCTTTTTTGTGCCCAAGGTGGCAAGAAAATCTATCTGATCGCAGGAATGAACAGTAACGTCAATCCCATATGGATAAAGAAGGATATAGTAACACAGTTACCAGACGTAAATATCTCAAACGTATATCGTTTTTCCACCTCAAAGGAAAGATAGACATTCCGATAAATTTATTGTCCAAACCGAAACATACACGAAAAAAGTAATAAATATTACATATTCTCTTAAATAGTATACATTGAGAAACGAGACGCTCTAAAGTTGTAGCCAGTGATCACACTGGAGTATACTATGGGTATGAATCTTATATGTGGTATTTGGGGACAAACACGACTTCACTAACTGTATTACAATAGAAAATAAGCCTCCTCCTAAATGTGCCAATTGCAAAGCTATTGGTCACCCTGCTAGTTACAAAGGTTACAAAGAATATAAAAAAGAACGAGATATACTGAGAAATAAACTCAAAGAGAGTATCATAAACTGGTCAAACCTTATCAAATACATATATCCTACGTAGAAATCCTAAAAAGCGATGGGGTAACCAAAAATCGGCAATCCAAACTTGCAGATGGAAACGTCCTTAATGATTACATGAATGAAGAGTAAAATTTGTTTAAATTGCCAAATCAATGGATCTGGGCAGGAAAATTCAATTCTGGCTTAAATATAGGATAATAAAATTTCAAGATGAGAAGATAATGACATATCTTACTTTACAGCTTCCCTATTAGCATTGAAAATATTACCTTGAACATTAATTCACTAATATGGCATGAGAAGGTTTAAGGCCTAACCACAATGTGCATATGCTAGCATATGCAAAGATACGAGCAATTGCTTTTCATAATAACAACCCACAATAGGAATAAGAAGCCGTTCGTCAAGTTTTACGAGGGTAGGCTGAAAAGTAATTCACACATGCTTGTAGAACGCGAACGAAATGAGCTACAGAAGCGCAGCCAGTGGCATTCATAAGTAACATTCGTCTCTTACACACATGTGCAGTTTGAAGTCCTTGCGTCAATTCAGTGTATTTTGAGCAGCGTAAATATGGAGACGTGTTCTAGTGCTATGTCAACGAGAGTTAAACAGCGTGCCGTTATCGAATTTTTAACTGCTGAAAAAGTGACTCCTACTGAAATTCATCGTCGTTTAAAGGGTGTTTATGGTGACGAAGCTGTTGACAGGTCTACTGTCAATCGATGGGCAATAAAATTTCGTGGTTGCGAGCCTGGAAAAGCCATAATGGTTGATGAAACACGCAGCGGACGCCCGATCACTGCCACAGACGATAAGCATCGGCAACTCGTCGATGATGTGATTCAAAATGACCGGCGAATCACTCAACAGCGTATCGCAAACCATATTGGAATATCCAAGGAACGTGTTGGCGTCATTATTCAACAATTGGGATATCGTAAAATCTGTGCAAGATGGGTACCACGACGTTTAACAGACGAGAACAAACAGCGTCGAATGGAATGTTGCCAGCAACTTTTACAGCGCTACCGTGACGAAGGAGACGACTTCCTTTTGAATATCGTGACGGGGGACGAGTCATGGGTGCATCATTACGACCCGGAAGAGAAAAGACAAAGCGCAGAATATCGACATTTGTCTTCTCCTCAGACGAAAAAATTCAAAACACAACCATCCGCAAAAAAAATTCTTTTGACTGTGTTTTGGGATGGTCATCGAGTTTATGTGACCGATTATCTGGAACGAGGCGCAACGGTAAATTATTCTCGGTACATACAGACTCTAAATTAAGTCCGACGTCGAGTTTGTCGTGTTAGAGGCAGCCTGGGATCAATAATCTTGCAACATGACAACGCTCGTCCACACACGTCGCACGCAACTGAAGAGGCAATGAGAAATCTGAAGTTTGAACTGATTCCACACCCTCCTTATTCCCCCGATCTTGCGCCTTGCGATTTTTATTTTTTTCCTCTACTCAAGAGAGACATCAAGGGTAATCATTACACCTCGGACGATGAGGTTAAAGCAACTATCAAGTCCTGGATTCGAGAAAAATCTGAAGAATTTTTCAGTGACGGAATGAAAAAACTTGTTACACGTTGGGAGAAATGTGTTAGTCTTAACGGTGATTATGTTGAAAAATAAATAAATGATTTTCAAGCTTAAGAATTGTACTTTAATTAACTTTTTACCCGATCTCGCTATTTCTTTTCGTTCGCGTTCTACAAGCATGTGTGCATTACTTTTCAGCCTACCCTCGTAATTCCTTTCGTCAACTTCTGTCTGTACGCTCATGATCGTACTTTGCATAAGCAAATTTGACAGTTTGTGTAAATACTTCACAAATGTTAGTGATGCATAAGGAAGCATTTGTGATATTTTCAAGGCTTACATATGTAAGCTTATGCACATTGTGGTTAGGCCTTAAGAATTGATTACTGAGCGGAAATTTGACCAATTTATAAATATTTGTGACTTCTGTATTGTTTAAAATAGAGAAATACAACCCCCCCCCCCCCCCCAAAATATTATAGACACGGTATTTCGTTGTCAAGTGAAATAAATCAAGTAAAAACTAGTCTAAAAGTGGTACGTGGGTGGCGAACAAAAATTCGGATCAAAAAGAATAGCTGAGGTAAAATGACGAAACCATTTATACGCAACTTATGAGTCACATATTTCTTGTGCGTCAGCATTTCATTTTATTCTAGGTATAATATTTATGTATGTAGATAAAGCGCTCCTGACATCCTTAGAGTACTCCCGATTACTACTAGGATGATAGTCTTTCCTGCTGGGCAATCAGTAATCAGTACAAATTAATTATTATTCTGGGATGGTATATGGGTTAAAAGTTAAAATGTCTATATATCATTAGCGGGAAAAATGGTCAGGTCTTCCCAGAGAAGGTATCTGGAAGATATAAAACTTTGGAAAACTAAAACTCCTGGGAAGGTATAAACAAAAGAATAACCGATGCGATCAAAGAATCTTCTAAGGAAGATAAATATAAGAAAAGGATTAGTCCAAAAATTTGTTCGAACATTGAGAAATTTATTCAAGAGCTTCGGTTCAAATCATTAAAAATGCAAAAAAGCAATTAGTCAAATTAGTTAATTGAGTCAAAAAAAATCTTATAAGAAATTGGAAATTGAGTAATTCTTTGAAAAAAACAGTTCCGTAAATTTTTTTTTAAAAATTCGAAGGAACAGGTGTTTGCAATTAAAATAAATTAACCGATCGTAGTTTTGTTGTTGAAAATCGCATAAGAAACTTTGGAAATCGCCCCTCGTAGGAATGAAATTGTAGGCTATACATATTAAGACTATTATTATTATCTATTACGTATAGAAAAATTATGGTTGATAGGTTTTCCATACGGAAATTGATATTTCAAACGAGATATTTTCTATTACGCACATACTAAGGACTGGAATGAAGAGTATTATCGCTACATCATGTACGATAACATTAAGAGAACAGCACAATTTTTTTGTGATATACAATTTTCTCAGAAGTACTCCGTGCAACAATAATAGTTATAATGGTTCAGTTTTGGAAAATTACGTGATGACCAGTTCACAAGAAAATTTGTGGAAGGAGGCTGCGCAAATTTATAAAGCAAATAAAGTAAATATAAGCTAAATATCGCTAAAGAAATAGAGTATAAGAGAAAATCGTGTCGCCCAACTGGTCCAATTGACAAAAATGTGGAGTCAAGTGTCCTGAGGGATATTGATATGAACAAATCATCATCGATACGCAATATCGCTCGAAAATTGAAAACGAGTCACACAATGATTCAACGCGTGAAGAAAAGAAAAAGTTGAAGACGTATAAAAAGCAAAAATCACCAAAAAGAAGTAAGGAACAATCGGAGAAAGCAATTTTGCGAGCACGAAAATTTTACAATGGAATTTACAAAAAATCTCTGACAGCTGTCTTGCTTTGGATGACGAGTCATATTATAAAACGGATTTTTCGAAACTAACTGGCCTATAATTTTATACCGTTAAAGCTGGTGTAGAAACGTCAATTGGAATGGACAAATTTGAACCAAAAAATTAAGGTTTGGTAAGCTATTTGTCAATGTACCCTCAGAAGCAGGCTGTTCTTCACAAATCGATGGAAAAACTTATATCAACGATTGTTTGAAAAATATGTTGCTACCATTTTTAAGACAACATAGACACTCTATATTATTTTGGCCTGATTTAGTCAGCTGTCATTATGCAAAGCACACCGTTGAGTGGCACAATAACATAAACATCGATTTTATTCCAAAAGAAATGAACCTACCAAATGTACTCGAAGTGCGCCCACGAACGGTATTGGGCCAATTGAAGCATAAACAATGGATAACTTAAAAAAAAGTGGCTGAAACAATTAAAATTTGTGACTAAAGAGGCCATTATGAACTTGATGGAACGTATCCGGAATACTCTAAAAACAAAGTATTGAAATTGAAAATTAATATTGAGTTCAAAAATTTCTTAAAACTTAACGTAGTTTTCTGAATTTATGTCACGACAAGACTTCTCGTTCCAGTGCTTACATTATCACTGGATCCAGTTAACTCGATTTTTTTACTTCTGTATACATCCATTGCTAAATCCTTATTGAAATCAAACTAAACTTAATGTTACTACAAAAACCAAAATGTGAAATTTAAAAACTAAAATTATTATTAAATGGGAATGTTAGAAATAATAAAAAAAATGCATTTAAAAATAATAGAACTAAGCATGTGAATTGAAAGAATGGAATAAACTGTGATTTGGGATACAATAGATATTGGTGGCACTAGCAAAGATGATTTAAACGAACAAAAAATAATTGAAAGCGATATTTTGTTTTTCTTTTGATATTCAATCATTTTGTATAATATTTATTTAGAAGCAATAAATTCTCTCGACTTATATAACACATTCCTTAAATGTACGATCTTCTCATCCTATTTTAACGAAAGTTTCTTTTGGTACTCTGTGCAAAGAAAAAACATAATTTTCACTTTACACGCAACAGAATCCTTCAATTATTATATTTATTCGCTACTTTATTTTGCTAAATATATATATATATATATATATATGTATATCCTTTTGCTGTTGTATATAATTTTTATGCATAAATAATGAAACATTATGTAAAAAGATTTTATGTATACAAACATTACGCTAATTTTTTTATTTTACTTTCTCTTGTAAACAGAAAATAAAATTTGTAAAAAAAATTTTTATTTCGTTTTTTTTTGCCATTTTTTTTATACAAAACATTTATGATTGCAAAGATCTTCTATAATAACTCGTCGACTATTATTATTCATTGTTTCAAATTTCATAGTACATTTTCTATATTCTCTTTTAGTTGTGATACGAACATTAATAATTATTCATTTCGCATTTATTTGTTTCCAAGCCAAGAGGCTTTTCTAAGTACTTGATACATCCTTAAAAAAGAGAGAAAAAAAACAATACAATCAAAAAGCTGCTGCAGGAAATGTGCCCAGCGCGAAATATTGTACAAAAAGCTTAATTTGATTTGCATTTGATTTTCTCGTGTTTCGTTTTCGTTTTTTCGTATTTATTTAATTTACAAAATGATTATATTTTAGGACTATGGTTTTGTTGTTCGTTTCTTTTATGTCTAGATGTATAGATGTGATTATTTTTAGTGTTGTGTGGTTTTTTTTTACGAGATATATAATTTGCGGAAATGATTTTTATTGAATGTATTTATTGTGCACGATGATTTGAAGTACTCTTAGAATTTTGAATTAACTTTCATTTAATTAAGGCCGCATAAAATTTTGTAAATTTATTAATTTTTTTTCGATACTGTATATTGTTAAGGCAGGGCAAGAACGGTCCTAAGCACAGAGACCAAGACGTCACATTCACATTATGCTAGAGAAAAAACCATTTACTGAAACCTTCCTGTCCACTTAACGAGGTCAGGTGAGCTTAGCTTTCCAGCTCATTCGCAAATTGGAGGGCAGACTCAAAGCCTTCACCGTACAAAGGCTTAACAGAGAAGAAAACATAGGAAATTGATTGTGACATAGACCAAAAAACGGCTCCCATTAAAAGCTTTATCTATTTTATATGCTTTACTTGCTACAAATAGGAAAACGATGCATACGATACGGCTAATGTAACGATGGTGACTCTTTTCTTTTTTATTAAAAAATACTCGCACCGGAAATTAAAAGGTGAGAATTTTACTCCTTACGGTTAGAGTTATATCCTGCCTACACCGCGAACAGAGTTGAGCTATTGTGTCCACCCCTAAAATGGTTAGGCTATGTCTATCCTCTTACGTACGTGCTCGATTATTGCTTCACCAGTGATTGGCAACCTTAAAGGCTGGAACAGAATGTGGTGCTGGTGCATAGTCTGCCGCTTACCTTGTAGCTGAGCATGAATGCTGCAGCTTAGTTCTGTGAAAACTAGTTTGATATTTTATATTTCATTCCATATTTCCGCTTTTCTTTTTAAATTTTTATAAAGGGGATCCCACAATATATCTTTCCTCATCATTATTTCCATGATTTTTTCTGTATCAAAATTTTCCATTTTGTTTCACTCGAACAAACCGCTTCGAAATCACAAATGTCAATCTTGGCGCGGACCAAAAGTTAAAATTTGGCAAAAGTGCGCTACAGCGCCAGGTACGCATTGTGTCGCCATCATACGAAAATCGTGCTGTTATATTTTGACAGTTTGCGCTACAGCGCCAGCGCCACATTCTGTTTCCCATTTAAAGCTGCAAGCCTGGTACATTCGCATATGAATTTTGCTCTCATTAGTAGAAGATATTTATGAGGTCTGATAAAAAAAAAACAAAAACAATGAGAATTTTATTCGATTGTATGACTTTATAACATACTTGAGAAGGTGTGAAGCTCTATAAAAGTCAGGTGTATTCCTGGGTCCAGAAGACGTGACAATGATGGCTCAGTAGGGAGTGGATCTGTTGGCGAGAGCTGAGTCTCAGGTCCTAGGCGACTAGTGTCTTATTTCTATTTTCCATTACTGGTGCTGTATGACTTACTAGTTTGAGGGCTTTCTGTTTTTTATTTTTTATTTTTTTATTGTCAAGTCAGTGTTACTAGTCAGTTCTGCGTCATGTAAGTTTTGTATTATGAGAGCTCGTGGAATATTTACTTATAGTAGCGTCGAAATTCCCATAATTTGGTCTGTGTGCCCAATACGCTTTTCTCCATTAGAAAGAACAATGTAATGCCTTTCTCCTTGACGTTGCTAGATTGTCCCAAACTTCTTACAACATTTATTATTGTAAAATCTGGCTTGAACCTTAGCTCCGATCTCAAGTTCTCGTATATACTTAGTTGTCCTTCCGCTTTACGTTGGGCCATAATTTCTTTTGATAGATCTAGTTTAACTAAGTCAAGTAGTCGTGGGCGTCGTATAAATGTTTTTAGCATTAATTTGGGGGTTGTGTTGGAAGTCTTCCTATATTACATGACCAGACTGGATAGTTTCACATTTAAATCGTCTCCTTCATTTGTCATGGATAATAAACCATAAAATAACGATCAGCTTGGACAGATATTTGTGATGCAATAATAAGGAGTGGAAAATTTTTGATAGATTCCATTAGAACGTAGAAATTGTACAAATTTATTGGAGCGGAGCTACATAAGTGCCATTGTC
Source organism: Dioctria rufipes (assembly GCA_963924295.1). Taxonomy (NCBI): domain Eukaryota; kingdom Metazoa; phylum Arthropoda; class Insecta; order Diptera; family Asilidae; genus Dioctria; species Dioctria rufipes. Next base: position 337,621,450 of record OZ002740.1, on the reverse strand, counting down.
AGATACTATGGTGCATGGTAAATCGAAACAAGAAAAAATTTCGCGTAATAGTCTTAGATTCGCTGATATTGCTCCTGGGGATTGCTTGCATTTCCATTTCTATTCGGCTAATCTTTTTTGCTCACGTTGGTACCACTGACCATGATATATCTACATGTACGTTTTCAGTTATTTTGGTTGCGTATTGTTTGTGTCTGACAGTAATGTATTGACGATGCATTCAGACACGATCGGTGAATTTACGTATTTTGAAACGGAACAAAGAATTTGGAATGGAATAAAATGCAGCGATGAGGAGCTAATATTGAAGAATGCCTTTGGCGGAGATGCTATGTCAAAGCCAAGGGCTTACGAATGGTATAAGCTGTTTCCAAGAGTGCAGTGAAGATGACAAGGGAGCTGGACGTCACAGACCATTCAAAATTTGGAAATTTGGACTATAAGGAGGATGCTTCTGAGAAAGTTAAGACGCAGTTAGTTCATGAGAAGCAATTTTTACTAATCTTTGCGACATCTAGTGGAAGCAAAATTTTTTCTTGAATTGTTGAATTTTTAACAATAGCAGCTTTAAAAAAATAACGCTGATGTTCTAGATCACCCAAAAAATTACTGCAACGCGACGAAATGTAGATGTACACTTACCATCTTGCGTCGTTTGCGTGAAGAAATCGGAGCAAAATGATCAGAATTGTAGGAAAACATTTCCTGCATTTTGTGCCACGATAACATATGTACATACTACACTATTAATTCGTCAATTTTCCGCCAAAAACAACAAGACGTTACGGCCCCGCACGTCTAAAAACTTATATGTGCACCGGGTCTTAAAGAACAATGTTTTGCGTCCATAGAGGAAATAAAGGCAAAATTCGCTGGATGTACTGAATAGGGTTATATTAAAACAGAGTATTCCACAAATATTTTGCAAACTGGAAACAACGATGACATAAAACTGTCATAACTTGGAAAATTCACAAAACGAATCATTTTTTATGCATTTCCTCTTATCGTAGTGCACTGTGATTTAATTAAGCAAAAATTATTCCTTTTGTGATCGTCGTGACCACCACAAATTATTACTGCTTGGTGAATACGGACCTCAGCAAAACACGCAGGAGATATTAGAGATAGTATAAACATAATAGGTCTGTCAGTTTACTTTTGAGCAAAAATCTTTGAGAAAAATCATGAGGTAGAGGGGATAACTAAAGAAAAGTTACCAGACACTTTTCGAGTAAATTTTGTTCAGCTTGTCATGTGTCAAAAATTTGACAGATAAGTTTTCTATGCAAAACAAGGTGTGAAAATAATAATTGTGATTAAGTAAAATATCTTTCTCTAATTTAATTAAAAAATGGAAAAAAATATGTTTCAAATCAAATCACTTTCACTTCATATCACAACAAGCGTGTTAACGTCAAATTTAATAATTTTGACAGTCAGCTGATTGCATATCGAAGTTACACATCCTCTTAATCATGAGTAAAAATGTGCAACTATGTGCAAGAGGGGAAACGTATAAATTTACTCGATTTTTACTAGCTCAAAAGTAAACAGACGGTTTGTGAGTAAAAACTTTCGAGTAAACAGACAGACCTAATGCTTAATGAAGAAGTATGAAAACGATTATTTCTTGTAGAATAACGAGTGCGCTTACGCCCTGAGAGGAGTTCTTAAATCTGTCTCTCTTCGCCATACGCATACGAATATAGTATCGAGCCGATAGAAGTCTTAAGATAAGGTCATTCAGTCGAAAGCAAAACATAAGACATATTTTGTAGGTTTCACTCATGGGAATGTTGAAATGGTGACTAGAGTGCATCTGTCGCATAAATCATTGATGTTTTGTTTGGTACATTATAATTCTCTGGCCTACGTGAAATATAGCAAGGCCACTGCAATTGCTTATAGTGCACCTGACATAACCAGTAACTTGCCGCGAAACTGCAGACAATGTCTCTTAATATAAATGCCTTGGATAAAGCAAATATAGCTAATGTCAGATCCCTAGTACACATTTTTTTGACGAAGAACGTAGGTGTCGCCGTTACCACCTTAGTGACTGCGTCTTTAATCAATGACGATATACATAGGAGACATCAATAGTATGGGCGTATCTGAAATTGTCTTCCTTGATGGGCAAAAGAAAAGATTTTCTACACTACCTCAATGACTGATTGACTGTGCCATTTATCTGCTTTCACCAGGTACAAAATGGACATTTTAGAATTTTTTTTCTGCTTAACTACCAGATAACAGGAAGGCTCCAGTGTAACGAAGTATAGTAAGACATTGAGTGGTCTTGGCATTGGTCTTTGTAACTAAAATCTGCCCGAATTAAAAAAAAAAAGAATATCTGCAAAAGAAATAGCTGGAAAATTTTATTTAGTAATTATACTTCTTTGAATTCTAAGAGCACTTAAGTCATATTAAAAAGTACAAAAATAATGTAAGGCGTAAGAAGTGAGCGAGTGCGTTAGTGGTGTATAGGTTCATATAGGAGTCACAATTGCTAGAGTATGAATTACCAGCGAAATAATATACTTTGTATCTGAACTTTTAAAAATACAATTTTATTTCTCATACTAAAAAAAAAACGAACCGATAGTGTTACTTAACTTAAAATCGTTAAATAATATCTAAGTGATGTCTCAGATAAATGCTTCAAAAATTGTAAACTTTCTACGCGACGACGATTAATTTTTTGTTCTTTTTCTTTTGGAAATTAGAGGGAATGTTGATGTCATGTCACAAACTGAATGCAGCGATATCAATGCGAGCATGAAATGTGTGTGTTTTATATATGAGTGTTCACGATGCTTTAGTCTTCTTAGAACCAAATAAAATAGGTAATATGACGTATGTATGTATGTATGTCCTGGAACAATCCTATATTTGGAATTCTAACACTTACCGTATCCTTCTCCTTGGAGGAAAAGTCTGAAAGCTTCGGCAAGTTTTCCAGGTTGCTCTTCAAGAACCATTGCGCAATCGGAAATCTAAAAAAAAAATATATTTCCCCATAACTCGTCAAGTTAAGAGAATTTTTCCCCTATATTCGCACGATACTCACTTTCATCCATGTGGAATTTGTTGGGTTTAATCGTCCATTTAATGTTACTGTATCATCAACATGAGGTGATAGAGCACCTGTTATATTGATTACAGGCATTTTCAGTGTTGCTGTATCTTGTGGAGTTCCAGGTGGAGTTCGTGCGATATTCAAATCAGTTCGATGAATGTATGAATTTATGAACATGGCTAAATTTGTTGGGTTAACACCACGTTCAAAATGTGCCTTGTACATTTGTACAAGATCATGATTTCTCTCCTCTGGATTACGTCCGAAATGATGCCACATTAGGTAATCTACCACACTCTGAGTCATTCCTTTCGTGCGTAAGAATCGTGCGTTAAAACTCTGATATCCCCATTCAATCCAACCAGATGCAGTCGAAACACAGTTTATTATGCAGAGTGCTCCAACTTTATCGGGATTTTGAATAGCAAATCGTGCCAATATATTGGCGCCAGCGCCAATTCCAAAACCAATAACTGTTTTAAGACCGAAATGCGACATTACGAACAAAAGTTGTGCTGACAATTCTTCCATGGTGGGATAAACATAGCTAGAAAAAAAATGAGAGATTTTTAATAAAAAAAAAAAAAAGTGTAAATTTTAAAATTTTATATACTCTTCTGGAAGTGTTGGAGCTCCTTCTTCTTGTCCAGGCGCTGTAACATGATAAACACAGAAATTTTCCAACAGCCCACGCATTAGTGGAAAATTAAAGAATCCAGCAAAACTTGTGGCATCTGAAAATTTAAATTAGTTAAAAAAAAAAAAAAAAAAAAATAGAAAAAGATATAGAATTATATGAAAATTTAAGATTTACAGTTTAATCCAAGGTCATGATAAGTCATAATAGCTGGTTTCGATGCATCTCCTTGGATGGCCACTAATATGTCTCCTTTATCTGTTGGTACATGTCTTAAATCGCAAGAATCAACTATTGACCCCCTTGCATTTGGGAACTGTAGCTGAACAGAGCGCAATTCGATGTCGTCCATGGGATCAATTGGCATTGTGCTGTTATATAAATATTGAATAAAATTATTCTTATGTTACAAATATATTAAGGAAAAATCTTAGTCTATGACAGAAAATTTTTGGATTTCGATAGGTTCTAAAAGATTTTCATGTATGAGCTAGATAATAAAAACTATGAAGTTAAGAAGATGTTCACAATCCACTTAAATGAATAGTTATAGGAACACTTGAAAACGAAACAAAAAATCTATGAGCTTTAATAGTTAAGAGCTCAAGCTAAATTCTATGAGCATCCGAGATTCAAGAATTTCTTGCAATCTTCATATTTGCTGTTAACAGTTTTCTATTTCATTTTTCATTTGTTCCTATGGCTCAAAAAACTATTGTTGTATTGTATTATCCAACATATGGACTTATTGTATAAATCACTCTATTACATTAACGTAACTTCAAATGCTGAGTCATGTTGGTCGATAGCAGGATCAGACATCTTGGAAGAAGGTATAGGGGCACTATAAGTTTTCTTCAATTTTTTTTTGCGGCTAGCAGAATAGAACCGCTTCTTATACAATCTGGATGAATACTTTTCAAAGTGTCGCGAATACTAGAACTAATATATTTTCGTCAATGTGTTGACATAGTAATACCTAAGATAAGTCTGGAATTGGAGATCATTTATAGCATGTTCCCGTTTCGCAGATAATGGCTTTCCCTAATATACAAATGCAAAGCATTGCTTGAGCTTTTCAGTTTTTCGACATCAGCCAAATTCGTCAAACTGTCCTTAACGACTGTGGAATTCATCTAAAATATTCGAATAAAGAGATCATGTATGCTGAGATGGTCTAGATGCTCGCACACACGATACTTCATCCCATATGAGACAGTATATGCATCCATACGCTCATCTCTTCTTCTGTAGGTTTATGTCATGGGATAGAGACCTAGGCTGAAAATACAATGTACCCATCTGCTGAGTGCAAAGATCAGATCAATTCTACTCAGGCCTGAATTACAATTACGACTGATCTGTCGACTGGACTTGATTTTAAGCCGAAGTCGACGCTGAGGTGAAATTTGTAATTAAATTAAAGCTTCAACTGCTTGAATAAACCAGAAGTCCCGGCTTGTGTGATTGAACTGAAGTTTGTCCCAGCCAACACCAACTTTGCACTTTGAGCAAAGTTTAGTTTCAGTCACAGTCACAGTCGAAGTGGAAGTTGCAATTGTAACTTGCCACATGCATTTACCATTTGGGCAAAGTCGCAGTCGAGAGATTAGTCGTAATTGTAATTCAAGCTTAAATGTCGTGAAATTTACAATGAATGATAATTTATCATTCGGTTACCAGAATAGCCTGTCGAAATTAACTAAGTTGGATTGGGTCTATGTTTTTTATTCTTTTTCTGGATTTTTTCGTAAAAATAGTGTGATTGGGTTTGAACATAAGAAAACAAACGTATTTGAAAAATTATGTGAATTCGATGAATCATTTGGAATACAATTCTCTAGTAAGCGAGGAAAGAAACTTACAAAATAAAATTCGCGGAGGTAGAATTTATATACTAATAAAAAAAAACCTTTTCAACAAATTAGGTATTAATCTTGATTTGACCATTTTGGTGTTAAAGAAGAGCTCGATAAACTTAAATTAGAATCGTTATTGTTATTTATAAGAGCTGAAAGTAAACAAAGCGCGTTAATATAAAAACAAATGTCTATAGAAAAGCAATTGGCCCAACTCTAAAATTCCAAATCATGAGAAAAGAGAATCGAAATGTTGAAAAGTAATTAAAAAGATGAATTGGCATAAAACGTCCATAACTCGAACTAGTAAAGTATTTTTTCCTGTATTAATCTGATACTGGCTATAATTTGGAAAAGAAACTTTTTCAATTAGATGTAGTTTATAGGGTTTCGTGGTTTCAACTCCAGATGTGGTTTTATTTGTCGTAGTATACTCGTTAAATATTTACTTTCATCCGAATTATCTGTCAGGCAATGACCAGTGTAGCTTGCAGGCAGGCAAAAACGAGTATAGGGGGTGGATAGACAAAGATGAATGTAGGTGTACTAGTGTGGAGGGCAAACAAGTATAAATAGCCCAAAACTTACGTCTGGGATTGCCTGTCAAAGATAGGGGTCGAAATCAGTACAAAAATAAGCAGGTATCCCAATGTTATGTGCGTACGTGTAAAATGATTAAGAGTTTCTTATCGAACACATATGTATCTCTGATGTATTTTTAATACATATAAATAGTACAGCTACCAGTGTTGGTAAACACAAATGAAGAGAGAGGCAAGGAAGATTATGATATTGAGCTGCAAAGGCTGGATGAAAAGGCGAGAATGATTTTATTTTTTCCCCCGGCAAATTATTATTAATTTAGCACAAGAAAGCACTATTTTTAGGGAAAAACGAGCTAAAAGTGAGCATTTTTGTTTTTGTTTTTAAGGGTGTTACGCCAACAACTGGGCAGATCCCAGATTCCAAACACCAAGATTTCTTTTTAATGAATTTATTATCTTAGATTCAATATGTATTCATATGTAGCAGACTTTTTAATTGTATAAATTTAGTATGGGGGAAATTAAGCGAAATTAATGATTACCACATAAAGAGTTGGCTAAGAAAACGAATTTTACGGAATAAGTTCTTTAACGAGGGACTCTAATTTCGATTAAAGGTACGTTTTTGGTGGCAGCTGTTGACGGCGGATGTCAGCAGTAGCTGCTATCGACAGTGCCGGCGTAAGCAACTGCTATATGTGTATCTCACTATTGTGTAAGTGATAATACCCTTATTTATCACGTGTCTGAAATAATTCGCTCGAGAGTTGCTTGCATTTTAATATTAATTGTAGCAATTATTCCTTCCTCTCGTCTTCGTGTAATAACATAAAATTAATTATGCTATTCACTTATTATTAAACCATTTCAATCAAATGAACCCAATTGTAATTCGTTCAAACTTTGGTTACCAGACGCCGGAACCAGACCACTTGGACGTACTGTTCAGACGCCATGTTTGGACGCCACATTCAGACTTTGTAGCCAGACGCTTCAACGAGATTGTACCTTTAGATTGGTTCAGCAGCATGTTGATAAGCAGCACTTATCAGAGTCATTTTGAACAGTCAGAAGACTTCAGAAAGGACATTGACAGATATGGACCAAATGCTGTCCAGAAGTGCGAGTACCTCCAAGAAGTTTCTTGCATTAATGTATAAATAAAAAAAAATATCAGTCCGAGAGGAATTAAGTTAACGTATTTTTTTAAGAGTTTTTTTTAACTTAATTGCGGGGCGGCAGACGAAGCCCGAATTTCAATTTTTCCCCTCAAAGGAGGGGAGTTAGCTCTTGACCCTTGGGACAGAATTTGATGCGCTTCGGTTTATAGATTAGTGTTGGCCTGAGGAACAAAATGCACTAGGTGTTCATTCTGGATAGCCTTGGTCCATCTTCCATACAAAAACTGTCAATGTCCTTTGGTGACTGGTACTGGGACATTCAAGCTAACAACCTTTCAATTAACAACTGCTACATGAACAAGTGTCTTATAAAAAGTAGGCAGAGTTCACAAGATTGAAGTTCTTAAATGCTAAAATCAAAGTTGGAGAAGTTAGGTTTGTATATCTTGCTTAGATGTTTTTATGTCAAGAACTTCTTTAAAGAACTCGATCGACACTTTATTTAATGTTCTGAATGTATCAATTTTTAACTTTGGTACCTTACATGGGCGTAAAGCTAAATTCTACGTAGGTTGTGATTCAGATAGTCATAATAAATTCATTAAAATCATATTTCTATATCTAATTCCTCTGTTAAAACACGCATTTTTAGCAATTGTTTTATGATGTAGTGTTCTTATCAGGAATCGTAATTCTAGAAAGATATCTTTATTTTAAAAGGTACTCAGGCAATTGATTTTTCATCTACCGTCCGACGAACCGCTCTAGAAAGAAATTTGAAAAACAATTATTGGATATACAGGGTGTTTCCGCCTGGTGGTCCATAGACCAAGAGGTGATAGTACTCATCTAGACGAACAAGAACTTGAATGGCAGTGGGTGGGGGTCCATATCAATCGTTTGGGAGATACAGGGTGATTAAGGAATTATGCTAGTTTTTCACAACACACCCTGTATCTTAAAAGTACAGGGTGTAAGGTCGCTGTCAAGAGCTCATTGTATGTAGAACTTCATGGCCTTTCCAACGACTGCTCAGTCCCGTAATCCTCCCCTCTTGTACTTCTGGTGGTCTAAAGTAAAAATTTCGGATTTTCTTACCATTTGTTAACGAAAATCCGAATTTAGACGTCCATAACACCTGAGAGGTACGGGAATAGTTGAGCAGTCGTTGGAAAGGCCATGAAGTACTGCATACAATGAGCTCTTGATATCGACTGTACATCATCTACATTTTAATATACAGGGTGTTTTGTGAAAAACTAGCTTTTTTTCCAAATCATCTTGTAACTCTGAAACGGTTGATATGTACCCTCCCCTCTGCTAAACTATTTTTTGTTTGCTTAGGTGAGTACTACCACCTCCTGCTCTGATGATCATCATGGAGGAAACACCCTGCATATACGAAGTTTGATTGAAGTTTAAAGAACTATTTTTTTACTCGATTTAAGACAGCATTTGCGGGAAGTGTTTCTGCATTACTTTATTTTAAAAAGAAGTTTTACCGAAATCTGTTTTAATGCCTTTATGGTGAACATTCTCCATGCATAAAACTTGTGATTATTGGTTTAGACGATTTCAATGTCAGTGATAATGAATGGTCTGTAACACCCAACAAAATTGCTGATGCATAACTGGAAGCTTTACTCGACGAGGATTCATTCTAGACTAAAAAAAAATTTATCAGCAGCATTAAATGTTAGCCAACAACGTATTTCACAACGCATCACCATGGCAATGGTGCAATTTAGTGGTAATTGTGTTTCATATCAATTGCGTGAAACATACATTCATTGAACGTCGAAAGATTATTTCCGAAATGCTGTTTGAAACACAAAAAAAAAAACGGGTTTTTACAGAGAACCTCGTCCGAAAGCATGGATGAAGCCAACTAGGTCTATTAACCCCAAAACATCAATATCCATGGATCAAACGTTATATTGTGTATCCGGTGGGATCAGAAGGTGCGATTTACTATGAACTGATGCAACTTTCAGATACTATTACTGGTGATCGTTATAGAGCCAAATTAATACGTTTAAAAAGAGCTCTCACGCAAAAACGAGCAGAATGGGCGAATAGATACTACAACATGACAACGCGAGACCAGATGTTGCTCCACCTTATAAGAAGGATCAGACTGGGAAGTTCTACCTCACCATTTCAGCACTTTCTGGTTAAGTTCTTATGGAAAACTGGATCGCTTCAGAGGAACCAGAATTCTTCTTTCAGTATATTCCCTGAGAGAAAAATAGGGGAAGATTGTAGATTCAGATGGAGCATACTTGGAATAAAATAAAAATATTATTTATGTTCTCAGTTGGCCGTGCTTCAAAGAATAAAAATAAAATAAATACCTTAAAATCTTCTTTATATACCGAGCAAATTTTCAAAACAGTGGGGCGACTTTATTCACAGGGTCTAAGAAAAATTATAAATTTCATTTTAGAAATCAACTTACATTGTTTCGACATTCGTTACATGTACTTTTATTATTTTAAACATTTTTACAATAAGTATCTGTGTGGGAATTTATTATTAAAACAATATTCTACAAAATGTCTATGCATAGCAATTAATTATAAATGTGCACACAGTAAATTAAACTCACATTTTCCATGTAGACAAAATACCTCTAATTCTCATAAAATTTGTTATTTCGTTGGTCGTAGTTCATTCCATTTTCTTGATTTCCTGGTCACAGGACATTAAACTTTCTCACTTTATGAACTTTCAATGCCAGCGGACAATTTGTAAATGGAAACCGGATGACCATATATATGACCTCAATTCTATTAATACCTTCCGGGTGATACAAGATAAAATTATTGAGGTGGTGAAAATCAGTAGTAACCTGAGGGAAGCAGGGTGATATTAAATTGCTACATTGGCACAATCATAACTTCCGAGAGTAAATGAAGTTTTGTGAAGTGGAGTGGAAATAATTTTGTAAATGGTCTTTTACCGGCTATTATCCGAGAGCCCTTGGAATCAATTACTATGAAGTAGTTCTATTTGTTTTTTTTTCTACTTTTCTATTATGAAACAACAAGGACATCAATTACTTTTCTTACGAACCCTGTGTGAAAAGTACTTAATGAGAAACACTTCATTCTCCTTTTCATAATGAAAAATTGCTCTTACGAAGGAAGTAGCACGTTAAATGGAAGTGAAAATTTCCATTATTTCATAGTTGAGTGAATATGGTAGAACGTGAGCTCAATTTCCGATTATATAATTCAGTGTTGTCGCAGTGGAAGGAAGAGAAAATTTCCTTTTATTGCAAACCTAATTTATTACAGGATTTTCGAAGTATTATAGTTAGACGAACATGAAGCATGATAAATTAATTCGGGGAAAATTATGCAAGATGTCCACAGCATCGTGAACATTAAAGAGAGAATCATATTTTTTTTTTTTATAATTAGTGACAAATTTACAACTGAAAATATTAATCAAGTTTTTTTCAATAAATATCCTGCATAAAATTATTTATCTTGTTTTATTGCCTACATCTGATATATATGTATGTAGCTGTGCGTTTTTTGGAAATTATGGATCAAAACACGGTAACAATCGTTAACAATTGTGGGATTCAGTATTTGAGGGTTTTGCCTATTTTGATTATTTTTTCTGATTGATGGCTGTCAACACAGTGGTAGAAATGTTCTGCTGGGGTAGAAGAATTGCTTAATGCGAGAAACTGAATGCCTGAAGGACGAATCTGTGGGATGTATTCACCCTGGTTATCAGTTACTACCTAATCAGCCTAATGGCTGAACAGCTTGGGGCATGAAATACCAAGAGAAAAACCAAATGATCCTTATGACAGGTTGATGGCATTAAGCTACCGCTGTGGCTAGGAGCACCTCGTTGACTGACAGCCGAGCCGACCTTAAGCCGAATTGGCTGCTGCACTGCTACAAGGTGTCCCGATGTTGATATGTGCCTCTCCAATATAGATTGTTCCAATAACAATCTGCACTGACGCTAAATTTGGAAGCAGACTGACTCTTGGCACCAAGCCAACCTTATGTCCTCTTGACGATGTTCGAGAAGTTGTCGTAGAGTTGAGTCGGACTGCTAACCTCGATCCTTCATCACCTGGATGTCGATTGGCTTGCTGAAGACCTATGAGTGCTATCTCCGAAAATTAAAGTTTATCGGGACTCAAAATATCTGGGTATCGGCTATATATGTAGATCCTCATAAGTTAATTTTTTTTTATTCAGGTTGGACTGTGGTTACAAGTACAGCTTGTTTTATTTTCTTCATTTTATGCTTAATATATTTTTAACTCTTTTATATTTTTTCATTCTATATGTTTCTAGCGAGAGTGTTGACATTAGATTCCATACAAAATTGTTTTTATTTTTTTATTTTCATATTCTACGTCTATTTAGCTAATTCTCTCTTTATAATAAGCAAGATATTTCAAATTATTTCGCAGGTATTTGTTTATAGCTATTAGACCGGTTTTTGGGAACTATCGGCTGTACAATCCGGAAAGAAAGTGTCGCTACAAGTATACAAGAGAGCCCAGGAACTGCAGAAATTACTCTATATTTCATAGAAAAAAAGATACAAATATTTTAAAAGTCATATAGCTGAGTTCTCAAACCTTCATTCCGAGTGCAATCAGTAAGGCGGTGTTTTTAAAGGTTATTAAATTAAGGAAAATGTACGCTCAATCTACGAGTTAAAAACCAAATATGCAGGTTTTATCTGAGGAAGCATTAAGTGGTGGGAGGCAAATTGCACAGAGAGTGGGATATGTATATACATTGCTATTCAAGCGTTCACTGTAAGATCACTGTGACGGAGCGCCGATTTGAGAAACATGGAGCGGAAAAAGTGACCGATTGTGCACAGATGATTGCACGATTGTTAGGCAAAGCTTAAGAAGTGCTTTTCCCACAGCAGTAGAACTAGTAGCGGAGGTGAGAAGAACCGATAAAATTAATATCGGACTGCATAGGATGCGTGTGTCCGATGAAATCAGATTCAGCATCTTTAGATCTGATGGAATTCACTATTTTTGACATTAAAGGGAAAAAAATTCTCGACGAGAATATCTTCAGGCCAGATGGTTTGGAGCTGTTTTGATTTACATAGGCTGGGTTTTCTTCGCTTCGTAATTGCTAACATGAATGCAGACTATATAGAATGTGAGCATTACCATCTTGAAGGACAGCATGGAACTGGAAGGGCATCTCGGAAAGGAATCGTAGGTCATATTTCAAGACGACGATTCTGTTTCTTGCCATCAAGCGAAACTGGTAAATATTCTTCATTTATTTTATTTCATAGCAAAATCTACTTAATTTAACCACAAGTTTCAGGTTAAAAGTAATTTAAAAGAAATCGGCATTCAGACCATGGACTGGCCAGGGAATAGCCCCTAATTTAAAACGAATAGAGAATCTGTGGAGGATAATGAAAAGGATAGTCGCTGAAAATCACCCTCACCATACTAACATAACCTCAATTTCGTAGTAAATCCGAAATCTAGTAGATTCTATGCGAAAGAGTTCAAGGCTACTGTATATGGTAATAGCTAGCCGGTAGATATTTAAAAACAAAAATTTCTGCGAAAAATGTAGCCCTTTTGACCGACCGTATATTTAATTTACGATTAGAAATACTTCAAGTGGAATTTATAATCAATCCGTTGGAAATTTCTTAGGAAAACCAGCAAACATAATATTATATTTGATTTAAAAGCTTCAAAATGTTGTTTTCAGTAAAGAATCGGCATTCATTTTTATTAACTAAAATATAATCTTATGATCTTTAGTAATTATAATTTGCACCTTCAAGTATAACTTTTTATTTACTTTAGTTGAGATTCTCACATTTAATTAAAAAGAAAAAAGAAAAGAAATGTTTCCGTCTAGGTGGTCCATTGAGCAGATAGTACTCACCTAGACGAACAAAAAATTGTATGTTCACATCAACCGTTTGGGAGAAACAGGGTGATTGAGAAATTATGCTAGTTTTTCACAAAACACTCAAAAAGTACAGGATAGGTCCATTCGTTTGCTTCGGTGCAAGTGTAACTCAGAACTGTCAAGCGTATTACTACACCAGCACCAGAAATCAGCTGTTTTTCAGTGCGGTCCTCGCAAATGAATGAAGTGGTGGTCAAAAGTGTAGATATAAATATTTTGGTTCGCAGAGCCGTCCACCGGGTCAACTAATGTCACTGTATTCATTTTTTATTGTTTAAAAATACTTGATTATATTTATCAAAATTCTATTTAATTGTTTGAGTACACTTATTTGGTTGTTTTATCACAAATCAATTTAATTATTTAAATTACTGAACGCACTTGTTTTTACTCAAATCAATTTAATTATGTAGATTACTAAGCGCACTTGTTTTTTACTTAAATCAATTTATTAACTTCAGTTATTACGGTTGCTTAAAAATTACCTTATAGTCTAAGCAAATGACAATGGTCAAATCATCTCTTCTACACTGCTTATACCCATAATTTCGATGGTGCAGAAAAATTACACTCAGTGTACACTACACCGCATTTTGACAAGCAAAGGAATGGCTTGGTGTAATTCAATCTACCTTACAAACGAATGGTTTGGTGTAGTTGAGTGTAGTGTTCCGGACTACACCAAGCATGCAAACGAATGGACCTATTGTATACAGAACTTTATGGCCTTTCCAAAGACTGCTCAACTAGCCCCGTCGTACTCTTCTCCCATCCCGTCACGAGTTATTGTGGTTTAAACTAAAAATTTGGGATTTTCTTACCTTTTTTTTTTATTATGACCTCTATTATTTTTTAGAAAAAAAATGTCGTTAACATAACTTTTTTTTTTATAAAAACTGTAAGCTGTAGACTCTCCTCTTTCAGTTGACCTATTACACCATATGTGCTAACTGTAGCTGATAAACAGTTATTAGCTCATAACCTATTCAGGTCATACCCAAATTAGACGATTTTTTTTTTTGAATTACGATTTTCACGCCCTAACTTATCTTTAAAAATAGGTGAAGAGCTAATAACTCTTTTACGGCTACAGATAGCACATAGTGTGTAATAGGTAAAATTAGAGAGAGTCCACAGTTTACAGTTTTTCTAAAAATAAAGTTCTGTTAACGACCTTTTTGATAAAAAAAAAAAAAAATAGAGGTCAAAGTAAAACAAAAAATGGTAAGAAAATGAGGACCCTCCTGCTATACAATGTTATTTTCGTCTAGGTGAGTACTATCACCTCCTGCTCTATGAACCACCTAGACGGAAATACCCTATATTTTGCTGTTAGTGTTCTTAGTTACTTCTTGTAAGTTGATCTATCTCCAATAATATGAATTTTACTCCATTTAATACTTCAGTTAGACTTCGTGTAAACAGAAGTTGGTGTTTCGGCAACTTCTGTGTGAAAAGATTTGCAATTATTTCCATATGTAAAAGTCACTCACAAAACAACTTCAAGAAAATGATCCTGGACAATTTTCATAAATGGATTGCAAAAATGCTATACATAGTTTCACATGTAAACAATGTTAAAATTCGGTTTTGAGCAACGGAGAACTCGAGATGAATCCATGAAGACCTCTACACCCTCATGGAGTTATAGCGCGATGTATCATTTGAACTCGTGGAGCCATTTGATAATTTTTTGTTTGTTTGTATTTGTTACAACGAATGTCGTGACTGTTACCGGGGCCCAATAATGCAAAAAAAAAAATCGAAAAGTTGGACAGCAAGGTCTATACAGGATATGTAGTTTCAACAAGATGACGCCACATGCCATACAGTTTTCCTATCGAATTACTTATGTTCATGTTAGGTTATATCGATTAACCATTTCTTTCGCCTGATATGAACGCATTAAAATTTTGGTTTAGGCTGCTTTAAGGAAAGAGTATACGCTAACAACCCGATTAAAACCGAACAACTGAATGCCAACAATCATCAGGAAATCGAACAAATAACTTTTGACACGTTGGAAAATATTATTGAATTTCCAAAATTTATGTCGCCAACAAAGGCGTCATTTGACCAATATAATTTTTGTACATTATTGTCAGTCTTTGAATTAGCTAATTTATTCAAGTTATTCAAAAATAAAATGGTAGGTACCCTTACATAAAATACACCCTGTACTTTTAGTATGGCTTCAAAAAAATTACTTGCATCATTACAGAAGTGGTTTTCGATCAGAAAAAATGGAAATAAAATTGTCCTATTTTTAACCATCAAGAATAGAATTATTTTATTACATTAGGAAGTAGCAATTTTACATTCAGAAGTATTATTTACTTTACTATTGCGTAATTTTAATCGCTGTCGCTTTACATTATAAAAATCTATGATTCTTTCATAAACAATTTGCAATATTATGTAGTAATTTTACACGCAAAATTTATCGATATCACATAAGGTTGTAAATTTACTACGCTGTTGGCAAATTTTTTGTCAATTTTCATCCTTATTGTTGTAAAATTACTCAATTTCTTTTTCTTTAAAATATGCTAAATGGCCCTTTACCGTTGGTTACTCAGTGAGATAAAAGAGATTTATTTTCTCAACCAGCGCTATCGATGAAATGTTTCAAGTAGTTCCATATTGAGCCACAAAATGAGAATACAATCATTTAGCAACTGAGACATTTGAGACTTTATTTTTTGTGTCTCAGTTGATAGAACTTGGATTTATCGAATATATTTATTTTATAACATTTAATGTTAAAACTTTTTATTTATTGCTTTCTTTCTTCAGAATATTGAGGCAATGTTAAAAACAGCTGATTGATTTTAACTAATCCAACAACTCTGGTCTATTTTTTTTTCTCAATTGTAGACCTGAGACAGTGTCTAGCAATATTCCTTAAGCCCCGGGTTTTCGAGTACCCGGTTCTTATCCGGGTACCCGGGTTTCATGGGTAAGAGTCGAGAGTACTAGGGTACCCGAGTAAACTTGGACTCGAAAATTGAGTACCGGGTACCCGATCTCACTTGAACCCGGGTACAAACCGTAACATTAGTGTCTAGTGCAATTCGTTATTGTTAACAATTTTTTAAGTTAATTGTCTTTCCAAATGGACGGCTGGGCGTGGTTTGATGGAAGTTTTCAAATTCATATACAGGGTGTCCCATAAGTCGACGTTAAGACGGAATCGGGTGATAGACCAAATCATAACAGTTACCAGAAAAATATAAAAAAAAATCTAAGTCATATATTTTTTAACTTATAGACATTTCCTTTGTTTTCGAGAAAATGTACACCCTGTGATGGTTTTTTAGCTCCTGTTGCTACAAATCTTTACTTTTTTTCAATATTATTTTTCTTATGTAATCCCGAATAGTGTTTATGTAACCTGTTGCTTTAAATTCTAAGCCAACTGCTCCAGCTTGGAAGAAAATGACATATTTTGTCGTAAGACCGTAACTTTAAGATTTTAGTTTGAGCGAGACGGAGAATCTTAAAGTTACAAGGCAAGCTTTGGGTATACTAGAATCATTTTTAGTAGGTGAAAAGAAATTTTTCGAAATTGGGTTTCTTGAAGAAAAAAAATTTTTTTTCGTAATCTAAGAAATAATGTAGCAAGTGTTATACCATTTTAGAATCTTTATTATATGAGCCAACTTTTAAAGTTACTTGCCAAACTGGCGTAGTACATTTTTTTTTTAATACAGTCAGTTAAAGTTTGATGAACTATTAATTTTCTATTCTTGGTTCGGAAAAATGTGACATTTTCTTCCAAGCTGGAGCAGTTGGCTTAGAATTTAAAGCAACAGGTTACATAAGCACTATTCGGGATTACATAAGAGAAATAAAATTGAAAAAAAAAAAAGTAAAGATTTGTAGCAACAGGAGCTAAAAAACCATCACAGGGTGTACATTTTTTCGAAAACAAAAGAAATGTCTATAATTTAAAAAATACATGACTTAGATTTTTTTTATATTTTTCTGGTAACTATTATGATTTGGTCTATCATCCGATTCCGGCTTGATGTCGACTTACGGGACAACCTATATATACAACATTATTAAAAATTTAATATAAAAACATATTTTGAGATTTTTTTTATAAATTGTTTCTAGTCTATATGCCTTTGCTCTAATGTCTAGTTGTATTTAATTAGTGCAAATGGAAAATTCTGAAAAGTCTCCTCCGTTTTCATATAATATAAAAACAGCAATATTTTATGTACATTATTTTACATAATTACTTTCTTGTTGAGATTGCCCTGACTACCGATCAAAATACACAGTGCTGCAAAAGTTTTTAGTGAAATATTATTAATTTTGGCTAAACCGCCACAGTTTTTTTATTCCTTCACATTATTTAAATTAATTCTATTTTATTACTGTAAACTGCATATAGAATTTGTCAAGATTTTAATTGTGGATAAAAGTTAATCATCTACAACAGAAAACTTTAGTACGGAACTGCACTATCAAAGTTACGCCAAAGTTACGTTAAAGTGAATTTCTCATATTTTCGTATAAATATTCTTGGTCATGCGATTTCGTAATTCATTTTAAAATTAATACAGAAAAAAAAAACAAAAACAGTAACAACAAAAAACAGAAAAATTCGTGTCCTACTTTATAATAAAAGTTCACATGCTATAAGCCTATATCAGAATACTGCTGCCATAACCTTTCATGGGGGCCTGTTGTGGGCCTTGAAACAATTTCGTAACATGAAGAGAAAAAAAAAGGAAAAGTACAAAAATAATCTCCACTGTAAATTAAACTTGTAAATGAAAAAGAAAGTACAATTCCTGCTGGTTGCTGTATATTGCTGGTGGTAATTGTTGATTTTACTCAATATATATTTCCTTACACCATTGTTATTGTGCAAGCTTTGATTTGTTTGTGACTACCAGCAACTCTCAACACTCAATATCTTCTGTCCATACTTGTATGGATTCAACAGAGGTTTGCATAATTTTTGTTGGGAGTAAAGCTTCTTGTTTACCAATTTGCCTAAACTTTCGGAGTTTTATTTTTCACATTTACATAAAAATGTTTTTTTTTTCCATGTTGTGATGGATTTTAAAATGGGCTCATTTGGCATGGCAAAAGGGATTTACCAGGACGTACCATGCAGGAAGTAATTCTTGAACGATTTTTAATTAAATAAAGATTTACAAGGTTTAGTCAGAAAATATACGGTTAAATTTGAGCTAAAGTGCAGTTTATAAATTTTGAGAAATGTACCATGTAGTCAGTACATAATGTAACTCAGGACTTAGTATGTGAATTTTCTTGCATCTGCTAATTTTGAAACTTTGTTATGAAAAAATATGTTTTATTATTCAAATGAAAATTTTATTCAATTGAATTCTCGAATACCGAAATGTCTTCGAAACAAATAGAGAAAATGTTGAAAACCTGAATACAGACCCAGAGTCACTTAGAGCAACTACAAAACCCTCGAGAATACTTCCCAAGCCATGAAAAAGACTCCCTCACTATCACATGAGACCCCCACCAACGGAGTCCTACCATTCTAAAATATTTGTAGTGCTCTTATGTAAAAGTGACAAAAGTTTGATTTGAATAGCTCCTCCGCCCTAAACTATTTATTCATACAGAAAATGGCGTTCTGATAATCTTAAGCTTGCTTTCTTATTTTCCGAAGTTAAATAAAATTTTTATACCTTTTCTAACAAAATTATTTAAAAAAAATATTCTTTAACCAAATGACTACGATTCCTCAAACAAAAACTCTCAGCTGAGTAATCATTGTATATGCCGCTGCGCCGTCTCATGGCATGCCGTGGGCTGATAACGAATGTAGATGCCTACAGATTCGAACTTCGGCTGCACATAAACACATGCAATTAAGCTGAGAGTTAGTCAAAGGAAAATGGTAAGGTTACTTTGTAATTAAAACTATTTTATTATTTTGCTAAGTATGTTATATGTAAGTGTAGCCTTTGGGAAGGTAAGGAACAGAGCTGGGCAATACTTAAGTAAAAAAAGACTTATATACTACTTAAAATACATTTTCGTTACTTAAGAGTTATTACTCAATACTTTTGAAATGCGCCTACTTAGTACTTGAACATAAGTACTTGCTTCTATTTACTTGTACTTAAGACTTAGTTTTGTACTTAAGTGCAAAGATTTTTACTTAGGTATTTCTGAGTCTATTAAGTACCTACAAATATATAACTGTTCGTAGAAAAGCAAATAAAGGGTTTTCCAATAAGAGGTGTTATTTTAATTAGCCCGCTATTTCGGTAGATGTCACTTTTGGAGCTGTCATTTTTTGACATTTGACAAGTAGAAACTACGCCATTAATAAAAATGGAACGATACACGATTCAACAATGCATTTAAATTATTAAAATTCACTATAAAAATGGTGAAAATGTGGCAGAGACGGTTCGTAAAACACGAACATTTTTGGGTCGTCGTGAAGCACCTTGTCGGACCGCAATACAGAAATTGGTAGAAAAAGTCGTGCTGTCGGGACAAGTTAGTGATGTGAAGAACAAAACCCGTGCACGTCGCTCAAGAACAGCCGAGAATATTGCTGCTGTAGCCGAAAGTGTTGAAGAAAACCCAGGTTTGTCCATTCCTCGTCGTTCTTTGGAATTAAACATTCAACAAACGTCATTACACCGTATTTTGCATAAATATTTGGGTCTTAAGGCTTATAAAGTTCAGTTAACACAAGAATTCAAGCCGGCCGATCATCAACAACGTCGAGTCTTTGCTGATTGGGTCCTGGAAATGCATGAAAATGATCCGGAATTCCATCGAAAACTCATCTTGAGTGGTGAGGCCCATTTCCACCTCGATGGCTTCGTCAACAAGCAAAATTGTCGCATCTGGGGCTCGGAAAACCCAAGAGTTATTGTTGAAAAGCCTCTCTGCCCTCAACGTGTGACTGTTTGGTGCGGTTTATGGTCCCGCGGGGTCATTGGACCTTAGTTTTTCGAAAATGAGGCTGGAGCAACAGTTACGGTGAATGGATTGCGCTATCGACAGATGATTAATGATTTTTTATGGCCGGAATTGGATGGTATTGATCTGGACAACGTTTACTTTCAACAAGACGGCGCTACGTGCCATACAAGCAACGAAACCATTGACCTTTTACGGGAAAAGTTTCAGGACCGTGTTATCTCTCGAAGAGGTGATCACAATTGGCCACCGAGATCTTGTGACTTAACACCTTGCGACTTCTTCCTTTGGGGCCACGTGAAAGAGAAGGTCTACGCCAACAGCCCAGCGTAGATTCAAGACCTCAAAGATGGAATTCGTGAGGCTATCGAGGACATAGGGCAGCCACTTTGCGATTTGGTTATGGAAAATTGCATGAAAAGGATATGGTCCTGTAGGCGTGGTCATGGTGGTCATTTGGCTGATGTTATTTTCCATTATTAACGGCATACCTTCCACTTTATAATGAAATAAAAATCCGATCATTTATCTCAAAAAATGGCATTTTTCTTTGAATATCAAAATAACACCTCTTATTGGAAAACCCTTTACAATCTCTAGCGCAACTCCTTTTTTGTTGAGTTTTAAAGCACGCAAAGAACTGTCAAAGAATGTGAAGCACTCACGCGTCAAGGCAGAGCCTTAGACAAAACTAATAACATACACACAAGACTGGGCAAGTAGAACACAAACCAGTAACGTCTCGCTCGAATATAAAATCGACGATGCCTCGACTTGATGACATAACCACTGATATGTATAATATGGATTGCAAAAATTGGGCTTACTTCTATATTGCTGACTCTTTCAGCCTAAGCACCAAGTACCAACTGAGAAAGAACTGAAAACAACAAATAAATTAGTGAATTCGTGGAAATTAATGTTTTTAAATTAATCATTTACGGTTATTACTGACAAAAGCTGTTTTATCAAAGAAAATGTAGGTATTCATTAGATACGCAGAAGAATTTCTAAATGTTTTATTAAAATCACTTTCCGATCTGCGTGCTCACTTTTTTAACTTCCCGCCAATGATTTTTTCAATGTTGTCACCGACGTGAGAACTCTTTTTGATACAAGTAATTGTGCCCACGTGAAAGAGAAACGTAAGCAGCCAATATTATAAACGTCAGTGGACATAACCAAGGGTAAGCAAGCAATGCCTCGCTCCAATATAAAATCAACGATGCCTCGACTTGATGTAGGGAAGGCCCCAATTTTTTCTTAGAAATTTACTGGAAATTTTTCCCTTAGAATTGTTATGCATTATTGGAGGGGATAATGGGTGCTTGGGCGGAACTCTAATAGTTTTTGTGAGTGTACCAAGGAGAGGTGAAAGTTTTACTCTACTTGTAGCACCGAAAACTATGAAAAACTATAAATAGTAGCCACTGTTTACTATACATCTATAGTTTTCAAAAGGTATTTATTTATTAATATCTATTAACTGAATTCGATAATCTTCATTATATTACTGCCAACGTACAAAGATTCTAAAAAAGTACTTAAAGTACTTCAAAAAGTACTAAGTACTTGAAAAAGTACTTTTTATAGACTTAGGCTGTGTGCCAAACCAGACTGTTCATTTGAAAAGTTCGGTAAAAATGTACTAGATCAAGTTGCTTGTGCCAAACAAGAGGAGTCTTATCACGTGACGTTGTATTGACATTTGTTGTATTTGATATTTAACAAAATCGGTAAATGGACGAAGATATCGAACTTATAATTTTAATTCTTCAAATGCTGACGAACTATTTGAAATACATAAAAGAGAAGAGGAGGAAAGTAAAGCGTTGTATGCTAAACAGGGTAACCAATATTCTAGTTTTTAATATATTGCATATAATAATGTTTTTAATATTTTAGCCACGCTTAAATTGTTCCAATCAAAAGTCGCTGCTCTATAAGGAAATACTGAATAACAGTGACCAGGGTCAAGAAGTTCATTTGAAAAGATTATTGAAATTATACCATCAAAACATCACGGGTACAGTTTTTAGATTGGATCTATCAGTTTTTTTGCGGAAAGTTTAATATAAATATAAATTTGTAAAACTCACATACAATTGTAAAATGAAGGTCGACAATTAGGAGGGGGAAATAAATACAAATTCAACTGTCGTTTTTAGTTTAGTTTTATTCGCTTTCTGAAGAAATTTCAACTTCATGTTTATCCTTCCATTTAATGATTAACTTTAACAGAGTTCATTCATTAAAATTTTCGGAAGTGATGGCTCTGCTTTCGATAAGGAAAAGTATAGAATTGTCATTGAAAAGTCTACTCGCCAGAATACTTTTCGTTGAAAAGTCGACTTTTCAAACGAAAAGTCTGGTTTGGCACACAGCCTTAGTACTTAGTTACAAGTACTTTTCATACATGCAGTACTTGTACTTACGCTGAAGTATTCCGGCCTTCGGTACT
Source organism: Dioctria rufipes (assembly GCA_963924295.1). Classification (NCBI taxonomy): domain Eukaryota; kingdom Metazoa; phylum Arthropoda; class Insecta; order Diptera; family Asilidae; genus Dioctria; species Dioctria rufipes. The sequence goes on along the minus strand of OZ002740.1, from coordinate 337,598,852 downwards.
TGGACTTGTACTTAAGTACTTTTTCTTTCGTACTTTCCCAGCTCTGGTAAGGAACTACAATGGAAATTACTAGAAGACTATTTTTCTTTATGTATAGTAATTTAGGCTCTATAGCACATATAAAGTCAATGTTTGGCACTTTTACATTAGTATCAGTATAGAACATTTTAGAGAACGGACTACAAACGCACGCTTCATGACTTGGGAGCTTGGAGCAGTGCGAGTGGAAAACGCAAAAACAAAACTTAAAGAAACATTAGGGGAAGATGCTGTACCTTGGCCATGTGTGTACCTTCATCATTTCAATTTTCATGCGGGCTGTAGTTACCTCCTAATAAACGAGTTTTATACCGATATTATTAGTCAACAGATGGCACTAAAGATTTTCTGGGAATTAGTTTGTTTTACAGAATCGTCGTTAAAAAACGATGGGTATTTGTCTTGAACACTATAACCATTTATTTGTACCATATCCATATGTTCAAGGTGCAAACAGTGCGTCAAAGGTACAAACAGTGCGTCCAAGGTACATGATCCTCATTTTAATTTTTATTTTAATTACGTTTAGAGCAAATATGCCACGCAGCAAAGATGCAATTAAAAAAGCCAGGACGTCAGAATTCAGAAAAAATCGAACTTTTCAACCCATTCTGCATTCTTAATGCATTTTAGAAATTCATTGAAATTATTTTCAGTGAATTTAAGTCTGCTGTAGAAGAGAAATAATCCACTGGTTAATATCAAGGCAACCGTGGATGAAGTTATTAAAAAGAATATGCCATATAAAGCAGTATAGCGAAAGTTCATAAGATTTCTAGAACAACTCTTATGCGCCATGTGAATTTACTTAAAGCCTCTGGCAAATAATGCTTTAGCTATAACAAAAATAACGACGTAAGAATGGTTTTTTTTTCCCAAGAAGACGAATTGTCGTTAGTTGAATACTTAAAACAAGCTTAGAAGTATAAATTACGGTCTTTTATTGCAAGAAATGCGTTGTTTACCTTTTCAATATGTTAAGGCTAATAAGAAATGTTATAGTGCAGAATGAGATCAAAATCACAAAGCAGGAATATTGTGGTTACGCCAATTTCGTACAAGGAATTATTTAGACTTATCGTTACGAAAACTAGAAGTAACGAGTTTGTTAGGATCGATGGGTTTTAACAAAACCATTGTGGCTTACTTTTTTTATTAAAAAGATGGGACCTAGCCATGTTTATAATTGTGACGAATGTGGAATTAGCACAGTTCACGTTCCACCAAAGATATTGGGATTCAAGGAAGAAAAACAAATTGGCAGCATGACTTCTGATGAAATGGCAATTAATGTTACTATTATTTCCACAATAAACGCCAGTGGAAACAGCATTTCGTCTATGCTAATATTTCCTCGAGTCCACTTTAAGAATTTATGATGAAAGGGGATCTGCCTGGTTCAATAGGGGCCCGTAAACCCCTCAGGTTGGTTAAACGAAGAACTATTTCTAACTTTTCTGGAACATTTTATTAACCAGACAAAGCCATCTATTGGTCATACAGTTATATTTATAATGGATACTTTCACGGTTATTCATGTGTCTGTTTATATTATAGTAAGGGCCAAAGAAGTCGGTATTATTTTTATGACTTTTCATCCACACCCAAACCACAAAATGCAGCCCCTAGGTCGTACAGTATTTGGTCCCTTCAAATCTTTTTACAATAAAGCTATTAACGAGTGAATGATTACTCCTGGGAATGTTGGGAAGCCACTTACGATTTACGATGTTGCAGAGATTTTGGATAAAGCATACATACACCCACATTTTCACCTCGAAATAAATCATTAGCGGGTTTAGGGTAACTAAAATGGTCCCACTAAATGAGGGTATATTTGGAGAACAAGAATTCCTATCTTCAAATGTCACTGACTTCCTATTTCATGAAAAATAAATTAAAATAGAGAAGACAATTTATTAGACCCTACCCGAAAACAATGGCTAGGAAATCAAACAGGGGAGGTCGATAACCAGAAAAATGTCGTATTTTGACGATACATCAGACAAGAAATCGAACTACATATCTAAAAAGTAAATAAAAAAGAAGGAAATAGTTCATCTGTAAGACGTTAGAGAGCACGACTTGTAAAAATCGGAGGAAAAAGTCATTTCACTATTACGTAGCCCTCATAGTTTTCAACAATCAAAACGCTGAAATATTTGAGCAAAATCGCCATATTCTCATCAATTTTTGCTCGATGAAAATTCAGAAATTTTGGATCTAGCCAAAGAGGATGTGGTATTGACGCTCCCATCTCCTTTAAGTGTAGCCGGAACGTAGTTGACTTTACAAATTACGATATTAATTAATAATAAAGTGTTTTTAACAGAAGCAGGTATTTTATGGTTTTAGGGATTTCCTAAATGTTTTGATTATGCAAAATTTTGGTTTTATGTGCAAATTTTCAAGTATGGGCTCACTCCTCTTCAGACCACAAGACCATATGGAATTTACATAATTAAAAAATGAAATATGTTATACATATCTATAGCAATTTTTGTTTAAGTAACCTGTTTTGTAATTTTTGGTTGAATAAAGAGTGTTATTTAATTTAAATCTGTTGATATACTATCGGTTCTTCCTAGTAAATTACAAATACATGTCCAAGGTAGGTGCAATACCCCACTGCCCATGTAAATCTACGATCGATGGTCTCTTCTAAGTGGCTTCATATGAACGATTTGTTTTTTAATCAATTATATGATATTAAATCGGGCCACAGGTGCACATCTAGGTTTCCTATAATGTTTACTAGATGCATTTGAAGCTTGGGAATAATCGTATATGAACCACCTTTGTTAAAATTTACGGTAATCCACTAAGATGGTAGGTTTTTTTTAGATTATCGATTAATTAATCTTAACGAAAAATACCGTTTTCCTGAATACGAGGTGTGACTATAAAATAACGAGACTGTTGCTGCAAAACACTTTATTTTGCATTTAAACATTTTTAATTATCACCTTCAATATACATCCCTCCTCTATCCATAAAACGCTTCATGCGAATTTCCCATTGTTCAGAACAGTGCTGGAGGTCTTCTTCTGTGAACAGCTTCATTGGACTAAAATCTTGTTCCTCTTAATGCAGATTTGATCTTAGGAAACAGATAAAAGTAGCATGATGCAAGGTCCGGCGAATAAGGTGGATGATCTAACACTGGGATGTTGTGCTTGGCTTTAGAAGCGTCTTAACAAATAACTCAGAAGAAGCCTGCGCGTTGTCTTGATGGAGCACCCATGACTTGTTCTTCCATAATTCGAGTCGTTTTGTTCTTATTCTTTCACGGAGTTGAGCAAGAACCTCAAGATAGTAATGCTGAATAATAGCTGGACCTTCTGGAACCTAGTGAAGGCACACAATCCCATGACTATCGAAAAAAACAATCATCATCGATTTTAATCTTGATTTTCTTATTCAAGCTATTTAGCTATCGGTTGTTAATTTCTACAGTTTCACTAATCGCACGAATAGGTAACTGACGGTCGGATTGAATTAGATTACCGACTTTTTCAATATTATCATCCGTTTTTAACGTGGAAGGGCGACCTGGGCGTGTATCATCTTCAACGTATTCTCGACCATCTTGGAAACGCTTAAACCACTCAAAAACTCGCGCATGTGATAACATTCATTGCTACACACTTCTTTTAATAACAGATAAGTTTCAGTAGCGCTTTTTTCAAGTTTCATGTGAAGTTGCACGACGATTTGTTGCTCTATTATGACACTTATCATTTTTCCGGCAAAACAAAAGAACAGCTCATATACAAACGAAGGCCACGGCCAGACTATTTTTTTGACCAACATGAGAGGCATCGCATTCGAAAGACAAGGCTTCACGCTACACAGTTGTCGGTCGTTTTTTGGAGCACTGTGAAAGCATTAGTCTCGTTATTTTCTAGCCACACGTCGTATAATTCATTCTGAAAATGGGTCTTTTCAAAAGAAAATTGCCTACTTTCTGGCACTTATTGAACTTTTTCAGCAATTTTCGCTGGACATGCTAAGAAAAAGTGCAAAAAACGCAGAAAGTGTTACATTTTGGGTACAGAGTGTTATAGGTCATTTTAAAGCAAAGCTTTTGGGCTTTTTAAATTCAATATGAAAAATTGATATTCATGCCGGGTTTTTTGATCAAAATAGTAGTTAAATAAAAAAAAAAAAAAAACACGAGTAAAAATTCCAAACTTCAAAACGGAAAGGGTGAGGGACCATTGGAAAGGTCCAACGATTATCTATCTACCAAAGTTTAAATCATCATTATAGGGTGCAACGTTCAGAAGTTACAGGGTGATCTATAATAACATACCCAAATATCTTAAAAAGTCCTGTTATCTCGGAAACCGTTACGTTTTCTGCCCCCCCCCCCCCCCATACAATTTTTTGTTTGTCTAAGCATGACCTATCCGTAGCTTTCGGTGCCAGACCACATACGGAACACCCTGTATATCACTTGGATAGTTTTTTTTAAATTTTTTTAAACTTTTTTGATTTTTTTACTTTATGTGGTTTGTTATCCTTCTTTACATCCCAACAAACATTTTAAGATTTGTCTAGTCTATAGAACGTAATTTTTTAACTCAAAATAGATTATGAATTCCTTGCTCATTTCGACGTCATTTAGACGTAAGTTTTCTCCGAAACTAGGACATGTTGATCAAATTTTCGTTTAGTATTGACTTATTATTGACCCCTTTCCAGCGACGCCCTTTTTACGTCAATATTTAAAATTTTTAGACAATCGAGCTTAGTTTCCGTCAAATATAGACTTCGTTTTGACTGGCACTTTTTTAAGTCGACATATGACGTCTTTCAGGAGTTCAAGTTTAAATAATGTAATCCGAATTTGATCACAAAATGACCGACCATGCATGTATTATACAGAAATATATGAAAGAACGTCATTTAATGACTCAAAATAGACCCTAGATTTAACAGCTTTTTGCTTTTTGTAGTCCTAGTTAACCCTCTAGAGCTTAATATTACAAATTATTTTTTGTTCTTAAAATCTTTTTGATATCTTACTTTTGCCGTCTTTTTGTCGTCATTTTAGCTATTGCATAGACACGGGCTGTCTATTTCTCGTCTGCATTTGAAAGTGGCACTGCACGTCATTTCTCGACTTTTCGTAGCTTCGTGGAAGGACTGGCATTCAAGATTTACATTAGTCTTGTTCAAGCAGCAGTACCAGCAACAATCCTATGATGTTTAGTCAAAAGTACATATATCCAGAAATGTACTATGCGCTACTTACGAAGTAATCGAAATAATATTCAGTTTTTTTGAAGTTATGCATTTTGGATACATCGTTTTATTTCAATGTTTTTGTGAACGAAAGATCAATGAAAACATTGAAAAATGCTTTTCTCGATAAACAACGTAAAAAATCAATAATTTCTTCCGAATAATAAAAACATAGAATTTCCCTGCCTTTTAGTTTAAGTTCTATTGGAAATTTCTTCCTTCCAGGGTGGAAAAGTGAGTTTTTTTATTAAGCGTTTTGTCTTACGATGTGCCGACTAGAGGTCATTTTGTTTTAATAATTGGTGGCTAATATCACGACTTTATTTCCGTCTGAAGACGTGTTTCAGATGTTATAATGACGTCTCCTGGGCAACCAAAATGTACTCATTCAGTTTAATTTTCGAGGTTATTTTGGTGGTTAATATGACGACCTTATTTCCGTCTGAAGACGTGCTTTTGGTGGTACATTGTCGACAGGTCGATGTCAAAAAGATGTTCGATTTAACCAAATTTTGATTTTGACCACTTTTTAATTTCAGTACAAAGGACTGTCTATTGTATGTACTATTGACCAGACAATGTTTGTTGGGCATACTACCAAAACAAATAAATTCGAATTTCTTTATTATTCTTATTATTTATATAATTCTTACTATCCCACATCTTCCCGTCATTATAGTGCATACAAAGAAAAAAACTAATTCAAAGCTTGCAAACAAAGAGTGTTTCATATTCATAGATGGTTTAATGTAAACATTAAATTTTACATCACTTAAAAATTATCTTTACGTAGTTACGCGCTTATGTTGGGCTCTGAATGCAATCTTACAAAACAACAAAAATGAGTCGAAAACATAATTTTTCATTTATATATATACAAAATTCTCATTTGTTTATGTTGTAAGTAAAATGATAATATTAATAGCAGTAGTGAGAAGAGGAAATCACCTTCTCTAGTCACAGTTATGAGAATTGTATGGCGATAAAAGATTTCACAGTTTTTATTAAGTATACAAAACGTGAGTAAAAACCCAGGTGAGATCTACTAACCTCGAAAAAGATAAAGAAATTTATGACAACTTTTTTGTTGTTGTTGCTGTCGCTTTTCTTTTATTTTTTATTTTTTCAATAATATGCCACCCGCTGCGCTGCGCTGCTAATTAGTATATTGAATTGCCGCATAAAGCATAAATATTGTGGATGAAATTATACGGCGGTTTATACATATACATATATGTATATACTTCATTCATATCCGAGTATTTCATATAAACTGAATTTGCATGTGCTGCTCGGGTCATTGGCCTTATTGTAAAAACATTGCTTTTCTTAGGTTTGGCACCTGTATACTAGACTCAAAGTTTTTGTTTTCCGTACGTATTTAACAATACTAAAGGTAACAACAAAACTTATACAATATACTATACACAGAAATCATACATACCTACATCCTATATGTACATACTTAATAATTTTATAATAAAGTTTAAATACAAAAAATAAAAAATTAGATTTCAACTCACTTTGTATCAATCTTCATGATCATTACACACAAAATCGTAAAATATAAAACACATTTTTTTAAGTGATAACAAAAAGTTATAAGATTTTCATATTTTCAATATTAAACGTTTGGAATTGAAAAACTACGAAGTAAGTAATATACGACATTTCAAAGAGATTGATGGTGGGACGCGAACCCCATATTCTCTTGACCGATCGTTTTCGTAATGACTGAAAAAGTGCACAGTATGCATAGAAATATTATGGTCTTGATGTCTGCTTTCATTATTTACTTTTATTGTGGTAATGAATACCAGTATATGGCGTTGGATATATTTTACATATCTAAAGCTTTAAGCACGTCTTTATCTTCTTTGATTTATACATAAAATCATATTTGACATCATGTTACCCATTGATATAGGTAGTGAATTAAAAATGGCAATTCACAGAGCTTCATAAAACAATAAGTCAAATAAAAAATCAAGTTAATGGATTGTGCTTTATATACTTTGAAGCTTATCTTAACTCTACAAATAACATATGTAATGTTTGCATGTATTTTTATATGTTACCTTAAGTATACATACCTGAAGAACAGAACATAACCTTTACTAACAAATTGTATAGATAGGGCCTTTTTCACACAAATCGAAAGGAGACTGTACCGAAAGATTATATAAAACTTTTCGTGACATACCATAAAGGACTCAGCTTTAACATACCTAACTTATGCCTTAAAAGTTCTGCTGAAGATTGGTCAGACAAACGCGAAAACTTTATGTACAAATATATATATATATATTCCCAGCATTCTAAATATCAATCAGGTAAATAGGATACAATTCATTTTTACGACGTAGTCTTCTTACACCTTGCCCAACGGTTTGTGAAGACTTACGCCTTACAAAATATACGATTTCTCACACTCTGTGAACTACTGGCAATGACGACCTCATTTAATGCGGTCTTTTTTTTAAACAATCAATTTTGGAAAGGGAAAGAAATCTAAAGAGGCCAAATCTAGAGAACTGGTTAATGTAATTTAGTATAGTTACTCATCTGTGCAAGATTGATTGTTGAAGCGATTTTCGCATCTATTTCTAGCACCACGGTTCGTCGGACAGCAAAAATGATTATAACCAATTTTATAGGATTTCATATTCTGAAAAACTTTTCAGTACAATAAAAACATCTAGAGCTTATCGTTTTTACAGTATACGAAAAAAACCTAAATTTTTATATGGCAACACCAAAAAGGGGCTACCTGATTTAGTCCATCTTTGAAGCATTATTTGGCATTAGGTACTATGACAACATCATGTACAAAATTTCAGCTGTCAATGTCGATGCGCTCTCAGGCAGTGTTCAAATATATAGTGAAAAACGAAATTTTTGTATGGCAACCCTACGAAGGAGTAGCCTGATCCGTCGGATTTTCGAACGTAAATTTGGTTTTTTTTTTAAATGTTTTGTGCAAAATTTCAGCTCTCTACGTAGTAGTAAAAAACGAAATTTTTGTATGGTAACCCTATGAAAGAGTTGCCCGATTCGTCGCATTTTCGAATTTAAATTTACTTTTTTCTTTTCTTTTTTTAAATTACGTGTGCAAAATTGCAGCTCGCTAAATGAACGCGTTCTCGAGGACGAACGGACGGACGTACATGCAAAAATCATAATATGTAACTTTTAATATTATGCGTGGGTGTCTAGCCCATTTTTCCCTACTAGCATTATTTCTGTGCATTACAAACGGAAGTATACCCTCTTTTCAGTCATTTCCGAATCAAAAGAGAGAAGATTAGAAATAAAAACACAAATTTCCACTAGCATTCAGCTTTTATTTTTAGTTTCCGCCATTTTATTTTACTGACTGGCCAGAAATCTAGACAGTACTAAATAATCAGTTAGGCTTTGCAAGAATCTGTATGAGTGTCACTTCTACTGACTCGTGTAATCCCCGGGTTAGAGACGACATTGTTTCGCTAGTTATTTTCAATCTCCTAGAGCAGACAGGAATTATCTTAACTTTTTGTTAAGTGTTGTTGTTTTACATCAAGTGTGATATTGAGCACAGGTTTCTTGAAATTGAGTGCGAAATTGTTCTCTATTTCCTGTGTCTATTCAACGCACTTTTGCTGATATATGTAGAGAGTGTTCGGAAGTTCGTGCACACTATTTAGAGATTTGATAGCTGGAATCGATATATGTAAGTAAAAAATTATATGGAAAAGTAAGGGGTAGAACACATCATCTAATTCGTTCTTCATATATTTTCTTGCTTGGTGACTTAAATATTGATCTGCTTTCCGATCTTCTACATTCTCACTGTACAACAGGAATCTACTAATTATTAACATGTTGAAAACGAATTATCACATCTCTGATTCTATGTATTTGGTTCTTTGAAATGTAATTTCGGTTTTTCCCAACAGAGGACTTAATTGTATTTTTTCACAGACAACTTACGTCACACTTAACCCGCATTGTCATTATATATTTTGACAGATGATATAGCACAGCTTGTTTGTGAAAAAGTTTGATTGATGTTGCGAAATGGTTTTTGTTTGGTGCCGTATTAAATATGGAAAGTCGAAAGCAGCATTTTCGGCATATTTTAATTTTTTTTATTGTATCGAAAAGGTAAAAGTGATGTTCAAGCAAGAAAAAAATTTTTCGATGTGTATAGAGAAGATGTATTGACAGAAAACCAGTGCTAAAACTTGTTTGCAAAATTTCGTTTCGGCAATTTTTATGTTGAAAATGCACCACCACGTTCTTGAAGGCCATTTGAAATTTATGAAGACAAAATAAAAGCATTGATTAATGCAAAACGACGAATAACAACTTGTGAGATCGCTGAGAGATTAATCGAATTCGACCATTCATGATCACTTGAAACGTCTTGGTTTAATTTAAAACTCGACATATTGGTTCCAAATGATTTAATATAAAGAAATAGGTTACATTGCATTGCGCATACGAGAATCATACAAGTTTGGTAACTTGCCAAAAGCTTTTACAGCTTGGATGGGATGTATTAGCACATCCATAATATTCCCTAGACCTGACACTCTCGGATTATTACTTGTTCAGGTCTCTCCAAAATTGTTTAGACAGCAAAACCTTTACTTCAAATAAGGACGTCAAAAATGACGGATCAGTTTTTTGCCAGCAAATATAATTTTATGAGCGGAGCAAAAGGTATTGAACCAAAATGAAAAATATATATACATTATAAGAAAATCGTCTTCCATTTTCACAAACAAGCAAAATATTACTTTCCGAACAGCCCAATACATTGTTCGATGTCATTGCATGCATCAAATACAACGGACTTTAGTTTCAGAAGATCCTACAGAAAAGAGTACTCTTTCATGTTGCTATCCTCTTTAGGTATCAAGCCGGTCTATTTGCTATCTAATCTTAGTTTATTGAGGAATAACATTTTCAATAATACAATTTTATTTTGTACAAAAATCAAGTGAATTTTAACGAGTAGCTTTATACAATAATTTCAAATTGACATTAAAAGCGAAAAATCTGGTAAAAAAGAAAATTTGTACAAAAGAAGAACCAATTCAAAATTTTTCAAATACAAAGACAATAAAATATAAATTGAGCTTAAAATATAAATAATATATAATGGTTGAATAAATAAAAAAACAAAACCCTTTCTGCTACTCAGTGACAGCTAAGATAAATAAAGGTACACGACTTGCGTCAAATGATTCGAATTCCACTGTACTTCTACATAATATATGTGGATAACTCACTCACATATAAACGCTCAATCCCACTAAAGTTCCCTACGAAGTAAGTTGAGTAGCATATCGTAAAAAATGGGTTTTAAAAAAATAAACGATGTAAAATCTGAAATGATTTGCATCCGTAGGTCGACTATAAACACCCGTTCAAACATAATCAATAACTTAAAAATAAAAGCAAAGCCAAATACTTCGGGATATATTTCATCAATCTCTTCTAATTCAGCACTCACCTCTGATTCGTGTTGACAAAAATAAATTTGACAACATTCCCTCAGTTCTGAACAAACTCCTACTCTGCATAAACAATTACTTCGCCCAATTATCACTTACTACTTTCCAATCAGGCAACGCTTTTACCAATCTAGGAACGATGAGTTAAACAGGTCACTACTTCAAAAACAAAAAGCTAAGGCTGCCAAAATCCTCTCACTGACGAGTACTTTTTGGAACAATCTCAACACCAGAAGGAAAAGGATCGATGGACAAGCTAAAAAATGTAGGTATAAACGATCTCCAAATGTGTCGTTGAGATATATGGCTGATAAAGCCTAAAATGTCTTCTGCAACAGTCATCGAAGCAGCATCCAGAAGCCGCAACTTGTACAAAAAATTTCTGACAATTTGACAGCTGCATGATGGATGATGACGAAAATACATAAAACGGATTTTAGCCAGCTTCTAGGACAGCAATGTTATGTGAAATAAATGCAACTGAATCTCGGATTTATTTGATTGGTTTTTTCGTTATCATGCGAAGGCTGCATAGGTAGCAATAAGGCTAACAACCGTCATATGTAGCCAATAGGCGTCAGCTTCAACCACTTCAACCGACTTAAAACGTTTGAAACGAATGATAGTCGTCGTTTGGGATGTCGAAATTGCAAAATGTCGATGAATAGCTGGTGCGTTATCATGGTGGAAAAGGCAGTTTTAATTGAACCACTGCGCTGCCTCTTTTTGACGAAGGGGACGTTCGTCAAACATCTCAAATCAACTCAATAGAAATCAGTATCAAATGTCCTTGCTGGGAGTACAAATTCGGAGTGCACAAGGCCATCTACATCAAGAAAAACAATCAACATTTTGGGATGTGGTGAATTTTCACTTTTTCACTGAGACGACAATTGCTTTGTATCAAAGATCATATACCGAAAAACCGAAGTTCTATCATCTAACATTATTCTAGAAATGAAAGTTGCGTCGTCATTGGTCTGTTGACAAAAATGCATGTTAAAATTGATTGAACTATTCCAAATGATATTCCTACAATGCAGAAACCGTTTTGATTGTTAATTGTAAAATTTTTACGAATAATTCAGTGACATTTACCCCAGTTGTGCGCTGTTATAGGGACGATCCAGCTACTTATAGTCTTCAACTGACATTCGACCATTTTGACCACTTATATGTATTGTTTCAATATCGTAAACCTGGCGAAGCATTGCAGCTGTTAAGGCATTGGATTTCCTAAATTTACACAAAATTTTATGTTCACGCGTTATTCGAATTTTGCATTCATTGCTGACCATGTAGAGGATTCAAAGCACGCCTTAACAAAATAACTTGTGAAATAGATATCGACGGACACAGTAAAACTTTTGACACACATGGCTTAACGCAATTGATAACTAGAAGCATTTGCCTAGACGATAGAAAATGGATATACTTCCTTAGCTCTAAGCGACGAAAAAGTCGGCTGATGCCAGATGAACTGGGTCCATCGACACCGAATTGGAATATTCATGATTCAAAGGTTATGTTGTGAGTCTGGTGGAATCAGAAGGCTGTTATTTATTATGAACTCCTCAAACCGGCTGAAACCATCACTGGGGATCGTTAGATCACTGGGGATCGTTAGAGCACTACAGTCAATACGTTTGATTCGAGCTTTGAAGGAAAAACGGCAGACACGATAAACTCATTTCGCTGCATGACAACACTAGGTCACAGTTGATGAACCGGTCAAAAAATATTTGAAAGGAGTGAATTGGGCAATCTTGCACTACCCGCCGTATTTTCCAAACAGTGCTCATTCGGATTTCCATTTATTCCGATCCATGCAATAAGCCCTTACTCGAGAGCCGTTTGCTTCCTACGAAAGTATCGAAAAATGGCTTGATTCGAGTCGAAAGAATCGGATTTTTTTTTCGGCGTGTTTTGGTCTTGGCTCTTTTTGTTTGTTTTTTGCTTCAACAGACGAAAAAACAAATCAATTTTTGGCAAAAATCACTTCCTGATGGCCTCGAAAATTGAATTTTCTTTCAATTGCGCAGAGATTCATGTGAATCGGTTCATCCGTTGAAGCTGTGGATAGCCCCACGCGCTGAAAAATGTTGTTCCCAGAAAAACTCATATAAAGTGAAATGTTACAAAAAATCTTTGACAGTTTACTTCAGTTATTCTAGCACTATACTATCCTCCAAGAACCGAGTGTGCTGAATCTGAAAGTTAACGGTCTCCCGAAATTTATGAGGTCACCTTAAGTAGCCTCAGCTACCTTTTTTCCAGCCGGGGCGGACGGTTCCGCTCTCAACAGGCTGTGAATTCTAAAATACTTTAAATATGAAAATATCTTTTTACCCCTAAACACTTTAAGGATAATAATTATGTAAAAAAATAATCGAATTTTTCATCGTCCCCTTAATATATATGCTGTACATATATATGTATGTAAAAGATAACGTTCTCCGGAAATGAAATATATTATAAAAAGTTCTTAAAATATTTAAATATTTTATATTTTGCGTAGGTAGTTATTGATTAACACACATTTTCTAAAACTAAAATTATATGTAGGTACGTATTTGTGCAAAGGAGATCAAGTCTACTTTTCTATGATTAATTTGGCTCATTTGTAAATATTTAAAAAATTATAATTATCTATAAAATTTTTCAAATACCTACGATAAAAACTATAGGAGTTAATCGGATACATACATAACTACTTTTTTGATTTTTTACTAATTTCTTCAAAATCTCTGTTCAGAGGATAGGTAAATTGGAAGAAATTTTCAAAAACAAAATCTGATGTGTGTGTCAAATTGCAATATTGTATAGTGGTTTTGTTTTTTTCTTGATTATTTCTACGTGTAAGAATATACATAACGTATAATTTTTTTTTTTACATATTTAAATTTTTAGTAAATATTATACTTGAATTATTAATTACGATATTTTTAAGATAAAATATATATATATATATAAATAAATACCATAGATTAGATGATAGAGTCAAAAGATTTCAAAATTCAATATTGCAAAAATCAAAACAACTACCTAACTCTAAGTTAAACAGCAGCAAAAATAAATTTCTATTTAAAACAAAAATGAATATAATAAAATACAAAAAAAAAAATGTAAATAAATAAATAAGTAGAAAATAAAAAACAGAAAAACAAAACGATTTTTTTTAGTATCTTACCCGAGTAGACGTGCCTCCTCGGCAGTATGTGCTGGTGCTGATGGCATCTTAGTGTTCAGTGTCTTACCAATTTTGTCACGGTCTCTGAAATAAATACTATAAACATGCAGGCAAAGATAGTTTGTTGTACCATTTACAGAAAAAACATTAATTGAAAAAGTAAAAGTGAAGAAAATGTGAAAACATTCAGAAATTATTGTGTGTTTAGAGAGAAAAGTGCTCTGTGTTGGTAAGAGTGTTTTTTTTTTTAGAATATTAATTAAAGCATTAAGCGAAACAAAAGGCGAAATTAATGAAGTCGTTATATGTAGAGAAAGAGAAGTAAATTGTGGTGCTGAAAGCTCATGATCATATTCTTCGTCTCGTTATAAGTATAAATTGACGGTATTATTCCAGGCATACTTACAATATTATCTTACAATATAATTACATAAATATAATATAAGGAGATTAATTACTTCTCTTTCTCTTATCAGAATTATTTATGTTTGTATAAATGTACATTGTGTAAGGTGTCCGTCCAAGTAGAAATGATCTTAAGATGACTAATTTTATAATAAGTATTAGAAGTAAAACGTAAGTATAGAAAATGAAGTGTGGATACTATAATTATCGTAAATCACTGATATACATATATACCTGATATAAGGACTTGAAAAGAATATACAATCCATTTTTAGGTATATAGAGATAATTATTGATTTATTTTACACTTAATATGTGAACTTTTAACAACAATACAATACGATACTATATAATGTCTGTATGTACTATACATAAATGCATCAGATCTAATCGGAAGAAAAAACTGGATATGATATAATCCAATAATCTAACCCCCCTTTTACGAAGTGATTCTTATCACGTACAAATTCTGTTTCACATTTTATTATTACAAGCACGTGTATTCAGAATATGTATTCCCCAAAGATGATGATGATTATTATGGACAAATACACTGCACTTTTGACAACATATATACAAAGATGTTCACTTGTTCATGTTAAACTGAACCAGAATATTCTTAAAAAATAAATTCTACCCCAGGGAACTGGCTGTATAAATTTAGTTCTTTATCGGTTCTGTTTTAATTTGTATGATTTGGTTACACAGTGTTAAAATTGATTGCAGGAGGGGGATCTTATCGAAAAATTGAAATATAAGACAAGATAAGTCTGTCTCATATACTGCTAACTAAAAGCTCTTTGATCTCTTAATTTTAATTGGGAATTTTAGAGAAAAGCTGTAAATTCTGTAAGGTGAAGTAGTGATAGTAGTATATTCATTCGCTCTTCTTTATCTCAATTAGGTATGTACATATGTATACATATAAAATTTAGTATTCCTAAAGACTTGATAAAGTGTCCAGAACTGTCCCATAATTTGAGAGAGTATACATAATAATTTTGTGAGTGATGTGTGATCAAAAGAATACAAATACCGGCTGACCTTTCGTAATAAGAGTGGAGTGTATTTTTAAACAATATAAAAATTATACGCCTACGGTTATGCAATATCTGAATCTCAACTTTTATTTTCATTCATTCATTGGTTTTTGTTGCCTAATTTTAAATGAAATTATAAGAAAAAGTTTTAATTAATGCAAATAAGGTGAATTTTGAAGAAGTGTTATTTTTTTCATTCTAAGAATGGTTTGTCGGATGTTAAAAATAGCTTCTCATTCGCCGGTGATACTATATAACCGTGACACTACTACATAATGTCACTACCGTGTAAGTGAAAGTTAAAATAAAGTTTTCAGTAGACAATAAAATTGTTTTTTTTTTGTTTTTAATTATAATGCCAAAATATTGCTACTGAGGATTGGACGAGAAATATCACACTTTTGGATTTTGGACAAGAAATTAAAAAAAAAAATTAAGTTTCTTAGTTACGTTACCAATTAACTGTGAAATTGGAATTTTGCTACTCTATGCAGTTACGCGGTTATGATATTACTCATCTTGTGGTCATGCAGTATCAGCAACGATATAATATTTTTCAAAGAATATTAAAAACATCCAGAAATGACAGTTTTTTTTTTTTTAGTATACATAAAAAAATGTATGTACTCGTATAATAACTCTACAAAACATAGGTCCGAGGCTCACATCTACTTGAAACTACTCTTTTCCTACCTTTTAACATACATTTTACAAGCTCGCTTTATCTATTCCCATTTCTAGAATCCTTCCGTTCTCTATTAACAGCAACCAACAGCGGCAATGAACTGTATAGGAGTTAGAGAACATTTATAAGGTTTACAATATCACGTAAATTAAGCTAACACTCAAAATCGTCTGGAATAAAAATCAACAGACTCCCAACTATGGTAATCGTATAAAACACATGTCCGTATAAGGATTTCGGTTATAGATAAATTATGTATAAGACACCAAGGACTCGTAAGCATCTTACAAAATCTATAAATTGGTGCAGAGATGTCATGCAATATTATACAATTTGCCGTTGAAGTAAAATGAGCTTTAGAAAATTACTTTCTTTTCAAAATTTTAAACTACTGCTGCACTTTTGTTACTAAGCAAGAGAAGGAAGCTCCATCATGAGGATGGGTACTGCAGGCTAATCACAAATAACATACGTAAAATATGTATATAGTATGATTCAAAAAACTGAAGCAGAGTCTGGGATATGGACGGGTAAATTACAATAACGATATTTGGCGCTCGAACCAGGACACGATTAAGATAATGAAATGTAAAAACGCTGAATAAAACCTCCATTCTAGTGAGGTGGCCTCAAGCAGGTGAATTAACAGTAGCAGAAGGGAATTCTCACAAAAAAAGTCTAATGAGCTGCAAACCAGTATTACCTACACCACGAAAGTACACAATTGTGTAATGTTATGTTATGCCCTAGACACACAGCACTCTTAATGAAGAAATAACTAACGACTCATTAGTTTATAATGATTCAGACACACAGCCATTTCTTTAATTAAGTTGTACTGTCAAACTGGTTTTGAAATACTTATGACATTAAAGAAGCGATATGAATCGAATTAACGCAACAAACTTTGTTTTTATTTATTTAATTTTTCAATTTAACAATTTACACATGAGAAAAAAATTATATTAAAACGAATAAGTTTGTGATTTGCATTTCTTTTTCTAATTTTTCAAATGGGCAGATGCACAGCGGAACTCCAGATTTATATTATATGCCAAATCTAGCACAATTTTTCATTATAGCTATAATGAAGGAAAAAAGCACTTCATTAGTGTACTTCATTATAATTTGATTTTCGAGACATAATGACAGATACTATGTGACCTACGGCATTTTAATGAATAGTTAGTACTAATGATTCATTAGATCGTGCTGTGTATTATACCCCAACTGAAGTTGTAAATGATAAAGAAAAAGGTAAATTATACTCTCAGTTGCCTGTAACAGAACAGACCTCTTCATTTACTAATGATGGGTAACTTTACGCATAGGATACTGAGAACATATGGAATGGACAACATTAACAACAACATAGACAGAGTATTTCATATAAATATACCAGAAACAAAATATGGTGAATGGGGAAACCCTCGTCCCCTCTAAGAATATGTAAGTACATATACACATGGAAGGGTTAGGGAGCTGCCGTACAAGAAACCAAATCGATCACATTTGCATTAGTCGCAGGCAATCTCTAATTGACAGAGAGTATGTAGCAGATATGTATAGTCAACAAAAAGAAGACCCAATGCAAGCATGAATAAAAGACGACTCGACATGCAAAAACCAAGTCTATGCCCAAGCATCCTCGAGTTATATTGTGGATAGACAGATATTTGAATATTATCTGTGGTTTTCCAATAAATTCTGCCGCAAAATCATTATTTCGATGCCTTATAAATGCAATGGTAAAATTAGTAATAATTAGTGAGATTTTGTGTACCATAGACAATTTAAAATATCTAAAGCGAATACGCCATAATTCAGATTACAAAAAGTTGAAAAGTTACTTCAAAAAGCAGCTTCATAATATTGACCACCAGCGTGCAAAGGGTCCTAACTCTATTTTACTTACTTTTGAAGGTACAATAAAAAAAAAACTGTCTAGGATAAAAGGTTGAGTGTTTTTTTTTTTTTTAATAATGTCCATTAAGTTATTTTTACATAATACTTGGTAATTATAGTACTTATTTTAGTTATGACATTTTGTAGTAGAAAATTGAAAATTCGAGTTCGGAGGTTTTGCACGCATGTCGGCGATATGTTTTACATAGTATCAATTTGTGCCTACGCCTAGGATCTCAAGATGGCTATATGGTTATACAGGGTGTTTCAGATAAGGATGTCATCCTTGCAGGAGGTGATAGGGGAGCTCGAGAAACGAAAAAAATTGTACGGACAATTTTCAATTCTCCTAACGGTTTTCGAGGAATTCGACTTAAAAGGATATTCCAAAATCAAAGTGTAGGGTTTTGCATTTTTGCTTATAATTTTCAAACTACGCAACGTTGCATAGAGATCTAACACGCATTTTAAAGCAGACAAATAATTCTTGAATTGATGTAGTTTTGAAGACTTTACATAAGATAGTTGTCGAGATATCAAAACTTAAATTCAGACTTTTTGCACGAAATATCACTTTTTTTGTACTAAAAGTCCAATAACTCTGAAATTTCTTTTAAAATTTTTTTTTTTATTTTATTACCTTAAATAAAGCCTAATTTTATCTTCTTTTAGCTGCTTTTTGTTTCATCCCTTTATCTTTGTCTACTCAAAAGTTGCCGAGCCTAACGCGCGACCCTTATGTTCCATGTTTATTTAAAATTTTATGTATTCACAAAAATGAATTATTGTATATGTTGCATGTGTTATTTAGTAGGTAGGTTGCAACAATTTTAAAATGCATTGCATTAATAATCCTTATTAACTATCTTAGAACTAACCACTGAACAATCAGGTAGAGAGTTGAATTGCAGGACATTGCGCTACTCTTACTCTGCATCTTTACGTAAATTTTATGACTGTTGATGAAAATGGTTTGAAAGATATCATGTACGTATTATTTAAAGCTAGGTAGGAAGACTGCTGGAAACTCAAAATATATTAATATTCTGAATTTACCAATCACTTAACAATTAGATAGTTCATTGAACCTGAATACCTGTATCGGCAATTGTTTATGTTATATGTAAGTATCCTTTTTTCTGTAAATAACAAACAATTGCCGATGCAGGTACCACATTTTGTACAGATCTGTTGATGAAATCTTATTTAAATACTCCCGTTAAAATTTCATCTGTCATTCTTCAGTATACATAGCCGGTAAAATAAACTATTCCAAAAGTTTTGGTGTTTTAAAATAGCGAATTTACAATACAACTGAAATTTTTTATTTACTAGAACGAACAGGTATGTTTTTGCTATTATTACTTTAGGAGTTGGATCTCGAACTCCTAGTTCTATTTAAGCGAAAAAGTAATGTTTTTAATATCTACAGGTACTTTTATTCAAAGATGGGTTCATTTTCCAATGAGGAATATGCAGATATTTTATACTGTTATGGTTTGTCTGATGGAAATGCCGTAGCAGCGCAGCGTGTTTATCAGGAAAGACTTCCCTTGAGAAGATTACCTGATCGCAGAGTTTTCGCTGCAGCATATCGAGAGCAAGAGAAGGAACTCTCTTTGAACATCGAAGAGATCGGTCCAGAACCAGCTTTGTTCAAGATATGAGAGACCGGGTAATGGAACTTGTAACAGAAAATCCTGAAACAAGTATCAGCCGGATTGCTCTTAGTACCGGTATTCCAACAACGTCTGTATGGAGGTTATTAAGGGATGAAAATCAACGACCATATCATTTTACTCCTGTTCAAGAACTGCTTCCGCCTGATTTTGAAAAGCGGCGTGAATTTTGTAACTGGATTCTTGAACGGAACTTCGATGATTATACGTTTCTTGAAAAGATAATCTGGACAGATGAGAGCCAGTTTACAAAAACTGGATGTCTTAATTTTCACAATACCCATACATGGGCTGAAGAGAACACTTGAAACGTAAGAACCTCTTCAACCCAGCACAGATTTTCTATCAATGTATGGGCAGGAATAATCGGGAAGAGACTCATCGGACCTTGTATTCTCCCTGATAGGATGAATAGC
The DNA here is from genome assembly GCA_963924295.1 of Dioctria rufipes. Lineage (NCBI taxonomy): Eukaryota > Metazoa > Arthropoda > Insecta > Diptera > Asilidae > Dioctria > Dioctria rufipes. Next base: position 337,578,739 of record OZ002740.1, on the reverse strand, counting down.
GAAAGTTATTTAAGTTTTCTGAAAACCACAATTTCCGATGAACTCGAAAATATTCCGTTGTCAATATGGAGGAATATGTGGTACCAACATGACGGTGCTCCAAGTCACTGTGCACAAGGCGTTAGACTGTGGTTAAACCACAACTTTCCCAATAGATGGATCGGCAGATTGGGTCCTATTAATTGGCCTCCCAGATCACCAGATCTTACACCTCTGGATTTTTACTTATGGGGACAAATGAAAGAAATTGTCTACCAAAAGGAAGTGAGTACCAAAGAGGAGTTGGTATATCACATTGAGGAAGCAGGAAATAATATAAGAGAACAGTTGGAAACGACTGACATAATGAAGTCCATAAGAAAAAGGTCTTTGTTATGTCTGCAGTCAGACGGGGGCCATTTTGAAAACTTGCTAAATTAGTCTAAGTTAGGTTAGTTGTTTTTCCTAGTTTGTATGTAGAAATATAGTTAGAATGTAAGCAATAAGAGAAAATTAATAATAAATTGTATATCATGTAAAATTTAAATGTTTTTTTTTTTTTAATTTTTGCGTTTGCTTTGAAACTTTGGATTAAGCATTAGAAACAAAGCCAACATGTTAGGTTCGGTAACTTTTGAGTAGACAAAAATAAAGGGATAAAACAAAAAGCATCTAAAAGAAGATAAAATGGGGCTTTATTTAAGGTAATAAAATAAAAAAAAAAATTTAAGAGAAATTTCCGAGTTATTGGACTTTTAGTACAAAAAAAGTGATATTTCGTGCAAAAAGTCTGAATTTAAGTTTTGATATCTCGACAACTATCTTATGTAAAGTCTTCAAAACTACATCAATTCAAGAATTATTTGTCTGCTTTAAAATACGTGTTAGATCTCTATGCAACGTTGCGTAGTTTGAAAGTTATAAGCAAAAATGCGAAACCCTACACTTTGATTTTGGAATATCCTTTTAAGTCGAATTCCTCGAAAACCGTTAGGAGAATTGAAAATTGTCCGTACAATTTTTTTCGTTTCTCGAGCTCCCCTATCACCTCCTGCAAGGATGACATCCTTATCTGAAACACCCGTATATCAAGTCTATATGAAGGATCGATTGAAAAATAAGTTAACATCCCATTTATCAAGGACAAGTTAATAAAATTATTACTTATGGACAAAATCCTTGCTAGACTCTCACTGTCTTCACAACTAAATAGGTTGTTGAAGCATTTGCTGATACTGTGTGAGGACGCTGCCGAAACCAAATAAAAAGCCGTTGCAGGCCTGCCTAGCTGTAAAGGCACAGTTGTACCAATATTTATTTATCATCATCACTAAAGGTATGCTGGAAAAGATAATTCAGAAGGTGCTATAGACATTGAAAGGTTGCAACGTTGCAACAGAGTGCATATTTCCTTCAAACTTCATTAATTCGAAATCCGTAGCTCAAAAAATGATTTCAGAGGATTGCAAAGTCCAATATTTCTAAAAACAATAAAAACAACAAAAAAATCTTATCCATTAATATACCGGAAAAATTTCCTTCGAAATTCCCAAAATAAGCTTGCGACCTTTCTATATCAGATCCATTAAGGAAGTTCACATTTTAAAACGTTTTGTCAACAAGTGGTTCATTTAAAATTGCTATTACAAAAAGTGGCCGACAATCAACCGGCAAAACAGAATATAAATTCAAATTGACCTTTTTGAAAGTTAATAACTCCTCAAAATTCTCGAGTCTAAAAATAACCTAATTATCAATCAAAAGCAGAAACATTGTTATCCAAAAAGAAAAAAAAAAAAAAAATTGTTTACTTTCTTTGTCCTACGCAAAAAAAAATGTAAGCCGTGGATTAGCCTCTACGCCGTAGCTGATTTCCTTCAGAATAAATTTTTTTTCCTATTAATCCCAATTTAGTTTTTATAGACGACGTACTTAGAAGTGATCATCGTCTGGGCGTCTGTGGTTAAGCTATTCTAATTGCTCCATGTCGTTCGTAGTTCATTTTATGTTGCACATCGGGATGTTGTCTCGGTATACTTAAGTTGTTTTCTGTATTCATTCCTTCTAATAAAACTAGATGCACTCGATTAATCTATCTAAAACATCTGCGCAGGCTTAGCATAAATTGTGATAATTGCCCTCACACATCTCGCGTGCTACTTGTACTGCTTGAATCAAAGCTTTTGTTTTGTTGTTGTCTAGCGCTCTCTGTGCGAGATCTGTATAAGTATGAAACCACATTTTCTAGTGCTTTACTGAGATAAAAATGTTTCGGTTAGGGAGATATCAATAAGAATAATCCAACAAATGTGCGCATATTTTTAATTGTTTTTCAATAATAACCTTGGAAATGACACAATTGAAGTGAAGTTGTTTAATTTTGCATTAAAATTCTAATTAAGTAACGAGAATGTCTACGAGAGTTGTTTATTTAGTTAATCACTTTGAAATGAAAGTTGTTTTTATTTTTACTGAAATTCAATTTATGCGACGTAGTCTTCTTAGATTTTTGCCCACATTGTTTTTGAAGTCTTACAAAAAATAAGATTTCTCACATTCTGTGAAATATTGGCAATGATGTCCTCATTTAATGTGGATTTCTTTTTCAATCAATCAATTTTGGAAAGGGAAGGAAATCGAAAGAGGCCAAATCTAGAAAACAGGTCCATGTAATTTCGTATGGTTACCACCCCTCTGTGCAAGATTGATTACTGAAGTGGTTTTTCGCATTTATTTCAAGCACGGTTCATCGGACAGTAAAAATGATTATAACCAATTTTATAGGATTTTTTATTCTGAAGAACTTTTCAATACAATAAAAACGTCTAGGACTGATCGTTTTTACAGTATAAGTAAAAAACCTAAATTTTAATATGGCAACACAAAGAATGGGTTGCCCTATTTAGTCCATTTTTGGAATTGTATTTATTGTTTTTCGAAAATACTGCATTCAAAATTTCATGTCTCTAAATCTACGCATTTTTATCAGTGCCCAAATATATAGTGAAAAAAGAAATTTTTGTATGGCAACTCTACGAAGGAGGTTCCTGATTTTTTTTTTCTTTTTTTTTATGAAAGCCGTGTGAAAAATTTCAGTTCTCTTAAAGCCACTGTAACGGCTAAAAAAAAGCTTTTTTCACGAATTTTTCTCTCGCTAAATTAAAGGTGTTAAGGGTATTATCGGGCATACATTGAACTTTATTGTTAAATTTTTGACAGCGAAAAAAAAACATAGTGGCGACTCCACAGCCATCTTCCCGGGACATATTTTGCTTGCGGCACGCAGCACCACTGGTGCAGATTTCAATCTAGACCAAAACAAAAAAAAACGTTAATCTAGAGGCTTATAGCTAGAGAATGCCGTACGGATTTTTAAAAATAGTAGTTTTTGTAGATTTGGCACGAGTTTGAAAAAAAAAAAAAGTTTGATTTTTGACGAAAAAAATGGCAGGTTTTTTGTTAATAAAAAATCAACTAATAAAGTTATTGAAAATCCCGTACGGTATTCTCTAGATAATGTTAATGTTCACATCTGGTCAAAATTTCAAGTCGAAAATATGAAAATTGTTCGAGTTATGCTGCGTGCCATTTTGAAAAACCGTGATTCGAGAAAAACGCGTTTAAAGTTTTGAGAATAGTTTTTTTATTGGAAAAAATAAAAAATGCGCCCTGCTGTCGCTAAGCTAACGGATAAACAAGTTAAAGTTGCAAATGTCAAAAAGGTCAGTTGTGTTCAATTCGGCTTTTTCTGTCATCTTTAGAAGAAAGCTGGCGATAAAGCTGGCTGAAAAGCTCCAATTGTGTTGCAAGCTCCAGGTAGTCGTTTCGGAACAAGTTTCACGCGTTTGGTGGCGACCTCCATTTTCAAAGGAAAAAGGTTTCAACTATTTTTTAAGCCAATAAAAAAAAAAAACGATTTTTCAAAAAATTTACAGTGCCGTTACCTCTTAAGTAAACGCATTCTCGAGTTATCGAGAGAACAGACGCACATACGCACGTAGGTGTCCAATCCATTTTACACTACCAGCATTAATTCAATGCGTTGCAAACGGACTGACAGACTTTGCATATCCTAAGAAATTTCATTTGAGGTATAAAAAAAATGCTAGGAAGACAGTGAAATTCGTTTTGCATGTACTATTTCGTTGGGTTACAGATAGCAGATAAGGAAAAATGTGAATCAATCTTGAGAAATATTGTTGACCAACAACATCACAACGTCATATGAAAAGATTCTCGAAGATGGGTATTTCTCTAGCATCCACGGGTGTGTTTTAAAAGGTTAAATTGATATCTAGAAATACCCATTCTTTGTAAACCAAACTGTCAAAAGTCGTAACTGCATTGTAGACTTATCGGGACCACTGCAAATTTGGTACTCTCCCGTGATCGTTTTGTTTTCAAACCACCAAATTTAATCAAACATTTGATGATTCCTCCCCGACTGCACTCTCTCACATATAAAGAAAAAATTGGTTTTCGTGAGTGAAACCTGAAACACGATTGGAACATTTCAGACAATTTTATCGCCACCTTTCTTTTAAAGTCGGCTAAAAAAACCGAATTGAACACAGCTGATGGTTTTGACATTTGCAACTTCCCACAAAAACTGGTTATCTTTCACCAACTCTATAAGTGCTTCCTCAATTTTAATATTTTTGATAGCTGTTTAGTTGCTATTTTCGCTCGGCCCGACTATTGACTACTGGAGCGAATGTGGAATAATTGTCAATCCGTTTCTATGATTCCTTTTTAATTAAATTATTATACAACTTAGATATGATTTTATAATGGCATTAGGTTTAATTTAAACAACTTAAAAAAATAGAAAGACTTTTTAGTAAAGTACTTTCCAGATGGGTGCTATACGAAGAGTGGGGTTTTTTTTTTCTGGGTGATTTATCATCACAAAACCTACCAACCACGATGGGAACATTGGTTTTTTGCACAGTGCGCTTTGCGAAATAGTCCTAAAATAAAACTTACAATTTTTCTTTATATAAGTGTTGACACTTTGGATCTGGTGTGCTTAAATTAAGCTTGTCACCACAGCTGTTTATTTCTCAACTGTCTCAAAAAATGTGTCAACAGAAGTCACCCCACATCAGATATATGTATGGCATTCGTACAGTTAGCAAAGTTCAAAATTCTCTAAGTTGGCAGCTAATGGACTTGAAATTTGCAATTTGATCAAATCTCAAGCCGACTTGAAGCTAGCAAAAAAAGCTAAAGCTCTAATTGTGTTCTCCTGCACTAATTTACATTATCAAGAAATCTCAAGCTAGCTGAACTTTCAAGCTTAAGTTGTGTAATTAGTTAAGGGGTAACACCACTGTAAGTTTTTCAGAAAATAAATTTTTTTTTTATTGGCTTAAAAGATGCGTTGAACCTTCTAGAATATGAGGCATAAAGGTTTATATCTGAAAGGAATTTTCATCACTGAAATTTTAGGCTCCTCCCCGAGCCCGTCAATCCGCTCCGAAATGACTACCTGCGTCAAATAAACCCTACTGGAAACGTGCTTTCTTACCTTACTGACGCTAACACAGTAACATATGTTGTTAGGAAGTGTTTATGTTCAGTTAAAATCATTTCCATGCAAAGTACGTTAGTTTAACATCAGTACATGTAAAATTTAAACAGTCCAATTTTTCATGTCAATAACTCATTTCAAAAATTTAAACGTGTTTTTCTTGAAACACGATTTTTCAAAACGGCACGCAGCATAACTCCAATAATTTTCATTCCTTTCATTTGAATTTTTAACAATATCTTTAAAATAACATTTTGAAGTGAAATATGTACGGGATTTTCGATACGTCCTTTTAGACATTATTTATTAAGAAATTATTACCGCTTTTTGTGTCCAAAATTGAACGATTTCATTTAAATACCCGCCAATCATACAAAAATGAATATTTTCAAAATCCCCTAAGTACTTCACTAGCTATGAGCATGTAGACTAAGCATTTTTTTTCTTTTTACTCCAAATTCAAAATTGCACCAGCTACACTGCGTGCCGCAGAGTGCTTTAAATTCGACAAGCCTTGCGAGAATGGCTCTGGTGTCACCATTTACTAATATTTTTTTTTTAATAATTTTTTTCTGGTATACTTAAATATATGCTTAATAACTTCCATGAATATTATTATTCTATTACCTTTCTTTACATAAAAAAAAATTGTCCAAAAAACGCTATTTTTAAGGCTATTACAGTGGTTTAACCACTTAAATCAAATTTTTCTCGTGTATTTACTAATCTCTATGTAGTTCGGACCCCACCTAAATTTGTAAGTCGAATTACATCATTTGACAAAAAACAAGAATCTGTTCACATGTCAAGAAAAATTTACGGGAGTCAAAAAAGAATTACAAGAAAAAATCAGAAGAAAATAAGAAAAGGAATGAATAAAGTCATCCTAATCAGACTAATGGAGGTCCTTTAAAGATTAAACATTAAAAAATAATTATTTTTTCCCTCTAATTTCGTTTTTTTTTTTTTGCAGATCTTTATAATGATATAACAGAAGGGAAGTGATGCATGTAGATGATTTTAGTGGAGACAATGTGGATGGTGATAGAATAAACGAAGGATTCATTGATGAAAAAGTTTTCAACTTTTCCTCAACCCTAATTTGAAATTATGTTAAGCTCATACTACTGCCAAGAGTTTCATCCTCAAATCAGGCCAGTAAATCAAAGTCATCCAGATATACGAAAAGAAATTTGTTGAATTTGTTGTAACACAGGACCAGTCAGTCGTACAACTGAGTGTATGTACTTCAATTTTGTAAGTGTTTGGATAATCAGATTATCAACATTAAAGGCAAAAGTAAATTATGTTGGCTTAAGAGGGAGAATAATTCTCAATTCAGTTAGCAATTCGAACCAATAATGCCACTGAATTAGATAAATTCATGAGGTTTTTATTGTGTGGAAAAAATCTAAATTAGAAATGTTGTCAACAGATCCGAGAATTTACAGAGCCATATTTATAGAGCAAGTAGAATGTCAAGAGATTGATTCAAACAAATTTCGCCCACAAGGTGTTTAAGTACGCGAATTTTTAATTCTATTTCTATTGGTGAAAAAAAATTGTTATTCGTCCGATATTACAGTAACAGAAATATCGGCCGAGAACAAATTGCAAACGCTAGTGGATCACACCATAAAAAAACTTATGATGCTAGCTCAAAATGAACTTCTAACTCAGGTTAACTGTACTGAGTTGAAGATTATTTTCAAATGCGGCTCTGTGGGGTGCTGCAGGACAAATTCGGTACAAACTGAAATTTTCCAATGAGAATGATGATGATTCATTTCTTTTTGCAATATCTCTGGTTCCTTTAAGGTTAGTGGAAAAAAAAATCTTGAAGAAATTATTGTATGGTAAAATCCAACAACCTCGTCCATAAAATATTATCGTCCGATAAAAATTATTTTTTAAAAAGAGACGCAAAAGTTGGTGAAAGCCGAGATTAAAAAAATTCAACCTCAAATATAGGGTTTTCCAATAGGGACTTGACAATTTTGAATTTAGTTTGTGAACGCACCTTTTCACTTAACATCGAACTGTCACTGTCAGTTTATTCAGTAGACATAACCTTTTCATCATGGTGAAGTACACGAACGAACAACGTCTGCAAATCTTAAAAATTTACTACAGAAATTCAGAGTCGGTGGCCGCTACTTTAAGAGCGTTAACTCCGTAATTCTCGCCCTAGTAGACAGGCAGTAACAAGTTTAGTGAAAAAGTTTGAGTCTACATATTCGTTGTGTGATGTTGCCGTGCCAGTGAGACTACGGGTTGGTCGAAGTGTCGAAAATATCGCTGCCGTTGAAACGTCCGTAGCAGCAAATGATCCAAATCAGTCAATTCCACGGCGTTCTCAAGAGTTGGGCATCGCCAAGACCACTTTATGGCGAATTTTGCGTAAGGATCTTACTTTACACCCATACAAGATAAGGTTCACTCAAGAATTGAAGCCGATGGACCATTCGGAGCGACGTACGTTCTCCGATTGGGCTCTGGAAAAGATGCGCCAAGATGATCAATTTCATCGCAAAATCATCTTCAGTGACGAAGCTCATTTCTGGCTCAATGGGTTTGTCAATAAACAAAAAATATGCGGTATTGGGCTTGTGAAAATCCACATGTGCTTAATGAAAAATCACTTCATCCACAAAAGATAACTGTTTGGTGCGGTTTGCATGCCGGCGGCGTCATAGGGCCATATTTTTTCGTCGACGATAGTGGTCGCCACGTTACTGTGAATGGTGATCGTTATCGCGCCATGATTATCGATTATTTTTGGCCCGAATTGGAATATATGGACTTGGACAGCATGTGGTTTCAACAGGACGCCACAAGCCACACAGCACACGTTACAATCGATTTATTGAAGAACAAGTTTGATGAGCGTGTTATCTCAAGAAATGGACCAGTCGATTGGCCGCCTCGTTCGTGCGATTTAACGCCTCTAGATTTTTTTTCTTTGGGGCTACGTCAAGTGATTGGTCTATGCTAATAAGCCGACGACGTTGGAAGAGCTCAAAGCCAACATTGAACGCGAAATAGCAGCCGTTTCGGTCGAAATGTGTGGCCCAGTCATGGAAATTTGGGTCCAACGAATCGACCGCTGCAAACGTGCCCGCGGTGGCCATATGAGCGAAGTCGAGTTCCATTCATAAATGTTTTGAATGTACTTCAACCCGATAATAAAGTTTTTGAAATATCTCAAATGGTTTTCATTTTATTTTGAAAAAAAGTTGTCAAGTCCTTATTGGAAAACCCATTATTAGAAATTGTTCCATATGAAACAGAACTAAATTGAATTCCCTGAACTATATTTAACAATGATAGATAGAAAAATTTGCAGCTGGATGGCTGATACACCTGATCAGTGTTGCCATATTTGTCGAGCAAAGCCAACAGAAATGAACAACTTATCTGATGAGTCACGAAGACCTATAAATGAAAACAGTTTGTTATTTGGTATATCCAGCCTTTATGCCTGGATAAAAGTTTTGGAATACATTTTGCATATCGCCTACAAGCTTGGCGTTAAAAATAGGCAAATTGGATAACCGGAAAAAGAAAAAGTCGCAGTTAGAAAAAAGAAAATTCAAGAAAAATTTCGAAGAGAAATCGGCCTTTTAATAGACGTTCCTAAACCTGTCTTCGGAACATCTAACGATGGCAATACCGCACGACTAGTTTTAAGTTTAAATTTCAAGATTAAACGTTATTTTGATAGCTTTGGCATGCGGCTATGAAATAAATACAGGTATTTTTTAAAATTACTGCAAGGCCACCGCAGAGTTATACATATGTATATAGAAAAATATGAATGGTACTACATATCGCAAAGCTTACATGAGATTTTGATGCATGGGGCATTACTAATTAACAAGTCAATCTTACCCATTGGTCAAATGTTAGAAGAGGCGAAGAGAGCGCGAATCAAAGATGCAAAACATTTCAGAGAATAAAACGCTCGTTAAGGTTATTGGGCGCGATCCGACCTACTTTGCGTGGAATAGCGGACATCGCTCAAAATAGTTTTAACTTTTAATGGTAATTAATAATTTAATTGAAAATTGGTGGGAAAAAAAAAATTTATTACTTATTTAAAAAATATTTAATCTGAGTAATATTTTTTCTGTTATAAGACTATTTATATACCATATTCTTTTTTACGGACATTAAGTACACACATTAATACTAGCTCTCTCTTTCGCACATTAGCACATCATCTGTCGTTGTGATATGTGCATTATCGTGTTTTCCAAGTGAACTTTATCTATTATTCGACTCATGTGTGTTTCCTGGACTCGTTATTTGCTTTCGGATTGGGTTTTTGTCAGGGACCGAAAATAACTGGTATTTTTAAAATTATAAACAAAAAAGCTGCGATAAATTATGATCGTGGAATTTAGTGGAATATACCAAAAGATGTCTTGTGAAACCCGTTACGATTCCTGTAAAGCTTTTGAAAACAACTCTTTAAAAAAAAAAAAAAAAACTAAAAAAAAAACTAAACTGGAAAGGCTTATTATTTTTTCTGGCAAAAATAAAAAGCCAGCTTGGCTATTTATTTTTGCCAGAAAAAATAATTAGCCTTTCCAGCTTAGTTTCTTTATCTTCAAACTATTATCGGTCAGGAATAACATGTAAAGTAGTCATTTTTCGTACGTGTGTTACGTAGCCGAAAACATAGCCTGACTCCAGTGTTGCTGGAGAGATACCGACAAGGTAGAATTATTGTTACGAGAGATAATACCACGTGAGGTAAGCTCTTTATTATTTACCTTTAGTTTGTATCTTTAAAGCCTTGTAGTGGTTTTTAAATAGTTAAATGTTAATGACATGCAATAATGAATAAGACACATTGCCGTTATGAATAGATTTAATAGATTATAGCTGGCTCTGTGGTTATTGTTGGTTTGGTGGGTTATTTTAGGGAGTTTTAACCAGATGATGCGATGGGCCATATCAGAATGCGACAATATTATATTTATATTCAAGTAAATCCAACGCTACATGGACGACAAGCTATCGAGGATTACTACTGTTCCTGTATACATGGCCGTCGCACTATCGAGAGCTCCGCGCATATAGCCAGTATAGTATATTTTTTGTCTTGGGCCAGACATCAAGAAACTATGAACGCGCCGGCTGTTTTCTTGGATCATATAATAATTGATCTTGATCAAGCTGAATTAAGAATTATAAAAGTAATTGGCTTAATTTTTCAACACTTATTTAGATGAAAGTGAATACTTAGATAAATATTTGTATTGGGATTAGAAGAGTCGTGATGCAATATCATAATTATAAACATAAAATAGTAACGGTTTCATAGATTTTGAAATTATATGGATTTTTATGCATTTCTAAGTATTTTTTATACATTTATATATTTTTTTCCGTGCCTCACAATGTTGCGACCCATATCACTAATAACTAGAGTCATATAGCAATCCAGACTATAAATTTCGTTCATGTCCGCGGTGGGTCAAACGTCCATAGTAAGGTGCCCAGTGACCTTTAGTAGAGAAGAAATCATGGAAGATATCATACATATGCTTTTAAATTCTTCTGACGTTCTAATTATAAGCAAACAAAGAAAAATACCGGAAGGAAGCAGTACCCGATCAAAAAAGGTATTAAAAATGTTGAATACGCCGATTGAATGTTAATGACAATAAAAATGCTTAGCGATTAAATAAAGCTATACGAATCAAACTATAATTATTTTATTTCAAATCCGTATCAATTAGGTTTTTTATTATTATATCAGGGGAATAAAGTACATTGGAATAGTTAAATAATTTCGCTCGCTCAGATTCTAATTTCCGACCACTGTGGAGCATGGAAACCAAAGTGACCCAACCTGTTAATTAGAAGAAGCTATTAAAATCAAAAGAAAACTATGTAGAAAGAAACAGCGCAGGACCGTATCGAGATGGGATTTGAATCCACGACTACTGGAATGGTAGTCAGTGTACTTACGAACTGAGCTCCAGGGACCATAACACAAACTAAGAGATTAATTCTATCAGTAATTGGTAGGAAACAGCACAATGGGCCGTTATGGCCTCCGTGCTTGGAATAGGGTCTCTTGTCCCCCTGCCTTTAGAATAAAAAAAAAAAAATTGGTAGGAAAAATCATAATATATACATATTCGCATAATGAGAGTTACTTCTAATCAGCGAGAAACATACACATACGTCGATATTTGAACACTAGGCTGCAGTGCCGAATGGATCAATATTAAACTAAAAACAAAGCACAAAAGTGTGAAATAAATTGGCTTCCAATTTCAACCCACTCTGGAAAGAAACTTTCAACTCAGTGTTGGCTGGTAATTGTATCAATTGGGTATAAAAAAACACAACACTAACAACATAACCTCAGCAATAATTATCGAAATTGTCTGGAGTGGAGTATAATTAAAATTTCTCTTTCCTGTAACAATTCTGTGGATACCGTCGATTTCTGTGAAACCATATACATACGTACTAGAGGTTGGAGACTCTTGCTAGTCATGAAATTAAATGTGAACGTTGCATATGCGGGGAATTTCTATTGCATATATGAAAAGAAGAAAAATCGAATTCTTTTGTGAGCTTTTACATACATATGTACATATGTATAACTGGTGCAAGCCAACTCACAGTGATATTACCAAAAATCATGCAACGTGAAAAAGGTTATTTAGAATTGAATGGCGCTTTTATGTGCAGTTGAATCGTAAGGGGATATGCATGCATGCGATTCAGAACCAAAATGAAGTGATTATCGAATGACCGCAATATGCTGCTTAGAGAAGAGAATGCGATGAAATTATTGATTTTAAGTTATCCACCCGTAAATATCTTGTTAGTTGCATAATTTCAAATGACCCAACTTTATGTTACTGATCCTGTCAAGGACACAAAACATGAAACTTTACTTTGGAACTAATGGCCAGTATCGATTCAACATGTATGTAACATGCCTGGAGCCTTATTCCAGAACTCGATTCGATAAAGAAACTTGTCGTTCTCGACAGATAATTTTAGATTACAGAACTCGATTTCGACTCTTTCCAATCCATTTGATCGATTGACGTTCATAGAAGAGGTTCAATTAATTGCTTTAAATAGAAAGGAATGTAAGTGAGATTGGGTTTTCTCCTTAATACAGTTAAAAATAAATATCTACAATTTTTCTTATACTCTTACAAATTAATTTTAGACCAAAAATTGTGACACAAAAGCAGTATAAAGTGATTGTGTTATAACTAAGCACACAGATTTAGCGAAGGGGTACCCCTTAATTAGGCCAATGCTAAACGAAAATTTCTTATGGGAACAGGTTTCGGTCCAGGTTCTCCTATCTCTGCTGATGCTTCCTATGAATATCCCGATACTCGAGGTGACAACGCCTACGGGGATTTCCGGTCCCAAGAACGGAAAATCAAAGCCAACCCTAGCTAAAAGGTCAGCCCTTTCATTCCCCATGATCCCCATGTGACCAAGGACCCACTGCAGCGATACCTTGTTGTGGATACACAACTTATCCACAGACGACCTGCAATCCCCCAGTAACTTAGATGTTATCCGAGGGCCAGTCAGAGTCATCAAGGCTGCCTGACTATCTGAAAGGATAGCAATGTCCTTCCCTTTGATTTGCATATATCATGGGCTTTTTCCGCTGCCATTGCGATGGCGAAGACTTCAGCCTGGAAGACAGTGGTGTGTCTTCTAAGTGAGTACTCCATCCCAATGTCAGGTTCAGAAAAGTAGACGCCCGTCCGGCTCCCTCGTCAGTGAGAGAGCCATCGGTAAAAACATTTAGAGCGCACAGGGGAAGACCCGATAAGGCACTTCCCTCAGTCCACGATTCGCGTACAGGAACGCTCACAGAGAAGCGACGCTCAAAACGAAACTCTGGTACCATCGCATCTCGTGGCATAATGGCCAGCGGGTATTTAAGGTCCAGCCCATACACCAAAGAGCAATGAGAACAGCCTGTCCAGCAGTCCTCTCAACATCCCCATAAGCGTAATCTGCACACGGCCCTTTTGGCATCTGCCTGAATGACAAGATCCAGGTTTAGCTGGTTAAGTAAGACCTTAAGAGCAGCAGTGGCTGTAAATCGCACGGAGCCCGTAGTTCCCAAGCAGGCAAGCCTTTGCAGACCCGCCAACTTCAGGATCGCAGTCCCCACTAGCGTCCTCGGCCACCATACACAGGAGGTATTTGTGAGCATGGGTCTGACGATCGAGATGTACATACAGTGCACAACCCTCGGTCTTATGCCCCATGTACAGCCAAAAGTTCTCTTGCAATGAGCGAAGACCTCCATAGCCCTCCAAGGTGCTTAACATGGGGAGAGAACTGCAAAGTATGTCCAAATAGCTTTGGAAGAACAAAATACCCAAGCTTACGTCTTCTGGAGAAGAGCACCAAGCCTGTCTTTGTAGGGTTCACTGTCATATCTTGATGGGTGCACCAGTTCTCCAGGCATCAATCGCAAGACTTTAGGACTACATCTCAACCAGAACTGGATTCGCCATGAGTGAAAACTGTTGTTGTTCTGTCATGTTCAAATGAGCAATCCCGCCAACTGTGAGGTGAGGCGCGTAATCTGGTCCCTTCTCGCGAAGGGAAATGCGTCGTTCCAGATATTTAATGAAATAAAAGCTTTTTATGGACGATGGTGTCGCCGTACTAATGTGTATAAGTAATGCGTCGTAAGTTTAAAATTGGTAGAACGAATGTTTATGATTTACAAAAGAGAAAATGACCATCAAGATAGAGGAATGAAAACGTCGATTGACTCCGAACGAGAAGAACGCAATGTTTCCAGAAATCTCCAGATCTCTTCTCCATGAAATCATTTATGAAACACTTGGTTTCGAAGTTTGTGGGCGAGGTAGATCTCAAAACAGCTTACAGATCAACATAACGTAATGTCAAAAGAATAGCATCTTCTCGGGAATTTCTCGAGGGCTTCGAACTAGAAGCAGAACAATTTCTTGATTCATGACCTCTGTAAAGGAATTTTTCATTCAAAACAAGAGAATAATTAATACTGCACAAGGCTGGGAAACCTTAAAAGAACAACGGAGGACGATACAGAACAAAAGAAGGGGAATGTGAATGAAGGGAATGTGTTTGTAGCATGACAATGCACACAACAACAAAAAAAAGCAACTCTTGGACTCATTCGGTTGGAAAATCATCAACCACCTCGCTCAAGTTCTGATCTAAACCTTCAGATTTTCACCATTCTGAAGTCGTTTATGGGTAGAAGGTTTTCAACCGACGATGAGGTCCAGAGTGCCGTCAAATAATGAGCCAAAGAGGTGGCGAAACATTGTTTAACGTATGTATAAGAAGGCTCATCCCTTGGCTTACAAAGTGTAATGAGAAGGAAGGCTTTAAAAGTCTGCCATTTCCAAATTAAGGTAGATATGCATAATAAAATCTTGAAAAATCTTGAAAATTAATCGTCCTACGAATTTTTCAGGATATTGTATTTTTAGAATTTAGTATATATTCAGATTTTTTTTTATCAGATTTATAGCCCCACCACAAAGAAGCAGGTCAGCTTGATGATAAGAACTGACTAAGAATTGTTCTACTTTAAAAATATTCTCCAAAATAATTTTAATCATGAATGTATACATAGAAAAATATACGAAAGACAAAAGATTCAACCATCAGTAAATTATGCAAATATAAAAATATGGCACAAGCATTATCTGCCTTTTTAGTTATCTTCATTCATTAAAGCAGTCGCCTTTAAACCAAATTAAACTGGCTACAGGTAGATTACGGTGGCCATGAACTGGATTAACATTAAATTTCGTAAACAACCGGGAAAGAAATTGGATTTTTAATAAGAGAAAAAAATTACTTTGATATATGTATGTACGAGAGAGAGAGAGTCTATTGGCGCCGCCGAATTTTTAATCAACGACGACCCTTATAAGATGTCAAATCTATTTTTATTCCATAGCCTAACAACACAAAACAAACAATAATGTGATATGTATGTAACAGTGTAAGTCCAAAATCATTGAGTAAACTAAGCATTAAGTATTATGCTCAAACCTGTTTAAATGTTGTTTTACATTAAGCCTAGAGTGTGTGTTTTTAAGTGTTCTTACAGCTGTATCAATTCGCAAAATCTCTTTCTCACGGATGCGATAATTTTTGTTAATTTTTCTTTTTAAATAAATATGGATTAAAGCACAATCAAGAAGAAGAAATATAACACCTTGGCAAATAATTTTTGAGATAGTGACATT
This sequence comes from Dioctria rufipes, assembly GCA_963924295.1. Classification (NCBI taxonomy): domain Eukaryota; kingdom Metazoa; phylum Arthropoda; class Insecta; order Diptera; family Asilidae; genus Dioctria; species Dioctria rufipes. Next base: position 337,562,953 of record OZ002740.1, on the reverse strand, counting down.
TGTACGTACATTGTAGGTATACCTACTTTCTGTAGATTTACTTACACAAAAATAAATAAAAAAAACTGAGTCTGTGCTTAAGACCGCACGACCGAACTAAAATTTTTTAGGAATTTTATAAAGAAAGTCAACTTTACTTCAAAATATCTATCAAGCATAGGTAGATCAATTTATTTTTTCCTATATCCGCAGGATATCATTTGGCACTATCATTCAAGAACTCGAGAATCGTAATTTGTTCTCTTCCAATTTCGAGACAATTTAATATTTATTGAAAAAATCTCTGAGTTTACCGGAATGAGCATTTCACTTTAAAACCTGATGATTGTGACACTCATTCAGTGCCCAGTAAAAATTTTGTACGCGGTGTGCGCCTTGAGAAGTTTTCAATCCTACACGCTGGTGCACCTAGAGAGGTTTTCACTACAAAACTTCTTATCTATTTAATTGAGCCGATTATGAATCGATTATGTACTTATGTGCACTCTCACACATTTTTATAGCATTTAGAGTACTCTATCTCTAAATGCTAATGGACCCTGTAGACTACAAAAGGCAAGAGACAAGAATGGAACACATTGTGTGTCCCGGAAGCTAGTTACAGAATGGTAATTATCGTCTTGTATTTATGTCACATTGTATGTGTGATTAAAATCTGAATTTTAAATTTAAATCATATTTAGACTGATGAATAATTTTTTATGAAGAAGATTTCTCGTCTAACCGACTGAAATGTATTGAAAATAATTTCAATAATTTTACAAAATGCATTTTAAGTGATTTTTCAACCCAGCGATCAGAGAGGTCTCATCAGTATGGTTATCTCTGATCGCCTACCTATGCATTTTGTAAATTTATTGAAATTATTTTCAATAAATTTCAGTCTATTAGACGAGAAATCTTCTTCATATAATTTCTACTTGGTTTATCCATATGCCGCCAGGCAAAGAAGGGAATTTAAAAGTACAATGAGAAATCTTTCTACCATATAATTCACACTTACTTTTTATAAAAAGTATTTAACATATATGGGGAATTGGTGTGACTCCATCATTGACTTTCTATGGTAGCCGATCAGAAATAACCATACTGATGAGAACTCTCTGATCGCTGGGTTGAATAATTTTTTATGTATTTACAACAGGATGTTTTAAGTTGACCTGATAAAAGTATACCGCCAAATTCCAGATTCTTTGAGTTCATTCAAATGTCATTAAAAAGTTGAAAAATACCCTGCAAACGCTTGCAGGGTATTTTGAAATTGTATTTTGTTGAGGACAAACTATTTATAATTATTTACTAATCAACACAAACTTTATACACATGAACGAAGCGAAGTTTCCAACCAAATAAATTCAAACATCCTAAATGAAAAGAAAACTCGAATAGCGGAAACAGATTTTGTTTCGATAGAAAATTTTTCAGTGCAAATTAAAAATTTTATCCGAACTAAAAACAACAAAAACGGTCTGACTATGATATCAAATATATCAAACAAAACCTTCTTGTGGAAATTAGATCTGAAGCAATTTTTAGGTCAAATAAGTCCTTTTGTATCCTCCCCGTGCAGAAAAATATCATCAATTTTATCAACCACATTGATTTAAGTAATTCTAGAATTCGAACAACCATTCAAAATATGCTATCCTACCCTTACTTTCTAGCTCACGCACACATGAGTAACTTTCATTAACAAATTTCCTTCACATTCTACATCATCCCATAGGTACTGTCTCGATTAAATTAATATCTAAAAATCCACCCCCACCTCTTGTCAAGGCTAAATATTATCTGATTTTCAGAATTTCTTTTCTTATTTTGTTCTGATTTTTTTAGCATATTTCCCTTCCCTTCTGATTAAATTGCGAAATTTAATTTTTGACGATCAAAATTTCTGTCTGAAAAATTCATTTCGAAATGCTCTTTTAGGACTTATAGATTAATCCAATTTTTATGGATGGGCTTTTTATCAAGAGATTATCAAAATTTCAGCAAGATCAGATGTCATTTATCTAACTAAAAAAAAAAAAATAAATCTATAAAAATTATGCATGCCCACTTTTCGCCATCTATCGGTGATTTCTGAAGAGGTACTTACTGTCTTACTGTCTTTGGTATTTTATCTGAATGAATTTGCCACTTTCGTTCGAAGCCTGTTGCAATTTAAACGCGAGAACATTTTCCAAAGGGTAATCTAAAAAACCCCGGGTTCACTTATATTATGCATTATTTCCGTTTCGCTTGGTCATCTGGAGCTCCCACTTACGTACTGGACGTAATCGGAGATGACGAGTAGACGCCCTCATCTTGTTAGATACAAATATCTGACAACATGATAGATCTCACCAAGAAAAGTTCTAATTTGTTTATGCAAATGGGGTGAAATACGTTATTTCCGAGAAGGAAAGAAATTTATGTTTTTGGGTACTTTTTCACTTAACACATTGTAATGTTGGAGCCCGTTATAATGACATTTGATAAAGAATCTTTCGCCAGTTTCAGTCCTAAATCACCTGACCACCCTCTCTTCCCTATAACTCGTGAAAGCTGCAAAATTTTTATTTTTAAATTTCTACTCAAATTATTTAATCAAATTTTGAATTCTTTGAAGCGCGGATATTGCTAGTCTGTTAGTAAAAGAATTTTTAAATGTTTGGCGGGTATTTTTAGAAGAAAATAATTACAACCTGTGGGGCTCTACAGTCTTGGTCCAGTAATTTCCATATTTCCCATAAACGATCTGCCTATGATATTACATGATGTCGGCATTCATATTTTATACTAGTAAAATTCATGTCACTAATCTAAATCACTCTATAAGTTTGTTCGAAAAACGTAGTTCAGGGGATGCCCAATGATGTAGTGCGTAACTTTGGTTATAAAGGAAATAGGTAAAGGCTTGAGAGGATAGTAAAGATCATATCGGTAAATTTTCCGTGGAAATACGTTCAGTTGTGTAGGTAGGTAGTAGGGAAAACAATAATTGGTAAATCATTCCACATCCTTACTATGTGTTCCCAGATATGAAAGCATCACGAAGCTTCACAGTACAGCCGAAAATATCTTGAACGGAAGCTATATGCGGTGCTACTGTTTCTGGGGATCAACCGAGAAATTTCGACAGAGCAACATTCATGAAAGTAAAACAAAAATAGGTAAGTGATAGGATAAGCATCCAACATTGCGGTACCGATGCTGTAGGATATCAATATTAATAAAATCTATAATAATCGTCAATAAGCTTGAAAGCATTTTTGACACCATTATCTGGGCGGCAAACACAGTTGGAACGTCCTCTCATCTGCCATTCCTAATGGGAATTATATTTAAATTTACGGCTAATAAGACATTTTCAGCTATCATAGAATAAGATTAAACTAAACCCGATCAAGTCGTATTGTAGAATTCTCCTGTCGCACCATTGATCCTTCAACACTTTGTGCTATACGTTGTTGGATGACTTATCTGTAGGATAAAATCCCTTAAGGATAAGATCATCGTTTTCCACAAGCTTGAGTCGCATTGTTTCAGAAAACTTAATATCAAGCTTAACATTTATAACAGAGTTTTGATCATGTATTAAACGTCTAAAATTTTCGCTGTTATTCTTGATAGAAACGTATAACTACAAACTTCTTAACCCGTATGAGTCCGATTTGTCTGACATTAAACTCTTCTAGGGAACGAAAATTGTTAATTTCACGGTTACAGACTTCCGCATTTGATGAATTAATCTTACATCGTTCATGGTACTCGGACTTGGAGCTTGTTAAAACTACAATATTCGAATACACTCGCTTAGAACGTTAACACAAAATTAAAAAGTGTGTTTCAATACGCACGAATTTATATGAAAGTACCCAAACAATTTTTTTTTTTAAATCTTACAATGTGGTGGCTCAAGTGGGATGGAGTAGACTTCACACAATGTTTAATATCACACCGGTAATAAAAATGAGTAAGAAAGATGTAAAAGACGGACATATAAGAGACGAGTGATAAATTTGTGGGATAGAGGTTTCTTCATGAATAAAAAGTAATATTGAACGGAGAATCGAACAAGGCCGCCAACGCCTTTGTAAAGCATAGAGGTATAAATCAGAATAAAAATGTTCGAATCGAAACCAACCAAATATATGGTGGCTTAAGCGGGATGGAGAGAACCTTACACTACATTTAATTTCACACTGATAATTAAAAGACAGAGAGCAAAGAAGTACAAATCAGAGGCATAAGGTTGGAATGAATTTTAAGCGCCGGTGACAAATTGTTTTTTTTTTTCATTTCGACATTTCCGGGCTCAACCGGAATGTTGAAGACCATGCACGTGAATGAAGATTTTTCAACAGTCATATTACGTTTTCACAGTCATATTACGTTTTCTAAATTTAAGTCAGCAAATATACATAAATCGTTCATTCTTTAATTTAACAAATATCTTGTTCTGGATACTTCCTTCATCTTAGTTATCCTCAATTCTTACACACATACTTATATTCATCTTCGTCTACCAAGATGAATAATTCTGTATATGTACCATGAAGAATCTTATCTTTAAGAAAAAAATAAACAACATTTTCATAAATTTAATTCTAATATCTCTGTTTATGTCTGTACACACAACAAATAAACAGATTTCACAAAATTAAAAAAAAAAAATCTCAATTATATCTTAAAGACAACAAAACAAACAAACTCTCCGTGAAATTACAAAGCATTTATGAGGACATGGTATAAGATGCGCAAATTTAAGTAATGCAATGAAAGAAAGAGTCAGACACATTGGGACAAGTAATTTTAATCCTTACAATGACTGTTTTACAAAAGAACCCATCATAATTCATCAGAACTGGGTTAATGCAATTGTCTTTCTTGGGGCTTAAAGTATGTGGAGTATCCTCTATCCCATCTTTCTTCTCACGAAGAATAAATTTTTTAATATATTTAAACAGGGAAAACTCGAGGGCTTTGGAGGAAGAATATATACGTGGAAAACTTTATGGAAGATGATAGTAGATATACATTTCAAGAGGAAACTCGTGTGACAGTTGAGAGATATATATAGTTGAAGATTTTAAAGTTGCTGAGTTTTTTTTTTGTTTGTTTGTTTTTTATTTAATTTTCACTATAATTGCTGTTTGCATACTTTCATAGAGATTGCATTCAAACGCTATCATTAAGGACTTCTACTTGAATTTTCTTAAGCTTTTACGTGTTGGTGCGTTTCAGTGTAAAACAGATTGCGAAAGTCTGAAAAGGACTCTTTTTGAAAGATGAAAATTGAAAATATGATTTTCTACTTTAGTATAATGATGATGATGATGATGCCGACGAGTTCAACTGGAATAGTTTGAAAGTTTTATTCAAGAACACTTCAAGACACTTGAAATTGTTTCAAATTTAACTCAATTCTTAGTTTCTAATACATGCATATTGCATACATAGATCAAATAACTAAAAATTAAGATCATATCAGCAATTACATTTGCAAAGGTTATAAAAATTTTGTTAATTACTTTTTTGAGAACTTTTGAAAAAGCAAAATGTAATAGAATCCTAAGGAAAACATTTAAATGCTTCTAAAAATCAACAATGGAATTTAATGAGGATTCTGTGCAAAAAGGGACACCTTCTGAGACATTAATAGCCCTATCAAATGATCAAATCAGTTGCTAATATCCTTAATTATGGCCATTAGAAAGTCTTCAAGTCGTTTACGTGTCCTTTTCTCTAAAGTAGAATTAGCTTGGTACCTTGTTATCATAAATGTTAAAACCTATGAGAAAAAAAAAAGGTGACAATTTACATCGTCCAACCATTTATTCTGGGTAGTTGAGTAGTAGGTCTGACATATTTGCCTTCTTGAATATCCTTTCTATCTTTCACTATGTATGGATATATAAATAGATAGCTTATGTATCAGTAGTATCCTGTGGAAAGGACTTTCAACCACATCGGTAACACAACACATTATCGTTTTCCTTGTACCCATTACACTTGCCTACCCTTTATTTACCTTTGCAGTCTTTCTGTAGAAGAGAGAGATATTTTGTGCTTGATAAGACAAGAGAAACTATAAAATTTAATAGGAGATTTCACATGATTCCGTGGTTACGTGGAAGTTAAGGATAAATTTACGGTGGACCTTGCCTTTTTTTTTCCTTTTGCAGCATCTTAGATGAAATCATAGGGTGTACGTATGTGAGTGTACCACATAAAAATGACATAACGAAATTGATTAGATTATATAGCTACCTCAGAAGCATAGCACTGTATAGTAGTATTTCTTGCATTCACCATTTTAAAAATGCATTTAATATCCTTACAACGTTGTGCTTCCAACATAGTTACCTCATTATACAGTTGGGGTCATATCATTCGAGAATTACAGTAAAATGTTGGTGTATGTTTGGTGTAAGTAAATTAATTTTGCCAAAAACTCACTTACAGTGTATGCTTCTGTGAGGTAGCAAATGTAGATTGCAAAATATTTTTTTATACTTATGTAGTTTTATAAAAATTCTATTTAAATCTAAGAACAAAATTTTCACAATATATACCAAAAATCCAATTTTGAATTATCAATTTTCACAAAACACGAGAACTAGTGTAAATTTTACTTTAAAATATGGCAAATAATTACAATTTTTTACACAATTTTTATGCACATGGTAGTATAATATTAACAACATTTTTGTTAATTGTTCATTTGAATTTATAAATTCGAATTTTTATGGTGATATAGAAAACAAATATGTATTTGGATATTCCACATTCCAATTATATTGCTTCGCTCTCCAGTAGGATAAATTAGAAGTGCTCCTTCTAGAAGCAATAAGAGAGCACAGAACTTTGGTTAGATTTTAGTATTAAGCTCTAAGAGAACTCAAAAAGGACAATTCCGGAGCAGAGACAGAGGAGTGAAATAGAATTGGTATCGAATTATGCGCAATTCATGAGTCACATATTTTTTGTGCGTCAGCGTCCCATTTTATTCTATGTATGTTAGTTATGGAATTCAGACGTGCGCGTGTTTAAAAAACTCCGTCGCTAAAATGTGTTTTTTTTTAATAATAATTTAAATTGCGAAATTTTTTAAAAATGTTTTTTTGTTTTTTTTTTTTCTAAAATAATCTCATTTCAGTAAGATAATTACAAAGAAAAGCTCAATTTATTATCATTTCGAGCCAAAAAGGAGACCTTTGATTTATGATCATGCTGAGCTAAAAAAATATTCTTCCCTTTATGATCATTCTAAGCCAAAAACGAGAGCTCCAATTTAGATCATTTCAGAGTTTAAAGCGAGCGCTTCTCTCTAATGAAATTCCTATGTTAAAAGGAGATCAAATGGAGCTCAAAACGAGCGCTTTTGTCATCCTAAAAGAGCGCTCCTCTCGTATAATGATCGCCTTTCATACTGGATCGGGTTGAACATCTCCCGAACAACTTTCTGAAGCGACAACTTCACGGATTTGCAAGAAATTTTGTTGAAGTTTAAAAAACTCTTTAAAAATTTAAAAATAAAACACAATTTTCATCCTTTCGACCATAACTTCAAAATTTCATATCCCCGCTTCTTATAAGTGCCAATTTTATTGATTTGTTATACTTATTTTGGAAAGAGAATTTACCCTCGGAATAATTGTGAGAAATTCGTAAAAAAAGGACATTGAGAAGGATTATGTTCTTTATCCTTAAGAAATAAAAAAATTTACAATGACCAAAAAGAACATAGCAAGTGCAGGTCTTTCAAGTTACGTGAACGAAGCAAACCAAATGTGGGTGAACTATTTTTTATTTTATAAATTTATTGACTACCGTTAATAATTAGTTTTTGCTTTTGAATTTTGATAATCTGAAACAGTAAAGCAACACTAATGTTGTTCTGTTAGAGGTTTTGAATTGAGAGTTTTTCGACAGGGAGGAGGAGGACTAAACTCATGACTGATCGAATGGGGCTGTTTTGGTCTTTATAACAGATTTTGATAAATGTATGTCACCGTGTTTCGTGGGGTTTGACCTATCTATTCTTCCCATTGTTGATCGGAAGACAATTCAAATGCTGTGATGTCACCCTAAGCCAAATCTTGAAATTCACCCACTGAGTATTGTGTGATCAATTGTTTTTTTTTCTTTAAATTTTCTTTCCCTGAGCTTGGCTTAATAAAATTTGAAATAAAAAGCAAGCAAAAAAGCTAGAATTTGTCTAAGACCAATTCTTATGATACCCTAGATAAAGGGCCGCATGAAATTTCGTATGGTACCCATCTGTGCAAGTTTGATTTGTTCGTGGTTTTTTCAGTACAATAAAAAGGGATAGGACTGATTGTTTTCACTGTATGCGTAAAAACCCTAAATTTTTATATGGCAACACTAAGTGGGGGTTGCCCGATTTAGCCCATTTTTAAAATTATTTTTACGATTTGTATAAAAACGCTGTGTACAAAATTTGAGCTCTCCACGTCCACAAGCTCTCAGGCAGTGCCGAAATATATAGCGAAAAATAAAATTTTTGTATGGCAACCCTGCGAAGGAGTTGCCTGATTTGTCCCATTTTCGAACTTAAATTCAGTTTTTTTTTTATTTAAAAAGCCCGTTCGCAAAATTTCAGCTCTCTAAGTTAATGCTCTCTCGAGTTATCGTGAGGACGGACAGACGGACTTAGTATATCCTATAGACTTCATCTAGGGTATAAAAAGACTTCACTAGCCAAGCATTTTAAGCCTCGCACATAAATTAATAGTCGTCGACAATCTAAACCTCTTTTTGTTTTTTTTTTAATATGTATTATTTCCTTGATCATTAATTAATTACGGATATATGAGCATGTAGCAGAGCCATCAGGCGGAATTTTGCTAAAACTAACTAAATTTAGTGTGGGCCAAGAAAATGAGCACAACAAGCACAAGTCTAAGAGGATTGCGATCCATTTGGTCTCACAGCTTATTATTACTTAACTATACCTGTGAAGAATGTAAAAATAGATTGCAGAAATTCTGATTTTATTGGTTTCTTGAAAATTTTCACCCAACAAGACTGCAAGATATGTAGATATGCCATTACAAAGATATCAGACGAAAAACAATTCGGGTTCATTGATTCCATTGAAAACTCCAGTAACAGATACATTCTATCTATACTACCGCATATAGTGAGGCCTTCAGTAGACCAACCTTTTCTTTTTTCTTTTATTTCACTTTATATATCATTCAAAACTAAGAAGTATCTTGGAAATATGTATGTACTTCCAAAAGATGCTTATTGCTGAAATAACAGCATCCTTTTTCTCTCTACTATAAAAAAAAATCGATTTTAGAAGCTATTTGCCAACTCAGGAGATTTTAATAAGTTATGAAAATCCCCTATCGACTCAAGAGAATTTCTCATGTAAAGAAGCTTTGTTTTAAGTAGAAACGGTACATAAGATGTTGTGGAAGAATTTATTACTTTTTTTGGGAGAAATTGGTTTTCTATTGAGTATTATGTATGAATTAAAAGTGAAGCTTTTGGAGAGCCATTTCTGTGTGTTGTGAAAATTAGAATTGAGTGTCATGGTGAGAAATTAAGTTTTAAGGCCAATGTAACATGATTCAAGTAGGGAACGTAGAGGCCCTTGAACATCCACTGGAATGGTCAGGGCGTTCTACAACAAATTATCATCAACGTATTGAAAAATACTTGAACTGTTTGTAATACCTAAGCGATAGTAGATCATATGGAGACTCGATATATAGCGAAAAATTCCGCTACACGCACATAAATGTATAGAAACATTCTTACATCCACTATACTTCGACACAGTTGCATATAATTTGGTATTTCAAATTATTATATGGCTATGTATTATAAAAAAAAGTACTCAGCACGTCAGATAATACCCAAATAATACTAGACTCACCAAAAAAAATTACAAATTTACAAAAGAACACCTGAACAAGTCAATTAAATTCTGGCAAATTATTCTCTGGAATGAGGGGACTAAAACAAATTTGTTCAGTTCTGACGTAGAAATTAACTCGCAAGGACCTCCCAATCGAATCGTGTGTTTGATCAAATTTGTATACGAGGAAAAGTGTCAAGTATGATGGTGGTAATATCATAATTTGATTATATAATAAAGATATCATTGTCGGAGTTAATGGTGTAATGGATCAACACCAATACAAAGGCATAATGCTGGTAATGAAGGTATCATATGTATACTGACGATGATACGCCACGGATTTTGAAGCACTCATTTACGGACTTGTAAAGATAATTTTATAGATGTAATCTACGACTGATCACCTCAAAGTTTTGACCTTAGCCTTAGCATCACAAAGCCGAAATAATTTCAATATTTTTTGGCAAGATTATTCAAGAAGCATAGAACAGAAGTTCCCTTCAATAATGCCACAAACTTCTCGCTAGTATACAGAGAAGATTTGCCAAAACTATAAAATATAATGGTAAATAAAAAAATATGGCTGCGATGTGGTAAGGCGAGATTGACCTCAATGTTAATCCCGGTAAGACTTTCCATCAGACGGGTTAGACGAGTTAGTAGAACTTATCGCTTGGAGACAACCATTACTTTCAGTAACCAAGCAAAATATCTAGGGTTGATGCTGCTTAGAATTATTAAAATTATATTGGAATTTGCACCTAGATACTATAGCAGAGAAGGCCCGAAGATCATTTTAAGCCTGTTGCAGAGCGTGTGGTGCAACATGGGGCCTAAAACCCAGGGCAAATGCTCTGGATCTACACGGCCATCATAAAACCCAAGTTAATCTATGAAGCGATTACATGATGGTATAGAGCCAAGCTCAATGTGGTTAAGGCCAAATTGATCAACACCAATACAAGGGCATAATGCTGGCGATGAAGGTATCATATGTATACTGACGATGATACGCCACGGATTTTGAAGCACTCATTTACGGACTTATAAGGATAATTTTATTGATGTAATCTACGACTGATCACCTCAAAGTTTCGATCTTAGCCTGAGCATCACAAAGCCGAAGTAATTTCAATAAATTTTGACAAGATTATTCAACAAGCATAGAACAAAAGTTCCCTTCAATAATACCACAAACTTCTCGCTAGTATACAGAGAAGATTTGCCAAAACTATAAAAAATAATGGTAAATAAAAAATATGGCTGCAACGTGGTAAGGCGAGATTGACCTCAATGTCAATCCCGGTAAGACCTTCCACCAGACGGGTTAGACGAGTTAGTAGAACTTATCGCTTGGAGACAACCATTACTTTCAGTAACCAAGCAAAATATCTAGGGTTGATGCTGCTTAGAATTATTAAAATTATATTGGAATTTGCACCTAGATACTATAGCAGAGAAGGCCCGAAGATCATTTTAAGCCTGTTGCAGAGCGTGTGGTGCAACATGGGGCCTAAAACCCAGGGAAAATGCTCTGGATCTACACGGCCATCATAAAACCCATGTTAATCTATGAAGCGATTACATGATGGTATAGAGCCAAGCTCAATGTGGTTAAGGCCAAATTGAGCAGTATACTTCAAAAGGCCTATCTAAGCATTATAGCTGTAATGGGTACAGCTCAGTCTGCGGCATTGAACACCCTGCTGAACCTCACACTCCTACACCTAGAGGTGCGCCAACCAGTGCTGTGTACAGATGAAAGCCTTGATAAAGGGCACACTACGATTGTAGAGGTTCTCGTGAATATTCCCGAATTGGCTAATCTTTAGCATTTTTACTGACAACGAGAAAGGTGCTGAAATTGCTAGACAAGTTCAGCCACACCTCTGCGATTGGCCAAAACTCGATGTGCGGACTGCCACTGTGCACTGCAAAGAGGGCCATTCGCAAATGCGTATCAGAGGGTCACAGCATATACTGGAATAACATCGTGGAGCAGAATCATGCCAAGAGCGTTTCATGGCGATTTAGTCTATGGAAAGGGCGGCGGATCTCCTGTGGTACAGTAGGACAAACGTTAGATTAGCCTGAGTACCGACCACTATCAACTGAGGAAGTACCTTGTCACTATATGCGTGGGCTCTAGTCCTACCTCTGCACGTAGAATGGCAACCTTTGGTAAACCACAGCTAGACCCTAGTGAGCTGGTAGCCAGTATACTCTGCGAATTCTTAACCTCGCTCAAGCATACTTTAAGGAGATGGGAGACTGAGCACAAAAGGCCTTTTCAGCGGCCGCAGCGCTTTATATAACAAAATATAATGATTTAATATACCTTAATTAGTTGGTCGTCACTGTATTATGGTCAGCATAAAAACTTAACCAAATTAAGTAAATTCATTGAGATATGCTGACTATGAGCGTTCAATATGCTAGTTGCCCCGTCCATATATGCAATCTGTCACAATTCAATCCAATGTAGAAGAGGATTTCCTACTCAACTCTACAGAAATAGAACAGTTTTTTTGTATAATATTCAAAAAGGTAAGACCTTTACTTTTGGAGTTCATAACTATGAAAATACATTAGCTAAATCAGTGATGACACTTTTAAGTCAGTTTTCAAGAAGTCTAGTAACAATTTTGACAGCCTATCATGCCATAATGAAAATTCCACGAGTACGAACTGAGATGCTGCGTTTAGAATTTATAAAGAAAAATGGAAATGCTTAACTCTAGGTAAACGAAATGAGTTGACTATCACTTAAAAAAACAGCATTGATTTATCTAAATATATTTCCGAAATTAAGGACCTAAAAAAGGAAATTTTTTCCTTATTTTGGAGGTATATCAAGAAACCCATTATACCACCGAAGGTTGGGTGAAGGGATCTCCCTGTAAAAGAACTTTTTGCTACCACCCTATGAAAGATTATACCATATAGTCGGGACGTCCTGTATAAAATAAAGCACGCATCAAAAGACGGAAATTATAAGAATTTAAAAAAATGAAAATATTCAAGAAAATCTACAAACTTTGCTCGAAAAGTACTTTTCAAAATTATTATCAAATCCGGAAAATAGAATCACAGTGCGCAGGTTATAGAATTGAAACAGGTAAATTATGATTGAAAATCTCGCTACATCAGTGTGCAAGTCACTTCTTCTTCTCCAATTATTTTGACCACCATGCAAAAAACCGGTGATTATATACGTTCTTTAGTATATAAAACTTTTTACATTATCTAATAGCGCTCTTTTAATCCATTTGTTATTAGTTCACACGCATTGGCGCACAATTTTCAATAGTCTTTATAAATATATTCATGATATAAATGAAAAGTGAATTTTAATTATTGGTAAAGGTGTGTTTTAGTGTTATTTTCAAAATTATCAAGCTTAATAAAATGCATAAACATTGAAAAAAAGCACAAACTGCTCAGAATTATTTTTCGCGATTGCTATAAAGTTCATATTGGACAAAAATGTAGAAAGTAAATTGTGGTGTTAAAAAAGATTTTTATGCATATGCACATGCACGAGTAAATAAATTGCAAAAGTTTTAAAAAACTAAATATGTAAATTTTGACATAAATAACATTTTAAGCACAATGGAAGGAAGGAGTTCAGAAATAATTTATAGTGCTCACAATTGACAATATCTATATTAACTTATATTATACAAAAATTAAAGGTATCCCACAAAGTTCAATAGTCGGGCCTTGACTGTTTATTTCTACTTATAACCATATAAAATAATTAAGCTGCACATAAAGAATTTTCAAGCACAAGTGGCAATCAGAAATGAAATTTCATCTAACTTGAGCTTGGACTCGAAATCACTTTTTAGTAAATTCCACATTATGTTGTGATTTCAGGATAAAGCTTTGTTAGAGGAGTCATATAACGTGAGGTATTGCAAGCATAGTGTTGTGGAGGTATTAGACCTGCAGGAATACACAACTGTCGCCGGTATATTACATATAGTGAAATCAGCAGGAAAGTAGGAAAGTCTCGGGGTCGAATAAATGAATAAAAAGATCGTCGATTTCTGCACTCATTTCGCATTCTAGCAAGAGGCACGGTCTCTTCTGCTTATATGACAATATTATTGGAATTGGGATTGATTGGCTGCCCCTATCTGGACCTGTAAAAATCTTTATGAACGGAGATATTTATTTTTCTTATGAATTTATGTACTCTTGACGACAGTCCAAACTAAAAGGCAATTCATTGGTGGATCAATCGGGATACGTGGTGTATTGCTAGGCAAATATAAACTTTGTACAACAAAATAAAAACAATGGAACTACTTAGCGAAAGCATAGTGGACTCCAAGAAACTAGACTTGGTCTAAAGCCTAAACGATTTCTGTTAATGCTGTAAAATTCCTGAAGAAATCGAATCAGTTTGATATGTGCTCTGCGATTTTTCTGCTCTAGAAACGAGGAGAGCTGCAACGTACCAAGCTTACATATATCCTGAAAATCAGAATGAATCTGGGGATGCTCTTAGAATAATAGATTTAGATTCTCATTAATCTATGACGCACAATGGTCCTGATAAGGGTCTAAATAAAGCCAGCTAAGTTTTATTTTGGCGGGATCCCTCTAACCTAACTAACTAGGTTGATTCCAAGTGCCTGCACATGGGCCAGTACAAGTTTGTATGAATGAATTCTTAGGAATTTACTCAAAAATTTCTTATAAAGAATATGATATCAAAGCTAAGCTAAGCTAAGCTTCTTCTACCTGTATACTTTGAAATTATTTAGAGGATGCTTTCAAATTCGAAGATTTCATTGTGTGCGTATACAAAAATGCGGAGTGATCGTAATAAATGTGTTCGTTCCATATGCCAGAGATGGGTTGAAAAGTAATTTATGTGAAAGGAAGTTTCAATTGACGCATATAGAAGAACGGTAACATCAAAATGATGCAGTTGATTATTATAGATTTTGGACTCCAATTTTTGGCTTTGAAGTCAAAATGTTTGCGTCGGAAAAACGTGAGACTTCGAAGATTATCGCACGCTTGACAATCAAAGCTGTTGAAAAGACCCAAATTACTGACAAGACTATCGGTTTGCCCAACGAATTTTGATGAACGTAGAGTTTAAAACAACGTCCTTTTATCAATTAAGTAATGGAAACCAGTAAGTATTGTATAATGCACTCAAATCCTCTTTCGATCCTCTGCCTGTTGATATTGAATGCGATGTGATGAAAACTTATTCATATTTTTATATTCATACGATGCGAAGCTTTGATTTAGCACGCAACTTAAGTGGGGAAATTCTCAAAATTTTATTATTGCACTGCAAAATATCGCATTGGGCATAGGCAAGAAAAATATGCAATTTGAAATTTTAGTATAAAATCAAAAATAAACTCTAACTCCAGAATGAAAATAATGGGGCTCAGACTCCAGAAAAACCGGAAATCGAAATTCGAAGAAAACTTATTTTTCCCTCCTAAAAAGTAACACTAGCTTATGCGCATATTTCTGATGCTGTAGCAATTATTATTTATGGAACGCTACACAACGACACAATTTTGCTTTATTATTGTTAAAACGCGTTGCAAACATGATGAATACAATACAATTTTTGGTCAACAAAGTGCATCAAATCGGACAAGAATTATTTATGAAACTGCACTAGTTTTTTATAAAGGAAAGCGTGTAAATATTCGTCCTAACCGGTCAATGTGCATTGAATGAAAATGTCACTGAGAATCAGGGAATTGTTCATTATATATTTCTTGAAACTTCCTGCAGCAAAATTCTAACGAAGGATCTGTTGCTGAATCCGTATGAAGGATTCGCGGAATTTCACGACACGAACGAATCTGACTCCAAGGGTATAAGGGAGAGCTCGGGTTACAGCTCGTGTGGTGCGAAAAAAGGGAGAATTCTACAAGAGTTCAGGCTAGAGATTTCGTCAGAGCTAGAAGTAGCGATAAAAGAATCAAGTTGTTATTGATATGTCATCGACAATAAGTAGGAAGGCCTTCTTTGAACTGTGTCTAATTCGGATAATGTAGTTTGTAGATTTGCACCAAGTCTGATGGAGTAAAATATTTCATGCATCTTTGCAAAAAGCCCAGGCATTTCATCAAGTTTTTGACAATACCAAAAATATGATCGGACCAACGAAGATACTGAAATTTAACGAATGATTGGTTAAATTGAAAAGGATCTTTGCGCAAACATCAACAATTCCATCAAAAGAATACAGCGCTTTTTATGACATCCCCTATAATAGTACAACTTTATCGATGATAGTTATGTCTACCGGTACTAGTAATCCCGGCACGTCACTCTGCCTGCCAATATGTCACGTTTTAATTCTCCTCTAACTAAACTTTATATCTTCGCCAAATATTATGGAACTTGCTACTAAAATTTGATTTGTGTCCAAGCTACAAGTCGATACAATTTGAACATTTTCTGTGTAGCTTTATTATTCCATGATTTTACGTTAGAATTTTTAAATAAGCTTTTTAAAATGCTCATAAAAATTCGAAAAGTATAACAACTTTTATTAAAAATTAAATTTTTTTATTAGTATATATGACAGCATCCCCACCCTTCACTGTACTTTTTTAAAGTTTTTCAGAAAATATTTTCAAAATTTGAATAGATATAATAGCAACTGGAAAAACTTAATTAATTAATTAACTTTTAAAATTTCCTACTCCTTTTATTCTTAATGCAATAATATTAATAATAAAATCACAATGCGTTTGCATAAAAATCAATTCAAAAGTACTCATTAAAAACAGAAATAAGCAAAATAACAAAAAAAAAAAAGTTTCAACTCAAACAAAATATCTTAAGATCATTTACCTGAACTATCGCGGAGATGCCAAGGAAAAATCAAAGTATTACAAAATAGTATAAATGAAAATAATGTGAAAATATAAAATAATAAAGAAGAAGAAGAAACAGAAAGTAAGAGAAAAGAAAAGAAAACAAAATAGAAGACCCAAAAACAGAACAAAAGAAATTGAGCAATAAAATAAACAAAATAGTAATCCTTACCTCGATCCGACTATGAGCGGTTGCATTCCTTTCGAGGTTAATGGAGTCATATCCTGTGACCCGTTGTTACCCACAACTTGCCCAATAGCCCTCTTAACTGATTCGAAAACAGATTGTGCTCCAGTTGTTGGTTCTGTTGTTGAATTATAAACGTTCATGGGTCCACCATTGCCCAATGATACATAACCGCCCTCTGACTGGGGCATTTTTTTTACGTTTTATCTTGCTATCTTGTTATCTTCAGGATATTATCAATCTCAATCTTAATCTTCTTGACTAAATTTTTTTTTTTTTTTTGTATGTGTGCATATAATTTGTGCATATAATTTTTGTTGCATAACAATTAAATTTATATGTATGTAGGTATGTATGGATGTAGTAGAAAAGCACATTCATATTGGCAGCGAAGTAGTAATTTTATGATTTTTGTTTTTTTGCAAGACAAAAGTTTATTGCAAAATTGTATTTTTTTTTATTGATTATTTATTATTAAGATAGTGAGGAGCAGTTGTGGTGTAGATTTGAGACGAATATGGTGACAACAAAATGTTTCAACGCAAAATAATCCAAAAAAAGAAAAAAGAAAAAGAAAACAATGAAAATATATTTTTTTTATATATTTTGATAAAATTTTGTTAAAATTAAAATTTTAATCTTAATATTAAAAGTATTCTAATAAGAATTAAAAATTATAAGCAGAGCATATTTTGCGATTTATTTTAACCACCTCTTCCCGGATTAGTGATAGTGAGAGAGTGAAAATTAGTGCAGTGCATTGTGAGTGATTGATGATTACATACTAAGTAATACATAAAGTTAGATGGGAATTTTTGACAAAATGCATATTTTCAAGGAAAATCCATGAAGCAAGCGAGACGATACGTTCAATAGTGCAGTGATAGGATCATGAAAATGGTATTTGAATTCCCAACTTGAAGTATAATGATATCCCCCGCATCCATTTTTGTTTAACTTAGCAGAAATGAAAATGAAATAAATTATCGTAAAAAGAAAACGTAAAAAAAAACATTTATAATTTTTTTATTTTAAACAAACTCATATTAAGACCTTTAAGTATATAGTAGCAAATAAATTTGGATTTACGCTAAACGCAAATAGATAGTTTTCTAAATGTCAGTACCCAGTCAAATTTTAATCAAATCACGAAGGCTTGTCTAGCGTTAGTCGATAAGCTGGCAGAGGACATTAGCTTATCCAACTACATTATTGGGCGACTTTTTTCATTATATAAGTTCCCATTATTATTACACACTAGTTCAGGTGATTACTGGTCTCTCCCCATTGTAATCAAAGAGAATCTTTCCTTTGAAATTAATAAATTAAATTACGATTTCCATTTTTGAAATACAATGAATTTTGATTTTCCCAAAATACATAGTGTCAAAACTTGACACATAAATTTTCTATTTTTTTAATGAAATAAATAACTCGACTTTAGTGTCATGGTTAGAACAAAAAACAAAAATGATAAATGAACTGATTCGGAAAACAAGTCTTCTCAAGTTTTCATTTTAAAGTAAGTACCTAAATCCGCCGAGTATTTTTTGTTTGTGTTTTTGAGTAATTATCTATTGACAACTACAAAAACAAGAAAAATAATTATGAGTAGATGACACCAGAGTTGAAGGAGTTTGCAAAAGCTGAAAGGGAAACAACTTCTTTTAATGACCACTATACAGTAGACATCATTTATAATGACAACCTGCGACCGAAAAATGAGTTAAAATTTCGTACAATTTATCGAATATAACATAGTAGTGCAAAAATTCCAAGAAAACCCCCAATTTTGGGGAAAGGGCAAAAAAAGTCTTTGTTGTTGTGTATCCTAATACTTTGAACGGTTTTACCGTCGAGGAAAAACCTGAAATCCTTTTTACTTTTAGAGATCGAAGAGTTGAATAAATCTATTGCAAAGAAAATTGGTACTAAATATACGAATTTTGAACAACTACAGTCGCTTTCGACAATTTGGAAAGTTATTAACAGTACCTACTACCAGTTCCTCAAGAGCGAAATAAATAAGGTCTTATATGTAAACAATCCGGTATAGATAGAGTCTTACTACAATGATTTAAAATCAAAAGGAGCTAGGATGCTTCCAATATTACAAGTAAAGTGATGATTTTATTAGACAACTAGAGAATTTGACGAGGCACAATATTGTTTGTGATAAAATCAGTTTCGTCTAGTTAGTCTAATTTAAGGAAAATATAAAAAGACAAAGAATAATTTATTGCGGACGAAATGGGGCTATTCTTTAGAATTACGGCGAACAAAACAATGAAGTTTAAAGGAAAAAAATGTATCGGGGACAATTTGTCAAAAGAACTGTTGACTATGTAAAGTTTTTAGTGGCCAATGGTCGGATATAATTAAACTTTTGGTCATTGGCAAAATCAAGCAATCTTGATACTTTAAAACTCTCAGGTCCATGCCTGTTGATTATGAAAACACAACCCAAGAACATAGATGAGAAGGTTCAGACCAAAGCGATACATTTCCATTTTCGAAAAACAAACTGTTATCGATTTGATCGGGTGTCATAACGGCTAAAGCTTAGTAAATGTCAAACTAAATTGCACTACATCATCACAAGAAATATTTAGTTATCCCTGGATAAAGTTCGACATTTACATAGCTTAGAATCGTGTTTCACAAAGACCACCATCATATCACATTTCTTTGCAAATGATGGAAAGAAAATTAATCCATCCTAATTTTTCTAACGAAGACTGGCTGTGACTTCAAGGAAACAATAAATTTGAGTTTAGAACACCTCTCAAGTAACAGTTTTTTCAATTTTTGCTGCTGAAGCTGATGGGTAGTTTTATAAGGGATATATAATGGTTACTCGGTTTTATAAGAATTTGACTGGTTATACAAGAGTTTTATAATATTACCAATTGGTGACGTAGTTATATTACGAGTTTTTTAAGGTTAGTAATGGTTAGCGTGGAAGTAAGTTACTAAAGGTTTTATAAGTTGGTGATGGAAATGTTTCAAGCAACGGTCTATATAACTTAGAGTAACCATTGCTACTAGAAGGTATATAAGAAAATTTTATAATTGTTTTGATCATCACGTAATATAACTAATTGGTGATGTGTATATTGCGGTACCCGTTGTTACCCTTATATAACTCGACAACATTCAGTAATTTAGGTGACTTTAATAAAAATTGGAACTTTCGGTAATACATATACCCACTATAAAATATCGTAAAATTTTGTGGTGGCAAAGACTTTTAGTGTCGAATGGAGCCATTGTAAAACTGCTTTCATTTATTTATGGCGCTTTAGTAACGAAGGTGACTGTTATAAAAATTACATTTTACATATTATGACTAAAAGGTATATAAGGACTATTTTCGAGGCGTGGTAGTTCCTTTAGTTTATATAATATTTCTAGAAGCTTTATAAGGGTTATTCTATTTATAATATATAATAGAGCCAGAGTTTATATAAAAGTAGAAGTTTTCTAATGGTAATTTGATCATTTAAGTACAAGCCGCCATTTTTTCATTTGCGGATTTCAGATAAAAAAGAAAATGTCAGTTAAACCAATTTTTTAAATTGCATTATTTTTATATGAAGAAAATACATCTTTTTAGATATATAACATTTTTAAATTATGTAATGTTACTTTTATGAATTGATGTCACCTAAGTGATAATTTTGTCATATTTAATTAAAATTATTAAATATTGCTTATTTTGGAGCGGTCCGTATTTATTACAAGTATCTATGATGATATTCACAATAAAATTTTAATTGCAACTGAATTTCACCATGTACATACCGAAAAATTGTAATTCTAAGATGTAAAAATATTAAACCTTTACATCATAAAAACGCAATACAAAAAAATATCGAAATTCTATGTCAAGATAGGCTGCGTAAGTATTTGTATTATTTTGTTTTATAAAGGTAACGAAAAGTAATTTCCCTAACATTTCAATCATTAAAAGTAATCAGTCTGTGACAAGCGTTATGGAAACGTTACCATCACCATCATAAACAAAGTTTATAAAAGTAATCGAAACATTACTGCAACCATAGCAATTAATAAATTATTCGACAGCACCCAGGGTTATATAAGGGTTATATAAGAATTTATATTAAGGTAACCAGAATATTTATGTTACTCATTTTATAAAACTTTTAGTTATATAACGTTACCTAAATCAAGTCACGGTAACCTTTATATAATCCACCATTTAAGCTCTATATAGTGGTTTAAAAAAAAAGGTTTCGAGTACTAGTTACATAACTCAAGTTAAATAATTTGGTAATTGAAATATTACGGTTACTACAATATAAAAAAAAATTGTTTCTTGGGCAGTCATCCTTGACAGGTTGGCATGAAACCTGTGAATTCAAATTATTTGAATTATTTTTCACATTCAATCAAAATTCGAAAGAGGAGAACACAGAGTCCGCCATCATATCACAGAAATGTAGAAAGGATAAACAAAGTCAAATTTTTGGGAAACAAATGGTAGGGGAGGAAATAAAAGCCGGTGGTGATAGATATAATATACAAAAAGTATTAAGAAAATATAATAAAAAAAAGCACCCAATAAAATATAAGTAATTATTTTAAGACTGCCACAATAAAATCATTCAATTAAAATTATATTATGTCTACATTTACCCCCACTCTACATAATACTATCAAGGGTTTCAATTGGATTTGAATTATTAATGTACACGGCTCAAGCTTCTCTATGCGGTATATCCAAATGGTAAAGTATTTATTTAAGGGTCAACTTGATGTTTCTGCTGATATCTGTCAAAATTTCCTTATTGGAATGATACGGCGATCCTGTCGAAAGTTGCGAAGTCACCAAATGTATTAATGCAGTGGATTTTTTGTGTCCGTCGAAAAAATAGCATGGAACAAAAAATGAAAATCTAAATGGTATTAAAAGCAAAGAAAAATCGCTAAGGAACCGATTTCTATGTGCCCTTCACTCCATATAAGCGGTTGAGTACCAAAACATTCTGTGGTAATTAAAAAATTCGGGCTAGTTTTTTGATCTTGCGATGTTTTTTCTTTGGGCGATTTGGAGCCCGTCATCAAGCGCCTAGTACCCATATATAGTCCTCAAACAGTTGACTCCAATAAACGAGGGTTCAGAATCCCTGTAAACAGCAGAATTTCTTTTAACGTCACGTCACGATCGTCAGAGAGTTCTTTATGCCTATATTTTTTTTTTAAGCTTTATTCGAAATATGTACTTGTGAAGTGGAATAGGTATATAATACCAGAATATAACGGTTGAATTATAATTTAATACATCGAAATGAAACCCGGTTTAAAGACAACCATCCCAATTGGAAAATCTTTTCAGATTTTGTCTAATATAGTTGCAAGGGAATTTTCAGTACAGAATCCAAAATAGAATTTAAAAAAGACCTGCGCACAGTAATAAAACGATCTTACCAGCATTTTAGCGGAAAACATAGAGCAAAATATTTTTATTTTTTTATCAGTAATTAGTCAATAAGATAATACAAGAATTTAAAATTTTCAATGAGTAAACCTGACTTACACATACTTTATCGCAAGCCGAGGAGATAAGTTTAGTTTAAACAGTTTTATCAAAAAACCACAAAATCACAAAAGTGAAATTTATCGGCCAAAGAAACAATCAGTGTGATACGATATTAGAATTTCTTGGAAATATTTGTTTTAATATATTTTACGTGGGTATTTAGATATTATCCATCAAATATGTACTGAATGACACATTATTTTATTATCCTATTAGGTGTGGGTTCGAACCCCATCGGCGAGCAACGTGCTTACCAATGGTTTTGACATGCTTAAACCACTAGGTAATCATTGAAAATATGTAAAAGTATATCGGAATGTTGTAGGAATATTTTCTCAATGTTTCGAGGCCTATCTAAAATTAATAGAATAATTAATAAAATAATAATTATTGAAATTGTACAAAAACAGATGAAATTCTTCATCTAACTTCCATATACCGCGTAAGATTTAGAATAAATTTGAAAAATAGAAGAGAAATGTCTTGACTCACCATGTGTTATACAGGGTGTCCCGAATTAGGATAGCCATATGAAAGGAGGTGATAGATCTCGGTAAGAAACGAAAAAATGTATGGGAGGGAGGTGGGGGGTCTAACTTTACCCCCTGGGGTTTGAAGTTTTCTGCCAGTGTTGAGTAAGTGCTTCAACATATTTCCCAATATCTCCTAGATTTTTTTAAATATCGGAATGCGTCTTTTTCTAATCGATGGCTAATCAATTGCCCATTAAGGAGGTTTGAAATTCTTTTTCCTGTTGTTAATGTCTTCGAAGTTATAGCCCCTCAAAGTCAAAATTTTGAATCAAAAATTAATTTTTTCGAATTCAAATGAAATTACCTCAACATTTTACCCTTGGAAGTAAGCCCAATTGGTGCTCTATAAGTCAGTCTTCACAGCACACAAATATATTTAACCGTTCTCAAATCATAACGTAAAATGTGCTGATCTT
The DNA here is from genome assembly GCA_963924295.1 of Dioctria rufipes. NCBI lineage: Eukaryota > Metazoa > Arthropoda > Insecta > Diptera > Asilidae > Dioctria > Dioctria rufipes. The sequence continues at coordinate 337,539,499 of OZ002740.1, read as the reverse complement.
ACCTGAATCCCATTTTATGAATTTTAAAGTTTTCACCAGAACAAAGTGAAACCTTTTTCTGAAATAACTACAACAATTTTCAGTAATCTATTAAAACAGAAAATGTATTCGGAAAAATTCCAAAAATGTGTAGTCTTCCACGTTATGCTCAAGGATCCAGTTGCAGAACTCCCATCGCTTCCCAAAATCCGTAAGAGCTCCTGAACAGGTGTCAAATGGTATGGGTGCAATCTGGAGTTGGTGTCGTATATAATCCTAAAAACAGATGATCGCAAAACTCCAGTCTGAAGAGAAATTCTTCTTATGCTTATTGCAGGGCATTTTTTTTTCGTTTCTTACCGAGATCTATCACCTCCTTTCATATGGCCATCCTAATTCGGGACACCCTGTATAGAAAAATATTTACATAACTTCAATGGGTTATATAAGGACACTGATGTCCTATTCTGTCGAAATTCAGTATCCTAAATTTAATTGCTTTATTCTCACAATGAATTTAAAGAGTCATCTACATTTCTCTTTCAGATCCCTTCCGACTAAGTATTGTTACTCTCCTGGAGTAAATTCTTTTAGTGTAAGCCAACCAAAAATATGTTTCACATACCAGAAGCATAATATTTAATGTTATACCAACGTGTGCTATAGTGTCCAGGAACAGACCAATACAGATTGGTGGACTTTAAAACATTGAATTGCTTGTTTGATACATTTTTTCATACATTAAACAAAAGAAATTAAATATTGGGTAAAAATAACATCTAGCGATACTGAACACAATGAATATAACCTAAAACATCATCGATTTTACAACTTTTGTTATGTCACCGAAACGAAATTTCAAATTGAAGCCAGGTAGTTTTTACTTATATCAGATTAGGTTAGAGTGGCATAGGTTTCTAGTTTTGGTACCTGTCAGCAACACATAGACCTTTTAGTGGTTTGTTGCAATATCAAATCCGTTTAATCTTACCTGAAGTCCATGTAGTTGGTGATGTAGGAAATTAGCTACAACTATTTATAAATGCAACCAGTTTATTTACTCCCTATGTTCTACCAGGGCCGTATTTCATAAAACTATTAGTCTAATACTAATAATTTCCAAGTTATTAGCTCTAATAAATTATGGACTAATATTATAGTGTTTCATAAAAATGTTCTCGAATACTAATAACTAATTTGAGATTGTCATGGGAATTATTGGTGCAGCTTTAAATTTATTAGTGTAAATTTGCTGACTAATAATATCAATCTACGGCTGCGATAAAAATTATTAGTAACTATCTCACTGGCCATTATTTGTTTCCAAGAAAAGCAAAACTGTGAACATACAATTAAATATTTGCATAAAATTTTTACCGGTTTAGAATTCAAATTCTGCATGATTGCATGAAACTTGATGGTGTTGTTTGCTGCGTTCCTTTTCTTGTTCTGAATGAATCTGTATGAATCGACAGAACGATGTCATAATTTAAGTCAGTGCTCATAGAAAAGGAACGAAACAGAACCATTTCAAGTATTTGACATTTCTTCCATTTGATAAAAGCAAGTAAAAATTGTTGTTTATGAAAAATAAAGACGTTTTCCAACAAAGGAAATTTAAACTCAAATATTACCACCTCCTCCAAATTGTAAACAACACATTCACGAATAAAAATTAAAATCGTTCTACTTGAATCCGGGAAAAACTCAGGTGCATTCAGAACGATTCGGAGTCAGAAAAAAGCGATGACAGATTGAAACTAAATCGTTCGGCCCGAGAAAAAGACCGACATGGATTGAAAAAACTCATTCTGAACGATAAAAGAACGCAGCAGTTATTTCGTCGTCTGTAGCTTTCTCTTCATTTGATGTTTTCTATCTGTCGAAGTTTGAAAGATCATGTGCGCAACCCTTAAATGATTAAGGCAAGGAAACTTTTTCTTTAAAATACCCATGCTATTTTCAAACATCGTGTACGTTTATGTACCGTATTCAAAATTTGCGCAGCAGGATCTTCTAGATCATTATTTTTAGGAGAAATCAACCATTCTCTAAGCGGGTACCAGGAATCGGCTAAAAGTATTGACCTTGGGTGTGGGCGCTTGCCATTTTCCTATATAGTATACTATTCATTCCATTTAGCACTGCAATATTAAAACTGCAAGTCAGGTCCACAAACTAACATGCAGTTAATGGAATTATTTCCGTGGCGATCAATGAAATGGTCTTCATTCGTCCATGGTGCATAATGGTGCCGATAAGGCTACCATCTATGCAGCCTACAACGTCAGGCATGAGCTGCACCGATAGCGTCCGGCCATTTTACTATTAGTGGAAAAACTTTGTCGTTGATTACACTAACCACTTCTTTGATTACATGGCAAACGGTCGCTATTGAAATACCGTGCATATCTGCTATTCCGTGGTATTAGCCTCCGTTCTCTAATCAGTGAAGGCCTATTACTAGCCTCTGCTTTGATGATAGAGCACAGTTTTGAATTTTTTTGAATTTCAAGATAGGCTCCAATTCGTCGCAACCAGTATTTAATATTCTTTCACTACACCAGCACAGAATTTTTCATTAAATTCGTAGCTTTAATTAATCTTCTGCTCTTCGTCAAACTCGTCATCACTTTCCGAAAGCATTTTCAAACGATTGAAAATAAACAAAAATTATTGCGAAAATGTCACAGTTACGGGTAAAAATATAGTTTTTAATCCTTCACAAATGAACAACTTCGTCTGACTAAACACATTAGGCTACTTTAATCATGTAACTGGATTAATAAAAAAATTGTTATTAGTTATTAGGGCAGCACTAATAATTATTAGTACAAGGGCTTCTATGAAACAGAATTTTCATGCAGTAATAATTTCCCACTAATACTTATTTGCGGTGCAGTAATAACTTATTACTGTACGACGAATATTTATGAAACTCAATGGTCTAATAATTTGAAAAATATTAGTAAATTTGCTACAGTTTTATAAAATAGGCCCCAAATCGTAGAATTTGACTAGGAAATTGTCATAACAAATGCTTAATACTTTCGACTTGTTATTCGTCCATGAAACTTCAGCAAAATATCAAAGCGGCATTATTTTCAACCACAGCTGCATTTTGAGATTACATTATTTGTTAACTACCCCATTTGCATAATGTAAGTAGTTGGCGAGTTGCATATCCGCTAAGTCTCTTTATTGGTTTGTTTGCTGCTTTGGAGACATCTTTACTTGTACTCTCCTTAGCAAGTGGCATCGGATGCCCCATTAATTACTATTATAGTATGGCAGAAAGTTACTCTATGCAGAGAAACTTTCATTAATACAATTCTCTGATTCACCTGTGATTAAATTATCATTATTATAAGTGTATGAAGTGTATGCAAAAATTCAATGAATTATTCATTCAACGAAAAAATTTAAGTAATAAAAGCTGACTCATTTTATGACTAAAATACTTTGAGATTTAGATAAAAAGATTACTCTTTTGGACTTTTTACCGGGTTAAACTTAATTTTGTTCAAGAAAGAATTTTTTAGGATTCTCCGGAGAATCCCAAAAAATTCTTTCTTGAACAAAATTTGAGATTTAGGCTACAAAATGACAGGAATTATGCAGATTCAACTAATTTATGTAAACAAGTAATAACAAAGATCACTTTACTAAGAATACAACAGAAGCATTAATCCATCTGAAGTTTGCCACAATATTTTTCGACATTTATGGCTGTATTCCGTGAAGGTCATAATAGTAGAGATCAACCACATTCTGTACGCTACGCTAATCATCAGGAGTTTTTAAAAAAGTTTTTAAAGCAAACCATAGCAAGTGACGAATATCCAACAATTGAAAAAAAAAAAAACATTAGAAAGAAAAATCAGTGCGCGCTCGGAGTTAACATTAAGTTCGATAATTGGGTACCATTATGCCCTATCCATTCCAATCGATTGGATTGGAATGTCAAACTCGTGTATCTTTGGGTTGCCCATTTCAAGAATTAATTTTTGTGTACAAAAATGTTAAGCGTTAAACGACTGTATACCGTGTTGGAAATGGAGAGCCTTCTTCATTAAGAGCAGGATTGCATAAAAAAAAACAGATTTTGTTATGTGTATGGATGTAATCTACTGGCATGACAGCTATTTGAATTTAACCAAATAATTGATACGGGCTTAGTACAGAAACAAAAATTAAAATCTAAAACTTCAGCAATATTTGTTTTGATTTTTAGCTAATTAAATTTAAATTGATATGCAGAAAACAACTATAATTTATAAAATTAAATTAACTTTGTAATCTGTCAATAGAATACTGGTCCACCCAACATTTGGCCTGTTAAAATTATTTTAGTGGGGATTTCTTTACCCTTCTCCTCAGACACGCAAATTAATAACTGTCTATTCAGACTATCCATAAAGCTCCGATAGTCAACCGTCCATCAGCTAATTCGTCAATTTCCATTGAATTTGTCATTTGTCCATCATTTTTCCTCCATCGCATATGTAAAGCTCAGGATAATATTGGACGACACAGATATTCATTATTCACACTGAACCATCACGACTCATCACCGACAACTCGACGGCATCAAAATATTCTCCGAAAATTGGTCCAGGCTTGTTTATTACTGCAGTTACTGGACATGACCCTATCTTTCCGGTAGGCTAATCCAACAGCGAACTTTGTCTATATACTGCACGAAGGGGAAGATGAAACCACCAAGTATATGCGAGTGTCCTGAGCTTGTATTTAGCATTAAAGTTGCAAATCATTGTAGAAGCACTTATCACTCCTATAAATAACGTTTGCAAGATAACCCCTCATCGCATAAATCGTAAAAAGGCTGTATTTATCCTAAATACTTTAGGGGAGGACACAATAGATAAATTCTGGTCGCAGTGTCCGTAAGGTCTTAGTAGTCACGTTGTCGCTACTCTTAACTATAACTAGAGACATCTATTAAAATTTTTAATTACGTTTACAATACAATTACGATTCCATAGGAATTAAAAATTTTTAATTACATTTATAATTTTATTCAATAATCGTGTGTTTAATTTTTTTAATATGATTATTATATTCTAGAAAGCAGCGGGAGTTAATCTTTTAGCAAAATTTTGAAAGTAATTACCAAAGTAATTAACAACATTTCTTTTGCATAATTAAAAGTAATTATACATTCAATTATTATTATTAATTGTAAAAATTTAAATTACAATATCGAATAATTATAAAATTGTAAGTAAAAACCTCCAATTCCTATGAAATCGTACTTGTAGTAATACAGTACATTCCAATAAATCGTGCTTCAATTTATAATTCTTATCACAAGCAGATATAAAAAACGTAAAATACTTTCTTTATTAAATTATCGTTTGTGCGTTTTATTTATATATTTCTTCTTTTCTTCGGTACACTTTGATACTTCGTAGAGAGAATATAATTTTGAAATGAATGCCATAAGCATTTTGAAATTCCTTTTTGTAATTATTCATCCGGAAAGACCCTAAATTTATATCAAACAAACGAAAAAAAAATATCAGTTACGTTTGTACAAAAGTGGATTATGAGATATATGTATATGTATAAAGACTTAATCACAGAGATATCTCGGGGAGAAAGGACTAAAGTGAGTTATTTAATCAAAATTTAAATCAATAAAATCCTGCGGCAGGCAAATCAGAAACTAATCAAGAAAAGAGTTTGAGTATCCTTCAATGCCATTAAACGCAGGCTTAAAGTATTTGAAATAAGTGAACTAGGATTAAATTATTTTAATTGGACAGAAAGAGAGTTTGGAGTGTGATTATGGGTATTGTGATATTAAATGTGATATTCACAGGTCTTCTATAATTACTGAAAGAAAATGTGCACAAAAACATAGGAAATGTCATCGTTTTGTTTAATTGTCACACATTAATTAATTTACAATCACAAAACCTATATCTACTATTCCTTTCATTCAGTGTTATATAAATGTTTAAAACCACATCATGTATAAAAGTGTTATAAATATAGTTCTGATGAATAAATACTATATACAAAACGTACATTTTTCATTTTTTTTTTTTTTTAATAATGACAGACAGACAAATACATTTGAAATTAAAAACTTATTTGTCCCTTCAACTCATCCTTTCTACACGTACACCCACCCGAATAAGCAATGTATGTATGTCGGTTCAAAATTCCTGCTGTTGTTATTTTTCACACAGAAATGTTTATATTTACTTTTCTAGATGGATATTGCCTCATTAAATGTCAAATAACAATTCGTAGAAATTCACCGAAAGCAATTTTAATAAAAGCTTCAGTTCCGTTATTAAAACTTGATGAATTGTAGCTTTTCCATTCATCGCTTGTGGTAAGTAATTCAAGTGCGAAGTTAAAAGTATGCAATTATTACGCTTCAAAAAATGTTTTTCATCATAATAAATTATGCAAAAAGTTGAAGACAAGTCTATTGTTAGCTGTGGTAGTGATGCTGTCTGATGTTTGTATTTACGAGATTTCTTACTATATATAAATTATACTTATGTATATAAAACCCAAAGTAATGTAGTATAAATATGTAAATAGGAGATTTCCATTCTAAGAAAACATTACCTTTGTGTGTACATAATTTATAAGAGAATGTGTCAGGTGTCATTCCGCATTACTTTGTCGGTTGTCATGAAAATATTATATAACTTTTTTTCTTTTATACGCATAAAGCTTTCCAACTTGACAACCACTGAAACTCGATAAATAATTCAGAAATTGACTACAGGTAAATATAGGCACGTGAACAACACTTCCAAGATGAAAAAGTATGTTGATCGATCTTTATAGTACAAGCCAAGTCAGCAGCGCCTTGTGTGTGCCATCTGTGAAAATTTATACCCGAATTCTCCCACGAAAATTGTAATCCAAGTACAACTACAGCTGGGTCTCTTTTACTTGCCATATAGCAGTAGCGGTCGTTCGTCATTTATAAAAGAGCCGGAAAGTCGTCATTTGAACTTTTAGAAAAGACAATTTTAAACAACATGTGTTAGCCTATCTCTGATAGACGCCATATGACATGGAAATTTTTATTGATGACTTATTACAGGTTACTATACCTAGGTTACAGAATCAACAAAAAAAAATTCTTTCGGAGAAGCTTGAAAATTCGTGCGGTACTCACAAATTTACCACTTCAAGTATCTTTGCTTCCAAAATTGACTTACACAATTATCTTCCGCTTACCGCAACCTAAGAAAAGTTCTAACGTAGTTCATCTTCCACATAATCGCATGAATCCATTTTTAATAAAAAATATATCTTAAGACTGCAGTCATTGCAGGGAAGAAACAGACTATCTTATACTTTTCCTAATTTTTGATGGGGATGTTAATGCAATGATGCCCACAAGGAGTGGTTGGGATGGAAAGGAGATAGTGGTAACATCCGATATTTCTATCTTTACGGGTGGATCCCAGACAAATGCGGGCACAGGGGTTGGATTATACGCCAGAGATCGCCAGTGGCACAAGGTTTATAGACAAATATAGTGTCCTTCAGGCAGAGTTCGCAGCTATTTATCAGGCGGCAATCTTGGTATCTATGTGTACAGAGTCCGCACGGCACATCTGCATATACACTGATACTCAGGCAACCATTAAGACGCTGGATACTGTGCTGATAAAATTAAAATTGATGCAATTACGCAAGACTAGCCTTGAGGAATTGACTACACGGCACAAGGTGGTGACCCCATGATGGGTACCCGGGCACAGGGAGACCCCAGACAACGAGATGGCTGATGAGTTTGCTATTTGAAACAAATTTTCACTCGATTAAAAGAATATGGTCTCATCATAAACTTAGACAAATGCAAGTTTTTGCAAGCTCAGGTCAAATTCCTAGGACACCTTGTCACACCTCAAGGAATTAAACCATCTCCAAAACGTGTGTCAGTAATTTCGAACTTTTTAACCCCGAAAACTGTCAAAGAACTGCGGCGTTTTCTAGGCATGGTAAACTTTTACCGCAGATTCCTTCCTCATGCGGCCAGTCACCATGCCCTACTCAACCAATATTTAACCGGTCCTAAAAAGAAGGGATCACAAATTATCAACTGGTCTATAGAGGCCACCAATGCATTCAAACAAGTCAAAATCCAGCTGGCTGAAACAACTTTGCTAGCTTTTCCTCGTCTTTCAGCGGAGCTCGCGTTGCACGTTGACGCCTCAGACACTGCTATCGGCGCCGCACTTCACCAAAAGGTGGATAACTTGTGGCAACCTCTTGGTTTCTATTCAGTGAAGCTTAACAACGCCCAGCGTAATTATAGCGCTTATGACACAGATCACAAACCGTTAACGTTCGCGTTTAAACAACAGCCAGAGAAAGCCTCACCTAGACAGTTGCGACATTTGGATTTCGTGGGCCAATTCACAACAGACATAAGGCATGTTGCAGGAAAGGACAATGTCGTTGCCGACACCTTGTCACCCATAGAAGAAATACACATCCCAAGTATTGTTGATTTCGGAGCTATCGCGGATATCCAGGTGGAAGACCCAGAGTTGCAAGAACTTTTACAAAGTTCAAAGTATAAATTCAAAAGAATTCCAGTCTTCGGCACAGAAACAATTGTATTGTGAAATTTCGCCATCAAACAAGATGGTTACATCTTGTTATTTTTGGACTTCCATTAATAAGGATGTTAACTCTTGGGCACGGTCTTGCTTAGCCTGCCAACAATGCAAGGTCTCACGTCATGTGAAAAGTTCGCTAGGCACATTTCCTCCATCGTCACACCGTTTTCAGGAACTACACATCGACCTAATTGGTCCGCTGCCGCCTTCACAAAGCTTCAGGTATTGTCTTACCATTATAGACAGATTCAAAAGATGGCCAGAGGCAATCCCTCTGTCAAGCATCGACGCTGGAACGGTCGCAGAAGCACTTTTCCAACACTGGATATCGCGTTTTGGCGTACCCAAAACAATTGTCACCGACCAAGGACAACAATTTGAGTCAGCCCTCTTTGGGGAACTCTCTAAATTGTTAGGCTTCCGAACCACTGCTTACCACCCTCAGGCAAATGGTTTCCTAGAACGATGGCATCGGACTCTAAAAGCAGCGATCATGGCATATAAAGAAAGATCTTGGTCGAAAACCCTCCCGTTAGCCTTATTAGGGCTGCGGACTACTTTCAGAGAGGAGTTTCAAGCAACTCCAGCAGAATTGGTGTACGGCGAAAGTTTGCGTCTTCCCGCCGACTTCTTGATGGTTTCGAAAAACCACTCACAAAACGAATTTATTACTTTGCTGCGGAATGCCTTTGCTGAAATTAGACCTGTTCAAGCTTCGAACCACGCTCGACACTCACTGTTCAAATTTAAGGAGCTTACGGACTGCTCTCACGTCTTTATTCGTACGGACTCAGTTCGAGCTTCCCTTCAGCCACCTTACGAAGGCCCATACGAGGTCGTATGTCGTAAGGACAAATATTACACCCTCAAAGTCGGGAACAGAGAGTTAAATGTTTCAGTCGATAGGTTGAAACCTTATTTTAGCGAAAACGACATTGCCGTCCACCAAAGCCAACGCGTCAAACCCACTAGTCAAAATAACACCCCATCATCATTCTCACCATCAGACAACCCAGTACGATCTCAGCCAAATCCCGAATTTTCACCACAGTCACGACCTGAAGACATATTAACTAATCAAGACGTTGATTACACAGATAATGAATCGGATAATTTTCGTGGCTTTGAAGACTCATCCGAACTAACACATACAAACACACCACCTAGTCCTCAGGTGTCACGGGCAGTCAGATTCATGCCAGACGGAAACACTGCGTTCCGGCAACAAACCACAAGGACTGGTCGAACCACACAACCGCCCGGTAGATTTACGGATCGCTAAACCAATGGTTACGCTGGCGGGGGAGTGTTGTGGCTACCTTCACATCGAGCTACGTGCAGCAACCTTTGCTTAGAAACCTCACTAAGCATTTGTAAGGTTTTGCAAGTTGACGCGAAAAGGGGCACTTGAGAAAATATGGAAAAGGTTATGATTAGGTAGGCCTTGATTTGTGTGAAAAACAAATAAAACTTTAGTCTAGTTGTCAAGTCGAAACCGACAAGACCAAGAAAATAGTCTCGGTTCAATAAGTAATTTTAATTATTAATATTTTGATTATTCCCTTCGTTAATTTTTAATAAGTCCGTCCGAGTATAGATATAGTAAGTTTTATGGTCCGTCCGTGTCCTCCTAAATTTGTCATATTTTAAAACCTGGTATTGTAAATAGCAGCCGTAGGTACAAAATAGTTATTGTTATAAGGCTCCCCGAACGAGTCATATTATGTGTTATGACGTTAAAATATATTAAAATAACTTCAACTATTTGGTTTTATTATCGGAGCGTCCTAGTAAACGCATCAAAAAGATTAGAAGAGACGACATCCATCCAGGCGCCTCACCGCACTCATATATAGTCAAGAGTTCCCCTCACCTGATAGAAGGAACTTGGACCAAGTACATTCAGAGACGTATATCGTCGACAAGGACGTACCGTGTGGAACACCACAGCATTAACAACACCACAACTAAAAGCGCAATAAACAGTTATTTGAAATAAGTGAATACATTAGTATGGTAAATAGTGACACCTCTCGGTATTTTTTCGAACTACATTGACCAATTTAAAGCTTGACCTGTCTATTATTTCTTCAAATTTACTTCGCATTGATTGACAATCCATTCAAAAGTTACATACAATATATAAATTCAGTACATAACCATATCCACAGAGCTTCAAGATGGTCGAAGAAAGAAAAACACGCCAAAGTTCCCTGATAGTCTGGGGTTGTATGATTACTTGGGGAATCCGAGCACTATATGGAAAAGTTTAATTCAAAATATTATACATATATCACCATCATCTCACCTCCATTATCCTTTTATGAGCGCATATTTTTGTTGGATATATTCGACTTGTAGAAATGTATAGTTTGCAAATGGAATAATTTTGTTCCTACACTTTAAGCAATGAGTTTACACCCCAACTAGTTAGCTAATGGTAACTGAAAATAATATCAAAGTCTTGAGTAATAGATATCAAGTACCAAATTAGTAGTAGGGCATGTTCGCAACATTTCCAAAAATATAGCGAGAAAAATAACTGAAAACTTTCCAAAAATGTATTTTACCTACTTTCAACTAGGAAAGTTTTGCCACAACTTTCCCTCGAGCATTAAAACCACTAACACCAGTACTCCAAGAATTTCCTTTCAACTATAATCTGGAGAAAACAATTTGAAATTCGTTCTAGTTCCTGAAATAACTCAAAGTCTCTTAAATATGTACATATGTACATATACTGGACAGACACTTGAAATATATTAAGTTAAAGCAGATTCCGTAAATACCGAGATATCTCTTATAAAGACCCTCAAGTATTCGCTGGCTAAAACGTAATACATAGAATAATCGAAATATCAAATATCGTCAACACAATCAAATCCATCATTAAAAGCTTTTTAATGGAAAACAAGAAGTTCTCGATATGTTTATTATTATTTCTTTTTTTACTCAACTCAGAACTGGAGGAAGACTTTAATAAACTGCGTAGTTCGTAAGAGGCACAACCCTAAGAAATGAAAGGCGATAATTAGAGCGCGCTTTTAATCGGAGAGAAAACATTTCAACGGGGGAAATATTGGGATAGTCTGGTAAATTAATTGATTAGAGTGTTCCGAAATCGTGTTAGATAGGTAGGTACACACCATGAAAATATGAGAATATTTTATAGAATGTGATACCTCATCTCAAGCTCAAAAAAAAAAAAAAAACCCCGAACAAACAAATTAAGTAGCGTAATCTGAAGGTGATAATTAAATAATCAAATCTAGTAAAGAAATTACTGGATGTGCTAATTGAATTTTCTCGACAGGCAGCAACAATTTGAGGATTTTAAGAAATTTTAATTCAATTTCTCATGAAGTTTATGATGACTGTTACAGTTCTGGTAAAATAGAAGATAGGTTATCTTTTTCACTTTCAGGCATTAATATAAGCCATAAAAAGAAATGGACCATGGTGACTTTAAATGCATTGCTTAAAATAGAAAAAAAAAAATTCCTTCTTGAACATGTTAAAATTGAAGAGTATTTATATATTGCGGATTATATATATGTTAGACTTGATATAAGGAGTCACATTCTAAACCGCGTACCTTTAATTTTTTTCAGAACCATTTGGTTCCGGTTCCATAATCTCAGCTTAAGCTCAAGATTTTATATACTAGAAAATAGTCACAAAATTTGAAAAATGTATGTAGAAACGAAGAAATTGACCGATTTCACACATCTTTCAAAATAGCCACGTACTAAATGTAAGCTCAATGCATTCTCATGACAAATGACATCCACTATGTTTTGTCCGATTTAAATCAATTCTAAAAACAGAGATCTACAATTTTCATAAAAACTTCGTGTAAAAAATATCTACTAAGTACATCAACGCGATCTCATGCCCACCTTTATACTATGCAGAGACATATTTTCGTAAGGCAATTTTACGAAAAACATTGCACAGCTGATATTAAGTGCACAGCTTCAAAAAATATTTCTATTATCTCTACAAACTAGGCTCAAGTCTAAGCTGTGTAGAAGAATAATATTATTTTCATTAAAATGCACAAATGAAACTCGATCAACAGCAATTAGACATAACCATAGACAAACTAATAACAGGCTGAACAAGTAGAACAAAAATTTTTAACGCCCAGCTCGAATATAAAATCGATGATGCCTCGATTTGCTCATGTAAGGGTCAGCCAGCAATATTTCGCTCCAATATAAAATCAGTGATTCCTCGACCTGATTTATATAGAGAAGCCCTCAGTTTTTTTCTTATAAATTTAGTGGAGATTTTTTCTATAAATTTTTTATGCATTATTGAAGTTTTTGAATAGTTCTATCTTCATACTCTCCAAACCCTACTTCACTTTCTGTAAACCCGCTTTAGCTACCTTGAATAAAAAAAATTGAAAAAAAAAAATATTAAACAATTTTCCTGAGTACATTTCAATAACAGTGGAAAAAAACTTTTGAACAACACTACAACTTCCTTGAACAATTCACAACTTTAGGGAACGAGTTTTATAAGTGAGAAATGTCTCGATTTCCCTTGTTTCTATTGCAAAAACCTACAAATGTAGGTACAATAACAAATAGACTTGTAGAATTTATAGCAAAATTCTACTAAGGCAAATTGAAATTTATAAAATCTTTATATTTTTCTCACCCCGACCCAAACGTGAAAAGAGATACAGCACGGCGTCACAGCCACGATAATATTCTCTAAAACCCATTTTTAAATTATTGGGATCGTATGTCCTATGTTTAAGACATCCTTGTAATGTGATTTAAAAATGTATGAGAATATTTAACGTAATCTACTCAAAAAAGGTGGAAAAAATTAATAAATTTGATTGAGACAAAATGGAAAAAACAAATTTCACTTTCTATTGTGCACACATACTACTCTACCACTACATACTCTGTAGAGGCTCATTTTCTAGAATTGTATTACAAGTACTATTCTATCAGAGCTTGTAGATTTTTACTTTCGTACAATAGGAATGCAAGCCAAACATAAAAGACTTACTGGAATTAATCGAGTGGCATTTCATTATGTCTTCATGTTATTTATAACGACTTTGATATGTTCCCCAATTACAAAAAATACTATCCAAGATCCAACAGAAATAAGTCCAAATACCCTAAAGTAATCTTATCTAATTTTCTGTTACAGGAAGTTGTGTCCAGAGAGACTGATTAGGCTTGTCATCAGCAATAAAACTTTAAAATGAATTCAAAAAAATTATATAATAAAATCGGTAAGTAATAAGTTTTGTAAAAATTTGTAATTATAATTGAATTTATTTTGTTCAATATAATTATAATTAAATATATATTAGTTAATTAATTATCAACAACAGATAATCATTACTACTTTTTCTACAATTACTTTAAATGAAAATATTTTTTAAATTATAGAGTAAATGGTTTTAGCTAGAACTGTGAAATGCCGAATTTAAAAATCAATACCAATCAATATTAGTACCTGAACTTCAATTCTTTTAACTACATACAAGATCTGGTAGTGGAACTTAAAAATATTCAAGTACAAATACAGACATTTGTGTGTCCCACATATAAAATCTTAAGTACCTTATAAGTAGGTACTTAATTATGTACTTACAAGTGCCATCAAGTATTTGATAATTATTTAGATACGACTTTCAATAAAATAATTAATTAATTCAATTAATTTGATTAGTTCAATTGTTGTTGGAAAGTGTTGGCAACACTCTCCTATCTTTATCCGCTCTTGTGGAACTTTTATAAATGCTCCACGAAGTCTGATGACATTATTCGAAAAACTTATTTTATTAAAGATTATTATTATTATTCGAAAAACTTATTTTATTAAAGAGTTAATAATATAAAAAAAAAAAAACATTAAACATTTAAAGTGCAAAAAACCTGTCGTTCTTGTCAATCTCTTTATTTATCTTTTTGCAGACATAAAAAACAAATTAAGTTTATTTAGCTGGCTTTATAGTTTTTCCAAATTTTCTATTTAAATTTTTGAAAGGTTCTGAGCTTCTATTATTATACATAGAAGATATACTTTTATATTTACCAAAAAGGACTTAAGTACTTAGCAGTAGGTACTTGTAATTACTCACTTTAGTATTTATAAGGTATACCAACTTAAGAGCTGACGTGTGTAAATCTTGCAGAAGAGTAGCGATACTCAATTTTACAGACGAAGTCATATTGAGACAAGCATAGTTGGACCAAGGCGGCCCATTCTGCTAACCGTCTAAGTAGAAGAAGCCAAAAAGCTATAGACAGGAAATCGAGGTGGAATTTAAACCCATGACCCTTGGGATGGTAGTCAGCGTGCTTACTAACCAAGCTACCGAGGCCACTCAATTATAATTACTTTTAGCTTAAATAATTTTTTCTTAAGTACAGGGAAATCCAGAATATAACTAGCTTTTTAAAATCAAATACAAGTAATTATAATAGATGTCAGTGCCGGATATCTTGGCAAAATTTTGAGAGGAGGGTAACTAACAAAAAAAATTTTTTGGGACAAATTTTATTACACGTCCAGGGTATACTATAGGCACCATATGTATTTACCATTTAACAGGTTTTTTGGCCGGATTCAAAGGCCTTAACTCCGGTTAAAATGGCAAAATTTACCTGGCGCGCAAAAATATTTTTCTAGCAACTCTGTGCTTGTGCCTATACTGTCTTATATTCTGTCTACATTGGAGATAGAATTGGTGGATTATGGGGAACATAGTGCCAGCCTTCTTAATACATTTGTACAATTTTTGAATTCATTTCATATATGATACAAAGGTACAATTTGAGAATTTAGCGGAATGTTTAGTTTAGTTACCTTACAGAAGCTTACAGACTTAAATTGAATAGAAAGTAAATTGATTGACTGTATATAAGCACAATTCAAAATATGATATCAACAGAGGAGCGTTTAGATTCCGGAAAGAAGACTGAAGTGTGAAGTATGGTCTGAAAAAAATTTCCAATTCTGCCAGTGCTCCCCCCCCCCCCCCCTGATTGTTGTACAATTTTCAATTATATCTATCCATATATTTACTTTTAGACTTAATTATAATTATACTTGTAAATTTAAAATTTAAATTAATTACTCCGAAGTCTGTTATTCAATCAATTTTATTTCCTACGGATATGGATTGACTTAATTATCTCCATCTGATGTGACGCAATAATTATTAATCATATACTATAGCTCTTCAGCCTACATGCCAGAAATTTCTTATCATCATTCCAAAGGTATTATTATCCAGGACGGGTATATGTAAATCCCCCACTAAAATCAATTATGTGTGTCTGGATAATACTCCCACAGTAATTTACTTAGAAATTCTAAAATTAATTAAACTTCCATTCATCAAAAAATCAATATCACTTCTGTGTCCAATTTTAATAAAGAATTTTAAAATTTATTGTTGTTGCCTTGTAAACGATAATATCGATAGAATAATTATGAAATAATTACTGTTATACTGGAGCTCTCAACGAAGAAAAGTTCTCACAATTATCTACAGTGCAGAGAACGGCAGTGGAATGGGAGCCAACTCTAGTAATTTTAATAAAAGGACTGAAGGACTATAAAAGCGCGCCTTTCCGGCTCCAGACAAGAGCTTTTAACTTTTAGTACTGAACTAAATAGTTGTAGAACTCTTTGCACACAGCAACGTTGGTATCCTTCGCTTATTTATGCATGCACAGAGTTGCATAGGTATCCACAGCGATGATAATTTAATTTTTGTCCTTGCGCTCTCCACCATTTTCTCGAATTCAATCGATTCATAATTTTCCAATTGAAACCCGAATGCCGTTTTTTTAGGTACTTCATATTTTCCCACACATTTAATCATGAAAATTAAATTTAGCGATGGCCTACATTACTTCAGTTGTGTAGTAATCAGCAAAAAAAAAACATTATCTAACTACTGTCATATGCGTGTCTGAATGTGTCTACTAATCAAACGAATTAGTTCCATGATAAGACTTGCACCTATACTATTTTATCAGCGCAACAGAAAATAAACATAGCGAAGAGCGCAATCTGAATCTGCGTAGTAGGCCAACGGTTGTTGAGATATTTTTAGAATGGAAAATGAGATCTAAACATGCTGTGATCTCACTAGTACAGGACGTAAGAAAAACATGTCAAATCCACGAGATATTAATACGAGTAAATTCTGTTTTTCACCTTGGTGCTCCTCAAGGTGTTCACAACAATTCTGTTCCAGTAAATGAGCGGCAATAACTGCGATAATTATCATCACTAGGTAGGTATTTCGCCGTGTGTTTATATTTCTCATTAGCTTAGCAGTTGGAGATTCGAGTTTCGATGCCGGTTTTTTAATGCTTGCTAGAGCAACGCTGCGGTTCATTGAATTACAAAGATGCGGGTAGAAATTTCGTAATAAGACGAAATATAATGAATCAGCTTTTAACAACAGCGGCTAAGTTGAATTATTTCTTGATCTTGATAATATGCGGAGGGTTCGATCAATCAAAGTTTGATTTTTTTCTCGCTTCATACATATGAATAGTATTACTTATGTAGGTATATGTACGCCGTATTAAAAGTGAACTAGAAACTACGAAATTGCGTGGTTGGTCAATTGAATCACGTTTTTAATGTTTTCACTGATTAGTGAACAGAAAAATGTACATATACAAATGTATGTAGAGCAATCGGATAGCGGATAGCGGGGTAAAAACAGCCTACACTATGAGTCACGAAAACCAGTCTAAAAAGTCAGCTCGACCAGATACATATTTTACCTACTATTATTTACCATTTTGCTGCTCCATAATATTTCTGTCAAGCACAACGCTAACAAGTTTAATTGAACGTGACCGACTATCCGCTCATGTATGATAACGCATCGTGTTCCATTCACCGTGCAATGAGGAGGCGTTAAACATTGTTTTATTTGAATGGGTGCAATAAATTTTATGAAAAAAAAAAAATCTCTTTAGAAAGAGAGGAGAGGAAGATAAAATTTCGCTGCTTTTGTTTATTTTTTTATTTATCATGAAGCGTGAAAATTAAGTAAAGCAGCTAATTGAAGTGAAAAAAAAAATACTTTCGAGTGAATAAAGAAGGTTTTTCGGTAGCAAATTTTATACCCTAGATGAATAGGGTTATACTACTTAAGTTTGTCATTCGGTATGTAATGCACAGAAATAATGCTAGCAGAGAACAAGTAAAAAGCTAGAATTGGTATAAGACTAATTCTTATGATACTCTAGATGAATGCCAGTATGTTTTTTCGTATGGTTACCCATGTGGGTAATTTTGATTTTTGAATTGGTTTTTCGCATATATTTCTAGAACGGTTCGTCGAACAAAAAAAGTGATGATATCCATTTGTATATAATTTCGTATTCTGAATAAGTTTTTAATACAAAAAAAAAATGTCTAGGACTGACCGTTTTAACAGTATACGTAAAAATCCTAAATTTTTATATGGCAACACCAAGAACGGGTTGCCCGTTTTAGTCCATTTGTGAAATTTGGAAACACTATGTACCAAATTTTAGCTCTCTACGTCGGCGCGTTCTCAGGCATTGTCCAAATATATAGTGAAAAACGAAATTTCTGTACGGCTACCCCAAGAAGGAGTTACCTGATTTGTCCTATTTTCGAACTTAAATTTACTTTATTTTTTTTTAAGCTCGTGTGCAAAATTTCAATTCTCTAAGACAGACAGACAGACTGACATGCAAAAATCAAAATAACTGTTAATATTATCCGTGAGTGTCTAATCCATTTTGCTCTATCATAATTATTTCTATGCATTACAACCGGAATGATAAACTTAGAATACCCTATAGATTTCGTCTAGGGTATAAAAATGGGTTGGACACCAACGCATAATATTAAAAGTTATTTTGATTTATTTTTGCATGTCTGTCTGTCCATCTGTCCGTCCCCACGATAACTCAAACGCGTACTTACAGAGCTAAAATTTTGCACACGGGGGGACAAGTAAAAAAGCTAGAATTATTCCAAGACCAATTCTTATGATACCCTAGATGAATGTCCGTATTAAATTTCGTATGGTCACCGATCTATGCGACTTTGATTTTTGAAGTTGTTTTTCGTATATATTTCTAGAACGGTTTGTCGGACAGAAAAAATGATTATAACCAATTTTATAGGATTTCGTATTCTGAAGAAGTTTTTAGTACAATAAAAATGTCTTGGACTGATGGTTTTCACAGTATACGTAAAAAACTTAAATTTTTATATGGCAATACCAAGAAGGAGCTTCCCCATTTAGTCCATTTTTGAAATTTTATTTGCTAGTACAATGAAAACACCACGTACCAAATTTCAGCTCTCTATATTGATGCGTTCTCAGGCAGTATCCAAATATATAGTGAAAAACGAAAGTTTTGTATGGCAACCGCACGAAGGAGTTGCCTGATTTGTCTCATTTTCGAACTTAATTTTACTTTTCTTTTTAAAGTCCGTGTACAAAATTTCAGCTCTCTAAGTATACGCGTTCTCGAGCTATCGTGCGCAAAGACAGACAGACGGACATGCAAAAATCAAAATAACTTTTAATATTATGCGTGGGTGTCCAATTCATTTTGCTCTACCATCATTATTACGAGGTGTTACAAACGGAATGACAAACTTAGTATACCCCTATAGATTTCATCTAGGGTATAAAAATGGGATAAATCGGGTAACTCGTCCGTAGGGTTGCCATACAAAAATTTCGATTTTTACTATATATTTCGACGCTACCTGACGCCTGACAACGCGTCAACGCAGAGAGCTGAAATTTTGTACACGGTCCTTTTATAGTAATAGTTAATAAAGCTTCAAAAATGGACTAAGCCGGACATTCCCGAGTGTAAGATTACTTATTTATCTGTATATCTTACTCAGCTTTTGGAGTTTCTTCTGGGAGACTTTATAGACCAGAAGCAAAGTCCGGAATAAAAACAATAAAAAAAAAAATTTTGACAGATTTTTCCTTTTTTTCTTAGAATTTCATGAAAAAATTTTGAAATTTCCCCCATCTGGGAGAGACAAAGACACAAGTTTTTTCATTAAAATCTTTCCATTTTCGCTAAAAAGAGAGTTCTATAATATTTCAGTCAGATTACCCTCTAAAGCTGCACGATTTTTAAATTTTCCGAGTTGCATCTATTACGTTTTTTTTTTCGATTAATTGTAAAAATATAAATTTAAAAAAAAAGCAAACCTTGTTTATTTAATTTTTGTACAAATTTCTAGGCAATGAAGCTCCAGCGTTATTACAACTGCAAGATCTGCATATTTTCCCAGGCGGGCAATTAGTGAAGGTTCATAAAATTAAATTAGGTATATTGAAACCATTTTATGAAAAATATGTTCAGGAATGAATGCATAATATATGTATACTCGATTAGAGGGAGAGGGAGAGAGACTAAGAGATAATGAGAGAAATAATGTTGTTTAGTTAAAATCTGAATGGAAATTGTATAGCAATATGCATATTTCATTTAATTTTATTTGATTAATCTCATCTGTTATTTTCAATTTATATCCAACAACAAGATTTTGATGTAGTTGCTTCTTTGAATTCATTTTTAGATGTTAAAATGACTGATGGAGGCAATATAGCCATTAACCTATTCTCAAGGTATATATTGATCGAATTAAAAATTAAAGAAAAAAAAAAGTGTCGGAGGAAGATTATTCAGCAAGTCACTGTGGCATTCTGCATGTGTCAAAGACTTTGTAGCAACAAATGGAGCTTAAATTTCCTTAAATAAATCTAATGGTCCGACACTACCAACCATCGTTGAACCACGATTGGACAAAAAAAAAAACAGTACAAACAAAGATAAAAAATCTGCTGTGTCATCGAATTCTAAAGGATACTGCTCTTAGTACTAGAATCAATTGGTAGCTTTGCATCAGAAAATCAGGAGACTAAGTTGATAATCATAAAATTTTTTTAATAGTTACAAAATCAGTCAATTGCCGATAAGCTCTCAGATACATTAGCTAAGATCATTAAGGATCGCCAAAAGTCGATTAACAGTGACACCAATTTAGTACACTGATGGATTTAGGAAAAAGGTATGGTGCCCATCGGAGTCGAAGTCGATGGAAGAAGTGGTAAGCTATACTATCCTATGGGATCCCACCCAACTGTTTTCTGTATAAAAATTTATATCAGATTTAACCTATGTAGTTATTAAGAGATTATCGACACGCAAACATACATAGTTACGTTGTAGAAAGATATATAAAAAATAGTGGAGGCAATCTTATCATAATACAGAAAGTTTTAATAAAATTTCATTTTGAGTGATATGCCATTTTAAAGGGAACCATAACGGATATAAGTAAAGTTTCATCTGCTACAAGCTAAGCATAATTTACTGAAAGAACTTTTACAATGAATAAATAGAATACGCGGAGCACATAAATCTACACCTTCATCGCCAAATATGTCAATACCTAAATAGGCAACGTATTCATATCCCCAGAAGAAATTAAGAAATCCAACCCAAATGATATAGTGGTGATATTCCTAAATAAAGTCATTGACTCTGTTTAGACGGGTCAATATAAGATGCGCTTTGAGGTGCCTCAAAATACCCTTTCAGTCAACTTGCTGCCCTTCCTGCCTTACAGTCCGTGGAACAAATATTATGCATACACAGTACCAATGATTGAAACTGAAATGATCACGTAAATCATAACTTAGCCCATAAAAAGATGATCTGCCTCAAAAGCTGTTTGTGCTGCCTTCGAATTACACTATTGCCCCCATCCATCATCCTACCTACAAGCTTCGTGCGGCAGAAGTAGCATACTGACCCATCTAAACAGGCTCATTATAATCTGTGCCTTACAAGCGACGCGAACAGCACAAATAAATGGTTAGTTCATCGTGCCCCAGAGATATGGTCTACAAAAGAATAAAACTGAGGAAAGTTGGAAACAAAGAAGTCAATGAACTTGTTCCTGACCTCACATTAACTACTGAAAAAAAAAAGTAAAATATTTTTTTTTATTAACCCAAATATTGTTGTGAAATTAAAAAAAAAAAATAACTAATATAGCCACGAAGACTCAATTTATAAAAACAAAAAAAGGGAAAAATACAAAATGAAATTTGCATACTCATAACTATGCAGCATCCAACATACTGGCAGTAATAATTGGGATCTGCATCAGCAAAGATGATTGATCCCGGCCCTATCTACTTCATTGAAGGAATAATGTGCCAGAATCAATAAAAATTACTTCCTAATATATTTGCTTACCTATATAAACTATTCTATGCTTCAAGATGCCACTACCAGGGTGTCGGCGGAACATGTACCGGAGCAGAAAGACTGAATTTCACCTAGTAATATTAATAGTTCATTAAGCCTGCAATATACATATGCGCACATACTAAATCATTCTGTGGACGCTCGTTCTTCTACTAGTGTGAGTTCATGAGCGCGTTTATATCTGTACCCTAACTAGAGTATTGCTTGAAATTGGTCGAAGAAAAAGGAGTATAACATTTATTCTAATACAACTTTACCTTACTATTAATATTAGTATTTCATAGTATTCATATTTTATTCCCTGCTTGAGTTTAATTCCCAATTCACCAATTTGCCGTTCAACGCTGGAGCGATTTGCTGAAGTAATTTTTCCTAAATGCTCCACTCCGACACTCTGGACCACTGCATTTAAAGACGAAAGTTCCTAACCAGCGAAAATCTAAATACCCTTTTCTGGACACGTATGTAATTCGCACCACCTTAAATTCTATAGAAAATTGCTGAGCACATCTGTAAATAAAAGTAATTTATGATGTTTTCAATTTGACAATATTGAAAGTATTATAAAATCCAAGAGGTACAACAAAATAATAAAAAAATAAATAAAATGCCTAAGAATGAATCACTATTACGAGAAAATACAACTTTTTGTTGAAAACATAATAAATAAAATAAATAAATTTTTCGTTTTAAAGGTGAACGCCGTTGAACACCGATTCTACATACCTGAGACATGAAAACGTTACTCATTTTTTATGATTTCCTAAGTTTAAAATTAGAAAACAAGAAAAATGCAGAAACTTTTTTCAATTATCAAACAAAGAAAAAAAAATATTCAAATGACTTTTGAATAAATCTTGCAGTTTAATTACTTCTGTCTCTATCTCTTCAGCTAGCTAGGCTAGGCTTCCTATAAATTATGCAACATCTTTTTTCAACCCAGAAACATCTATTTCAAATTTAAATATTCATTAAAAATGTAACACCGGATCGATTCTTTACGCTCTAAAACACAAATTCAATCATATTCGCTCGGTTGCTAGTTTAAAATTCATTTCGAGTGTGTTTTTAATGAAATTTTTAAACACAAGTGAGACGAATCGCAAAACTCTAGAGTAATTAGTGTCTACAGTAAAATTGGCAAGATTAGAACTCTTGGATGGCGAAGTTTTTAACGAAGTTTTAACAAAGTCATGTAGGTCTATATAGAAGGGGAATTATATACATACGTATAAGTATGTTAGACTTTCGACTTAACTTAACTACATACATATACATACACGTAAGATGAAGACACGTGAAAAATTAAGAAAGTAATTCAAGTTAGTTTAGCTCAGCATTAAAAGTTGAAGGCCTCCGGGAAGATATCTTGGAGCGCGACGAGACGCATAAGTGAGCAAATGAATCATCATTCCACCAACTTTAGCAGACTTGATTTCGTAACGACCGATGACGCTGTTTCTTTTTGATATACTCATATAAGCAACAGTAGCACCAGCAGCAATAGCAGCAACCGGTTCCCAAGAGAAGAATATTGTTTTTTTTTTTGTTACTTTAGTATAGTTATAAGAAAAACAAAAAACAATTCGAGCATTCATTAATCAATGAGAGCACAAATATAAGTATTAGAAGGCAAAAGTGATACGCCAGAAATAAATATTTTCATAGGCATTAATATTAATATTGAAAAAAGGATGCAAGATAGAGGGTTGGGCACACAGAAAATAAAGAAGGTAGGTACCTACCCAATTCCATTTTCATCAAGTCAAGGTTAATTATACGTTTTTACGCACAATCATTACCAGGGACAAGCCCAGTTCAAATAAAGAAAGCTTCAAGAAACCCCCAAGGTAAAAGCAAACAACCAAAAAAACTTCTAAATTAGTAAAACAAAACAACAACAACAAAAAGAAACAAGCCAGCTCCCTTCCCTAATGTCCACAATTTACGCAATTTTATGAAGCTATTTTTGCGTATAACATTGGTCAAAAGTGAAAAATAAAACAACGAAACTTTTTTATGTGAAAATGGTAAGCTCCCTTGTGCGTGCCGCGAATTAAGTTCATCTATATACATATTTTCAATATATAGGTAGTTAGGAGAAAGCTTCATACGTACATATAAGTATACCGAGGGGATATATAAAAGTACTTGATTGCGATTTACAAAACAACTTCAAAGGAACTTATACCGTAATCTCAGTATATGTCGCAAAAGCGGCTTATGCGAAAGCTAAAGAATAAAAAAATCTGCAGGTAGAAAAATGACAGAAAATACACTTTTAGAGCCTATATGACGCCGTCGAAATGCTTTGACATGGCTTTGACTAAAGTGGAATTAATATGGGAAGGAAAATTCTATAGGGTATGACGACGACTTGGGATTAAGATCTCTACCTGAAAGTGAACATTAGTTTTTTGCACTTTTCCCTTGCTCTTTTGGGGATGCAAATTTACCTACCTTTTGTCTAAAAACGGAGAAGAGTGGCCAAATTACTACAGACTCCATTATATGCTATAAAATGAGCTCCGTCTTCATGTCAAAAACAGTAGAAATTTACTATAGAAGGCCTAAAAGGAAATTGAGTTCATTACAAATATTGCTGGCTTCTTTTAAAAGAAATACGAAAATAACGTTTTAATTTTCAGAGAACAGTTTTTTTTGTTGGAAAATATTAAACAGGAGTCGCTTGACTAGAAATTCAAATTCCAAAACAGTTTCTACCAGAGCTACTCTGGCTAATATGGTATCTAATCATAAACAGGATATGGAGTAAAGCTGCAGATAGGGGTGGGGGGGGGGGGGCGACAGATATTTCGAGGGTCAGTGGATCTAAGCCCATGCGCCTAATACTTCAAATGTACAAGGAGGCTTTGACAAACTCCTCCTTCAATGCACAATCTATTACAACTAGGTTCTATGAATGGGAGAATTTCTTGTTTAGAAGTGGGTATATTATCACATAACTAAATACTTAACTGCTTATGATCAGCATACACAAACGGTAGGGCTGTCATAAATTCAGTGCAGCCATAATAATTAGCTTAAGAGCAATTTTGTCTATACCCCACCCAGATGAATGCTTGACATAGCTACTCTTGCTAGTCTGGTTTTTCGCATTCCTTTGAAAAATGATTCGTCCTACAGTACAAATAGCTGTAACTATTTTCATATTGTTTTACCCCCGTCATTTATAATCTGCCAGATCTACTTATACCTGAAGATTTTCGATATATATCACCGTTACTTGTAACTAAGGCTGATACATCGAATATTTATTTCCACGATGGAAAAATAATATTCTACGACGACGCAGATGACATGAATATGAAGATCTATTCATCGTGGAAGAAATGACATACGGATCCAAAAGATGCTATACACAAGCACAACTTCGACATAGTTTATTACAATCCGAAGAGCTCAAAAAATACCGTGTATGGTTTTATTATAAACAAATTAAATCTTTTAATATCTTTTAATGTTCTCTCCTTGGCTAACGATGCACTTAATCCAACGTTGATTCCGTGATTGGAAGTATTTCTGGAAGGCTTCTTTCGGAAGGACCTTCAGCTTCTCTGTAGTGGCCCTCTAAATGTCGAAAAAGGTATCAACACGTTATCCTTTTAGCGCAGTTTTTATTTTTTGGGAAGAGCATGGTGCTAAATTCTGGAGAGTACGGTGGATGCGGATAGACAGGATTTTTTTTCTCTGCAAAAAACTAGCGTATCAGAAGCGAGGTGTGACACGGGGCGTTGTCGTGATGAAAGAGAAAGCCATTGATTGGATTTGCACGGACCCATGCGAGATGTTTAGTTCTTCCCTAAGCTCTCGAACAGTTAATCACCTGTTTGAACAAATCAGTTTTTGCACGTTTTCGTGTGTTTTTGAGGTCGAAGGACGTCCTAACCGTTGCTCGTCTTCAGCCGACTCATTTCCGCTTTTAAATCGCTCAAACTACTAGTAGGCAGTCTTCAGAGTCACCACAATATCGCCATACGCTGATTTTAACAATTCATGATCTTTTTTGGGACTTTTGACACGGTAAACATAATGTCACTCTTCCCATTCTGGAAGTCGACTAACAAGTCACAACGTATTCAGACTTAACACTGACTTTCTCAAAGAATCCGGCTATCTGACGAATAACTTCAAATGGATATAGATAACGTCACCATTTGCTGCTATAAAAATTCATTCACCGTATTTTTTGATCACACCTCGTATATGTACGTGCAAATCTGAAAAGTTTTGTACGGTCACTCTATACAAAGTAGTTGTCAGATTTCTCAGATCTCTCGTCGTGTACAAAATTTCAGCACCCCCCCCCCCCCCGCGCTTCTCAAACAATGTCCACATTATAAGAATTCATTTAGATAAAATCTGGCAGCAAAGAATAAAACGACTGTCATGTCTAGAAATTATTGAGGCCATAAGCATCTATCCTCTTCAGTGCTTACCAAACCACCTTTGCATCTTTAGGTGAAGAGGAAGGCCATATCCTACATTGCCATTATGCTACAAAAGGATAAAAAATTTAAGCCAGGAGTCTTGGTTGGTCATATAAATTATCTTAAACTAGGTACGTTTCGAGAATATGACTAAAATATTTATATACTCACACCTGATCTAGATTTTATGAAGCCATTCGACGTCATACCAAGAACGGTGATCTAACGAATGGGCGCAAGGATGAACGATGTGATACATACATGCATTGAAAACTAACAGTAGTTGATTGTTTTGGTTGTATATAACCCTAAATTCCGGACCTCAAATACCCTAAGCTCTATTCCAAACCTATTCCAAACAAAAGTATTAGCCATAGAAGGATGCGGAATAACTCCCCAGATCACTATCTACCAAGTCCCTTCATCTTCTGAGTTAAAGATAGTCTGGGATTATCTAAAAATACTCAAAACATTGGCGAGGAGAAATAAAATTTAGTACTGTGATTTGAGAGAAATAGAGACAATGAAATTCCACCCCTTCACAAATCTAATCCAAAATTAATTAATTCATTAGAAAGCTCAATTTTACAGTATGCACCAATTTTAAAGGTTGATAAGAAACGTATTACGAATTCGACAACTAATAAGTTACGAGGGTGATCCAGGCGCTCCAATTGGGCTTTCCGAAAATTATTTTGTTATTTTGTAAATATAAATCTCTGAAGCTCATAATTTTTTTGAAATCGCAAATCGTATCCAAAAACTGTAAAAATATAGATCATACGATGTTATGCCATTGAAAATGTGAAAAAAAAATGCTTCCACACCAGAGCATATTGCAGCACCTTGAGAATGTGGGTTCGAAGATTTGGAAAAACCACTCTTCAGTCTAGTTTTTTTTTTTTTTTTAGTGTTCGCAAAGCTTAGAACTGTGTGGAAAATTTTTTAGCAGAGATTAAGCGATCCATGAAATTGAGTTTTACTGCATTCAAAAAAAAACAAAATTTTAATATTTTTCAGTGGTGTATAAACATTAATTAAAAGATCTAAAAAAATCTACTCAAATTACCCAGAATATATTTGCTTAATGCTCAGAGGTGCTGTCACCAGAAGCTTATTTCAGGGTGGGGTACTTTATATCCTTCAATCAATGGTAATCAACTCCTAGTGACATTCTTTGCACAAGATTACGCCACCAATTTAATTATTATAACACGTTTTCATTGTGAACGAGATTCCGAGATCTCTTCAGAGAATCCTGGATATAATTACAATGTAACGCAGCAAGTTTATGATTATCAACCACAGTCAAACTAACCAGATATTTTTAATACGAAAAAACTGATAGACGAGCTTGCACTCACGTATAGCATTATATATAATCGGGCGGATAACGAACTGATATCATTCTGGGCCCAGGACCATGTATTGCATTAAAATGCCTGATATATATGAAAATATATGTTAATATATTGGGCGATCACATGGTGACATAAAGGTAAACTCGATACGAAAAATAGTCTACCTAATCAGCATTAATGGCATATGCACAATACCGAAATCATGCTGTAACTCACACTTGTGAGTCAGATCTGATGGTGCGGCAGCCAATACTGCGTACACTATGAGTGATACGACAGATAGAGGAATTTTGGCAAATATCACACTACGACAGCAAAGATTTTCAAGGATATTTTTGAAAAGGTTAATGGCATCAGTTGATATGCAGGTGGGACCATAAATGAGCCTGTGCTAACGAGAATCTTCAACAACTTAAAACTTAGTTTGAAAACGCTCTTTTAACGAATTATGTGCATCAAAGTTTTGTTGGTAACGACAAAGCATATGGAGCTTGCTAGGTAATGAAGATGAAGATTTTCTTATCTAGTTGTAAATTGTCTTAGCCTCTAGTAAGCTCAGAGTCGTTATTTGGATTCTTTTTGTATGGCTAAGAGGGCCAAAAGTGCATTCGAGTACAACAGTTTGAAATAGAGAAGCATCACGCGACGGCCCAATGCCAAGCGTATCATTGAAAACACGTTGATATCAACATCGAAGGAGCTTCTGAGGTTAGTATAGCGGATATGATAATCTTAGCTGGTCAGATAACCGGTAACTGTAAACAATGGACACTGATTCTACTTTTGTTTAGAGTATTGTGAAACTGTTGTATGCTAGCAACTGCTAGACGCAAAGTGTTTGGTAAACCACTGGTGAAACCTTAGTTGGTGGACAGACCGCTTGATAAACAGCTAAGCCTCCGATTTCCCTATCTGACCAATGAATTTACCCCCAACGTTCCTCTTTAACCCAGGAATCTATATCAGCTAAATTTAAATCTCTTACGGGGAGACTGATGCACTCTACTGGCATTGCTTTCAGGATTGTAGTTAAAATACCAAACCTTATCTCCAATAGCAATCGAGTCCACAAATGTAAGCTTTCTTTTTGGATGTTTTCATGATTTTTTTGTCTTTTAATATTTTTACTAATATTTTATCAAATATAAAAACAAAACTTAATTAAATCCATATCTCAAAAACCTCTCGAGCATTAAATCAGGAAAATTAAATTCGGATTCTTTTACGACACACCGTGCAGTATTGAAAGAACATTGCTCAAAGTAACTATGAACATTCAACATGCCCTTCATAATAGTCAAGTCAACTCAACTCACTCAATATACTTCCTGAAGAAGTTTTATACTTTTTTATGAAACTATTTCAAAACCCCACAAATCATTTTCAAGAGCTGTTAAAGAGCAATGCCTTTACAACTAGTTGTCCTTCGGAGCTTCATTTTAAGACTCAGCACAATAGTCATGCTTCTTGAGATGGTTAAAACATGTTAACGTGCATCTTTATATCTATAAACGATCGCCAGGAATACCTAAGTAGGCCGATTGGTCTCGTTGCAGATGCGTTTCATTGCATCTGAAGTTTATGAACTGATGGTGTATTACCAACAGAACCTGATTCTGAATGCAAATAAAAAAAAAAAAATATTAAAATGAACTGGATATTAGTGACTTTTTTATTTTTAATAGGAGATAAATCCTACTACCGATCGCATAAAATGATTCTCGGACAACAGCTGAAGTTATATGCTTCATTGCTGGCTGTTCAACCTCATTTGCGAATTATAAAAATCATTCATTACGCCATATTTTTGTTTGTGGTGGCTTAATGTCGCTTTCAATTATGTATAACGTTGACGCTCTGTTTATTTTTGGGCTGCGTAATTTTGTCCACATTTCCTATTTCCTTATAGTGTTAATATAAATATGTAAAGATTTTGTGAACATACCAAACGAATTTTATACCTCACTAGAGAAGAAGTTTTTGATTGCCTGAGCCGTAGCGCTGATAGGAATATTAAGCTGCACACCATCGGACATACATTCCACTATACACGGATAGGAAGGAATTTTAAGTCTTAGCAGTACCTAACAGCAACTAAAAATGACATAAGCAAATGACGATGACTGATAAGAACAATAACATAATTGAATGAAGACATCCATCCATATTAAGCGAAGAAGTTTACAACAGAGGACAAAAACAACATTATAATCCGAACTAACCTTCACCAAAAATTGGTTAAATCAATGACAAAGCTTCCACATTGAAAAATATGAAACAGCAAACTATATGGTCGACAACTGCGACTGCCAAAGAATTTACGTCCGGGTAGATTCCAAAAAGAACGAAATGCATGCATCGAAGAGGTGAAAAACGACATGAATTATCTTTTAACCGCGTTGTAGTAATATTAATAATAATAACAAATCTTTGACGCCAATTATTATATCAATCTAATTACGTAAAGAACTCATCTAATTTGAATTGCAAACACTTTTCTTAGTCTTGTAGGAAACCCAGAGACCAATATTAGTGGTGATAAGATAAAAACCACAAACTATCGCATTTCAAATGAATAAAATCAAAGCAGAATTACGAAACTGACCTGAAGCAACCGAAAATGAATCTGTCAGCTGCGGCTTTCTGGTATCTTATCTACATCCATCCAGCACAGCCGCCCTCCTAGCAAGTCTAAAATGCATCACAGACGTGCAATAATATCTCAAAAAATATAGGTCAGTCTCTCCCTTGATGTAAGACTAGGAGCTGAACACATTACTGTCAGCACAGACAAGATAATTTATTGCAAGCAAGGCACAATCACCCCAATCACGGAGAAGATATTTAGTCAGAATCAAATCGAATTTCCAAGCTTTACGTAACCAATTTGCGTTTTCGGTGGGGCTGGTGTTCGGTGTTGTTGGTGGTTGGTTGGAGA
Source organism: Dioctria rufipes (assembly GCA_963924295.1). Lineage (NCBI taxonomy): Eukaryota > Metazoa > Arthropoda > Insecta > Diptera > Asilidae > Dioctria > Dioctria rufipes. The sequence continues at coordinate 337,508,842 of OZ002740.1, read as the reverse complement.
ATGGGGGGAAATGGGAGAAAGGCTTACTTGCTCAGAAATCAAATGGTATTTTTTCGGCAAAACCAAAGAAACCCTAATGCGATGCCTATCAAATCAGTGGAATACGACACGACAGAATTGGTTCAAAAATTTATTGTAAGTCTGGGGAACAGTCTGACTTCCTTTGAAACACTGACACAGCAACTATGGTAGGCGAAATAAACTCTCTTGCAGACATGACGCAATAATTCAAGGAACTTTAGTGGGGTAGGACTACACTGCTTTAGTCCATAAAGTGACGTGATGCTGAGACAGGAATAAAACTCATAGTTTTCTTGATAAGAATATTAAATTCAAATCAATATAGATTTTTCACTGTAGCTTGTGTTGGTAGAAGTTACTGTTATTGACCTCATCAGTAAAAAGTCGCTTATCCGAAAAATGGTCCTTTTTTACCATTTTTTAGGGAGCTATTGATCTTTTCTTAGGTCGATCCGCTTTAAATTGTAGACATGAATCAAGAAAGAAAAAAAAAAAGAAAAATTATAACAACCGAATACGAATAAATGAATTGGAAACGGAAAATTATGTATGATGTCAAGGAAAAATCAATATTTAAGGGATATGTGTGGTGACCCCTTTACAGTTAAAATTTAATATATTTGCATGAGAAATCGGCATGGAATGAGAATGATGAGTCACCCTGTTACCCTGATTAAGTAAGCGAAAAGAAACACAAATTTCTTTTATTTATTACACACGCAGTAAACAAATTTCTTATGTTTGGTTAGCGTTCGCTATCTTTATGCCAAGCTTAAATAGTCACACTTCTTCTACAGACCCACTAATGATCCGATTTTCTTAAAAATCTTAAATAAAATCTACGAAATTGTTTAAGAACAAAAATAAGCGTTATAAAGGAGCAGAGAAAACAAAACTCCCAACAGAAAAATACTAGCTAAGCAAAGAAAAAAAAAGCGATAGTTGTGCAACTACATTTAACTACTTTTGTACAGCAGAACCGGATAGGATAGAATTAATCAAATTCTCACCTGGTTTAATTTAACCCCCCGAATACAAAAGGGAGTTTCCTTGTGGAAAATCAATAAAATACCAAAAATAGATTTTCTCGCACTGCGAAAAAAATGAGATTCTGTTGTGTTTAGAACTTTTCACTAGTTTTTCACACCAATAAAAACTTTTCAAGCACTTGCACTGCAATAACTCTGGCGTTTTTCAATTTAATTTATTTTTTGAGTGCAATTTTCTCTTTTTACCTTTAAATACCTCAAAATGATATTTTTTACTGCGCGATTCTAAAATTTTTTCCTTTTAACCGACGGCGGATCTTTTCTCCACAAGAGGCAAACGTCAACTCCGAGTTCTGTCAAATGACTGTCAAATTATTATAGGAGCTTTGATTGAGTTTTTTTCTTTTGTAGTGAATTGCAGAAAGAGCGTGCTTTTATATAGCTTTTGTTTCTTTTCGAAATTATTATAGCCGAAAGAAACCGTTTCCCGAAACCGATACGATAGTTCTTCTATTTCTGAAAAGATGGCGATACGATGCGGGTGCTACTGCTAATAATTATTTGCTTTGCTTTCTCGCCCATGGGGAGCCATTTCCACTATTGGCGCTAGTGTCGAGCTAGTGTCAAGGACATCAACCATCAACTAATAGCATAGGCGCGCCAACTCAATATGGCCGCCGTGTTCTACTGGGAGGAAAGTGAGAATTTTGCATACATACAGACAATTTATTAAATCATCGTTCAAGACGGCATTAATCCGCCAACTCAAAATGGCCGCCGTGTTCATAGCAACGTACTGTGAGGTAACGTGAGAGAATTTACACACGACAATTTCTTGGTTAATATTATCAAAATGAAAATTTTCTTTATTCCGAAGAATACTTTCTGAGGAACAGCTACGTTTTTGGCGAAGAGCAATTTACTATTCTCACTTCAATTTTTCCGATTTGTAATTTATACCAGCTTTGGGATTTAGGCTTTACATAGCAATTAGCAATTCAATTGACTTCCAAAATTATTTCAAAAACAAATTTTGCCATCATATATCTACCAGATTTGGGTGCTTTTTTGGGCTTTACATATATTGGTTCACGATTAAAAAACCAATTTCCGAGCTTTGGGGTTTAGGCTTTACATAGCAATTAGCAATTCAATTGGTTTCCAAATTTATTTGAAAAACAAATTTTGGCATATACCATATACCAATTTCCGAGCTTAATTAAAAAACTTTCCGATTTTTAATTTATATCAGCATTGGGGTGCTTTACATAGCAATTCAATGATTTCCAAATTTATTTGAAAAACAAATTTTGGCATTTCATAATCATAATGTCATATTGTTGCGCATACAAAAATTGTTTCGAGGTATATATGAAGGGATCTTCATCATACTTTTTCTCGATTCTGAACGATTGCCGTAGAAGTGTTTGGTTGCGTCATAGTGGCAATTCGCAAGAATGTGGTAAGAGGAGAAGGCTTTGTGAAAAGCATTTTTATGACGCGCACATCCAACAATATGGTGGTGGTCATAGCTTTTTGAATAAATCAGCCTTCCCAAAGCCATTTGATTCAAACATATGTTCCTGTTCAGAAAAGAGCATGGACGAAGTATGTTTAGCAATGCTTACTCCATATAGCCGCACCGACCGCGCCGACCTAGTTGTCAATAAAATTGGGAATCCCAAAACATATGCGAGAAAATTTAAAATTCAACAAGAAATTTTAGCACCTCAGTTTTGTAGTCCTAGTCCTCCTATTTACAATTCCAATATTTCTAATTCCAATCAAGATTTGGAAAGCCTACTTGAAGGTAAAAGCGAGAATGTGAAGGCATTTGTATGTTCGCAACTTTTGTATAAAGATACGAGTGAGTGGACCGATAAGGAAACAGACTTAGCATTAAACTTTTACAATAAATCACCAGCATTGTATACAGAAATGTTAACGCGGGGTTTTTAATGCCTGCGGTAAAATGGCATTCAAGGTTGATAGACGTTGTGTGTTACTGTTTGACGAAATGGTTATTAAACCTGAATTGGAGTTTAATACCAAAGATGATATTATATATGGATTGCAAGATTTAGGTCCTTTAGGCCGCACAAAAATCTTAGCTTCCAGTATCCTCGTGCTGATGGTAAGAGGATTGAATAAAAACTGGAGTCAAGTTGTAGGATACGTGGCGGGTTCAGTTTCTGGTAACGAATTAAAATTAATAATAACTGACTCAATTCCCAAATTATTTGATATAGGTTTGGATATTAAAGCAAAAACTTGTGACCAGGGACCTAGCAATAGATTTGCTATAGGCTTTTAGGTTGTACGCGCGAAAATCCTTATTTTTTTTTTAAATTTCAAGAAAATATATGCTTGTTATGATGTACCGTATCTCATCAAAAGCGTTAGAAATAATTTGTATAACAGCGACATTATTTCTAACGGAGGCAAGATATCTTGGGATATGATTCGGAAGGTTTATGATATGGATAATGGAAATATTAAAGCTATGCATCGGCTTACTGATATCCATATTGACCCCACATATTTTAACAGAGTACCTGTGAAGCTTGCGACAGAGGTATTTAGCCACTCGGTTGCTTCCGCGATTTTGGCAGCGGTAAGCTTGGATTGTTTCCCGCAATCAGCAGAAAAATTATGTGCAAGTAATACTGCAGAGTTTATTGCAAAGATGAATAAACTATTTGACCAGCTGAATAGTGTTGCACAATTCAGTAAGAATCCTGCGAGAAATGCTATATCGCAGAGGAACATAAGTGCGATTGAAAATCTTGCTGCAGCAAAGTTATGGATCGACACATGGGTTCATACTGGAAGAATGAAACGTCCATCTGCTATGATGGACTAATACAAACCATAAATGTGGTACGTATGCTATGGGATGATTAAAGAAAAGAGAAGCAGGACTATATAATTACTTCTCGGTTAAACCAACACCCTCTGGAAGATCTATTTTTACTGATTAGAGATTTCAAGACGTATGAGCAAAACCAGTCTGTATATGGATCATACAAAAATTTGAAACAAATTCTATTTTATTCCAATGATTCCAATGTATTGCCATCGGAGTGCTCTAGTCGGCACAATATCTCGAACAATTTATTGAGGTTCAATACCGAATTCATAAACTGCTTAAAGGATGTTGAAACAGTAGATTCACAAGAAACCCATTGCGAAGGTAGTGAAGCAGTTGCAGAGAGGTATATCTCTGATGATGATATACCTCAAGAAATTTTCGATAATTTAGAAAGTAGTATTTGCTTAGATTGTAGGTAGTAAATTTATACGATGTCCGGAAATGGCCCCACTGTAATAATGCCAACTTGGTTTTGCCATAGAAAAGTTTTTGAGAGGGAGATATTGTATAATTCCAAATAAATAATAGATTCGGATTAATATTCCCACATGTAGCTCGTATTTGCATTAGCGCTCTCAAGCTTTTTCAGTAAAGGGGGGTACCATACTCTGTAGCTGTAGAGATCCCATTTTCAGCTGTCGTTACGATTTTTCTATTAGGACTTCTTTTGTATTTATAATCGGCTGTCCGACTATGCGTTTTTCTAGTCCAGTGGATATTTAAGATGACAGAAAACAATAACTGACAAAAACTTGCACCTTGAAGATGTTATTCAGTCCGATTACTTTACACATTGACCTGGAGATATGGCGACATATCTCCGCTCATTTCACTCTCCCACCATTTTCGTGCGCGCCCGCAAAAAGTACACCGTCTAAACTAGCTCTTATTGTTTACCTTTTTGGCAATAAAGACGAAGTTAAAGATACCAAAAGGCTGTCAAATCGGAAGTATAGGGAGAAGGTAGATACCTGGCTAATATCTTATATACAATAAAAAGTAGTCTAGATGAGTTTATATCAGTGGTTTGGTAAAGAAATTTAAATGGCTGTGAATTGGTGATTTTCGATACCGAAAATCTACAAAAATAAGTACAAATTGGCGTTGCGCTTTCCTTTCCTGTTTTATATGCTTTCGCGATTCCTGACAGAACGGTATCGCTACACACGCAGCCTTGTTCTTTTCTTAGTTACAACAATCAGGAACATTTCAAATTTTCTTGGCGACTATTTAATATTAGTACCATAAATAACGAGTAATGGCAGAAACCCATTGCCAACCCAACACCAAATTTATGTTCGCCTTCCTCTCTGCAGTCCCCAGCAGTTTTTCCATTTTACTCCGATCGGAGTATTTGTACTCCCGTGCTCCATTCCGTTAAGTACGTCTTTTCAACATTCATAATAATTTCTGGCAAGGTTATTTATTCTTTAAAATACAACTTTAAAATTCAAAATATTTGAGTTATAAAAACTCGAAATTCTTGAGAGAAGAGAGTTTGTCAAAATTCACTTTATAGATGCACTCATACATGCATTCAGTTTCTGCAGCTGACTGCACAATTCAGCTTTATGAATTTCTAAACTACGCTGTAGACTGCATATTTTGACTGCACCAGACTAACGTAAGTCTAACTCGGGAGTTACACGAGATAGTACAGTTTGCATGCAAGCCTTCCTTCCAACTAGGGCTGCCATCCGTCCAGGTTTCTCCGGTTTTTCCTAATATGGAAGGCGTCTGGGGTGCCTCCGGACGGGGTGTTCTATATTCTGGGGGTTTAAAAATTTTGGAAAACAATTAATTAAAAATTTAATTTTTGTGTGTAATACGTGTACGGTGTAGTTGATAATGCCGACAGTTAGACTCGACTCTCATTCAAGTTCTCTCTTTTGGTTCCAGACAGTCTTAGCTAAGCTAGTAGTTAGACCATTGCTTGTGTAACTTGCGTTGGGTGCCTGTATATTGTTTTATGTATTGCGCGCCCTCCAACCAATGTAAAATCTCTATACTACCGTACGTCAATTTAAGTAAGTAAAATAATTGTAAATGCCAGCGTACAAATAGGGGCGTAACCCAAGTTGGCGACATTTCACGACTGAAAAAGTTTACCCAGAAAAAAGAGAACTCTATATTCATAAACATTTAAAAAACAACAAGAAAACCAAAAATTATGTATAAGATAAAGGGTGGGTATAACTTAATATAAAGTAAAACTCATGTTTAAAAGAGTGAAACATCCAAACTTTTACCGAAAAGGGGAAGTGTAGGCGTGTGCATTCCACTAAGAACATGCAACATGCTGTTCCTCGATATAGTGCACGTGTATAACTTTTACAACAATTTGATAAGTTTTACTGGATATTTTTGCCTAATATAACTAAGAATACTCCATGGACTACAATTACAAATACGATTTTTGTTTTACAAAACAAAAACATGGAAACTGATGACATAATATTAATAGATGGATGAATTTACCAAATTTCAATCCACGAAGACCTGCCGCTGCCACCAGCCATATACAAAATTGTTCGTGCATACAACTCAACAGGCACACATTCAGTCCTTAAGGGACTTTTACACCAATTACCTGCAGCCATTGGGAATACACAGATGTTTGGCCTTTTCTGCTTGCCCCAACCACCCCTTCTCCTATTCTTACATATCCTGATTTTACTGAACCCTTAATTTAACAACAGATTCTAGCAACGAAGCATTGGGAGCTGTCTTATCCCAAGGGGAAATAGGCAAAGACAAGGCAAGTCGCAAAGCGCGCTTTGCTCAATGTTGGAAATTTGTCTCTCTCAGGCCTACTCACTGACATATATAATAGGTCTGTTCGCGTACTCAGTTTTGGGACAATGCATTGCAATGAATTTGCACGAATTTACACATTTTCCGCTCGTTTACTTTCTCGTGCACACAAAATTACACGAGTTTTGCATACTTCACAGCTTCCCCTCTCGCATGAATTTACCCGAAGTTTTTAGTTACTGCACAATTCTTGCAAGGAAAATTGACAGCTGTCATAGGAAAAGTTCATTTTTGGAATTTTCTGAAAAGTTTTTAAAGCGCAATCAAAATGTCAAATGAAGATAGTTTAAGTATTCAATACTCTCATGGGACTTTTCAAGACTGCAACAAGTTAAGAAAATATAAAACAATACTCATTCGTAAATGTTATTCCACACTTCTTCTTCTTGTTTTTCACGAAGTTGCATGAAAAGCGTTCGTTTACTTTTCCATGCATTTCACATTCTTCCCCCACCACACGAGTAAGTTTTTACCTAGAAAGTTTTTGCACGAGAAGTACGCGAACAGACCTATTATGGACTGCTTAACTTTCTATTTCACGTGGGCTCAATTGCTTGTGTCAATAAAAGTTCTTACGCCGGTGCCAACATTGAAAAAATCATTGGCGGGAAGTTGAAAAAATGAGCGCGCAGCTCCAAAGTGATTATAATAAAACGTTTCGAACTTCTTCTTCATATCCTATGAATATATTGCGTTTGGTAAAACAATTTTATCAGTAATAACCCTAAATAATTAATTTAAAATTATTTATTTCGATGGACCCACTTATTTATTTGTTGTTTACAATTCTCTCTCAGTTGGTACTTGGTGCTTAGACCGAAAGAGTCAGCAATATAGAAATGAGTCCACTTTTTGCAGTGCATTTCTATTAACGTAGTCAGTCTATATTATACATGTCAGTGGGCCTACTTCTGTCAACAGATATACTAACAAAATTACAATGACAGAACCGAGCCCGGTGGTATCATTTTGTTTTCATTTCTCTGAGGCAAGCCTTGAGACGAGCTTCGTGGAAGCCTGAGAGAGGCCAGGCCTGAGGCTTGCTTGGATGTGTTTCTGCCTTTACACCAAAGAATAAACAACTAAAGGAAGAGACACAGAAGAGTATTCCGATTGTTTTCCATTTAAATATACACGGCGAGAAAAGGAAGGAAAAACGATAAAAAAATAAAGAAAAAACAACCCTCTTTGAACATTTTACGAATAAGACATAAAATGTGAAAGCGAAGATTATATGCAACGAAACGGTATGGCAAATGATTTATTTTCGTAAATAAGAGAGAATGGGCGGAGTTTTCCGATTTTACGCCCATAAAATGTTCCCGCGCTTTTGTGAAAACAAGTTTTTCTGAAATATTAAGACAATTATCCCAATGTTTTTCGCAGGAATTCTAATGTTTGTTGGTGTAATCCCATGATATTTGAACAGCACGTTTTTTGTTTACATTTGTTTTGCTATGAAGAGATTAAGTGGGAGCACTCATGCTGGATTCTCTGATATTTTGGGGAAAAATGAGAATTTCATTTGAGAGGAACTTTACATCTCCTTTCAGCATTTTGGCCAAAGCGAAATTTATCTATTTCTTAAAAATGGGAGGTAGTGTGACCCGAAGTACATTATTATGAATAGATTGATAGGATTTTGAGGGATTTAATAAGATTTTGTCGTTCGGGTAATCCTACGTTCTGTCGATTTTTGTTTTTTGCTTGTTGTCTCAGTTGCACTACAATAGTGTATAGCCAAGTTCCTTTCCCCCATTCATGCAAAAGACGAAAGTATATGAAATTACTTGTTTCATTCTAAAAAACACGAAAAATTTCCTATTTTGTTCGCCTCTGTCTCTACTTATCCTTATTTATACTTTGCTTTACACTGTACATCAGACCTAGAATGGAATATAATTCCCATATCTGATTTTAGAGCCTTAAGCCTGAAACACAATACGATGCTGTGCAGTGTTATAGCCGTGCACTGCACTGTAAAGCACAATAAATGCAGTGCAGTGCTTTGACAATCATTTTTTGAAGATTTAATATCTAAATTTTTTGTATTCTAGATTCATTATTTTGAGAAAAACTCTACCCATTTTTCTTCTAATGTCATTTAAAAATTAATTAATCCATTTTTAATTGAACAATTCCTCTATTCTTTAGTATTTAAAAAAAGTCAACTGATGCCGTGTGCAGTGTTTTAGAAATTAGCCTAAAAGTTCCAGTGCAGTGCACTGCAGTGCATGTGACTTGCCACATGCTATTACATGGGATCTAAATTTCAATGCAGTGCAGTGCACTGCACTGCATCGTATTGTGTTTCAGGCTTTAAAGCTCATTGGCGATTTGGCAATAACTTATGAGATCGACTTACAAGAGCGCCGCCGCAATGTTGGATGGCTTTCGCTCTTTTCCCTATGTCCTTCCTACCATTCTCTGCTTGGTATCATAGTTATAATTAATTTAATTCAGTATGAGTTTGTTGTATACGTCCATTTATCAAAGGTTATTTTTCCTCCATATACATACGACAAAATAAGAGCACATGCGCCACTCCAATATTGAATAAAGTTTGAAATTGTATATTCATAACACAAAAGATTTACATAATAACCTCGAGAAAAAGATACAATTGGTATAAGACCAATAATGTTATATGAGCATAAAAGTTAAATAAAGTGAATATCATAAGTTCTGTATGGCAACACCAAGATTTGATTAAGTGGAATCACTTTAATTTGTTTTGTAATACTGTTAGTACTTTATAATAATAATCATTACCAGATACTAATAATAAGGATCATATAAACAAATTGATTTATGATGAAAACATAACGAAAGCAAATTCCTTACGGAGCATGAAACAACAAAAATAATAAACTTAACTCTTAACATTAAATTTGATGAAATTAGTTAAAGATGGCGATGTATTTAATTTATTTGTAAAAGAGCTCTATAATACTCTTGGTCTACTACTGTGGCATAAAGCTAGTAAGCTGTTAATATCGGTAATATATTCTTTTGAAACAGCCTTACTTTTATTTTGAATTATATTTAATTTTTGATTAATCAAAATTTTTCGCTGTTCCCGAAGTTTTCTTTGTTGTTTTTTTTTAGTAAAGATATGTGTTGAGGAGAATTTCGTAATTTTTAAGTAATTTGAAATTTACAAAAACAATTGTTTGAATTAATGTTAATTTTGCTATTAGCTTAGTACGTATGTTTATATGAATTCAGAATTTCTAGTTGCTTTGAATTAAATTTGAATTGTCGCGCCAAATCTCTAAATCTAAATGTAATAAATCGTTTGCAACTTCATTGCTATATTTCTGTGCCCTTTTTTTTGTAATCTGTCAGTCAGTCGCATTAGAGTACTCGCAGCGTGAACCAAACTTGTAAATTTTTGAAGATAAGTAATAACTCGAGGTCCACTACAACAGAATCGTTTTTTATTTTATTGAGTTCATTTAATCATTTGTTCAAATCTCAGAAACTACTGAGAATAACAATATGGTTTTATATCCAAGGTCTCTTCCATTATAGCTTTAAATTGAAGTGAGTTTAAATCAGATCTTTCCCATCTTAAAAAATTTATTTTTGGAAAAGATATTTGTGCAAAATGCAAATTGCAAGATTTGTTACAGTACCTACCTTTTAAAGTCTGATGGTTGCCTTTGAATCAATATAAGCGTTACATTTTCATAGGACATATTTTTAAGATATCTTAGTAGTGATAAGGTTATATAGATTTCTAGATTTTTAAGGTTGCTATCTATAACACTATGGACGCAGTCATTTTCTTGAATTAAGCATTTCATCGAGGATTTTTGCTCAATAGTTTTCGGATTAGTCTGATTGTGAAGAAAATATAGCAGGGCAGTTGTTATTTTTTGTTTTTGTTTTGCGCGATACAGGAGTCACTCCCAAGGGAAATGTACTGTCGCCAATGTTTTTATACATTTTTATTTACTAAGAAAAATTATAAGCACGTACGACAAACCAAGTCTAATTTTTTTTTTTATTTTATTGTCGTATGTTGATTGTCTTTTCCTACTTTTCTATGCACGTACGACATAACAAAATTGAACAATGTTTTTTTTTTTTTTTGTTTTAACGTATGTTTGTCGCTTATATACGACGTACGACAAATCAATACTCAGCCAAAAATAATTGCAATTTACAAGAAAACATTTTTTCGGATATGTAACCTTCAAAGTTAGGAAAAAACCGATCACAGATTTGGAAAGAACGCAATCAAAAATCTATAAATCACCTTTTAGGTCAAAAACTTCCAATTTGGCGTATACGACAAACCAATACTCGGCCGACGCTATTTTAAATAGGCAAACAGTACGTAGGGATTTCATTCCTGTATTTTAAAGTTACAGTTTATGATGAATTCGTGAATGTGAACAAATTGTATTTCGCTATTTTTACTAACCGAAATAGATGGTTCGGAAGGGTTACACTTTCACCATTTACACCAAAAACAAAATAAATAATTTAACATCTCGTTTGACTTTTACGAGTGGCAAAAGTTGAACGTTGAGCAACTTTCTTCGTTGAGAGTGGTAGTTTATCTGTTCCACCCGAATCTTTTAAATGATAAATTTTGTGCATTTGATATTTTAGTGGCGAGTGTCTTGGAACTTTGACATGTTTCCAGGCAATATCGTTTTTAAACCATAATTGCGCCCCTCCTCACAAGAATCCTGGATCCGCCCCTGCTGTGGGGGTGGTGGAGAACAGAGAGAACAGAGCAATGTTCTCTCAGTCTCAAAACTTTGCATCTTCCCGTCTATTACTTCGACCTCATAACCAAATAACCATACAAGCTGTGCATTCTTACAGGCCAGATGAAGCTTCTTGTTTAGTTATATGTTCTTTGACCTAGACAGATCAAAAATTGTATGGCTGAGGAGGGGGGAGGGTATATCAACCGTTTAGGAGTTACAGGGTGATTAAGAAAAAAAGCTAGTTTTTCACAAAACACCATGTATCTTAATTAAAAAGTACAGGGCGTACGGTCACAGTTAAGTGCAGAACTTCATGGCCTTTACAACGACTATTCAACCATTTCATCAAAATCGGTGATGGTCTATTCAGAACATTTGTCGATTTTCTGTGGAATAACCCAAATCTCTCTACGAATTGAAAAAAACAGTATTTCAAAAACTATCGATCCAGTCAAAAATTATAAATATCTTAGAGTCTTTGTAGGGCAATTGGTGTTTTTCGTCATATTATATGATTGATTGATATTTTAATAAAATTTATTATACACAAATAAATACATATTAATAAATTTTACCCATCTCAAAGTTCCTTATGTATAGTGATAAATGTTGGCTGGCAGATAATGGACTTTGACTATAAATCATAATAATACTAATTTATAATAATAACAATAAAATAAAAATTCGTACTATTGCCTTTTAGACTACTTCCACTCATATTATCACGAATGCCTGCCTCCTTTTGAAGGCTTTTGTAATGAGTCTTACATCTTAGCTAATTATTAATAATTATTATCAAAGGATATTTTTAGAGATGATATAATAAAAAAAGTGTGATTTTATAATATCTTTTATATTTTATAAAATCTTTTAAATAGTTTCATTTCATTTATCCCTGAAATTTGCCATCACATTTCCTTTTCAACGATAGCCTCCTCATGTTTGAGAAAATTAACTCTTAATGGAGGCTAAGTTCAATATTAATATTTTGAAAAACTGAATAACAGTCAACAAAAAATATTTTAAATTATCATTTTAAATAATGAATGAATCAAATTAAATTAATCACTTACCGCTTCATTGTCACTGTAGCTAATGTTTTTACATTCAATTCAGCTGGAAATTGTCTCAGAGCTGTGTTACGTTGTAGCCGCTTTGCATCCTCCTCAGCATCCACCTGATCCATTTGAAATCCTCCATTATCTATTCCTGTAGTATTTTTATTTGTATCCTCACTACCAGAGACCGGTCTGCTAACAGTGTTTAGCGGCTGTTTTATATCAGACATTCTTGTCATTATTCTCGCAAAATGTTTACAATTTTCTGGCTATTTTCAGCCCACAAACTGACAAAATCAGGTGAACACTATTTTTTCCGCGTTTAATTAATAAATTAATCGACTCCGAATCAATTTGTTTCTATTTGCACTCGAGATTGTGGTCACTATATTTACACAGAAAGTCACGAACTAAATTTTTATAAACAAAATGAAAACTCTGTGTACATCAACATAGAACAAGTCCACCAGCACTGTAAATGCTCTGATCAAAAATCTTATTAGAATAATTTATTAAAAAAAAAATGTGATTTTATTATTTGTGTTGTATTTTTGCACTTTAGATTGATGCGCATGCGCCTCACTCAGTGCCGAGTGGGTCAGTTTGTAAAATGCATTTGTGGATTGAAGGAAAAAAAGTTTCAATCAATTTTATACTTAAATTGAAAGGAAAAAAAAATACGTAAAACGATTTGTAACAATGCTGAGTTGATTGGTAGATAATTATTTTATTGAAATGTTTGAACGTGTTATTCTCAACGGGTGACAGTGATATGGTGTGGACAAGAAGAAAATTTCAATTGATATGAAAACAAATGGAGTTTTAAAGAACTGTTTTTTTTTTCGTACAAATTGGTTAATTTTTGGTCTTGACAAACTCTGTGATTGGACTTACAATTCTTAGGTGGACTACGAATCATTTGGTGAAGCATTACTCCCACATTAAAATCATCCTACTAAGATCGCACTTTCAAATTCAACAAAAATTGAGCAATAAAATTAAGATATTCAAAAATACAGGATATTTTCCTGACATAAAAAGTTCATGACATTTTAGCGATTACAAAACTAAAGTGAAATTCAAAAAATAGAAAGCATTTTTTTGAAGATCCTAATCAAATAGGGTAAGATACCCAGTTTTGAGCCCCCGTAAGGAGTGTAAAAACCGCGGGTCGAAACTTTGGGAATATATATTTTAATAAAAGACGTCATAAAAACTTACTTTTTTATTTTAATTTTTTCGACTGAACATAGATCGGAGATAATCCTAAAATAATCGCCAATATAACTCTTACATAACCCGATCATAAGCACAGCACAAGCTAATTATTGTTAAATATCAGAATGCACTGACTAGTCTAACAGTCGAATCCGCAGTAGGATTAACTCAATGTTCAATAAACGCCTAATAAATGCAGAACTTGGTAGCAATAAGATTATCAGAAGAGTGTCTAGAGGTATTCCACAAGGGTGAGTACTGTCACCGCTTTTTACAAAGGGAGGTAATAAAAGCGGTTGCGTTTGCTGATGATTTAGTTATCCTGATGGCACGGGAAAATTCGACGATGAGTGAATAATGAAGGAACTAACCCAATAAGCATTCGAAAACTTCATAACTGTGCTATAAGCTCTGGTTTGGGGCTCAACCCCACAAAGACTGAACTAGTCCTCTTTCGCCTCCCCAAAAGTAGGTAACATGACTGTTAATTCAAAAGCCAAATACTTAGGAGCACAGACAAGAAATACCCAGATATCGACGGTAGTACTAAGAAAGTGAAGTATGGAAGACCTCATAGCAAACCTCAATAACTCACTGCTCTCGGCTAAATATATCATGGGCACGAACCAAAAATGTTTATAGGCAAAAATTCATTTCTTTCATAGAATTGAAATCGGCTATATGTCTTCAGAATTCATCATTATTGGTGGCTGTAAACGGGCCGAACAAATTCCATCTCTCGTCTTGATGGATTGTTTGTGTAGAATTTAGGCGAGGCGGGGGGGGGGGGTTGGCAAAGTAAGTACATTAATGTTTTCAATAACTTGCACTATATATACAATCATTCACAAATTTATTTGTGCACAGTAGTTTCGAGACTGTTACTGTACAGATATCTGTAATTTGTAACGGATATATGTTTCCTAAAAAATAAAAAAATAAACTGATCCATGTTTGTAAAGCTTTTATTTACATGATTCAGTTAAAAAAATTAAAAAAATTTATCATTCAACAAATAAATAGAACAAAGAGTTTTCACAGCGTTGTAACTATGTTAATGTTATACAGGGTGGCCCGAATGTGGTGTTACACTTGAATGGGTGGGGGAGGGAAATCCTAACGATTTCCGAAATAACGGGACTTAAAAAATATGTGTGTATGTTTTTATAGATTACCCTGTAACTTCTGAACGTGGCACCCTATGATGATGCTTTAAAATGTGTTATATTGACAATCATTGGATCCTTCCAATGGTCTATAAACTTTGCCCCTCCTCCTCTCCGTTTTGAAGTTATGGCTCAGCAAAGCTAAAATTTCGAATTTTAATTCGGTGGTCTTTTATTGAACTACTATTATTATCAATGAACACGTCATCAACAACAACTTTTCATATCAGATCTAAAAGACGAGAAGCTTCGCTTCAGTTTTCCTTAACCCTAGCCATATAGCCGCGAAAAAGTTCAATAAATGCTAGAAAGTATGCAATAAATTTTTTGGGAATCAGCTTTTTAAGCATTTTCAAGGTATGCTCTAGAAAAAGTGTAAAAACACGCAGAACGGTTTCTCAAAAAATTAAAAATAACTGATCCATGTTTGTAAAGCTTTTATTTACATATATAACTCAGTACAAAAAATAACAAAAATTTATCCTTCAACAAATGAATAAAACAAAAACATTTCTCATCAAATCGGTTGTGCCTCAAATTCTATGGCTATAGCTAGGGTTAAGGAAAAGTACAAAAAACGTAGAAAGGGTTACATTTTGGGTATATTTTGGATACATTTTGAAGCGAAGGTTTTCGTCTTTTAGATCTGATATGAAAACTTTTTGCTTTACAAACATGGACAGGTTTTTTTTTTTATTTTTTAGGAAACATATATCCGTTATAAATTACAGATGTCTGTACAGCAAAAATCTCGAAACTACTGTACGCAAAATACTTTGTGAATGATTGTATTTCTATGAAAATGTATGAGGCGTTCTTTTTGTATCTTTTGTTCTTTCGAGTCCATTTTTCGTTTGTTAAAATTTGCAATTTTCTTAAATGCGGAAACCAAAAATTGCAAAATCTACCTAATTTGGTTGTGGCGATTAGTGATAACCGCAGGCGTTATTTCCCTACATCTGCGATTTGTACCCATGTGAACAAATTTCGCCGAAGTGTATAATTTTGTATGCTGCTTATCCAACTTAACCCACCCACAAACCGCCCCTCACACCTACTCATCGCACAAGATAACAGAATTTGCCACCAATAATGCATACGAACTCGGAAGAAATATAGTCGATTTCAATTCTAAGAAAGAAATGAATTTTTGCCTATATTGAAAAACATTTTTGGTTCGTGCCCATGATATATTTAGCTGACATCAGTGAGTTATTGAGGTTTGCTATGAGCTCTTCCATACTTCACTTTCTTAGTACTACCGTCGATATCTGGGTATTTCTTGTCTGTGCTAGGAGTGACCCCAGACTCCAAATTAAATTGCTGGATAAATGTGAATTAGTATATAAAAAAAAGCGGCTATAGCACTGTATGCCTACAAGAAAATTATTGGCAAAAGATGGAGTATACACCTTCGCATCGTGCACTGGATGTACACAGCTATTTTAAGACATTTCCTTATATATCGAATGTAGATAGGAATGCTCCAGAGAAAGCGGAACACCTGAAAAGTCTTACTAAAATACAGAGATCTACGTATCTACACATTAGCTTAGGTATCTTTCCCTAAAATGTAGGGAACCTAATGTAGAACAAAAGAATTTTTAAAAACTTTTATTTTTAACGATTCTAAATCAAATCATAAATACAAGAGGAAAAAACAACCGCCTCGTCCGAGGTTTGAAACCGAATTTACAATTTATTTGTGCGCTTACATCGTTACTGGTTAATGCCAGCTGAAGGCAAACGTGGCTCAGTAGGCTAGTTAAAAATTAATAAGTGCCAGAGGGAAAATCATCTGTCTCGTTAGCTCAGTGGTAAGAGCAGTCGCCCGGCAAGCGGAAGGTCCTGGATTCAAAACCTGGATGAGGCGGTGGTTTTTCCTCTTGTATTTATGATTTGATTTAGAATCGTTAAAAATAAAAGTTCTAAAAAATTCTTGTGATCTCCATCATTGACCGATTCTAACAAATGTAGGTTTGATTTCCATAAGCGGGAAAAATCAATAAAATTGAATTTACAATTTATTTCTGCGCTTTCATCGTTACTGGTTAATGCCAGCTGAAAGCAAATGTTGCTTAGTAGGCTAGTTACAAATTAATAAATGGAAGAGTGAAAATCGTGTGTATAGGTGACACCTGAGAAAAGAGTGCCCAGTGAGAATTGACACCAGTGTTCTCAGAGTTGGTTTGTTCAGTCCCAATATTATTGTCGTCAGATTTTGGTTAGGTTTACCCCAAAGTTCGTTAATAGTTCTGCCCGTGGGATCATTCAGCCAGAGACGACTGTGTTGGCAGTTAGCTCAGGCCGAAATTTTAGATGCAACATGCAAGAATGTTTGGTGCAATCCCGATTGTAGAGGAAGATTTCTAATACGAACGAGCTCATCCGCCCTTTCGTTCCCGCTGATATCGATGTGACCTGGCACCTACACAACGAGTACCCTGTTACAGCGAGAGAGAGTTTAGGGTGGTTTTGCACTCCAGTACTAACTTGGAGGTTACGAAAGGTTTTGACAAGGCTTTTACAGCTGCTTGGCTATCCGAACAGATGGCAATCTCCTTGTTCGACGTATCGACGTTAAGGAGGTACCTTCCCACTTCAAGAATATCCTTGACTTCAGCCTGGAAAATCGTGAATGGCTTTTATGGTGTAGGGCGATTTCCATACGATGCTTGCTACCTGCTCCTGTATTTTCTCCAGTTTTGGAGCCGTCTGTGTAAACAATAGGGTTTGTTAATGGTTAAAGGACGGAGTGCGACTCCCAATCCGCCTTAGATGGAATTATCGATTTAAATTCGCTTCTCAGTATAGCCTCTAGAAGGAGGTCGCTGTCTCTGCCAATGTCAGGAGCGATGGATTGCACTATTTCAAAGATGGATTCGTGAATCCAGCTCTGATCGAGATGCAACCTTAGTGCTGCGATTGATGCCACCTTCTTGATATGTACACAGGGGTGTATATTGAATATAACCTCGAGAGCCCGAGTACTGGTTGACTTGAGAGCGCTGGTTACGCTAAGAAGGCACAGTCTCTGAATCTTTTCAAATATCTTACGATGATTGACGAAATCCATTGCTTTCTACCACACCACAGAACAGTTGGTTATCATGGGTCGGATGACGCTAGTATAGATCCATTATATATAACTGTTATAAACGACTTCTATAGTTTTAGATCGTGAGATAATAGTTATTTGTAATTGTTTTGTACAGTCATTGAGTAAATATCTCATGAATACATATTTTTAAAATAAATCACCTAAAAATTAAAACATCTTTGAAGTAGTCATTCACATATTCACATTCAATAAATTCTTACTGGCACTGTGGGAAAAGCTATAATTCTTATCGTATGTAATTGAACTCTTGCACTTCATTTGGAAGAATTCCGTCTTTATTTTAATATTATCCCACATTGAACTGCAAGTTTGCAATTTTTGTTTCTAACATTTAATTATTGTTCCCACGTTGTAATAGTTGCAAAAATCCATTAATTTATGTATAAAATTAGGAATAGCTCGGAATAAAATTTATTATAGTCACAAAAGGAAAAATTTTTGTTTTAAACCTGCGTTTTTGATCAGTCATAATTGTTATGTATGACATTTAACATGCATTTAACTCTTATGATAAGAATTCCAAGAGACTTTAATTTTTTGAGTGTCTACACAGACTTTTATATTTTTCAGACAATTAGGAGACTTTTTATTCATATAAGTCCTACGATAAAAGTTCCATCTTTTCAGTTTTTCAGTAACAACCGGACCCGACTTTTTATATTTTATTTTACAGCCAGTTATAACAGTTGGAGAAGATTCTTAGGTATTTGTTTAAGTCTCATAAGATCTTTTTTTGTTGTATATTTTGGTCTTTAATATTTTGTACAGAGTTTTGCTATGAAATAAATTCATAGCGAATTTAGTCAATATTAAAATTGACCGAGTTTGCTGTCAAATACGCAGCTCGAGAATTGAGTGAAAAAAAAAAAGTCTTTACAAACGAAAAATCTTTGAAAAAGAAATTGATTTTGCAAAAGAGGGCGTATCAACAAGAACCGTATACTCATCAGTATGGCTTATTTTCTGCCTGCCGTATACGTCAAATCTTGAGCTGCGGATT
Organism: Dioctria rufipes; assembly: GCA_963924295.1. Taxonomy (NCBI): domain Eukaryota; kingdom Metazoa; phylum Arthropoda; class Insecta; order Diptera; family Asilidae; genus Dioctria; species Dioctria rufipes. The sequence continues at coordinate 337,489,856 of OZ002740.1, read as the reverse complement.
TGGCAGTAAGCTCGGTCAATTTCATATTGACTAAATACGCTATGAATTTATTTCATAGCAAAACTCTCTATGAAATGCTAGTACTGCACAGGGTTAATCTTGCTAGGCATTCAGGTATTTCGCCTCAAATATAATTCACACTTAAAAATTATTTTAAGTGCATATATGAAGTCAGCTTGGCTGTTACTTTCGCGTATACCGCAGGCGGGAACTAATCCGTACTGATGAGTATATGGTTCAAGCAGATACGAAACACCCTGTTTGGCAAAAGAAATTTCTTTTTCATAGATTTTTCGCTTGTAAAGAGTTTTTCTTTCCACTTTAGAGTTTTAGTTATTATAAGGAAAGACATAAGAATAATATATAGGGTGATCAGTAAATAAGTAGGATGGAGTATGTCAATGGATTCCTTGGAGTATTCAGATTACATTTTTAAATTGAAAATTAAATTTCTGAGACTATAAAGATGAAATAAGATGGATCAATAGAAATTCCTGCCTCCTCGTCGTAAATGTCATTAATTGAAGAGAATAACGTACACGCACACAAATAGATTGGAAGATTCATTGTGGACTCCATTAAAGCAAACCTGCAGCTTTTAAAATTCATTTCAAAAATAGTACCTACCTACCTAACCAAACTATTGTATGCTAAGTTTCTTGCTTTAAGTGATATGCTTCGAGCTAGAAACTAAATGGAGTTGACATGAACCGTGATATAGCGTAACCACTTTCAAGTTATGTGGGGTACACCAGTGAAGACGAGAGCATTCCAAGGAATATGGGGTCGCCATGCTAATTAAAGGTGAGAAATTTTAAATATTATTTAAGTGGAAGTATGATTTAAGACGGAATCTATTAAATATTCGCGTAGTTATAGTATATTTAAATGTTCTCATTGAACAAACTCTTTGGGATTTTTTTTTGTGCAGAAACTTACGGAAAAAATAAATATTTATATTCGTTAGTAGTTTGCAAAATATAATAATCCAAGTTAATTGGGTAGGTTTCATTAGATATCTGAAAGGCCTTCAACAGAGTCAGGCATCCTGTTTTTTAGCTAAACTTAACGCATTAGGTCAAGACTGTCATTTCTTAAAATGGATTGAAAGTTTTCTCTCTCGCTGTTCAATTCAACTTATATTGGACGGAGTTAGCTCTGATCGTTTTATAATCTATGTCGGTGTACCACAAGGTTCTGTGCTCTCTCCTATTCTCTTCTTAATTTTTATTAATAATCTTTCAGCTCTAACTTTCAATTATATTCATAATTTTACAGACGACAGCACCCTTGATTTCGTGTACTCGTTCGACTCCATAGCTGATTCCTGTGAGAATGGTGTAGTTGACAAACGAACCAATATGTTCAGTTACATTGTTATTGTATTGTTATACTCGGTTCGGGCGAAGCGAAACGGGTCGTGTTGCTTCCAAAACGCAATGTAGTCTGTTATCACTGAAATGTATTTTAACGCCCGTCCGCTCAATTCATTTTCCTGATTGCGAGCTCGCCATATAGCATTGGAATATCCAACAATCTTGGTTGGTCCGATCATATTTTTGGTATTGTCAAAAACGCGAACAAATGCCTGAACTTTTTGTAAAAATCCAAGAAAGATTTAATTCCATCAGATTTGGCGCAAATCTTCAAGTCTCTTATTATGGTCTAGATTAGAATATAATTCCCATATTTGGGCAGCAGCTGACGCATTCCATTTTTCGCGTTAGACAATGTCCAAAAGAAGGCCTTCCGGCCTATTAGTGATGACATATCAATATGAACTATTGATTCTCTAGAGCACCGGCGTAATGTCGGATGTATATCTCTCTTTAGTCGCTACTTGTATGGCTATTGGTCTTACGAAATTTCTAGCCTGATTCCTTGTAGAATTCTTCCTATGTGCACCACATGAGCTATAACAATAGCTCACCCTAACACCCTTGAGGTGAGATTCGGTCGTACCGTGAAATTCTGCGAATGCTTCATAAGTAGAACAGTCCGAATGTGGAACAGTTTGCCTTCCTCAGCTTTGAGCCGGAAACATTCAAGCATAATGCACCTCTTTGGCGCAATACAAAAACTCTCAATTTCCTACCCATTATTTCTTTCCTACCAAGGCTGTGGTGCGGCATCATGGTATCCCCTGAGATTTGGTAACATCATAAAAAAAAACAAATCTTACTACGTTAATGCGTCAGGTTCCAAATAAAAATTTTCACGCACACATAAAACGGAATATTGGAAGCTCCTGTACACGTATTTTATACATCATGCCTACTCCGTTAGTTTCCTGCTCGAAGGTGATATGGCGCTTTGGTGCAAGGGTACTACCAACGAGCAACGATTCTTAACAAGAAGCAAAGCAATGATAAATCGTCACTGTTCACGAAATCAGCTGATTCGCTGCACTGACATTTATATTCCCACACGGTCTACAGAATACAAGGTCTGTGCACTAAAAAATGTCAAATTTTGTTGACATAGTCTCGTGCCAATAGCTTGTATTTTGTATGGAAGAATTCGAAAAATTGCATTTTTCTACTGTGTTTAAAAAAGTTTACATCTAATTGTATTTAAAATGAAAATTTAGGAGCAGTTTACTTAATACACAGTAAAATCGCTGACTGTTTCTCTTAAAAATATGAAAAATATGCGCCATAAAAGTGCGCATGAAAACACTGCACATGTAACCGTTGTCTTTAAATTCATTTTATAAAAGCAGTAATATTTCATATAAATCTCAAATTACACAAAAAAAAAAAAAAAACAATACGTATAATTTAGAAAATTTGTAAAATTGTAAAATGTATTTATAAATACACGCAATGTTGTATCAAAGAGTGTGTCGTTGTAAAAGATGTATTTGATTGCAACCCAGTAAAGTCATACAAGGCTTATGCATATAAAACGCAATGCAAAGGTCTTGTATTTTTACATTCACAAATTGGCAGTGTAAACCGTCAAATGTCAGCGGGTGCAGTTGGGAAGGGGAGTGCCCTAGGAAAATTTCCAGTGTGCCAAATGAAAGATCCTTTTGAGGACTATCGACTGGTGCATCTACCCGCATCATGGTTTTCCCTCACAAAAAAAGGTATTGCCCAAAACATCAGTAATGGCGAATCAAAGAGCATGAAACTTTCTGGAAAACTTAATAAAACATCACCGAAAAACAAATTGGTGCGATCGATTTTCTTTTTCCGCCCTAAATTACTTAATAATAGTATTTGAAATTCAGAAATTAGCTTTAATTATTTTCAAAATTTGAACCTTTCTTGCTGGATGAGGAGGAGACCGTTCAAAAATGACCTTGATATTCGTCTTTAGTTCGACAAGGCGATTAAATTTATCGAAAAAAAAGTTTCGAGTGGGGGTATTTTGGAGTGCCCGGTTGTTACCCGCTCCCTCCTCAAACCCCTATTTAAAGCTCCCGCTGAGCTCTATCGAATGGCGTTTTTTAAATTTCAATCCGGTATACTCCATAGTATTCTTTTTTCCACCCTCTAAAACTTGATTACGTTTTAACTGAAAACCACTTTTTTACTTTGTCGGACCCTGCATCATAAGGGATGCCTCTAGAGAAAAAATTTTGCATCTAAATTAAAGGTAATATAATTTTATATCTATTAGAAGGTTTTTATTTTCAATTCGAGATATTTCCACACTGAGCTTTTACACCCGAAGTTCACTGTTTTTCCCCATCTGGGTCTTATATACGCCATTACTACATATGAGTTATTTTTTTAAGGCATAAGTGTTCGATTACGAAACTTTTTCATCTTTACAAAAATATTCCTCCGAACCACTGTTATTCCGTAAAGGTAAATTGTAAATTTTTACATTTGGTCACGGCAAAAAGCGGCAAAGATTGCCGTAAAAGGAGGTTGTTCTACTATTATTAACATTTCTCCTAAACTATTAGCCTGAGCTGAAAACTAATTAGAAATAACCGTTCCCAACAAAACAGGCTTCAGTTTATCAGCTGACATTATACTGAAATAGTGTATAATCAAGTAGTAATAGTAGAAATAAAAAACTTGGGAAACAACCCAAACGGTTAAAAAATTCTATGAAAAACCGGCATTTCCTTAATTTAAGCCGTTCTTTTCATAAATAGTTGAGGTACTTTAGTTTTTATCTCAGCTATTTTTAACCAGATCTTCACAATTTTTTCTTTCTAGGATAACTATGAATCCTAGGAATTTTGAGGATTTTCTCAATTTTTCCGGGGCCGGGGAGAGCTCCTACGTTCTGCCATATTATCACCCTGTTCCCAAAATTACATTTCGAAGTAAGCTAAAGGCTAAAGAGTTCACTCTTTGTTGTAAAGTCTTGTTGTATATTTACATCGGTTACACTAATACATTAAAGAGTGAATACCCCTAATGTCTTTCTTGAAAACTCCACAATTTGGAACTTGACACTCAACATGGCGCATATCCGGAACTAGTGAACAGATTTTGTATTCTGTAGACCGTGTATTCCCCTAGATTAAAAAGAAGATTTGTTCATTTTTTTTTCTTTATAACCATCCACATAATGCGACCAACAAAATGAGAAATTTAAAAAATTATATTTTTGTATTAGTGGAAAAATATTATCAGGAAGTAGATATTACCCAAGGGAGATTAACAATCTCCCTAAGTAGAAGATATTTAAAGAATTTCTCACGATAATTTAGAGATCATTGAAATAAAATTTTAATTTCAGCAATTTTGCAAGCTTTGAAGGACGACTTTCGAAAAAACAAGTTTTTTAACAAATCGAATTCTGCCTTAGTACTACAGACTTATCTCGAGAAATCTATTTAGAATTGGGATAAAGCCCTAGAGATATTTCATTCTTAGACTCAAAGCACGTATATAATTGTATTTCTGTTCAATCACTAACAAAATAATTTTCTCCACTTAATCTCATGTCTCATAACTTAAGGTAGATAAAAGAAAGATGGATGACACTAAATATCACTTTCATTCAAAGGACTTTCAAAATATTCACATCTGCTGCAAACCTACATATAATTGCTCATAAAGCTAAATTTAAACGTTTCACAGATTTTGCATTAAATAAAATGGCAATTTTTCAATAATAAACAGCTTTTAAACTCTAAAAACCTGCGCACTTCTAAATTTGTAAATAAAAAAAAATTGAAAAATGAAGAAAAAAAAATGAACATTGAAAATGGCACTATTATAGATGTGCGGAGATCTTTGATAACAATGGCACTTCCAGTATTGGGTAGGGCATTGTTTGGCGAAATCAATCAGCAAAAATAGTATCATGTATAATGTAACAGTATTAACCCGCGAATATCTAAACCATGTAAGCAGGTAAGTCCAAACAATTGCCAATTACGATGATTTCAAATATATGTATGTCATGAAATGGAGAACTCAAGGTCTACTTGATAATGATGCTGATGTTCGCTAATCAGAATATTTGTAGGCGTTTTCCTAACGAAAATGATTATTTTTGCAATGAAATGTAACTAGACACAACACTGATGCACCACATGCACATAAATCACTGAACAAAGATTCACCTTTTTTACCCGTCAAATTTCACTTTTTCCGACACTTGTTTCACTTTCAAGCTAAATTCAATAGAAATTAATTATTTTATGGAAATATCTCACTGAATTAAGATCACTTTTGAATATTTTCTCAATTAATTTGCATAGAACACCTCGCGTTATCCTTGATGCGACAGTTCAAGTAGGTGACAAAATTACACCAGATACCTACCTACTAACCGACCGTTAAAATCGAATTGAAGTACTACTTATAACCGCAGAGCTATAATGCAACACTGATAATGTGTGGCGGGTGATCTTGAATAATGTCAACTACCGACAAGCGCCAATGTTGCGAAACATTATTCTAATGTTGAGATACAGTTTGAGATATAATTTATGGTTGCTGATAGCAACATTGCATATATGTATGTATGTGGACAAATGTTGACAGCAAACTTGAAATGATCATGATTCATGATTGATTCTAATTTTGTTATTTTTGTAATTAAAACGTGGGAATTTGATCGATTAATCGAGAGTTTGTAAGATGTTATGAAAGTTAATTCATTCCTGCTTTTTGATTGATTTTTGATTGGCTGGAAAGAAGATGGAATCTATAGGGTATACTAAGTTTGTCATTCCGTTTGTAACACACAGAAATATTGATAGTAGAGAAAAATGGATTGGACACCCACGCATAATATTAAAAGTTATTTTAATTTTTTCATGTCCGTCCGTCCGCAAGGATAACTTAAGAACGCGTGTACTTAGAGAGCTGACAATTTGTACGCGGACTTTTAAAAAAAAAAAGTAAAATTAAATTTGAAAATGATAAAAATCGGGTAACTTCTTCGTGGGGTTGCCATACAAACATTTCGTTTTCACTATATATTTGGGCACTGCCTGAGAACACGTTGACATAGAGAGCTGAAATTTGGTACATGCTGTTTTCTTAGTAATAGTAAATAAAATTTCAAAAATGATATTGATCGGCCTACCCCTTCTTTATGTTGACATATAAAAATTTCGATTTTTTACTGATACTGTGAAAACGATCAGTCCTAGGCATTTGTAGGAGTAAGGATCCTTCCTCGTCATCACTGATTTCGTCCAAATTCATAGTATTTGCTGGGCTTGACTAGAAATGAAAGTGACGCAAGTGGGAACCGCACATGGCCAAGCGAAACCGAAATAATGCATAATATTTATAAGTGAACCCGGGGTTAAAATTAACACTTTTCGGAAAACTTTGATAAATACCATCTTGCGGATATTTTCGCAACATTTAAGCCACTTTCTTTTCGTATCTATAATCTGTTATATTCAGTGCTTTTTTTTTTGTAAAAGAAAAGGTGGTGGAACGCTCATCTCATTACTAAAAATGTATACATATATATATATATAAATTACTTTTATTAGTTGTATTTAAAGCAAATTTTTACTGTATATTCCAAAGTTTGGTCCAATTCTCGTCTAACAAATCTTCTCGACTTAGTTAGTATCCATGGCCGAATCACGTTCTCTGTGTAACCAGAGACCAACGTATCTGGAAGAGTCGAAAAGTCTCAGTGGCGGTCCGATAAGTTTGATGAACAAAAGACCTGAAATTGTCTTCGTCTTCTACGAATCTCTTGTTGAGGTGGCAATTAGGTTCATCTGCGAAAACCCTCATTCACATTCACTTGAAGATATTGAAATGGTGTATAATAGCTACATATCTTTTCGAGAATATATTCATGGAATCCGTGGATCATTTCCCTTTCATTTAGTTGCAGTCTGATTGACAAATTTCTAATTTCCGCTTCTCCGAATGTCAGCTGATTATTAATATCTTTAGGCCAATACCTTTGATCAAGTCCACGTGACCAATACGCCAACTCATCGTCTTTTCTAAATCTTTCAATCTTGAATAAAATGTATGCTTGGGTCAATGAGAGGATCCTTTCTTGAATTTTTTTCGTGAAATAAAACTCGACGAAAGCGAAGATCAAGCACAATATAGCCCATAATGCTGCCGTCTTTCTTCAAAAACTTTTACCAGAATTTTTATTTTCTTATTTGCCTTGTATAGGTCCATATTGCGGTCCTGTAGCTCCAAACTTAATTCTGATAATTTCAGCCAAAACTGTACGCAAACTGGATGATGCAGATCGGGTACTTAAAATTTTTTCAATTTTCAGCAGCTCTTTCCCTAGTAATTCTGCACATGAATGCAACTCTCTACTATTCTTTGCCGAAGCATGATGGGTTTATGACGTAAAGTTTATCAAGAAATGATTTGAATCTATTTATTCTATTTATTTACTGATAATGCTAGTCTGTGATTAGCGCAATGGCCAAACTATATTAGAACGAAAACGTTGTGATAGCAATTTTTTCACTCCCTAACATCACAGCTGCGCCGTTGGATGCCACAGAACTAAATTTTAGCTGTGTTCTTTTGTGTACCTTGGTCTAGAACTCTAATATACTGGAATTGTTCTGTCTCGATTGAAGCTATTGTACTGTTCGCTTCAATTTTATAAATCTTCTATGAAAACGTATGAGGCGTTCTTTTGTGTATCTTTTGTTCTGTCCTGTTCTGCGGACACAAAAGAACACAGCTAATTTTTAAAATAATCTTCTGTCATCCCATAAGCGTGAAGACATTTGAGTAATAGTGATATAAAAAAAATCATCAAAATAATGAAAAGAAAAGATATATTGTGGGATCTATTGCATCCGCTATATAAAAATTTAAAAAATAAAAGCAGACGTATGGAATAAAATTCATATAACAAATTAGTTTTGGCAGAACTAAGCATTGTATTCCTACTCAGCTACAAGGTAAGTGGCAGAGTATGTGCCATCATCAGCACCAGATTTTGATCCAGCCTTTAATATAGTTCAAATCATATATGAGCAAGTTCAAAGCTTCAACTGATTTCAGATTAAGCTTGCAATCATTTTGTATGAATGTTTGCAGAGGGAGATGAACTAAAATGAACTCAAATTCATTTTTAAAACAAGCCAAACATCAAATTAAAAAATTTTTTTTTTTTAAAACTTTTAGAATCTGTCGTGTAAAGGTAGTGGAACGACGTTCCAGTGCGTTCTATGACAAAAAATGCACTGGTTATATTTTATATACAGAAAACCAGAAGTCATTACCCCAATTAGTTTAGGAACATTTTCCAAAATAAGATTGCTAAATTACTTTCAACTTACATTAATTAGCAGCATATACCGTAAAACTACCACCTTTATCTATCGCCCAAATTCAAACCGATTTTCAAAATTCTTTTTGCTAAGTTCATTTGATTTTATGATTTTTTGGAACTATTACGAGATTTGTACGGCAGCGGGTTATAGAGTGGTAACCCTCGATGTGTTACTTGTATATTAATATAATAAAAAAATAAATAAAAAAAAATATTTTTTCAGGGGTGGGGGTGTTTATTTAATATTCTAGACCATCTGTGTAGAATATTCGTAAACATTCTCATTAAAATCGGATGAGAAATTCAATGTGAAAAGTTCATTCATATACCAATGGGAAAAAGTTTTTCATTTTCCGTATTCGGATGTTCTGAGGGAGGTGGAGTAAATATTATCAGATTTGCAAAATTCCTTTTGCTAGTTTTTTTGTGAACTTTTTTCTAAATTTTTAAAACATATTTTCCCTCCCCTTTTTATTAAGTTACGAAATTTAATTTTCGACGGGTAAAATTCTGTCCGAAAAATTCATTTCGAAATACTTTTCTACAACTTATCGATTAGTCCAAATTTTTGTTTTTTTTTATGGATGCGCTTTTACTAAGAGATTATCCGTACAAAATTTCAGGAAGATCAGATGTCATTTACCTATTTAAAAAAAATTAAATTAAATTTTCTCCATCTACCGGCGATCTTTAAAAACGCACGGAGATGCCACTTACAGAATCGAAAATCCACATACCTCCTCTGTGATTGGAATTTTACCTGAATGAATTTGGCACTACACTTTCGTACAAGCTCTGTTGCAATTTAACCACGACAAGTCCAGCAAAAATTTGCAAATTTGAGCATTTACTAAGGGGTGTAGCCTAAAAAACCCCAGGCTCCCCTATATTATGCATTATTTCGGTATCGTCATCTGGAGCTCTCACTTGCGTCACTTTCATTTCTAGTTAAACCCTACTTATACTGTGCATTTCGACAAAAGCGACGATGACGAGTAGGGACCCTCTCCTAGTTAAACCAATTCTAGATTTTTTAGATGTTTAAATTGTTATTAGTTTAGCTCCCAGATTCTTGGGGTATTTTTTTTTTTTCTAAATCTTTTCTAAATATGCGTGAAGATGGAAAGAGCCATTTGCCCATTTGAGTTTGATATTTGGATTATAATTGATGATAATTAATAATATCAAAGCTATAATTGAATTTTAGATGAAGTTATATACAGAAAAAGAGGATGTAGCAGATTTGAACTGATATTTGATTGTTATTATAGAAACTGGTTAAATTATTTTTATTGCACAGAAACATCTTTCCGTTGGAAGTCTAAATAATATTTGATATTGATAATGGTTCACCATGGAGCTCTTCAATAGTTGAGGTGTTCTTTTGAAAAACTGTTGATGTATCGCAATATGAGTAATATTTTAGACAGTAGTTTGGAGTGTAATATGCACACTATCGTAAGGTACTTTCGCAAGGTTTTAAAAACTGAAAAAACTATATCTTTATTTAACAAATAGACTTAAGTTAAAAATCCTACAATATTCCTTATAGTAAGAATAATTAAAACCCTTTGCACTCGAGGGATTCGGAGCGGAGCCATTAAAAATTTGTCTTCATCCTCGAGGGTTCAACAACGGAGCCAATGCAACAAATAATTTTCATTCAATAACATAAGGACAAAACCAAGTCTAATGCCTCATTTTCATCGTTAAGTTAATTCATTTGACTAATTGAAAAATATCTCCATCTTTTTCCAATTCTTGCAACAGTTCCTATAATCTTTTCTCCCTCGCACATCTCAAATTTTGTTCACTTAAACCACAAGAATACCGCACTTACAAAGCCAAATGTTTGACACAGCCAAACTTTTCATTTAAAATTAACACATAGCGACACGTGCGGCGAAAATATATATTTATTCATCTTCTTAAAGTGACTACGATAAAGAAATTTTACAATAATTTTGCTAAAAGTCAATATTTAAAAATATTTATTTTATAACCCACCTTTTCTTTCATAGAAATCCAAATTAGTATTTAGAACACCAAAATTAACAGGAAAATTAGTCAAATGAATTAACTTAACGATGAAAATGAGGCATAACTTCAGTTAATCTTTTAACAAATTATGAATTAAATCTGATCTCTCTCATCTTTAGGAAAGTTTTGGTTATGTAACTGTACAAATAGAAAGGAAATGGGGGGGGGGGGGGTCAAAGTTTGCAAATTTACCCAAATACATATGCAAAAATGTTTGCGGGCGTAAGCTCCGAAGATAGCAGTCCGATTAAGTTGAATTCAAGACACTTTCTTGGAATTGGCCTGGAAGGATAAGTGTAGTACTAGGGTTTTCGCGTTTTTGTATAGGGTGGTAGTTAGGGCGGGGGGAAGGTTTTCTTGAGATTTTCGATATTTGAGTGTAAGAGTACCTACTCAAACTTCTTCTCAAGACTTGAGAACTTGATTCTGTATGAATCCCCCGCGGAGGACGCAGTATATTTTCTAATTATAGAAACAAAACTAACAGTATTCCTTATTTTTGGAGATGTTTCGATCCTTATACCGACTATTTTCTATTCGCACTGATTTATTTATTACATCGGCCATATCTCGGTAGGGTTAAGTTCTTTCTCCTCAACTAATTGCCAGCTAAAATTCGTCGAAGAAATTTTTTTTACTTGAGCTACTTTAGGGTGGGGGAGAGTATTAACCCCCGGCGGGAGGGTGGTTTCAATTCGGCATGTTGCATATCAATTTAAACGAACGTCTTTACACTAGATTTGTATACAATTGTAGAAATCCATCCCCATGCCATATCTCGGCTAAACATCGTCCAATTAGCAAAATATGCTCAAAAAATCACCAAAAAATAAGTAATAAGAAATTTGCAAATCGGATAATGTATAGCCGAGATATTGAGTGGCACTGCTCTCAGCTAGGCCAATGCATAAAAATTCGAAGGAAGAAATTTCCAGTAAATTTTTCAGAAAAACTTGGGGCCTTCTCTTCGTCGGATCGAGGCAACAGTGATTTTGTATGGGGCGAGGCATTGGTGGCTTACCCTTTGGGCACGTCATCAAGTGCCAAGTCGAGGCATCGTTAATTTTATATTCTAGAAAAGCGTTGCATATTTTTGTTCTTCATGTCCAGTCTTTGTATGTATTAGTTTGTCTATGATACTAGTGTAAAACGTTCTTAGTCGGTAAAGTATATAAGTGGTTAGTATTCAGCGAGACCTTTAATTTGATATCCAACATGTCGTCTAAGGAACACTATTATTTTTTTTTTTAATTAGAAAATATACTGTGCCCCTGCAGAAATCAAAGTTTGATCTAGTACATTGTGAAAATCTCGTACAGAATAAAATTTCTCAAGTCCTGAGAAGAAATTTGAGTACATACACCTCTATACTCCGAGGCTGAAAGTGAATTGAATTGAAAAACCCGAGACCCTCAGATATCCTCCCCCCCACACAACCCCCCGGGCGGAATGGAAAGTAGCCGTAAGCACATACTTCAGAATATTTCAAATATAACTCCAACAGGCTGGCGTCTTTAGGTTTGATTTACAAATGTGTGGAAAATTTCGAGCCTTATTTTTGAAACTTTGATGCCCTCTAGCCCCCCTCCCCCGCGGGTCCTGAAATTGAAAACTATTTGTAACCTCTAACGGTATTGTTAATTTAAGATATCAATGAACTTTCTACACCTCTTGGTTCAGGAATTATAAGCAAACCCGTTTATTTACAATAAGCTGCTGATCTGCGTGAGGAAACTCAAACTAATACCGAAATATTTAACTCGACAATAACTGGATTTGTGGACCATCATTACCATTATTACCTTAAACCGTACAAATATGGAACACCTATAAGTACAACAATAAAATAGGGAACAATCTTAAAAAGTGAGATTGCACAGGGAGAAGAGAAAGGCTCTTCCGGCAAGAAAGTTCGAGATATAGGATACAAAATAATCTCTGTATTTGTTACATAAAAAAGAAATCCGTAAAAAGTCAAATTGCCAGTGAGTTTTATTTTTTTTTTTAGCTTAACCTCAGAGAAAAGAAACAGTAATATTTCTGCGAGCTTGAAGAGGATCCTCAGGATTGCGTGTCCGTGGAAGGAATCACTTCTTCATAATTACTCTTTAAGTAAAATTAAGTAAAATAATTGAGTATAAATAGTATTGTATTTATCAAAACTTAATAATAGTTTAATTTTGTAAGGAGTTTTGACAATCTTACATAACTCAAACATTCTCGTCAATAAGTGATAAAAGAAAACCTAATAACTAACCCTTCTAACAAAGCTACTTTTGGTTAGAATTGTATTAAGGCGGCCGTAGGGAAAACTAAATAATTTTTTTTAGTATGTATTCGTTTTTTGTGAAAGGGATCTTGAATTTTTGTTGAATAATAACACAAATCTCAAATTTAAATAAATCTTCTCTTTTAAAAGGTAAAGTATACCTAAAGATATAGCTTTTTAGTTAGTTGCAGCACTTTGTGAGAAAAAAATATTTACTTTTGTTTTTATTTAAATTACGTATTCATATATTTTTAATTTATAAATTATATAGATTAATTATTACTTCAGATATTTTAACAATAAAAAACATTAATTAGTATCAACAAATTCGAATCAATAAGTTCAGATTGGAAATATCATTGCAAATGGATAATCGTGAAGCAAAAAAGAGAAAAGAAAATAAATAAAAAATGCACGTGAAATTGAATAACAATAATAATAAGTTAATTTAATTTAATAATAATAATATAGTTGAAAACTTTTGTCACAACCTCGGAAGCAGTTGAGAAATTTGTCGTACTTTATGGCGTATATTTTGATGTTTATTTACTGAATATTCATTTTAGTTTAATTTGTTATAAATGAAAAAAATAAATCAAAATAAACTATGGTCAAAATCAAAGTTCGACAAAATTTTGGTGAAATATTAAAATAATAAGTACAACAAAACTATCTTTCGTTTTTTTTTTTTTAATTTTCTCAAATGTTGGAATGTTTCCATGGTACTCGTGTTATCATTTTATATTCTTTGTATGAAATCTCATAGGGTCTACTAAGTTTGTCATTCCATTTGTAACGCATCGAATTAGTATGCTGGTAGATCAAAATTAATTGGACCACCCATGCATAATATCAAAAAGTTCTTTTGATTTTTACATGTTCGTCCGTTCGTCCGTCTACCCCCTTGATAGCTCGAGACACCGTTTAATTAGAGAGTTGAATTTTCACACATGGCCCTCTTTAAAAAATCCTATCGATTTAAGTTCGAAAATTGGACTAATCACGTAATTCTTTCGCAGGGTTGATATAGAAAAATTACATTTTTCACTCAGACATTGTGTGAGAACGTGTCGACACAGAGAGCGGAAATTTCGTAGTTCATAGTGTTTTCACAAAAATAGTAAATATAATTTCAAAAATGCAATCAAGCATCCTCTTCTTTGTGTTGTCATATGAAACTTTGGTTTTTAATTAAGTTAATATATAAAAATCCCGTGTCACTGTGTTTGTACACGCTAATCTCCGAAATCGCTCCACCAATTTCAATGAAAATTTGTGAATGTGTTTGATTAGTACCAGCTTGAAAGATAGGACAGTTCTGAACACGATAGATGGCTCTGTTGTCGAGGTCTAGAAAACTTCCTGAGAACGCTTCGACCTGGAAAGCTGAAATTCTGTACACGGCGTTTTCATAAAAATTTCAAACTCAAATTCGAAAATGGTTTAAATCGGTCAACTCCTTCGTCGGGTTGCCATACAAATATTTCATTTTTTAGTATATATTTGGACACTGACTGATAACGAGTACACGTGTGGAGCTGAAATTTAGTACATGGTGCTTGCATAGCAACAGTAAATAAAATTGCAAAAATGGCCTGAATCGGGCAAGCTTTTTTTGATGTTGCCATACAAAACTTTGGTTTTTCACTATATATTTTTAAACTGTCCGAGAACGCGTCGATGTGGTGAGCTCAAATTTTGTACACGGCGTGTACATAAGAATTGTATGGACCAAATTGGACGACCACTTTTTAGTGTTGCCATACAAAAATTTAGGTTTTCACTATATATTTCGACACTGCCTCACGCGTCGACGTAGAGAGCTGAAATTTTGTACACGGCGTTTCTTTTCTTTTTTAAAAAAACTTAAATTGAGTTCAAAAATGGGCCTAATCAGGCAACTCCTTCGTAGATAACAAATTTGCTACTTGGTGTTTTCAGAGCAATGGTAAATAAAATTTCAAAAAGGAACTAAATTGGTTTACCCTTCTTAGTGATGCCATACAAAACTTTTGTTTTTCACTATATACTTGGTAGTTGCCTGAGAAGGCTTCGAGGTGGAGAGCTCATATTTTGCATGCGGCGTTTTCATAAAAATTACAAATATAGTTCGAAAATAAGACGAATCGGGCAACTCCTTCATAGGGCTGCAATATAAGAATTTCGTGTTTTACTATATATTTGGGCACTGCATGAGAACGCGCCGACGACGTAGAGACACTCCACACACATCTGATTGTATGCACGCAAAATCATACACACAGTCGCATGCGCACAGGCACCCACGCACACACATGGTCACACGCGACACACACACAGACACACACACACACACACACACACACACAGAGGCACGCAGCCAAACGCACAGAGTGAGACCCTAGAGTATGGAATCGCGCGATCGAGTCAGATAATAGCTTAAATATTATTTATCTCTACCACCCTACCCCACCCCCACTCATTATTATATATATATATATATTATCGCCAGGCAACGCCGACGGGCAGTATATAATATATAAGCTTTTTCTCACTTGCCAAATCGATTAACTTCATAAAAAAAAGGAAGGAAACATTTTTATAAATTTCTTGTATTCAACGGGCATAAAATTGTTGTCATCTTGTCTCTCATGAGAACAATTTTTATGGCCGTTGAATAATAAATATATTTTTTTTTCACAAAAAATTGAAAAATTGTATAATGCTTCTTGCCTTTCCCCCTTATTGAGTTAATCGATTTAGCAAGTGAGCGGCTCATAGATAGAAAACGCCTGAAATTTTGTTTACAGTATCTCTAAATAAAATATATTAAGACAACCTTTAAAATAAATAACTTTCATAAATAAATTGCACTAAAAAGTAAAAAAATAAAAAATTTCTTTCTCAGTGATATACACAAGAAAAATTTTATTGAAAAATAAGAAATTCAGATTAAATCTTAAAAGTTTGAGCATCCATAACTAAGTATAAAAACAATTGCCTAACTGCAACTCATGTCCAAGCTTATAAGATTTAATCTGAATTCTAGCATTTCTTATTTGTCAATAAAATTTTTAATATATATTTTATTTTTTTACTTTTTAGTCAATACATTTTCGCTACAAACTCCTTTAACGGTATAACCCATCTGACATATTCATATGAATTCACATCTACAATCTCTTGCGAACGCTGTGGTGTATTTTTTTTTCTCTGCGGTAAGTAGTTTAGAAGATTATCGCACTTTAATGTAAGTAGGTACTTTCATGTATAACAATTTTACTTGATAAAACTGGAAAACTTTATTTCATACCAAACCCATATAACGATAACGGTTATACATAAGAACTGAAATGTTCCTATGAAATATGTAAACTATTATGCTAATGCGTTTAAAAGGAAAATCAGCCCTTCGCACCCCCTCTGCCAACAAGTTCTAAAATCACGCATTTTAATGATATTCGGATGAAAAAAGTTCGTTGTAAAGTTTCTTACAGAAGAAAAGGAAATATGCCATTTAATAGCATTCAGAATGAGCTTTAATTTGATATCACACACCGCCAAATTTGGGCAGCCCCAACGGGGGACTGACCCCCCTCCCACACAACCTAAAAATGAAAAATTTGTAACTCGTCGGAAAGTATCCCAAACTCTAATTTTAAATTAAAAAGCCCAATCTAAATCCATCCACGTTTACTAACCTAAAACTATTCTTAAAATTTCACATTTTCATCACGAACAAAGTTATTTAGTCAAGGGTTAGCGAATGAATATAAGTTATTTAAAAATAGTAAATACGCTTCCAAAAGTGGGACTACATTGGGCAGTTCATAGAATTGGAACACAAAAATTAAGGTTTTTCATGTATAGGTACTATGAAAATTATGAGTTCTGGATGTTTTTATTCTACTGAAAAGTTTTTCAGAATGTGAAATTCTGTGAAATTGGTTATAATTATTTTTCCTGCACGACGAACCGTTCTAGAAACATATGCGAAAAACCACTATGCAATTACACTTGCACAGAGGAGTAATCATACATAATTAAATACAAGCATTCATTTAGATTCTAGGGTATCGTAACAATTTAGACATAATCTAGCTCATAAAATTCGATTAAAATTGTACGTTATAGAAATTTATCATTTCTTGTCAGGAGTCATGTTTACCTGAAGTTACTTTTCGTGTCTGTCAGACTTTCCACATGTCAAGCATATTTTACTTAGACTAAATCTAAAATGGTCAGTAAACTTTTCTACATTTCATCAATTTGCGGTTTTCCAATCTTTGAATAACTCCACCATTCACAGGTCTCAATATAGGTTCCAAAAATCATAGAATTACAGAAATTTTAAAAATTTCAACAACAATTTTCACAATTCCAACTTGTTTGTAAAATAATTTATTAAAGAAATCAAAACATTTTACTGTTCTCCTAACAAATTGTAGACAATTAAGTTTCATTGACCATTGTCATGACATTGGAGTAAATATACTTCCGAGTAAAATTGAAAATAATAATTAAAATTCAAAAGATATTCACTATCTGCAGAATGATCTGGATTAAACCAATTTTTAAGCATGTAAATAATTGTAAAAGACCTTTATCACTTTAAAATTGTAATTTTATATTGCTCTCGGCTTAAATGGATCCTTGACAATAACGTGACTACCATCAATTAAGAGATTATCTATGCACACAATTAAGATTAAAAGTTCCAATTAAAGTTAAAATCAATTTTATTAGAAAAACATGCAAATTAAAAAGATAGCGAAAATAAAAATTATTAAATAAATAAAGTAGTGGGCAAAGAAATTTGCATAAAAATTAGATCGTAAGAAAAAGCATAAATTCAATTGCCTGGCTTTAAACGTGAAATTTATTTTAAATTATTGATTTTATTGTGAGAAGGGTAGATTCTCGTTTTGGATTCGTCAGAAGTCGTGCTGTAGAATTTTTGGACCCCTATACTATTTTATTTTAGTGATCTAAATTATAATGATATGATACATTTTGACTCTTTTGAGATGTTTCATTATTGGAGAAACGAAATGCAATAGTGTTAATAAAAATATTTTAGAAAAGAAAAAAAATGCGTTATTGCCATTATCGGACTATACAGACTAGTTTTATGTCGGTTCCGTACGAACATAGAGCATCAAATTCTAATTTAAGTTCAGGCATTGGCACAAATTTCGCGAATTTTTATTTGTGCCACTATTGCAGCCTCTGAGCGATATGCTACACCTTTTTGTAGAATATATTATATACCTCAGACATTATGTATTAATATAACCCTAGCGGTTTCGGCAGCGTATGCCAAAAAAACTCTACTTGGGCGGTTTCTTGTCGACTTTTTTCAGTAAAATCATCACTATTCATTCCTAATGTTACCAATGCAATACACTACACTGTAAAAAAAGTAGAACAATTCCCGAAATTTAACATCCATGTTTTCCTAAACATTAATGCTATTTTCTCTTATAGAAAGAGATAATCTGTTTAATTTCGACCAAATTAATGGAAAATTCAAAAAATTTAAGTATTTGGAACCAAAAAATCAATATAATATGTAAAATGTTAAACTTTTTCGGATATAAGGATAAGAGAACACTCAATAAATTACATATTATTCTACATTTTTTATGGAAAATTTACAAATATATTTTCGTTAATATAATTCACATATTATTTTCGAAAACAAGTCATATATTGTTTTTCATTATTTTGTTTCAGCGTGCCTAGCGCCCCAGGGCTAACTTCATTATGTTTTAATGAAATAAAAAAACATTTAGTGGTGGAAATTTACATAAAAACACTAATTTTTTCAACGAAATCTTCATTAAAATAAGATTTTTTTTTTATATATTTATATCTATATTTCTTAAGAAATAAATAATAGAAAATAAATTTTCTTTTCAGTCGAATGCATAAATAAAAATTGCGAAAAATTCAAAAAAACCTTAAAATAAGGTGAAAGTTTTCATAAAAAAAAAACATAAATATCTTCTTTAAAAATATAAAACAGATTCTATAAAAATAGTTTTTACTTTTTAGTAACCAGTAGAAGCTCGCTTCTCTTTAATTAACTGGAAAACTGGAAAATAAGGATGAAACTCTCTAATTCATTTTGTGGAACCGACGACCATTGCAATTTTCAATTCGTTAATGTTGTGAAATTAATGTCCATTGGCATAAACATGCTTTTCAATAATCCCCCAGAGATTCTCACTTGGATTAAGATCTGAACTCCTTGAAGGCCAATCGAGCTTCGTGATTTGTTTTTGCGGCATTGTTTTGCTAGAAAATGAAGCTCGTGCCGCATATTTTCTCAGCGCGCTCAATCATCACATCCTCTAACATCTAGGTGTATGCTTCTGCATTCATTTTTCGGGGAACAAATTCAATTTCAGTTTTTCCATTAGCAGAAAATCCAGCCCAAATCATAACACTGACTCCACTGAAATTGCGACTCATGCTTACCTCTTACTGAAGCCTCTTATCACATTTCAATACTACCGAAAGCCATCTGGGCCGTCCAAGTTAAACTTCTTTTCGTATGTGAAAAGAACTTTTCGCTATTCTGTTATTCAGCTCTGATGGATGATCTAAATAAGTAAAAAAACTTACGGTGTTGCTAACCAACAATAATGCAATATCAAATTATTTATGACACATCATGTTGTTTTTATGTAAATTTCCACCACTGCATATGGTAGTATGGTAAATAAGCACACAATAACACAGCGTATTCTTCTGTTTTTTTAAACTTTTAGTTATAGACTATTAAGCCCAAAGCACAATGAGGGTGACACATAAATGTTGGCGTTTTAGTTGTCCACAATGTCACATTTAAAACACAGTCAACACAACGTGACATGCGTGTTTGACAGTTGTCACTGTTTGATTAGTTGTAAAAAAAAAAACAACGAAATGGCAAAAACAACAAGGAAAAATTCCGAAAAGAAATTAAATTTATTATTACCTCTTAATAGAGCATTAAGCGATGACATTTCATCTGTCAAAATTATGTACATGGTTGTCCACTTTTATGAAAAATGAATCTGGAATAAGTTTTGTCTATTAATTTTGTGATCCATTTTAGTGTAAAATAACTTTCAAAATTTTTTAATTAATTCATAAACAAAATTCAATATTTAATATTTATTTTTTTAGAAACATTAGGATGTAAGTGCAACAATTTTTGGTTTTAATGCAAATTGAATTCTGTCACGGACGTAATGGTAAGCAAAACTAGTTTGTATCATTTGTATATTATAAAGATTGAATCGTTTTTTTCTAGTATGGCTATAACTTATTGCTTGAGGGGTAGTTATTTAAGGACTGGACGCGACAACGTAAAGTTGTACTGATTTCCAGGAGAATTGAAGAAGCTTAATTTAAAAAAAAAAAAACTTTCTAAAAATAAAATTCAACTTGGCTGTCAGCTTTACGGCATAAGATTGATGGAAGTCATGATAAAAATATTAATGATGGAGGTAGCATAAATTAAAAATTTGTTAGAATATTCTCTCGACATTTCATATCAGGTAATTTATTTTTGCTTGCCAGCATACTATTTACATTAAATATGCTTATAAATTTGAATAGAAAAAGAGGCAAAATTGAGGGATGATAAGCATCCGGATTGGAGACCAACCTAGAACATGGGTTATTACTGTAATATAAATAACCCAAAAGGAATACTAAATAGATACAAATGGAGTAGAAAAGAAGCAAGAATGGGCGAGGACAGCCGAAAAGAAGAGCAGCAAATGCAGCTGGAAAATTCACATTTGGATGAAGACTTAACTGAAGAGGAAGAGGTTAGTTTCCCCTGCATTCGGAGGAAGAGTAAGTGATAAATATGTGACCGAAAACTCCGATTTTCTTGATATTAGTGAATTATGTCAACATTACTATAGGTTTAGGATAAATTTTTTTGGAATATGTATACATATTTGAATTTAGTTTATAACATATATACATATATGTATATAACATATATACATATATGTATATATATAGTGATTTGATTATAATAAAAATATTATTATATTCGAGTGTTTCCTTTACTCTCTTTCAGTATGTTTAAGAAATCTTTTTCTTATTGCGTGATGAGTTTCACTTCTTACAAAAGTAGTTTATGAGTGAGCCTATCATACGACGTTTTATGTAATATTTGTTTAGCTTGCATTGTTTTAATAAAAGAAGAGCTTTAACTAGTTCATATATTTATTTCTAATTATCAGATATTTTAGTCGAGACTGTTCTAACAATGCTTAAGTACGATAATATAAATGACAAAAACATAAATTTAATTGAATAAGAATAAAAATTAAATTTAAAACATAACATACAAAAATTATTACACGGATTTCATGGCTTAAAAATATAAACATTACCCTTCTATGTACTATATAACCTTGTATTATGAGCAAGAGGAGTTCTTCCTCTATATTGAAACGTTTTATCACAAGTTTACTTGTTGAAGGTATTCTCACTTTGGTAAAATATCTTCCCAAGTGTTCAGATAGTATGCAGTAGAGGGTTTTTTTTTTCAGTCTACTTGCTTCACAATTTTCATCTGAATACTCTTCATTGGTGGAATGAGCGATTTCACAAAAACATCCTGTAAATAAAATTAATTTTACTTAGATTATAAATTAAATTAATTGGATGTTGTTATACCTTAATTCCTAATTCAGACCGTTTGCGACTCCAAATAGAACAGCCCCAATATGAAGGCAGCTTTCTCCCAGGTTTGACATGCAGGAACAGTTTTTAGTCAAAATATGCTATGTTGTTCACAATGGATCCGTTGCTAATTTTTTTGCAGCTTATTTCCTCTATCCATCCACTTTTATAAAATTTATAGATTTCAAGAGACCTATATGAGCAAAACGCCTCCTTTGTACAGCTGCTTAACGACATCAACGTATCTGAAAAAATGTAAGATTTAAATTTCGTTATTTTTTAATAAAAAAATTTAAAAAAATACAATCTATCTACTTTTTTCTATTAAAATAGCTATTAAGGAATCCTTGAGTATCCTTAATTTTTCCTCCATACCTAGAATTAAAGTCACAACTCATCCTGCAACATATAATTTTAATGTGATTTATTTATTTATTAGGAAACTTTTCACAAAATTCCTCACATTTACAGTACCGGCCATTAATTTCAATAAATGCTGGAATAAATGGAATTAAGAGGGAAGAAATGAAAGATTTGATTTATTTTTCGTCATTATATTATTAACACCATAGTATTTTTTCACATTTATACATTTTTTGTTGAAAATAAGCAGAAAGGATAAAAATAAGTTATAATTGCTTTAAATTTTGCTCTCCTCAAAATATCCAGCTTTAGCCTTGATCACTGCGGTGCAAACTCGGAGCATTCTTCCGGTTAGTTTGTTTAAGGTTTCGGCTCCAATGTACTGCCATTTATTTCTTAGTACATCCCAAAGTTGATTTCTGTTCGTTACTCGCACATTACGAACACACCTGTCCAAGTGATCCCACAAGAGTTCGATTGGATTACAATCAGGACTCTGGGGAAGCCAAATCATGTTTTTGATCACCATTTGACTCTCTTTGGATTGGATGTAGTTTTTGCACAACCGGGAGCTATGCTTCGGATCATTGTCCTGCTGTAGTGTGAAACAGCGGCCAATAAGGCGAGTGCCAGAGGGGATTGCGTGGTGTTGCAGAATGCTGTGGTATCTCCTAGCGTCCATTGTACTTTCTATTTTGACGAAATCACCAACAGCACCCCATCCAAAAGATCTCCAGACCATGACTGAACCTCTTCCATGTTTGACTGTAGGCTGTATGCATTGGTTTTTCATGCGCTCCCCAGGCAATCGACGGACATATGCACGCCGCTTAGAACCAAAAAGCTCAAATTTTGATTCATCCGTGAAAAGCACTCATTTCCATTGCTCAGGTGTCCAGTGTCGATGAGCTTTGGCCCATGCCAATCTCTTCTTCCTGTTTTGGGGCCTCAGCAATGGTTTCCTGGCTGCGACATACCCATTCAACTTGACTGCGCAGAGACGTCGTTTGACGGTCGAAAGTGATACAGGCTTATCCCTCGATTGCATAAGTGCAACACGTAATATGAGTGCAGTTTGAAATCGATCCCGTTTGCTATTCAATATTATGTATTTGTCCTCCTGTTCTGTGGTCACTCGAGGTTGTCCGGGACGTGGGCGGTCCGTTAAACTTCCTGTTTCAGCGTATCTCTTGAGTGTGTCCACTGCACGCCACCAAGGGAAATCTTCTCTTGAGCAGCAATAGATTGCAAAGTATGCCCGGCCCTCCGCAACGCGACCATGGCAGCTCGCTTTTCGATTGATATTTCCTTCCTCGGGGCCATTTCATTGACTATTATCGCAAAACCACTTTGCACTCTTACGTTAGAACTGTTGTTTTGAAAGACATAAAAAAACGTGTTTTGACGTGTTCTGCTCTGGCTTTGTTCACTAATAGACAAAAACTATTTCCATTCGCTTCCAATGTGATAGAATGACTCACGGAAAAGCGGACGAACTTTGCAATTTCCAGCACTGCCAGAGGAAAACACTCATTTTCGAAAAAAACTCTATAACTTCAGAAAAAAAAGCAAGATACTCATCAGTAAACTTGGGAGAATGTGTCTGAAAATACTAAAATAAATAAGAGCAAAACCTGTACTAAACGCCTTAAAGAACGTAAATTTTCTTAAAAAACTTGCATTTATTGAAATTAATGAGCGGTACTGTATATATTGCACCGGCAGCTTGTGGACAACCAAAACAAATAGTTGTCATCTTGACGTTTAACTTTCTATTTTCAATGCTCTAAGAGATTACACACACAAAAATTACAAAAGTCAGACTGCACGAATGTCAGACTGAAATTTAAATCATATTGCCGCGACAATTTACAGTTTTTCCCAAACTTTTTGTTGGCAACGTTTCGCGTCATCGTCATTGTGTTAAATATTATAAGACTATCATATATTCGAATCATTGACAGCAAACAATTTACGGCGACATTGTCGTGTCACTCTCATTGTGTTGTGGCATTTACCTATTCCTTAAATTTTGGTGGAAAAAACCTAATCTACGTTTGCCAAGTTGGAGTTTTCCCTAATCTTATCGAAAAATAAATAAGCTTTGTGGCACAAATTGTTGCTACTCACTTTAGGGAAAATTTTTTTAATTTGTACATACAAAAACCTGGCCATATAAACTAAAAAAAAAAACATGTAAATTAGATCAGTAGTTCTCGAGTTATAAGCGCAGTAACGAACAGACAGACAGACAGACAGTTAGACAGACAAAGTGTTGTGTTTAATAATATACATATAGGAGGCAATTCAATGCCTGAAGTAATATGTTGCAATAAATAAAATTTAAGTTCAAAGTAAAGCACGCGGATATTTTACTTATAATCATAGAGAATTTTGTGTAGTGGCAGTTATTTTCTATAGTGACAAAGTATGTATATTTTCAATAATTTTAATGTAGCCGAAAGACGATGCATGTTTTTATTATATTATATTTATTATATCATCTTATCAGTGCCGTGAAATAAGGTCGAGTGAAATAATGCAGAATTCTGAAATTCGCTGTTATTGTATTTTCATAAATTGAGATAAAGCCAAATTTCAACGTTGCCTTATCTCACTCTTCCTATTATTCGGCCTAATTACGCACTTTGCAATCTGGAAGAAATATTCAGCCTTCTTTGCTTAGTCCTTATATTCATTGTCGGTAAGTTATTTTTCAATCACATATCCTATTCACCCAAAAACTTGAATTTAATTCTTGGTTACAAAGATTTCATATTAAAGAGCAAAAAGATTTTCTAATTAGAAATTTCTTTGTTTACCAATCAGGACGTATTTACTTTTTTTTAAGTGATTTATACCTAGAAAGTAAAAGAAGCTAATGCTTAAATATGTTGCTGCACAATTCACAAAGTCTTTCCGTCAATATAATAAAAAAAAAAAAAAAAAAAAAAAACTCAAATCAAACTCGTTTGTAAAAAAAAGGAAAGGCCATACCTTATTAATATTTGTACATAACTTCGACACTTGTTCCAATCCAGCAGATATCGCATTAAAATTAAGCGTAATAATAATAAAACCTCAACTAAAATGACACAAGTAACAAAATATAATTTGAAATGGACCAGATTGGGTTTAAAATAAAAAAACAAAACATTTTTATCACCATAAAAACCATAAAATAGCAAAATATAGGACTGCCATACAAGTCGGTTTAGTGGTCATCGTATACGTAATTGTGAAGACCGTCTTCCTGAAAAATGTACCCTTTTGATTTCTGTCATTTTTTTTCCAACGATTGATACATATGTGTTTTTGACATATATATAAGAAAAACATAAAAGCTATAATTTTTCTTACTAAGGGGAAGTTGTGCCATAAGGAAAGAGAATAAATTCCTTAAATTTTCTGCAAATCTATTAAAGAAACAGAAATATTACCGTCACATATAAATCTCGCCACTCGTCAATAAAAGATTTCGAATTATCGAAAAGTGGGCATTACTATTACACCGAGCTTGTCCCGCCCAAAATTCTAAGTGACTTCTTAGAACAGGAAGGAACTATACTGTCTTAATATTTCCCGCCAATATGCTAAAAGAGGTTGATAATCAGAAGACACCTGTTGCTTGCATTCACTGAATGAATTTGTAATATTAAATACTTTTCTACGCATGTATTGCGATGCTCTCATTCCTTATCACTTCTCATCTTGTTATCATCGTGTTTTCGTCGGTTCGTTAGATACGATGTAGTCCTTCCGATGTAATCCTTCTGATAAAATTGTGTGTGAAATAGAAGGTTTCCAAAAAACACGTGGTATTTTCGGTAATGCGCATGACACAAAAAATAAGGAAAAATGAGAAAAATATATAGATATTTTCCTGTAGAAGAAGGTGGTGCCACACTTTGTGTTTACGGAGGGCAACAATATGTTTGTGTATTTCCGTTTTGCTATTTTATTCCACAACAGTTGAAGCCGTAAAAAATGGACTGAGAGTTTAAAGTATAATAATTTCAATGCAAGAATAAATCTACCTTCTTCCAACATATTGTCGCAGTTATAATTTTTCGAGAAGAAAATTTTAAAAACTATTGAAATTCAAGAATATTATAAAAATTTTGTTTACATTTTCATTTTATTTTCTTGCAACATATACATAGATAGTAGATACTATAAGATAGTGGACACTATTTTGAAAAGCTCTTATCTTGTTTCTATCGCTCGTTTATGGAATAGTCTCCCTGTGGCTGTAATACGCATAGGCTTGACCAGACTATTTAAAAAATTACGTCCTTAAAGCTGGCAGAACCAATATGGCAGAACGGGTTTTGAGGTAGCGGTATATTTAAGGCTCACTTAAGGCTAATTTAATGCCTAAAAATAAAATTTACGGCTCCCGTAGTTTTCCCAGAAATCACGGTTCTGCTAGCTTTAGAAAAAGTTAGCAGAACCAAAAAAAAAAACTTCTAAAACTTATTATTTCCGATGTAAAAAGTATTTAGGAATTTAAGGCTAATTTAAGGCTAATTTAAGGCTGCATGTATAACGACATATAAATAATTTTAGTGAGAGATACTACAGAATTCCTTAAAAGTACATGAATATTGGAGTTGATAATTTATAAAAGAATACCACTACTGCACTAAATAGCCCTAAAATCAAATTGCCACGTACAAAACGCTTTGGTTTCTCAGGATTTAATTAGAATTCAATGAGCCTAAAATCTGTCGGTTGAATTGTAGCTGTTTTCTAATAAGAGATGTCAATCTGGCCTGGTTCTGCTAGCATAACGCAGCTCTGCCACTGAGCCTAAAAAAAATTCAAAATCAACAGAAAATGATTATTTCAAGATATTGTTTCCCACACATCTTACAAATATTTTATCTTGAAGGCATTACGTTAGATATATGGTAATACGTTCTTATAGTATTACCAAATCCATGATCTTAGAAAAGAAATTCATGATTTTAATTATTTTACTTCAAGAAATGAAAAAATTTCTGTAAAAATGAGTTAAGGCAGAAAAGCATGCAATGAATTATTCCAATAATTAAAAGCCAAATAAGGAAATATTGTTGGAATAAAAATAGAAATCAAAATTTTATTAAAAGTGTCTAAATATAAGATCTTAATAAATCTATTATTATTATTTACCTTCCTGTTAGAAAGGTACATAGCTCTGGCAGTGATGAAACCAGTCAATACCAATTGGGGAAGTTTAAGTATCCATCCACAACATAAAGTTGAAATTTTCTTGCCATTAATATCAAAGATCCTGTAGGTTGAATAAAATTGCAGATATTCGTAAAAGTAAATGAGAAGTTTGACAACCATTCATGTGTTTTAATTTTGAAATATAAAATATCTCTAAATACCATTTAAAAGCATTTTGGAAATGGTATATTTTACCAGCTTTTTTTTTATTGTTTTCTGACTGGCAATAAAATGAAGTGATCCTTTGATATTAACAAAATAATTCTCGGCAGTCCGAGTGCTCAAACAGCCCTTTAAAATCATATTCACGATCTGTAAATTTTAGGAATATTTTAGGCACCCATTAAATGAAATTAAATACTTACATGTTATGT
The DNA here is from genome assembly GCA_963924295.1 of Dioctria rufipes. Taxonomy (NCBI): domain Eukaryota; kingdom Metazoa; phylum Arthropoda; class Insecta; order Diptera; family Asilidae; genus Dioctria; species Dioctria rufipes. The sequence goes on along the minus strand of OZ002740.1, from coordinate 337,462,205 downwards.
GTGTATGCTAATAAACCATACAATCTAGTTAACATAATAAACTATAATATCCCTAAATTGAAGCATTGGGCGAACAAACATTGATTAATGTGATGAGGAGTTTGAAGTTGGTTAGATACTTAATGACATTAGTCTTGAATAAGTTGCAAAATGTGTTTTAATTTTGCTAAGAATATTGAAGCATTCAAAAGTTATCAGAAAAATAAATGGTGTTTGGAATTGAGACACTCAGGAGCCTCATCGTTTAACACCATTACTGAATTTGAATTGTTACTATGAGTAGAGAACGGTTTTTCAAGTCTAATATTTTTCGGAAGCAAGGTCATCAACTCAAAATTTAGCTACCGTATTCTGAAAAGCAGTAAAATTTTGATTAGAAAAACTTGCTTAATTGATTTGGCTTCGGAGCGGCGCAATTATGATCTAACAAACAAATTTACGTATGTCAGTATTTCAGCATTAATTTTGGCCATCAGCGAGATTCGAACCTACATAATTACATTAGAAACTCTTTACCCTATCCTTTGGACTACCAGCGCCTTGTCCAATACATTTTTTAATTTCACTTTTCATGCAGAAGCCCTATCCCACAAATCGGCTGCCCTGAAATGACATCTATCCTAAAATTACCGCCTTCTACTCCTATATCTTTTTAATAATTGCCGCTGGAAGATTTATATAGTTTAAAGTCTTCTCCTTCCCTTGATAGTGCCACCAGCATTTAATTGCATTTTAGCACTAGGTTCAGTGGCAGAGCCACGTTTTGCTAGTAGAACCGGGCCAGATCGACGTTTCTTATTAGAAAACAGCTACAATTGAACCGGCAGAATTTAATCATTGATTTCTAATTAAATCCTGAGAAACCAAAGCGATTTGTACGTGGAAATTTGATTTTAGGGCTATTTAGTTCAGTAGTTCTTTTATAAATTATCAACTCCAATATTCATGTACTTTGAAGGAATTGTGTAGTATCTCTCACTAAAATTATTTATATGTCGTTATACATGCAGCCTTAAATTAGCCTTAAATTTCTATATAATTTTTTACATCGGAAATAATAAGTTTTAGAATTTTTTTGTTTGGTTCTGCTAATTTTTTCTAAAACTAGCAGAACCGTGATTTCTGGGAAAACTATGGGAGCCGTAAATTTTATTTTTCGGCATTAAATTCGCCTTAAATGAGCCTTAAATATACCACTACCTCAAAAACCGTTCTGCCAGCTTTAAGGACGTTAAAAAATTAATATCGTGTAAATTTCCTGCTATCAGATATTCCATTCATATTACGTCTTCTTGAATACGTTTTCTACCCCTTTTTCTCTTCTATTATGTATAATTCTTTTTTTTTTCATAAATTATTCAATAGTTTTTGTCACATCTCTTTATAATAAGAAAACTTCTTTTTACCTTATTATCAAGCTTAATAATTGAAATTCTGTTTCATTTAATTTAGTCTAAATTAGAATCGGTTTCTTTGGTATTAATTAGCCTCAATTTTTGCTTTTCTATTAAGATTTGTATTTTGTCAATGACTATTTAGATTTTCATACATGTCCAATAATAATAAATTGAAAATGAAAATATAAAAAAAAAAATCAACTGATACATACTAACAATTTAATATAGGATTTTTCATGCTATTACTCATAATGTTTTCCTCAAGTTTTGATATTTTTCTAGAAAACTACACATAAAGTTTATATTATGTGATACGTCTAGGATATTCAATTGCTATTAAACGCGCTATTCTTTTATACTAAAGATATTTTATATTAATTTCAACAATCACTACTTTTATTTATTTATTTACTTTTATTTATTTATTTTAATGTATCATTAAAATTTATTCTAAGATATTGAAATTTTTATTTAAAATTATCCATTGCAATTTGTGTAACTTAAATCTACACCAGCGCACGATTCTTTGTGAATATAAACTAAACCAACCTTGCCAGGAGCCACATGACCCTTCAGTGTTATCGTGTTATCCTGACTGACTAGAGTAAGGCTCGTCCTTTATTATTGAAGATGGAAACTGCTGCGTTGATTATAAGGGTGTTGCAAATTGTACCGTATCACTATGGTAGGTTCCTATACAAGCAGAATAAATATTTTGATAAAATTTCTGATTTTTTCATATGAATTATGATACCGTGATATCACAACTGATGTCAAAATAATTAGTGGCATCCTTGTTTCTCTATATACCGGGGATTTGCACAAGCAGCCAGAATTTCTAATACCAATTTCAATTTAATCACGTTTTCTAGCAGAAGTATTACAGTTATCAAAAGGCAAGCCTCCTATGAACCAGAAGGATAACCTGCTGTATTACGATGTAATTGTGGTGTGCATATAACTGGAAGAGAACAACGGGATCCTTAACGGCAGTAGAGCAAATACCAGAAATGTATTAGGGGCATTAAAGGTCACTAGGTCATAGAAGTAGGCTGGCTATAGAGGCAAACGAGCTGAAAGGACTCGAAGAAAATCGAATCCATCCAACGCGTGCTTTGTGATTGCCCCGTTCTGATGAATAAAAGTGGTAGACTATTGGGTAGCTACTTCTTTTCAAATCTATGGGGAGTTGTATGGGAGTTCAGTTGTATCTTGAGATTTCTAAAGGAAGCAAGATGGATCTAGGGCAGTCATGAAGGTTATCAAATGATGTCAAGGGGCATAATGAGCCTACTGGATGCAGGCTAGTCTTCTAACTACATTATTCTTACATAACCTAACCTACACTTTTCTTGCAGCGGTCGTACACTGAAATCGTTCTATGTGTACATCAAAATGACACTGATTATTCGAAAAATCGGCGGTGGTACACTGAAAAACGCACATACACTGTAATTTTCATCATTTTTACGTTACCGTCGGTTCCTCTAACCATGTGTCCAAAAATGAACTACTGATGCCGTTTTGGCTGGCTTTATGGAAATTCAGTTGCACGTACGCTATTGACAGTCTGCTACTTCTTTGCAATCATCCAGTGATTTCGATTCCAGAAGTAAGTAGCTGTGGCTATGAGCTTGAAATACTATTTTAGATAGACAATTATTATAATTATAGCAAGTTAATATGTTATTCTTTTTTGATATCTTCACTTTAGTTATAAATTTTATTCATATTAGTATCGCTTTTAGTTTTCGAGATATTTTAAAATTTTCAACAAATAAGAAGTTGTTGCCCAACAATGAACAAAAATTGTAATAATGTAAAATGCTTTACAAAATATGGGACGTTCTGGAAATGGCCGAATTTCGATGGCAAAATTTTCTATAATAGAGGAGATATCATACTAATAGTAAAAAAACAAAACACAGAAAATATCATCATCAAGGAATATTTTTAAAATTCCTGAAATTGAAGATATTTGGGACAAAAATGAAGATACTTATAAAATTTTAAATTAAAAGAAAAAAATTTAAACTGGATTTTTTGTTAAAATCTTACGACCAGTGTATGTATTAGTTAAAAAATGAAGACTGTATAATATCAACCTACAATATATAATTTCAATTTTGAGATTTGGTGCAAAAATTGTTAACAGTCTATAGTTGGGCAACTCAGAGCCATAAATACTGGGTGGCGCAAAAGTAATGACCCTGTTTTGTTCAACTACAACTTCTTTTCTAAATTAGAAAACTAAAATTAGTTTTTTACATATGTATATTTGGGCCATGAAATTTCATCGCATTAGAATTTGAAGATGATGTCTCTCAAATGGTGACCTCCAGAGTTGATGCACATTTCAGCCCTATTTATGACATTTATCATAACTTGTCGTAACACTTCCTGCGATATGTTCCTTATTTCTTGATGAATGTTTTCTTTTAGGGCTAAGAGAGTCTGTGGCTTATTCATTATTGAAATCGCTGGTGTATTCAAACAACTCATCTGTGTTTTTTACGGAAACATCTTCAAGTCTTTGACCAAAATACCCTGCAGAGTTCGCCTAGAAATGCTCAATTGATGTTTCTGGACACTCTTCCAAATATTCGCGCACACCATAGATATTTTCGGCTGAACGGCCTATTCTTGGTCTGCCAGACTTAGGTCCATCCAATGTTGCGACAGTTGCTTCGAGGCGTGTGGGAAAGCGTCACATTGTGCGACCAACCAGTGCCGGACGGCGGGGAAATCGTCAACGAAATTCACGTTGTGTTTTTATCACTGATGAATTATTCCGTAAAAATATTGATATTGATGATTATTCCACGTTCTTGGGGAGTATAACAGTCCATGTTTATTTTTAGTAATTTTACATTTTTTTACTACACAATTTTCAATATCAGAATGACAGGAGATGTCATATAAAAATATAAGTAATTTCTATAGCGCCAGTACTTTTGCGCCACCCAGAACAAATATATTGCATTAAACACATTAGTGGTATAGAAAAGTGTACTTTTTTTCTTTAGTGCAATTACATAAGTTCCCAATACCCTAAGTAAATGGCACAGTCCAAATTTTTCCTGAAAAGTGGTCCAAAATTAGAAGAAACGACGTTATTTGTGATGTAGTTTTTCCCAGATAATTTCAATCTAACAAATTACACGAATTTCAACACACTTTCAATTGATTGACGTGGAATTGTTTTGAAATATCAATGGAAATTGGTATAAGGAAAAAACAAAAATGTTCCAATATACGTCACTACAGCAAAACATGTGCAACATTAAGTCCTACAGCTGTCCTCACTCGCCTCGTTTTTCACATTTCTGGTTTGAAAAACTCACGCTTCTTCTGGCTGTCAGCTTTTGAAGTGAAATGTTGCAGAATTGGAAATAATCGGATACATGTTGATGAATATAGCGCTGTGTCCACTCTTCACTTCCCACTCAAAGATAAACATCGAAACTCGAAAAATTAAGTCAATTAACAGAATCGATAATGAAAGCATTACAAAATAGAATTCTTAAAAATTCACCGGAAAACGAAGATTTAACAAGCTTCCGGAATAGAAATATTGAAAATAACAAATAATTGCGAAATCTTATCTTCAGACAAGTATATGATCGACAGGTAGTTAAATACAAATTTCATGTTATCAAAACGCTTTCATTCATATTGACATTTTTATATGTTAACAATAAAATTTTAATTTATGAATTTTATCAATAAATTCTTAAAACTTGCCATAAGCTCTTCTATCTAGCAATTAAGTGGGAAAAGTTTTTGATGGCATGTAAAAATATGCAAATTTCACTTCCCACATTCAATCAAATTTTATACACGGTACGGGGGTAATTCAATACAATCATTAAATGCCAGGTCAGTATAAACTAACCAAAATCTTGTATAACTATAAAAACCAAATACCACTCATTCATTGACTCACTGACTCATCACTGTATCTCAAGAACAACAAGACCTAGGAAGCTGAAATTTACACGATGATCCTTCTTATACTATAGAAATGTATTATTGAAAAATTCGACTCATAAGGGTCCTTGTGACGTCGTTTGCTCGGTGGGTCGGGATCGCTCGGGCGCCAATAGTTCGGTCAGTAGCAAAACGTCGAAATTTGACACTGGATAGCTTCAGTGGAGTGAGGGGTCCAAATGATACCAGTTGGGTTGAGGTCAAATTAATTCTTTATTCTCTTGCGTCCCTATTACAAATGTAAAATTATCTATATTAGTGAAATTCTTGTATATGTTTCCTAAATCTAATTTGAGGGTGCGACAGGAGAAACTGCCGTTGTACACGTATTAACTAGTGGTTTCCGTTGCTCACGCACCACCACTAGTCATCCGTTGTTCACGTACTGGTGACAGGATAGCTTTGCCGTTGTACATGTACTGACTATTGGATTCCGTTTGTTACACGTACTACCAATAGTTCTCCGTTCTTCACGTACTGGCTTACAGGCAGGGTTTGGAGGTGGAGGACGATTTTCTAGGTCTCCCGGACAAGCCAGTTCAACTTGCTAGAATGTGTGTAGGAAATTCAGGTAAAATTCAATTAATTTTTTTCATTTACATAGTTCAAGAATAAAAATCTTTATACGAAAACAACTTAAACTTATCTATCTCGGAAAACTGGGGTTCTCGTCCTTTTTATACCCTAGATGAAATCTATAGGGTATACTAAGTTTGTCATTCCGTTTGTAACACCTCGAAATAATGATGGTAGAGCAAAATGGATTGGACACCCATTCATAATATTAAAAGTTATTTCGATTTTTGCATGTACGTCCGTCCGTCCATCCCTCCGTCCGTCCGTGGGCACGATAACTCGAGAGAGCGTATACTTAGAGAGCTGAAATTTTGTGCACGGACTTTAAAAAAAAAAGTAAAATTAAGTTCGAAAATGAGACAAATCGAGCAACTCCTTCGTGGGGTTGCCATATAAAAATTTCGTTTTCCGCTATATATTTGGACACTGCCTGAGAATGCATCGACGTAGAGAGCTAAAATTTTGTACATGATGTTTTTACTACATTAGCAAATAATATGTCGAAAATGTGTTGCCATATAAAAATTTCGGTTTTTTACGTATACTTTGAAAACGATCAATCCAAGACATTTTTATTGTATTAAAAACTTCGGCAGAATACGAAATCCTATAAAATAAATTATAACCATTTTTGCTGTGCGACAAACTGTTCTAGAAATATATGCGAAAAACTACTTCAAAATCAATACTTGAATAGATCGGTGACCATACGAAATTTAATACGGCCATTCATCTAGGGTATCATAAGAATTGGTCTTAGACCAATTGTAGCTTTATTACTTGTTCGTCTTTCGCTTTCTTTGGTCTGAATTTACGAGGCTTTTTGGTTTTCCCTTTCTTTTGCGGGCTAGTCTAAGTGGCGTGGCTGACCGTGGCAATTCCAGAAATGATTGCCTGGTGGATAGCCCTCTTTAGGGTGGGGCGAGAGCTGATATGTTCTTTTGCTGACGTGATACTGGTGATTCCAAGCAGGGCTAGTGCACTTCTATAGGTGCTAGCTGGCGTTCGTTCAGGGTAGTCCTCTTCGGGACTAATATACTGGGTTTGTGTCATGACTGGCTTTTCGGTTGGAACATGGCTGGTACTTGGCTGATAGGTCAGTTCACGGACCTTTCCCGTGAACCCTCTGACGAAGAACAAGACCTAGGAAGCTGAAATTTACACGGTGATCCTTCTTATACTATAGAACTATATTTTTCAAAAATTCGACTCCTAAGGGTCCTAAAATTGGCCTAATGCTGAAACAGATTTATCCGTTTATTTCCAGAGTAACAAGATATATTTTTCTGAATTGTATCCGTGTTGTTATTGCCAGTTCGTTTTTTTTTCCCCAACAAATTAAACAGTGACAACTGTCAAATAAACTTGTCGCCACACTTTTACTGTGTTTTAAATCCGACATTGCCGAGAACTAAAACGCCAACATTTTTGTGTCGCTCTCATTGTGTTTTGGCCTTAAGTGTCCTACATTTGCTCGATGCTTGATTTTTGAGATTTCATGTCAACCATCTAATTTTTCATGATTTCATCTAGGGTATAAAAATTCATATAATATTTTATATCTAGAAGTATCCGGATAATATGATATCCGGATTATCCGGAATAATTATGATCCGATTTCTGAAATATGGGTATCCGGATAATACGGATCCAAACTATCCGATTCCATAATAAGCAAAAGTTGAAAGTTTTCTCCAGATTGCATTGTATTATTAGGAAAATGGGACTACGTAAAGATTAGATAAACCACAACATTTAACACCGCTCAACAGCTCCCTCACACATTTATATCCCTTCCCCGCTGTTCATCTTAAATTGAATAGTGATGATATCCATAAAAAGATATAAGTTTGAGAAGAGAAACCGAGTTACAAGACGACTTATATTTATTTTAATTGAAAACTTCATAAAATATATATATCATGTAATTCTGAAGTGTATTTTTTTAGTATTTTTTTTTTTAATATCTTTAAAATTTCTATTTTTTAGTTCCGAGTGAATCATAAAACTTTATTATGTTGAAAAGCTGTCAATTTTAATAAAAGAATACTAATTGATCTTCACGCTTCGAGGACAGGCAGCTTCTCTTGGTTGTACGATATTTCCCGCTGTGGAGAATATACTCTTTCAGAGCTAGCGAATGTAGCCGGAATGGCTAAGTAATTTCTAGCAAGCTGTACAAGATTTGGGTATCGCTTCTCATTAATTCTCCACCAATAGTATGAATTCATATTGTGGCTAATCTGCGGCTTTGCTAAGTCAGTTGAAACTGCGAATCGTTAGTACCAGTGTTATTTTGGATAAGACATCCAAACTACTATTTTCTTATTCTAACAGTTCTCTTCACATTGCAGTTTTTGCACAATAATTGACCGAATAACAGATCGAGACCTCGGTGGCTATGCAAGTATATTCTTCGCACTAGGATCTAGAAAGCTTGCTCGCGAGACTACTCTGGGCATTCAAACTGGTCCTCCAGATCTATATGAAAGCGGTCAGTTAGGTCTTCGTAAACTGTTATTTTAAACGCAGGATTAACATCATCATTATCTTGATATACTGATAGGTCATTGTCGATAACAGCTCTAATTACTGGACATGTCATAAAAACAGGTGTGGTATCACTGCTGAGAAAAGTTGTTGCCATCTGGAGGGGATTTAATATTTTAATTAAACTTTCTATGCGGATTCACTCATGCTCCGTGACTTCTAATTTCTGTGCAATAGAAGCTGATGTGATAATCTTATTCGATAACACGTTTTCCACTAGAATTTTATTCTCTACTAGCTGGTCCAATATAAAAGATATGCTATTCCACCGAATCTTGCAATTTTGAATTGAAAATCAAATTCATTCAATTTTAGGCCTGGCTCTTATTAATGGAGAGTTGCATGTATTTGGCACCACATCTTACGCCACCTGTTTCCTCTAGGATATCATCTAATTGGCATAGCGAATGGATAACTTTTGAAGCATTATCTGCGACTATCGTTGTTACCGTCCTAACTAATTCCCACTCACATATTATGTCCTTTACATAGCTCTGCGGTGTCCAGGCTTCGGCTATGTAGTGTACGCTGATACTGCTATATAGCAGTCTTGCACTCTAGAATACCAACAATCCAATGAAAGGGTCTCTTAACTATATCTGGACGAAATTATCAAAATTCTTTGCTTAGTTTGGATCAGCATTGTTTGGATCTGAATTATTGGGATCCGGATAGTTTAGACCCGGATTCAGATAGTTGGGATCCGGGTAGTGCAGATCCGAATTATCCAGAAACCCGGATTACTAGAATCGGATAGTTCCCAGATCCGGGTATCCGGATATTCGCTTATTAGCAAATCCGGATCAGATTTTCAGCTCTACTTCAAACATGTATAAAAGTTCCAAAAAGTTACTGATTTTCAATGCATTTACACCAGAACGTATCCATAATAGGAAAATTTGTGATGATGGTCTTTAGAATAGTTGTTTTTAAAAGTTGTGTAGTCGGCAATATTGAAAAACATTTTTGGTTCATGCCGATGATATATTTAGCCGGGATCAGTGAGTTATTGAAGTTTGCTATGAGCTCTTCCATATATCACTTTCTTAGTACCACCATCGATATCTGGGTATTTCTTGTCTGTGATAATATTATTGCATTTCTGAATGAAAATTAAACTTTATATCAAAAATATTAAAATATTGACTTTTAAACTAATACCTTAGCTTTTATTTGATTAATACTTAGTAATCGGTCACTTAACGTTTTTTGTTTGTTGTTTTTTTTTTTATGTAATATTCAATAGTAAATTGAGTTCATTATTGTGCATTATTATCATAAAATTTTTGAATTTTTCCAAAGTGAAGGAAATTTTAAGTTTCCGGCTATTCCAACTCCTAATTCCGGTCAATAATATTCAATTTCCGGCCAAGTTTAAACTTATTAAGAACTCTCGTCGTCTAGTTAAGAAATGCTAGATCTCTCACGGATGCGCTTGTTGCCACACTGATCACTGACTATTGAACATAAAGATTTTTCATACCATAAACAAGAAATGAGTTCTTATGCGGTAAACACCATAGAATTTTTTTTTAAAGTGTGGCAGGGAGCTGAGGGTGACGGAAATAGATTAATTTACCCTATTAGATTGGGGGCTATTTTTGGTTTTCTTTCGTGTTGAGTTATAAGTACATGCTTCAATAGGAGTTTTTTTTTTCATTTGGATTTATTTCATTAGGGGCTATTTCCCGCAGCCCCATATTTACAGAAAACCTATGTATACTTCGATACAATTGATTTCCTTTTATTATCAGCAGTAAAATTGTTCGCATTATTTATTTGAATAGTTACGACGATATTATACAGATACAGTGAATATTACAATTATATGCTACCGTGTTATCACAGACAAGAAATATACAGATATCGACATGTATTGTATTGTATGAGTGTAGATCTAAGTACATCAGCGCGGATTTTTGGCTCAGGTCTTTCTAAATTATTTTCAATTGAGGAAAGAAATGATTTATTTCTTAGAATTAAAATCGACCATATTTCTTCAGAATCCGTGGGTTTATTGACGACAAAGCGCCTATCACTAATTGGCACAACCAAATTAGATTTTGCATTTTTTGGTTTCCGTATTTAAGAAAATTACAAATTTTAACAAAACATGGACTCGAAAGATGTTGTTTCGCACATCAGAAAGTTTTGAATATGATTAAGTATTTTTTTAGGTACAAATTTCATTGAAATTGCATTAAAATTGCGAATAGGGAAAATGTACGGGATTCAAATTTCAAACTACCCTGCAAACAATTGGACGAAATTCCGCCGTAGCAAAATGAATTCAAATTAGAGGAAACACTGGTAGCTCAAAATCTCTTCGATTTTTTTTTAACATAAACGAAATTTTAGCAGCATGCGCAAATTTCCGAGAATTCGAAATAGATGCATCGCTCGTAGCTCGAATTTTCATCGATTTATTTACTATCAAAGTTTTACGATTCATGTCAATTTCCAAGGAATTCATTAAAGCAAATTGATTGTTCTTCGCAGGCATTCTAAGTTGAGATTTCAGTGAGTGATGAGTGAAGTGCTAAGTGAAGTTTTACTACGGTGAGTATTTATTATTTATTTATTCGATATCGTATTTACTTGCTATTTGCAAATCGCATTGCAAGAAAAGTTGATACCAGATCGTATACTGTTTAAAAAAAATCAAATCCAAAACGAGCTACCGTCGTCTACCAGAACATACAAGAACTTCGAAAGAAAGTCGAGCTAGCGAACGACTGTCGGGTCGTCAAAACGATTCGATATCGTGTTCCGTTTTTTTCTCCTGCAATTAACAATCCCAACAACCACGTCTCGAGTAAATTAGTTTTCGAAGAGAAACTTCACCTAGTCGAATCGATTTACTTCGAATTCGATTCGATTTTGAACCGCAATGTTTGCATGGTAAGCGTAAGAGCAAAATGTTTGTTTTTTTGTATAGAATGCAAGGTATTGAAAACATACATATTAATCGGATCGTACATATGATTGCATCTCCTTTAGTTATTACCTCGTTGATTCTAAGAAATAAAGCCATTCTTTCCTCCATTGAAAACAATTTATACAGGCCTGAGACAAAAATCCGCGCTGATGTACCTAGATCTACGCTCATACAAATTTTTAGCTAACAAGCCCAAGCAACCAAATCAATCCAACTTCCAGGAAGCCGAGACTGCTCAGACACAACTTATTCGAATCGTCTTCAGCAGCCACCAATATCGCACACGAATTCTGAAGAAATATGGTCGATTTAAATTCTAAGAAAGAAATGAATTTTTGCCTATATTGAAAAAAATTTTTGGTTCGTGCCCATGATATATTTAGCCGAGATCAGTCAATTATTGAGGTTTGCTAAGAGCTCTTCCATACATCACTTTCTTAGTACTACCGTCGATATCTGGGTATTTCTTGTCTGTGGTATTATATTAATTATTAACTACTTTTAGAGAGAAAAACTAATATAGAAGAAAGAATGGCAAATGAAATAAACTATAAACGCATTTTGGAATTTAGATAATAATGGTTAGTGAAAAATAAGATGCTCAGATTAACAACTTGAAATAAAAATATTTCTAGAGGTAACTAATGGAAAAATAATTTTAAGTAAAATAATTATAAAAGTAACAATAATAGTAAGAGAGGATGAAGAATGATGAATATATGTATAAGAATATAAAAGAAAATCGGAGTAACGCGAAAACTATTTAAATATTTAATGAGAGCAAGAGGATGTAAAATAATGACAACCGCAAAATTATAAACACACAATATAGAAATCACTTTCCCGAGGATAAATTGCTGGAGGCTATTTCATTTAAAATTATTTGCGTAATCATTTCTTTGGATACGGAAAATTGGTGACTTATTTCTTAAATTACTCTGGCGAATAGGAGATTAAAAATAATAAAAATACGAGTTTGGCGAGATGGAACATTAAAACTTAACTTCGATATTAATTATGGGTAGTTTACAATGCTGCGCTAGTGATCTAGTGATCTAATAAGAAAAAATATCATCTATAATAAGTCTGCAATTTTCTTCGAGAAATCATCGAGAAACTATTTAGTTGCTAAGAGTATTCAAATTGGATTCCGTTCAGCTTGTACTAGTGCTGGGACATCGGAACGGAACATCGAAGTTCAGCATCAATGTTGACATCACCCAACAAGCATCGATGTGGCGATAATATCGATCATATAACATCAATGTACAAACCACATCGATGTTATTGAATTTTAAACATACAAAAAAATTCGGTTTTCTAGTTTAGAATATTTTTTTGCTCTCGTCTTTATTTATAACTTAATAAAAATATCATTATCAATTCTAAATTAAAAGTTTCTTAAAAATAACCGATAAATGAATTAAATAAAAATGAAAAATTGCAGGTCCGAAAACTACTTATCTACAGACTGAAGAAACAATAACTGGCAAAGGCGTTTTCCCTGCAAACTGTTTCTCTTTTGAGTTATAGTCTCGCTCACGCCTGTCTTAGACAAGACAGTGCAAGACGTGATAAGCCAAGATATATATGTAAATAGGTGACGCTGCCATCATTTCAAAGGAGTGCTTAAATAAAGGGGTATTTCCAATTGCCTACGTTCCGAACTTTCTTCCGATGCTCCTGTTATTTTTTCAATCACCAAGCGGATGTAATTAGCACATAAATTGTACTTTGTTGATGCTGAAAAAGAACTTGCAGGCAGACGTTTTCTTAAGGGGCCCATACACGGTCACGCATGTTTGCCAACACGAGTAGGACAACGATGTTGTCACGCAGATTTGACCGTGTGTGGGCCTGTTTGTTGTGTGACACGTATGTCAAGCGATTGGACGACAATTAAATTAGTTTGTTTTTAAGTGGCGGGGCTATGTGTTTGACATCATATTGAACCATGTAGGGTGATGTTTGTCACAATTCGTCATTTTTGAGTGAAGTTTATTGAAGAAATGATAGCATTTAATAGTTCTAGCAGCTCCTGAAATGTGTTCCTATCCTAATGTTGGGCAGCATGTTTGATAGTGTGTGGAGAAAAAGCTTTCATGTGTGGCACAAGGCACACCAAGTTGGACAGCATTTTCGCCGTATATGGGCCGCTTTAACTAAAATAATAAGCAAACCTGTATCGCTCTCCTGTGGCCTAACTTCGTTGGCCGCCATTGATTCAGTGACAGGAGTGTGATGCAAGGTCACTCTGATTGTTTCCTCCCAACTATTTAAAAAATTGTGATTCGTTCTACCGAACGATGTTGTCTGCCCCAGCCCAAATCATTCTAAAAACTAATGATGATCAATTGTAACGATGCTTTGAAAATGAAATGAACAATAACTTAACTACTTCTCTTTGCGTGTTACCACAAAAATTTTATTGAAATATAAGTATTTTTTCTTTTTCAAATCTAGATAATTTTTACGTATGCATTTATTCCTTTGCGGTAAGAAGCATATAATTCCCTAACATCGAAAGGCCAACATCGTGGTACGTCGATATTTTAGTGCGTCGACATCGATGTAAAAATATCAAACATCGACGTTTTAAAAACATCAATGAAGATCGTCCAGCACTAGGCTTGTACTACTGAATATTTCTTATGAAACGCCTTAATGGCAGCTCTAATTCATTTATATATATGTATATGGAATAAAAAGGACTCCATACTGGTGAGATACAGGTATTCCATTATGCTTCTTACAAGGGAGTTATATGCGAATAGATATGGGACAGTAATTGGTTTCTAATTTTGAATCACCTGCTTTATGAATTGACGTAGTAAAACATCTCTTTAAAATTATCTGAAAATTTTTTTTTTATTATGGACATATCGAACAGGTCAGCCATAAGAATTGAGAGAACTGCGAAGAATTTTTTGTAAAATAAATTGGGAATTCCATCTGGGCCGTCTCTTCGTTACAAACTAAGTTATAAATAACCCGTTCAACACCACATTGAGAAACAATACTATAACAAATTATTCCATGTACTGTTATCATACACCGAAGTATCAGATATACCGATTGATAAACCGAGCCAAATTATTCGGAGAACATATTACATATAGTTTCATGAGAACTTGATATATTCTACCTATACCTCGGGCATTTGGGAAACGATTTGGTGGCTGGATTTCAGATCTTTATTAAAGCTCCAGAATTCCTTTTGGTTATTTTTAACGGAGCGCGTTCTCTGTGTTCACAATAAAAGTTTTGTAACATAATCGCGTCTTAATAATTCTGCAAAAATAGGAGAAATTCTGGCAAATCTCTGGATTTCTAGTGTGAATATACATTTTTCTACACTTCCATTTCAATTTCATTGATACACGTAATTGCGGCGAAAACTAATAAGAAAATTTGTTAGAAGAATTACTTACTTTTTTATTAAGTATCAAATGAATTGTCAACATTATAACGAGAAATCATATGATAATAAAAATTCATTTCTCTGATCGTAATTGGCAAAATTGAAATTTCTCGTCCTCATTTTACACTAGTCAATGTACTGAATTTTATTAAAGTTAATACTATGTCTAGAGGAGGGTGGTGGGTAACAATACGACTCAGTAGTGTTGGAAATTTATAATTTTTTTTTTAAATATTTTCACTAAGTTTGTTGGATAATACCAAAACGAGAATTCTCTCATTTCTATTAGACTTGTCATTGTAAAAGGACCAACTATTCAATTTATCGCTGAGAGAGAACTTTTGTCCCATCGATATCGGCGTCTGAAAACTAATGAGGTACGAACTAAATATAAAATTGTCAGCAACAAAGTTATGTTAGCTATAAAAAATGCTAAACATCAATACTACACTAGTAAGTTTAGTTTATCACTGCCCTGAAAGCCAAAAGTCTTTGGCGTAATCTCCGCCAAGCTGATGTGTGTGGTCCAGAAAGATCAACTTGCTCATTACGTCCTGGTGACTTAAATGCGTACTTTTTGTCCACTGGCATGCCTTCTACAGACAACTCTGACACCTCTCATGGGAGGGCAGAAGTCATCGCCTCCAGATCTACTCCACAAAAATAAAAACTATTATCTGAAAGGGTTATCAGAGGCAAACCTTGAATGTCATGTGATGACTTCTGCCCTTTTTCCAGTAAAGGCTGATGCGATTGGGACAGACTCCCTCCTACCATGCCTAAAAAAAATACTGTAATTAATAATTATATCCTTCATATACCTTCAATACCTACCTAACGTCATCCATTTTTCCCAGTATTTGGAATACTTCTATGGTTCTGCCGCACCCGAAGAGGGCTAATGCCAAATAACCTAGTGACTTTCACCCCATAAGCATCTTATATTTTCAATCGAAGATGCTAAAAAAACGCGTGTATAATCAGATCCTTAGTTGGGTGGATGTGGTTCCTTGGAAATCTGGATTTCGCGCTTTTCGAAGTTGTGAAACTGCAGTATTTAAGGTTACTACGGACATCAGGGCTACCTTTAATAATGACATTTTACCTCTCTGCGATTTTTCTAAGGCCTTCGATAGTTTTGACCATATGGAGTGCTACTTCATAAATTAGTAAGCAATTACAAATTTAGTGCATCAGCTATCTCCTTGTCTAGGGCGTTTATCAGTGGTCATTCCCAGCAGGTTAAGGTTGGAGATGAATTTTCAAATGATTTATCTGTGCTGTGTGGTGTTCCGCAGGGCTCTATTATTGGTCCATTATTATTTAGCCTCTTTATTAATGACTTTCCTTTGGTAGTAGAGAATGTGTAGGTGCACGTGTATGCCGACGATGTTCAAATGTATCTAAGAAGGCCTATTGGTTTGCTTGAGGATTGCATTGAGGGACTTTATTCTGATCTATTTCGAATATACAGGTTGTCGATTCTCAATGGATTTAAGCTTAATGCTGTCAAATCACAGTGCATAGCTTTCTGCAATAGCGCTTTATACGTCACCGAAATACGTCCGGTGATCTTGAATGGTTTTGTTATTCAGGTGGCCAGAAGGGTTACTAATTTGGGAATTGTTCTGAGCTCTAAGAAGAAAAATGATGTGCTGCGGTAACGTTAGTATGATTTTCAATAAGGTTTATGTGTGGTTGAGAAGACTATGGTTCTCGGCGAGTGTTCTAAAATAAACATGAGGTTGAAATTAGTAATTGATTACACTAATTTTTGCCCTATTTAACATTTGGAAATCATATTTTTCCTTGCTTGGATAGTGAGTGTGGGTGTAGGATGGAAGTGGTTTTTAATGATTGCGAACAATTTAATTATAGCCTACGAAGATTTGAACATGTTTCTCCGTTTATTAACACATTACTTGGTTGTTCACTGAGTAGAGTACTTATCTTAAGCGGAAAACGATTCTTCTTCTATCCAGAATATTAAAGAGCAACCAACCACAATATCTTAAAGAATTTTTCCAGCTCTCTTCTTCGCTAGGTATACCTACTCATAATATTGTAATTCCGCGATTCAGTCAATTATAGTTATGGAACGTTCTTTCCCCGTTCAGGCTGCCCGTTTTTAGAATAGTCTACCCCTTAGCGTTAAGAGGAGCCAAACTGTCAATGCATTTGAGTCTCTCATTAAAAAAAGCCCACATTTATTTTTTTACTTTTTTTTACTTTTTACTTTTTTTAATTTCTTTATTTTTTTAGTGTTTAAATGTTAACTAATTCATTAATTTCTTTGATTTATCTTTTTACTTTTGTGCTTAATATAATTTTAAGTTCGTACTTTATTATAGTTGTACTAGTAAAAGATTGTAATCTTGTGTAAATATGCCACAGCTAAATATATTAATATTATTATCAGAGCCGGACTGGGTCTTGAAACCGGTCCGGGCAAATGTCGACAACTCAGCCCCATTGGGTCTTCAAAAAATGACTTTTTTTTATAAAAGGCAAACAAATCAAATAATTAGGCTGATTTCCTAGATACTAAATTCAGCATATGGAGAACAAGGCAGCGTTTTCTATTCGCAAGTCATTTTTACCCTAGATATACGTGTGGCTCAAATGGAACCTATCCCACTGAACAAAACAAAGTTAAAATGTCTGCCAATCGGAGAAAGTCTTCTCGCAAACGAATAATGCTATATTTCAAACAAAGAGTGCTAAATTCCAGAACCGCTAATCATAAATAATAGATAAAACTGGATTTTTTCTAGAATTTACAATATTTAATAAAGAAGAGGAACAAAGAAATTTATATAAATACAGGAACGATGCATGCACAAAATATGTATAAGAGTGATTGGTCCTTTCACCCTGAAAACGGTTTCTCTGTAAAAAAAAAATTTACTTGTGAAACCTAGTCTTAATAAGAGTGAGGCAAATGAATCACTTGCTTCAAGCAGGCATTAAAGCTTAGGGGCGCAGTTGAAAAAAAAATTTACTGTGGGTGAAAAAACAAATAATAATCAATATATGCATTTCATAATTTATTATTGAGTTATAACTGTTTATTCAAATAAATTTTTTGTTCACGAACTAAATTTACCCGCTTGACAAGGCTCAGGTTGGTTCATCACTCTGACATGGGAGAAATTTTATTTTGACAGGCCTACAAAATTTGCTGAAGATAAAAAGGAAGCGACTCGAACGTTTTGAATCACAAGATGATGACCCCAGCATGTCAACAAAACAAAAGCTTCGTACACCAATTTTTGAACCGATGGATCTATGTACTTTTATTCTAATTGACGTGCAGGTACGAAACATTGGAATAAATTTCCGAGGATTTTGGATTCCTTTCCGGTGATCTACTTAGCAAAATGGATGCCGAGACTCTAAGAAAAACAGTTTTTAGATTTGCTTCAATCAATTCACGAATCCAAGAATCCTATCTAAATTTTGAAATAGAACTCCGAATTTTTCTGACATTGCCAATGACCTTCATGTGAATAATGTTTCAGAAAATTGTTAATAAAGTTAATTAAAAAATTACCTCCGATCTGCAAAATATTATAAAATAGTTCACGGTGAAAAAAGCTACAAAAATCCATCTACAAAATCTTACAAATATTTCTATCGAACTAATAAATATTTTTAAACGTACGTACTCGCAAAAAATGAATATCAACTAATAATTTTGTGCGCAATTTACAATTCTTTTGTACGGATTTTCTGTTATCATGATGACTTGTTGCTCAACTTTATTCAGTCAGCTGATAGAACACGTCAGTATAGGTAGAGCTAAATATGTTATGTTGAGAATTTTATAGATCTGGGGCGCAAATTTATACGTTTGCCTCAGGCGCAAAAGCGAATCGTTATTGTTCTGCGTAAAGGAACTGAGGAATGCAGTGACCTCTTAGTCCCTTGTCACCTACTTAGTTTTTGTAAATTTCTTGTAACTGCTTAGAAATTCAATCGTTCCAATTCAATTCATCAAATGTGGAAAAATTCAGGCTTATTCGAATATTTGGGTACTTTCATTAGTCATGCTAAGCTTTTACCCTGGAAATGACTTTCATCGTACTAACGGTGCCAATTTTAATGAACAAATCAAAAGTATTTTGATTTCTGGCAGTCAAAATTTTACTTTTGAGCCCGGCACTAACAGTATTACCGTATTTTATTAGTAACACTGGAAATTTGTTATAAAATAAATACTGAATATAATAATTTTGTTCACTGCCCATATACGAGTATGTATGTACTAGACCTGTAAAGTACTTAAGTACATTGGTACTTAAGTACTAGTAACAGTACCAGTACCTGGACTTGTACATACTTGAAAAATATTAAAGTACCAGTACCGCGACTTGTACTTAAAATATTTCAAGTCCAGGTACTGGTACTGTACTGATACAACTGTAAAGTACTTAAGTACATTGGTATTTAAGTACTAGTAACAGTACCAGTACCTGGACTTGTACTTGAAAAATTTTAAAGTACCAGTATCGCGACTTGTACTTGAAATGTTTTTAAGCACCAGTACCGGGACTTGTATTTGTACTTAAAATAATTCAAGTCCAGGTACTGGTACTGTACTAGTACACCTGTAAACTACTTAAGTACTAGTATCAGTACAAGTACCTGGACTTGTACTTGAAAAATTTTAAAGTACCAGTACCGCGACTTGTACTTGAAATGTTTTTAAGTACCGGTACCGGGACTTGTACCTAAAATATTTCAAGTCCAGGTACTGGTACTGTACTGGTACAACTGTAAAGTACTTAAGTACATTGGTACTTAAGTACTAATATCAGTACAAGTACCTGGCCTTGTACTTGAAAAATTTTAAAGTACCAGTACCGCGACTTGTACTTGAAATGTTTTTAAGTACTAGTACTGGGACTTGTACTTGATGTACTTAAAATATTTCAAGTCCAGGTACTAGGACTGGTCTTGTACTTGGAATTTTACAGGTCTGGGTATGCAGTCTACTTCAGAATTGATTAGCATGAAATAAAATTACTCGACTTTTTTGTTTTTTTAACTAGAAAATAAAACCAAAATTTAAAAACAGTATAATTGTTTTTCAATTTCGAATTTGTTTTAAAATGACATATAGGTATAACAAAGCTTTGAAAGCCTTTTTGTTAAAAAAACAAACATTTTTCAATGCGTTTTTTGAAATAACAATGATATGCTGCAAAAAATTTGGCATTATTTTTATAAAAAAGTGAATGCTTTTGAAGCCACAAGAATGCCAAATTTGTCATATAAAAAGCTACAGCCGCAGATCTGGCTTGTAACTGTTTATAAGTTATGCGCATTTCTGAATATTTTTAACTCAATGCACTCTCCTCCTACCGCAGCCGCAACAGTTCGTCCAGAGTACATGGTAAGTACGTGTGGTCGCGATTAACCCGGACACCACAGGCCCTACGACCACCGGCCCATCGAGCTAGCACCCGATAACCCATTCTCCCAATCCGACTCTGATTATTATTATTATTTTGAAGATCAGAACAAGTCAGGTTTCCCGAGATACGCATGCAATTATAAATATTATCATATACCCAGAATGTACTTCAAAACAGAGAACTTAAGAACTTGCACTTACCTTCATACTAAAAAATAAATAAATATGAAAACCGGTCAATTTTTCTTGCCACTCCTGTAACGCCACACTCCATTAAGATTTCTATCATGGAGAAATATACTTCAGTTGGGGGGCCTGTACAGATAACCAACCTAACTTCCACATTTTCACTGCATGAAATTTGCCTGCTGCCGATTGAGGATATGAAAAAAAGCTTTCGACGTCTCCAAAGCTATTCCTTTACTTAGGCAGATAAACATATATGCATGGCATGGTGTCATGGTATAATGTCGTGTTTGCAGCATGCAGCCCTATAAAGCTTTTGGATCGCGTTTAATTTTTGTTGCCGTGCTACTGGGGATCCGTTGTCAGTTTTTTCTTGCTTCTGATAGTGAGCAGTTTAGTCGTGGCGCGCGGCGTGTGTAACGTTTTACTTTAAAAATTCGAGCCGACTTTAGTTGAGAAAAGCTGTTTGGTGACTACATATATACTATATATACAGTTTCCGACACGTTATACCAAAACCGCGATAAACCAGACTTGGCTTGAAGCGCGCATTCCAAGAAAGAGACGTGGACGAATAGCACTTGAGAGTTTGAGTATACGTGGACGTGGAGGATATCTGATTTTACATACATAAATTATATGGTGAAATTCCCTATTGCAAAGTGAAGAGATCACAGTAATAATTTTCAAGTGCATTCTAATTTTGGACAATATTTTCGCGTCGTTGTACATAATATCTATATAAAAATAGTAACTAGTTCCATAAGTGCTACAAGGTATGTAAATATTTATGGCGAAGTTCACAAGACTAGACGAAGATATCGCGATCAATGACGTCACTGATAAAATGTCAGTGAAATACTCATCGGTTCTCTTGTTGACTCTTGGATAAATATATATATGTGGTGTGGTGTGACTTCTACGTGTTCATAAAAGAAAAGAAAAAACTTTCTTTATAAGGAAGATATATTTCTACTATTAAATGCTGGCCGTTGATTTTGCAGATACCTATACCTTTTTGTTCTGTCCACGTTTGTTCACTTTCTCGGTCAAGTGCTTTGTGGTCAATAAACTCTGAAGATCTTCTGGGAATATCTATGTATGTATGTATGGATGTGTATATTCATCGAGTAATAATACACAATCGGTTTTTCCATTAAATGTTAACCCATTGACGCCCACGAAGAAGAGGTCATTAATGTCTGAAATGCAAAATATGTGTTAAGCTTGCGGAACTTTCTTTTTCCGTTAAGAGAAATCCATCAGACTACTTACTTTTATGCATAATTTAACTATGGATTTGTCATGCAAAAATTTTAATGTCATTATAAAATGTAACAATGGGAATTTCCACTTTCAAATATTTATCGAAGATATGAAAGAGCTACATTCATTTTGGCCATATTTATGTTGACTAGAAAATAATCTCTACTTCGTCACTTTTCTATACATATTTCTTCCATTTAGATGTAGCTGGTAGCTACAGATGTACCGGGGAGTTTTTTTTTTTTTCTGTATTGATGATACAATTTATCTTTACGCAAACGCAAGCCGTCCAATTTTTGCAAAACATGTCATCGAAGCGAAAGTGGTTTTCCAATAGCAGCATTTAATGCACAGTTTCTCTTATGTCCTTCAATGACATCTAAATAAAGAAGTCATTTATAACCTGAACGCAGTGTCTGTTTCTGATAAACAATATTAATTGCATATAACAGTAAAACGAGGGAATTAATGTTTTAATTAATTATAATATGCAGGCTAGCTTTTATCAGTTGTGAATACTTTCTACTGCATTTCGTATGAAATTGAAACAATTTAATTTTGATACTGGAAACCTTTATGGCCGTATTCACAAAGCCATTTAATACAAAATTTATTTTAATTTAATTATTATTGAGGGACTGCAAATAAATTTTTTGTAGCTATTCACCAATCTTAATAAAATAAAAACTTTCGAAAATTTCGAACTATCAGCTGCGCGATTTCCGAATTTGGCAAGTGACAGTTGATGAAATTTAAATATTATTTATGAAGTTAAAGCAAGTTATGTGATGTACTATTTATTCTTTGTTGACGTGCGTTTAGAAAAAAACAATTTTATAAATAAAGATAGATAAGACTACGTGGCATAAAATTTAGTTTTGAACTTTTTTACTTCTTCTTCGGTTTCAGGCATACGAATATATTCTCCTCCTAATCATGAAATGGTCTTCGACACCCTTAGAATTATTTTTCTTATGGTAGGTTGAAAAGGCCAAACAAATCTCCATTGCATGATGCATAATATCTAAGTGCAATAAGTACTTGGTCTTCGATTATTTCTTTTCAAATGAAACACTGATTTTATATTCAATTTTCCCACCATTTAAATCACAAGACTTTTGGGTAGTCTGAATTTACACTAGAAGGAATCGGCATCGTATTTTAGGAACGCATGTTTGGCCTTTTTCTAATTATTCTCCTCTTCGGCAACAACAGTATGTACTGCGATTCTCTAATAACACCATAAATTCTTCATCTGAAGATTCATTATCGTCTCTCGCTGTGGATTGGCTTACTAATTCCATAGCAATAATAATTAAGATTAAAATAATTTGTATTCCCTTTTTTTTTAATCCACTTGCAACTAAAAACAGTTCTTCTATTTGCTGATATCGGCTTATATCTAAATAGTTAAATTTTCGCTTCTTCAAATTTTTAACAGCGCTATCAAAAATATGGCATTTGACTGCATGATACTAATCAGCTGATATCGAAATTAAATTTCTTTAAGAGAGGGTAAGGCTGCACTTAAAATTAAATTAAACTTAAATTTTCATTAAATCGACTCGATACGTGTGGTGGGTGAATAGCTTTAATTGAAAATTTATTTAATTTTTCCTGGTGAATACGGCCCTTACTGTTATATTTTACTATATAATCTAATCCCCACCAATCGAATATTTGATTGGTGAACTGTGGCTAAAAAAAAAAAAATATTATTATGGCTATCATAGGTTTTTTTTCTATGTAAAATATTATGCTTCTACAACTGTTTCTGCTATCGAAACGTTCATGGTGACGTATATAGGGTTGTCAAAAGTTACTTATTTTGAAATCTCTATAATTACACAATATAGAGTGTATTTGCCGCGAAATAGTATAATCAATACATCTATACACTCATATACATATATACAAGGTGTCCCGTACGTACCGCATTTCCTATATACCACGGATTTCTCACTCAATTTCGAGAAATAAATTGTATGGTCGGAGAGCCGGAAAATGCATGGTGTGGTTGGTAGGGGGGGGGGGGGGGTTGATTTTGGGTTCTTTTTATCCTAATACCATGTAACTTTCTTGTTATACACCCTATGAAGGTGACTTGCATCTTAGGTGATAGTAAACCCTCTACGGTTTCTAACAGATGCCTAACCAACTCTCTACCCCCTTTCCGTCGGCAGTTATAGGACGTCAAATTAAAAAAATTGGAAAATTTTGCAATTTATTTTTCAATTTTAACGATTTTCCCGCCAGAATGCGTGATAACTATACAGTTTTATGAAAAGATTTAAAGACCCCGGAATGTTACCTTTAATTTGACTATGCACATGTACCGACCTAAATGCTACCGTTATTGAGATATTCCCGTTTTTATGGTGCATAATTTCATTAATTTTCCTAATAATAATAGAAATCGTGCCTAATTTTATGCAATTCCACGCAAATTAGCAAAATTCATGAAATTATGCATCATAAAAACGGGAATATCTCAATAACGGTAGCATTTAGGTAGGTACATGTGCATAGTCAAATTAAAGGTAACATTCCGGGGTCTTTAAATCTTTTCATAAAACTATATTTTGGCGAGAAAATCGTTAAAATTGAAAAAGAAATTGCAAAATTTTCCAATTTTTTACTTTGACGTCCTATAACTGCCGACGGAAAGGGGGTAGAGAGTTGGTGGGGCATTTGTTGGAAACCGTAGAGGGTTTACTATCACCTAAGATGCCAGTCACCTTCATAGGGTGTATAACAAGAAAGTTACATGGTATTAGGATAAAAAGAACCCAAAATCAACCCCCCCCCTCCCCAGTCCCCCTCTCCCTAACGGCCACACCGTGCATTTTCCGACTCTCCTCCAATACAATTTATTTCTCGAAATTGAGTGAGGAATTCAGGGTATAAAGGAAATGCGGTACGTATGGGACACCCTGTATATGTGGGAATTGCAAAGAAATAAACATGTCGCCGGTCGGATTCAAACCTTCGAATACTAAATATTTGTGGTTATGTACCATTAAAGTTCACTTTTGATGGAGAGGTCTCAATCTGTCAATTCGGCCTTTTTGTAAATGGCATTTTTCACAAGTTATTTCTTTTTTTTTCACGTGTGGGACTAACGTCCAATGTATAATTGTCCTATTCCATCCCGGTTGAACCTCACATGCAGGGGTGCGAAAATACCTGAAAGTTTTAAATACAGATGCAGTTTATTGTTACACTAAATAATTTTAACTAATTTATCGCCCAATCAGTTCAGCTACCGCTCTTTTATTAACTTCTCTATCAGTAATTTGTTGTTGCAATTTTGTAGCTTTGTCATCTTCTTTAACTTATTCGAAGAATAAGATGAACTGGAATCCCATACTCTCACAAATATGACCAGTGCTTATGAGTATATTTGGCCAAGTGATTTCTCTGATCGAGACAAATTCAAATTATGTATATATTGTTGGCAGAGTTAAGAGGGGGAAATGTAGTCCTATTGAGTTACATGGTGATTGTGGAATTTATTTCATCGTTTATTCTGTATATTAAATTAAAAAAACTATAGGATATAGGTACGGTTAACACAGGAAGTTCTTTACATATAGAACCTCTTGATTTTTCTAAAGACGACTTTCTTACAGTTCCTCCCCTTGTGAGCTTTTATTACTATGAAATAAAATTTTGTAATTTTCATTTTCCTTTATTTTCATTTATATAACTATATGTATATATTTTTTTGTCTTTCAAAAATATTCTTATCAACACCAGTTTTTCATATTGAATTATGAAACCCAAAGCCGTGCCTATCACACTATGTACCCAAAATATAACTCCTCTTGCTTTTTTTGGATCTTTTCTTAAGTAGGTATATGTGGCAAAAATGACTTTGAATGCTTCTCGAAGAAAGAGAGAATTCTTGGAGTTTTTTTTTTTTTACAATGGTTAGTTGTAAAAGGTGAAGAAAAGGCTTTTAAGGTGATTTTAAATGGAAAGCTTTGGTCTTTTTCAATTCGATATAAAAAACTAATATTTATATAATATTTTTTTTAAAAAAAATTGGTAATTAAAGTGATAAAACATTCATTTAAAATTCCGAAATTTTGAATTTATAACGCCATAATTTAGAAGGGTTTCCACACCAACAAAGGAGAAATGATTCCTAATTTTTAGAATGGTTAAAGCCAAGCTTATCTATGAAACGATAATTTTTATTAATAGCCGAATATCCGGTTTAAAAAAAGTAAAAATTTTATAAAAATTTCTTAACTAACCTGTAATCTAAAAAGCAAATATAGTATAGTCATAAATTCATAATGAATGTGATGCAGTTTGATATAACATGATTAATGTTGCCACTTCTTAACAGTTTCTAGTCAGTATACTTGTTTAAGAATTTCAGTAGATTAACATTGCACAGCAACTAAACTATTAATATATATTTTGTTTAAATTCTCGAATTCATCACAAATAGTAACTTTGAAAAATGCAGAAATTAAAGCCCTACGTACATTACGTCTATTTACAATAACACTAACAAAACAGACGTTATATAACTACATGGAAAAGTTAAGAAAGTTCAACTTTATTTCGTTTTTATTTAACGTTTCGGTTACATAAGTTTTCTAGTATAACTATTGCATTTATCGAAATAATAAAACATTTTTATTCCAAAATAAATGTTTATTTTTGCCCGCAGATAATATTCCAACAAGTCAGCTTCATATCCAAGACTCATCAAAGACCCATTGGCAGCTATTTTCAATTGAAACAAATCTTCCATCAGCTTTACCCGAATATTCTCTGTCCTGCTTCAAGCATCCCGAGAAAATCCACACTCAATTAACGAATTTTATGAATCAGCAATTTAGCACTTTCTGTTCTCTTTGTAGACTTCAATATCCTCAACATAAAGTGGAGCGAAGGTCGAGCCGCTATCCTTAACTGAAGTTGGAAGCATTAGGAAATTCCTACGATTTTTTATAACAAGTGCAGTAAAATATATTTACTGCGCAGTGAATCATTTTGTTCGGAAAAATGCAGAAGATCAACTGCAATATGTCTTCAGTGATCTTCAGAAAGGGGCAGGTCCCCCCCCCCGCCCGCAACTTATCTATATCCTTCCCTAATGGGATATCTTTCCACATTCTCCAGAAGACCCCAATGATCTAGACAAGGCTGAAATTTTCCATATTTATATGATAGGCCGAAGTCTAACGAGTTTTTTTTTCTAGAAAAATAATTACAGTTCGATGAAAAGGGTGTCCTAAAACTAAGCCTCTATAAAAACAGAAAAGGTTTATTTTTAATTTTTTTTGATTATTCATGAAAAACTATATCGGCCCGATGAGAGCCATGTTCGATGCTCAAATTCAGAATCTGTGCAGTGCATTTTGAATGGAATTTCTGCAAGTCTCCGCGTTAATGATATCAATTTCTTGACGAATATTTTACTGTTCAGTTTTCACTAGTTTATTAGCATAAATCTTGCTCTTAAAAAGCTGCAGAAAAACAAACGGGTTGTTTTTTATTTTCATCGTCACTTCTCTTGGGAGAAAAAGTCATCCAAATAGCTTCCCTACCTGATTCTGTTATCTGGGGCCGGATTCTGTAACTCAGAGAATTTGGGAGTTTGGGAGTTGAGAATTTTCGTTTTCCCTGATTAAAACTCCCTAACTTCGCGATTCTTTCACATACATACAGGGGGAGTTAGCCCAATCTACAATGCATGGTAAAACCACGTCGTCAAAACGATATCGTTTGCTGAAGAATGCATATAAATACACGAAATATGCAAGTAGTGGTAAACTGAAAAATTAAACAGCTGTTGATCTGTCAATAAGCATAAATTTAACTGCTTTCTCTCATCAAAGAAAATATTTGGTCTCAATAACTTATATTATAGTATAGTAAACTAAGAAATTGCTTGGGACCAGTCAAATAATATAAAATATTGCTTTAAAGACTGAAAGTACAAGTCCCAGTTTACAGCTGTTTTGTTCTAAATTCCCCTACATGGTTCTAAATTAGCTGAATACAGCTGAGGTATTACTATATCGTTTTTGCTGATTAACTACTACACTTAAGCTCGTGCTCATATCGTCAAATGATTGAAAGAGAAGACACATTTTTGCACGCATGAATTTTCAAAGGCAAGAATGTGAAGCAACCACAAAAATCCATGTCGTTTTGACAACACGGTTTTACCATGCATTATAGATTAGACATTAGGAGAAACGTGAGAAGTGTCGCAATTTAAAGGACGGCTAACTCTGTGTGCGAGGGTTGTAGGGCATTGGGGTTTTTCAATCGAATTTAGGGTCTAGAGTACAAAAATATAGGTGAACAATTTCTGGGGGAGGGGCTTTTGGGATGGGGGTCGTATCACTCCTCACTGGAGGTTATCCAAAATACGTTATATTTGGTACTAAATTAAAGAGAGAGAAGCGGGTAATCGAGTGGTGTACTTTTTTTTGATCTGGTTCTCCTAACTTTCCGATAGCATACTGCAGTGAATGAAAATTACCTTTTGGGTGCAGCTGGGCTCTAATGGTTTTTGAAAAAGATAATTTTGTATGCAAACCATTATTACGATTACGTCAACGATAGCTTGATAAAGAGTTACGAACCTCCCCGATTCTCACTAGCGCAATCCACAATAAAAGCCTGTCGAAATTACCACACGCCGACATAAAATCAACAAACCCCAATAAAAAATAAATCCAACCACGTGGAATTCATGTAGAATCTTTGTGGAAATAGTACGTTACTCTATATCGAAAATTGCAGGGGGAATTTTCTATACCTACGTATGACATAAAATAATTATATGAACTTCATGTGGAATCTTAAAAATGAAATTTATCAGCGTGGATCTTATGTTAAAAAAAAAGATAGATTTTATGCCGAAAGAACAGCGTTGATTGCAAAACACATAAATTTCTTTCAATCGAAGCCGAATTACACAGAATATATTTAAACTGAACTTTTAGCGTCTTGTTTTTGTAGTTCTTACAAGCAATAAAATACAAAACACAAAAAAAATCACAGATGTCACTTTTTTTTTCTTATGGACGTGATACCAAGGGGAAACCACGTCTATCTTTAAATGGAGACTAAATTTTTACTAGGATAATTAGTCGAATTTATGTTATAGGTACTCCTAGTTTTTCCGCGTTATTTGAAGCATAGTGAAGATTTTAAGATTTATCGATCCCAAAATCACAGTTCGAGCTGTCGGGACAAGTTAGTGATGTGAAGAATAAAACCCGTGCACGTCGCTCAAGAACAGCCAAGAATATTGCTGCTGTAGCCGAAAGTGTTGAAGAAAACCCATGTTTGTCCATTCCTCGTCGTTCTTTGGAATTAGGCATTCCATAAACGTCATTACACCGTATTTTGCATAAAGATTTGGGTCTTAAGGCTTATAAAGTTCAGTTAACACAAGAACTCAAGCCGGCCGATCATCAACAACGTCGAGTCTTTGCTGATTGGGTCCTTGAAATGCATGAAAATGATCCGGAATTCCATCGAAAACTCATCTTGAGTGATGAGGCCCATTTCCACCTCGATGGCTTCGTCAACAAGGTCAACAAGCAAAATTGTCGCATCTGGGGCTCGGAAAACCCAAGAGTTATTGTTGAAAAGCCTCTCTATCCTCAACGTGTGACTGTTTGGTGCGGTTTATGGTCCCGCGGGGTCATTGGACCTTACTTTTTCGAAAATGAGGCTGGAGCAACAGTTACGGTGAATGGATTGCGCTATCGACAGATGATTAATGATTTTTTATGGCCGGAATTGGATGGTATTGATCTGGACAACGTTTACTTTAAACAAGACGATGCTACGTGCCATACAAGCAACGAAACCATTGATCTTTTACGGGAAAAGTTTCCGGACCGTGTTATCTCTCGAAGAGGTGATCACAATTGGCCACCGAGATCTTGTGACTTAACACCTTGCGACTTCTTCCTTTGAAGCCACGTGAAAGAGAAGGTCTACGCCAACAGCCCAGCGTCGATTCAAGACCTCAAAGATGGAATTCGTGAGGCTATCGAGGACGTAGGGCAGCCACTTTGCGATTTGGTTATGGAAAATTTCATGAAAAGGATATGGTCCTGTAGGCGTGGTCGTGGTGGACATTTGGCTGATGTTATTTCCCATTATTAACGACATACCTTCCTCTTTATAATGAAATAAAGATCCGATCATTTATCTCAAAAAATGGCATTTTTCTTTGAATATCAAAATAACACCTCTTATTGGAAAACCCTGTACAATAGATAATTAACAGTCATGTTTCGGCGGCATGGCGGCGGGCGTAGAAAATAGCAAAGGCATGAGCGGGCAACAAAGGTTAGAACTAGTTATTGAAGAATATATTTCGTACAGAAGAACAAATTAGAATAAAATACTGAAAAGTTAATTTCAAAAATTAAATTACTTGATCCCGTAGAGTGACATACATATCTCGAAATAATGTGATTTCTAGAAAATCGAGTTCCTTTGTAAAAGTAACGGTCTTTCTAAAGGAAAATGTGAAATAATTCTATATTGTTGATCATAATTTGTAGCCCAAAATTTCTTACTTACGAGTACAACACTCTACGGGACCTAATGCGATTTCTCCCAAAGAGGCAACTATTGAGTATGATACAGAAGGAAATCAGCGAAAATTGAGTAGTAGCCGAATCGACCGGCGAATGTTTAAGTTTTGTGTTAGTACGTACATACAAACTTATATATTTAAATAAAGGTTATATTTGAACGTTCCAAATAAGAACTAATTGTATATTTCCTAACTTTACACTCACCACAATGACTATCTTTGATATTATGTGACAGTAAGTCAATTTATTGCTTTTAATAGTGGAATAAACATACAAGAATTCAAAATTAAGTGAAATTTAGTGGAGTACAAATTACAGCTGAAAGAATCCGGATAATTTGCTATCCAGATTATCCGGAATAATTAGGATCCGATTCCTCAAATCCGGATATCCGGATAATCCGGATCCTAGTATCCAAATCTGAACTGTCCGGATTCGGATCCGAACTATCCGGATCTTCCAAATTGCATGTAAATATGATGCAATTTATAATTTCCCAATGAAGCGTTGCAATATGGATGAAATTTTGCCCCTCTTTTGCTTAGTCGGGATCCGGATCTAGATTTTTCGGATCCAGATACCTTTGATCCGGATTTCAGGAATTGGATAGTTTGCAGATCGAGCATCCGGGTATGCGGATATTAGCAAATCCAGATCCAATTTTCAGCTTTAGTATAAATCACACATCTAGGGAATAGACGCCTGAGCAGCTAGCTATTACTGATCGTCCATCAAATTAGATTTTGCCTTTTTTGTTTTATTCCGTATTTAAGACTAATTGCACATTTTAACAAAAAATTGTTTTCCACATCATTGTTTTCAAAATCAAAAATTTCAAGATAATAAAGTAATTATTGAGATAAAAATTTCATTGAAATTGTATTAAAATTTCCAAAATGGAAAATCTACGGTATTCCGGCAGAAAGGTTATTTTGTAAATTTTCTTTCAATTCCAAACCTACATACACTACACGCCGTCATTTATAATCGCCGCCAATTATAAACTTTTGTATGGCTTTAGATTTCTTTTTCAAATTTTGTAAAAGCGGAACAAATTGCGTGAACTATAACTAAATAAATAAATGGGTTTCATTGTTTAAGAAATTATGATTAATTTATTGAAGATAAAGAAAACAGTGGCTTTATGGTCCATGTCGAGATTTTAGCAGATTATACTTGAATTTCAAGATTTTCAAAATAAGCAATTCTTAAGTATACTCAAACGAGCCCACATAGGATGCGACCTTAGAGTCCTATTTTTCCAATCTCTTTTGGACTTAGGACACTTATGACGGCCCCCCCCCCCCCCCCCAACAAAATCCTGGATGCGCTATTGGATCTATGTATGTTTGACTTTGAACCGAATATCTTGGTATAGTAATAGCCAAATAACTCTTGTATTATACTTTTGAGATAATCAGATGATTAATTAATTAATAATTACTCATTATGGCCGTATTTTACAGTCCCGCTTAAAGAAGTAATGATTGTAATATGATAGAATTTAGTAGTACCCAGTACTATTTAATCTTGAATTTAGGATCTTTATTTATTTATTTATTTATAACACAAACTTAATAAGCTCAAGTTCAAGATATAGTACTTTTAATTTATAGGCTTTATATTAATTTTTACATTTGTATGGAAGTTAAAAACTTATATTTACTCCCATTTTGAGTTTATGCTTGAACTATAAAATTTACCTATTTCTAGCTTAGTCGAATTCATGCCACAGACAGACGCTGTTATTATTTTACACTTTTCGTATGTGAGAGACATACGAGAGGTAAACGATTTTATATGCGCTAACATGTGTGTGCCGAAGTGTAGTAAAAAATGTGCATCATATACACTCTTTCCGCCAAACAGTTAAATTCTGTGCTGCATTTATATCCCGAACTATGCGAATGTGAACAGTCTTTTTACTGCATATAATCTGCAAAGGTTTAAGAGTGACATACATCAGCACCTTCACCACTCCCCTCATGTTCCCTAATTTCTTTTCCTCTCTCCTTCCTGCTATGCTCAGCTTTGCATCATAGGGTATCCCCTGAGCTTGACTTAATAATAATTTAAAAAAAAATGGCATCATTCCAAATATCCACAGTAATAAAAAAAAAACCACCAAGTATTATTTATAGATTTCTACTATTACCTCAAAAATCTCAATAACTTCCGGCAATCCGATTGTCATTACCAGCTAGACACGATCACAGATGTATTTATGCAAAATTTCTTATTCAAAAATTGTGCAATTATCATTAACTTTCTACATCTTTTGAAGATGCAAACCTGATTGCATGCAACCGCTATGATGTCACAATTTCCTCCGATACTATAAAATACAACTTTCACCGGTCTATACGCCCTTTATTACAGTGACGGTGATGAAGGCGGTGGACAATGCGTTAGGTACCCGCTAATTTCTAATTTTCTTTCATTTTTATTTTGCAGATGTTCAAATCTATGCTGGTAGTATTGTGCCTTGTGGCTGCCGTAACCTGTGAGCTTAAAATGGACATTGTCAGTGTGCCCGAAGTTTGCGATCTCAAATCAAAAAGCGGCGATATGTTGACAATGCATTACACCGGAACGCTAAGAGACGGAACCAAATTTGATTCCAGGTGAGTACGACATTGCACGTTGTTATTGTAATTAGAAATACATCGGAGTGAAGAGGTTATTTATATGGGATTCCCACACACAAACCAAATTCAGTAGATAGTGAAAGCTTATAAATGATGGTTAGATTTAATGGGTGATGAACGGCCTAAAGGATGCTATCATCGGACATCGACTGGTCAACTCGACCGCAATGCAGGCTCAATACATATTATGCTCCCGAACAATCACTATGACATTATACTCATAAATTACAAGCACTGATAAGGCATCTTATTGTCATCCGGATGGTGTATTATAAAACATTTCTGTTTTTTTTTTTTGTTTTTTATAAACCTCACTCCCGCGCACCCTCCTGAATCTACTGTTTTTGTTCAATGTTCGAGCCCAATAAAAGCTCCATTCGAGGAGTATACTAAAGGACTCACTCTATATATGTTTACACTTGGGATTAAAGCTGCGAGCAGGTGATTTATAACTCCCGTAAGGATTTAACGTAATTAAATTCAAACAAATTAACGCATTTGTTTACATCTTGCATGATTCTTGGCTACGTTAAGTGTTTCCTTTCACTTACCCCCGAACTTATACCAATTGCTCTACTATTGTACTTCCACCCAATTTATTCAGCTTTTCGGTCGCGAATCTTAAGGTGGTAAGAATAGGGAAAGGGTGCTGCGCTTATGTGAGACAATCTCGTTTTTAGCTTCTTGAACAGGAGGATGCCAAGTAAAAGTTATTAATTAGCTGGTTCGCATCGAATTCATCCTGCTACACAAACATATTGTTGTTTATATATCCAGCCATATACGTATATATATATATATGTATGTACATACGGCTGAAGTAAAACAACAAGCAAACGGTGAGAGATACATCTTCTCAGGTTCATAAGTAGGTAAGCATTATACATATGGCAAGATACTGAGATTACACTATCAGTCTCGTGGTTATAATGAGCTGAATGGCTTAATTTGGTTTCAAAAACATAAAGAAGTTTCGGTTGCTACTATATGTGTATGTGTGTGTGATGTTGCCGTGTATACACTGCGGGTGTTCTTGGTGTTCGTATAGTGCTTCTGCCAACTTTCGATTTTCTTAGGGAATGACGTTATAATGCTTTACTTTCGGCAAAGTGAGATTATTTTTCGGTTTCTTAACAGAAAGTTATTCTGCATAAAAAGAATTTGAAATTAACATAGATACCTTTTGCTTGAAGATGTAAAAAAAAAACTTAAAACACCTATTCATTTCAGGTTTCTTTAAAAGAGTTTCTGTAAAAGAGTTTCAGGGTCAATTTATGAGATTTTCACTATGATCAGTTTTACACTATTTTGATGTAGGTACTGCAGCTTGTTTAGATGCTTGTTTTATAAATATTTTGGATGTGTGGGTGAGATATCTTAAACTTAACCCATTGCCGCATACTTTTAATTTTAAAATCGTGCCCAGAAATGCAAACGGCTATAGCCATCATTTGATTATTAAAGCGAACATATTTTGACTTGTCCAATACAAGAAAAATCATACACAAAATCAACTTACAATTTATCTACAATATTACGTAATTTTTTTTCAACGTACTACTGAAGAATTAACATATAAATGCATTCCTATAGTTCGTACTAAAAATGTTTCCTCTTTTATTTATGAAGTTATGCAAGCCGGCTATAGTCGCAATTTGGCTACATATCGCCAAGAATTGGACAGCTATAGTCGTCGTTTGTGGCAATGGGTAAACAGGGGGGAGGGGCCAAGGGTTGATTGACACGGTGTTGTGTAATTAATAATTTTACAAAAGTTGGGGGGGGGGGAGAGGCAATTATAATTTGTTGGCAGACTTATGTTATTAAGTAAAAAGTCGAGACAGGCGAATGTGGTATCGTGTATCGGGTACAATTACAATCCTCGAATACTCATCAGCACCTTCATCACTCTCTTTATTCGTTCATTGCATTTCTGTACTTTGTATTATAGGGTATTCCGTAAGGCCGTTCCCATATGACTCACGAACATCAATGAAAGAATTATATAAAAAAATATTTTCTTGCAAACATCGGCAAATGATGATAAAAATTATCTTTCACCAATAAAATTAAAACTCATGTGCAACAGAGTCTGCTGACAACGGTATAGTATTCAATCCAAAGCCAGAGATAAATATTAAAACTATAAAGACGCCTGCATTTCTACTTCATTTCCGTCATATTCGTCATAATCGATTTATCATGAAGAAGCATTTTGTTCGAAATGTGACGCACTATATCGAAAACGATTACCCATCCGTAGTAGAGAAGGTTGTCGACTTTCAGAGCGAATGACCAGATTGAATGCGTTTGTTAATGAATCGATTCGTACAAGCACCAAAATCATAGTGAACGAACGACGAGAGTTGGTTCCATCACTTATCACTCACCAGACATGAAATGGTATACACTAGAGTGGAAACATCAACATTCTCCTTCTACGAAAAGTTCTCTCTACCGAAAAGGTGATATTGAACCTTTTCTTCCGCAATAAAGGTGCTATGCATTCTACTAAATTCATATTTAAAAGTAATATGCTTAATAAAGCCACAGTAAAAAACAGAAAAAAGACTATTAAAGATCGATGCCCCGGTAAAATGATAAAAGGAATTATGCTTTTACTTGACAATGCCACACTTCATTCGACACGTGTCTCTAAAGCCCTTCCGACAAAATTCAAGTGGGAAGTGTGGAAAGTCCCATCTTACAATCGAGACCTACCGCCTTGTGATTTTCATGTGTTCGGTCCTATAAAACATTCGTTTGTGAAGCGGTAATATCAATGCAATAAATCAATTCAAAATTTGACGGTAAAATAGTTATTGCAAGTTGGACGTCTTTTCAAAAAAATTAATAGAATGCAGGATGACACCAAACTGCACCCCGTCCTAGTATTAACTCTGCTAGCAAAGTTTTAATTCACACAGGATTTATGTGCTAATTATATGCTAATTGTTTATTAAATCTAAAAATTTTGTATTCGAAAATTTAATGATTAAAAAAAAAAAAAACAAAATGGGTGGTGCAACATCGTCCTCCACCCTGCCCTAATTAAAATACTATCAAAATATTTTTGATTCACCCAGGATTTATGTGCTAATTTTTTGCTTAATCTAAAATTTTTATATTTGAAAATTTAATGTTTTTTTTTTATCGTGGCATTCCATGATATTTTGTCTGGAGTCACGTTTTCGCCAGGACGCTGTCATCCTGCAACCCCGTTCTAATTTTATAAAAAATTCTTCAAATTTTTGAGTCAACGGAGAGAAGGAGCCATTTAAATACAATGTGGTAATAGCAGGGATGTAAAGGACTCATATTTTGACTCAACTCATCGCTCAACTCAAGTAGTGAGTCCGCTCAACAGTTGAGCGATGGTTCATCGCTCGAAATTTGAGCGGACTCACTGGATGAGCGGACTCAAATCATGAGTTGAGCGATGAGTTGATAGACAAATGAGTCCCCTCATTTACAACCCTGGTATTTTGTGTCTTAAAATTGAAACTGCATATTGTCTCTGTTTTTATGAAAACTCTTATGTAGTAAAGGTATAAATTTACAGGAGAGACAAAAAACGGATTTTGGAGTGCACAGAGTACATTTATTTTTCTGCTATATAAGCATCAACATTAATATTTTTCCATAAAGGAGTCCTTTTCCATGGGTAAAGAGAAAAACGGCGGTTGAATTGGTACCAAAGCTCAAACTACTTAGTGCGACACTGTTATGGCTCTATGTAAAGTGATTGACATCGGACGTGAAGTCCAGACTGCCAGCATGAACTGACAGATCAGTCGGTGGACAGCGTTGACTGCAGGGTGGACCGCTAGCTCGCCTCGACTATTGGCGGAGAGAGTGGGGAGCTTCCACGAAAACCTGCCGCTGCCACCAGCCATATACAAAAAAAAATCGTGCCTGACAAATGACCGAATGCCGTCACACACATCCAGTCCTGAAGGGACCTTTACACTACTTACCATTAACCATGTGAAGGCGCAGATGTTCTGCCTTCTGCTGCCGTCGCCCCATCCACCCAATCGACACTGAGAGCAGAGTATTTTCAGTGTCCCTGTGTTGACCTGAAAAGAGAGTAGTAGCGGACCTAGTCAACCTTCATACTAAGAGGGCTCCGGGAGAATGAAAGGAGAAATAAAACGAATGAAAGGAGAAATAAAACGAAAGGAGAAATAAAACGATCGTATCCCCACTTACACGCTTTAAAATCTCTTGGTTCCTTTTTCTTTGTTTAATTAATTTAGAAAATTGATTTGTAAGAATAATATTTGCATTTACGATATACCTCGAAAAGGCTTCTTAAAATATCACCTATCCTATGATGTTTAGATTGTAAACAAAAAAAGAAAACTTAACAAATACCTAACACTATGTACATGTAACATGCTCCATATAGTGTTTTAATTCAGTCTTAATAACAATTAGAAGTAATAGAACACAACAAATAGTCTTTCATCATTACGAGAATCCTTTATGATGTCGCAAAATTGTAGAAGAAAGTGATCAGAAATTTTCTTGGCACAGGTAACTTTATCATTTCGAGCAGACCTCACAAAATTGCATTGTTACGAGGCATACCTCATTGAAACTTATTTCCGTCTGCGCCTGCTGATTCCAGGGTGAAGTTAGTATAATATGCAATTTCGAAATCTCTTTTGTTTCTTTAGTCATGATTGGGTTATATAGCGTTAACCGTTTTTCGATAACTTAGTTTTGGATATACCTTCCTACCTTTCTCTCTTTTCTTCTTGCGTTTCTCTCGATATCTGGCATTCATACCCATTCTAGGGCCGAGATGAAGAGCTAATAGGAGCAGCACGAGGAAAGTAGGGGCATGATGTGGCCGCAGCAGCGCTCGTTACTACATTTCCAACTGTAGTCTACACACGCATATTTTGGGGCTAACTAAATTTTTAGGCTCTTGGAGGCTTAGCAAGGGTGGTAGGGGGCGATGGGCCCGCACACTCCATGGGCTGAGGCTCCCCCAATATCTGGAGCCTCCAAAAACCGCTCTGTCTCTCGCTCACACCAACACTACGTTGAACCTTCTCCGGGTACGGCGTGGGCAGCATTTCAAGGAGCATTCGCTTCGCATCTTTAACCTTCATGTAAAGAACTCTTCTTTTCAGTTATCCACGCTTCATGGGGAAGCAGTCACCTGTCTACAAAGGATCGTTTTTTTTTGTCTGTCCGTCTGCAGTCACACACCCAAGTCCTTTTTTTTTCTTTTTAATTGTCCGTCCGTCTGTCCGATCAAACATTTTTCCTCCTTATGCACAGCTTAACAAGCATCAAGGGATGTGGGTGGCAAGAACCACCCCAAGCCGGCTGATCGCTAGCGGCATACTGCTGTGCAGCCACCCACGCTAATCCCGCGATGATTTTGTAACAAAGAGGTGTCGGACGCGGTATGTATCTGCATTCAGGTATAAGTGGATGCAGGTACATCTGTCGGCGGACAAGCTCTTCGCTACAAATGGGAGGAAATTGTTTTACAGCTTACTCCGTGATACATAAAGTTTCTGGACCACTTTTTTTTTTGATGACGTCGCTCTTTCAATTTAATATCAAATGGATCCCTGCTATTTCGAATTTTTTACCAAGAAATCACTAACAGTGTGAGGCTGATCACTATTCCCAGTACACCAAACCTGTGCCCATATCACTATTATCCACTTGATCATTGCCTGAAGAAGTGAGCCTTACAAAAGTCGTTTGCGGAAAAGAATGATATTCTTGGTCGATTGGATGAAGGGATGATAGCTGATGGTTTAATTCAATTATTAGTTCAGCTGCTTCTACTGGAGGTTCGATAGAAGGTTACCTTGAAATTTTATTTCCTTCCAAATTTTGACAAGACTCAAAAGAATTAGCATTTCGCTAAGCAGATTGGACAATATTGTCACTTCAAAGGACACCACGGATTCATTTGAAGAGAATCGAGCATCTGTAGAGGACCGAGCATCGACTAAATTATTTGAAGCGTACTCAGAAGACTTTCCAGAGTTATTAGTAACCGTATTGTCGAATGCGCCAGGCTTTTCTTATTATAGCGTATTTTATATGAAAGGAGCGATCTTCTTTAGGGATGATTATACACCATCCTTCACTCTTGACGGTTCCGACTTAAACATGGTATTTTAAAAATTCGTATCAACCTTATCGACGTTGAATATATACAGGATATCCCGTAAGTCAACGTCAAGCCGGAACCGGGTGAACCAAATCGTAACAGTTACCAGAAAAATATAAAAAAAATCTAAGTCATGTATTTTTCAAATTATAGGTATTTCTTTTGTTTTCGAGAAAATGTACACTTTGTGATGGTTTTTTAGCTCCTGTTGCTACAAATCTTTACTTTTTTTAATTTTATTTTTTCTTATGTAATCCCGAATAGTGCTTATGTAACCTGTTGCTTTAAGTTCTAAGCCAACTGCTCCAGCTTGGAAGAAAATGTCACATTTTGCCGAACCAACATGATAAAATTAATAATTCGTTGAACTTTAACTGACTGTACACTGTAAAAAATGTGCACAATTGTTGCCACAGTATACTGAAAAAAAAATGTACTACGCCAGTCTGGCCAGTAACTTTAAAAGTTGACACATTTAATAAGGATTCTAAAATGGTATAACACTTGCTACAATATTTCTTAGAATACGGAAAAAAAAATTTTTTCTTAAAAAAACTCAGTTTCGAAAAAAAAATTTCATCTACTAAAAATGAAGAGCGTAACTTTAAGATTCTAGATTGAGTGAGACAGATAGTCACGCTTTCGAGTCAGAGATGCTAACTTTGTGTTAAATTTAGGACAAATTTTCCTTAAGTTTAAAATTAAACAACTATTATTTGGATGCTAGGATTTATTATTTACAAAAGATGTTCAAACTGCCTTCCTGCAGCTGCAATACAAGCTCGACATCTTCCTAAAAAAGATCGGGTTATCAGACGGGCAATTCTTCCGTTGTTGACAAATTCAACTGCTTCCGTAATTCTTTGCCGAAGCTCAGCTAAATTTTCCATTCACTTCTTATAAACTTTCTCTTTCACTGCTCCCCAGTAAAAGAAATCTAATGGATTTAGATCAGGTGAACAGACTGGCCACGAGATCTTACCAGACCGCCCTATCCATCTGTCCGGATATTCTTCATTGAGATATTCTCTAACTGAAAGGGCATAGTGCGCTGGGCAGCCGTCTTGCTGATACCACATCTCTCTGTAAATACTTAGTGGCATGTCTTCCAGTAAATTAGGTAAATTGTTTTGCAAAAAATCTAAATAAACTTCAGAATTAAAGACCTCTGGCAACTCAAAAGATCCTATGACTTTTCCGTTTAAAATTCCGGTCCACATGTTTATTTTAAAACGATATTGAGATATATTTTGTCTCATTAAATGCGGATTCTCTACGTGCCACTCGTGTAAGTTGTGTAGGTTCATGTAACCGTCTTTTTTAAATATCGATTCATCCGACCACCGAATCGTGGATCTTCCCGTTGTCTATGTAGCACCGTTTGGCAAAACGCAACCCGAGGTTGATAATCCCGAGGTAGCAGGGTTTGTACTCGCTGTACATGGTATGGGTGTAGCTCATGGTTTTGCAATATTCGGTGAGCTTGGCTTAGAATTTAAAGCAACGGGTTACATAAGCACTATCACTAAGTCACTATCTGTCTCACTCACACTTCATGGAATGACTCTATGTCTCAACAAAACTGAAATCTCCAAGTTACGGTCTTACGGCAAGCTTTGGGTACACTAGAATTATTTTTAGTAGGTTAATAGAAATTTTTCGAAACTGGGTTTCTTGAAGAAAAAAAATTTTTTTTTTCCGTAGTCTAAGAAATAATGTAGCAAGTGTTGTACCATTTTAGAATCCTTATTAAATGCGTCAACTTTTAAAGTTACTTGCCAGACTGGCGTAGTACATTTTTGTTTTTCAGTACA
Source organism: Dioctria rufipes (assembly GCA_963924295.1). NCBI lineage: Eukaryota > Metazoa > Arthropoda > Insecta > Diptera > Asilidae > Dioctria > Dioctria rufipes. Next base: position 337,421,255 of record OZ002740.1, on the reverse strand, counting down.
ATCAATTAAATTTCAACGAATTATTAATTATATATTGTTGGTTCGGCAAAATGTGACATTTTCTTCCAAGCTGGAGCAGTTGGCTTAGAACTTAAAGCAACAGGTTACATAAGCACTATTCGGGATTACATAAGAAAAATAAAATTGAAAAATGTAAAGATTTGTAGCAACAGGAGCTAAAAAACCATCACAAGGTGTACATTTTCTTGAAAACAAAAGAAATGTCTATAATTTAAAAAATATATGACTTAGATTTTCTTTTATATTTTTCTGGTAACTGTTACGATTTGGTCTATCACCCGGTTCCGGCCTGACGTCGACTTACGGAACACCCTGTATAAATCCTTTATACCAGCCACGCTGATGAAAATTCCAATTCTGATGATATACGTCGCTCAAGCAAACTTTCATTGTCCGCCACGAATCGAACTGTCTTTATCGATTCTTGTAAAATTACTGGATTAATTTTTGGATGTCTAGTTTAAAGAAAACTTTTACTCCGCCCCTTTTTGCAGCAAATTCTTCCACAACAAGATCACACGTCACCTCTCTCCCCAGAAAAAAAATCTTCCTCTTCCTTTCCATCAAACTCGTTCTATCTGGAAGCGCTGCCCTGTCAATTAGGTGGCGTTCAGTGCGTACAGACGTTCCGTCCATACAGAAAGCAGTCCGTGCATACATGACGCAGCTAGCCTCAGTTTAGCATACTGCTGCATGCAATATGCTACGGCCATAACAACACAAAGGAGGTTTCATAAAAACAACGACGATATACTTATATACGTTTGGACGCGATTGTAAAATAATCAAAATATGAGAATAGTAGAGTGAAATAGAGTAATAAAGATCACACCCAATGTTCCATTACGGACTACAGGACTATATTATAAATATTCGGTACATTATACCAAGGTACAAATCTTCACAACTCTTTTAACCTTAATTATACTTTCTACTTTCATCTTCCCATAGGTGCTAAACTTTAAACCTAAATTGCTTGCATTTAAAATTGCGAAAGGAGTCTACAAAATCAAAACTTTATGCAGGAAATGTCTCCAAAAGTGCCCAACTTGTATTCAACTTTAATGAATGCACTTACCTGAAGAATTCCCTTTAAATTTCAGTCCCGACAAGGTACATCGTCGCCAATTAAAATTACATGTTGTAGGTCATCTCCACAGCTACGGCTGGCGGTGCGCGGAGAGGTTGCTTATCCATTACTCCACTATAAATGGGAGGCTGTTGTTGCTCTTTTCGCTAATGCCATGCCGCTTGCTCATCGTGTACCATCTTTTCATGATTCACAGTTGCACATGTTTTGTTATTTTGCAAAACTCAAAAACTACAAGGCTCATCCTTATCTTATATAGCTGATAGCATATTGTCCCCGGTATACATGCAAAACCATCCAATTTCTCCTTTTTTTTGTTTTTTTTTTTTGCAAGGAAGCACTTCAGCTTGAGAATGCGGCAAATTTATTTAGGGTATCCTTCATGGGGTTATATGTACGAGTATATAGTAGTATTGTCTCAGCAACTGGAGGAAGAGTAACCTAAATTATTCAGGACCTGGTTAAAAATGTGGCTTTATAGCTGTAAAGCCCACTGGGAATACGATTAATTTTTTATAAGAAGTGCAGTTTCGAGGTGTCACTAGTATAAGAAGTAAAAGATCTTTTTAAATGAAGATTTCGTCGTATTTTTAAATGTTTTCTTTTCGTATTTTGCCAAAATATATCTTTTGTTTTCACAAAAGGACATAGATTCAGGAGAAAAAAAGAAGAACAAAATTTGTCAAATGACAGACCACGTGACACGATTGTCTTTTTCAAGTAGATGAAGTAAGATGAGGTAATTTCACAATTAGACATTCAACAAAATTATCCTTCGTATTTAGTTCAGTATCGTTCGTTCCTTTTATCTGAAAGGACAATAAAAAAAAAGTAACGTCAATGTCAGATGCATGCAAACCTTCTTTCCGGTGTTTATACAGTCGGAAAATATTCTCTGGATAAAGAAAGGAGAAAATAAAAATCTTCCTGAATGCCAATCAGGTAGAGAAGGAACTCAAGGCAATGGCATACGTGTCTGATTAATTATAAAAGGGATCACGAGCATTACAGCTTTATTTGCTATTCGCCTTTCTTCACTCGAAGCTTTGGGGAAAATTTTGTAAGAATTTCTTGGCAATGAATAAGAGACGACCGCATGACATACATAAACTGGGCAGCATCTTTTAATTGAGAGAATCGTTTTCTAGTTAACTTTGCAAACAAAATTTGTAGGGTACCGACAGAGTAAGCTCATTGTGATTATGAGACCGATAAGATGTGGCTTAATTGAATTTTGTGAAATTCATAATGGGAAGGCGGCAGAACATGGCAATTTATTTCGCTCGGTTGTACTCATGTTTGTATATGAAATTTAACTACATAGGGAAATTCGTGTATAATGACCGGTCAATTGGTGATAAATCTTTATGAAAGATACAAAAATGTTAATACATGGAAGGTGGTGAAATGTAAGTGTCATCGCTAAAATTTACTCTTAGTTGATGTAAGTTTTATTTACATTTTATAGAACGCAGTGTATGTTAGAGACTAAGATAGCTTCGACTGTTGTTTCTTTTGATAGTTATTTTTGAAAGTTATTTTTAACTCATAGAGTTATGGAAGAATATACGACAAGGATCAAACTACCTGGACAGCTCTAACTAAAATTGCCCTAATATACATCCTTCACTTCTGTCATAAAGATACACACACAGATTGGGCGAATTTCTATTTTTTGTCGCAAACGCGTTCAGTTTAATTTCAAATTTAGAAAAAGGTAAAAGATCGTCTTTGGAAGATGGTTCTATTGTCGGTTTAGTGATTTTTTCTTTTTTTTTTTTGGAAGAAAAAAATGGAATTTGAGGAAATGGAAAAATTATAATAAAATGTTGGAAATAAATTTGACACACATTTCAAATGTCAACGCGCTCAATTTTACAGGACATTTTTTCCAAATCGTCTCACGCTAGACTTGCTTGCAAAATTCTAATCTAACTCCACCTTAAGGGCTGATTTACATCGCCGCAATAGCGATTGCGATAAGGTTAATGATAGTCATAGCGATAAACTAGCGACACAATTCCTTTCACACCAACGCGATAGATTACAGCGATAGTTACATGCCTGAACCAAATAAAGGCATTTCGGAAAAATCTGAATATGGGAAAAATTTGGGGGTACCCAATTGTATTGGCTAGTATCAATGGTGAGCATGCTACGATTTTTTGTCAATTCAATGTGTACTAACTTGACTTATGGTTTTAATTTGAAAAAGTATGTCTTACAGATCATCGCTGATATCGAATAAAAATTTTAATAAATCGACGTTGAAATATCTGGAAAAAGTAGTGACCCAGGTGTTTTAAATGCTGTGGCTATAGAGATGAAATTTGAATATGGTTTGTTCGAAGAATACCACCAAATGTTTGCCTGATCAATTTCAAAGAACACTTCATACCTCGATTGTCGATTAAGGATTCCATTTAAAATTTAATTTCATGCATCCTTTCGCAGTAAGGTATGCTCGACGAGAAGCTCAGAAAGATCAGTACAATACTTAAATTCACGTAGTCTTATAAGTAGCTAATTGAAAACGCTTTTGGAATTTTGGCGCAAAATGGAGAATTTTTATCAATCGTACTACAACACAGCCTGAAACTATTATTAACAAAGCCCCAAAGGCTCTTCATATTTTTTTACAAACCACAAATGAGAACGATAACACTCAACATTTAGAGCCCTCTTAATCAAAAATTTGCGGTTTGAATTTAATGGAAGAAGACCAAAAGGAAAAAATTTTCCAAATCCAACAACGTTTTTGTACTTGCACTAAAGCTTACGTACGTAAAGTTAGCACCCCAACTTCGACTGATTTAACTCGAATCTATCTCATAATTTGTCGTTAATTTGTCATGAAAAACATAAATTTGCCGGCTTCTTTTTTCTAAAGGAAACTAGATGTGGTGCTAAGTTGACGTCATGTTTGCACCACATCCAGTTTGCTTTAGAAGACACGACAAACTTATGGTTTTCACGACAAATTAACAAGATAGTTCCGAGTTAAATCGGGCGAAGTTGCAGTACTAACTTTACGTACTTCTTTAACCTCACTTCGTTTAGCACTTCCAACTTGTATTCTAGGCTAGATTTAGGTTCTAAGGAAGGACACAATAAATCAATTCTGGTCGTGGTGTCCACAGGGTCGCAGTGGACAAGTCACCAATATTCTTAAGCTAACCCAACCTCTATTCAACTTCGTGGCAATATCATCCTCCACTGCGTCCATTTTCTATAATATTTATAATGTTTTAAATTCATATCATATGAAATTGGATATTCCTTTATATGATTTTAATTCATTTTTCACCCACTTGAATTTGCACTAATCCATTTTGATCTCACAACTCGCGATGGATGACTAAAATTCAAAACTATGTGTTACGATCTATCGGTATCGCTAGATTATCGCAATCGGAATCGCGGCGGAGTGAATAGACCTTAAAGCATACACAGAGATTGCTACTTAAGTTCTGTGAATGATAAAAAAAAATTTCCGAAATATTTTCTTTTTTTCCTTTTATTGTTTTTCCAAATATTCGTTTTTATGTTCTGCACCTATCACTCTTGTATACGCCTGAACCAATCCTCTAATTCCATTGAGACCACCATTCCGCAGTCACATCAAGCACAAGATCTTCAACCACCAATTCAGAGCTGCTAAATACAATATGCGCATTTTATCCATTATGAAAGAATTCACAATGTGCCAAGTTCTGATGAGTCTTCAATTCCACTCTTAGAATCTGATCAGAAACTGTATAGATACGCGGTTTGTGTTGGTAAATTACCGTGATGGAGATATCTTTTTTTATGCACATTTCGAAAAACATTCGGCAAACAGCGGAATTTTGGAAACATCCTCATTACGTCAGAAGATTGAAGTAACTATTTTCTTGAGCGCTTCAATTTGGTTGATTTACTGTCGCAGTGGAAGATTCACTGTCTTTTGATAGTCGCTTCCTTTCTGGCACCCAAATTAGTAAATTCGATTTTCGTCAACATTGAGACAGGTGACAAATACTAAGTACTAGTACCCTACTTCGGTTCAATCTCTTTATTTTTTATTTATTTTTTTTTATTCCGTCATCTGTGTTTCCTTGTGGGTCTGAGTATAGCTTTGACTTTTTTGGGACGACGATAGTAGCATAATGCCCTTGTCATGACTCATCTTTCAGAGAGTCAATTCGTCTTTAAAATCATAAAAACTTATGGCTTGAAAATTTTTATGTGTTAATTATATTTTTTAACGAAATAAGTTTTTTTTCGCTTCTTGGATAAAAGCAAAGACAATAATTTTTGTTTTAATCAATCAAACTTGTCAAGACTTAAGAAAACGTCAAAGAATCAGAAAATAACATTTTCAAATACAACACCTTGTAGGAGATAGCCGAACGGTAGAACTTATGTAAGCATAACAGCTCTGCCACACATATTGTCTACATTTATTAAAAAATTGTAAAAATTGTTACAGTTTTGCTAATACATAAGAAACCTTATCCGGAATCTCTAACCGATCTTGGTCCAATAAGTTAAGCCAAGTTAGAGTCAATTAACTTTTATCGCCTTAAGGCAAATGCGTCGAAAAGCTTTGCACGGTTTTCAAAAGATTGCTGAAGATTGAATAAAAAAGGAATGTTTTAATTTTAATAAATTTTTAATAGTA